>CM062820.1:1019151925-1020561925 GCA_031772625.1 Pinus tabuliformis | reverse complement strand
TTAACAACCCCTTGTAATGATTGAGAAAATGTTCTCATGTACATATCACCATACTGAACTTCAAAAAGATATGTGAAATGCTCAAAGTCTTGAATATGATTTTCAACTCTAAGATTCTCTCCATCAAACATAGGGAGGTATTTGTAATGTTTTGTAGGGAAGTCATGAAGGATATATGGTAATTTAATATATCTATCTCTCTTGAACCTTGGAGGGCACAAGATTATGTACATGAAGGTGTAATTACATCCTTGATCTCATAAGGTTCACGGGATCAATCGTGGACATCATATGGCTCAAATGCAAGATCTTGTTCAAGATCAACTATGCAAGGAGAAGGTATATCTACATTTTTTAACGAAGGATATACAAGTGCAGGTCTATGGTCTTCATTCGAATACAATAAGCAATGGAAAATTCTTTTGATATGCTTAGGAAAGGATAAGAAGTAATTGACAAAAAATAATATTACATCTTGGAGAAAACTCAAGCTTTGATACCTGGTTTTCTCGAAGTGTCCTTTCATGTCTCTGTCAATAAGGCTCACCCTCTAGTGGAGTCTTTGAATTTGATTTGAAGCTTGATTGAATTCACCAGGTGAATGATGTAGAGCTTGATTATGTCTCATCCTTGTTCACCATCAATGATCAGATCTAGACCTTTGTCATTCTCCAGGGTAATTTACTTGAAGCCTTCGCCTCCCCGGCAATGACACCAAAATTTTATCACTCCGTAATTTTCCCGACTGTGAAAGAAAAACTCAGAGGTAACATTGAACCAATTTTTTATATTGGAAGCTATCATTTCCAACCCAGAGAGGGCTCTCTCTACAACTCAATTGTCCAATTTCACTTCAACAACTAGTTGTGTGCTCAAATCAGTGACCAAATCTTTGGTAGGGTAAACGTTTTACAGAGTGTTTAGATAGAGCAAAAATCTATTAGGCATGGATTCATAAATAGGATATCAATTTCAAGGACTTCATTACTGGTTGATGAATAATTTCTGGCAAAGGCCAGATAGCCATTTAATTACTAGACATATATCCTTTAAAGCATGATAGTTGAAGGAGAAAAACACACAAACCAAAATAGAGCATTAGATATAGATGAATTCTATGATAATTTTCAAACTAATAGGTGTGAATATATGAATTAAAGAGGTACAAATCATCATATAAAGATGAATTGTAAACCTATGGTTACTCATTCAAATACAAAAGACATACATTCGGTGATTAACAGGGAAAGAGACAAAAAATACTGAGAAATTGAATGTAATAGCCAAACGAAGGAATCTTTGAGACAATAGTTTTAGTACTTCTATCTGAAAAGCTTTCATTAATATCCAAAATGAGTCTTTATATGCAAAACCAGTGATCGTCTCTCAAGACCCAAACACTTTTTACATATAAAACATAGTTTATATAGGAAAATACATTAAATAAACCAACCCTATCTTCTTGGAAAAGAAACTGTCAAATAATTAAAATAAATCTAATATTGCTTGTAGAGTATCTTGTATTATTAATTGCTAGAGTCAAATTTGGAACTTCTTTCTTGATGGGGTCTTTTAGACTACCAACTATTCTCGAGCTGATTGAGATAAATTTCCTTTGGATCTTACCCTGATTCACCTCTTCCTTGATATATGGATTTTCCAGGTTCCACACTTGTCCTCGATTGCAAGAATGATGCCTTTAAATCTAGAAAAAATCTTCAAATGTTTTCCTGGAAATGCTAGGTTAGATATGAATCTCATTCGATTGATTTCCTGCTTGTGCATATTCTCCCATATATATTCTTGCATGCTATATTTTTGTTGAGTTCAAACCTCAACAAAATAGAGATTGGTTATGTGTAACATGCCCTTTCTGAGACTGAAATTACTCTGATAATCTGCAACAATGTAACCTTGAGTATCATATGCTTAAAGGATGTCAACCATCACAGCTCAAATAAATTAAATGTTGTTTTCAGTTCACCAATTATTGATTCCTGATAACCCATAGTGACTAGTTACCTCATCCAAGCAGAGATACCTTGGATTTGCTTAACTTTGGGGACTTCCCTTTGGATGCTCTATCTTTCTTTTTGGAAAGTTCAGAATGCCTTTCACCTATGAATTAGAATAGATCAACTTTGTAACTGATGCATTTATAAAGCGCTAGACAGAAAAATAATACAAATCCTCCCAAACAAATAATCCAACAATGATTCCCCTTAAATTAAAATAGATGTTAAAGAAACCCTACATCACTGCAACAAATATTGTTTTCCATGAAAAAAAAATGGTCGGCACCCGAATAAGGATGGTATACCTTTTCAACCAATTCTACTCTCTTGAAAACCATCTCAACCATCCTGATTTTGACAAGATAACCAATGTCGATATGAGGAACATTCCTTTTGTTTAGAATGCCTTCAACATTTAGGCTTTCTCTGCAAAAATATGTCAATAACTTTTGCACTGCTTCATGTGGATCAGTTGACAAGTCTTATTTTATTTCCATCAAGGTTTAAAGGACCAACATCTATTATATGACCAAAATTGTAGAATATCAGTAAGAAGATAGTTTATATGTGTGTTTTTTCATCCAAGATAATAATGTGTCCCCTTGACAACAACCAAATGTGTCGATAAAGACAATTCCCAACACATCGAATTGTTTGTAATGCACACCTTAATTTCCTCTACAATAAACAACTGAGCAACAAATTTCTTTTCAATTAAATGAAGATCTTCATGTAAATCCTCAACGCCATGAATCAACATATAACTCAAAGTAGATTCTTTAACCTTTACATTGAAAGATGCCAAATCTTATTTGATATATTTAAGAAATTGAGATTTGTCTCCACCATCTACATTTGAGTATGTGGCCAAATTTAGAGCAATAAGTCGTGCATGTTGTTGATTTGGGGTAGCATCGGATGTGCTCTAGCCACAAAATTTGGTGGAGAGGTTGGGGCACATGAGAGCTCCAATACCCAGAAAGGTTTTGGGCAGATTCTAAATAGATAAGGAGATATTAAAATAATTAATATTTTTAATAGAGCCCCTAAGTTTAAACTTAGGGAAAATAAAATATTAATGTGTATTAATATGAATCTGTGTTAGAATGGTCCAAAAGACATGGATCAAGCCAGATCTAATCTTAGCTGTTGATTAGGGACTTAATCTTGGCCATTGAGATGTCAATAGGAAAAGTATAAGAGGAGGTTTGAGGGTCACTTGGAGAACACACTGAAGGAGACCAGTCAGTTCAATTTCTGGAGCAGGGTTTGCTGAGAAATTGAACCAGTGGTCTGGAGAGCAGTCAGGAGGAAGCAAGTACGGAATAGATAGATGGGAGATCAGCGCAGAAGAGGCAGACGCAGAACCAAAGTAAGCCACACAAAGGCAGCAAAGACTGCGCAGAGCCAAAAGGGCCTGCATCATCCACGCAGAGGCTGGAGGAGTGATGCAGAACCCCAGAGAGGCTGCACAGAGCCTCAGTAGGATGACGTAGAGGGTTTCAGGCTGATGCAGATGGTTTCAGGCTGTAGTAGAGGTCAGTAGGGCCTGCACCGGGTTTAGGAAAGTGCTGGAATTTTGTCTATCTGTGGGGAAGCCAGTTTGGCACCCTATTGTACAAGAAAATTTCCGAATAATAAAATCCTCCCTTGTTGCACCGGTTTTCCCACATTAGGTTTTTTCAGGGACATTAGTCCAAAATAATTGTGTCAATGTGCATATTTTTGTTTCTGTATTACGATGTGATACCTGCAGCAGTATTTATTTTAATGTTTATTGAAGTAATTTCATGAATAACTTACGATGAAATAAGTAGGAAAAGTGAATCAGTTGTTGCAGTGATAGAATTTTCACATGGTATCAGAGCAAGTAATCAGAGACAGAAGGGGAAAATCAGTTATGGGTCGAGACCACGATGCAGAGGCATCCACCTCAAGGGACTCATGCAGATTTTCAGAAGATTGCACAAGAGATAGAGATTTCAATTTCTCTATGTTGGCTTCCAGGTTGGAAGAAGAAGTGGCGTGCATGACTAGTGTTGCATCATCAGAAGTATGGTATATAGACAGTGGAGCGTCGTGGCATATGATGGGAATCAAGGAGTGTTTCTCAGAATCTCGAGAAGAGAAGATGAACTTTCAGATCACCATGGGGAACAAGGTAAAGTGTACTCCAATAAGAAAGGGTACCATAGTTTTCCAGATAGAATCGGGAGAGCGGTTTCATGCCACAAATGTGCTGCATGTGCCAGGATTAGGGATGAAATTACTTTTCGTGTCACAACTACAAGGTAAGGGCTATGACATCTACTTCATCAAGGAAAAGGTATACGTCAAATGCCTGAGCTGGAAAAAGAAAGTGCAGATCGGGATCAAAAGTAATCTGTTGTACAGATTACAACTAGAATCTCCAATGGCACTAATAGGCAGTCATGGGGACAAAGACTTGAATGAACTATGGCACAGAAGGATGGGTCACTTGTACCATGGAGCTCTAAGAATTCTCTGGAGCACTGTAACAAGTGTTCTGGATCTAAGTATGGAACGAGATGATGTATGCAGGGGATGCGCTCTAGGAAAGTATGCCAAGGTGGCATTTCCTAGGAGCAACCATAGGGCCAAGAGTGTACTAGGATTGATACACTCAGATATCTGCAGACCTATGTTCATCAAAGCTCTCAGCAATTCCGAGTATTTCCTTACCTTCATTGATAACCACTCGAGGAAAACTTGGATCTATTTTTTGAAAACCAAGGATGAGGTTTTTTGTTGATTCAAGGAGTTCAAAGCTCTAGTGGAGAATATGATAGGTAAGAAAATAAAAGTCTTGCGCTCAGATAATGGTGGAGAATATGTCGATAAGTACTTCACTGATTATTGCGCTAAGGAGGGCATCAGGAGAGAGTGGACAGCTCCCTGCAATCCGGAGCAGAATGGAATGGCAGAAAGGAAAAACAGGACTATAGTAGAAGCATTTAGGGCCATGCTATATGATCAGGATATGCCAAAATTCCTATGGGTAGAAGCATGCAACACAGTTGTCTACGTTCAAAACAGGACTCCTCATCGAGCATTGGGCAAGATTACTCCAGAGAAAGTCTTCACTGGGAAGACACCTGAAGTCAGTCATTTCAGGATATTTGGGAGTTTGGCATATTGTCTCATACCCGAAGAAAAGAGGAAGAAGCTGGATCAGACTGCAAAAAAGGGGTATCTGGTAGGATATAGCGAGAACACTAAGGCATACATGATCTATCTTCTAGGGAGCAAGAAGGTAGTAGTATGACGAGATGTAAATTTCATGGATGACAGAGCTTTCAAAAGATCTCGCAAAATGCCTTCCAAGGAGCAGTCGAAAGAGGATTTGTTGGTCATGCCTCTTCAACCAACGAAAGTAAAGAATCCTTCCTTAGATCAAGAAAATTCTCAGGATGAGGAAGAGGAGAAAATAGGAGCACCTGTTGGCAGAGGAAGAACCAGTAGGGAACTTTGTCAAACTCTAACTGATGCAGAGAACTTCATCAGAGAGCTAAGGAACAGTAAAAGGGAGCGAAAATAGCCAGACATGTATCAGGCGTTAGTAGCTCAGGATGGAGAGCTTTCCAACTTCTAGGAGGCAACTCAGCAACAATTCTGGCTAGATGTGACGGTCGAGGAGTATAACTCCATAATGGAAAATGATGTCTGGGAGGTGGTGTCAAGGCCTCAAGACAGATCTGTGGTAGGTTCAAGATGGATCTATTACAAAGATCTACTCGATGTAAGACATATGGTAACAAGGATGCCTGAATTCCGAGTAGAAAAAGAAGGTGTATGTTTGGGATGTGCCAAAGGAAAGCTCAAAAGGGGACCATTCCCCTCAAGCCTAAGAAATACCTCTGATATATTATAGTTGGTTCACTCAGGGATACCTGAGGTTGGCATTAAGAGGGAGACTACTACACCACATACTCCAGAGCAGAATGGTGTGGCACCATACGATTGTGAAAGCTGTCTCTATGGGTAGATGATGTAACAATGCCTGATGTGGAAGAACCGATGGATCCTATTTATCCACCTGAGCCTTCCTCTTCTAGGAAGAGGCCTTCATGGCTTAGGGGGATACTTGATGATGTTGAAAGACATGTTGCACCCTGAGGAACCTTCCGTGAAAGTAAGAAACCCAACAGATATCAGGGATACTTGACCAGTATGAGCACAATCATACAAAATGAGCCTTCATCATTCTCAGATGCCATCAAGCATCAAGTATGGAAGGATGCTATGACCATTATGGAGAATGATGTCTGGGAAGTAGTTCCCAGACCCTAGGACAGGACAATTGTTAATTCAAAATGGTTTTACAAGATAAAGCTGCAGCAGATGGAAGTACGAAATAGTATAAGGCTCGTTTTGTTGCTCGTGATTTCTCCAAGAAGGAAGGTACAAACTATGATGTGATATTTGCACCTGTTGCCAGATATACGACCATCCACTTGATCATAGCCCTTGTGGCTTCACAAGGATGGAACCTACATTAAATGGATGTCAAGACCACGTTCTTGCACGGTTCGATCAAAGAAGAGGTCTATGTGGAGCAACCTGAAGGATTTGAGATTTATGATTGAAAATCTCATGTATGCAGGTTGAAGAAGGCTCTCTATGGGCT
This sequence comes from Pinus tabuliformis, assembly GCA_031772625.1. Taxonomy (NCBI): domain Eukaryota; kingdom Viridiplantae; phylum Streptophyta; class Pinopsida; order Pinales; family Pinaceae; genus Pinus; species Pinus tabuliformis. The sequence continues at coordinate 1,020,555,262 of CM062820.1, read as the reverse complement.
GAAGCAAGCACCCCGAAAATGGTATGAGAGGATCGATAGCTGCTTGATGAAGTTGGGATTCACTAGGAGTGAAGTCGATCCTAACCTTTACTTTAAGGTTGAAGATGACAAGCCTCTCATACTAGTGTTGTATGTGGATGACCTCTTTCTAACAGGTGCATACGCTCTCATTCACAAATGTAAGAGGGAGTTGGCTTCTGAATTTGAAATGAAGAACCAAGGACTTGAAGTGTGGCAGAAGCCAAGGGAAATTTTCCTATCTCAAGGAAAATATGTGGTGAAGATTCTGAAAATATTTGGTATGGTGGACTGCAAGCCTGTGACTACCTTGAGGATCTTAACTTTCAGAAGTTATATGGTAGTGATGTTGGACCAGATTTGGGAAATTCCTCTGAGTTTCAAAAACTCATTCGCGTTGATGTTCTTGGTGAACCTCCGTCCGAACATATGTTTTGCAGTTAGCATTGTGAGCTCATATTTGGTTAAGCCTCACTAGAATGGTACCAAGGATCTTCTGAGATGTCTTCAGGACACAATCTCTCATGGATTAAGATACACTGCCGGAAATATGAAACTGCATGATTATTCGAATGTTGATTAGGCAGGTAGTGTGGAGGATCACTGAAGAACATTTTAGTGCTATTTCTCTTTGGATTCTGCTTCAATATAATGGATGAGAAAGAAGCAGAGGTTGGTTGCCATAAGCACCCCCGAGACCAGATACAGATCTACGAGTATGATCTCGTATGAAGCTGCCTGGTTGGAGAGGCTCTTCAGTGAGCTGTTTGAACACATACCGCTGTGATTCTCTGTAACAACCAGAGGTGGGATTCAATTATTGAGGAATATCGTATTCGTCGATTGCTGCAACAAATAGACATCATCTGGGATATGGTAAGTCGATGAGCAAGGAGGCTCCATCGCAGTAAGATGATGTATAGGTTGATACACCTTGTCAAAGCCCTGAGGAAAGATCTAATCTGTGATTTTCCCAAACGACTTGGAGTCGTCAAGAAACCCTTATACAAGGGTCCTGCGTGTTGCATACATTGAGCTCTGGGAGCTCTAAGGGCTTGCGGTTCTTACTGGAGCAACATACAACCACAGGGTGACTCACCCTCCCCTAGTGGTGCGCACTGGAACAAGATGATTCGCTGTCTTATGGGACAAGATGATTCGCTCTCTTTTGTAGCAGGATGATTAGTTCTCCAGTGAGGCCTGGATTGATGTGTTCTCCATGACGATTGTAGTAGGATTGATGTGTTATCCTGTGAGGTTTGGATTGATGTGTTCTCCATGGCGATTGTAGTAAGGATTGATGTGTTCTCCTGTGAGGCCTGGATTGATGTGTTCTCCATGGCGGCCTGGATTGATGAGTTCTCCATGGCGATTGCAGCAAGGCTGATGTGTTCTCCTGTGAGGATGGTATTGATTAAGTTCTCTTGTTGAGACATCCTACCCATGCAGTCTGGAACTCATGGGAAGTACCTCTCATCTGATCAATGAGTAGGGAAATGAAGTTAGGGACCATAATAGTAACGATGGACACATCTTTGTATCTACCGTACTCCCTACGCTAGGATGACCTCCATTGATCTGGGATCAATGATACTGGTTTGGAACCAATGGTAGGAGTGGTACATTCTATGACACTGACTTCGGGTTAGTTGTTACTAGTCTGGGACTAGTGGTACACACTCTGAGACTAACTTTGAGGCAGTGGAGGATGTTACTAGTTTGGGACCAGTGGTAGGAGTTGTTCTCACTATGATGCTGACTTTGGGTTGGTTGAGACTGGTTTGGGACCAGTGGTACATGCTCTGAGACTGACTTTGAGTCAGTATGATACGTCCTCGATCATTTCTTCTTCTTCATAATTCGGACAAAAGTAGAGTAGAACATAACAATGCAAGAGAAGATCAAAACAGAGCATAACAATACAGATCAGTACAGGGTAGAACAAGACAAAGCAAAACAGGCATAATAGAGCAGAGCAGGGCAAGGGTCAGGCTGTACAGGGCAGTGCATTTGATGGATGAATAGTAGTGACCGACAGATTGATTGCAGATGAAGTTCTCCCTAGTTGAGAGGGAGTGTTAAATTGGCAACTAGGGCCAAATTTCATGTGGGTCATCTTATTCATGGCTAATAATATTTCTATTAGATTCCTCTCATCGAGAGGTGTAGGATTGATCTAAATATCATCCGATTATGATAAGTATTTGTGGAGATGTGAATTTATTTTGATTATGGAATTATTATCAAGTCGACCTACAACTCATGTAGGCTCAGAAGCCCAACAGTCGCATCTATTCAAACATCATTAGTCGTGTATAAATACAAGAGGAATTTTCCTCATTTGCACTCACTCATCTCATCACATCTCTCTCTCTCTCCTGTGCAGAAAACAGGGTCTTCTCTACTGCGCAGAAAAGGGTCTCTCTCTCACACATGAAGCCGGAAGCTGCTAAAACTGAAACTGCAACTGCAGATCCAAACTTTGACCATCATGGACCATCAAACCTCCTCTTCTAATCTGCGTTGTAGGTTCATTTGAACCTCCTCTGAACGCTGCAACTTTTGGTGGTGGAATCAAACTGATCTGACGGATGGTTTGCGAGATATCGACTGCCCTAGTTTGAAGGAAGCTGCTGAAACTGAAGCTGCAACTGCAGAAGTGAAGTTTGACCTACGTGGGCCAAAGGATCTCCTCATCTGAACTGCGCCGTAGGTTCATATAAACCTCCTATGAAGGCTGCAACTTTTGGTGGTGGAATCAAGTTGATCCGACGGTCGGTTTGTGAAATATCGACTGCCCTAATTTTGATGATAGGGTTTGCTACTGCTGATATAAATCATATTTATTGTACTATTTTTCTCTACTGAATTATTGAAGATAAAATAAGATCCGATCAAAGGGTTTCCCCACACATTGTGGGGTTTGTCCCTGGCTAGCCGCCACATCTTGTGTCTCTTGTCTTGGCTTGTTTTCTGTCGATCATTTAATGTTCTATCTGCACTTTACTTTATGTACATGTGATTGCTAATCTGTGGAATATAATAAGAAAAAGAAGTAAACTGTTATAAGCATAGAACATACCATATCTTAACACTTAGAGAACACACTAAGGGAGACCAGTCAGTTCAATTTCTGGAGCAGGGTTTACTGAGAAATTGAACCAGTGTTCTAGAGAGTAGTCAGGAGGCAACAAGTACGGAATAGATATACGGGATATCAGCGCAGAAGAGGCAGATGCAGAGCCAGAGGAAGCCACATAGAGGCAACAGAGACTGCGCAGAGCTAGAAGGGCCTGTGTCATCCACGCAGAGGCTGCAGGAGTGACGTAGAAGCCTAGAGAGGCTGCGCAGAGCCTCAGTACATTAACGCAGATGGTTTCAGGCTATAGCAGAGGTTAATAGGGCCTATGCTGGGTTTAGGAAAGTGTTGAAATTTTGTCTATCTGTGGGTAAAACAATGTAAACTTTGAGACGGGAACTGATACTGTTACCCGTTTCGTAGAGATAGCTAAAAAGTGACCTGATTTTGAAAATGGGTGATGCAGAACACACATGTTTTTTCTAGAGCATAGTTTTTGGCACTTTAGTTTTTTTAATGTACATCACGTTTTAGAATGGTAGTGATTTTCATGCTGATTTAAAAAAGTGAGCATTCTGCATCACACTCCTTTTTTAAAAGCCTGTTTTTTGGCTTTAAATTTTTTAATGTATAAAATGTAAATAATTATTTAGTAAATTTGATAACTTTTGAAGTGGTCGTTTTCTTCACATTTTCTTTTTTTTTATTATAATTTTATATTTTTTTTTCGTGAGGTTTTTACTGTTTTGCATTTTTAAATTAGAAGGTCGATATTTAGACTTTTCGATATTCTACATATTTATACATCCTTAATTAATTTTTCAATCGACATGAAATAATTGTTTCTAAAAAACAATATTTTTTAACAATGGACATAAAAATAACAATTTTTAACATAAATATAACTAAAAAACTACACGTTTTGATCATTTTTTGTTAGAATTGACATGTCAAAATCACAATTTTTATACGATAATTTTAACTAAAAATGGTTAAATAATAGCTTTTTCTATGAATTTCATGTCAAAAAAATAATAAAAATCACTTTTTTTTTCAAAAAATAATGATTAACTTAAAAATCAATGCAAAAATCACATATTACCAATATTGAACGTATAACAACCCTAATTGAGTGTTTATTCTTCTCATAAAATGTCAAAGTCAAAACATTGCAAAGCTTGATTTACAAGCATAACTTAAATTTAATAAACAATGTCACGTAATCCAAACTTTTCGTCCTCTAGAGTTTCATCATTGTCCTCTTCCACAATATTTTCTGTTTCATTTTGCTCATTTTCCTCTTCTAATGGGTCTTTGATGTCTGCGAAACTCCCAATGTATGTCTTTCCAAACATTCCATATAATGGTGGTTGGGGTTCCTTTGACTTTTTTGCCACACGTGATTCACTAAAGTCCCCTTTCTTCAACCCAATTTTTTGCATTACATATGGAAGAAATTGAAGAGCATTAATTCTTTGTTGAATGAAATTGCACTGTACTGGATCTTTTTCAATTGCAATGCAATTTCTTCCTTTTTGAAGGCAACATGCTAGTGTTGTACCTAATTTTCAAGCACAAAAGAAATAATGAACTAAATTAATACAATGACATCTTAATTAAAAAAATAACATATTGAAATTCAATTCCATATAATAAAACTTACCTGAGCCAGAAAATAAATCCAAAACCCAATCTCCTTCATTTGAACAAATGTCTATAAGATAGTTAATTAATAACTGTGGTTTTTTATAAATGTTAACTATCTCTCCTTTTGCTTATTTGTCTTCATATGTTAGTTTTCTCACAACAGCATCATAACTCAGTATTTGGCTATGACTCTTTCTGTCTACCCGATTAAAAATCATAGACATATGGCTATCATCTTTTGCCCAACTATCAATATGAATGAACTCACAATCATTTATAAATTGTTGATCTTCATTGTGAAGAAGATTTGACTTTTCCCTGTAACATGAAATAGTAAAAGTTAAATTAACTTGTACATAAATAAATTTTTCAACATTAATCAAATATACATTTTAAACGTCTTACCATGTAAGCTGCATCCTTGAATTTGTTTTCCGCTTGAAGCTTGACAATATCATTGCCAATTGTGTGTCTGAATGAAATGTCACAAATCTCCATAATGGTGATGACGTGACTTCTACAAATCCCGCAACCACTTTACTAAAAGCTTGATAAGTATAAGGGTCACTATCATAGTCAATGTTTGGAATATTGAAACCATGGGGAATATCTGCAATGACTAGGGCATAATCCCTTTTAGGTATGAGTTTAGCAATGTCTTCACAGTCGCCTTGTATTACTTGATATTGAATAGTGTCTAGCCCATTCCAAATGAAATGATTAAGAGTTGGATCAAGTTGAATATCCTTAATACGTTGCTTCCTCAGTCTTTCGATCTTTATCTTTTCGATAAAGGTTTTGAAACTATCTGGCACTCCATTATCATCCTTCCTCATCTTTTATAAAATAAACAAATATATGTGTAAGTTATAAATTAAAAATAGTACACAGGTGAATAAAAATGAATGTATAAATCAAGATACCTTTTTAAATGCAAGATAAAAAGCTTTTAATGTTGATGTAGAACTTGAATCTGGATAGTTGCGTATGACATCATCCCAACTATCTTCATTCAACAATCTAACCATTTGTTCTTGAATTTTCATGTAAACTTTGTGACTGCATAGATAAAGTAACAAAAAGTTAATATAATAATATGTATAACAAATACTACCAAGAACAGCATGTTTTATTTAAAATATAATTATAATCTAGAAATAAATAAAAATATTTCAAGAAACTTACTTTTGAAATTCTTCAGACATTTCCTCCAATGATAATTCCCCTGACCTCGCACGAGATAATATTGTTTTGACAATTTTCTCATCTTTCACTCCTTGCATCGCCCTCCAAGGTGGGATAGTCATATTGTCTGGAAGATGCTTCATTTCAAGAGCTAATTTACTGTTGCCACATATGAATGGCTTAGACTTTTTGACCTTCTGGTTTTTAATGGCAATGTCTTCCCACATGCCAAAAATCTCATCAATCAACCTCCAAACATCTCCAGTTCTAAATGCCAATTGGAAAATGTTATCAACACCTCTGAATAAATCACTATGTTTGCTGCCCTTTCCACCTTTTGAATTGGTTTTCTCTTCAATTTGATATCCTATTTCCATACAACATTCCTTTCGGAACTCTGCAGTAACTTTTGTCCTATCCCCACCACATTTTTCTTCAAATTCACTATGAATAAATCTAACCCTTTGGATGAAAGTCATAGACATCCTATATTCATTATCTAAATTATGATCTCATGCCACTAACTTTGCTTCTGTATCAGATAAACCAGTGTAAATGATACATTCATTGTTTCAAAACGTGGGTTATTAGGATATTCCTCCATCAATTGTCTTTGAGCTTCTGCAGAATGGTTCCCCCCAAGCACATAATAATTGTATTCAAAACATTTTGACTTATCAAATGCTTCTTTGTTGGGAACTTGAAGTGGATCAACAAGAAGCACATAACTAACCACATGAGCATATGGATTGTACCTCATCAATGTCTTCAAGTTGTGAACATGCAGATGATGTGGCTTTCTAACTTGATATTGACATTGTCCTTCACTTGCTTTATAGGTTTGCCTGACATTAAGCTGAAATGTGCGACCACCATCAGTTAAGTTTCTCTTTGTCAAATTCTCTCGAATGACATTTTGTTTTGTTTTGATAATGCCATCTTCTAAATCAGCTCCTGGTGTAATGATTTCTCTGCTTTCTTTTGAAGTTTCACTAGGTTCTTGACTGCTGGTAATGACTGCTTCAAAATCATCAACTCTAATTTTCTTGGTCATAACATTCCCACCAGAGTTATTCTTAGGCATTGTTGCTTTTGGATTTTTATGGCTCTTCTCAGTTCCAATGTCATCTTCAGTAATGACAACATATGTTTCATCGTCAATTTCAACTTCATCGTTCTCAAAAGTAATTTGTTTACCCTTGCTAGATTTATCCACCAGAGACCTTTTTTTTCTAATTCTTTGGATGTAGTTTTGTAGCATTATCAATTACTTCATTTTTCCTATTTTCCATATTTTCTTCTGACACTGAGTAAAAACTGCTGACAACTTTCATGATATCATTCTCAATGATGAATGCCTCCCAACCTAATTGAACAACTTTCAACGAAATTCTGCCAAACAAAATATCATATGTCAATAAAAAACAAAGTTAAAAAATATAGTGAGACACTTTAAAAAACGCAAAATACAAATATAAATAATAATACTTACGATGTTTTGTGTCATCTCATTTACGATTTGACTACACAACTTTGTAGATACCTCTCTCGTGTCATACAATGAATATGATAGTTGGTATTTAACCCTTTCATGTGACTTGGGAGCTTTTGTAAGTACGTAAACAACTTCAGTGTCCGGTACCGAACACATATCTATGACTCTTCCCATCACCTCAAAAATTCCATTATCATTCGGTATATCGATATATAGATATATATTCACATTTGCGTTTTCTATTTCTTTCACATACCACATTCTTGATGGAAATTTCACCTCTTTTGAATTCTTCCAGTCTGAAATCATCTTCTTATCACTTGAGGCACTTGAAATATTTGTAGTCATGAGCTCAAGTGGAGTTCGTTCACCAATGTTTCTTTTAGATGCACCTTTATGAGTCTTTGGTCTAGAAAGATTCACTGAAATTCTCTTTGATGCCATTTTCCTGAAAAATAGAAACACATAAATCAGTAAATAATAAAAACATATTAACTTAAAGTAACAACGAAAACATATCATAAATTTTAATCAACAATTGCCCCACCCACCACCCCTCATATTCCAAAACGACATGCATTAACATTCCAGTGTAAAAAAGTAAATCACAAATAAAACATTTTGCTCGGGCGCCCTCACCGACCCACCACCCCCCCCCCCCCCGCACGGCATGGGCACCCTCACCCACCCACCCCCCCCAAGCATCCCAACCCCCCCACCCCGGCGGCCCGAGCGCCCCGGCCCAACCCCCACAACCCTCTCTGGCCCGGGCGCCCTCACCCGCCCGCCCACCCCAACTCTCTCCCTACTCCGCCTGCCCGCCCGCCCGCCCGACCGACCGACCGACCCAGGTGCCCTCACCCACCCCTCCAGGCGCCCTCCCTACCTCTCCCCCAACCCGCGCGCCCCGCACCCCATCACCCGCCCGCTCCAACCCTCCCGGCGCCCCACCCCTCCGAGCGCCCTCGCCCACCCGCTCGCCCCACCCCTCCGGGCGCCCTCACCCAGCCCCCCACCCGGCGCCCTCACCCACCCGCCCGCCTCACCCGAACCCCCCTCCGCCCGGGCTCCCTACCTCTTCCCACACACGCCCACCGCGCACCCCCTCACCCGCCCGCTCCAACCCTCCCGGCGCCCTCGCCCGCCCGTCCGCCCGGCGCCCTCACCCACCCGCCCGCCTCAACCGAACCCCCCTCCGCCCGGGCTCCCTACCTCTCCCCCAACCCGCCCACCCCGCACCCCATCATGTACCCCTCACCCACCCGCTCAACCCCTCTCGACGCCCTCGCCCGCCCCCCCGCCCGGCGCCCTCACCCACCCGCCTGCCTCACCTGAACCCCCCTCCACCTGGGCTCCCTACTACACCCCCTCACCCCGCACCCCTTCACCCGCACACCCCGCACCCCCTCACCCGCCCGCCTCGCCCCTTTAGGCGCCCTCGCCCGCCCCACACTTCCGGGCGCCTTCACCCGACCCCCCGCCTGGCACCCTCACCCGCCCCCCCGCCTGGCGCCCTCACCCACCCGGCCGCTTCCCCCGAACCGCCCAGGCACCCTCGTGCAGGCGCCACCCGGGCCGCCCGCGCCCTCACCCGGCAGGCAGGGCGACCCTGCCTGCCGGGCGAGGGCGCGGGCAGCCCGAGTGGCGCCTGCACGAGGGCGCCCAACCTCGTGCAGGCACCACCCGGGCCGCCCGCGCGCTCGCCCGACAGGCAAGGCGACCCTGCCTGCCGAGCGAGGGCACGGGCAGCCCGGGTGGCGCCTGCACGAGGGCGCCCTCTGTAAGACCTTCGAGTTGTGAGCGCGGGCGAGGGCGCGCAGGTAGGTGGGCGGGCGCTCGGGCGCACGATGCGATGGACATACGACGGACTTGCGACGATGTGCGACGAAAGGCAGAACATGCGACAACACTTGAAATACGACTAAGTATATATGCTATGGAATGAAGACTTGCAAGCAGACTTGCAAGGAATGTATTATGGGTGCATTGTTGAAGGTTTTGGGGTCGACCATGGGGCTGCACACCCCATGTAATTCCAAGGTAGCATGCGTATAAATGGAAGGGCATGAGGCTCATTCAAACAACAACAACTCGCATCTCTTCTACGCACAAGTACACAGGGGTAAACGGTAGTGCGCAGAAAAAAGAGGAGCTGCGCATAACTCATGCACTCCACTTGTAGGCATGCTCAAGGTTGCTGTGGGTCAGTCATAGAGTGGGAAAGACATGCCCGGGGTACGGTGTGAGTGCAGATTTATGCAGAACTTAAGGAAGAGTTCTAGGTGTCTCGGGTGAGCACCCTCCTACCTTGTGAAGTTTGCACAAGTATTGTAAAGGTTGTTCTATGCCTTGATTGTAAAATATTCTAAGTATAGACTTGGAGTTTTTCCAAGTATACTTGATGATTGTATTATTGAAAAACTGATATAATATATTGTCGGGCAGACTCACATTACGGGGAGTTGCCCATCCCCTTTATACTTGTTTGCAATTGTTGTTCTTGGTTAATTGCATGATGATAATGAATGAGTATGGGCTTCATTAAGTATAAAGGATAATTGCTTTTACTTAGTTGCGAAACACAAGCTAAGTATGTTAATGTGAAAGTAGGCGTAGTCCACGAATGTTAGTATTGGTGAAAAGAACGCGTTCGGTGGTGTCGCACCTTGCTACAAGCGGTTGGAAGACTACCGCAGGTGTAGGGGCGTGACAGTTGGTATCAGAGCAAGGTTTGCTCGTGAAGATTGAAGCTGTTGGATGGTGGAGACTAGATCGCAAAGGAAGAAGAAGCTGTTGGAGATGGCAGCCGGGTCTCAAGTTGGGTCTAGCCATGAAGCCAGAACTTTATCACTTATGGAAAGAATACTGCAGAGGATGGAAGCCATAGAGTCTTCCTGGGAAATGAGGGAGGAATTGCTCACTAAGGAGCAAGAGGCCAGCTCGAAGCTAAGGGAAGAACTTGATGAGCTCTGAACACAGCATGAGTACATGGATCTTCTATGTACACAACTAGAGATGAGGGTCAAAGAGGTCGAAGAAGCAAGGGATCAGGGTATTGCAAAGATCATGAACTTGAAGGGATCTCTTGACAGGGTGAACAAATCTCTTGATGAAGCCAAGGATGAGATCGCAGTGTTGAAGAAGGCCGTGAGGCATAACTTAGGTGGAGGAGTGCCTCATGTGAAGGTCAAGGAACCAGAATCTTATGATGGCACAAGGAATGCAAAGACTCTTGGCAACTTTCTATGGGACATGGAACAGTACTTGGAACGGTTGAGTCTACCTGATGGTGAGACACAAGTCAAGGTGGCTGCTCTGTTCTTTACAAAGGATGCTAAGATGTGGTGGCGAAGGAGGGTGGATCAGATTGTCAATGGCAGTGCAGATGCCATCACTTCATGGGATGACATGAAGAAGGCTTTGCAGACCCATTTCAGTCCTCAGGATGAAATGTGGGAAGCAAGGACGAAGATTAAGTACATCAAGCAAACCGGAAGCCTACAAGCATACCAGCGAGAGTTTGCAAGTGCAGCTCTGGAACTTCCCGACATGGCGGAGAGGGACAAGGTGTTCAACTTCATTATTGGGTTGAAGCCTTGGGCACGCAATGAGGTGAAGAGGCAGAAGATTAGGACACTTGAGGAAGCTTTTGCTGCGGTTGATAGGTTGGTGGATCATTATGATGAGACTTCTGATGAGAAAAAGAAGTCCGACAAACCGAAAGAAAAGAAAAAGGATGATGCTTCGAAATCGGATGATGGTTCGAAGACGAAGAAGCCTTTGAAGTGTTGGATATGTGCAGGACCACACATGGTGAAGAATTGTCCCTCTAAACCGAAGGTGGCCGCTATTGCACAGTCTGATGGAAAGAATGAAGATGCTTCTGTGGGGATGATGCAGATACTTGGTGCTTCTGCTACTACGGAAGTGACCTCTAGAAGGGATCCTGAAAGGAACAAGTTGGAGTATGTTCGAATGAAGGTTGGAGGTATTGATGTGCTCACTATGGTGGATAGTGGGGCTTCTCACAACTTCATGGGCGAAGATACTGCGAGAAGAATTGGGCTGAAGTTTGTACCGGCAAAGGCACAAATGAAGACAGTGAATTCTCCTCCTATTGAGATTCTTGGTATAGCTGAGAGGGTGGACACTACACTTGGTGAATGGACCGGGAAGGTGGACTTCACTATAGTGCGGATTGATGACTATGAAGCTGTATTGGGAATGGAGTTCATGAAACAATTTGATGCTATGATCATTCCACATTTGAAGAAGCTCTACATTTACGATGGAAGGGAAGATGTACCCGTTGGTGTTCCAACCATTGGTGTGACTAGGCCTGATTGTAAATTGGGAGTGATGCAAATGGAGGATAAGGAGAAGGTGAACAAGCGGTTGTCTAGTGTTGAGGCAAAGCTTGTGGAGCAGTCATTGGTCATCAAGACACTTTCAGATAGCATCTTGGATTTGACAAGAAGGCTAGAGCTGGTGGAGGATGATGATGATGAGGAGGAGGTATATGTGAGGCCGGATGTCCAGAAGGAAGACCGGGTTGCTTATCTACAAAGGATGGAGACCGAAGATCCTGATAGGTGGATCGAATTGATTAGTGAGGGAGAGCCTTCAGGCTCTACTCCCTCTACATCTTCTTAGATGGATGAAGAAGATGGGGCTCATTGTTAGCTGCTCATGGCAGTGATTCCTTAAGCATGTTTGAGCAGGTATGATTGATGGTGCAGGGATGGCTTGGCATCAAGCATCATGACATGTTGCAGATGAGATGGATGGAGTTCCCATGGACCTGAGCATGGATTATGGAGATAGATTCTTGATGAGTCAGGGATGTGGCAGATGTTTGAGGAATAGCTGATGATGGCATGAGGATGTTCACTCTCATGGATTGAGCGTGATGGTTGGATTAGCTACCCAACAAGTTCAAGACATGAGGGCATGCAGTGGGCAGAGATGTGTTGGCATTATGCTGGAGTATCATGACGAGGTTCACATGGTGACATTTGGATCAAGATGACATCTTATGGAGAGCATACCGTGGAGGTGCATGCCTTGGTATGGTGAACTTGGTGGCAGTGGTCATTGAGCCGGGACATAGTGGGGAAGAGTCTCTACATATGTTGCAAGGATGTTTGCCTTGCGAAGAGGAGTTCACATCACGGTTGAGTGATGATCTTGGTGGATGGCTACCAGGATGATATGTTGTCGAGGACGACAACGATTTCAGGTGGAGGAGGATGTAAGACCTTCGAGTTGCGGGCACGGGCGAGGTCGTGCACGCGGGCGCGTGGGCGGGCGCTCGGGCGCACGATGCGATGGACATACGACGGACTTGCGATGATGTGCGACGAAAGGCAGAACATGCGACAACACTTGAAATACGACTAAGTATATATGCGATGGAATGAAGACTTGCAAGCCGACTTGCAAGGAATGTATTATGGGCGCATTGTTGAAGGTTTTGGGGTCGGCCATGGGGCTGCACACACCATGTAATTCCAAGGTAGCATGCGTATAAATGGAAGGGCATGAGGCTCATTCAAACAACAACAAATCGCATCTCTTTTACGCACAAGTACACAGGGGTAAACAGTAGTGCACAGAAACAAGAGGAGCTGCGCATAACTCATGCGCTCCACTTGTAGGCGTGCTCAAGGTTGCTGTGGGTCAGTCGTAGAGTGGGCAAGATGTGCCCGGGGTACGGTGTGAGTGCAGATTCGTGCAAATCTTAAGGTTCTAGGTGTCTCAGGTGAGCACCCTCCTACCGTGTGAAGTTGGCACAAGTATTGTAAAGGTTGTTCTATGCCTTGATTGTAAAATATTCTAAGTATAGACTTGGAGTTTTGCCAAGTATACTTGATGATTGTATTATTGAAAAACTGATATAATATATTATCGGGCAGACTCACATTACGGGGAGTTGCCCCTCCCCTTTATACTTGTTTGCAATTGTTATTCTTGGTTAATTGCATGATGATAATGAATGAGTATGGGCTTCATTAAGTATAAAGGATAATTGCTTTTACTTAGTTGCGAAACACAAGCTAAGTATGTTAATGTGAAAGTAGGCGTAGTCCACGAATGTTAGTATTGGTGAAAAGAACGCGTTCGGTGGTGCCGCACCTTGCTACAAGCGGTTGGAAGACTACCGCAGGTGTAGGGGCGTGACGCCCTCCCTCGTGCAGGCGCCACCCGGGCCGCCCGCGCCCTCGCCCGACAGGCAGGGTGATTCCAGGAATCGCCCTGCCTGTCGGGCGAGGGCGCGGGCGGCCCGTGTGGCGCCTGCACGAGCCCCGCTCATGGGGCTGAGGGAGGGTGGGTGAGGTCGAGGGCGGAGGGTGGGTGAGGCGGGCGGGCGGAGGCGGGTGAGGCGGGCGGGTGGGGTTGAGGGAGGGTGGGTAGGGCGGGCGGGCGGGCGGGTGAGGGCACCCGGGGGTGGGTGGGGCGGGTGGGTGAGGGCGCCTGGGGGTGGGTCGGGCGGGCAGGCGAGGGCGCCCGGGGGTGGGTGGGTCGGGCGGGCGGGTGAGGGCGCTCGGGCCGGGTGGGGCGGGCGGGCGGGTGAGGGCGCCAGCGGGTGGGGCGGGCGGGCGGGCGGGCGGGTGAGGGCGCCCGCTGGCGGGTGGGGCGGGCGGGCGAGTGAGGGCGCCCGCGAGCAGGTGGGGCGGGCGGGCGGGCAGGTGAGGGCGCCCGGCGGGTGGGGCAGGTGGGCGGGTGAGGGCGCACGTGGGCAGGTGGGGCGGGCGGGTGAGGGCACCCGTGGGCAGGTGGGGTCGGGGCGGGCGGGCGAGTCAGGGCGCCTGCGGGCGGGTGGGGCGAGCGGGTCAGGGCGCCCGTGCCGTGCGGGCGGGCGGGCGAGGGCGCCCGGGGGTGGGTGGGGCGTGCGGGTGAGGGCGCTCGGGGGTGGGCGAGGGCGCCCGGGGGTGGGTGGGGCGTGTGGGTGAGGGTGCCCGGGGGTGGGTGGCCCGCCCGGAGGGGTGAGGTGCCCGGGGGTGGGTGAGGGCGCCCGGGGTGGGTGGGGCGTGCGGGTGAGGGCGCCCGGGGGTGGGTGGCCCGCCCGAAGGGGTGAGGCGCCCGGGTGAGGGCGCCGGGAGGGGTTGGGCAGGTGGGTGAGGGCGCCCGGGCTGGGCAAGTGGGTGAGGGGGGCGTGGGTGGTTCGACCGGAGGGGTGGGGCGGGCGGGTTAGGGCGCCCGGGCCGAGCCGAGCAAGCGGGTGAGGGGGGACGGGGTGGGTGGGCCGGGCGGGTGAGGGGGCTCGGGCCGGGCAGGCTGGTGAGGGGGGGCTATTAGGGGGCCCGGAGGGGCCGGGCGGGCGGGTGAGGGGGGGCGCTGTTAAGGCGCCCGGAGGGGCCGGGCGGGCGGGCGGGCGAGGGGGGGTGGGGAGCACCCATGGGTGTTAAGAAAATGAGGTTGACCGGGCCCACCATGCTCACGATTTTTCATGAAACTAATTTAATATAAAAGTTTGCAAGAAAAAAATTTAACTTACCTTTTAATTGTGAGAATTCTTCATTGATTATGTTGTTGATAGCAATTTAGCTGCTCCACAAATTCACGACCTCTTTCAACGATTTTCAGAAAGCCTGGATGTGATGTTAGTAATAGTGATAATGAAATTTTAATATGTAAGTGAAGTTACAAGGATGTTTTACTGTACGGTTAATATGGGATAATTTGTTTTACAATATTATAAAGTGAATATTATTGATTTGTTTTACAACGGGTTGAATGTGGGATAAATAGTTTTAAAATATTTTAAAGTGAATATTGTAGTATTGGAAAGCGAATATTATATGGTTTAACTATTATAATAATTGTAGAAGTTGTAGTGTACAATTTTAATTATGATTTCATAAAAAAATTTAGTTTACATTTTCCAATAAATTGTAGAACAAAGTAATAAAGGTAAATAAATTTAACAGACTTTTTGGAGGGAAATATTTTTGCGAAACTTTTTGGAGGGAAATATTTTCGCGAAATTTTTTGGAGGGAAAATTTCATTCTTTAAGCTATATAATATCTTTAGGAGACTCTCCATTTGTATCATTCAACATCTTCTATTTGAAAGGGATGGATTGTTCTGATAATGAAGTTTCGATTTATACACCATCAACTTCTTCATCGCGTAACAACTCTATTCATATTGATGAACATAGCGGGAATTCTTCCACTATGAATAGAAAGTC
Source organism: Pinus tabuliformis (assembly GCA_031772625.1). Classification (NCBI taxonomy): domain Eukaryota; kingdom Viridiplantae; phylum Streptophyta; class Pinopsida; order Pinales; family Pinaceae; genus Pinus; species Pinus tabuliformis. The sequence goes on along the minus strand of CM062820.1, from coordinate 1,020,539,643 downwards.
ACTTCTTCCACTTAGTCATGATTCTAAGGACTATGAGAGCAGCACTGATGAAAGAGGGGATGGAGAATTTCAAATAAATAAAGAGTCACAGATTCCACTTAGTCCTACTTCTAAGGACTATGAAAGTCGCAGTGTTGAAGAGCATGATGTTGAAGTTCAAAAGAACGGAGTGTCACGATGTCCACTTAGTCCTAATTTTGAGGACTATGAGAGCAGCAGTTTTGAAGAGCATGATGGTGAAGTTAAAAAGAATGGAGGGTCACGGTGTCCACTTAGTCCTAATTCTGAGGACTATGAGAGCAGCAGTTTTGACGAGAATGATGGTGAAGTTCAAAAGAATGGAGTGTCACGGTGTCCACTTAGTCCTAATTCCGAGGACTATGAGAGCAGCAGTTTTGAAGAGCATAATGGTGAAGTTCAAAAGAAGGGAGTGTCACGGTGTCCACTTAGTCCTAATTCTGAGGACTATGAGAGCAGCAGTTTTGAAAAGCATAATGGTGAAGTTCAAAATAAGGGAGTGTCACGGTGTCCACTTAGTCCTAATTCTGAGGACTATGAGAGCAGCAGTTTTGAAGCGCATGATGGCAAATTTCAAAAGAATGGAGTGTCACGGTGTCCACTTAGTCCTAATTCTGAAGACTATGAGAGCAGCAGTGATGAAAAGCATGATGTTGATTTTCAAAAGTATGGAGTGTCAAAGTGTCCACTTAGTCCTAATTCTAAGGACTATGAGAGCAGTAGTGATGAAAAGCATGATGTTGATTTTCAAAAGTATGGAGTGTCACGGTGTCCAATTAGTCCAAATTCTAAGGACTATGAGAGCAGCAGTGATGAAGAGTGGGATGATGAAATTCAAAAGATTGGAGTACCACAGTATCCACTTAGTCCTAATTTTGCGGACTATGAGAGCAATAGTTATGAAGAGCGTGATGATGAATTTCAGAATAATAGAGTGTCACTGTGTCCTCTTAGTCCTAATTCTGCGGACTATGAGAGCAGCAGTGATGAAGGACAGGATGATGCACTTAGTCCTAATTCTAATGAGTATAAAGCTAGCAGTGACAAAGGACGGGATGTAGCATCTTCAATAAGTAAACAGTCACATTTTCAACGTAGTCCTAATTCTATGGACTATGAGAGTAGCACTGGCAATGCATATGAGGAAGAATATCAATTAAACATCGAGTCAGATTTTACATTCAGTCCGAATTCTAAGGACTACGACAGTAGCACTGAAGAAGCAGAAGATGAAGAATATCCTCCAAGTCAATATTTGAAAAGCAGAGATGATCATATTGTGGATAACATTCCTCTTAATGATGATGAAAAGCCTTATACAAATGATGATCAAATGATGGAGATGTTGCCAAGAAACATTGTATCAAGGAGTAGGAGCAGACCTTTTCGTATCAATGCAAGTTGTTCTAGTTATACAAGGGGTAGAGCAGAATATCTGACGAGAAGAAGTTCTATCAGTGCTCTCATTTCAAGCGAATGTTTCCAAAAAGATTGCTTGAAACATATGGATTTCAAATTTGCATTAGAAAGCAGGAAGAGATATTTGTCAATGAATAAAAGCATGCAAAATTCATATTTAGTTGGGTGCATGCAATCTACATTGTCAGGTTATGATTATCATATTGGGACTTTTTTTATCTGTAGAAAAGGTTTCAAAATGTTTCATTTGATTGGGAATTTTCGTCTCTCGAGAATTCAAGAAAATTTGGAAAAGGATCCCACATTTTATTCAGAAGTACGTCATAAAAGATAGTTTGGTCCATTATCAAATATTGCAATGTCATGGATGAAAGATTTCTTTTCAAAGCATGGAGAGTGTATGCCAAATGGAGAGACAATACATATTCCAGATAATTTTTCAAGACGAGAAATCTACAACTTATACAAAGAATATGCAGAAGGTGTTGAGGGACATGGCCAGTTTATTACATATCAATATTTTGTGAAGGTATGGAAGAAAGAATTCAACAATGTCTGTATTCCTAAGAAGACAAGGATGGGGATTTGCAGTACATGTGCTTCTCTTAAATCAAAAAGGGACAAAAGTGAAGGCTCAGAAATAGGTAAGCGTTCATAACTTTAACTTTTAAAATTGTATAGTCATCAACTATGAAAACATATTTCTTAATGAATCTCTTTTATGTTGTGTAGATTTAATTGTCAAACAACTTCAGGAGCATCGCGAACAACAAACAAACGAAAGGAAGAAGTTGTACAAGCATCGAAAAAAGTGCTATGATAATCCGAATAAATATTTGGGTTTGATAATTGATGGTATGGACCAGAAGAAAACACTTTTACCACATTTTGTTCGCACACCCAAAAATTTACAGGAGGAAAACTTTATTCAATTTCACTTGGTCGGTTGTATGGTCTTCAATGGGAAAATGTTGCCAAGGGTGTACTTCACAGCTCCAAATATTCATAATGATGCAAATATGACCATAACTATAATTCATGATGTGATTTCTCATTGGTCTGGTAATCTTCCTGAAGTTTTGTATCTACAATTGGACAACACTTGCCGTGAAAACAAAAATCAGGTTGTTTTTGGATATCTAAACATGCTTGTTGAATTGGGAATTTTTCAGAAGGTAAAGATTGGTTTCCTTCTTGTTGGGCACACTCATGACCATATTGATCAGATGTTCAGTCGTTTTTCAGTCACATTGAGGAGGAAGGAAGTTGGTAGCTTGCCATCACTAATTGAATGTATTAAGAAATCATACATGCCAGAGCCTACTTTTGATGTGTTGGAAGAAACTATTGACATGCAAAGGTTTATTCTGGGATCATATGGTGAGGGGAAATGCATTGAACAACTTAATGACATTAGCTTCCAACATCAATTTCGTATCAAAAAAATTGATGGGAAAACACTAATATGGGGCAAGAAGTATTCAACTACTACAGAATGGGCACCGTCATCAGGATTGCAATTTTTGAAGTTCATTCCAGATCATCCAATATTTGCATCAAAAATATTGTTATTACAATCAGTTGGTGAAGTTCAGAATGCACGTAGACAGAACAGGGCTATAAATTATTCTGATTGCCTGGAAGAAATTAAAAAATGTATTAGATATACATATGAGTACTTTGACATTGCTGATTCAGTTTGGTGGGAGTCGTTTTTCAATAATCAAAGTGATATCATTTCGACAACAATAAATGAATATATACCTTTGAAAAATCCATTTATTTGGCCACATAATGTGTCGAATGAACATGAGGAAGTAAACATTGTTGAACAGCAACAATCTCAGGGTATTATTAATTCTTCACAGGCAGAGGAAAGAGAGATGTATATTGGTTCCAGAAGATCTCGTGCACAACGTGAAGCCATGGAAGACCTTTATAGGGGTTCAGTACAGGATATTAAGGAGGGTTTCATGATTGCAGTGCTAGCAGATGGAGATCCCAATGGCTATCCATTTTGGGTTGCTAAAGCTATAAAGGTCTTTACAGAAAATGAGGATGTTACAAGTGTTTAAGTACATTGGTATGCCACAAATACACACCCATTCAATGGTGTGTATAAGCCAGAGATGGTAGTTGACAATAAAAATGGCGGAAAAATAAAAAGAAAGGGTACAAATGTAAATCGCCGCCGCACAGACATATTAAAATTGGAGGATGTAGACATACTTGTTTATGACTTCAATTTAACAAAGAGAGGAACTCTTCGCTTCAAGACGATAGAGATTCTGAAAAGGTTGTTACCAGAAGGAACAGTGTTGACATGGAAGTCACCTGAAACCAGTCGTAGATCTAGAAGAATTTTGAAACCTGAAATGTTGGGCATGCATGTGGACTCAGATGGGGCACTAGTTGATGAAAGAGAAGAATATGGAACATCTTCGTCAGCATCCAGTCACTCATCTGAAGATGTGAATTCTGATGGTGTGCCAGAAAACGTGAGTGATTTTGAATAATTGTTTAAGACAGTTTATATAACTGATGTATGCATTGTATCTTCAAATAAAATTAATGTTTTCCATATGGTGTTAAATGAGAAGTTATGAGGCATTTTTATGTTGTTGGATTATATGTCTTAGTTATGATAAATTGTATTGTTTAAAATATCTACAATGCAATATTAAATTAGAGATATAAAATATGTTTTATTCAATATACAAATAATGACTTTTGAATGCATTTAGTGATGTAATTTGTTCATAATGTCATGGTTTTTTTATTTTATAGTTGAAAAAATTTCAATTTTTTTTGTATCTAGCATGTTATGGTTGAAAACATGTTAAATTTATACTTAGGAAAAAAAAATGATATTCTACCAAAAACATTAGTGTGTTTTTTCCCGCATAAACAACTTTGTTTGACACATAGAAATTTGGTTTTATTAGCATTTTTTTTAAATACTGAAAATTGACCCTAAAAAAAAAATCATTGTTCTAGTGTCATCAGTTTCATTTTGAAGGTATATTTTGCACGAAAATTTCATAGTAAATTTTGTAGTCACTGCCAATTTTAAAACATGTTCAAAATTGACGCCTAAAAAATAAAAACATCGTTCCAGTATACACACTTTTCGTTTTGAGCACTGTTTTTGATGTTTTTTTGGGGTTTTTTGGCCAGAGTTCCCGTTTTGAGTTTATAGTTCCCGTTTCAAAGTTTACATTGTTGTAAGTCAATTTGGCACCCCATTGTACAAGAAAATTGTTGAATAATAAAATCCTCCCTTGCTGCACCGATTTTCCCACATTGAGTTTTTCCGGGGACATTAGTCCAAAATAACTGTGTCAATGTGTGCATATTATTGTTTCTGTATTACCATGTGATATCTGCAGTAGTATTTATTTTAATGTTTGTTGAAGTAATTTCATGAATAACTTATGATGAAATAAGTAGGAAAAGTAAATCAGTTGTTGCAGTGAGGCACTTAGGCAGTAGTGTTGTAGGGAAAAGTATCCGACTCGGATGACCCTATCCCACTCTAAGGGTGACAGTTCCTTAGCAACAACTGTAAAACAAACTACTGAAGGTTTACTTCTTTATGAAAGCAAAAAAGAATGGAGAAAGCACTAACCGTTGCCTTGCGCTTAATGTCGAATCCAAACTCTTCTCTTTGGCCGCTTGCTCCTAGCTCTTTGTTCTTCTGCTCGTCCAGCTACAATGAGATCCTGCACAATAACAAAGAAGGAAACTACAAGAGACATGCAATCATAACTGGTTCATGGATTAGTGTAAACCAAACATGCAATCATCACAATACATAATTGAAACAAGAGCACATAGAAGAACCTCAATAGCTTTTATTAATGAAGAAATAAAGGTTCTGAGAGTATTACAACCATTGCAGGCTCCAACCCAGCAACACCTCCCAGCAGAAAGAATTGCTCTTCTTCACCTCTCTCAAACAATCACCCAATAACTCAATAATGAAACCAACAGCATATCATTACTTTGCACAAAATTCCAGCCTCCTGAGCTCATAGGAGAGAGCTCAATATATAGATGAATTGAGAAAGGATGAGTCAGCTTGCAACTGATGTGCAGCTGCCTTGTGTCCTCTCTCTCTTCAGTTAATCTTCAGTTGATCTTCAGTTCTTGAGTCCACTTGGTGAACCTTGCTTCCACTTGGAGAAACAAAGCCTCTGACTCATCACAAGGCGAAATACCTGATCCAAGTGTCAATTTTGGAAGATTCCAAAGCTATGACTCACTCTGCCACATGTCCAAACTCGCCCAACGCAGGTGGGCTTTGTTCTGCCTGCTTTGCAACGCAGGTACACCATGGAGCAGTTGTGTTTCAGCGCAGAAACCCAGTGGAGCACCTGCTTTGATTTCAGGATTGCTTGTTTTTGAGTGTTTTCAGGTGGAGAACTGATCTGAGAGCTGTTGGTTTGCTGACCTTGTTCCTCTAGGGGTAGGAACATCATGTTTAGGGAACTTTGGATCCCTTGGATTATTGACAATTCATGCTTGTTGCTGCAAGGCACAAAATTGTCTATAACAGATGCCCCCTAAAGTATGAGGTCGTTTATCGGGTGAAATGCTTTATTGAGAGGATCCGAAGTTCATTCAATCTGCTGAGAAGTGTCCTGTAATAAGATACAATACAATACATTATTTTTCATACATTTTTCATGATCTAGCTGAGGCGGGCATTCTCATGCTCAGCTTTATAAATACATTTTGGTACATAGAACAGACGATCGTCTGATGCTAGACTGATAATTCTCTACCGAATTTATCATCCTTCACTGATAATTCTCTGCCGAATTTATCATCTTTTGAGAAGGATAATCATCTGTTGCAATGATGTACATATCAAATGTCTTTATGTCCTGAATATATATCGCAGCCTGGATGGATGAAACTAGATCCGGGGTCTTCAATCTCTTCCGATCTTCACTCGATGTACAAGTCGATCCATGTGAGAATTTCTTGAAGTCGAACATGGAAAGACATCGCCTGATTACCGGTCAATAATGTAAACCGTTAACAAGCGCGAGAGGAATCACCGATAAGGATGATGACCCTCAAGGTACGGCAGTACAATCTACATGGTGGGAATAAAGGACTTGGCGTCGACCACCATGCAAAATCTTCTGGTCGAAGGTCATTGATGTATACATGTCGCCGGAAGTGAGAAACTTGCCATTGAGGCATGCAAGCTTCAAAGTACTGGGGGGGGTGTTCCTAGATCAACTCCTTGGATAATGAGCTGATGTCGACAAGGAGCGATCCGTCAAAGGAGGGCCTTAGTGAATCCCACATCAGTGACACGGAACGGAGCTAGTGATAATGATGAGGTGAAAACAAACTGTGATGTATCATTCAGGGTGGCGGTCATGAAGTGGATGAAGGATAATGTATGGCAGAGGGTGGAACAGGGTTGACTCTTTACAGAACCACATCTCTTGAACATATAACGACACTGATGTGATGGATTGGTAGCATTACCCCAATTGTGGATGGTGTGGCGAGGACCATGATTCTGCGATCGGTGAATGAAACAACCCAACCCGAAGCGGACGGAGGACAAAGTGTCATGTTCAAGAGCGACTTGCTACCATTAATACTGTGAGGTTCTCCCAACTTTTCCCCAGTCATTGCTGACCAGTACCTCTTTATTTTTGTCAAGCTTGAGGAGGATAACATATGCTTGTTCTATAACCTGCCCTTCGGGCAAGCCCATCGCTATGTTTTAACGAGCCTAGCGATAGGGAAACTCGTTCTCGTCTAAAGACAAGTTTGTCGCTATTTAATCATTTTAACGAGTCTAACGACAAGGAAAACTCGGTCCTTTTCATTTTTAGAGAGTCTGAAAAGGCACGAAAAGTTAACTCCAAAATTCCTTTTTCGTCATCTAATCCCTTAAGTCCGAAAAAGTATAAAACAATACAGAAGGGATGAATTTTCGGTTGCTTTAACGAGCCGAACAAAACAAGCGCTCGATCTTTTTGTGCAATAATCCCTCAGGTCCAAAAAGATTAAAATCTAGAGGAGGGATAGCTTTCCGGTCGCTTTAACGAGCTGGAAGGCCAAAACTCGGCAAACTTTTCATATTTTACGAGTCAGTGAAAAGAGCTCAAAGAAGACTCGTCTTTTGAGGAACGAGTGATGAACAGGGATAGCAGCAGATTCCAGGTACAGGTTGGAATTCTCCAATCACGGCAGTGTCACAAGGATGGCTAAGTGAAATCACTCTTCGCAGCTATTCCTCAAAATGGGTAAACAAACATATGGAGGTGAACGATTGGCCAAATGAACAGATGGAGGTGATGGCATATAAACACGACCAAGGGCTTTTAATATGGCTTTCAAAGGTTACATTTCTCGAGGTTGTTTACCGGTTCATTTTTTATGCGTGAGCTTGAACTGCTAGGGAAAGATTGCTCACAATTTACGTTTATTTTTTAACGAGCATGAACTTCTGCACAAAAACTGCTCGATGATTGCGTTTATTTTTTAACGAGCATGAACATTGCCAAAACTGCTCGATTTATACCAGTCTTAATACAAGGAATGCTTTTAGGTGAGGTAATCTTATTTAAGGAGCGATACCTCACTAATTACTCCAATTTGGCAGGTTTTAACTTTTGCCCCTCATCCTTTCTTTATGCAAGCTGGAAACGGCTAATCCTACGAGTTTAACGGGTTAGAAGGACCTAAAAATTTAAAAAATAAATAGTCGTCCCGTGCTTGCACTCCAAAAGGTTTGCATGCCCCCAGGTATAAAGTATAATTTCGAGATACTGCCATCTCTTACTTATTATCCGAAAAATGGTTTTGTTTGCTGCCGCAAACTAAACTCTCTTTTCGGCGATGTCTATCATTAGGTTGCTAAGGATGGTGACTACTTGTTGCAGCAATTTCATCTCTTTCTTTGAAGACTGCCCCTACTTATCCTTCAAAACAGCCTGTTTTAATGGGTGAGGCTTGACATTCAAAGATGGTGGCTTCTTGCTGCCACAAATAGACCCCCTCCTTAGGAGAGCCCACTTCTTTAGACAAAGGGAGCGACCGCTTCGCTCACATAACTTTGACAAAAGAATTTTATCCTAGAACAACCCTCCCTTCCACTGCCGGACGGGGTACGGACTAGTCCATTCTTCTGCGGAAATTAACTTTATACCCAAGGTTTTCTCTGCCCAAGGCAGGCCAGGGTGCATGCCCCCTGGGTCCCAGTTCTTTCTTTCCGAATTACTCGCATTCATCGGGAAGTAGAACCGGAGGCGGTGGCATTCCTTGAGTGAATAAACCGTTAAGGGATGGTATTTGACTATTTGCAATGCGTGATCCTGGAAATGAAAGTTGGTCTACGAGCTGGACCATTCTTCCTTCGTGCGGAAAACACATGACTCTAAAGAGTGAGGACACTATTGCCTCCATGCAATATATATAGTCTCGTCCAAGGAGTAAGTTATATGCCAAGGGTCCCTGGACGACCATGATGTTCATGCGAACTGACTTCCCTTTCAATGTAAGCGGAACATTGGGGAGAATCCCTAACGGGTGACTGGTTCCTTTATCGAAACCTGATAGATTTCTCATCTCAGGTAAAAGCGCCGGGCAACCCAGTGCTTTCCAAGCAATAGAGGAAAGGATACTCACAGATGCCCCTTCATCAATGATAGTTCCAGCCATCACCATTCTGTAGATTTGGACTATGATTCTGAATGGGATACTGGCTGGTAACCGGGTTCTGCCTAGTTGATTCCAATCAAAGGATACAACTAGGTTGCTTGGTGGTGGGACCGAATATACGGCCGGATACGACCCTGACGATGTTCCTTCCTGCGATAAAGGAATGGGCGCATTGCCCTGATGCTCATCAGAGTCTGTGTTGATGAAAAGAATATGGACGGTGTCATCCTTATCCTCTTCAGTGAGGGTGTCATTTGAAGATGGGTCTTCAATGACGGAGTCATTGGACGATGAAACCTCTGAAGGAAGAACCGGGTCAACTGCCGTTTCGACCTTTAGACTTTCGTCTGGTCTGGATTCAGTAGGTTCATTCTCAATGACCGACACTTCAGCTGACCACTTGGGCGGGTCAGCTGGATTTTCAACTATCGAGGGATTAGGCGTGAGTTTTTGGTATCCAGGAGGAAGTCGTAACGGCGAAACCGGACGATCTTCCAAAACTCTCTTTCCCTCATCTAGGAATGGACATCTGTGGATGGCATGCTCGCCTTCACACAATATACAGGGTGATCTTGGTCTCCCTCTTCGTCCTTCACTCTCGCTAGTTGACGGACTGCAATCAACATGACTGCCATAGGTTGATGCTACCAGATTGTGCAATCTTGGGGACCAGTCCCTTAGTATCCGGGGAATACAAGGACAATCACGATGGAAGTGGGCCCCTTCGCAAATGACACATGGTGATTTAGGCCCGGTCGGTGCAGTGTGTGGGTTTTTGTCAGCTGTCTTTTGCTTGCCCCCAGTCGCCTTCGCCATAGGCTCCTTCTGCTTCTTTTCTCTCTTCTTCCTTTCCTTCTTCTCCTTGGGAGGTTGACTTTTGCCAGTTCTACCTCGCGAAGATGAAGGATCAGAGGAAGTATTGTAAGAAGTGGAAGGCTGGTGGGTAGTCCTAGACTGGTCTGACTGTTGATTCGACTGCTCAGGATTAGTGGCGATCTGGACTACATTAGTTGAAAAGAGCCATACAGGTAGGCCAATTGTCAATCCTGGAAGTGACAATGTTGCCATATGAGGCGCACCAACATCTCCCCAAGAGGAGAAGGGATTTGGACTTCCGCCAAGGTTGCCTCCTTGGTTGGTGGGCTCCATACTTTTCAACTGAAAGATCAACGTGGGAATAACAGGTGATTTTGTTCCGCTTAAAATAAATTTTATTAACGACGCTTTTAGACACAAACTTGCTTTTTCATGTTTTAAGAGTCGAGAAAAAGCTAAAGATGACTCTAGTCGCCTTCGATGTTTTAACGAGCCCGAAGTGACAAATACTCGGTTGGACTTTTTCAGTTATAGAGTTTGAAAAAGGCCAAAAGAAACTGCTCTGGAGTTCTAGGCAGAGGGTGTGCCAAACTTTTCGCGAAACCACAGAATACGTTTTACGGTACGGGTGGTCGATCTTCGTGAATGCTGTGTTCACTGCATCGCGATCAGTAGGGCGGTCGACACGGCTTCCTATGGATAAAGGATAATTGCCTATAGGGGTCTCCCAATATATACTCGACGGTACGTGGGAGCACAAGTCCGTATTAGTGCCACCGACTCTCAGGAGGAATCACCCACCTTCGTAGAGATCGACAGTCACTATGTTTAACGACGTCGGAACACGTCTCTACCTAGACCTCTAGATGTTTGCGTTATGTTACAAAGCATTGTTATGTAAATTGGATTTATTTTAATGTTGATCTTGCTTATCAGTTTGCCTTTAAGGATCACCACGAGATGTATATAACAAATTCCTGAATGCAGTCTAAGATGAGAAGCAAACTTTTCAATCTTTCAACTTTGAAAACCTTAACTACTGAGGGAAAAGAAAGGAAAATCTTTTCGCACAGATCATAGAGCACACACTAAAATGCAATTTTTTCCTAAATCGTCAAGCATACAGTCAAATGCAAAATGCACAATGCATGTATTTTCTTTTCCCTTTCTTAATGTGGATGGATACAAAAAGAAAGTGGCTATATAACTTTGATTTCGATTTAAAGCGAAAGTAAACAAGCTTGTCCAAAATCAAAAGACACCTTAAGATTCACTTGCTTAATCACTGGAAATACATGAAATCAAACCAAACTAACGAAAGTAAAATGACTAATCAGCTATGGACAGCAAACAAGCTAACTCTTTAGACCAGCAAAACGCCTAACACAGGTTCAGATCTAAGAGGCCAAAAGCATGACTAGTTTACTTTTCGTTATGAGAAATTGTAAATGAGCAAGAAATACAAAGAACAAGTACAATCTCGTTATATAACAGAGGCGGAATGATGGCAAGTAATATTGGTTTCAAAACAGATACAAGACTGACACTTAGCAGCAAAACTAAGTGAAAACAGGCAAGAGAAAAGAGGAAACCCCAAATGCACTAAGCAAATTTGGATCAACGCAGGTTCTGCACAGTCAAACTGGCTCTCAGCGCAGGTAGTCAGTTCGGGACCTGCGTTGCAAAGCAGGTAGCCTGTGTACTACCTGCTTTGGAAAACGAGAATTGCGTTTTCACAGTTTCCGGGTCATAATTTTCTCAAAAATGCACGGTTTTTGCTCAAATCAGAAGCATTCAGTCAAGCATACTCAAAGGGATGATTTAGAAGGTGCAAAGCTATCACTAAGAGCTTACAAGGATCTTTGTAGATCAGCTCTTCAAATCATGAATCTGCTCAGAAAATGAGCAAGAGTAGCTGCCCCTCTACTTCTCTTTTGATATAGTCAAAAGCTTTTCGATTTGGTACTCTTTTGTTCAGGAAATGAATAGCAAAGATACTACAAACACAATCAAACGGATACGATCCCCAGCGGAGTCGCCAGTTTGTTGTAGGGAAAAGTATCCGACTCGGATGACCCTATCCCACTCTAAGGGTGACAGTTCCTTAGCAACAACTGTAAAACAAACTACTGAAGGTTTACTTCTTTATGAAAGCAAAAAAGAATGGAGAAAGCACTAACCGTTGCCTTGCGCTTAATGTCGAATCCAAACTCTTCTCTTTGGCCGCTTGCTCCTAGCTCTTTGTTCTTCTGCTCGCCCAGCTACAATGAGATCCTGCACAATAACAAAGAAGGAAACTACAAGAGACATGCAATCATAACTGGTTCATGGATTAGTGTAAACCAAACATGCAATCATCACAATACATAATTGAAACAAGAGCACATAGAAGAACCTCAATAGCTTTTATTAATGAAGAAATAAAGGTTCTGAGAGTATTACAACCATTGCAGGCTCCAACCCAGCAACACCTCCCAGCAGAAAGAATTGCTCTTCTTCACCTCTCTCAAACAATCACCCAATAACTCAATAATGAAACCAACAGTATATCATTACTTTGCACAAAATTCCAGCCTCCTGAGCTCATAGGAGAGAGCTCAATATATAGATGAATTGAGAAAGGATGAGTCAGCTTGCAACTGATGTGCAGCTGCCTTGTGTCCTCTCTCTCTTCAGTTAATCTTCAGTTGATCTTCAGTTCTTGAGTCCACTTGGTGAACCTTGCTTCCACTTGGAGAAACAAAGCCTCTGACTCATCACAAGGCGAAATACCTTATCCAAGTGTCAATTTTGGAAGATTCCAAAGCTATGACTCACTCTGCCACATGTCCAAACTCGCCCAACGCAGGTGGGTTTTGTTCTGCCTGCTTTGCAACGCAGGTACACCATGGAGCAGTTGTGTTTCAGCGCAGAAACCCAGTGGAGCACCTGCTTTGATTTCAGGATTGCTTGTTTTTGAGTGTTTTCAGGTGGAGAACTGATCTGAGAGCTGTTGGTTTGCTGACCTTGTTCCTCTAGGGTAGGAACATCATGTTTAGGGAACTCTGGATCCCTTGGATTATTGACAATTCATGCTTGTTGCTGCAAGGCACAAAATTGTCTATAACAAGTAGGAAAAGTAATAACATTTTGGAGTCTTTTTCGGGGAGGCACTTAGGGGATTGACCTTGGTGACCTACTGTAGTTTGGTTTGCTCTTTACCTAGTTTTTCTTGCAAGTTTTTGTTTATTTTTTGCATATATTCTTTTCATTTATAGGTTATTTTATGAACCCCCCTATATATATACTAATCCATATGTTGACAGAATACACCAACTAACTTGTTGAGAATAAAAAAATGGTATTTCGAGGCATATTTTTTCAAGGAGGAGCTCAAGGCTAATATCAATCATCCAATGCACCTATTTCACTAACTAGTTGGCAGGAACATTCGAAGAAGGAGTCTAAAAGTACCACATGGAGAACCTATTCTATTTTGGTAAGAAATGGCACACATTTTTACCTTTGAATTCCCTATCAGAGATCAAGGAGGAGTGGCACAAATTCACATTATTCCCCCATCTCCTCTACCAATTTTTCATAGTTACGAAAACGAAGACCCAGATACATTCTTATTTGAGTTTGAAGTACTTTGTATAGGATATGATTATTGTAATAATTCTCAAAGGTTTAAAGTGTTTCCTCTTACTTTGGAAAGAGTGTCTCTTCAATGGTCCATGAGCCATGGTGGGAAATTCATTCAAACATGGGAAAACATGAAGAATGTATTGTTGGAGAAATACCAAAACTATTGCAGGGTAAGTGAAGATATTTTTGGAATGGTACAAGGGGAAGATGACAGTTTGGAGGACTACGTGGAACGATTTTGATACAACCTTCAAAAATCAAAGCATAAACAGTTGGAAAAAGAGACCTTGAAAACACTCTTACTCAAAGGAATTAAAGACAAATTTTTAGAACTCTTAAATCAAATGGGAACAGGTGATATTTTTTCCCTACCATATAATGATGTTTGTAAATTATGTATTAGGTATTCAAGAGGAATCTCCAAGACTGGTAATAATTTTCAAGAACTTTCCTCTCTATTTTTGAAATCTACTACAAAAACAGGAGTTACAAAAGCCTCACTAAATTTACAATTGGATGGTTTGCAGGAATAACAGAAGCAGTGCAAGGAGGATCACTAGATAAATTATTTCTCATTGTTTCTAGGGTTACAACAAGTATTTAAGAAATATAGTAAGTAAATAAATCGACTTCCAGGTATAACTCAAAACTCATTATCATTTAATACTTGGACTAACATTTGTTGTCTACAGCATGTTCCTTAGCATATCAATAACCCTATAGCTCCATGGTAGAATTATAGTCCTCTTATGATTAAAAACACTACCTTATGGCAACAACAACCCTCTCTCTTGAGTCATATATTCCCACAACCTCAAGGATGGTTTGAAGCTTCCACTCTAGGTCAATTCCCCATGCAAACTCCATTACTTGAGCCACAATAGCTACAATTCCCACCCAATGTTACACCGGAAAAATCCCTCTTGCAGACAAGAGCGATCTCCGTAGATCCTTGACGGAAACTAGAAACAAGCAAGACAATTGAACTGACTCTTTCCCTAAGTTGGACTTGTTTGAATTATAAGAATTAAGGCTAATGAATGAACCTCTTACCTATTTCATGAAATGCTCAATGAATATCCCTTGTTGTTATTTGATGCAGCTCCTTAATGCTTGACAAGACCTGCAACCATAGACCATAAAAGGATCAAAAGCATATGCGATATAATAATCCAAAAAAAACTTAACCTAATGATCAAGGAAATTAGAAATTGAATTTTCCTTAATAGACATTTTAAACTACTATAAACCATTGATCATTCAAATAATACAAATCGATGGTAGAAATTTTTCATTTGTATTAATCAAAGATAAAGGAGAGCCTTACAACCTTCGCCTTGATGTTGTGAGGTCCCTCCCAAATGTCTTCAATCTTCTCCTTAGATGACAATCTTTCCATTCTCAATCTAATAGCATAAGTTTATCTTCTATGAGTTCTGACCTCCTTAATCCCTCTACCCTCTAGTTATTTTATAGGCCAAGAGGAAGAAGTTTCAGATCCAAAAGAGGAGGATGATACTCCTTAATTTAGGGATTAGGTTTCCATGAGAAAAGGGATTAAGATGCATCATTTGAGGGTTATAGTTCGAATAGTCATCACTTGGAAGCTTTCAGTTGGGAAATATTTGATCAAATATGTTTCTAGAATGTACTTTTTATTTCTAATTTCTTTAATTCACCTGCACAGGTTTATAGTGGCAGACATAGCACAGTGCGACATTGTTCTCAAAGTTAATTCCAATGAATGCGCGGGAAAATCTAGTAAAATCAGCACAATTGAAACTTAACAAGGTGTGACTTTTATTTTCCCCAAATTTCTCATCTACTTCGAGATATTTTTGGTAGTTTGAATTCTAAGCGAGTTCATTCAAACATGTTCACGGATGGTAAAAAGACCCATAAACTGATCAAGTTTCATGGCAATAAATTGAAATGTAACACCCAATTCACCATCATGTAATCCTCCTCTATGGTCCCAATTACCTATGCAACAAAAACCTAACCCTGATCTTGATAAGTAGGTTGCATAGCAAGTTAGAACACTTATTCTTCCTACTCACTCCCCGATTGATTATAATGTCATATCTTCCAAATCGAGAATGGGAATGAGTTTGGAAACTTCCCCTATTACCATAGAGAATTTACCCTGGAAAGAAACTTCAATCTGGAAACCATTATAGGAGAAATTTATGATTGGAAGTTGTTCTAAAACTGTTGTTGAAGCTCAACAAGAAGAAAACCCTAGAATTTCCCTTGACCATCCTTTTCAAACTGAGGAACAAACATTGGAGCCTAAGATTGAGGAGTTTTTGTCTTTCCTTTCACCAGATCCTTTATGTTTTCAAGAGAGCGTCCATCAAGCTAGGGAAGGCCTTCATAAAATAGAAAATTAGTACATGCCAACAAATTTGAATGAATTAGAGAACCATAAATATGTTGATCCAATCAAATCTTGGTTCCAAACAATCGTTGACATGCAACCTTCCCTCATCATTCAACAGTTCTTGGTACCATATCAATTAAAGAAATTGGTTTCTCATACTCTGGTATGTGTTAAAGTTTACTTTTAAATCTGAGTGTGAGTATATTTAGAATTTTGTTACACACATGGTTACATTGGATTATAAAACAACATTGTGTGGAGGTTGTTTGCAGGGTGTGAACCCTTGAAGAAGGCCTTCTCTCTAGGTCGCAAATGCCCAAGTTAGTGGATAGTTAGAACATGGCATATTTCCTTGTCCTAGGAGGTTGCGACCTTACTGTAGCAGGTTGAGTTGCAGGAAGACTTGGGGTGGAGTCTCAAGCCCTTGAGCATCATATTGGATGCCTGGTAGAAGAATGTAGGTGGCAACAAGGTTGGAAAAGGGAATATAGTAATAGGAGAATTTATTTTGGGTGTTGTAGCAGCGTGAATTCAACCCCAACTAGAGCTCAAGGAAGCATAGATCCCAAGGCAAGAGGATAGAAGAATGTGTTCGATTTTGTTCTCTTGTTGATGGTTGGTTGTTAGTGGATGTAGAGGTCCTAGAAGATTACATTTGTATTGGACGCTCAAGGATTGTTGGAGGGCAGTGTGAGAGTGGACCAAGTTGGCCCTAAGTGCAGTAGCTTGAAGGACTAAGGTCACTACTAGGAAGGGCAGATTGAAGAATCTCAAGATCTAATCAGCCAGAGGAGCAGTTTTGTATAGCCCAAGTTCATTGTTGGAGAAGGGACTTTTGACAGTGATAGGTGGCCCTGCCCTATGTTTTTCTTCATTGGAGCAATGCGGGAAGAGAATAGTGGGAAGAAGTCCCTAAGTATCTGAGGAGAAACAGTGGGAAAGAAGACTCAAAGGGTTGTGTCCTTGAAGGAAGAAGGAGTAGCTAGTGAGTGTGAAGACCTTATGTATTGGTTGTAGATGGACTTACGTTCAACTAGAGGGAATATTATGTTGGAAAATGTAACTAGGTTCGGTCTTCATTAATGTATTTGAGTCATCATGTAATGTACTTGTCAAAAGAATAAAGAAAATAATAATTATTATTATTATTATCACTTATTAAAGCATGGGTTTTATGCTTGGGTCATCATGTTTTAGGTAAAAGTCCCCATTGAGGACTTCTAGGATTTATTCTGAGTCAATAGAGTCATTGTATTTTTAAAGATACCCTTATTGGGATTTTGAATCATGTAAAAAGGTTAAGCATTGAGTCAAATATGAATTATGTTACCTCCACACCAAGCTGGCCTTAAGATGATCAAGTCAGCCTCAAGGAAGGCTTTTCAACCTCACCTAAATGCTATATATGAAGCAGTTCAAATTCCATTTGGAGGAAAATAAACTCAAGCAAGTTCAATATCTCCTTGAAGCTGGGAAAAATTATGAAATAGAGGAAGGAAGAGAAAGGAGTATGAGTTTGGTCTAGGAGAAGGAAGGAAGGAAAATCGAAGTTTTTGTGCATCTATCTCTCTCAACATAGTTACCGATCAAACGAGAAAATGACCTAGTACCCATTTTTTTGAGGTAGCAAAAAAACACTCGATTTTGAAAAATGGTGATTCAGAATACACCTTTTTTTTGGAGCATATTTTTGCCACTTTAATTTTTTTTACGTATCAAGTATAAACAATTTTTTTAATGTTAGTGATTTTCATGCTAATTTTGAAAAGTGTTGTTGCAGTATCAACACATTTTTTTAAATGTTAGTGATTTTCATGTTGATCTTGAAAAGTGTTGATGCAACATCAACACATTTTTTTAGAGGGCTTATCTTTTACACTTTAAATTCTTTTTATGTATCAAATCTGAACATTTTTTTTGTTAGTGATTTTCATCTTGATTTTGAAAAGTGTTGATGAGCATCAACCCTTTTTGTTTAGAGGGCTTAGTTTTTACACTTTAAATTTTCTAATGAATTAAGTGTAGATAATTTTTTTTTTATATGTTGGTGATTTCCAAGCTAGTAATAAAACATAAAAATAAAAATAAAAAACATAACAAAAATATCAAATAAAAAATAATATATTAAAACAAAAAAACCTATAAAAATGTGAAAAAAAAAAACAAAAACAAACCAAAAACAAAAAACAAAATTAACTCGTAAAAATAAAAATAAAAAATTAATGAAAAACAACAAAAAATAAATAAATGAATGAATATTTTTAATATATATATATATATATATATATATATATATAATTTAAAGAAAAACAAATTAAACTAAACATTTTTTAAGTTAAAAAACAAATAAAAAATAAAAGCCTCATTAAAAAAAAAACAACTACTACTACTTAAAATAATTACCAAAAAAATTTAAAATAAAATAAAATTAAGAAAAAAAAATCAGTTAAAATAAAAAAATAAAAAAATATTTAAATTAAATAAGCAAAATAAAACAAAAATTTAAGAATTAGTTTTTGAAACTAAAATTATAAAAATAAAGATATAACATAAAAGAAAATTAAAATAAAATAACCAAAAAAACATTAAAAAAAAAAAAGAACAAAACAAAATTAAGAAATAACATAAAAGAAAATTAAGAAAATAAAGAAATAAGTTATAAAAAATATATATATTAAAAACATTTAAGAAAAAAAATTAAAAAAAAAAATATATATATATATATATATATATATATTAAAAAAAAAAAAAACAATTTTAAAAAAATTACCTCCTCACTTCGTGCAAACCCAACCCCACCCCGCTCCTCCTCCCTTCCCTCACCCTAGCCCCCCTCCTCCCCTCCTCCTGTTCCCGTCGTTCCCACTGCCTCCCCCCATCCCTTCCCTTCCTCTCTCCTACCCCCATCCTCACCCCCTAGCCCTCCTCACCCACCCCTCCCTGCCCGCCCGGGCCCCCAGCCTGCGGCAGCTTGGCCACTGGCTGGGGGGGCCAGGCGGGTAGGGGTGGTGACAAAGTGCAACCCCACCCCCTCCCCACCCGCCCGGAACCCCAACCAGTGGCCAAGAGGCCGCATGCTGGTTTTCAGAATCAGCGTACGGCCTCTTGGCCGCTGGCTGGGGTCCCGGGTGGGTGGGGAGGGTAAGGATGGCTGGAGGGAGCGTGTAAGGACCTCGCGGTCCGGGCAGGAGTGCGATGGGAAAACTCCCCTTCACACGGTGGTTGAGCAGTGGGCACAACTCGGGTAGGCGCGCACGACGGTGGGTGGGCGCCCTTGCACGACGGGCGGGTGCCCCGTGCACGATGGGCGGACACGTTCACCCGACGAGCCAACACCGGGTGCGGTCACCCGACGAGTTGATGGTGCGGGCGCGGGCGTGCACGACGACCCGGCGGACAGTGCGACGAGCTGGTGCGGGCGCGGGCGTGCACGACGACCCGGCGGACAGTGCGACGAGCTGGTGCGGGCGCGGGCGTGCACGACGACCCGGTGGACAGTGCGACGAGCTGGTGCCGGCGCGAGCGTGCAAGACGACCCGGCGGACAGCGCGACGAGCTGGTGCGGGCGCGGGCGGGCACGACGACCTGGCGGACAGCGCGACGAGCTGGTGCGGGCGCGGGCAGGCACGACGACCCGGCGGACAGCACGACGAGCTGGTGCGGGCGCGGACGGGCACGACGACCCGGCAGACGGTGCGGCGAGCTGGTGCGGGCGCAGGCGTGCACGACGACCCGACGGACAGGCGCGGCGAGCTGACAAGAGTGGACACATCCACATGATGACCGGGCGACCCGTGGGCGACCCGTGCACGACGGGTGGGCGACCCGGGCGAGCGACCTGTGGGCGACCCGTGCACGACGGGCGGGCGACCCGTGAACAATAAAACAGCAATGCGACGAACAGTGAACAGCAATGCGACGAACAGTGCGACAACAATGCGACGATCATTGGGGAAGCACTTAACAAATAATGCGAAATGTAAAGGGAGGCCGAAGCCTTATACTTGGCGTAGGGGAGGCTTGCCATGGGCAAGGGCCGACCTACAAAAATGTTAAGGCAGGGGCTTGTAAAGCTAAATTAGGGGGTCGGCTTTAAAGCTGACACCCCTTCACCTTATGGCAGGCTAGCGTATAAATACAAGTGCGCAGAGCCTCATTTGGCATCAACGAATTCGCTCTCTCTCTACATTCGAGCTAAGGGTAAAGAGAAGGCGCAGAAGTGCGCATATCTCATGCGTCCAAGAGATAAGTGCGCAGATTTACCAAGGAGCTGTTTGTAGGACGACGGTACACGGTATTAAGGCAGTTTTGTGCAGAACTGATTTGGAGGAGTTCTAGTGGCTCGGGTGAGCACGCTCCTACCAAAGGAGGTTGGTACATGGTTGTAAAGGCTGTCTTGCCTCATTGTAAATATTTCTAAGTGTTGGCCTTGGATTTTGCCAGGCACACTTATATGATGTATTATTGAAATCTTTCATAATATATTATTTCGGGCGGACTTGTTCGGGAGTTGCCCCTCCCTCTATAATTGTGTGCAATTGTTATGTTCTCGGTTTAATTATGAACATGTATGAAGATTAATGCATTTTACTTAATTGAGAAGATGAATTAAGTATGTTAATGTGGAAAGGCGTAGTCCATGTGCATGAGTATTGTTAAAAAGAAAGTGTACGGTGGTGCCGCACCTCGCCGGGCACGGTTGGAAGACTACCGTAGACCTGGGGGCGTGACAGAGCGGGTGGAGAGGAGGGGGGGGGGGGGGGGGCGCTGGGGTAGGAAAGGTGAGGGGGAGTGAGGGGGTGAGGTTGGGGTTGGGGTTGGGCAGGGAGGGGGTAATTTTTTTAAAATTGTTTATATATATATATATTTAATTTAAATATTTTTTAATTTTATTTTTAATTTTAATTTTTTTAATTGTTTTGAATTTTATTTTGTTTTTAAATTTTTATAAAAAAAAAAAAAATTGAATTTTATTTTGTTTTTAATTTTTTATAATTTATTTTTATTTTTTAAAATTTAATTACTTTTTATTTTATGTTATGTTGTAATTTAAATTTTATAATATATATATATATATATATATATATATATATATATATATATATATATATTTTTTATGTTTTTTATTTTTTTATTTTAATTTTAAATTTATTTTCTTTTCATTGCTTTGAATTTTTTTTTTTAATTTTTATGTACTTAATTTTATTTTTTGGTAATTATTTAACCCTTTAATGATGTTTTTTTATTTTTAACTTAAAAAATCGTTTTTTTTTTTTAAACTATATATATTTTTTAATTTTTTTGTTTTTCGTTTTATATTTTTTAATTTATTTTTTGTTTTATTTATTTATTTTTTATTAAAAATTTCATTTTTACAAGTTAATTCTGAATATTTTATTTTTTATTTTTTATTTTTATATTTACATCCTTGGCTGGTTGGGCCTTGGGGTGAAAGGGGGAATTTTTTTTTTTAAGTTTTTAATTTTTTTAATGTTGTATTTTATTTTTGTAATTTTTTCCCTTTTGTAATTCTTAATTTTTCTTTTATTATTTTTTATTTGGTTTTTATTTTATTTTACTCTTTTTTTGTATTTTTTTTTTTTTTTTTTTTTTTTTAATTTTACATGTTATGATTAATTTGTTTTACATTTTATAGTTTTTTTAAACGCCATTATTATATATTTGATTATTTGATTATTTTTGTTATGTTTTTTTATGTTTTATTACTTGTTATTATTTTTTATTTTTATTTTTTTTCAATATTTGAATTTTTGTTTTCTTTTGTATTCTATGTTTTTTTTACTGTTTTTTTCAATATTTGAATTTTTATTTTCTTTTGTATTTTTGTGTTTTTTATTGTTTTTTTCAATATTTGAATTTTTGTTTTCTTATATATATATACATATATATGGTATGTGTCGATTCTTGTCTGACAACCCAATCCCATTATGTGCAATTTAATAGTTGATTTTAAATTTTTTCGTTATAATAAATCGAGTCTGCCCCACAATGTGTTAATTCATGGTTGGTCTTTAAGTTTTCATTACAATGGGTTGAGCTCACCTACACTACGTGTCAATTTAATAGTTGATTTCTAAATTTTTTTGCAATGTCTCAAGTTGTCTTAAGCTAAGATTTTAAAATCATTATACATTTAACATTTAAAAAAATTACTATTGGTATAATAACTCTTTCATTCAGGGGTTCATTTTTTAAGTTTTTTTAGTCATAAATTTTTTTCATAATGTCATGCTTGAAATATTTTGAAAACTTAAGATTGTTTTGTAGTCATAATATTTGGTTTTAATTCCATGGTTGATTGTTTTCTAGTCATAATCTTTGGTTTATTTCCATGGTTGAAAAATTGTCAAGATTTTAATGTTTTTCTAAGTTGTGATACTTTATCTTTAATGTTATGGTTGAAAACAGTTATAAATATTTTTTCTTAGCACCATGCTTGAAAATTGTTGGAATTTTAAGGTTTTTCAAAGAAGTGATATTTTAAATTTAATGGCATGCTTAAAAATCGTTGGAATTTTAAGTTTTTGCAAAGACGTGATATTTTATCATTAATGTCGTGCTTGAAAATCGTTGGAAATTTAAAGTTTTTCAGAGTCATGATATTTTATTTTTAATGTCATTATTAAAAAATGTTGAAAAAAATGCGTTATTCTGGCATCAACACTTTTCGATTTCAAAGTGTTTTTTGCACCAAACAAAATGGATTTTATTGTTTTTTATTGTTATTTTCAAAAAATATTGAAAATTTACTTTGAAAAAAAATAATTGTGATATAGAATCAATACTTTTTATTTTTGGGTTGTTTTTTCATGTCTTTTTGGCATTTTTTTGGCTCGAGTACCATTTTTGAGGTAATAGTTCTCGTTTGATCGGTAATTATGTTTCTCTCTCATGCCCTAGTTTGGAAGATCAAAGTTCCCTTGTTAATGTCGTAGTCAATTGTTGCATGTTGTTGCTGCTATAGATCAAAGTTGTTATTGTTGGGTGTTTCTGCCTCAGGAAGTTGTATTGGGCCAAGATCGAAGTCTTTAAGTGAAGATAGAAGTTTTCTAGTGAAAATCAAAGTCTCCAAAGTAAGGTCAAACTTTTTGGGTTAAAAAAGTGTTTCTACTGTTGTTGTTGCTTCCAAGTCAAGTAGGATTATCTAGAAAGGAAGAAGAAGGTTGACTTGGTGTGGAGGAAAGTTTGTGTCAAGGTCTAGAGTTTTGGAATATCTCAGGAAAACTATTGAAGGAAGAATTACTGACTGGGTTTTCCCCTAGAGAAGGGTTTTTCCCTGGTTGTGTGCCTATATCTAGTGTCCATTAATTTATGTGTTTTTGTTTTGGTAATTTCTTAATGAACTAAAAGAAAGAAGATATAAAGAAACCTAATAAGAAATCAAGAACATCACAAGTAATTATCAAGTATAAGAAAATATTTTTTCATTTCTGATTTTCTAACATGGTTTCATAGCTTTGGTGAAGAAAGAAGCAAAAAGGTAGTCTCAAGCACTTGATCAAGGGATCATTCAAAAGGATTATTTCAGGGAAGAAGTCTACTATATTCAAGGAAGATGTCTAACACAATCAAGGGAGAGAACAAACTTGAAGGAACCTCAAACTACAGGGCTTGGAAGAAAATGATTGACCTTATTCTTGAAAACAACAAGGTACTAGACTTCGTAAAATGGAAAGTAAAGAAACCTACAGAAGACTCCAGTTATGCTGATAAAGTAAAGTTCGGAGATTTGGAATTAGTGGCCATGAATCTAATGGTAGAAAGAATAAAAGACAACCTTGTCCCATTCCTATCCAACATTAACCATGCTCAAGAAATGTATAAGGCTTTGTCAAAGTTATTCACTATTAAGAACATTGGTCAAACAGCAAGCCTAAAGAATGAATTAAGGACTACAAAGATGACTAAATTAGATACAATGGCCTCCTTTGTGAATATAGCAAGAATCAGAGATAATCTTTTGGCCATTGATGAAATTATTCCAGACAAAGAGCTCGTGATTACTGCAATATTAGGATTGCCACTAATTGCAGGACTTGACAGTTGGAAGGAAGCTCCCACTTTTGAAGAACTGTGGACTGCTTGCAGTCAAGAAGAATTAAGGATCTCTTTAGTTTCCAATCCTGATGGAGTTCCAAATTCCTACGCTGCTCATCACAAAGAAAACTTCAAGAAATAAATAGGACCGAAGAGGAAGGTACACATGTCCAAAGTAGAATGCTACCAATGTCATCAAAAGGATCATTATAGGAGTGATTGTCCTGGAAATCCAAGAAATAATAAGAGAGAAAGACATCAAGCCAATGTCGTTGAAGAAGAATACCTAAAGAAAGACAAACCCAAAGAATCTCATATAAGGGACTTACACTACTAAGTCCTTTACTTCTAGTCTTAGATATTTTATTTTGTATTTTTATATTTAGAATTTATAGGTTTTAACATGTTTTTGGAAAAGACATTTTCTTTTGTTTTTGTAAGTTTATAGGTATCCCTCAAGCTTTGAAGGGAGCACCCAACAACTCCCAAATATAAGTATCTCATTTCCTTTCAATTTATGGTTTCATGTACTTATTTAAGTTTTGATTATTTTAAATACTAATCACCATTCTCCCTCTATTGTCTTGATTAGGAAAACATCTGCTATATCCTCAAGGAGTATGGAAGAGATCCCTCCAAGACAAGGTTTGTCAAGGAACAAATGTATGCCTTAAACTACAAAACATTGAATTCCTTATAATAAATGCTTATTCATTTGAAAATCTATTACTAACATTGTTATGCCTAGCTATATTGAATCATAATGATTTTTGTTTTGGGTTATTCATCATTTGATAAATCTACCATCTTTACATCCTTGATTGTTTGTATAGAACCCTAGGCAGGTTCTCTGGAAAACCCTGACCTAAGGGTATGATAATGTTAATGTTTGAAACCCTAAAAATACTTGGGGTTATTTGGAAATGTTATTTGAACTTTTTGTTGATGATTTCATGTTTGGGGTTTTGGTATGATCATGAAAACCCTAACTTGTTAGGGTTGGAATGATGTCTAAAATCCCAAACCTTTGAAGTTCTAGTAAAGTAGGGTTTGATATGTTATTGAAACCCTAGATACTTAGGGGTTGGTTGGGTCTATAAGAAAAAACTTTGTTATGTATTTAAAGTAAGATCCTAGGAATAAATCCCTATGTGTGTGTATGTGTCCATTGGTTGAAACCCTAGCTTCGTCTAAGCATGTATATGTCTAACATGTTGTCTGACATATTTTATGCTTATGATTGATAATGAATTCCTAGATATGTGTGCTAACCTAATTATTATTGGTCGTAAGTCTTAAAGGTTTAATATAAGCCCTTGTCTAATTGTGATATTCTAGGATGATGTTGTTTGGAAAATCTAAGGTTTGGCAGGTAAACCCTAGTAATAGTTAAATTCTCTAGTATGTGTGATATGACAATCTGGAATCTATGAATCTATATGGTGATTGTTGAAATAATAAAATCTAGGTTTTGTAGCTAACCCTAATGGATGCTAGTCATATTGTTGATTGAGTTGTGATTGGTTGTTAGTTGTTAAAAGCTTATATATGAAATCTAGAGTTTGTATGAAACCCTAGTAGGAAGTCTAACATATGAATTCTGAAAGTTGATTTGTAGTTATATATTTGATTTGTTTCTATAGTTTTCTATATGTTGTAGTAGGGTATGGCATACCTCTGAAAGAAATGTTGAAACCCTAGATGTAATGAAAGTTTTTATGAAATAAGCCTTGATGAAGTAGTCTAGAGTTTGTAACAAAGTCCCTAGCAAAATGTTGAAGAGTATGTATCTCTTGTTTGGGTATATATTAAGTTGAAATTATTTTGTGATTGTTATATGACTAACTTCATGCCTCTACAAATTTGGTTGTACTTGTATCTAAGTTGTGCAAGTATATAATCTTCAAGATGGTGAAGACAACTGCAAGTAAAGTTTATTTGAATGATGATGATAATAACTCTGATGAGATGGATGGAGGCCATGATACTTTCTCCGATGTCGAAAAGAAGAAGTTGATATCCCTGGGTTAAGAGAGAGCCTAGATAGAAGAGATCTCCCTGAGATTAAGAGGGATCCTGGATAGAGAAAATCTCCCCGGTTGAGAGGGAGAGAATATTTTTTATTGGAGAATGAAGTTTGAAAGATATGTTGTTGTATGTAAATTTGAAAATTAAAGTATCTTTTGTCAAATATTTGGTTGATAGTCCTACCATGTTGAGAAGCAACATCAAGAAAACCCTGAAGGTTTGTGTTTATTTATGAATATGTGAAAGTATATTATTGATTGGGGTTGTGTTTGTACAGGTAAATCTCTCGAAGGTTTTGATAGCATGCTGGTTACCGCTCATTTTTATCCAAAGAGAATTGTTGCCCTTGATCCGTTGGATCAAGGAGTGTTGAGGCATTGTGAGTGAAGCATTTCCCAGGAGGACATATGGTCGGAACTTTGTGTTGATGTCTAGGTCCCGAAGTTGGAAAGATGGTGTTGGTCATAGAGATCTGATTTCAGATACACACCTGGATCCCTGGGTTGATGGTTAGAAAGTAAGCATGATTACCTAGAGAGGTTGAAAGCTTGAGTCCATCCTAGTCCCACTTGGATAGATTGCCTTGTTCGGGAATCTAGTCCATGGCATTGTGGTGCCTAAATTGTGGAGAGACCAATGGATAGATTGCCTTGGTCAAGAATCTAGTCCATGGCATTGTGGTGCCTAAAATTCTTCATGGTTCATATAGTTGAGATCTTCTTTGTACTTGTTTATGATGAATACCTCCCTAGTTAAGAGGGAGTGTTGGAAAATGTAAGTAGGTTCGGTCTTCATTAATGTATTTGAGTCATCATGTAATGTACTTGTCAAAAGAATAAAGAAAATAATTTTATTATTATTATTATGACTTATTAAAGCATGGGTTTCATGCTTGGGTCATCATGTTCTAGGTCAAAGTCCCCATTGAGGACTTCTAGGATTTATTATGAGCCAATAGAGTCATTGTACTTCTAAAGATACCCTTCTTGCGATTTTGAATCATTTAAAAAGTTTAAGTATTGAGTCAAATATGAATTATTTTACATCCACACCAAGTCGATCTTAAGATGATCAAGTTAGCCTCAAGGAAGGTTATTTGATCTCACCCAAAAGCTATATATGAAGCAGTTCGAATTCCATTTGCAGGAAAAAAACTCAAGCAAGTTCGATATCTCCTTGAAGCTAGGAAAAAGTGTGAAATAGAGGAAGGAAGAGAAAGGAGTGTGAGTTTGGTATAGGAGAAGGAAGGAAGGAAAATCGAAGTTTTGATGCGTCTATCTCTATCTCTCGTGCCCTAGTTTGGAAGATCAAAGTTCTCTTATTGATGTCGTAGCCTGTTGTTGATGCTATAGATCGAAGTTGTTGTTGTTGGGTGTTGTTGCCTTAGGAAATTGTATTGGGCTAATATCGAAGTCTCTAAGTGAAGATCGAAGTTTTCTGGTGAAGATCGAAGTCTCCAAAGAAAGGTTAAAGTTGTTGGGTTCAAGAAGTGTTGCTACTGTTGTTCTTGCTGCAGGTCAAGTAGGATGATCTGCAAAGGAAGAAGAAGGTTAACTTGGTGTGGAGGAAAGTTTGTGTCAAGGTCTAGAGTTTTGGAATATCTCAGAAAAACTATGGAAGGAAGAGTTATTGACTGGGTTTTTCCCTAGAGAATGGTTTTTCATGTCTGTGTGCCTATATCTGGTGTCCATTGATTTATGTGTTATTGCTTTGGTAAGTGCTTGATGAACTAAAAGAAACAATATACAAAGAAACCTAATAAGAAATCAAGAAAATCACGAGTAATTATCAGGTATAATAAAATCTTTCTGCCTTTATGATTTTCCAACATATTAGAGAACCTAGCTCAGTGGCATAAAGGAGTTGGTGCATTGATAGAGGCAGTGCTGCAGAATAGAAGCGAAGAACCCACAACATGTTCAGAATACACCAAAGAATTTGTGATTGTGCACTACATCGGCTAGATCATTAGCGTATCTTGTTCTTGTATTCTTGTACTAGTGGATGTATGTGGGTCATTATCCTTAGTACGAGAGCCATAGATTTTTGTATTATCAGTTAATTAATATAACGAAGTTAAGTTGTTGTAAAAATTGTAAAAGGTTGTAAATATTTGTGCACTAGTAGAGTTATTATTATATATTGTCCCATTGTGCAAAGTGGTTTGTTGTGATACTTGGATTGTAAGATTCTAACCTAGACTCCAATATTGTGGAAAAACAACATTTATCCTGGAAAAGAAAGAAATAAAAAGACAACAAAACAAAAAAGTGTTGTTCCAACATCAACACTTTTCATTTTGGGTTGTTTTTTTGTTTTTTTTGGGTTTTTTTGGCTAGAGTTCTTATTTTGAGGTCACGGTTCTCATTAATTTGGTAACTTTGTTCCTCCTCTAAGTAGGCTAGTTCATCTCCTTTAGGTCAGCCTTAATACAGTCATGTATTTTCAAAAGAAAACCATTATTTTTCTCAAGTCGGCCCTAGTTAAGGGCTCCTCTAAAAACCATATATATATCCAACTCATGGAATCCAAATGAGCAAGGAAGTGACATTGAATTAAGAAAAGATATTATGTTCTATAAATAGGTTAAGCCCTAAAAGGATACATCTGAAGAAGGCCGACAAATCTTGGATATTAGTCATTTGTTGTGGTGGAATGTTCTGAAGCTTGGCTCAAACTTTAATAAGTCTAGTAAGATTTCCTCTTTTTTTGAAGCATTATTGAACAAATTTTTGTCTTTGCTTTGGAGTCAAATTTCACATGATCTAAAGCTCTAATATGAGTTTATCTTGAGGCCAAAACTCAAGATTTTTTGAGGCACTCCTTGATTTATTGTAAGATCATTTTATAATCCTTTTTAGCCCACCATGTAGTTAATTTTCAACCTCCCTCTAAGGCATTGTTTCAGGTTGCCTGAGAACAAAAGTTCGGCCATGTTTAGGGCAATTCTAAGCAACCTTCAAACATGTTTAAGGAAACCTTTTGAGGCCCATTTTAGGCTGCCTAAGGCCCATTTTTGGACCTATAATTGAAGCAGAATTCAGGCTTGTTTTAAGATAGTTCTCCAAGGTGAATTGAGCCCTCGTTAGGGCAGACTTGAAGCTTCTTTTGAAGATCGTTCTCTGAACTTATTCAAACATTATTAGATGGAAGTTTAAGGGAGGAAAAATCATAGTTTGTAAGAAAACTAAAGATACTTTGAGCATAACCTAAGTTGTTCTTTAGACCTTGTTTGTGGCATAGACACCATTTCTAGAGCAGATTTTGAAGTGGTTCTGAAGTAAATATTGACTACATTTTCATGGAAGTTTGGAAAGTTATCTTGAAGAGCTATAAAGTATACGTTGAAGTCATTCTTGGAGTTATTCTTAAGAAGGTATTTAAGGCATTCTTGAGCAGACCTTGAAGTCATACTTGGCTCATCTAAAGAAGTTATTTGGAGGTATGCACTAGATTTAAATTGTTACATTACAGGACAAAATGACTGTGGAAAAATTATTAGAGAAATATTGAAAGTTGAATATGTTTAGGCAAAGATAACAATGATTGTAACTTGTTGTATTTGGGTCATTGTCCCTAGTACGGGAGCCCAAGAATATTTTGCTTTATATTTTATTCTATAGGATGGCAAGGTGGTGTTAGGCAAGGAAGTTGTTGCTTCCTTCAAGAGATTGTCACCTCCTTCTAGTGGGAGCTGGTAAATCTTGGGGTTGTATCCCTTCAAGTTGTAGCCGGTAAATCTAGAAGTTGTAGCTTCTTTTGTAATATAAATATATTATTCATATATATCTTGTGTTCCTTCTATGTGATTTTATTGTTTAATTGTTTTGATACTACATTGTAAAAAAAAAAAGTGAAATATTGATTCACACCGCGTCGCGCCCCTCCCCCCCTCCCGCTCCTCAGTATTTCCAACAAAATTTCCATCGAACTAGTCCACCCCTCGGTCATAGCATGGAGGGGGGAGGCTAACATCGTTAAAGATAAAATATCACATCTTTGAAAAGCCTTAAAATTCCAACAATTTTTAGCCATGGAATTAAAAATAAAATATCATAACTCCGAAAAACCTTAAAATTCCAGCAATTTTCAAGCATGGTGTTAAAGATAAAATATCACGTTTCTGAAAAAAATAAATAAATAAATAAATAAAATTAAATAAATAAATAAATTAAATAAATTAAAAATTAAAAATTAAAAAAATTAAAAAATTAAAAATAAAATTAAAAATTAAAAAATAAAATTAAAAATAAATAAAAATTAAAATTAAAAATAAATTAATTAAAAAAGAATAAATAAATAAATAAATAAAAATAAATAAATAAATCCAACAAATTTAAGCCATGGCGTTGAAAGATAAAATCATTATAATTGTTTTCAACCATAGGATTAAAGATAAAATATCATGACTGTGAAAAGCATTTAAATTTTGACAAATTTTCAACCATGGAATTAAAACTAAATATCATGACTACAAAAAACCTCAAGTTTTCAACATATTTCAACCATGGCATTATGGAAAAATTACATGATTAAAAAATAAAATAAAAAATGAACACCTGAATGAAAGAATAATTTCTTTTTTAAAGGTTAAAAGTATAGTTACTTTAAAATCTTAACCTAAAACGACTTGACACATTGCAACAAAATTTTAAAAATCGACCATCAAATTGACACATAGTGAAGGTGAACTCAACCCATTGCAATGAAAACTTAAAAAACAATAATGAAATTAATTACATCTCCTTCATCCACATTTATAGAGCGTAGAATTTTGTGGTTGAATTTCTTTGCAAAAGAGGTAGATCAATTTTGTCTGGAGAAATTTGTTATAATTTTTTTGGCAATGGCTTTGTTTCCATTTCTGGAGCATTCACTTTCTAACGGAGGAGTCAATCCTTCCCTCACTGGTTTTCGTTGTCTCTCGTTGCTTTTTGTATGTCTATAGAACGTTTCTTATTAGGTAGAGGTATCTTAGTTATTCTGCTCTTAGGTTTTCAGACAAGCAAGATTTTGTAGTAAGCCTTTTTGTATATATTATCAGCCTCCTCCAAATGGACTTGATCCCTGTGAGCCTCTGGATTTTTGTAAGCTTTTTTGTGATGGTAGATTCCTCCTATAGATCCAATCTCTTTCTTTGTCAAGAGTATCTTTATGCATTATTCTGGACATTGAGGAGAACAATTGCAAAATGTAACTACTTTTGTCTATTAATGAAAGTTAATTGTTTTTGTTTTCGTGAAAAAACAAAACAAAAATTGTCAAATCAACTATCAAATTGACACATAATGGGTTCAGATTGCTAGTCGAAGATCAACACGGACCCTTCATGAATAAATAAAATAAAACAAAAATAAAAATAAAAAATTATATAAAAAAACACAAAGAAAAAAATTAAGCATAAAAAATATTTCAAAAACCAAAATTAACATATAAAAAAAAATTGAAAAATAAATGAAAAACAATAAAATATTTCTTTAAAAACATAATTTAAGAATAAATAAATAAAAATTTAAACAAACAAAATAAAAAATAAATAAATAAAAGTAAATTGGATAATTAAACAAATTAAAAACAATTAAAATTTTATTTAAAGCGTAATAAATATTAAGTTGAAAGCAAACAAAAACATTTAAAATATATAATAATAAAAACATTTAAACAAATTTTTAAAAACTTGAAAAAAAAAAAAACATTAGAAAAAAATGATCCACTAGCCTTGGTCAAAAGGTCATTGAACGGCAAGCAGAGTGGCATTGAACATTGCTCCATTGGCTGTCCGGCGGCCTTTCAACCTTGGCTAGCGAAAACATTACTTTTCTATTTTTTATTTCAAATTTATTTTAATTTTTTTTTTTTTTTAATTTCATTTTATTTTATATATATATATATGCTTTCTGTTTAGTTATTTTTTATTTGAATGTTTTTTTAATTTATTTCTTTTTTCTTTTTTCTTTATTGGACGTTTTGATTTTTTTAATTGTATGTTCAACCTTTATATATATATATATAATTTAATTTAATGTGAATCATTATTTTTTGAAAAAAAAAAGAAACTTAAATATCATCATCTTTGGATATAAAATTCATTAAAATTTCGTAAGTTTTGTAATTTTTTAACTTTTCTATTCAATTTTTTTATTTAACATGTTATTTTTAGCAAAAAAAAGTCATGAAATATGTATTATTTTAATTATATCTATATGCGAAATGTGTATTTTCTGTCAAGTGTGTAAAATTTTTATTTTTTATTAACAATTATTTTATGTGTATTGAAATATTAATTAACATATATAAATATATAAAAAAATTAACTTCAAAATATTAATTTTATTATTATTTTTAACTTTGCAAAGAGAATTAAAATAATTGTTACAAAAAACACAAATTTGGAAAACCTTTAAAAAATAAACTTCTTAGGATGAATAAAACAACTTGAAAAATGGTTAAATAATCAACATTTAAAAAAAAAATTACATACTTAGGACATAAAAAAAAAAAAAAATTTGAAGTGTCAAAAATATGATTCGAAAAAAAAAGGTTGATGTTGCATAAATTCTTTTCAAAATTCACATGAGAATCATTAATATTTAAAATAAAATATCCATACTTAATATATGAAAAAATTTATAGCGTCAAAAATAAGCTAAATAAAAGGGGGTTGATGTTGCATCAACACTTTTCAAAATTAGCATGAAAATCACTAATATTTAAGTAGTCTAAGCCATCCCTGATTAGAAGCTCCATCATTATATGCAATATGATCAATTCACTTTTCTCATCTAGGCCATCAACCGTCCCAATTCATATGATTTATTGGATGTTGAATTGCCTTTTGATGAAGCTATCATTGAAGCCATGACTTCATTTGATAAACCATGAGAAGATATGTGTAATTGATCATTCTTTTCTCCCATATTGGTTCAATTAAAGGTTGGCACACAAATCCTTATTTCATGTATAGATATCAAGTGGTACCAATACCCCATGTTAATATGTTATGCGTATAGGGTGCGGGGGTGTTAAAATTGGAAACTAGGGCCAAACTCCATGTGGATCACCTTATTTATGGCTTCTGATATTTTTCCTAGATTCCTCTCATCGAGAGGTGTAGGATTGATTTAAAAATCATTTGATTCCGATAAATATTTATGGATATATGAATTTATTTTGATTATGAACAAATTGTCAAGGTCGGCCAGCAAACTTATGTACGCTCAGAAGCCCAACAGTCATGTCTATTCAACCTCAACGTCTGCATATAAATACAAGGAGCATTCTCCTCATTTGGACAATTCAATTCACTCATCTTCTCTCTCTCTCCTACGCATAAAGGGAGCCTCTCTCTCTCACACACGTGTGGCTGAAAGGAAGACGTCCCAGGGCAAGGAAGATGCAGAAAGAATAAGGCTAGGGCAGCAGGTCATCTCTTGACCAGTGTTGACCTTCCAGGAGTGCGGATTGGGTGTGGTTGCCTCTCCTAGGCAGGCCGTAATTTTTGGCACGAAAATCGAGGTGATCTGAACTCTGGTTTGACCAGTGTTGACTGCCCTAGTTTAGGGCTGCAAGTTGACTTCAGAAATCTGCAAATTGACTAAACTTTTGGGGTTGTTTAATGGCTATTTCTTCAGGCTGATCGAGGACAATTTGACCAAGTATTTTAGAGGTCAATTTCAGCTAGTTTGACCAAGTTTGACTTTGTTGATCTAGGGTTTGCTCCTGCTGATATAAAATTATAGAATTCAGATTTTGTACTATTTCTCTCTGCTAAACTATTGAAGATAAAAGAAGATTTGATCAAAGGGTTTCCCCGCAATAGGTTTTGTCCCTGGCTAGCCGCCACATCTTGTGTCTCTTGTCTTGGCTTTTTTTTGTTGATAATTTAATGTTTTATCTGCACTTTACTTAATGTATGTGTGATTGTTAATCTGTGGCTAATAAGAAGAAAAATAAATAAACTATTCTAAGCATAGAACATACCATAATTTAACATGGTATCAGAGCTGAGGTGAAGACAAAGCCCAAGAAAGAGCAAGAGCAAGAGAAATCACCGAATAGAAGGTTGGCAAGGCTATCTTAAAAAGAAATCATGGGGTCCTCAACACACTTCCCTGTTGAAAACAAACTCCGTGAGAAGTATGACTATCACGGATGGAAGATGCCTCTCGATTTAACATTAGAAAAGAAGGAAGTGTTGGACCATGTGAGAGGCGGGATTGTTAAGCCTCTATCAAATGCATCCGCTGCTGCTAGGAACAAATGGACCAAGGGAGAAGTCAAAGCAAGGAAGATCATCCGGAACTCTATCGACAAGCACTTGGTGGCCTATGTTTTTGAGCTGAACACCTCCAAAGAAATCTATAATAGACTGGTGAGTTTATTTAAAGTTAATGATGCAAATCAAGTCTTGTTTCTTAGAAATAAGCTGAAGGAAATTAAGAAGGGAAAAGATGAGAGTATGCAACCATATTTCTTAAGGATCACAGAGATCAAGAATGATCTCCTATCTATTGGGGAAGTAATTCCTGACAGGGAAATGACACTCACAAATCTTGGAGGACTGCCATCTAAATGGTATATATTTAGGACTACTCTTCTCAACAATAACGTAATTCCTGGATTTGAGGAATTAATGGCCATATGCATTCAAAAAGAAACAAGGATGGAAGAGCAAGAAATGGCCATACTTAAAGGTCATCCCTCTGCCTTTTCTTCTCATACTAAAAGAAGAAACAATTCCGGGGCTAAATTCAAAGGAAAGGTTGGACCAAAGGGTGGAAGAAAATGACGATGTTACAATTGCAATAAAACGGGTCACTATGCAAGGGAGTGCACTGATAAAAGGGACTCACACCGGGATGATGATCAAAATCCCTCTCAAGGCAATCAAAGGAATCGCAGGTCAAATGGCAGAGGTAAAAGAAGTGCCGGAAATCAAGGAAGAGGACAACCATTCAAGAAGGCAACAAATTCAAGGTATGAATATAACATTGTTAATAATAAGCAAGATTAATATTATCTACCAGCAGCTCTATCTACTATTGCTCTCTCGGACTCGCTAGGAAATTGGCTTATTGATAATGGTGCCTCAAGGCACTTCACTGGTTACGAAGAAGCTCTCTATAATTGGATAGAGAAGGAAACCAACCTGGAAATTGTTTTTGGAGATAATTCAAAATATCCTGTGAAAGGCATAGGAAATGTCACTCTTCAATTGAATCAGGGTAATACCATCCACTTACAAGATGTATTATATGTACATGATCTCAAAAAAGAACTTGGTGTCCATTTCGGCAATGGAAGACAAAGGCTACAAGGTGGCCTTCAACGATGGAAAGGTACATGTATGGAAAAATAACTTTAAAGATGCTTTTACTCTTGGGTTTCGAGTTGATTCATTATATCAGGTCGGTGGAAGTCCGCTAGGTGTCATGTCTTGTGACACATCTCTGTAGTCCAAACTATGGCATCGGAGGTTTGCTCACCTTCATTATAAAGCTCTACCCGATCTAAGAAAAATGGTGACTGGGATGCCCAAGTTCAGATTAGAGCAAGAAGGTGTATGTCCAGGATGTGTCGAAGGGAAGCTCAAAAGGGGACCATTCCCCTCAAGCCAAAGCAAGACCTCCGATATATTACAGTTGGTTCACTCAAACATATCTAGTATGATGCCTGTGAACTCCTTGGGAGGATATTTCTATTACCTCACTTTTACAGATGATTATTCTCGTAAGACTTGGATATACTTCTTGAAAAAGAAGGATGAAGTGTTCTCCTGGTTTCGGCACTTCAAAGCCTTGATCGAGAATCAAACCGAAAAGAAGATCAAGATCTTAAGGACTAATAATGGGACTGAATATAATCCAATGAGTTTCATGACTTTTACAAAGAGGCTGACAGTAAGAGGGAGACTACTACACCATACACTCATGAACATAATGGTGTGGCGGAAAGGAAGAATCATACAATTGTGGAAGTTGTCTGTGCTATGCTCCATGATCAAAGACTTCCGAAGTTTCTATGGGTTGAATTTGCAAAGACCGTCGTATATGTACAAACCGATGCCCTAATCAAGCATTGGGTTCCAAGACTCCCGAATAAATGTTCATTGGTAGGAAACCTGACGTATCTCATTTTAGAATTTTTGGAAGCCCTATATATTTTCATGTGCCTAAAGAAAAAAGGAATAAATTGGGTGCATCTGGAAAGAAAGGAATCTTCGTGGACTATAGCGAAAATACTAAGGGCTATAGAATCTATGTAGCTAGTCAAAGGGAAGTCGAGATTAGTCATGATGTCACCTTTGACGAAGATATGGCTCTTAGCAAGGTAGACAATCTTCCTAATTTAAGGGGATCTAAAGAAGTTGACACCGGGGAACCAAAGGAAAAAGAAGATGAGACGATGCCCGATGTGGAAGAACCTTTGGATCCTATTGATCCTCCTCCGCAAGAGCCTTCCTCTTCTAGGAAGAGGCCTTCATGGCTTAGGGGGACACTTGATGATGCCGAAGGACACATTACACCCCGAGGAACCTTCCGTGAAAGTAAGAAGTCGAACAGGTATCAGGGATACTTGACCATCATGAGCACAATCATCCAAAATGAGCCTTCTTCATTCACAGATTCCGTCAAGATTCAAGTATGGAAGGATGTTATGACCGAGGAATATGAGTCCATTATGAAAAACAATGTTTGGATGTGGTCCCAGAACCCAGGACAGAGTAGTTGTCACTTCAAAATGGCTTTACAAGATAAAGCATGCAGTTGATGGAAGTGCAGAAAAGTATAAGGCTTGTTTTGTCGCTCGTGGCTTCTCCCAAAAGGAAGGTATAGACTATGACGAGATATTTGCACCTGTTGCCCGATATACCACCATCCTCTCGATCATAGCCCTTGCTGCTTCGCAAGGATGGAACCTACATCAGATGGATGTCAAGACTGCATTCTTACATGGTTCGATCAAAGATGAGGTCTATGTGGAGCAACCCGAAGGATTTGAGATTTATGATCAATAATCTCATGTGTGCAGATTGAAGAAGGCCGTCTATGGGCTAAAGCAAGCACCCCGAGCATGGTATGAGAGGATCGATAGCTACTTGATGATGTTGGGATTCACTAGGAGTGAAGCCGACCCTAACCTTTACTTTAACGTTATAGATGAAAAGGCTCTCATACTGGTGCTATATGTTTACGACCTCTTTCTAACAGGTGCAGACCCTCTCATTCACGAATGTAAGAGGGAGCTGGATTCTGAGTTCGAGATGAAAGATCTAGGAATTATGCACTATTTCCTAGGACTGGAAGTCTTGAAGAAACCAGGGGAGATTTTCCTATCTCAAGGAAAATATGTGGTGAATATATTGGAGAGATTCGGCATGGTGGACTGCAAGCCCGTAACTACCCCGATGGAGCTCGACTTCAAGAAGTTAAGCGATAGT
This sequence comes from Pinus tabuliformis, assembly GCA_031772625.1. NCBI lineage: Eukaryota > Viridiplantae > Streptophyta > Pinopsida > Pinales > Pinaceae > Pinus > Pinus tabuliformis. The sequence goes on along the minus strand of CM062820.1, from coordinate 1,020,502,159 downwards.
GCTTCCGGACCTGTTTTACGAAATGCTACTGAGTATCGTCAACTCGTCGAAGCATTAATGTTCTTGGTGAACTCCCGTCTGAATATATGCTTTGCAGTCAACATATGGTTGAGCCTCACCACTCACACTGGATCGGTGCCAAGAATCTGTTGAGATATCTTTGTGACACAATCACTCATGGGTTGAGATACACTGCTGGAGATGTGAGACTACTTGGGTATACTGATTCTGATTGGGCAGGCAATGTACTGGACCGAAAGAGCACTTTTGGGTGTTGTTTCTCTTTGGGATCTGCCTCAATATCATGGATGAGTAGGAAGCAGAAGTCGGTGGCTTTGAGCACCGTCGAGGCAAAGTACATTGCTGCTAGCATGGCCTCTTGTGAGGCAATCTAGTTGCGAAAGCTCTTCAGTGAGCTGTTTGGATTTACATTGGATACCACCGTGATTCTGTGTGACAACTAGAGTGGGATCCGTTTATCAGAGAATCTTGTATTTCATGATCGCTCCAAGCATATCGATATCAGGTACCACTATATTCGAGATATGGTGCAGCGAGGAGCAATAAGGCTCCAACATATCGGTACAGATGAACAGGTCGCCAACATTTTAACAAAGCCTCTAGGAAAAGTCAAATTCATGAATTTTCGAGAACGACTTGGTGTCGTTCAGAGACCCTCTTATGAGGTTCGAGTATGATGTATTGAGCTCTGGGAGCTCCAGGTGGGTGCGGAGTACTTCTTGGAGCGACATGTGACCACAGGGCGACTCACCATCCCCTGGTGGTGCACTATGTACAGGGTAAAGGTTCAACCTTCCCTTGTGACACCCCGTGGCAACTGTGGAACAAGATGATTAGTTCTCTTGTGGGCCAGGATGATTCATTCTCCGTGGCAACTGTGGAGTAGGATGATTAGTTCTCCGTGGCATCCACTAGACAGGATGATTCGTTCTCTGGTGGACAGGATGATTAGTTCTCCTGTCGAGGCATCCTACCCATGCAGTCTAGGACTAATGGGAAGTACCCCTCATCTGATCAATGAGCAGGGAAATGAGGATAGGGACCATAGTAGTACTATCGATGGAAGCATCGCTGTATCTACTGTACTCCCTATGCTAGGATGACCTCCATTGATCTGGGATCAATGATACTGACTGGGTTCAGTGAGAGTGGTTCACACTCTGAGACTGACTTCGGGTCAGTGGAGGATGGTATGATACATCCTTGATCATTTCTTCTTCTTCATAGTTCGAGAAATGCATAGCAGAGCAAAGCATAGTAGAGTGGGGTCAAGTTGTACAGGACAGTGCATTTTATGGATGGATAGCAATGACGATCTGATGGATTGCAAATGAAGTTCTCCCTAGTTGAGAGCGAGTGTTAAAATTAGAAACTAGGGCCAAACTCCATGTGGATCACCTTATTTATGCCTTCTGATATTTTTCCTATATTCCTCTCAACGAGAGGTGTAGGATTGATCTAAAGATCATCCGATTCCGATAAGTATTTATGGAGATATGAATTTATTTTCATTATGGACAAATTGTCAAGGTCGGCCAGCAAAACTATGTAGGCTCAGAAGCCCAACAATCATGTCTATTCAACCTCAACGTTTGCATATAAATACAAGGAGAATTCTCCTCATTTGGATAATTCAATTCACTCATCTTCTCTCTCTCTCTCTCCTACGCATAAAAGGAGCCTCTCTCTCTCACAAGTGTCGCTGAAAGGAAGATGTCCTAGGGCAAGGAAGACGCAGAAAGAAGGATGCTAGGGCAGCAGGTCATCTCTTTGACCAACGTTGACCAAGCATTGACCTTCTATAAGTGTGGATTGGGTGTGGTTGCCTCTCCTAGGCAGGCCGCAATTTTTGGCACAAAAATCGAGGTGACCTGACCTCTGGTTTGACCGATGTTGACTGCCCTAGTTTAGGGCTGCAAGTTGACTTCATAAATCTGCAAATTGACTGAACTTTTGGGGTTTTTCAAGGGTTGTTTCTTCAGGCTATTCGAGGACAACTTGACCGGAAATTGACCAAGTATTTTAGAGGTCAATTTCAGCTAGTTTGACCAAGTTTAACTTTGCTTATCTAGGGTTTGTTGCTGCTGATATAAAATTACAAAATTCAGATTTTGTACTATTTCTCTCTGCTAAACTATTGAAGATAAAAGAAGATTTGATCAAAGGTTTTCCCCACATTAGGGTTTATCCCTGGCTAACCGCCACATCTTGTGGCTCTTGTCTTGGCTTGTTTTCTGTTGATCATTTAATGTTCTATCTGCACTTTACTTAATGTATATGTGATTGTTAATCTGTGGCTAATAAGAAGAAAAATAAGTAAACTGCTCTAAGCATATAACATACCAAAAACTAACAGGGGGTGATTTGGTGAACCTTTCAAAGAATATACCTCTTAATATCTTCCTAAAGTTTAGTACTTTTGATTGCATGTTTATTGGAGAAAATATTTTTTCCAAAAGATTCAAACTTTATAGTGCTCCTTTCAAATACTTTTGAGATGCATTTTCCAAGACATCTAGTGAAATGTTACGCCTGATCTTGATTGTATCTAGGATCACCCTTTTGGAAATTTCCACCAATTTTTTTTGTTCTAATCAATACCAAAGACAAATATCTCATATCCTTACCATGTTTTGGCAGTCATCATCAAGGAGCTACAATAACTCATGAAATTTCTAAATGGCACATGCATTTTCATATGATTGATGTGTTAATCCTCGAGTTTAGCATAAAATCGACTTGGTTTGGGTTCATTCACAACACCATGATATATTGTGAGCATAAAAATTCAAACTTATGCGGCATGGCCCTTTCATGGTGAGATGCATGTCATTGACATGGGCCTATGAGTTCATTGATTTCAAAAGGAATCCCTAGTCTAAGCCTCATAAGGAGCCCTACTTGAAGAAGTATTATGTGCAAGCAACAATGCTACCTAATAATTTATATCATATTGTATTTTTAAGGTTTTATTTTCAAAGTTTTACATTACAAAGCACAAGTTGTTATTGGAGGTTTATATTGTATTTTAAAATTCTACATTAGTTTTGTTGATCAAGTATATATGACTTTGGAGCCATCTTCTTCAATACATTTTATGAGAATCTTCATTGAACCATGAGGTATGTGTTTCAATCTAGCATAGAGTGATAGGTTTTTCCTTTCATTATTAACCATCCTTTTACTGACATTATGTCTTAGGTTTGAGCTCGCTAGGTTGTGACATTATCCCCTCTACTCTATTGCATGCCATAACTTTTGTACTGGTGCCTAACATTCATGGGTACCCTAGTTAGCACCTTGCCTACCATTTTGGTGCCCATGTCGAAATTGCATGACTTCTTCCCATTCTTTCTCTAGTGATTCTTTAGTGGGGATCCCACATTTATGTTTTTATTTTCATTGTTGTATTGCGTACCACTAATTTCACTCTTGAGCCTAAGGCCCACTCCAACTTGTCATTTTTCATTTACCACTTACGCATTCTCTTAAACCACTTTCCTTTGTATCTATTGTTTTTACATTTGAAACCCTATCATTGGAGGGAACATACTAATGAGTGTCCATATCCTACACATCACATCTTCGATAACTATGCTCTTTGTGCTTGGAATTAAGTTGCATTCCCTATGATATTCATTTTTTCCACTATATTATGCCATCCATTTATTCCTTTTTAGGTTTTTTAGTATGAAAAAGACACACAAATGAAATATTTTAAGAAAAAGAGAGGGACAGAGGTGGGGAATTAAGATCTTTGTCTTTTTTAGTTGCAACATTCAATTGTATCACGCTTAAACAAAGCACTAAGTTTTGAGTATTTTTCTTGACAATTTGGGTTTGAGTATTGTCTTAAGAGCCAAAACATGGTTTTTGAATTTTAGTCCTCAGTTGGCACTCTTTCAATCGTTATGGAGAATATGTTAATTCCTATTACATTACATAATTATATCATTATTCCTTATCATATCAAATTTTGTCCAAGTCACAATTATGTGCCTATATTCAAGGGTTGTATTTTGCATATGACAACTATTCCTCAAAATTCTTGATTGTTCATGTCAGTCGGCCTTGTTGTAAAGTTATTATTCATTACATTATTATAAATATTATTTAATCATATTAGTGTGGAAGGTCCTCATTGACTTCTCATTATTATATCATCTGTTATAATTTATGACACATTGCTATGAGAGATAGACCTAGAATCAATAGCATTATGGTTTCTTAACAAATGAAATTTCATTAACAGTGATTGACTAAGTGGTTTCCCATTTATTCGATGACAATACCTTTATTCACACATATTGGATTCATGTTGTACCTTGATTTCCATTTTCATCATTGCTTAAATTTCTCAAATCTATGAACAACTTTCACTAATGGTTGTTACTCAAAGGGTGTTTTTTGTGCACTATTTTGACTTGGTTCATGCGAGAGATGTATTCACTGCTGCTCTTAAATCCTTTTTCTAAGACCTTTGCATCACTTTTTTTATGTTCACTCATGTTGGATGATAGGGGATGCCTCGGTGTCTCTTTCTACCATATCTCTTCCCATCAACACCAACTCATTTTCTCTATGAATGGGCCTTGATTTTATAATACATTTGGGGCTTGTAGTTGTTGGAATATGACGAAATAGAGGTAAGCATGTGTCATATTTCGTTAATATGATACACATATAAATACATGATTTATAACCTTTTGATTCATCTTCTAAGATATCTCTTGGATTCATGTTGATAGTTCATATTCACTTCTAACTTTTTTTATTTCTTCACAAGTGAATTATACAAAATAACTAACCCTAATGGATTAGGTCTCCAACATTCCCCCCCAAATCCAAAGGGGAGTATGTGAGTCCAAGTAGATCTCTAAAATCTAGAAATGGGTAGCCACCAATTACTGAATGTACACTATGAATATAGAGGTTTTTAGATGACCACAAACTAAATGGCTAGAAACAGTTGAAGCTCGACCAAAAACTCTAGAACTTCCTTGCAAGTCTCAACAATTTCTGAAACATTTCCTAATTAGCTAGAACTTAATTCCTTTCGCTAATTGGAAGTTCTCTAAAATGGTGGTTTAAAGATGACTAGAAACCAATGTCTAATAGAAGATTTTAGTATTTGAATGAAAGGTGGTTTAAGGAATACCACAAACGAACTCACAGTCATGGAACATGGCTCTGACTTTGACTTTAGCCATGAATTTGGCTTAAGACTCTGGCTACAACTATGACTTAGGCTCACTTGCTACCACTCAATTGATAAGACTTTGAAACTTGAAGCCTGATTTCCAACCATTGATATTATTCCCCCCATTAGAGACAAAGAAAGAAGACAAAAATATTTCCAGCGCAAGCTGTGTCAGTACTTGAGAATGAATTTTTCGATATGACTAGTATATCTTCTTGTTTGTTGATTACCATTGCCAAGAAGTGATCCACCCATAGTGAATATTTCTGCAGGTTTCTTACACGTGGAACATCTGTCTAGAGGATTCCTTTTATTTCCATAATGCTCACAATGATGAAGATTAAAACACTAATCCTCCATGCGAGGAACTCAATAACATTGTTAGCATTTAAGAATCTAATCTTGAATCAAAGTAGGTGAAGATGAATTTTCTTGAAGTAAACTAACCCTTGAAACTTGAGTGGTTTGGAATAATATGAAATGTGAAAGGACACTTCCATTTCATATCCAAAACTTTTTTTGTACTTCTTGTTGATGATTTCTTCCCAAGGTTTTATTATGAGCCTAGAAAGTGCAAGAATAACTTGTTTATGAAAAACGACATCCTCATTTGAATATGCTTTTGAAGTGGCATCACATATTTGATTATGTGTTGGTTGTCAATAGAAATCATTCTCAAATTAGGAAAGATGATTGTTCTAAACAAGGCTAGTTTAGAATATTGATTATTTTGCCTTCTTTCATCTAGTTGGGATTGTAATTCAAATTGAGAAATTTGATTTTTTTTCATGCAAATCTTGTAAACATGTTAGAACATTAGTGAGAGTTTCTTTGTCTATTGTGACCATATTGTTGATAATATAGAGTATGAGAGTATTCATTAACTTTAATAATTCATTAATTTCAACCATTTAAAGGCTAACTTAAGGGGTTCTTACAACTCCTCCCTTTAACATTCTGACTCGATAATTCAAACTCAAGGAATAGAGGGTGTCAACTTCTAACGAAAATCCACCTGTTTGCAATGCCAATTCAACTTAATTTCAAGTAAACTTACAAAAAGACTATATGCAAGTTACGATTATTCTTTATTTTGGAGTTGATTGACCAAAAGGTATAGTTCTTCCAATGCCAAAATAATGACCACTTGAAGCCCCAAAATATGAAAAGTACCCCAAGGATTCAAAAGCTTGGATCACATGAACACTTGGTACACCCATAGATAGACTCGCCAACTATACCCAAATTGAGGTGATTAAAACACCTAGCTTATAAATGCAAAATGTGGGGAATTACTTAGGAGTTGACACAAGGTGAACAAGAATGTATTAAAGGACGGATATGGTAGGTCGTCATATGCCATGAATAAACATAAATTATTCATGCACAATGCACATGAGCATTGTGAATTTGTTTTGGAATAAGGTAGATTAGTTAGACATAAGTTGATATTGAGGTTTTGAGAAAGAAAATTCATATTATTTCCTTTCTAATGCAAAAAAGGAGACATACCCTACAATCACATTTAAGTCATAGGGGTAATCAAGCCACTAAAAAAAACAAGGATTGAAAACCTAAGTTATGGAATCAAGGATGTGAGTTTCAAATGAGATACCTAGTTGAATAAAGTTGAAAAATTGCATAAATTTTCATTGAGGATGGTAATATATTTACAAACATATCATAGATTGGTAATCCATGAATGGTTCAATGGTATTCATGATTTCATGTAATCAACAACCTTGGATTCCCACCAACTCGAGCTCCTTAGTAGATTTGTGACCCAAGTCAACCCCTTGGAATGAAAATATTTTGTAAAGATCACATTCTAGGGTTTGGAGAGAATGCTACAAATTGACATGAGGGATTTGAATATATACCTGCATGCAAGAGGAGAAAAAAGGGATCAAAATGTTGAAAAAACACTCATCAACCGGTGAAGATTGCCCAAGCTACGTAAGGAGCGCTTGAGTTGACGAAGGCCTGAAAATTCATGGATTTGATACCACTATTAGAACACACAGAATGGAGATAAGTGTGTTATAACTCATTAATATGATACACATAAATGCATGATTTATGACCTTCAGATTCATCTTCCAAAAGGTCTCTTGGACTCCCAATGACGAGTCCTATTCACTTTGTGATTTTTTATATTCCTTCTCAAGTGAATAATACAAAATATCATAACCAAAATAGATTAAATTTCCAATGATGTTTGTTGTAGCGACTACAACCACCCTCTAGAATTTTGGCTCGCATGCAAATTTGGGAGCCTACCTTGGATCCTGCGATCAATCATCCTTGGTAACTTGTTAGTAAGTTGATGATCTCACGCTTCCCGTCCTTGATCTTAAGAGTTGTTCAGGTTCTCATCTTTATGCAACATATGTCATATTTGGGCATAGGGATTGTTTTTTTTCATGCAAAGGGAATGTTGTTTTGCTTCAAGGGAAAGCATATGCGCATGAGTTGCTATCGTCACAGAAACATGTTTCACACGCAATTCACTCACTCTTGGCACGAAGGTTGTTGCATCAAGAAGAGTACGTTTTATACATTCTGGATGGCCTATGTTGCATCACTAAGTGTTTGTGTGTGATCATAGTCTAGTCTTATCGATGTTTACATATGTTTCATTGATCTTACACTTAGCTAATTTCTCAAGCAACTTAGCCTCATCTAGTCTCCTAGAACTATGAACTTTGCTTCGGCAACCATCAAGGTTCCTCCCTTGCCTACTAGAACCTCGCAGTGCATAGAGACCCCAACATCCCTTGGCATCCAAAACTGCGCAGTGGTTTCCTCCAGTGTCATTCCCCCGACCGGAACCCACAGTCTCCAGAAATTGCACAGTATTGTCCCTCAGTCTGCCTTGGAACCTGAAACTGCGTGCCTTTCATCCAGAAACTGCATGGTATTACCTCTTAGTTGCCCAGGATGCACTGCACTCAAAAACTACGCAGAGATGTCCTCCCAAGACCCCCATCCCATAGCAGTGTCTTGTGCCTCAAAATTATGCAGTGTTTTCCAAGCTGTCATGTCTGTCTTGCATGCATAAATTGCACAGATAAGCCTCCTAGGGCCTCATTTTGGCAGCAGCCATTGCTTGCTAAAACCGCATTGATCTATCTTTCAGTGATTACAGGAAAAAAGTGACAAGCTAAGATCACTCCCAAGGAGTTTAGGAGAAGGACAAAGAGACTAAGTGATGGCAAAAGATCAGGACCGCATGAAAACTCCATCAGATGCATGATCATCTTGAGAGTAAGTATGGTAAGTAAAGAACACCTTTCGAAGTACATCTCTTAGTTGAGTTTGCAGAACTTCTTCTTATTATCATATCATCATGTCTTCAGTAACATGCATGTGTGCAAACAAAAGGTCATTTCATGTGTTTCCTCTACATGTCTTGCTTCATTTTCGCTTGTTTGACCAACTGTCGTCTTCAGCGTGTTGATTGCTATGTCATGCTTGCGACCTTGTTCTAGTGACATCGAAGGTTTGTCTTTGTGTGCATGAGTTGTTTTGACTATGTAAACACCCGTCGCACTCACACGGAATGTGTAAGCATTGTCATGCAATTGTTTTCATGGTCGTTTGAAAGTCTATCCCAAGTGTCGCACTTGTCACTCTCACCCTTTAGTCAGTCACACTAAGCATATGTTGTCTTGTTGGTTTGAGATGTCTTGTCGTCGAGTCATGTTGAGTGTGTGTTCACAAGGTCATGTATACATGAATTCACTCACTCACACAGAACCATTTTGTCTAAGATCTATCAACCGGATCACCCTCCATCATCCGGATCACCCTCCATCATCCAGACCACCCTCCATCAATCAGACCTCCATTGAGCTGCATTGTGCAGTCTCAACCCTCAGTGACTAAGCATTTTTGCCCAGAACTTCACAAAGATTGAGGCTACCTTCCTGTAGTTTTCACTGTGCAAATCCTACAATCAACCTGGATGACTGTTACCCAGAACATCACAGAAGTTTCCCAAGAAGTTATCTTAGTCTACGCTTCCCGCAACCCTGGACATCAAGCCACCCACTAGTCAACTGGAAAGTTTGACTTGAGCAGTGACCCAAGGCTGCACTCATCATCAAAATTGCACAGAAGCTATCAGCCTGTCTTCCTACACTACCTGAAGAAATTGTAAATCTATGACGGACAGACACTCGCTGCCCGTCACCGCATTGTCTCTAGAAATTGTGTAGTTTTGTCAGTTAGTCCCCCCGCCAGCTTGCTTGCCACTCCTCCTGAAAATTGTGCAGTTTTCATGGACAACCCACCTGTTGCTCGACACCCCACTCAGCGCGGAAACTGCGCAGACATGTCCTGCATGACTGCCTCCCAGATCTGTGCAGTTCTAGCCAGTAAGATCCTGCAGCCCAATCCCGACCTCCTCTGGAAATTTGTGTAGTTTTCACTACGAGTGCTCCCTACTACCTTCCCTGGAAAAATTGCATAGTTCTTCCTCCCAGCTAAGCTAGGTCCCATAGATGTAATTGTTGTCCCAAACTACTCAACCCAGCCTCTCAGTGACCTTTGTGCAGTTTTTCCCAACAATGCCTCGAAGCCTCGCATCCCAACCTGAAATGTGATGCACCGAAAACGAAAGATGATGCATCATGGTAGACTAGGGGATTTCTGGATTTGATGTCGTCTCATCATGAGTGACTACAGAGACAGGTACAAGGATGAGAAATGGCGTGATGAATAACGAGATGAACAAGGAGCACATGCTAGAAGACTTGCTCGCGGTTGGACGAACACACGAAGCATACCAAGTAGCAAGCAAGGAGACATGTGCACATGCATGAACCATCAAGAAAACACCAAGACCATTGAAGACTCTGCGCACTTTATCATGCGGAGGTGAAGCTATGGTACACCACGAGCACACTCATCACTCAGTAGCACAGCAGATCGACACGAACGACATAGCGAACATGTGGATACCAGCAGTGTCAAGTCGAGTTGTGTTGTGAGTCGCCTCGGCCACATCACTATTTTGGGTCATACTTGTGTAATCAATGTAATGTAACATGGAATTCCAAGAGACTCACGAATGAAGTTAAAGAGTCATGTAATTCGAACAATCTAAGAGAAGTCGATGAGTTACAAGGGTCAGTTTCACCCTTGGCAATATATACCCCTCATTTGTACATACAAAGGACTTTTCACCTTGGCTCCTCCCACATAGCCTTCAGAGTCTGTGGTCATTTCTTTGAGGATCGAACAGTGGCTCCAACACCCTGCTATCAGGGTTAGTGATGTATGGTGTACGGATATGTCTTGGAAATTTTGCTTAACTCGGAATCCTATCACAGGCCAGCACGTTTTCACACATGTATTGTATTCATTTGTAAGACTATTCTTTGAATGCTTGTAATGCATGTTGTTTTAACTTGTACTAAGATAGTTGAACTATTTCAGTTGTTTTAGTACATATGCTGTTGGAAATGTGTTGTATCAGTGGTTATCATTATCTCACTCGTGTGGACTACTATGTCGGGCACTAGACAGATTCATTCTTGTAAACTTGTTATAACGAGCGTCGCACTCATGTGGACTACTCCGATGGGTGTTGTACGTGTTATCTGTTCACTTTGTGTTTGTGACTGCTGCATCTGTGTGGGCTACTCTGCCGAACGCTGTGAAAATCATGTTGTGTTATGTGTCTCTACCTGAGTTGGGACTATTCCCTTTCGACTTGAGACTCACTATCACCCTCTCTCTCTGCAGTGAAAGAACTTTGACACAAGTGACACTAAGCACTCACCAGGCACACGAACCTCGTTGTTTGAAGACTAAGTATACCACTCTCATGCGCTAACAAGCAAGTGCTAAGGCATATATTTAAGATAATGGCAATCGGACCATCGTACCAGATGGGACTCCTACACCAAACAGTGTGAGGCCTAGTTGGGACTTCATACCCGGGAGGTCCCTTGAATGTTGGCGGGTCCAGCACCGTCAACATTTCTGGCGCTAGAAAGAGGGCCAGATGACAAGCCGATTCCTCAAAATCTGTGTTGAATCTTCCCACATCTATCATGTCTTATGTTACACTTCGTCCTCCGTTATGTATGTCCTATGGAAATGACTTTGAAATCCCGGAGGATTTCTAGAATGACTTGTCACAATACACATATGAAGGTGAAGGTAGAGTAGTTTGGCAGATGCGTAGTCTTTCCTTTGCCAATATATGTAAAAGACTCGAAACCCATGAGAGTTGCATAATGTGCACGTTGCTTTCATTCACGCTCTGTGGGAACCCATTGCAATGGCTTGTCACTTTGCCCGAAAAATCTATTCACTCATTTGGTCACTTTATTAGATAGTTATCTGATTCTTTCCATAAGTTTCACTATAAAGTGCTCAATAAAAAAATTCTCGAATTACGGAAAGCACCTGATGATTCCATTGAGAAATTTCACACACGCTTTTGTAATCTTTCATACTAATTTCCTGAATATGAAATTGATTGGGAATTCATTGATGGAAGATTTAACTATCCTCTTTACATATCTGAAAAACTACAATTCTTAATCATTCGAATACATCCCAGTAGACCTCAGTGTTAGAGATGCTAAATAAAAAAGACAGACAAAGTCACTTTCACAAGTGATTGCCCATCCTCTTCTCATCAAACAACACTAGCTTTGCAGTGCGAGGTGGGAGAAGGTTTGCGCACATCTATTGAACTATCACATCCTCCTACCCCACAGGCTCTTGATATTTGCATAGATTTGGCTTGCAAGACCGCTGGTTGTCATGTGGAATTGTTACCTCAACCTCTGTCCCGACGTTATGCTGATCCTCTGGATTATACTGTGTTGTGTTCTCCCGTTCTAGACTCCACATCTTGTTTTCACGAGGACCAAGTTGTCGACGGAGTTGGTGTTGTGCAACCAACCTGCACTATCATTCATGATGAGTGTGTGCGGAAATCTAAAGAAGAACCCGCGATGAAGGATGACTCCCTTCCATCTGCGCCTCATCCACTTTATCCTGGTATCTCTTCTGATTTTTCCACTTTTGATTTTCCCTGTGAAAACTCATCTCTGTATGTTTCTACTTTTGATCATTCACAGGACACACCAGATGTCAGCCTGTCATTACGTCGCAGAGACGACATGTCTTCTTCTAAAAATTTGTCCCATCTATCATCTACCATTTTTGAAAACACAGAGGGTCAACTTCCTTGTTTCTCATCTACCCTTCTGCGTGATTCATCAAAACATGAGGATGTCGACGAACATCCCGAATTTTTTTAGCGTGGTTTTCATGATCTTTGTACATATTCCTTTGATCAGGACGTTGATTCACTAGCTGTCAATCTTTCTAAGCCACTGGTCTGTGATGATCTAACTATTGACGAAACACTTCAACCTGAGCTGATGGTTATGTCAGGCCCTCGTTGTCCTGAGGTTAGCTCCACTTCCGATCAAAAAAAAATTGAAATACCCAAGGATCCTCATCACTCTCTGCGTCGCATTGAAGATCAATCTAATACACATAGTTCACTTCCTCCCCCTGAATTACTTGATCCCATCGCTCATGCCTTGGAGGAATCTTACACAACAAGCACGCTTGAAAAGCATAAGTTGTTTGTCTTTCTCATGTTCGCTCGTATGTCACCTCCCAAAGAGTGTGTATGTATACGATCTGCACGCAATACGTCACAACACCATGGTACGTCTGCAGAATGTTTGTTTTGTGCATTCACTCTTTTCTTTTATGTGGATGTTTTAGAACTCTATGCATGTTGATCTTTGTTGTTCTATCTTTCTTGTTCACTAGTTTACATGCATATATTTCTTGTTTACCATGCCTTCGGCAACATGGACTAGCTAATACGTCGGTGGTTGCATTGGAAATATCACTTCGCATTAGTAGGCCCATGCACTGTTTAGCATAGGAGTAGGAGTAGTGTTTGCTTTCTTTCTTTGTTTTGCTTCCTGGTTTACATGTTTTCTTTTCTTGCTTACTTGGTTTGGTTTGCTTGCTTGCTTGCTTTGCTTAATTGGTTTTACTTTCGCTTTACTTCTACTTTTTTCTTTTGCTTTTTTTGTTTGCTTTTACCCGTAGGTTAGCCTCTCATGAAACTGTGTTTGGCTCCGAGACAAATCAAGCAAATCTAAAAGGACTTGTACAACTATCAACATTTTGTTATATGTTGTCCTCTCTCTTTCTGAAGAGCTTTTTGTCTTCAGTGGATGATGCCTTGATGGAAAATATGTTTTGTTCAGAGTGAGTCTTGGTGAAAACACAACGCTTGCACTGTTAACTAATACTTCCTACTCTAATCGGTTCTTTTGGGTTAACCTTTGTCAGCTCATTCAAGAAGAGTAAGGTGAGGGAAAAACCTTAACAAGTATGTCAAACGTATATGTAACATACTTATCTGAAGGAACAACCTCTTATGCTCTCAATAAATCGGGATCCCTCTTCTGCCTCTGAAATAAATAAGTTCCTATGTAGAGTTCTTGGACAAAAAAAAAAAATGAAAAATGAAAAATGAATAAGGCAAAAGAAGAGAAAGCCTTCCTGCATAGAGAGGTGATACAAGTAACTCCGTTGTGGTATTGACGGGCTCGCTGGCAGCGGAGCGATGCTTGTGTTTATGGGTGACTCTATCGAGGTACTGTCCAGGCCTGTTGGCAGCGAAGAAATGCCAGAGATGAAACTTAAACTCTGATAGTTATATTACTTGTGCATCAATATACCCCTCATCCGCAATCGAAACAACTAAGTTGACTTCGCTTGGAATGTGTGTTGACCGATCAAGAGAATGGTAGGGACTACATATTTCACACAAGGTAGTGTGGAAACCATCACGATCAAAGAATCAAATATTCCTTCCAGAAGGGTTAGACTCGCTTTTCACGAAATAAGGTCCATACAGAGAGTTGGAGTTCTACCAATGTGTCGCCAATGTTGTAGCAACTACAACCACCCTCCAAAATTTAGGCTTGCATGCAAATTTTGGAGCCTGCCTTGGATCCTATGATCAATCATCCTTGGTCACTTGTTGGTAAGTTGATGATCTCAAGCTTCCCCTCCTTGATCTTAAGAGTTGTTCATGTTATCATCTTATGCAGCATGTGTCATCTTTGGGCATAAGGATTGTTGTTTTTCATGCAAAAGGAATGTTGTTTTTCTTCAATGGAAAGCATGTGCACATGAGTTGCTATCATCACATAGACATTTTTCACACTCACTTCACACACTCTTGTCACAAAGGTTGTTGCATCAAGAAGAGTATGTTTGATACATTTTGGATGGTATATGTTGCATCCCTAAGTGTTTGTGTGCGATCACAGTGTAGTCTTATCAATATTTACATATGTTTCACTGATCTCACACTTAGCCAATTTCCCAAGCAACTTAGCCTCATCCAGTCTCCTGGAATTGTGCACTTTTCTTCTGCAACCATCAAGGTTCATCCCTTGCCTGTTGGAACCCCGTAGTGCATAGAGACCCCAGCATCCCTTGACATCCAAAACTGTGCAGTGGTTTCCTCCATTGTCCTCCCCCCAATCGTAACCCATTGTCTCCAAAAACTACGTAGTATTGTCCCTCAGCTGCTCAGTCTTCCTTGCAACTTGAAACTGTGTAGTTTTATCCTCCCAGAACCCATCCTGCAACAATGTCTTGCATCCAGAAACTGCACAGAGGTGTCCTCCCATGACCCACATCCCGCAGCAATGTCATGTGCCTCAAAACTGTGCAGTGTTGTCTAAGTTGTCATGTATGTCTTGCATGCAGAAATTGCATGGCCTCATTCCAACAGCAGTCACTGCCCACTGAAACTGTGATGATCTATATTTCAGTGATTACAAGAAAATTTGACAAGCTAAGATCACTCCCAAGGAGTTGAGGAGAAGGACCAAGAGACTAAGTGATGGCAAAATATAAGGACCACATGCAAACCTTGTTGGATGCATGATCATCTTGAGGGTAAGTATGATAAGTAAAGAACACCTTTCGAAGTACATCCCTTAGTTGAGTTTTCAGAACTGCTTGTCATTATCATATCACCATGTACTTAGTAACATGCATGTGTGCAAACAAAACGCGATTTCATGTGTTTCCTCTACATGTCTTGCTTCATTTTTTCTTGTTTGACCAACTGTCGTCTTCAACGTGTTGATTTCTATTTCATGCTTGCGACCTTGTTCTGGTGATATCAAAGGTGTCCCTTTGTGTGCATGAGTTGTTTCGACTATGTAAACACCAATCACACTCACACACAATGTTGTAAGCATTATCGTGCAAATGTCGTCATGGTTGTCCGAAGGTCTATCCCAAGTGTTGCACTTGTCGTTGTCACCTTTTAGTCAATGACACTGAGCATCTATTGTCTTGTTGGTTGGAGGTGTTTTGTCGTCGAGTCATGTTGAGTGTGTGTTCACAAGTTCATGTATACACGAGTTCACAAGCTCACGCACTTAACCATTTTGCCAAAGATCTGTCAACCAGACCACCCCTCCATCAGCCGAACCTCCACTTAGCTGCACTGCGCAGTCTCAGCCCTTAGTGGCTAAGCATTGTTTCTGAAAACTGTGCAAAGCTTGAGGTTGCCTTCCAAGTAGTCTGCACTGTGAAAATCCTGGAATCAACCTGCCTTATTATTACCTAGAATAGCGCAGAAGTTGCCTAAGATGTTATCTCAATCTGCGCTTCCCACAAGCCTATCCATCAAGCCTCCCATTGGTCAACTGGAAAGTTTGACTTACGCAGTGACCCAAGGTTGCACTCGTCCTCAAAATTGTGCAGAAGTTGCCAGCCTGCCTGCCTGCACTGCGTGAAGAAATTGTGCATACATGAGGGACAGGAACATGTTGTCTGTCATTGCAATGTCTCTGGAAATTCGCAGTTTTGACAGTCAGTCCCCTGTCGGCTTGCTTGCCACTCCTCCTGAAAATTGCGCATTTTTCATGGACAGTCCACTCGCTACCCAGCACCCCGCTCAGCCCGGAAACTACACAGACATGTCCTGCATGACTACCTCCCAAATCTGTGCAGTTCTGGCCACCAAGCTCCCGTAGCCCGATCTCGACCTCCTCTGAAAATCTACGTAGTTTTCACTGCCAGCGCCTCCTACTTCCCGCACTACCTTTCCCAGAAAAATTGCATAGTTCTGCCTCCCAATTGAGTCAAATCCCGCAAATGTCATTGTTGTCCTGAATTGCTCAACCCAGCCTCTTCGTGACCTCTGCACAATTTTTCCCAACAGTGCCCCAAAGCCTTACATCCTGGCCTGAAATGTGCTCAGCGCAGTTTCAGAGCCTTGTCCTCTCTCCCGGTCACCTACACTGAAAACAAAAGATGATGCATCATGGTAAACTAGGGGATTTTTGGATTTGATGTCATCTCGTCATGAGTGATTGTAGAGACAGGTACATGGATGATACATGGCGCGATGATGAATGCAATGAACAAGGAGCGCATGCTAGAATACTTTCGCGTGTTTGGACAAACACACGAAGCATACCAAGTAGAAAGCAAAGGATACGTGCACCTGCATGAACCATCAAGCGAACACCAAGACCATTGAAGACTCTATGCACTTTTCCATGCGGAGGTGAAGCTATGGTACACCACAAGCACACTCGTCACTCACCAACACAGTAGCTCGACACGAACAGCACAGCCAGCATGTGCATACCAGCAGTGTCATGCAAGTTGTTTCATGAATCGCCTCGGCCACATCACTATTTTGGGTCATACTTGTGTAATCAATGTAATGTAATGTGCAAGTCCAAAAGACCCACAAATGAAGTTAAAGAGTCATGTAAGTCAAACATTCATGAGGGAAATCGAAGAGTCACAAGGATCAGTTTCACCCTTGGCTATATATACCACTCATTTGTACATGCAAAGAACTTTTCACCTTGGCTCCTCTCAAATAGCCTTGAGAGTCTGTAGCTGTTTCTTTGAGGAGCGAGCAGTGGCTCCAACGCCCCGCTATCGGGGTTAGTGATGTATGGTGTACAAATGTGTCTTGGAACTTTCTCTTAACTCAGAACCCTGTCACAGGCCAGCACGTTTTCACACATGTACTATATTCGTTTGTAAGACTATTCTTTGGACGTTTGTAATGCATGTTGCTTTAACTTGTACTAAGATAGTTGAACTACTTCGGTTGTTTTATTGCATACGCTGTTGGAAATGTGTTGTATTAGTTGTTATCGTTGTCTCGCCCATGTGGACTACTCCGTCGAACACTAGACAAATTCATTCTTGTAAACTTGTTATAACGACCATCGCATTCATTTGGACTACTATGTTGGGTGTTGTATGTGTTATCTGTTCACTTTGTGTTTTTGAATGTCGCATCCGTTTGGACTACTCCGCCAAAAGCTGTGCAGATCCTATTGTGTTGTGTATCTCTACCTGAGTTGGGACTATTCCCTTTTGACTTGAGACTCACTATCACCCTCTCTCTCCGCAGTGAAAGAACTTTGACACAAGCGACACTAAGCACTCGCCAGAGACACTAACTTCGTTGTTTGAAGACTAAATATACCACTCTCATGTGCTGACAAGAAAAATCTAAGGCATATGTTTAAGATAATGGAAACCGGGTCATCGTACCAAATGGGACTCCTACACCGAACGGTGTGAGGTCTAGTTGGAACTTCATACCGGAGAGATCCACTGAATGTTGGTGTGTCCAGCACCGTCAACACGGTGATTAGTGGCAAGGTCCCTCACTATTGACAATGGGAATACATTAATGTCCCTTGATTGATATATTCTACAAGTGTTCAATGACAACATCTTCTCACTTGCTAGAATGTACTAGCCACCTTGATGTCCATTCACATTATCAATGGGTTATCTTGTGTTTGTTAATGGTATTTATCAGTGACCTATAATCAAACAATTTCTCCTACGTTTGACTTCAAGTCATTTATTCACAAGGTGTATATTTGTACCTTTGATGGATTTGGATAGAAGAATTTGGGTTTTAGCAACATTTCCTCTTTATGTTGTTGTTTGAGTTGTATAGATAGTACCACCTAACTTGTACCTATAAGAAATTAGTACTTTTGAGAATCAATGTGTACACCTTACAATTCCAATTATTATCTTAATGTATATTGAGACATAGATCCACTTTTGTATTTACTCGTGGCTATGATCTATATTTTTCATGGATCTGCTATGTATCATATTTGTAGTCATGATTTATACATTTTATATTATTCATGGATCTACAATGTACTTCATTTGGCGACCATGCTTTTTCACACTTGAGTATGACTATGCCCAATTATAGTGTAACAGTCGTGGTTAAAAACCCATGTAATAAAGTTAATAAAGGCAAAATAAGACCAAAGTCATGGGACACGTATTCCAAGCTAAATGTGAGCAAAAACATAGTGATGGGGATCACTTGTGACTAATAAATGACTATGGAAATTGACAAACGCAAAGGGGAATTAATTGACATTTTATTTATGAAATATTAGAAAATATGAGAAAATGAAAGTGACAGATCATAGAATTGCATGTGAGAAAAATTGAAAGAAGAATAAAGGCATCAATGATAAAAAGGTTTTTGAGGATTGACTCACGAATTTTTGTTAGTTTAGGTTGGAGCTCTATTCTATTCTCTCTCATACTCTTGCACACACACATAGTTTTCTTGGAGCGCTCTTGGAGCATTGTGACATATTTTGGATTTGGAGCAAGAAAAAAAAAAAGAGCAGGAAAGCACAAAGGAACATCGGGATCAACAACTACAACGGGTTTTGATTGTAAATACCGAATTGCATGTATTATTTTCTTGCCATGTTTGACATGCATGGCATATGCATGTGGTTATTTGACTATGAATTTTCATTGGCATGGAGGATTGCTTGGATTGACAGTAGATTTTCGTAGCCTTGCCATTTCCTAGATAGTCATGGTGTTGTGGGTTTTCCCATTTGTTTTATGATTGGTGTTCATGTTCCTTATGGTTGTGGGTTGAATTATTAGTTCCTAGAGCCTTGGTTGGAAAAATGCTCTGGAAGCCCTGGAACAACTTGGGTTGAGTTACTAGTCTTGGAAGCCTTGGTTGGAAAAACATTCAAGAACCCTTGGTGGGTTGAGTTGCTAGTCCTGGAGCCTTGGTTGGACAAACGCTCTCGAGCCCTACCGCATTTGTGGGTTGAGTCACTAGTCCTAGATCTGGGTTGGAATAAATTCTCTGGAGCCCTTGACAACTTGGATAGAGACCGATATGGTGATGGTTAGTGATGTCTGACCATGAAGTGGAATCACTGGTTGAGGGTTGAGGTGGTTTGGCCTCTAAAATCTCTGGTTTAGTTTTGCTTGGTTTATTCCATGAGATCTCACATTCATGCTTGGAATATGGCACATGGGTGATTTGCTAAAAGAGAGATTTAGTTCAACCCGATCTATGTTTGAATGGTGCGTGGAAGTCCCTGACATGGTTGGCTTTTGCATATGTTAATAATAGTTCTTTTCCTCTTGTGCTTAAAGAGTATTTATACTTATTATTATGTGGCTTTGTTGGTTCTCCTATCATGGTTATTATTCTAGTTATATGTTGGGTTATAAGCATGGTTTCATGACAGATTCTAGTTATGGCTCTTAACATGTTTTAATCGGTAATTAAATGGTTCTTGAATGCATGACCTAATAAATGTTATTGCAACAATTATGAAAAGGCATTAGACCTTCTTGATGATTCTCAGATAATTATCAAACCACTATGTTCAGATATGCATTTATAAACTGTAGACCACATGTTCACAATGTGTTTGACAAAATGCCTAGTATGTTCTGGTCAGTGTAGGTAAAGTTCTGGGTTGAGATTGAATATTTAGCTTTGTCGTTGTGCCAATTATGATTCTCTAGTGAGCTTACTGAATTAATGAATAGATATGTATTTATAAAGTACAAGTACTATGTACACAACGTTTGTATAAATGAGTAATTCAGACCTCCAACTTTTCAGGGTCATAATTGTAGCATACCATCTCCGCTGGACTATCATCACACCTCATTTTAAAAATCTCCACGAGGAGGCTAGAAAATATTGATAAATTGGTCTCACATTTTTCCAATCTCTCTATTTTCCCTAAAAATGTTGTCTATGCCCTCAAAACAACCTCAGAAGTTTAGAACCCAAGAAAACTGCCAAAAATAAAAAGTTATGTTAAATTTAAGGAGACGAACCTAAAAAGAAATAGTTTTGGGTCAAGTTGGACTGATAACATTGTTATCATGTGTCACTGGGTGGTTTCAGTCAGTTTTGGACATGTAGTGCGCATATGAGTGGGACAAGGGCCTAATTATAAGGTCTAGTCCATTATTTAAGTATATCCCCAATGAAAACATGCTTTGAGGTTGAAAAGCAACAGATTTTGCAGTGAAGTGCCTAACAAAAGGAATATGGCCATGACAATCAACCCAAGAGCATTAGGCAACCCATCTAGATGGAATAATGATGTTAGCCTTTGGGTTGATAATGATGTTATTCCATGGTTTTGCATGCTAATGTAGTGTGTTCTTATCCATCACATGCTTCAAGGCGCAAATCCTAGAGCTTACACCACAACACATCCAACTCTATGACACACGGGCTATGAATACAAATGTATACCACAAGACATGCTTTCTTACGAAATCTTTGGCCCAAGAATGGGATAAGAGCCCAATTCCAAAGTTTAGCACATCGATGAATGCTAACCTAACCAAGACAATGTTTTTTAGGCCTTACACAAGTCCTAGTTTTAAGATTTAGTGTACCATGAGGCCTCTTGCCCACAACATCATTTAAGGCTTAAAACTATATAATGTTAGGCCTTAGATAAAACTTTTATGGCTGGAAAAACACTAGTCACTGAACCATGACACAAAACCTTCGAAAGGAGTTGATTTAAGCATGCAACATTGACTCTATTCCAAGATTTGAAGCACTAAGGAGTCTAGTGGACCAAGACATGCTTTAAGATTGTAATTAAGAGGGATAGATCCTAAATTCTATCTATATGGATACAAGTCCATACACAAGGGCTTGACACACACCCTTGGGAAGTACTCTAGACCATGTAACATATGAGCAAGATATCAAGTTTCGTGTAACCAAGGATGTGTCTTTAATAAATAAAAAAATTGTTTAAAGCCATCAACTAGGGGCTTAGACCCTACAACACATTGATTGTATAATTAGTTGGCCATGCATGGGGCCTCAATATATCATAACAAAGGGCTTCTAAAGCAAATATTTCGCAACTATGCGGAATGCAAGACCTATCTTATACCTAAAAATTGAAAGTAGCAAAAATATCTTGTCACTTAAGCCATGGTTCATAGCCAAAGCAAAAGCAATCTTGACCAAACCATTACTTTTATGTCACATTTTGACAATGCATGAAAACACTAGTCACATTAACATCCTTGCTTATTCAATTTAATGAGTTGAGAAGCACCTCTAGAACCTAATATAAGGGAGATTTTGCGACTTGAGTAATGTTGACACCAACATGTTCCCTTGAAAAACAAACCACATACTTGTAACAAATAACTACAACAATAATAATATGTTAGCCAAATATAATTATACAAATAAAAATAACAATCTCTCTACCATAGAAAAATAATTAAGTGATTCTCATAACTATATTATATTTACTAATAAATATAAATACTATGTAACATAGAAAAATGATACTAATAATAGTAATATTTACAAAATTATTTTTATTTAATTGAATATAATTCCAATTTACTTATATCTATCTCTCTTACAATTAATTTTGTATCCTCCAAAATTTACAATAAATTTTAGTTAAAAAAATGATAAATTAAAAATTACACAGATCTTAATTGATAATAATTAATCTACCTTATCAAAAAAATACTATTTTAAAAATTAATTTGATTAATAAATAAAAAATTAAATGATCTAAATCTATATAAAATCATTTACATTTTTAAAATATATTTAAAAACTAATAATTAAAAAAAATCATGTTTCCCAGCTTCCATTTAACTATACATATTATTTTGAAATTGGTACACTTTTACACTAATTATTAAACTTTTACTCGAGTAAAAATCATGTTTCCCTGCTTCCATTTAACTATACATATTATTTTGAAATTGTTACACTTTTACACTAATTATTAAACTTTTACTCGAGTAAGGGTCTTTTAACAGTTAATAAAAAAAAAATATTAAATCTGAAAATTCTACCAAATATCCTGTGACTAATTATTACAGACTTTAAAGTATTTATGATATAGCAGGGATTCATCTCTGTTTCCCTGCTTCCATTTAAGTCTACATATTATTTTGAAACTGTTACACTTTTACACTAATTATTAAACTTTTACTCGAGTAAGGGTCTTTTAACCGTTAATAAAAAAAAAATTATTAAATCTGAAAATTCTACCAAATATCCTGTGACTAATTATTACAGACTTCAAAGTATTTATGATATAGCAGGGATTCATCTCTATAGATAATTGTCCCATCAAAGTATGGCAATATTAAAATTTATTCAGTTCTGGTTTTCCATAATCTGAAGTTACTCTTTGCTCATTTATGATGATGACTAAATTGAATCATTACTCTGGACCAGTCATGATCATAAAATCTCATCAGTAATCATTATTCTGGAATACTGGTGACAGGAGAATTGTTATAATTAGCATGAGGCCTACAACCTGTATCAAATTTAAAAAATATTAAAAAAATTACATAAGAAATATTACTTGTAATGAGAAACCTGATTACAAATCATCATGAATTTATATTCATGATGAACCACAGTTATGTTTATGATTTGATGAATTTATTTTAAACCAGAACAAAACAGAATGAATGGGCAATGTAGCTTCTCTGCTTTATCATGGCGTTCTAGTACTTGTGGTAAGGAATATCTTCACTTATATACAGGTGCCGCTGTACTGCTACCACACTGATCATCCAGCGTTTATCGCCTTTGGAAGTTGAGATGCTTGATTCCAAGGGCGAAAACGAAGCCAAATAGAATGCAAAAACCCGGCAATGCGACACCTGCAACTTTTACAAAGTCTTCATGGTATCCAAAATAATCTCTTAGGAAATGCTTCACCGTCTGCCGCGTCCCGTCTGTCATTCTTAAACTTGTATCCAGATTTCCATATTGAGAAGTCAGAAGGCCATACAGTGACCAGGCTACAGGGTTCGCCCAATAATACCATCTCCACCACAGGGGAATCATCTGTCATATTAATTGCACCCGCCACATTACTATTTTTGTTGTTTAGAGAACTGAAGTTTCTCTGAAATTTCTCTGGGTTGAATGAGTTTGAATGATGAGTTTTTTTTTTCGGATTTATCACATAAATAGTTTTAATGTGGAAGTTTCAAATGTAAAAATTGATGGTAATGTGGAAGTTTCAAATGTAAAAATTTCAAACCATCCAGTATCATTCATCTATAAATGATTTTAATTTGGAAGTTTCAAACCATTCAATACGGTTCATACTCTATGATTCCAAATATCAAATATCAATAAATGAACCCCAGTAGATAGTCCAAACATCAACACTAAAATTATTTATATGATAAATCTTCTTTTTTAAAATCTAGTGAATAATATAATGCAAATTAAGGAAAATTGGAACTAAATACTATTGAAAAGATGGATAAGCTTACCCGGTGAGGAATCATAAAACCTGAGAAGAGATTCCACAGCATAAAGAAGGGGGCAGCAGCAATAGCAGCAACGTTGTGATTGGGAGTGATTGCGACGTTCATCATTCCAAAGAATGTGAAATACAAGAGTGTGAAATACGTGAAAAAGAAATACCATAAGAATTTGGTTGCCGTCCACTCAAAGGCGGCCATGGAGTAGAAGATCAAAGTGTAGATGGCGGTTTGGACCAGTACATACGGAAGTTCAATTGCCACCTGAGTTCTCATGTTATGAAAATATCTTTAGAAATTAGAATGGGCTATGAGCAAAAGTATTAATAAAGCAAAATATCTGTAATTTACATAGCTTCAATAGAAAGATACATAATGATATGTGTTATTAGTGCGTTTAATGTTTAAGAATTTTTTAGTTTAAAGATATAATTTAAATTTAGAAAGAGATAAAAATGAGGTAGATATATTTTTATATAAGAAAAAATAGAATGTTACATTAATTTTTGTATATAATTTATGATATTTGTTGTAGGTAGTTATGGTATTTCTTGTTCAGTTTTATTTTGATTTGTATATTAGTTTGTTTTTAGCCAAAAAAAAATTATGTATAGTTTAATATTAGTAATTTATTTTTTGTTATTTTTTATTATTATTTAAATTTATTTATTTATAAAGTGATTGGTCTTATTGTGAGCTTTTTAGTAATTTCCATTTCTATTAGTTAACAATTGTAGGTAGTTATGGTATTTCTTGTTCAGTTTTATTTTGATTTGTATATTAATTTGTTTTTAGCCAAAAAAAAATTATGTATAGTTTAATATTAGTAATTTATTTTTTGTTATTTTTTATTATTATTTAAATTTATTTATTTATAAAGTGATTGGTCTTATTGTGAGCTTTTTAGTAATTTTCATTTCTATTAGTTAACAATTTCAATTTAAAATAACTTATTATTATTAAGAGGGTGCTTAATCTGAGTCAATAACACTAGGACGCAACAACCCTCCTCTGTCACAACCAAGGGGATTTGAACCTTGGATCTCTAAATTTTCACAAATTCCACATTACTTCAAGCACCAATTAAACTACCCCATTATTATATTAAAAATATATTTTAATAAATTATATATATTACTAAAAGATAAAACACAAATATATATACATTAAACATATATATTAAAGTGTAAATATGTTAATATAAATAATATTAGTTAATCATATTTCTTAATTATTTGCGATGACACTAAACAATACAACAATTTATTAATCGTTTTATCTTTATAATAAAATATTTATCTTTATTATTTTTTAATTTAATTAAAATATAGTTAAGCTAAACTACAGTTACTAGATATTATATAGCCTTTGTTTAATTACAATTTTAAATTAAATTTATTATTATAAATAATAATAATTGTAAATAATAATTTTTAAAACTTTAAAAAATTACGATTAACTTTAATATTTAATTCTAATATATATTTTTGTTAAAAGGTTCAAGATAGCTCCAGGCTTCCGCTGTGAAGATTTTAATATATATTTTAATAAATTTAAATTTAAATAGTTAAAAATATATGTTTTTAAAAAATTATAAATTTAAATGGATTAAAATAAACTATATATATTTTAAATTTATAATTTGTGATTAATAAACTAATTAATTATTTTATAAAATATGTCTTAATTAAAAATATATTTTTTTAAATTTTTTTAATATTTTTAATTTTAAGAATAAATCTGAATTGATTAAAATGGGTTAATTAAAAATTACATTATTTTAAAATATTTTAATATTTTTAATTTTAAAAACAAATCTGAATTGATTTAGAAAAAAATAATTTTATTTTGAAAATATCATTATTAGAGTTTATTCTAATCTTTATGAATTTGTATCGATAACTTTTTATGAAGAATCACATGTTTTTAACTATTAAATTTATTAAAACTATACAAATAATGCATTAAAATTTGTTTAACTAATTTATGCTTTAATTAAAATTATATCTTTTTAATTTTATAAATAAATCTAAATTGATTAAGAAAAATTAAATTTGATTTTGAAAATATCATCATTATAGAGTCTATATATTCTGGTCTTTATCAATTTGTATTCCAATCTTTATGGATGTGTACTAATAACTTTTTATGAAAAACACATGTTTTTAATTATTAATTTTATTAAAGCTGGTTTAACTAATTTATCATAGATAGTTGCAAAGGCAAATAGTTATCTTTATCATCATGATTTAATTATTAAATATAAATAATTTTTCAAAAATCAAAACATGTATATTCCTAATATAAAAGATATTTTGCATTTTATTTTTATATAATTTTATTAAAATATTAAATTGGAAATTAAGTCTGAATTAGTATAATTTTCATATCTATTAATGGATCTAAATAATTTTATTTTAATTCTATTATTAAAATTATGTTTTTTTAATAATAAGTTATATAGTTAAGTTAATCTCATTTTTCTATAGTTATATAATTTCTTTTTATTTTATTATTAAAACCATATTTATTATTAAAAACATATTTTTATTTTATAATTTTTTAAATAAAGTTTGAAGTTATTTCTAAATAAGTGTAATTTTCCCAACTTGTCATAATTTATCTAATTTATAATGAAAAAAAAAAAATTATATATTTTTTCACCTTGTAAAATAAAAACTATAATTTATAATTATTATTTATTTTTCCATCCTAATTTATAATTATTATTTATTTTTCCATCCTAATAAAAAAATAACATAAATTACTTTACAAAGATAAAATTTCTAAACCATATTTTTATTTTTTCAACATGGCTCCCCTAACAAAGATCTCCATTCATCTCTCTGTTCAACGACGTAAAAAGAGCAGAGTAATTGTTCACCTGAGCAAAAGCGTATGGAAGCGCCGAATACATTCCAGCAGCCCTTTCACGGTACACCACCGTTCTTTCAACTGAAACAACGGGTTGCACAGAGGACGAATTGGTTACTCCCAAGAAGAGAACAGCAGCATACATTGATCCCATAGCGTTTAGAATATCCTGCTGTTTACTCCTGTGTCATCAATAACATTAGGTTATGCAGTATTGTCAGTTAAGTTGAGCCCTGTGAAGAACTGTGTGCCGAAAAGTCATGAAATAGGATCAAATAAAACCCAACTAACCTCTTGGGTCCAAAATTCCAGCAGATAGTACCGAACATCAGCGAGATAATAGTTGTGAAGAAGAATCTCACTGCAGTGTAATGAGGATTCCGCCAGTAAGACCAATGTTGCTTCCATAGGCAGGCCCTGCACTGCTCCAAGGAAGGCAGAGAATATTTTGTTGGGAAATGAAGATCAGTTGAGCCTGCAACGGGCTTGCTCAAATTGTCTACCACCTCCATGTTTCGTCTGTGACAGAAAATCATTGGAAGCAAATAAGATGACCTAACCATAGAAACTTGATGTAATAGATATGTTGATCAAACGAAACGACCTCTGTACATACTTATACAATTCTGATGACTGATAAATCTCAGCAAAGTCGACCCCCAGGCGGCGTTCCTCGGACATGGCGGTCACTTCCAACATCCACGTAGCAGGGTTATACCCGTCTTTTATAGGGGGTACTCCCTCAACTTTCTGCACATAATATTTGTTTTATCAAGTTTCAGAGATCACATTCGTTCAGCTAATCGTGAGATAATGAAATTTTAAGAAGGTAGATCAATTTAATGAAATTTTATGCAGGTAGATCAATTTAATGAATGTTTAATGAAATAATATTATTAACAAACAATTTCGGTTAAGTTTTCATCATATAACAATGGAAACACTGAATGAAAAGCTATAATTTTTATGGTGGCCCGCATGGGGAACCTGTAGCTCCAGACGGTTTAAGCAGTTAAAACAGGTGCTGCTGGGAGTGGAGGCTTGGAGTAATTGAAGAAATAGTGAAGTGCAAGAGTGAGGCTTGGAGTAATTGAAGAAATGGTGAAGTGTAAGACTGGACTGAGACTGGATTGAGGAAGCCACTCCTGCACACTAGACACCAAATATTGGCTAATGAAAGTTATGATTTTAAAGGACTGGGTGAAGCACCCTCTTTGTACAAAGGATACCAAATATTTCGGGATAGTAGAAATGTATTGATTAATGAATGTCATGATTCATTAAGCCTTACAAAATAGGGAAAAGCAGGAGTAGCAGGACATCAAGCAAATGATTTAGAGTGTTTGAAGGCAAGTTCAAAACCCTGTAAAAGGGTATTAGGCAACCACATCACAGCAAGGCAGGTGTATGAACAGGATAACAGTAGCAAAAAGGAGGCCTCCACTACTATGGTAGCTAGTAGCTCACCATCCAATCTCATTAATCTGATTGAGAACGACCAGTCATCTGCGATGGTCCAAGATACTAAGGATTAGGAAGCTGTGCTCTTGAAGTTGGTTGTGGAAGAAAGTTTATCATTCCCTATTATCTGATCTAGGTTTTAATTTCTTTTCTCGTTTAATTTTTTTTTTTTTTTATCAAACCAATTTGGACTTGCTGTCGAGAAGTTTTATCATCCCTGTTATCCGATCTAGGTTTAGTTTCATTTTCCTCTTTACTATGTTTTTCTCAAACCAATAATTATCCTTGGATATACCTACTTAAACAGTGAGATTAAAAGAAAGATAGACATGATAGATATCTTGATGGTGAAAGTACTTGTTTTTCTTTTTTATATGTTGGAAAACCCATCATAACTCAGTTGTCAAAACCAGCAGTGAGGAAAACCTATCATAACTCAGTTGTCAATACCAGTAATGAGGACAACTATCTCTGGCTGGGGGCAGACTTTCACTCCTGCCAGATGCCTCTGGGTCTGGGTCTTTAACCTGTTTCCTTACCTCCTAGAAAGACTAGCTCTTAACCAAACTAAAACAGTTTTAAGGGATACATCAAGCCCTAGTTCTAATTTCTGTTGTGACATATGTCCACCAACTATAAATATATTTATTTAATTAAAAAAAATGAAAAATAAATTAAAACAAAAATAGATATGATAGATATCTTCCTGGTGAAAGTTCTGGTTTCACTTGTGACATCACCCACTATAAATGTATTTATTTCAATTAAAAAAACTGAAAAATAAAATATATTTAATGATGTATTATTAAATATTTAATTTAATATGTAGATTTAAACACTTCGCCCAATTTATTTAATTGGTTTATCAATCAAATAAACTTTCATTTAACCATGCTATTATCATTAAACAATTATGCATTAGATAATTTGCAAATTAAAATATCTCTAGAATAAACGAAACAAAAATATGAATATAAAATCTCTCATTGACATCAACCAGAAGTATTCTACTCTACTCAATTCAAGTGATCTCTCATTGAAATAAGTAAAACGGAATGAATTTTTAAAGTATATTTTGGAATCTCACCGAAAGGTACTCCACCAGTTTGTGGGAATTTTGACCCAGTGGCCCTGCGTAGATCAACTGTCCCCCTCGTTTCATTAAAAACAACTGCATTACATTGCTGTAGTTAGTAACTAGCAGGTCATATCTCTGATGCTGAGATCAAATCTCTAATCAGTGCAATGCTGAGAGGTATAAAAATCATTGAGGTGCATGATGGCTCTTATACCTCTCAGCTTTTTAAGAATTGGTTTCAAGATTTTAACAAATTAAGAACAGTTGAAGCAGCTAAAGGTACCTTTTTGATCGCATATATTGGGAATATTTCCGAATCTAATAGACACATTAAGAACAGGTGAAGCATCTAAAGGTAATTTTTTTGATAGTATATATTGAGAATATTTCCAAATCTGAAGGGCAATCTCAAATAATAGACTTCACTCCTATTTATTAAATTTCAAAACATTTTAAAAATACATAATCAAAATAAATTTAGCTATATTTAACAAAAATGCAGAAAATCTGAGCATTCAAAGATTCTAATTCTTCTCTCACATTAAAAACAAATAAAACATTTAAAGTTAAAATTATGCCGTTGTTTATAATGCGATTTTTTGGAAGCTTTTCCCGTGGGGTTTTTCCAGTCAAAATCAGGCAGCAATTTATTGGAATTGCAAGTTTGATAGCTAGTTTCTGCATAATCAAAGCGTCCCGGGGTTTTTCAAGGTGCTGAATCCAAATATACAGTTAAAAAACCATTTTAAATAATACAAATCAAAATTTATCCTCAATTTTTTCCGCCGGATTCCATCACCTAAATCTCCAAAAAAATCGCATTATAGAAAACTCCTAAATTTATTCTTATCTTGATTGAAAATATTTTTGAATCTAATATACAAAGTAAGCTCAAGTAAGATTGAACGATAAACTTCATTCCTATTCATCAAATTCGAAACATTTTAAAAATATACAATCGAACTAAATTCAACTACACCTAACGAAACTAAAAAACAATCTGAACAATCTAAAATTCCTGTTCTTCTGTCATAACGCAGTGGTCATCTAATTAAATCAACCTCTTGGTGCAATTAAATTGAGCTATACACGCTTTTTCACAAGCTTAGCAGAACTGTTATAAGAAATTCTAAGCAAAAACCTACCTCATCGAAGGCTTCAAAGATATCTATACTGGGTTGATGAATAGTGCAAACAATGGTCCGCCCTGTGTCCACGATATTCCTCACTGTTCTCATGATAATGGCTGCTGCACGGGCATCCAATCCTGAAGTTGGTTCATCCATGAATATAATGGAAGGATTGGCGACGAGCTCTACGGCTATGGTCAACCGTTTGCGCTGCTCTGTAGACAGGCCATTCACTCCGGGAAGGCCCACCAGAGCACCTCTCAGAGGAGTCAGCTCTACCAGCTCCATCACTTCCTCTACAAACATCTGAGAAGAGATCCATAATACTGCATCATTGTCATTCTTATGAAAATTATGAAATAAATATTTCATAAACATTTTTTATTTTAAATTTACTTCCGGATTCTTATTAATTTTAGATTTTAAAATATTCCCAAAATTTAAGACGAAAATAATTTTAACTATTTAGAATCATCGAACATATTACACTACCTTCCTGGTTTCTGAATCAACTTCGGCCGGGAGACGAAGCCATCCGGAATAAACGAGGGATTCATAAACTGTTACGTGAGGTGAATGAACGTCGTTTTGTTCGCAGTAGCCTGAAATCCTAGCAAATGTTTCTTGCTTCTTTGGATAACCAGATATACTAATGTTTCCCTCTATGTAGCCCCCTGTTTTCCTCCCGGCCAATACGTCCATCAAAGTAGTCTTACCAGCTCCGCTAACTCCGACCAAGGCCGTGAGGATACCAGGTCTGAAAGCCCCACTAACATCTCTCAGCAACTGCAGCCGATCCTCTGGTATGCCTTGTTTCTTTACGTCCTATAGAAGGAAAAACAGTTGACCACTCAGTTCACACAACGAATTTTAACGTCCAAGTTCTATGTAAATGGCGTTAGCTGTCACGTACCACAGGCATGTCGACAAAATAGTTGATATGCTTGAAGCAAATGGTAAACGGTTTAAATGGAAGAACCATGCCTCTCTTCTTTTCCTTTGTTACAGGAGTTGCAGGGTACCCATCTGAAACAAAATTACAGCACACATTTTGAAATCATGCCCTAAAATTTTCAATACAAAGAGGTGTGTTTACAATCTGGTTGGGAAATATCTTTAAGAAGGATTATGAATTCAAATTAAATAAATTATGGAAAGAATGCCGGTGTAATCACCAGCAGCCATGTTAGAGCCAGTACCGTGCACCAAAGTTCGATCTTATTATAACAATACAGTGCATTAAGATAAAAAGTAGGAATTAAAAATAGTTTCACTAAAGTATTTAAGTTATCAAAAATTATTATTTTTGTTTTATGTTATTATGAAAGAGTAATTATTTAAATCACGGTTCTAATAAAAATTACATTATTACAATCACCAAAATCATGGACTAATTTTATTTATTTAAACATTAATTTCAAATCTCAACTATCTTATCAAACAAATCCATAGAAATCCAATCACCCCCAACAAAACTTCCCATCATTATATTATTTTACAATTCATTTCATAAACAAAATATATATATAAATAATCATACATTATCCTATCTAGCATATATAATATATATATATATGATAATGTATGCATATAATATATATATATGATCATACATTATCATATCTGGCATATGATATATATAAATTTATACATTATGATATCCGCATACAAAACAATAAAAAATATATATAAGATATTTTAGAACAAAATTTGATTTTAATGCACTTCTAGTCATTAATAATGGGTGAAATGTTTACTTTAAACTTGTGAAACTTTTCATAATTTATTTATTTTTAAATATGCAGAAAGTTTCACTTATTTATATGTAAAAAAATAGAATACTTCTTATAATTTTCTTTTATTTTCTGCGATAAATGTGTTGTAGAGTTTCTGCAATAAAAGTGTGGTAGAGACAAAATGGCTGGAGCGTGCAGCATATAAAGATATCAGCATTTAATATGAAAACAATCTAAAAATTGACAACATGTACTATCTATTTAACAATGACAACATGTACCATCTATTTGACAAAGATAAGATCAATCAAATTGCTAGCTTTCTAGTCAAAACCCATAGTCAAAAATCTGACATCTAAAAAAAATATAAAAATGAGTTAAAATTGTATACTCTAGATCCCATAAACTACTCAACCTACTAGACTTATTAAAATCATTCATTCATTCATTCATTTAAAAAAAATTCAAAAATTTTCCCAACAATGTAAATAAATAACAAAACTAACGAACAAAAAAAACAAAAAAATTCACACTATTAACCTCATAGGTCTTAGAGTAAATAAAAAACATTTTTCGCTATTAAACAAAATAAAGGAATATTAATTATCTCAAGGTTTACACTTCGAGTTTTTTATTCCTGAGATGTACCTTCAGTTGCAGCAGATTTAGTAGCTCCTGCTAGAGAAACCGAGGTTAGCTCTATATAGGTCTCCCCGGTCCTATTTGCATGTCTCTCCCGAAGAACTTCTTCTGAGACCACTGCGTGAGGTTTCCCTATCGCTGCAAGAAATTGATGTCAGGTTTTAGAAAGGTACTCGAACCCTAGTGCAAGCAGGCTGGGCCCGGCCATTATACTTACGGTTAAGGCAAGTTAGAGTCACAGTATACAAAATGTTGAATAAGACTGCATAACCCAACAGAACCCCAACACCAATCCAGTACCAGTACGAATATGGAAATAAACCCCGAGATTTGAGCAATAGTACTCCTAAAGTCTCATTACCAACACGCTGCAGTGAGTAAAGCAGAACATGAGTCAATATGCTAACCAAATATGGATTCCTTACTGTCATCAGCTATAAAACATTGAAAAGCTATAGATATGAATGGAAAAGCTATAGATATGAAGGTGGTTACCTTATGCCACGAATGCCCCAGAAATTCATTCACGCTAACAGCATTCTGAGCATACATTAAGGGAGAGATCCAGTAGCCCCATATCCACCAGCCTTTGATGCTTTCTGTGGCATTCCAGCATAAAACTTGAATTTACATGGGTGATTTTAAGTTACTGAATGACCTACTTTGTACAACTGGACTCTTACCTCTAGAAAGCACATATCCACCAAGGCACATGACAATCAACATTGCGAACGACCCAAACGTGTTGGCAATTACCATGGTTCTACCGACGGAAGCAATCAGTCTGAAGAGGCCTGTGGCCATCTGGTGTACCGAAAACACAAGTAAAAACTGACGAAAGAACCTGCAAAGAGAAAACTTTAAGTTACCTATTCTGTAATTAAAAACATGCATTGGTTGTCTATGTAAACTAGTATTTTTTTTCAAGAAATCTATCCTATTTTTTATACAAGTCTCTTTTATTATTGAACATGGAGAAAGTGGAGAGTGGTGTCTGCAGTCGGAAGATCTAACAATTTTCCAAAATTTGATGGAGCTTAATTAAATAAATTTGCTGGAGCCTAATTTAATTAAATTTGATGGAGCTTAGTTAAATTTGATTTCACTGTCACCTCAGCAATTTAAAAGACCAAAACTTTTCGAGGTTGTGTTTAGGAAACTAGGATTCAAGTCCTAGGTTACACTTTCAGAGCCATTTTAGAAAGAGCATTTAATACTAAAATGTTGTATGGGGAAAGTGAAATATCCGCACTGTGAGAAAGAAAACCCACATGGCATTTGCAATGTTTGTGATTGGTTGCTGGTTTAAATATTTAATGGCACATTGGTAGACTGCAATTTCTAAGATTGTTTTAGAATATGAAAAATAAAGAAATTAGATGATATTTTAGTTTTTGAAATTATATAGTTAATTTAATGTTTTATAATTTATTTTAGTTGTTGTGGACTGAGGTTATTTGGAGTTGTTGAGTATAATGATGGTTATTTTATTTACTCAAATTCAAAAACTTGTGACTGAGATGTTGAGCTGTGATGAATAGAAGAATATTGTTATAATTTTTTTGAGTTTGATATAAAAACTTTTAAATATTACGGTGGGTTGAGATGTACTATAATTTTATATTTGCTTTTACACTGAAAGAGATTAATTTCTCTTTCAAAAAAAATATTATTATTTTAATTATTTTTTCTAATGTTGTATTATGACAAAGATTGTCTTGATATGAAAATCAACCATGGTCCAACATCACATTGTGACAAAGATCTATGGTCCAATATCGCATTGCGGCAAGAATTGTCTCAATATGGAAATCAACCATGGTCAACCATGTTTATTTTAGCGTTTATATACCTTGGGTTTATACATTTTTATCCCTTGGGTTTATAATATCAATCCCTTAGATTTATTAATCTAAGGGTTCATATTCCTAGGGTTTAATATTATTCACTTAAGTTTAAAGCCCCTTGGGTTTTTAGTATTAATCCCTAGGGTTTATTATTCCCTTGGGTTTATAATATCAATCATGCTCAACCATAGTCAACTATGATTTATAAATTCAATCATGGTTGACCATGGTCCATTGTGATTTATAAATTCAATCATGGTCAAACATAATTTATAAAATCAGTCATGGTCAACCATAGTTAATCGTGGCCAATCATGGTCCAATGTCACATTGTGACAATGATTGTCTCAATATGAAAATCAATCATTGTCTCAAGCATGGTGCAACGTTGCATTATAACAAACATTGTCTCAATATGATAATCATGGTCAACCATGGGCAACCATGGTCAACCATGTTCAACCATGTTTTATAAAATCAAACATGGTCATGCATAGTCAATCATGGTCAACCATGGTCGAATGTCACATTGTGACAAAGATTGTCTCGATATGAAAATCAACCATGGTCAACCATGATTAGCCATGGTCAACGATGTTAAACCATGATCAACTATGATGGTCAACCATGAACAATCATGGTCAACCATGTTTTATAAATTCAAACATGGTCAATCATGGTCATCCGTGGTCGAACATCGCATTGTGACAAAGATTGTCTCCACGGTCATCCATGGTCCAACATCGCATTGTGACAAAGATTGTCTCAATATGAAAATCAATCATGGTCTACTATGGTCAACCATGGCCAACATCACATTGTGACAAGGATTGTCTCAATATCTTAATCAACCATGGTAAACTATGTTTATTTTAGAGTATAATATTTATTTTAGGGTTTATATACCTTGGGCTTATAATTTGTATCCCTTGGGCTTATAATGTCAATCCCTTGAGCTTATTAATCTAAGGATTCATATTCCTAGGGTTCAATATTATTCACTTAGGCTTATAGACTCTTGGGTTTCTAGTATTAATCCCTAGGGTTTACTATTCCCTTGGGATTATAATATCAATCATGGTCAACAATATTTTATAAAGTCAATCATGGTCAACCATTGTCCAACGTCGCATTGTGACAATGATTGTCTCAATATGAAAATAAATCATTGCCTCAATCATCGTTTGTCACATTATGACAAACATTGTCTAAATATGATAATCATGGTCAACCATGGTAAACCATGTTCAAACATGTTTCATAAAATCAAACGTGGTCATCAATGGTGAATCATGGTCAACCATGGTCGAACGTTGCATTGTGACAGATTGTCTCGATATGAAAATCAGCCATGGTCAACCATGATTAGCCATGGTCAACGATGGTTAACCATGATTAACCATGGTTGAATTTCATCAACCATGATCAACCTTGATTAAAATATCTTTCATCATGATTAACTATGATGGTCAAGCATGGACAATCATGATCAACCATGGTTAGCCATGGTCAATCATGGTTAACCATGTTTTATAAAATCACACCTAGTCAACCATCGCCAATCATGGTCAACAATGTTCGAACATCACCTTGTGACAAAGATTGTCTTGATTTGAAAATCAACCATGGTCCAACGCGCATTGTGACAAAGATTGTTTCGATATGAAATTCAATCATGGTCAACCATGGTCCAACATCGCATTGTGACAAGGTATGTCTCAATATGGAAATCAACCATGGTCAACCATGTTTATTTCAGGGTTTATAATATTTGTGTTAGGGTTTATATACATTGGGTTTATAATATCAATTCCTTTGGTTTATTAATCTAAGGGTTCATATTCCTAGGTTTTAATATTATTCACTTAAGTTTATAGTCCCTTGGTTTTTTAGTATTAATCCCTAGGTTTTTTTCTACTTGGGTTTATAATATCAATCATGGTCAACCATGGTCCAACATTGCATTGTGATAATGATTGTCTCAATATGAAAATCAATCATTGTCTCAACCATGGTCCAACATCACATTATGACAAACATTGTCTCAATATGATAATCATGGTCAACCATGGTCTTCCATATTCAACCATGTTTTATATAATCAAACATGGTCAATCATGGTCAACCATGTTCGAGCGTTGCATTGTAGCAAAGATTGTCTTGATATGAAAATCAATCATGGTTAATAAGGTCAACCATGGTCCAACGATGCATTCTGACAAAGATCGTCTCAATATG
Organism: Pinus tabuliformis; assembly: GCA_031772625.1. Lineage (NCBI taxonomy): Eukaryota > Viridiplantae > Streptophyta > Pinopsida > Pinales > Pinaceae > Pinus > Pinus tabuliformis. The sequence continues at coordinate 1,020,465,260 of CM062820.1, read as the reverse complement.
AAAATCAATCATGGTCAACCATGTTTATTTTAGTGTTTATAATATTTATCTTAGGATTTATAATATTTTATCGTTGACCATGATCAGTCATGGTCAATGATGATCAACCATGATTAACTATCATTGAATGTCATCAACCATGATCAACATTGATTAAAATCTCTTTTCATCATGATTAACTCTGATGTTCAACCATGATCGAACGTCGTATTGTGATAAAGATTTTCTTGATATGAAAATCAACCATGGTCCAACTTCGCATTGTGACAAATATTATCTTGATATGAAAATCAATCATGGTGAAGCACATGGGCAACCGTGGTCCAACATCACATTGTAACAAGGATTGTCTCAATATGGAAATCAATCGTGGTCAACCATGTTTATTTTAGGGTTTATAGTTTTTATCTTAGGGTTTATATACCTTGGGTTTATAATTTTTATCCTTTAAGTTTATTATTCCCTTGGGTTTATAATATCAATTCCCTCCGTTATTAATCTAAGGGTCGATATTCCTAAAGTTAAATATTATTCCCTTGGGTTTATAATCCATTGGGTTTTTAGTAATAAATTAATAATGAACAAGTTAAAAGTTAATTATTTAATGAAAAAATAAACAATAAAATTTTTTATGAGAAGATTTTTCGGCGTAAATCACATAATTATACATTTGTCGATGCGTTTTGAACAAACGAGTGTGGTTCATTGTCAGGACAAGTTGAAGAATCAAAGCATGGTTGCATGTTAAATAGGCAGAGCAGATCTTCCAACAGCTAGGTTTGACTAGGAAACGGCTATATCGAACTGGGTAACTAGACTGGACCAACAGCTATATTTGACCATGAAACGGCTAAATTTGACTAGCCAACCGAACTAGACCAAGGGATAGGGACATGGACTAATATTATATTTGATAAAATAATATTACTAGATAAATAATTATTCAATATATTAATAGTGTTTAATATCAATATTATTAATATAATATTTTTAAATGTTATGAATGCCATTAGCCTCTAAAATGATAATTTTATGAAATGCTATATATGAATATTTATTTTAATACTTTTATGTTAGTCATGTTTATTATTTAAGTAAAATGTTTAACTATATTTATGTTAAAAAATAATTAATCTAGGAAATATTAATAATAATAATCAAGTAAAATGTTAACATATATAAGTTAATAGTAATTTATTAATAGATCTAGGGATTATTAATACTAGTAATAGTATGGATTTATTACTACTCTTAATATTCTTAAATATATAACTATAATAATAATATTATTATAAAATTAATTATTATTTCATAAATTATATTATTATTATTATTATTATTATTATTAATGGTTTGGGTAACTTATTAATAGAATTTATTAATTAAATATAAACTTACAACATTAAGCTATCTAATGTAAACTTGAACTTTCTACTTAAATCTAAATTTTAGATCAATAACCATCTATAATAGATAATTTTTTAACCCATTAAGTTAGTTATATAATGGACCATCTAATAAATTTAAGGAAAATAATATGAGGGAAATTTCTAAAAGGACTAAAATCAAAGAGGAACTAAGGAGAAAGAAAACAAGTTAGTTAAAAAACTTTACTCATCAATAGTTAGGGATAGAGAAAGGATTTTTATTTCATGAATAGACAATTTGTTCAAATCATTAATTGAGAAGGGGTGAAAGAAACCAAGCGACCGTAAGAATCAAAGAGACGATAAAAAGGAAACAACAACAAACCAGAAGACGAGGGGGAAGAAACGACTAGGAAGAGAGGGCAGGGATCCAGCAACTGCTGATTTTCCAACCGTCATCTCTATTGAGATTGCTCGGCCTTTTTTCAATCTCAATGGCTTCCCTAAATTTCCGGTGATGAAACTGCGAAACCTTAGCAATAACACGGGCCTCCTCAATACAAACGTGATGTTTAGTCTTCTCTGCATGCTCCGCTAGTGTGGAAGACTAGGTCCTCCCATGTTTTAGGTATGCTTAGTGACCAGTCTCGCCAATGTAGGGAGTCCCACAGGAACAGGGAATAATATAGACACCTTCATTATTAAATTATTATATGAATTAATTAACTATTATTAATTAATAATGTTATTAAATAGTTTAATATTAATGTATTATTTAATTATTTAATAATAACAATAATATTAATTGATAATAACCAATGTTCCACCAAGACTCCGAGACGGGGAGACACGGGTGCGGGGAGACGCACAAGTGGGACGTGTGGGAGTCCCCTCAAATTTTAGGGAAATTTAGGGGGGACGTCGGGTATATAATTTTTTTACCTTTTATATATATATATATATATATATTTCAAATTCATATTCAATAATAAAAGCATAAATAGAATGATACATTCATAATTGAATTAAATAATGAAATACATTGATACATACTCATCATCCTTACTAATACATACATGATTCATCCATAAACCACGAGATTCAATAATGAAATACTCTGATCCATATTCATTATTCATTATTCACCATTCTAGAATCTACATTGATTTAAAAAATTAAATTCATTATTCATCATTCTAGATTCTAAATTGATTTAAAATTAAAATTCATTATTTATCATTCTAGAATCTAATTAGTACTAAGCAAAATATACTATAATAGATACTGAAATCTAAAGACTGTAATAGTAAATTGATATAACTAAAACTCAAAAACAATGGAGTGATGAGTCTAAAAGTCACTCTAAAGTACACAGAGGGCTTGGTGCTCTTGATTAAATACTAATTCCATACCCTTGTACATGAAAAAATGCAATGGATACATTGCACTCCATCGAATCCTGAATTCCTGAAAAACTGTTAAGTCTGCTAGATTTTGAGTGAGATCTAAAATTCTACTTTCTACATATGAAATCCAATGAGGTCAAAACCACTCTCAAACATCCTGAGTCATTTCATGGTAATGTTAAAAATTTAAGTAAAAGGATGAAGAATTTAACATTTCCATGAATTGCATAGCATCAGTAGGGAAATATGGTCAAATACTAGGTTTTCCCTGTCATAAACATTGTTTACAAGCAAATATGGTCAAATACTAGGTTTTCCCTGTTGTCAATCATTGTTTACAAGCAAATTTAAGGGGGGACGCATACCCCATTTTGAGGGAGGAGGCCCATGCATCCCCCTTTTAGGGAGTTGCGTCCCCCACACTGCGGAAATGCCCCCCCGCGTCTCCCCAAAAGAGGGACGTGGGGAACGTTTCCCCAGAGGTCCTCTGTCCCGGGTGCGTGGGGTGCATGCACCCAACCCTGGGGGACGCATCCCCGTGTAACACTGATAATAACAATTAATATATAACCCTTTTGCGTATATCAACCACATTTACTAACATTTACTAATATAGTGGTACTATATATTGTTATTTTTATCATATACATTTTACATGAATAAAATTAATAACAAAATAATAAATTCTACACTCTTATTAAATTAAAAATAAAAATATACCAAATCTTTTTCCAAAATGCCAATTTGTCATAAAGCCAACAAAATCAGTATTTATGAAACATGATTATACATAAATAATAATTAAAATTTTAGTAAACAATATTTGGAACAAAAATTCCCTGGATGAAAATGCATCATTCCTCAATGCCATACTCTCTTTATATAAAGGAATATTAGTGATAGATCTTAGACTTTTGTGATTCATATTGTAAATGAGAATGTCTTTCAGATTAATAGGATCATTAAGATTTAGTTGACCTATAATGTAGTTCATCATAACTACCTTATCGTGAGAATGTCTACTTAATCTTAATGATATAATTAATCCGTCATTCTCATTTAAAATATTAGTGATGTGAAGATAGCAGTGACTCCGAAGTGAATGAATTTATAAAAAAAATTATGTAGACTGTGACAATAATACAAAGTGAATAAAATTTAGAAAATGCACATATGGAATAGTTCTCACCTTTGAGCATCTGAATCGAAACCGATGACATAATAGGTTACGAAGACCCAAATGCCAGATTCCACTACTGAAGTTGGAATACTAAATGCCCATGTTGGGATCGCATATACCCAACAGGGGTAAAAGAACAGATCTCTCTGTTTATATAAAACGGGAAGTTTCGCAATGGTCATGGCAGTCTCTGTAAATCCATTAAACATACAGGTGAGGATGCCGAAGTAAAGTGCGCCCAAGTAAAGGCCTGAACCGTCCACTGTATGATGCATCTTTGTTCGGAAGAAAACCGTCATTGTACACACTGCAACGAAGCAGAGCTGTCACAAAAAGAAGACATTGTGCGCCTTCAGAATTTAATTCATCTAGGTCTCAAGGTTAATAACGAATTTTTGCTCTTACAGTATAAATTAGGGTTACACTGTCTAAATTAGGGTTACAAAACTGAGGATAGGCAATTCTTAAAGGTTAAAGATTAAAAAGAACTCGAAATCTAAAATGCAAAGGAAATATAAGTGATTACCTGTATAAGTTTGAAAATATGAACAAATGAATTTCGCTTGATGAGAAGCAATTCTCTCCAAAAGCTTGCTCTCAACAGTTCGGCATTGTCGACACCGTACCTTGATGTTGTCAGAGCTGCTGGGTGACTGTCCCTTTTATCATAAGGAACTGCCAATTCCTCTGCAAGTCTCCTACCTGTATGAAAACTGCGAAAAGCTTTAACGAATTCATTAATGGGAACATATCGATATGATTCTTGAAGGTTAGCCCAATATTGTTGCTGGTCCTTCCTTGAAGTTACCTGTTAAAGATGAAACAGAGGAAGTTTTTTAATTGAGTGCTCTATTTTCAATTAGGTTAGATTAAGCTGGCGAATTTTAATGTTGGAAGAAAAAATAAAATTTTCAGGTATAGAATCTGGAATTCAATTATCTCACACAATTTTAATAATAACATTTTATAAATAAACAAATTAGGTTCATAAATAAACAAATCATGTTTTCTTTATAGTTGGGAAAATCTATTATAATTCAGCTGTCAAATCAGCAGTGAGACAATTATCTCTACCTGCTATCCAGGAATGCAGTCTGACTCATCATTGTTATTCAAGGAAAACCACACCACCTGAAATAACCAGCTGATGGTCGGTAATGGGGCAGGCTTTCATTCCTGCCAGATACCTCTGGGTCTTGGGCTGTTAAACTGTTTCCTTAAGTCCTAGAAAGACTAGCTCTTAACTAATGAGAAACAATCAGTTTTAGAGCATACTTCAGGCCCAAACAAATTATACTTTCATAAATTCAAAAAAAACATTATTTCTTAAATTCTAAAAATTTATAAACTAATTAAATATACTACTAAACTTAATAAAACAAACTAGATTTAAAAATAATAGGATAATAATTCCTACTCCTGATGACAATGTAAACCAACTATATTTAAAATATAATAACAATTTCAACCACAGATAATATCTACATTATGAAGAGACAAATAACTTCCAAATTTCCGTCTTTTCTAAATCTTTTTTTCAACTATTCACCTAGGAATTGTGATCATGTGGTGACCCTTTTTGTCCAGAAATTTATCTACAGACAATATAATCCAATCCACTCATGAGATTTAAACCCTTTTATAAATCCTCTTACCAAATAATTTGTGAACGTCTGTAAAAATAATACCATTCTGTAATTTTTTATAAATCCTCTTACTAAATAATTCCTCAATGTAAATAGAAAAAATCACATTCTTATATATAGATGAACTCTATACTTACTTCCTGTAAGAAATCTGCTACGCCTTTTCTCTCTGGACATTTAAAGCCGAGAGATTCAAAGAAGCCGAGCACGTCTTCTCGAGGTCCTTGATACACAATTTGACCTTCCGATAGAAGAATAATGTCATCAAACAATTCGAATGTTTCGGGAGCAGGCTGCAAGAGCGAGATGACGGTGGTGCCATCTAACGCATGCACGGATTGACGCAGGTACCTAATAATCTGGAAAGTTGTGGAGCTGTCTAAACCCGTAGATATATCGTCCATGAACAGAACCCTCGCCGGACCCACTAGCAATTCTCCTGTGGAACACTTTCATCGTTAGGGACCCAAAAGTTTGATGTCTATGGTTGTAATCCATCTCTGTAACTCAGATTTCCAAAAATTTAATTTAGAAAGTTAAAATTAGTTAGTCATTTTTAAATCGCTTACTATTTTTTTAATTTGATAGTTTAATTATTTTTCCAAAAAAGACTTGATTTCCATTGTCTTCCAAGTAACACCTCGACATTTAATATTTTTAAAATTCATATAAATATAAATTCAACAAAATCTCACATTCAATATCTAAAATCAAAATATCCACGGATATTGAATAGACGATAATTAGATGCTTTGTTAAACTTTCCAACCTTATCCGAATAATATATTAAACATAATAAAAATATTAAAAAAAACATCAAAATAAACTTCACAGAATTCCCAATTCAATTATAAACTTACCCGTGGTCAAACGTTTCAATTGACCTCCTGAGATTCCTCTAAGCATATCGTCTCCCACCATCGTATCAGCACAGATATCGAGCCCCAGTATCTATTGAAGCAAAAGATAGTAACACTAAATGTTTTAGCTCTCAATCTTGCTGAAAGCTTGTTTGAAATTGATATGTTTACTTTAAAAATTTTGGTTATTTTACAACAAGATTTATTAAGTCTCCATGGTTTCCATGTGAAATTTTTTAAATGAAATTTTGGTTTCTTCCGAGTGTATGACTGTATGCCAAACTGGGTAAATTTTACCTTGAGGACGTAATCAGTAACAATACGATAAGCCTTTTCATCTCCTAGAGCAGCGGCCTGATGGAAATAAAAAAATCTGATTAACATATTGAAATTACAGTGAAATCAAGTAACAGTAAGAGAATAATTCCCGGTCTTTTACCTTCATAAATACGTCAATATCCTCATCAGGTATAATTCCGGCACGCTTCTCTCTCCTCGACAGTTCCACCAGCATGTCTGCAGCAATGCACTATCGAGTTGGAAGACGTTTTTACAGAAGCAAATTCATAAAGCAAATTGAGTACATTAAGGAGTTGTGAGCAAGTTAAAAATCCGTAGAGCCTTGCTGTAGTTGGAGAGGGTAGGAAATCACTTTTTCTACATTTAATGTAAAGTAAAAGTAATTCTAAATTTTATCGCTGAATAGTTTTTGTTTGCTATTTTATATTTTAATGGTTTAAATTAAAATTTGTTATCAGCTGAAACTTGTTTTGGTGTGCACCTAAACTAAACGAGGGTATAATTTAAAAAAATTAACTAAAATTTAGTAGAATCCTAATTATAGAGGTCAAACTTTATGATAAGCACCTAAAAATATTGAATATTCTTAATGGTACTGAATCTACTTTTACATTCTAACATTATTAAAAAAAGTGGTGTTTGAACCAACTTATGAACTCGTTAGACAACGCCGGCTGGGTGGATGTCAACCAACTACCACTTTTATGGGATTTAATTCATCGGCTAGTAAATGAATCACGGATGATAAGCGCACATCTGGCGGTATAAGCAGGTCACAGATTGTTTCCTTTTCGGCGGGGAAGTTGAACTTTTGAGGAGGTAGGCGTAGGCAAGAGTTAACGAGTTTGTCATAGGACATTAAATGTCTGTTTAAGCTGCAAGCTCGATAGCGCGATAATACCGTCATTCTTTTATTTATCTAGTCATCGCGAGTGTGTGTTATCGGGCTATCGAGCTTGCAGCTAAGCGAACATTTAGTGCCCTATGGCAGGCTCGTTAACTCTTGCCATGCGTAGGGCAGTGTTTCCAAGAAAATTATGATTTAAAATTTTAAATTTTTCTTACTTTCAATTTAGAGATTTTCCCTTTTTTTAATAATAAACAAATTTATTTAAATTTAGTTTTGGTTAAATCAAAATTAAAATAAAATGTTATATTTCTGATTTCAGATTTAGAACATCTATATTATTATTTTACAATTTAAATTTTTTTCCTTTAAAAATTTAATAATAATTTTTTTAATAAAATTATTATTTTTTTTGGTTTATTATATATTTTTGAATATATAAAAATATTCACACCCAAAAAAAAACTTTGTAACATCTAAATTATAAAACTTTTATGGTTTAAAATTATAGGAAAAATATTTAAATCCAAAATTTAAAAAAATTTAAACTATTACTTCAATATCATTAAATAACTCACCTAAAATAAAATTATTATTAACTTTAATTTATATCCACTAGATATCCAAAACTTACTGTAGCTCTACTTTTTGTTCCTCTCTCACCATATCTCTTTACTCTAACAAATATAAAGTTAATCGTGAACTTTATTCTTAACTATTAACTTTATTCCATATCAATCATATATCCAAATATGGAATTAATTATTAACTTTAACTTTAATCCATATCAACTAGATATCCAAATTTACAATTGAGAAATTTTATTTCCTACAGATAGAGACCCAAATTTACACTTTATTTTCCCTCATCATATCCTTATACACTAACCAGTATAAAGTATACTTAACTATTAACTTTATGTGTATACCCAATATAAAGTAAAGTTAACTAAACTTTATTTCATAAAGTAAAGTTAACCATGAACTTTATTCCACATCCAGATACCCAAATTTACACTTGAAAAAGACATTATTTCGTTGCCACTAAATGCCCAAATGTACACTCGACAGACTTTAATTCCTGCCAAGTTTTATAGATGTATCACCAGATTGGTCAGCATGACGTAGGTAGACATGGGCAAAAGTTGTATGAGAGTGAATCAGCAGCATGGGGTAGACATTGGCAAAAGTCATCATGAAACTGACTCATCACATTTTTCTTAGATTTATTATAAAATAGCTAATAGCATGGGGTAGACATTGGCAAAAGTCATCATGAAACTGACTCATTATATTTTTCTTAGATCTATTAAAAAAACACATTTTTTCTCAGATTTATTTAAAAAAACAAACATTTTTCTCAGATTTATTAAAATAATTATTTTATAAAAAAATTATTTGTTAATTTATTCTGCAATTAACAACTCCACCAAACAAATTTTATCCCCATTCATCCAAATTTCAGAGTTTGATGGTAAAGTTGTTTTTTTCTTAGATTTATTATAAAATAGCTAATAGCATGGGGTAGACATTGGCAAAAGTCATCCTGAAACTGACTCATTATATTTTTCTTAGATCTATTAAAAAAACACATTTTTTCTCAGATTTATTTTAAAAAACAAACATTTTTCTTAGATTTATTAAAATAATTATTTTATAAAAAATTTATTTGTTAATTTATTCTGGAATTAACAACTCCACCAAACAAATTTTATCCCCATTCATCCAAATTTCAGAGTTTGATGGTAAAGTTGTTTGAAGTCTTTTTTATTAGGTGTAAATTTAATTTTTTTATGAAGTCATAGATTCATTAATGTGATTGGGTTGTATATATCAAAAATTAGATTTAAACAAGTATAAATTTAAAAGTGACAATATATAATCTAATAGCATTAATGATTTTATAAACTAAACAATAAGTATCACCATTCTTCATAGACTAAGAATGGAGTCGTCTAACGAGGCGCAGGAATTGCCTGGACAGTTAAAAGTGGCCGGAATATGGGCAAAAAAAATTTCAAAAATTCTTGTAGAGAGAGTGTTTGAATCGTGTTTTTGATGGTGGAAATGGATTTAGCACCATCAAAAACGTCTAGAACACCTAAAATTTTGAAGTTTAACAACTATAACTCAAATTTACAAAAATCCTTGCCAAATTTTCTCTAAATATAACAGTAATGTCCATAACTTTTTGAGCAATTCCTCTTACTGGTTAAACTACGGCCTAAGGAAGTGTCGCAAGTAAAATCGGAATCAAATTTTCATATTTACACCAAAATTATGGGCCACCAACTTCACCAACACTTAATTTGTGCAATAAATTCTAGTTAAAAACTATCATGATATATTGAGATAAAATTGCAGACTCAAATTTCACCCTTCACGGTCTAATTTAATAACAAACCCTGTCCTCTCAATTTAAGTCAAATAACTGGTTAATTACCGTATCTTGTACCAACTCCCTGGCAGCGCCCTGAGAAGTCTAGAGTTTCTCTGACAGTCAGTTCTGCGATATGCAAATCCCGCTGGCTAACATAGGCCGCCGTTCTCTGAGGCACGAACTCCTGTAAATCGTGTCCATTGTAGGTCACCCTCCCTAACATCTGCACAGGTTTCAAAAACAGAAGACCTCAATAACTGTAACGTGACAACTCAACTTCATACAATGAATGCAGACAGCATTCAAACAAACTTTAAAAGAAGAAATTTAAATTGTTTACTCGCAGATCCGAGTCGAGTCTTCCAGCCAAAGTCAAGAGTAAAGTTGATTTCCCCGAACCAGGCGGCCCCAGGAGAAGAGTCATTCTGGGAAGCATTGAATGGAAATCAGTCGACAGGTAGGAACATTAAAGTGCTTTTAATAATAAATTATTTTAATCGAGTGTACCATACAGAAAAAACATTAAATGACTATTCCTTTAATCACGTATACAGACAGGCACCGGATAAATTCATGTCATGGCCATTTTTTCATCACAAATTTTCCACTGTGGATGACCCTACCTGCCGGGTTTGATGATGCCACTGACGTTGTCCAGAATGGACAGTCGTCTCTTCCTGCCCGGGAAGATACGAAGCGACCTCATTAATGCCTAGTTGATAAAGATATTGCCATGGCCATTGCCAATTCACTGTTAATACATGGACTGGATTCCATAATCCAAGAACAATCACAGCAACAATGGAGGTTGAGATTCATAGGTGGTCAGTATATAGTATATACCTCTGACATATTGAATATATAGTTGGGTATGGTGGGCAGTGCTCTGCTTCCTATATAGACATCAGCCTCCACACTCAACTCTTGAAAACGCACTTCGATCCTCGGCAACCCCAGACCTACTCTGCATTCAGCATTCAGGGACTTTTCAACCAATAATACAGGAATATTGATAAAAAATTGCAAATTACTTTAATTTGATGTAGATTTCAAAAATATTTTAAAATCTAATTATTGCGAGATCAAACAATAATCCAACTTCATCATTACTCTGAATTTAATTCTATAATAAATTTAAAAATATTTGAAAATCTAACTAACAAAAACTGTATCAAACTATTATTCTCATTTGATTTTGTCACATTTTTAAAAATTCCCAAAATCTACCATACAAATAAATATCTAAATAAACTATTACAACCTACCATTAAACTAACACTCAAAAGCTTAACAAAAGCTTAACAGATCCACTGTCTGTAACAACTTACTTGTCGATTCGCTCCCTCATCTTGAACAAAAACTGCTCAGAATTGTCGTCGGCCATATTGAAGAGCCTGTCGAGCAATAGCTGGCGATCATGGAAGCTAAGATTGGTGACATCCACCTCACTTTGCTCACCCAGAACATTATGAATAATGCCCCTCCGAACTCGATCGTAAGTGGGGAGCCTCTCAAGGGCAGCCCAAGTGAGCGCCTGGTCTTCCTCCTCGCCTCGGCGCGACGAGGGTATAGAAAAAACAGCATGCATGTCATTGCCAATACTTGTGCCAGATCCCCACAGCCCAGCGGAATATATACTCCCTGATCTCCTCAGTTCTCCAGAGGCCTGCGTTCTGTGACCAGAGGCCTGCATTCTGTGAAGAAGGCAGACAACAGAATATCTATTATCACCCTCTTCCCCACACAATCTCAGATCTAATGTACTCTACTCTACAGCATCATCTTCTCCCTGGGGCCTCACGGGACTGAAAGCAGGGCTTCTCAGAGACCGCAATCTGAAAACACAAGGAGAATGAGAGTGGTTGTGCTCATCATAAATCTGTGCAGGCAGACACATGTGGAACTGGATCAACTCCTCGCTGTAAAGAAAACATACATGCCATTTATTATGGCAGATGAGCTGCATTTCTCCACCAACCAATCCTCTGGATTTTACCCCTCTGAGTCCTTTCACTTGCTATCGCAACCAACTAATGTCAAATATCTCATCTGTAAACCAACGGCACTATTAAAAGCCGCTCCCTCTCACAACCCTTCCTGCTCTCTCCATAAATATGTGAAAGCACTCCGTACACTTCTTTCAATGTCACCATGAAATCACAGCATGGATTTTTTCTTTGAAAACACATGTGAGTTTGAATGTAATCACCTATACCGTTGGGTGATGACGATGTACAGAAAGCTTGCTGATTTATATTAATTAGATCAACCACCTTGATAATGCTTCCTCACTTTATTTCTTTTGGGATTATATCTGCTTTGTTCCTGTGATTATTACCTCATTTCATTTGGTCCACCATTTCATTCTCCATTGGACCATCTCAAGGAAGACAAGCCTGATTAATAAGGTAGGCCAACGCAATATTAATTTTATTTTGCTCATGGTTGGTTGAAAAATGAAAGGTTCTAATTTTTCCTTAATTTATATGAATTAATATAATTTAAATTTGTTGTTATCATTGAATTAAAATTATTTATAATTGAATTAATATAATTTAAAGTTGTGTATAATTTAAATGTCTATTATGTCCACTGGGTTTTGGATTGACGGTGAATGGGTGCACTGTTAAGGCACTCCTTGCGATAGGTCACTGGTTCAAATCCCCCGTGGGTACTTAGGTTAGTCTTAACTAGAAAAAAAAAAATTAAATGTCTATTATAATGGAATTAATATAATTTAGATAAATGAGTTGTATGCAAGGGTATGTGGTGTATCAAAAAGGTTTTAATTTTTGAATTGAGCTTTCTGTGATCCATATCCAATTTTTGAGACAGATTTTCGGTGATAATCACATCGAAATTCATTTGTCTTCGAACCAACGAGTGTGGTTCATCGTCAAGACAAGATGAAGAACCAGGCCTTGTCAAGACACTATTTTTGACCCAACCAAGATTTAGGGAAGAATTAAGCATTTAATTAATAAATTGGTTAATTTGTTAAATTTATTTTATATAAATCTATATGTAATTAAATAAAACTATTTAAATTTAATTAAAATAATATGAAATAAGAACATTAAAGGTAAAATAATTTACTATTTTCTTAAATATTAAGTTTTTATTTAAAAGAAATTAAGTATTATATTTACAACTCAATAAATTCATATTGATGGTAATTATTAGGATAAAAATATAAATATTAATTCAAATAATGAAATAATCTATTAATGTGCTTATTTATCTTCATCTAATTACAACTAAAACCATAATGTTGTAAAGAATCTTATAAAGAATCAATTAAAAATATAATAAGTTAAATAATGAGTTTGATTATTATGTTTATGAATATATCATCATATAAGTATTATCCTTATATATAAATCACATATATATGAAATACTAGATAAAAATATAATAAGTTAAATAATGAGTTTGATTATTATGTTTATGAATATATCATCATATAAGTATTATCCTTATATATAAATCACATATATATGAAATACTAGATAAAAATTTAAAGTATTATTATTAATTAATTAATTAATTATTGAGGCAAGATGTTTAAACTATTTATATAAACTAAATATGTTACTAAATATTTAGGGAAGAATTAGACATTTAATTAATAAATTGGTTAATTTGTTAAATTTATTTTATATAAATCTATATGTAATTAAATAAAACTATTTAAATGTAATAAAAATAATATGAAATAAGATAAATGAGTTGTGTTGGAGGGTATGTGGTATATCAAAAAGGTTATTTTGATAATTATAAGGGAAATAATAAAGAGTTGATAATTATAAGGGAAATAATAAAGAGGAAAGGGTGAAAGTGAAGGTGGGAAAATAATAGCCAAAACATAAAACTTTTCTCTATTATTTTTCACATCTTCACATTCTTAATGTTTTGTTTATTATTTTTCTCCACTTTTTCATTTTTATCAATTTTTAATATTTTCTCTATTATTTCCTTCACCCTACTATTTTTCCAATGTTTTTTTAAATACAAATAAATTATATATATATATATATATATATATATATATATAATTTTTCAATTTTTTTTCTTTAGTCTCATCCTCATACATCCACCTTTATACATCATATTTCATCCTCATACATCATATTTGGAAAGGTAGGTGAGATAACTAAAATAATAGATGAACTCTCAGTTAAAATTAACCAATAAGTTCATTTTCATGAGGTCCAAGACCAGTGCCGAGACCAGTGTTGTGACCAGTGCCAAGACCAGTGCCTGGAACACTGTTGAGACAGCTGGAAAAGGTATGACTGAAAGGTGTCCAAAACGAAGCAGCACATTGGACAATCCCGAAAGCGGTTAAGACCATAGCTGGATCCACAGTTGAACCTCTTACAAAGGCCTTCTTTGCATCTGATACGTGTCGGGACATTTTGCTACGTGTTTTAACATCTTGGCCCTGGAAAATCAACGTCCACGGTAGGGTGTGAGTATAAACATCCTCGCTTGAGGGTGGCTCCAGTTTATGCCCATTTCTTCTTTTGAAAAGAGGTTCCAGCTCTGTAATCCTCCATAGACCTCTGTTCCATAACCTGTCTTTCACCCTCTCATACAGTTTTTCCTTATTTTTTCAAGGTTTTTGCCACAGTCTCTCCAAGCAAACGAAACCTTGTTTGTATTACCCCTTTCCTGGCTGACACCTAGTTGTTTTCTCCTAATATCTATCGTCGTCTTCTCCCGGCATTTTTCTCGGTTTCTGTTTTTCACTGGTTTTTTCAATCCTGTGGTCACGACAAGGAACATATCTTCTCGACTTTCGTGGTTTGGACGGCTTACAAAGGACTACATTTCGAGGCTCGGTTTTGGTTTTTAACAGGAGTATCGTTTTCAACAAGGTATGTAGTCCCTCATTTGCTGATATCTGAACAAAATAGTAAAGAATCAAAAAAGTTTTTTCTCTGTAAATCTCTTTATCCACTGGAATTGGGGCTGCATGTCTTTTTGTTTTAATAACAAGATTTTGGCCCGTCTAAAAACCATATTTTATGAGCTCTCTTTCTGCCAGGATGTGTGGTTTTGGATGTCAAATGCTTGTATAGTTTCTCAGCCTTGTTTAGGTTTTGGTTGTAGAATTGGGAAATGGTGGTGTAAATGTAAAGGTTGCTACTGTTGCTGCTTAATATTTTAATTAGCATTTTTAGAGAGTTTTATCGCTACCTGCACTCACAGGGAAGTCCTTTTTGGCCTGTGTAGTTTCTCGAGAGTCATAAATGCTTAATCTTTCTGAACCCTATTTCCATTCTGGCTTTTCCCCTAATCTTTTTGTCTGGATAACTAAGGTCAGACTCGTTTAGTGAACATGGCCATCCTCTCTGGTTATTCCAATGATGGAAAATACTTCCGGTGATTTCTTTTCCTGTTTTCTGGCGTGTGGGTGGACACGTGTTGACCGTAAAGAGACTGCGAGCTGGATGAATGTTACGAAGCCTGTTTCCCCACCGCCGATATCTCCCATTAACGTCAGCGGTTTCACATCCCTTTCCTTTTTCTGACTCCGCACATTTTTTTCCCAAGGTTATGTCAGCAAGAAAGTACTTTAATAGTCCTTCTTATCCTTTTCTGGCCGATATTTCATGATGCTTTCCTAGATTTTGTCAGCATTCTTCTAACGGGAAATATTTCGCCTCACTCGAACATTCCCCTCGTAATCTGGGATGTGTCCTCTTTCCTTTTTAGCCCTGCAAACAGCATCTGGATGCACTTGATCTTACACATTTGGATCTATTACATCATCTGTCAAGGTTGTTGACGCCCTGGTTTCCTTTCTCGACCCTGATGGATATAATGTCCGACGTATCTGCCTCATCTGCGCTGGTACGTGCAACCATTAAAGCGGAAAAGCTCCACGGTGGACAATGTATCCCGGGTGACTAGCAGACTACGCTTACCGAATTAATTATTTCCCCATCAACCATTCTGGCACGTGATTATCAGGGTGGAGAATATGAATTACCACGACGTAAACACAAGCAGCATCCTATAAAGACCATCCCCCCCGACAATGTGACCCTTTCAGATAGAATTGCCAGCCTTCAGAAACATGCTCTAGTTGGACGCTGGTATTTCCCCGATATGGACGATCCCCAGATGAGGAATTGGCTTGGATCCAAATGGAAACCTTTACTAGGATATATTCCTACCATTGTCAGACTTATGAAGAATTGGTATAGTTTCAACTTTCTAAGTATGGAGGACCTTGAGACTATTCGAACTCTACCATGGATTCATGGTAAGAGCTTCCTGGCTCTTCATCGCTGGTATATTAGATATAATCCTTTGCATAACACCCCTTCCAATAAAATCATATGGGTTAAGTTACCTGGTCTCCCAATTGAATTATGGACAAAGGAGACATTAATAGATATTGGAAATGCTATCGGGAAATTTGTCTATGTGGACCCGAAATGCCTTGGGGCAAAGGATAAAAGAGTGGCCTGGATCCTCATCGAAAAGGAATACCGTGGTGGTTTTCTTGAACATATAGACCTCCACTGGGGTGACATCAATTTGCAGCAAAGGTTGGATTTTTGGGGGGTCCCTTTTCGTTGCTCGACCTGTCACAGAACTGGTCATATTAAAGAGCATTGCCCTTTTCGTCCGGGTGGTCGGCTACAAGGAAGGAAGATTCAGGAAAAATCTAATACAAATTTTTCCGGCAAAAAACAGTTGGAAGCTGAAAGATTAAGGAAGGCATCTATCCAGAAGTCGACTCTCCCAGGTATTTCAAAATTCTCTTCCCCTCAGTCGTCTCCTACTCAAAATTCAAGAGGAATTTCTCCGATTATTGCTCCCTCTACATCCCATTCTCCCAGAAAATCAGGATCACCACCGGTGAGGGATCCTGCTCATCCCATCTTTTCTCCCCCTTCTGGACCTCTTCCTTGTCAGGAAGTCCCTCCCCCTTTACCTATTCCACACCCTCTCTACAATGCCCCATCTTCATCTCACATCACTTATGTTCCCTCCCCCTCACCCTCCCCAGTCAGGGCATCCCACCTATCAAAAGGAAAAGAACCATGCCTCACTGTTACCCCCCCAAATTCCCCCATCTCCTTACCATCTAACTCAGTGGGATGTGACCTAGATTTTCTCCTCAGAAAAAAGTCTCTTGATCTGCAACCCCTCACCATTCATAAACCTGTCTTGCCTGCTTCCCCTCACATTAGCCCAACCTCGACTGGAAACATCACCGTCAGAAGGAAGCAAAATAGGGGAAGCAGAAACTTCCGCGAAAGGAAGAATTGCCCTCCACTCTCAAGTATGGATCGTTTCCTCATAGACATTCCCATAACTGATCTCTCTTCCCATGGGCCTCTTAGAGCAGGACAACCTATTGACCTTTCCTCATGACCTGAATAATGTCCATGAATATCAGGGGTATGGGGGTGGACCCAAAATTTTTAGCCCTTAAGGACTTGTTCCTTTCTTCTCACTCCAATATATTCCTCATCCATGAGACAATGCATGGAAGATCTGAGACTGTTTCTTATTTCAGGAGAATGTTCCCATCTTGGCATATTGCAGCCATAGAGTCTAATGGCCTATCGGGGGGGCTTGCTGTTTTATGGGACCCTGCATGGGTGTTGGCTAAAGCTTTCAGATGTTATGTTGGTATCTTGCTTCTAGCAGATTTTCGTGGCATTCTCGGTCCAATCTATATTCTAAATGTTTATGCACTTTATAAGGGCCGTTTCTCTTTCTGGAATTGTTTTCTTTCATCTGAAATTATGGATTCAGACTCATTGCTAATTGCTGGAGATTTAAATTGTACCCTGAGTGGTGATGAAGTTTGGGGAAGGGGTAGGAAGGCCGACCCTTTGGCTGGACTTATTCAAGATGCCATTCTCCATTATAATTTTGTTGATATTTGTCCTCCTAAAATAGCCCCAACATGGGATAATGGCAGAATTGGCCCTTCCTATCTAGCCAAAAGACTTGATCGTTTTTTGCTTCATGACAAGTTATTGGAACGTCTGGGCTCTCCAGCTTCGGATATTGTCAACTTTTTTTATCTCTGATCATAAGCCAATCACTCTGCAATGGAAAAATCATGGTATCCGAAAGGGTCTTCCTTTCAAATTCAATAGAATCTAGTTGGATGACCCTGACTTTAATGACCTCGTTCAGAGTTCATGGATCCTCCGCTCTCCTCTGGATTGCTCATCTCCTTCTCAGAATCTTCTTGAAAATCTAGCTTCCCTCTAGAACATAGTAAAATCCTGGCAAATCAGAAAGCTAAAATCTAATAGGAAAGCTCTGAAAGATATTCAGAAGGAACTGGACAGGATTGCTTCTAAAATGTCTGACAACTGCCTTCCTTTAAAGTTACACTATCGTATAAAGAAACTCGAATTCAAGAAACACAGTCTACTTGCCATAGAAGAAGCATCATGGAGACTAAAAAGTCAAGCCATATGGTTTAAGGAAGGTGATAGAAATACTAAAGTTTTTCATAGATATGCTAACAAGAGGCGTGACATTAATGTTATATGGGAGATAAAGGATGAGGAAGGTAACATTTTATATTCTCAGGAAGATATTTCAAAGGCGGCAGTAAGTTATTTCCAAAATTTCTATAGAAGAAATGAGAACTGCATGGTTGAAGACATTTTCTGGGGTATTGATCATTTTCCTACCATGTTCGATGAGGAACAGAATGACTGTCTCTTTCAGCCAGTCTCAGAGGATGAACTTCTATCTGTAATGAAATCCTTTAAGAAAGATAAATGTCCAGGCCCAGACGGATGGACTATAGAATTTTTCATCCACTTTTTTGATCTAGTTAAGATGGACATTCTAAGTATGGACGAAGAATCAAGAATGTTGGGCACAATTCACCAGTACATATCATCAACTTACATTGCCCTCATTCCAAAAAATAAAAATGCATCGTCCTTCTTGGATTTCAGACCAATCTCTTTGTGCAATGCAATTTATAAAATTATCTCAAAGATCATTGCTAGCAGAATCTGAGGACCCTTTCCAAATTCATTTCACTGGAACAACATGGTTTCATTCAAGACAGGAACATCCATGATAAGGTTACAAACACTCAGGAAAGTTTGCACTCTTTACATACAAAAAAGCTTGATGCTGCAATTTTACAAATTGATCTGTAAAAGGCATATGATTGTCTTGATTGGGGGTTTTTTAAGATGTTTACTCTCCAAAATCAGCCTTAATCACTCTTGTTCAAATTCGATCATGGCTTGTGTCTAGAATGTTAACTTTGCTATCCTTATCAATGGATATCCTTCTTTTGTCTTCCCTGCTACGAGAGGTTTGAGACAGGGATGCTCCCTCTCCCCGCTTCTCTCCATCCTGGAAATGGATTCCCTAAGTTTGCATATTAAAAGAGTTGTCCCCGAGGAGCATTGCTGCCCAATGATGATCAGTAAAAG
The DNA here is from genome assembly GCA_031772625.1 of Pinus tabuliformis. Lineage (NCBI taxonomy): Eukaryota > Viridiplantae > Streptophyta > Pinopsida > Pinales > Pinaceae > Pinus > Pinus tabuliformis. The sequence continues at coordinate 1,020,445,829 of CM062820.1, read as the reverse complement.
AAATTACATTTCTCACAGCCTATTTGTGGATGATATTCTGATTTTCGGAATGCTTTGTCGTCTCACCTGGATATGTATTTATAACATCCTGAAGAATTTTGAAAAAGCTAATTGCCTTCAAATTAATGAAAGTAAATCCATATTCTATCACGGGGAATGTGATAAGGAAATCATTGATTACTTGGTAGATTTGTATAACATAAAAGAAAGGGTCATAAAGGACGGCATGAAATACCTCGGATATCACCTTAAACCCTCTTGCTATACTAGAGCAGACTGGCAATGGATCTCTGACCGTTACTTCAAAAGGATATCAGGCTGGGAAAATAAGTGTTTATCCATGGCAGGAAGAGCAGTTTTAGCACAATCTATGCTAGCACAACTGACTATGTATTGGGCCCACCTGTTTTATATTCCGGCCAGTATTATAAAATTGTTGAATAGACTGACAACAAATTTCATCTCGGGTGGATGAAAAGAAGAAAGGAAATTTCATCTTTCAAAACTTTCAAATATTACTCTTCCTAAGGATCTAGGAAGCTGGGGGATCATGGATCTTTGTAAATTTGGGATGGCCTTGTTATGCAAATCTCTATGGAGGAGTATATTCGGGGATGGTTTATGGAGTAGATCCATAAGAAGAAAGTACATGGGCAATAAAGATTTATCTTTCTGGTACAAGAAAGGCACTATAGGATCCTTACATGGCTCTGCTATTTGGCAGAGTTTTCGTAAAATCAAGTCTTTTTTCTTTCAAAATCTCTCTTGGAGCTTACAGAATGGAAACAATGTGTATATTTACTTTGATCCCATTTCTGGAGCAGGGAAAGATTTCATTATACCACCTCAAATTAAAAATACTTTCCATCGTTTGGGATTTTTGTTTGGAGTCAGGTCATTGCGGGCTGGCAAGGACTTTCTCCCATATGGAAAGAAGCCCAAGAGTTGGGCCTACAAGGAAATTTGGCTCTCCAATGGAACACGACTTTGATGATCATAAGGAATATCGGTTTTTGCCGCACCGAATCATGTGACTTCCTCACCTAGAGGGGAAAAAAGGGAAAGGAAATCTATTTATCTTTAACCAAAAGCCAACTTTCTCTCTCAGATCGTCTATTTCCTTATCCGTTATGGAAAACAGGTGTCCCCAACAAAATTATTATTTTCTCTTGGCTTGTCTACCATAATAAAAACCTCACATGGGAAAATCTACAAAAGAGACATTGGACAGGACCGGGTTTATGCTCAATCTGTAAAGCTGACGGGGAAAATAATTATCATATGTTCCTTAACTGCAGCATCACCCTTGAGGTATGGAGGAACCTATCGTCTTATTTTGGCTTCAGTTTTATATTACACTCTTCTCTTAAAGAGTCACTTGAATGGTGGAGTGCACAGAAAACATCTTGGAGATCCATCCCACAAATTGTTTTTTGGACAATCTGGAAGTGGAGAAACAAGTATCTGTTTCAAAACAATCAGGAAGTTTTTCAGCTAGTTTTCTACAAGATCATCACTCTCTATAACTCTATTTCTCCTCAGATCATACAACATAAAAACAAAATCAGGAAACAAAAAATTTCTCAATTGAAATTTCCTAGGGCTTTTTTCGATGGGGCAGCGCAAAACGGGATATGTGCCTGCAGTATTTTCATTTCTATGAACAAACATCATAATTTCTCCATTTATTGGAATGGTGGAGAAGGCACAAATAACAAAGTTGAAGCAATGACACTTTCAGGTCTACTATATCCCAGTGCTTTCCTAAACATCTCGGCTCTTCATATCTATGGAGATTCTAAAATCATAATTGATCATGTCACTGGCAAACTTTCCATAAAAAAAATCAAATGCTAACAGGATGGATGAACAGAATTGATTATTTCTAGAAAGGAAAAAATGATTATTCTAATCAACATGTGGACATATCACAAAATGTACAAGCAGACAATTTGTCAAAGAAAGGGCTACTAATACAACTGGGTAAATGGAAAATGGACATTCATCTGGGTAATATTACTTACCTAGTAGAGGATTTTTCCCTCCCGGGAACATAATCTGAATCTGTTATTTTCTCTCCCTGCTTTTTGTTTCTCATTTTTGTTTTTTGGCCACTCGGTTTCTCATAATGTCCTCTGCAAAGCAAGTTTTTTCATCTTTTGTAGGTGATGTTTCTATATCAACAAGGATTTATCCCACTCTTTCCTAACTATTTGGTTTGTACGCTGATTTCATACATATATCCTATGTTTTGTCACATATCTTTGTTTTCCCTCCTTGTACTGTTTATAGGAGGTAATGTTTTTATGGTGACCCTTTATAGACTTGTTAAGTCTATGGTTTTTGATCTGGTATTTTCTGTCAGACTATATGTAAATTATGCAACTCATCTGATATTAATACAAAATCATGCTTTTTTCGTACTGAAGAGAAAAAAATAAATAAATAAATAAAATAAAATAAAATAAAAATAATAATAATAATATATATATATATATATATACTAAAAATCTATATTATATTTAATATTTTTTCTTTAAAAAGTAGTTATAAAATTGATTTAAAGAAAAAATGTATTTAAATGTATTTAATAAAAAATTAATAATATGTTTTTATAAACTATCAATTAATTATTTTAAATAGTTAAATTTTATTCATACATAATATAATTATATTAATAACATTAAATCAAATTTTATAAATAAAACCAATAATTTAGTATCATAATTTTTCCATTATAAATGGGAAAAAATTAGTATTTTGAATCACAAGTTAACTAAAATTGGTGATTTTTCATTGCGAGTAAGATTGTAATTTTATTTTATTTTTGTTTATTTTTGTAATATTTAGAGGAATTAGCAATTGGGTGGAGCTTGTATTGGGTCGATTCCTACCACTATCACTATAACTTTTATGAACTCATAGGTGTTCTCATTCACAACCCACATATTAAAGTAGGGGATTTGAACCTCAAACCTCAAATTTTCACAATGTCTAATGATGAAATTCCTGGTCAAATTTAGAATAAAATTGACTGAAAAAACATAAAGTGGAAAGAGTCAAAAGAGTTAAACTATGACTACACATAATAAAGTATTGTATAACCTAGCCTTTTGTTTTTAGTGTTATAAATAGTTGACATATTTATATTCTTGAAAAATTATTTTCTAAAATGAAAATGAAATTCCTTATATTTATATTAATGTTATTATTTGTGAGGATCTTTTTAATGTGACCATAGTAAAGTATATCACATCAATTTTTTTTTTCAACTCAAAATATAGTTAAATGATATTTTCAATGTTGACTAATAAGTGTTATGTAAGTTATTGAATTGTCCATATTCATTGTGTCATCCTTTATAGTGTTATTTTGAGTATAGTGTTAGTTAGGCCTCACTTTATTGGAATTGGACATTGTTTATGCTTATTTGATGCCATGTTTGTTGGCCACTATTCATCCATGATTGTTATTGTGTGGTACTTGCAGGGTTGATAATCATCTACCATGTGCCTTGCATGTTGCTACAGTTCCCTCACCACCTTCCTCAAGTCCTTTCACCAACATCGCCACTCAATATTTTGATTGAACAATACAAGTCTCATCATTTCATATCATTGTTTTCCCCTCTTCATGGCCCAATTCAACTTTGCCTCCGTTAAGGACCATCCCCTTGTTTCATGCTCGTTAATGTTTCCCCCCTTGGACAACCCCCTTCAGCTTTGGTTCTTGTATTTTTGAGGATGTCTAAAAAATTGAGTTTGTCATACCAAGGATTGAGGTGATGTTACTAATTGAATGACATCCATTGTGACATTCCATATCATCATTTCCTCCCCTTTATGACACGGTTTGGCTCTAGCTCTACGAAGGACCCTCCCCTTTATTTTACGAGCATCATTCATCCCCCCCCCCCACCTTTACAACCTTGTTCGACTCTAGCTCTAGTATCATTGGGGATATCTTTGTAACCAAGTTTATCATTATTGAGGATTATGGCATTGTTTTGTTTTGTAGGCATTATTTTCCCTTCTTTGTGACCAAGTTAAGCTCCATCAAGGATTGTGTTAATGATTTAACATTTCACCCATCTAAGGAGTCATGAGTGGGAAACTAAGTGGAATAGAATGGGACACTTCCTTAGTGTACATAAATGCCTTGTTTGATCTAGGATTTGCACATATTGGAGCATATATGGTTGTCCATATTGTGACCTAATGTTCATAATGGCAATGTCACAAAGGATGTCTATGTCTTAGATGTTAGGTGCTCTCTACCATATGTCTTGCATATATGGTCTACCATAAAATTTTGAGCAAATCCATTTTCTTTTATAAACACAATGAACCAATAGTAGGAGTGTACTTACACTATGAGTTTCCCAATAAACTAATCCATTCTATTGGAAGATGCAATGTGTACTTAGCATAGCAATGGTATCAAATTAGTAATACTTTTACAATATGTACACTATGAACCACACTGGATGGTTCGAAATGTGTCGACAAAACTCTGATGATGTGATTTTTACGAAAAGTTTTCTTATTTTTCATTATATGGATCACAGAAGCCTAAATTCAATTAATATGTACACTGTCAAGATTAATATATAATTGCTTTTATTTATTTTTATAGAAATTCTAGTATAGAAAAACATGGAATTAAAATTGAACACTTCCTTTGTAAAGAACTGTTGATTGATGTGATTATGACATGACTCAATGGAATTTTTTGTTTGTTGGTTTAAATATAGAAATTCCATACATGCTTTGACCCACATACCCACGACATTCGACATGACATATCGATATAAGAAATAATGATGGCCAACCACAAGTAACAATGAATTATCAATAATAGAGTTATAAATAATGTTATCCAAATCACCAACATTAACAATCTATCACTATGACAAATTTATAAATAATGGTTGCCAAATCACCAACAATAATCATTTATCACTATGTAAGATTTTTAATAATGCTTGTCAAATCATAAGCACCAACATATCTCTGTGACAAATTTACACTCACTTAGTTTTGACTCCCACTGATCTTTGAAATAGTTGATGAAACCAACTTAGTTAGAGAACTTTCCATAGAAATCTAACATTTTGTTCCCATCATCCACAAATAACAATGAGTAATGCAATATGTTCTTTAAAGACTTTGATATTTCTATCTCTCTTTTTATCTTTACAAACACACCTAATCAAATTTTTTAACCAACAACGATGCACATGCTAGATGCAAAGAATTATCAAATAGTTGAACACATCATTATGGATGAAAAAAATTTAGGTGAATGCATGACAATTAAATAAATACATAATAAAAGAAGGAAAGTGAAATTAAGAGATCTGCAAAGCCTATCACTTGGATCTTTGCGAGGGCATCATCTGCAAGAAAGGCAGAAGGTTTCCATGAGGGATAGGGTGTCAAAACACATTGGTGAAATTATTGCAACCATGTCATAATTATTTCCTACACTGCATTCTTTGATATGATCCAAAAAACAAGAATGCCATTTTGATGTGTGTCAAAATCCATAATGTTGTAAGGATAATTTTATGCATAAGATTCCATGAATATAATATTCCATATATATAGCACTTGCATGGTCAATAAGGTCACTTGAAATGACCATTTTGTGAATAAATATTTTAGAACAAGAATTATAGAGAAAAACATTCCATGTATTTAAATTATAAAACAATATCACAAGCTTGGTAAATTAGGCCACTAGAAGCAAGTAGATTATGAATTAATTGTACATGATACAAATTTAGCTCGGTAAATAAAGCCCCTTAAACAACAATGCCATCATAAAAATTGTCACCCCTAGAATTAAGCATTTAGTTATGCATTTTGTTATGTTATATGAATAGAAACCAAATGACCTTGTATATTTTTGTGCATTAACTAGAACTCATTGCAAGGACATTGTTGCTCCCATGCCCAACAAACTACTCCACTTTCCCTCTTGCCATTATCCCTGTCATGAATGGCTCCCAATTTATAAAGGATACATCCACACATTTCTTTTCCACCCAATATTGGACACTAATGGAGTCATCCTCATGAATATGATACCATGGGTCATCAAGTCATTTCCTTTGGTTCATGATGTCTCTTTTAGTTAGAAATGCATCTCTCCCCATTGCAATCAAATTGTCATGGGTTTGTTGTAATGAAAGCATCTAAATTTGCTTATTGTGTATCTCGGCTAGAGAAACAACAATAAAAAGGAGGGAACCTACCCAATGTTTTGCATTTGATGATAAGAGCATAATTTGAAGCCACTATTGGCATGCAACAATAGCATCAATATAATTCTGGCAAGGAAAACCATTTTTTTCCACATGCCAATACTGGAAATAAACAATGAGCGTTAGGTGTAGTCTATCTAGGACCATTATAAATATGTAATGAAATTATCATCCTCTCTCTTTTTTTTAAGTTCGACTGGTGAGACATGTCTGGGGGGATTGAAGTTCCAATCACTTGGATACACAAGGGCTTGCCAACATGCTTTTTACCAATTGTGCTACCACTTGGGGATGGAATTAGCATCCTCTCTTACTCCTCTCTTGATTAGGATGTTTTTTTCTTTTTTAGAGGATATTTAACAACACATATAACCCAAAATGGGATGGGAAGGGGTGTGAAAGGGGGTGGAGGAGGGGGTAGCTCACCATCACCCCGAGTAATGGAGGAAAGTGAGGTGGCTACCATCCTCCCCCATGAGATAGTTATGTAGTAAGACAACTATTTCAGCTCTTATGTGAATTCAATCCAGGAGTAAATGCATAACAATGTTACAACAGATGAAGGATACAAGTTTTGGTTGTAGGCAGTTTATCAAGGTATTTTTAATGATGACCATGGGTACCGTAAAGTTAATACATGCTTTATTATTGTTGCCCTTTTAGTTATTTTCTATTTCTACAAGTTGTTTGCTTTCAATTGGAGAAATATTTCCTTTGGTTTCTCAATGTGATTTCGGATTCGTGTTCTATCCAGTCGGCTTTTCTCTAAGAGAAGGACCAAGCCCTCCTAGCCTAGTTCCTCCATCCCTCTAGTTAGAAAAATTTCACAATGGTGTGCCAAGTGTGTACAATTCCTATTGGAACCCCTTTGATTGTTTGTCATCTCTCTGGGTGAATCTCCCCCTTGTGTTTGGCTCTCACCTCATTGGCATTAGTGTGAGATCATCTGTAACAACCCTTTTTGTCACCCCTTATGTCAATATTATTATATGATTGCTCATGTAAACCGATGTAAAATATAAATGATGATTAGACATAGAGGATGACACAAATTCATAGTTTATGGAGGAGAATTTGCTTGGGAATTTATTTGGAAATAACTAAGCTGAAAATATTGCATTTAATGGCCACCTACATCCCTGTTGAATTTAAAAACAAACAGGTACATGTATTAAAAAAATTGGCGACCTAAGCAAAGGACAAGTCTATTCCATAGGATGTGTTGGCTTTGGCCAACGCGTAATAGGAAATCAGGAAAGGAAAATGAGAGACACTCTTGCAAGGAGGAATTTGGACAAGAATAAATGCAGAGCAGTAAGATCAAAGGAAAAAGAACTCAGGAGTGCACGAGGAGACCCAAGCATGGTGATAACACGACAGTAAGAATGTCTACGCATTAACAATGCATGGAAAGAACTGGAAGAAGCTCAGTGTAATCTCGGGCTTGGAAGCTAGCGAAGGGATGTTGAATAAAGGTGAAGTTGAGATGTTGAGAAGTAGAGCAACAATGGACTCTAGACTCTTTCTTAGCAGGTGGAGACATTGGGTACTCTGGGACTTCTCTTGGTGTTTTCACAGGTGGGGACCCTAAAGGTAGACTTTGGATTCCTATGAAGGCTATCAGGTGGAGTCATGGTGTGCTCTGGATTCTTGCCTAATTGCAGGTGGAGACACTATGGGATCTGGATTCTTGTAGTGTGAACTAGGTGGAGAAATCATGGACTTTGGATTCTTGTAATGATTTTTCGGTGGAGCATTGTGTGCTCTAGATTCCCTAAACTGTGGTTTGGGTGGAGAAAATGTGCACTCTAGACGCTTGGGTGGCAGGTGGAGGAATTGTGTGTTATGGATCCCCATGTGTTGATAACTTGACTGGTGTGGATTTCCCTTGAATACTTCACTCCTAAGGCTCATAATCTGGCTTGGGGATGGTGAACTGCAAGAAATAATAACAATGCATTTGGCCTATGGTTGGGAGGAGATTTGAATTCCCTCCCTCGGTTTCTAGCCATTTAAGCTATACATATGTGTATTTACTTGCATGTGTTGGAAAATGTAATTAGGTTCAATCTTCCTTAAATGTATTTCAGTCATATTGTAAAGTAATTTTCAAAAGAATAAAGAAAATAACAATTATTATTATTATTGTGACTTATTAAAGCATGGGTTTCATGCTTGGGTCACCATGTTTTAGGTCAAAGTCCCCATTGAGGACTTCTAGGATTTATTCTAAGTCAATAGAGTCATTGTACTTTTAAGTAGACCCTTCTTGGGCTTTTGAATCATGTAAAAAGGCTAATTATTGAGTCAAATATGAATTATGTTGTCTCCACACCTTGTCGGCCTTAAGATGATCAAGTTGGCATCAAAGGAGGCTATTCGACCTCACCTAAGGGCTATAAATGAAGCCATTCGAATTCCATTTGAAGCACTCTCTCTCACAAGCAAGTTCGATCTCTCTTGAAGCCGAAAGAAGAGTGAAATAGAAGAAGCATAAGAAGGAAGTGTGAGTTTGGTCTAGGAGAAGGAGAAAGGGAAAACCGAACTTTTGGTGCAACTATCTCTCTCTCTTGTGCCCTGGTTTGGAGGATCAAAATTCTCTTATTGATGTTGTAGTCAGCTGTAGTATGATGTTGTAACCAATTGTGATGTTGATGTCGTAGGTAGTTGTCGTGTGTTGTTGTCACCTCAAGAAGTTATATTGGGCCAAGATTGAAGGTTCTAAGTAAAGATCGAAGTGTCTCAGTGAAGATAGAAGTCTCTCAGTGAAGATTGAAGACTTTCAGTGAAGATCGAAGTCTCTAAGTGAAGATCGAAGTTCTCTTATTTATGTTGTAGTCAGTTGTCGTATGATGTTGTAACCAATTGTCATGTTGATGTGTAGGTAGTTTTCATGTGATGTTGTCACCTCAAGAAGTTGTATTAGGCCAAGATTGAAGGTTCTAAGTAAAGATTGAAGTCTCTTAGTGAATATCGAAGTTTCTCAATGAAGATCGAAGTCTCTAAGGCAAGTTCGAAATTGTTGGATCGAAGGAAGTGTTGTCGATGTTGTTGTTTCTACTAGGTCAAGAAGGATCATCTCCAAGTAAGGAAGAAGGTTGACTTTTTGTGGAGGAAATTTTGAGTCAAGGTCAAGAGTATTGGAATATCTCCAGAAAATTATTGAAGGAAAAATTAATGACTGGGTTTTCCCCTAGAGAAGGGTTTTTCCCTGGCTGTGAGCCTACATCTGATGTCCATTGTTTTATGTGTTATTGCTTTGGTAATTGCTTGATGATATAAAAGAAAGAATATATAAATAAATGTAATAACCAATCAAGAACATCACAAGTAATTATCAAGAATAAGGAAACATTTCTGCCTTTCTGATTTTCTAACATGGGATCAGAGATTTGGTGAAGAAAGAAGAAAAAGGCAGTCTCAAGAACTTGATCAAGGAACCATTCAAAAGGATTAGCTCTAGGAAGGAGTATACTATATTCAAGGAAGATGTCTAACACAATCAAGGGAGAGAACAAACTTGAAGGAGCCTCAAACTACAGGTCTTGGAAGAAGAGGATTGAGCTCATCCTTGAAAAGAACAAGGTACTAGACTTGGTCAAAGGAAAAGTAAAGAAGCCTACAGATGACTCTAGTAATGCGGACAAAGTGAAGTTTAGAGATTTATAATTGGTGGCCATGACTCTAATGGTATAAGGAATAAAGGACAACCTTGTCCCATGTATAGCCAACATCAATCTTGCTCAGGAAATGTATGAAGTTTTGTCAAAGTTATTCACTATTAAGAACATTGGTCAAGTGGAAAGCTTGAAGAATGAACTAAGGACCACAAATATGACTAAAAAAGGTACAATGGCCTCCTTCTTTATGAAGATAGCAAGAATCATAGATGATCTTTTCACCATTGATGAAATTGTTCCAAACAAAGAACTCGTGATCACCACTCCATTAGGATTGCCACCTACTTGGGGTGCATTTGCTGTAGGACTTAATAGTTGGAAGGAAGTTCCCACTTTTTAAGAACTATGGACTTCCTGCAGTCAAGAAGAATTAAGGATCTCACTAGTTTCCAATCCCGAAGAAGCTTCAAATGCCTACACTGCTCAACATAAAGGAAATAAATCGAAAGGACCAAGGAAGAAAGTAGAGATGTCCAAAGTAGAATGCTATCAATGTCATAAGAAGGGTCACTACAAGAGTGATTGTCTCGACAATCCAAGAAACATGAAGAGAGAAAGACATAATGCTAACATTGCTGAAGAAGAAGATCCAAAGAAAGTCAAACCTGAAGAATCTGGTATAGGGACCTTACACTATTAAGTCCTTTGCTTCTAGTCCTAGAAATTCCGTTTTGTATTTTTTATGTTTAGAATTTATATTTGACATGTTTTTGGAAAATACTTTTTCTTTTGTTTTTATAAGTTTATAGGTTTCCCTCAAGCTTTAGAGGGAGCCCCCAACAACTTCCAAAGATAAGTATCTCATTTCCTTTCAATTTTTGGTTTTATGTACTCATTTAGTTTTGATTATATTAAATACTAATCACCATTCTCCCTCTATTGTCTTGATTAGGAAAACATCTACTATATTCTCAAGGAGTATGAAAGAGGACCTCTTAAGGCAAGGTTTATCAAGGAACAAAGGTATGCTTTAAAACATTGATTTCTTTATAATAATTTTTTATTCATCCGACAATCTATTACTAACATTGTTGTGACTAGTTATAGTGAATCATATTGATTCTTATTTTGGGTGATTCATCACTTGATAAATCTACCCTACTCCTATTCTTAACTGATTTTATAGAACCCCATAAGGGTTCTATAGAAAACCCTAACCTAAGGGTATGCTAATGTGAATGTTTGAAACCATAAAATGCTTAGGGTTATTGTGAAATGCTATTTGAAGTTCTTGTTGATGATGTCATGTTTGGGATTTCAGTATGATCATGAAATCTTAACTTAGGGTTGAATGATAAAGTCTAAAATCCTGAACCTTTGAAGTTTTGGTAATTTTGGGTTTGTTATGTTCTTATTTTGAAACCCTAAGTCATTAAGGTTTGGTGGAATGTGTAAACAAGACCCTTATAATGTCTTAGAAATGATTTCCTTCGAATGTGTGCTTGTCTTATCAAACCCTAGTTTGTTGATATTTGTGAAGTTAGGTTTGACTAACACATGATATGAAACGCCTATGGATGATGATGAAGTCCTAGATGTATGAGCTTACCTGTTTGTTGATGGTTTTGGATCCTAGGGTTTGGAACTAAGCCCTAGTCAATGTTTGCCTTTCTAGGATGATAGTATTTGTGAAATTCTAGGGTTTTGGAGTTGAACCTTAGTAGAAGTAAAAACCTCTGATGTATGATGAAAATATGACGATTTGGGATTTGTGTAAATTTGTTGAAATTTGAGTTTTAGTTGGGATTGATGTTTGATTGAAAATCTAGGGTTTGCAACTAACCCTAGTGGAAGTTGGTCATGCTAATGACTAAGCTGTGACTGGTTTTGATTGATTCTTTTGTATGAAATCTAGGATTTGTATGAATCCCTAGTGGAAAGTCTAACATATGAATTATGAAAGTTGTTATATGCCTTGTAGATATATATTTTTTTGAATTTTTTCTAAGGTTTGCTATATGTTGTAGTAGGGTATGTCACACCTTTAAAAGAAACATTGAAACCCTAGATGGAATGAAAGTCGTTATGAAGTAGTCTAAGGTTTATGAAAAAGTCCCTAGTAAGGTGTTGAAGAGTATGTGTCTATTGTTTAAGTTTGGGTATCTGATATATGTAAGGTTAAAATTCTTTCGTAATTCTGATATGGGTAACTTCATGCTTCTATATGTTTGGTTGTACTTGTTATCTAAGTTGTGTAGTTACACAATCTTCAATATGGTGAATATGTTCATTGGTGTGACAAGCATGGTGGGGATGATGATAGATTTGATGAAATGGTTGGAAGCCATGAAATATTTTCCGATGAAAAAAAATAATAAATCTCCCTAAGATTAAGAGGGAGTCTGGATAAGGAGATGCTCCCTGGTTGAGAGGGAGGGCATAGCCTGGTTTTGTTTGAAGAATTAATTTCAGAGGATACATTGTTGCATGAGAAGTAGGAAAGGAAAGTGTATACTTGAGGAATATTCTATCAGATATCTGGTTGATAGTCCTACTACGAAAAGTTGAGAAACAACATCAAGTTGTATGGGAGACCCCAGAGGTTTGTATTTGATAATGTACGTATGAAAGTATATTATTGATTGGGGTTGTGTTTGTACAGGTGAATCTCTTGAAAGTGTTGATAACATGCTAGTTACCAATCAGTTTGATTGGGAGAAATTGGTTATCCTTGATATGTTGGATCTAGGAGTGTTGAGGCTTTGTGAGTGAAGCATTGCCTGGGAAGACATCTAGCCGACACTCTGTGTTGATGTCTAGGTATTGAAGTTGAAAAAGGTGGTGTTGATTATAAACCTTTTTTTTTGATACACACCTGGACCTTTGGGTTGGTGGTTAGCAAGTAAGTCTTATGGTACCTAGAGAGGTTGAAATCTTGATTCCATCTTAGTCCCACCCAAATAAATTTCCCTAGTCGGGAATCTAGTCTGTGGCATTGCAGTGCCTAAATTGTTGAGAGACCAATGGATAGATTTACCTGGTCAAGAATCTAGTCCATGGCATTGTGGTTCTTAAAGTTATTCATGGTTAATATAGTTGAGATCTTCCTTGTACTTGTATATGATGAATACCTCCCTAGTTAAGAGGGAGTGTTGGAAAATGTAACTAGGTTCAGTCTTCATTAAATGTATTTGAGTCACCTTGTAAAGTACTTGTCAAAAGAATAAAGAAAAGAATTTTTATTATTTTTATTGTGACTTACTAAAGCATCGGTTTCATGCTTGGGTCACCATGTTTTAGGTCAAAGTCCCCATTGAGTACTTATAGGATTTATTTTGAGTCAATAGAGTCATTTTACTTTTAAAGAGACCCTTCGTGGGCTTTTGAATCATGTGAAAAGGTTAAGTATTGAGTCAAATATGAATTATGTTGTCTCCACACCATGTCAGCCTTGAGATGATCAAGTTGGCCTCAAAGGAGGCTATTAAACCTCACCCGAGGGTTATAAATGAATTCATTTGAATTCCATTTGAAGAACTTTCTCTCACAAGCAAAATCAATCTCTCTTGAAGCCGGAAGAAGTGCGAAATAGAAGAAGGAGGAGAAGGAGGTGCGAGTTTGGTCAAGGAGAAGGAGAAAGGGAAAATAGAACCTTTGGTGCAATTATCTCTCTCTCTCTCTCTCTTGTGCCCTAATTTGGAAGATCTAAGTTCTCTTATTGATGTCGTAGCCAGTTTTCGTATGATACCGTAACTAGTTGTTGTGTTGATGTTGTAGCCAGTTTCCAAGTGATGTTGTCACCTCAAGAAGATGTATTGGGCAAAGATCGAAGGTTCTAAGTAAAGATCGAAGTCTCTTAGTGAATATCGAAGTCTCTAAGGCAAGGTCGAAGTGGTTGGGTCGAAGAAAGTGTTGTCATTGTTGTTGCTACTGCTAGGTCAAGAAGGATCATCTGCAAGTAAGGAAGAAGGTTGACCTGTTGTGGAGGAAAGTTTGTGTCAAGGTCAAGAGTCTTGGAATATATCCAGAAAACTATTGAAGGAAGAATTACTCACTAGGTTTTCCCCTAGAGAGGGGTTTTCCCCTTGTTGTGAGCCTACATCTAGTGTCCACTGTTTTATGTGCTATTTCTTTGGTAATTGCTTGATGATCTAAAAGAAAGAAGATATAAAGAAACGTAATAATAAATCAAGAACATCACAAGTAATTATCAAGAATAAGTAAATCTTTATACCTTTCTGATTTTCTAACAACATGCACTATGAATAATCAATTATGTTGCTAAGTATGATAACAAATATTGCATTAACATTGTTCGTGGAGGAACATATATTCATGTTTATCTCTGATGAGATGTTATTTATATGTTTTTCCATGGTTATGGGTGGTTGGATACCTCTATGTTTATGTTTTGTTATTATACTGAGCGTAGAACCATTTGGATGACCATGTATGGATGTTTAATATGCTTGGTTGAATAGATAACAATGTATGAAATTCTTTGTTTAGCATGATGTGGCGACTATGGATTTTTATGCTTAAACTGTTGAAAAACCTGAGTGTGGATGCTTTATAGTAGGCATGATATTGACGTTAGTTATTGAAGTTTTAGCTCGAATTTATGGTTGAAATGCTTGAAGTGGGAGCAAAGTTTTCACTCTTGTAGGAATTAGTGTGCTAAGTAACATTGTGCGTCATTGAAAGTCTAGGATAAGTCCTTGGAATTTTCATTGGAATTTCTAGTTTGCATATCATAGAGATTTGGACTTATGCTCGGGCCAAAGGAACTTGATAAATTTATAAAGGAAACTTGGGAATTTTGTAAAGGGAAGAGGCATTAGTTAAATCATCTAGATTTCCCCTAATCATGTGATTAATCACTTAATGAAAATGATTAGTGTTAATAATTCATCACACCTAGTGCCAAGAGTAACACCTTTGGGAGTTGATGTGGAGATAAGAGAAGCAAAAATGTTGATGGGAGAATAGGACGGGAAAATTCTCATTACTTGATGATGAATTTCACATTGCATCATGCCAGGGTTGCCATGAAGCTCCAGTGGGAGTTTGAAAGATCGACAAAAGGCGTGGGATGGGAAAATTCTCATCACCTGCTACCTAGTTTTCCATCGTGCCGTAGAGGTGTGCCGGTGAGTTATTATAGGCTTGGACGCATAGGAACTATTGGCGGAGTACGAGACAAAATGCCCTCCTCATCTTAAAAGGATACAACATTGTTTTGCATGGAGTCCTGAGACAATTGAGGGGATTAGGTCTTATGCTGAGGTGGTAGAGGCCATATAGGTAGGGAAAGGCTATGTGGATGCCATATAGGACAAGAATGACATGTACAAGTGACGTGTCATGAATTTTGATGTGGCACGCTAACAACATGACATGCGGCAGAGAAGAATGGATTTTTTGGAGGGCCAAGTGGCTAATTTTCAAGTGACACCTGGCATCATGAGGGGATGCCATGTGGTAGAAAGATGTCAATAAGACACTATAGGAACATGTGTCATGGAGGTTAGGTTGATGAGGCACCTAGAATATATGTGGTAGTGGTATGGTGTTGACACTTGGCTTGGGAAATTCCACATGATACTGAGGTGGAGGTAGACATGGCTGGGAGACACGTCACTACAGGCTCCAGAGCCCCGATGGTATTTTTTAGTGCCTATTATAGTAGGTCGCAATAAAAAAAAGCTGCAGAATGGGAACCTCCCTATTACATAACAAATATTTCCATGTCTCGACATGTCCCAGAGGTTGAAAGGTGGGTAAATTTCGAAAGGATGGCGCAGTGGTGTTGTGGCATTGTGACATTTATCAGGAGAATATAGGATGGCCTAAAATTTAAAGTATGCAAAGTTTGATGGAAATAGTGCCAAGTCGAAGATCTCGATTAGATGATTCCAACGCAACTTGAATCGCGTCGATTCGAGTCCGTATGAGAAAGTTATTGCCCTTTAAATTTTTGCAACAACATTTAAAAAAGACAACCATGCCATGACTCGTCGCAGGCCATATGGATGACACATGGTAGTGATGTAGATGACATGGCAGAGTTTTGACACATGGAAATATATGGTGTTGACACATGGCACTATGTAGCTGGATGACTAGGCGTTGACAGTGCGAAAGGGGGACCAATCTAGTGGTGACATGTGGCCCAACTAGAGGGTGCCACTTGGCACCACCGAATGCCATAATATGGATTAGTCTGACAAACTAGCATTAATAGGGTTTAAACCCGTAACCACCAGTGTATTAACCAAACATACCACCAACAAGCCATGCACAATCGTTGTTATGATAGGTGGAAAATATTATATTTAAAGTCTTGTTGTAACATATTACTAAAAAGGGGAGGTTGTGGGCTTCACCTCGCAACCTCCATATTGGTTGCAACCGATATCATACCTTCGCCAATCAAATATATGTTATAACAAGCGTGTGGACCAAGACATATTTGGTTATATGATATGGTATATATGGTTGGTATGCACCAAGGAACCCGACAAACCAGTCAATAAGACATGGGTTAATGCCATGCATGACATATATTAATATGTTGGGAATCAAAATTGTCGTTAGATCGAAAACCGTAGGTGTTAGTCAATGATCGCATCGCCAAAGGTAAGGATCCATGATAGGCGGTTAGTCCATGTCATAAAACACACAAGGAGCATTGGTTTATTCAATATCCAACAATCTACCCCCCACGCGAGCCGAGTGTGTATTGAACTCATGACCTACGCTGTGATACCAATTGTTGAAAATCACGATTGTCATTAGACCGAAACCCATAGGTGTTAGTCAACGATCACATTGCTAGAGATAAGGACCCATGAGAGGCGGTTAGTCCATGTTGCGAAACACGCAGGAGGGTTGGTTTATTCAATGTCCAACATAATAATCAAATGCATTGAGTTATGGTTATCATTATAACCATATGTCATATTTGTCATATGGCTATTACATTTCTACCGCAAGTTAAAACAATATGTATCATATGATTGGTGGTTATGCACCCAAGGAAAACATAACATATATTTAATACGTTGGATAATAACGAGAGCACGTGAACCGAAATGTATTGGATGACATGTTGGGATGGTATATTTGTTATAACAAAAGGATTTAATATGCACCATATTTGTTATATGTTGTTACAATAGGGCCGCAAGCCTCTGTGGGTTTGACCCCAGGGCTGCGGACCCTCAAGTCTTTATATATAGAAAAGGATTGCCATTACACCAAATCTTTGTGGTTATGATATTATGGCCTAACACTTGTCTTTTAAAGCCTTGTTTTATAATGTGTATTATGTGTAAAACACAATTTCGGTCCTTTTGAAGTGCAACAAAAGGAGAGATAGGTCAAAAAGGGTTTTTAAAGGTCATTATGCAACTAAAAAAGAGATACAGGTTGTGAGTATGAAAAAAAACAAGCCCCTCCATTTTGTAGCGTGTTTATCACTGTTCTTGTGATAAAAAATAGATTTTTTTCCCTTTTGGAGAATTTTAAAAGGAGAGTTTTTGTGAGGGGTTCTTAGAGTATTTCTGTAAAGCTATAGAGTAAAGAGAAAGATTTGGAGATTGGGGAATTGATGTAATTGGAGTTATTTGCATCATAATTGAAGATTACACTCCATTGGAAGCGAACCCAACGACGTAGCCCACACTAGGTGAATTCCATTATCAATCTCATTTATGCTCTTTTATGCTATCTATAGTTGTTTATTTATGTTATCATATTTTTAATCTTTTGTCAAGCATTGGTATTTCACGTTTTATTTAGGCCCGAAAAAGCATAGGCTCACGATCAAAGATCCTAATCAAGTTTGGTATTAGAGCATGTTGAACTAATTTGATTTTGGTTTTTGAGTGTGCATGCTTACTAGGTCCAAGCTTAAGAAGGAAGAAGGTGAATTTGAAGCTTATAATCCTGAATTTGGTTCAAGGATATTCACTCAAAGAGGGGATTTGGCTTCACCAAGATGAGAGAATCCTTTTAAATCTGAGTCGAATTTTCTTGAGGTATTCACTATGTTGTAGTTAAAGGTGGAAGAGCTCTATAAAGTTAAATAGCTTCATAAAGGAGAAGGCACCATTCAAGTAAAGAATGAGGGTAATCAACCCCCTCTTCCTCAATATCCTCCTCCTTCAAGACCTCCATCTCCTCCTCATTCTTCACCTCCTTCTTCTTTGTCTTCGTTGCCATCTCCTCGTAAGATGATTGCTTTGAAGAATAATTGTTCAAGTTGGATGTTAAGTTCGACTTACCACTGTATAATGGTGAGATTAATGCAGAACAAATGGATAATTGGATTCAAAAACTAGAAGTTCATTGTCGTATTCAACAAATTATTGAAGAAGAGGTAAAGATATAGTTGGCCTCTCTTTGGCTTGAAGGTACAACATTGGTTTGGTGGGAAAGTAAACTTCGAGAAGGTAGCAAAAAGAATGGTAAGCTCCTTTCTTCATGGTCAGAATTCACTAATGAATTAAAGAAGTAGTTTTATCTGTTAGCTTATACTCATAAAGAAATTGAGGAATGGAAAAATTTGAGACAAGGAAAAGGACAAAGCATGCAAAGTTTTATTAAAGAATTTTGGAAGAAAGCATTAGCTTTGAATATTCCATTAGATTCTCCAGAGACACTTTTGAAATATGTTGGTGCATTACATAGTTATCTTCACCATACTCTTCTTTTTTTTAATCCCACTAATTTGGATGAATTATGTGTCCAAGTTACTCATCTTGAGTCCAAGGGAAAGAGTGTGCAAAGTGATTTTGTGAAGAAGCAACCATCCAAGTTCGCTAAAGGAAAATCTAAGGGAAAGAGGAAAAGCAAGAAAATTGCAACAACGAAGAAAGAAGAAGCAAAGATGACATGCTCTCATTGTAAGAAGGAAGGACATGATGATGCTCAATGTTGGAAGCTACATTCCGAACAAAGGATTAAGAGGTTTGGAGGTAAAGGAAAGAAAAAGACTATTGTGACAATGCAACAAAATTTGGGATCTAATTCAGGGGATGAAACTCAAGTCATATTTGTTGGAGTACAAGGGAAAACATCCACTCGTGCTAGTTCTTCTATTCTATCTCCTACTGTTGAAAGAGAAAGAAGAAAGAATTTTCATGTAAGGGTGATTATTAAGCATACACAAGTAAATACTCTTTTTGATATTAGTTCCCAAGTTAATTTGATATATGAGGCAATCGTCAAGAAGTTGGGATTAGAAACGACACCTCACAAGAAACCATCTCCTCTTGGTTGGGTTTGTGATAATACGAAGTTGCAAGTGACGAAGCAAGTGTAAACTTAGATTTTCTATCACTACGAAATTTATTAACGAGGTTGAGTTAGATGTGATTCCTCTTGATATTTTCGGAATTGTTATGGGAAGCCCTTATTTTTATGACAGGAAATTCATATTCTTCCAACAGGAGAACAAATATCTCCTCACTAAATATGGGGTTGAGTATACTATAAGAGAGCACATCATGAAGACTAATTTATCACTTGTTAGTGCAAGGCAAATGAAGAGGCTCATCAATGCTAGCAAGATTTTTTTACTTATGGTTGTGAAAGCAAAGGATATCAAACAATATGGTGCTTTTTAAGGGTTGTGATCCATCTTATAAAGATGAATTGGTTAAACTTATTTCTAATTATGATGAGATTTTTCAAGAACCTGAAGGATTACCTCCTAAGAGGGAGATACAACATGAAATTCAACTACAAGAATGTTCCCCTATTCCTAATATTGGAATGTATAGGGTGTCCATGATTGAAAGTGTAAAGATTAAGAAGCAAGTTTAAGAGTTGATTGAGAAGGGAGTCATTAGACCTAGTTCCTCTCCATGTGGATCACCTATTGTGATGGTACCAAAGAAAGATGGTATGTGGAGAATGTGCATTGACTATCATGCACTAAATAAGAGCATGATAAAGAATCGATACCCTCTTCCTCATATCGATGATTTTTTAGATCAGTTGAAGGACGAAATTTACTTTAGTAAGATAGACTTGTGAAGTGGTTATGATTTGATTCATATTGCAAAAGGTGATGTTTGGAAAACCACTTTCAAAACAAAGCAAGGTTTGTTTGAATGGTTAGTGATGCCTTTTGGACTTTGTAACACCCCAACAACTTTTATGCATGTGATGAATGATCTTTTTTGGACCATTCATTGATAAATTTGGGATTGTCTATCTAGACGATATTCTGGTATTTAGAAGAACTTGAGATGAATAACTCAAGAGTGTTAGCATGAAACAAGTCTTTTAGTAGGGAGGAAAACAACATAAATCCTTTAATACATTGAAAGAAAAGATCAGCACTGCAACAATGTTAGCATTTCCAAAATTGCAACAATAGTTCGAGATAGAGACAGATGTGTAGCATGCCTACAGCCAAGCATTGCATTCGTCTACATAAATATCTCCATTTGAAGTTTGTTTTGGGTACCTGCCAAAGTCTCCATTAGATTTGGTTTTTGGGAAGGATGTTGATTCTGATGAATAGAGAATGAAGATATGGCTTGATAATTTGTACATAAGATCTAGATGGTACATCAAGCAATGCAAGAACAATTGGAGAAGAACTAAGCCCCGTATAAGGCTAGGCATGATAAACAAAGGATGGATCCTCATTTCCAAGTTCGTGATCAAGTTCGGTTAACCTAACTTTTCTAATTAATAGGGGAAGGTAAGAAGCTCAATCCAATCTGGTATGGACCATTTACTATTTTGGAGAAGATTGGAATTAATGCTTTCAGGTTAGATCTACCACCGTATATGCAAATTTATTCAGTTGGGAATGTGGATAATATGAAACTGTATGAGTCACCGATGTTCATAGATTAGGATGAGAGTGTTCAAGTTCCTTTCGTTGACAATTTTTCTTTTGAATATCTAGATAAGTTGCAGGAAGATGCCATTCTAGACAGGAAGATGAGAACTTCATGTTGAGGAGATGTGGAATATCTTCGAGTGGGTCTTAAGGGAATTAATCTAGGTCAGGCATGGTGGATTGAGATAGGGAAAGTGAGGGAGCAATACCCTCACCTATTTGTTGAGTAGTTTACTTTTGGTGGTCCAAAAGCTTCCCAGTGGGGAGGATTGTTCTAGGAGGATCCAAGATGGCCTAAAATTCAAATTCCCCAAAGTTTGATGGAAACAACACCAAGTTGAAGAGCTTGACCAGACAATTCCAACAGAACTTGAATCACATCGATTTGAGTATGTATGAGAAATTATCGCACCTTAAAATTTTGTGACAATAGGTAAAAAGAATCAACCCTGCCATGACATGTGGCAACCTCTTAAGGTGATATGTGGCAGGTTGTATGGATGACACTTGCCAGTGATGCCAATGACGAGGAGGAGTTTTGAAATGTGTCAGTATTTGGTGTTGATACATGGCACTATGCAGCTAGATGACTGGGCGATGATAGTGTGAAAGGTGGATGAATCCTATGGTGACACATGTCCCAACCAGAGGGCGCCATGTGGCGCCACTGAATGCAAAAATATGGATTAGTATGATAGACTAGCATCAACAAGGTTTGAACTCGTAACCACCCACATATTAACCAAACACGCCACTGACAAGCCATGTGCAATCATTGTTATTATAGATAGAAAATATTATATTTAAAGACCGTTGTAAAATATTACCAAAAAGGGGGAGGTCACGGGCTTGACCCCATGACCTTCATAATGGTTTCAACCGATATTATACCTCTGCCAATAAAATTCGATCTATCATAACAAGCGTGTGGATCAAGACACATTTGGTTACATGATATGGTATATATAGTTGGTATGTGCCAGGGAACTTGACAAACCAGTTAATTTAAGATGGGTTATTGTCATACATGGCATATGTTAATAATGAAATGCGCCAAGTTATGGTTATTGTCATATGGCTATTACATTTCTGCCACAAGTTAAAACAATATGTATCATATGGTTGGTGGTTATGCACCCAAGTGCAAACATAACATATATTTAATATGTTGGATAATAATGAGAGCACATGAACCGAAATGTATTGGACAACATGTTGGGATGGTATATTTATTATAACAAAAGGACTTAATATGTGCCATATTTGTTATATTTTATTACATCATGGCTGCAACCTCCGGAAGTTTGACCCTGAGGCTGCAAACCCTCAAGTATTTATATACACATAAGGATTGGCATTACGCCAAATCTTTGTGGCTATGATATTATGGCCTAACACTTGTCTTTTAAGGCCTTGTTTTATATTGTATATTGTGTGTAAACAAAGTTTCAACCATTTTGAAGTGCAAGAAATGGAGAGATAGGTCGATAAGGGTTTGTAGAGGTCATTATGCAGCTACAAAAGAGACATATGTTGTGATTGCAAAAAAACAACGAGCCCTGCCATTTTGTAGCGTGTTTATCAATGTTCTTGTGATAAAACATAGAGTTTTTTTCCCTTTCGGAGAATTTTAAAAGGAGAGTTTTTGTGAGGGGTTCTTAAAGTCATTTTTGTAAATCTAAAGAGTAAAGAGAAATCTTTGGAGATTGGGGAATTGATGTAATTGGAGTTATTTGCATCATAATTGAAGAGGCCACTCCATTGGAAGTGAATCCGGAGATGTAGACCACACTGGGTGAACTCCGTTATTAATCTCGTTTGTGTTATTTTATGCTATCTGCAGTTGTTTATTTATCTTTTTGTATTTTTAAGCTTTTGTCAAGCATTGGTATTTCACATTCTATTTAAGCCTGATAAATCACAGGCTTGCGATCAAAGATCTTGATCAGACATGGTAGGGCCTAGCGGGACTTTGTGTGACGTGGAAGAACCACGAAGGCCAAGTGGCCATACTTACTTATGTTGCAAGGTTAAATGATCAAATATTTAAATGGGCATAAATTTTGATTCAAACATCAGATCGAGAAAAAATTTTTATTGTCGGAAAACTCTTGATGAGTTAAACGTGATGGTGTAGTCCAAATTTAATTCCTCTAAGTTTGGGAAAGAAGAAATTGTGTTACCCTATTTCGATAAGGAGACCATGGAAGTTGGGATAGTTAATAGTAACACCTCCCATTCTACCTAGAATACTCTAAGGGGGTGGGAGGGAGCGTTACAGAGTGGTATCAAAACATCTAAGTTCAACACACAGACTAAATGGGTCTAGAAGGATAAAATATAGAACTTTGTTACAAAGTGTGGTGCTTTCTAGTTATTGTTGTTTTGTGTAAATTTGTGCTACTTGAAGCATTTTGATTATGAATTCCATACTAGAATTTGGTGTTTCAGATAGCCTCACATCCATATACTTATTGTAGGTTTGTTAAGGTAATGGGTAAATAAGTTCTTTATATATTATTGGCTAATAGTTATGCATGTATAACAACACATAAGAAGACACTAGGGAATATTAAAGAGAAAAAATGGATGAACAACATAATGGAGCAGTACAACACTGAGAAATCCCGACATCAGTAGGAAGAACAACCATTGGAGGAAAGGAGAGAGGAAGGATCCCTGACTGGATGGACACACTAAGAGTATAAGAGTTGAGTTGAGAAGATATAATGAAAATAATGAAAATATTTTCATGGAATAGGAGAAGCAAGAAGAAGTGAATGCAATTATACAACATAGCCCATCAAATTTGCAAAGGCTGAGGCAACACGATGGTGCTAACTACCTAGGAAAAGATAAATGCAGGAAAATTCCATCAGGACTTGGAAGGCATGAATTGAGGGTTGATGGTGTTGAAGAAAACAGATCTAATAAAAGGTATAAGTAGACAAGTGAAGATACAGTGAGAGGTGTAACCCCACTAAGTACTCCAGAGAGGAGTTCAAGTAGCCGTGAGCAATTATCTAGTGTTGTAACTAAAAAATATTAACAACAAAAAAGGAAAGGAAAATACTTCATGCCAGAATAATTTAAGAGGGAAATGCTTCCTACATTTTATGGAGAGGTGAAGATATTAACAACAAAAAAGGAAAGGAAAATACTTCATGCCAGAATAATTTAAGAGGGAAATGCTTCCTACATTTTATGGAGAGGTGAAGAAGGTTGAGGAAGTAGAGGCATGGCTACTAGGGATGAAGAAGTATTTCAAGGTGCATGATTACTCTGAGAATATGAAGGCGAGAGTAGCCATATTTATCTTAAAGGGAAAAGTTGATATCTGGTGGGAAGATTTGAGGAATGTAAAATATATTAGAGAGAAAGAGTTGTCATGGAGGATATTTGAGAAGTATTTCTAGGAAAATCACGTATCTGAAAGGTACTATGGCAGAAAGGCCAAGGAATTCTATAAGATAAAATTTGGGCAACTGATAGCTAATGAATATACAACCTGATTTTTTGAGTTGTTGTGATATGTACCTTACATCAAGGATGAGAAGACAAATTTGGGCATTGGACTTCCTGAGGCATTTAGGGACATAATATATTTTGATGAGCCTAAACCATTGAAGGATGCCATTAGGAAAATGAAGTATTGCTATGAGCAATCCAAGCGCAAGCCTAAGTTCAGGGCTAATTGGAAAATGAGGGGAAAAACTAGTTTTAAAGGGAAATGATAGAGGTCATCAAGATATCAACCAAGAAGAGGAAATGTGAAGTTGTCATTATTTCCGAGAACAAGTTTCAGTTGAAGACAAATATTGTTGATAAGGACCAATTCTCTAACCCTGCTAGAGTAGAAGCCGAGAAGTTCGTAGGAGGACCTATGCAGTGTTGAGAGTGTGGAGAAAACCACTCACGTAAAGAATATCCTCAATGACAACAAAATAGTTCAATACTGTACAATGTGTAAGAAGTAGACTGTGAAGGATGTATCTCAAAGTGTGACATTGATCTATACCACGTTGGACAACAGGCAAACCGATCACCAAGCATCGGTGATTGAGATGGAGGGTGATGGGCCTCCAAAGTAGACATAAATTGAGGCCCATATGACCATCCTTCAACACATTAAACCTATATTTTTGCATTAGATAACATATTTTTAACTTTAATATGTTCATTAGGAAGGTTTATGGATAATTTCATATTTGTGCCTAATATTATTTATTTTTGTGGAATATTGTGGGAATATTTGGGCAGATTATGGAGATTTGAAGGAGGAGATAATTTAGGGACTTGATCCCTACTATAGGAGGATCAATATTGAATAATAAATAAACAATATTTTCTGAAATTACTGCACAAATTATGGAGTTCCAATGATTGAGAAAATCTAGGGATGTGTTCCTTGTCATTTAATGTAGATTCCTAGTATTGGGAACCAGATCCACTAATTGAGGGATTTTGGAGGGGAAATCTTCCTCCTTTCTTGAGGAATGCTTCCTAATCATTTTGTATAAGTACCAAGTCGAATTTTCCTCTAGGGGTTGATTTTTCTTAGTCTTCTTGTGGAGAGAACTCATATTTTTGTAGCGCCACTTTCATTTCTTGTAGGGATGTAAATGTGTTGATGTTAATAATGAAGATTGGTGCCATATTCAACTTCTAAATCCTGGTCTCCTTCATAGGACTCTAACTTTACTTGGGCTTGGTCATCGCAAGAGCCTCAGAGCCCTTTTGTATCATTTACTTTTGTTCATTTTACTTCTTATTCACATGCATCTCTTGTTCTTGTATTTTTCTATTTCTGCATTTAGTATTAATGATTTCTTGTTGTAGGATTGGGTTAAATGGTTGAAGTAAGTTATTTTGTAGGATCACAAGCATAATTTCATCCTTGGAACAAATTTGGAAGGTCATAGTAATCATTGATCTACTTAGATTAGTTTGCTTATTCCAAAATCTAAATTTCTGGAAGTCCCTTGTGGCAAATAACAGTAAATTTATGATATTTTTTAGAACATGCTAACGAGCTCCAATCAAGTTGATTCCACTTGCATTAGATCAAAAACGCATTCTAGTTAATAACAAAATTTACCCCGTTTCATTGTTACTTGATTAGGTTAGGCGCTTGATAGATTTACTAGCTCACTAGTTCTCGAATTTCTAGATTTTAGATTAGTAATTTTCTGTTATTTTTTGACATGGATTAACAGGGATATTTTTGAGTGATTCCACTTGGAATGGAGACCTAAGAAGTCCTATTCAATAACAAAATTTGTCCCATCCAATTTGGATTTGATTTTCTTGGTCATTCTGTGAATTATAACTTTTTGTAGCATCCTGTAGTTTCTTGTAGCACTCTTCCAACATGTATATACTTGCCTAGATTTGCTCAAAAAGATTGGTTTTTGTCCCTTAGGGTTGAATCATGACCCCTAGGCTCTAAATCAATGGTTGAGGAGGAATAAACACCACTTAGGACTTTCCTTTTTAGTTAATGACCTTTACTTTATGCAATTAGAATAGTTTTTCCTTCCTTGTATTTTCTTTCTTGCAATAGGTTAAGGTTTCCATTTCGAGCATTTCATTTTCTACAATTAGTTTAGGATTTGATTTCATTACATTCACTCCATTACATCATGACAACGAAGGAAGGACACAATGTATGCTGCACACATAGTGTCGATACCTCTTAAGTTTGTACAAACCCCGAGTTTATAATTAAAGTTGGTAGCCTTGGGAGTTGCAGCATTATTGCTGCAATACTGAGGCTCATCACTTTTTGGCGCCGTTTCTGGGGAGGTGTCAAAGTATGCATTGTTTTCTTCCTTAATTGAGTCATTTCTTTTACTTTCTACAAAAACACAAAAAAAAATTGCATTAGGCATCTTGCATTTCATTAGCATTCAAATTCATTTTTTTTTTATAAAAACAAAAAAAATACTTCTCCAACACCAACGCCCCATTTGATCACGTGGTGCAGTAAGAGCCACATAACCATCCACTTTTGTAGGTAAAAGAAAAGGAGGTGGTAGAGAAGGTAGAAGAAATTTACGGAGATGACGACAATGAAGAAGATGCTCTTGGATTTCCCATTCAAGATACTGATGTCAGTGTGCATATGAAGAACATCCCTCCATCTTTCCTTCCCAACTTTCATGGTATAAGGTCAAAGGATCCAGAAACCTTTCTCTTTATTTGAAATCCTTTGTAGATCTTATGGTTACTTACTAAACACTCAAATTTTGAGATTGTTTCTTGTTTCAGGCAACATAAAGGATAGAGCTCTTAAATGGCTCATGAGTTTAGGGACTAATTCAATAAGATCATGGAATGATATGAAAAAGATATTTCTAGAAAAATATAAAGATCATGATCTTAAAGAATAAATCTTTAGAATGAATCAAAGAGAAGATGTGAGCCTTGAGGATCTAATAGAGAGGTTCATGTATAATGTTAAGAGGGGAAAACTACATCATTTGGGATCTGGCATACTAAAAACCCTCTTACTTAGAATAATATTCTTGATCTCATGAGTAAATATGATGTATACCAATTATCATTTGAATAAATTTGTGAAACATGCAAACACATATCAAGAGGAAGAGCAAGAGTAAGTAAATTAGCATTAAGATCAGTAAGTCAAGCTAAACTTTGGAATTTGTTTAATGACTTTAAAACAAAAATTCTTAACAATCTAAGCAAACAAGTAGAAATGTTAAGAATACAAAATGAGCAAAAAGAAGATGTTGATATTTGTGTTTTCCATGCAGAATCACATGATGTTAAATATCGCCCCTCATTACCAAGGTTGAAGGAATTTACCAAGAGGACAATGGAGCAAGTCAATTGCCAATGCAACTATGTTATGTAGCTCCAATAGGACCATAGAATCCCATTTAACCTGATATGATGCAAGAGCCCAATTCATAATTTGAAGCTTATGCACATCCATCTCAAAGTAATTGGAATACACCCTTTCCTTGGCAACCTTGGCCATCTCAACCCCAAAACCAATCTTGGCAACAAGGTTGGAAAGGAACTTATGGGAGCCATCCACAATATCCTCAATATTTTCCTCATCATCCTCAATACCCAACTCCATGTTATCCCTACCATTCACCTCCACCACAACCACAACCCCAACCACATCCATCTCAAATATCCACTCCCACTCAACTATCTGTACCGCCATTTCCAAACCCACACAAGGAAGTAGCTGAGCCAACTTACAATGCTGAGGCACAACACTTCCAAACATCTCCTCTTGATCTAAATGGTATTCATCTTAGATCAGGAAATATATTGCAAAAAAGAGATTCAATTGATGTCATTGAATGAAAAAATGCAAAAAAGAAGATTCAAATAAGAAGACCAAAGAATCATGGGTTGCACTTGATGAAGAGAAGACATCAGAATCAGAGATTGAGAAAGTTCCCTCATGTTTACCATCAGATCCTCTATGTGTTCAAGAGAATAATCAACAAAAAGAAGAAGATTTGAATTTCATGGAAGAAGAAGACATCCAAGATGATCCAAATCAACAAGTGGACCAGGGGCATCAAAAATATATTGAAATATGGTTCCAGACAATCAGTAAGTTGCAACCACACACTCTTCTTCAATAATTCTTGATCTCATCTTAGTCAAAGAAGTTGGTCTCTCATATTTAGGTACATGTCAAAGAATACATTTCAAGCCTACAAATCAGTTTATCTGTCATCTTGATGTGCACATGGCTCCATTTGAATTATTCTTATACTTGAAGGAGATTTTGTTTTCCAAGTAGAGTAGGATAGGAAAAGAAAAAAAATGAAAAATAAGAGGAAAAAATAAAATCTTAGGTGAAAACCTCGTTTGAGGCGCCTAAGATTGACTCATTGATTGAAAACCTCCATGATGTAGTCAATGGGTTGGAAAAAAGAGAAAAAAGAGAAAAAGAAAAGATCCTAGGTGAAAACTCCTTTGAGGTGCCTAGGCAAACCTACTAGTTGAAAACCTCATTGAGGCGGATAGTAGGCCTAGAAGAAAAAAAAAGGAAAAAAAATAAAAAATATTTGCTCCATGTATCTCTCTCTCATGAATGAAGGTGCTCTCCAACTTCTGCAAGCAACAAAAACAAGTTAGCCACCAAAAGAAAAGTTGATCAAAATCCTAGTCAAAGGAAGTAAAACTTGGACTTTCCTCTCCTTTTATCAGATACTCCATAAGGACCTAGGCCATGCCAATCCATCACCCTCATCTATATCCACAATCCACTCATCATTCCCAAGCTTTTACCACTCATTTTCCTTGTTGTCCTAACATGCTATAGGAAGACTCTGTTTTGCTACATGAAACAAATATACATAGAGCAGAAAATTATTTTTGTCATATCTTTAAAACCGTGCATCTGTTTTCCAAGTTGTTCTAGGGGGAGATGAATATGGATTATGGTAACATGCTCAAGCAATTTCAGCAAGTTTCGATGCACCGTTTTTGAGAAAGCGACCTCCATCACCTACAACCATTTTTATTTTTTCTTGATATCCATGCATCCATTCACAAATATGTTTCATGGGGGATGATGGTAACATTCTCAATCAATTTCAGCAAATTCCAATGCACAGTTTTCAAGAAATCGACCTCCATCGCCTACAACCATTTTTAATTTTTCTTGAGATTCGTGCATCCATTGACCAAGATTTTTTTTATGGAGAGGTACATAAGGATGATGGAAACATGCTCAAAAAATTTCAGGTCAATCCAGTATACCATTTGGGAGATATGGGCAAAACAAGTCTGCTACAGGAAACTAATACATGATGTTCTGAACTGCTATAGGAAGTTGGCTGAGGGGTTTTGGAGGAAAAGAATGGTGAGATGAAGTGTTGGAAGGGTGTATGAAAGTTGTGAAAAGTGTGGGGAAGGTGAACATAACCCATGGCCAAGCCCAACACTCCAAGAAGGTTGGATTTGAATAAGATAGTTTGCTCACGGTAACTAAAAGATAGAGGTTTAGAATATGGGCTGACATCCATCAACTCCACCAGCAATAGATTGGGCATTGGAAAGAAACTTGCACACAACAACCTTATCATTCAAAGAATCATTAGGCTATGAAGACCTATGCAGAAGAAAACAAAGGAAATTAGCACCTCCAGAGGACCATAGATCGATCATTAACTTAGAAGCAACATACGTGCCTCTTCAACAACCATTAGGTAGGTACATGTATGCAATATTCTTAACCTCTTCTCTTGACAATATTATAGCTAGAAATTTGTTGTCAATGCATGAGAGGTGAGGTCTTATAAGCTAAGGATGGGTTAGCAGTCTCAACCACCCTCAACTAGTTAATTGCAGCTAACTCCCTCACTCATGCAATGTGGAAAAGACAAATTAGGAAGGGTGATGACTATGAGGAATGGGGAAAACAGTTAAAAGAGGAAATTTTTGTAAAGGCCAAGTCACCAAAGCACTCCAAGCTCTCCATCCACTTCATATCCACTATCTATCCATATTTCATCCATCCCATTTCATAAGAAAAAAATTAATATTTTCAAGAACAAACCCTACACTCTGTCTCACCCTAAATATTTCTTGAAAAAACAATAGAGCACATCCTCTCCATTTTCAAAAACCCACACTACTCCATATGAGCCCTAGCATCATCTTCCAAACCCTCTACATCATTTCTCATCACTCCCATACAGTTAGAAGACCCTGAAAGCGAAGAAAGGAATGTTACAGGAAGAAAACTTCCTCCTATAGCAGTCTGTGCAACCATTACGGCAAGCCATAATCCTATATTTTTTCCCTTTCCCATCAAGTAGAGGGGGTGATACCAACTTATGAGGCACTCTACCACTCCAAGCAGGACTATCCATGAGTAGCATTAACACCTTGGGAAACAACAAAGGACTTGCACACATAGCAACAACAACAGTCAAATACCATGAAGAGTAGATAAGATATACATAGAAACAGGAAAAATAGAAAATCTCGAGAAGGAGCACTAGGAGAAATGGGTGTAGGATTTAATGGAAGGGAAGCAATTTTTGACACCTGTGAGGAGGCCAACCAATAGAGCAACCATAACTAAGAATCTCAAGGCACAAACTGCTTTGCTATAGGAGGAAATGGAGCTGCTACAGGAAAAACATGGTTGTTATAAGAGACTGTGTGTCTGCTACAGGATTGTCTCAAGAGGAAAAAATGGGCCCTATCTTAAGAATCATTGGCCACAAAACCCTAGAACTTTGAAAGAGTCTGCAAGAACATGGTAAGTACTTTTTCTATCACTTCTTACAAACAAAAATTCTATGAATTTTTGTAAAATTTCTTTACTAAACATTTGGTAGCAGAGCCATAAAAATTTGAAGTGTGGAGTTTTCTTGTGAGGATAAGCATTATGATGGGAGAATAAAATTGTTTTGAAATTGGCATACCATTCTTCACCTCACTCATCCACATGAAGCACTCCTCCTTTTTCCATAAGCTG
Organism: Pinus tabuliformis; assembly: GCA_031772625.1. NCBI lineage: Eukaryota > Viridiplantae > Streptophyta > Pinopsida > Pinales > Pinaceae > Pinus > Pinus tabuliformis. The sequence goes on along the minus strand of CM062820.1, from coordinate 1,020,414,591 downwards.
AAATGATGAGTGCTATGAAATTGACAATTGGCAGCAGGGTTCCCTTGCACAAACCTTGAGAAGACATGGATAAATGTTGTTGAAATGGATAGAGAAGATTTTTTGGACTTAAAGAGATAGTCATGGATGGATCTACAAATGAAGAAGAGGGTGACAAAGAAAAATAAAATGTTGAAACATAAGATAAAGTTCCTAAAAAAATCATAACAAAGGATAAAAGGAGAATAAAAAGCAAATTGAAGAGATAACCTCCCTCCAATCCAAAAGAAAGGAGCCCCAAGCCTCTTATTGGAATCCAAGCACTAGTGGAGCCATGCCTAAACAACTAAAAGAAGAATATGCCCTGCTACAGGATGACAAATTTTTTCTACATGAAGACATAAAGCTGCTACAGGAAAGTGTTGAACCGTTATAGAACAAATCAAGGAGGCCACCAGGGCCATGAATGAGGCACAATGAGGTCACTAAGTTGCTCAGAGGATGAGCAACACTTTCAACAGGGGGATATGATGGGCCTCCAAATTATACATAAATTGAGGCCCATATGGCCATCCATTGGCACATTAAATCTCTCTTTTTTCATTAGATAACATATTTTTAACTTTAATATGTTCATTTGGAAGGTTTATGGATAATTTCATATTTGTGCCTAATATTATTTGATTTTGTGGAACACTGTGGGAATATTTGGGTAGAGTATGGAGATTTGGAGGAGGAGATAATTTAGGGACTTGCTCTCTACTACAGGAGGATCAATATTGAATAATAAATCAAGAATATATTCTAAAATTACTATACAAATTATGGAGCTCCAATGATTGAGAAAATCTAGGGATGGGTTCCCTGTCATTTAATGCAAATTCCTATTGTTGGGAACTAGATCCACTAATTGAAGGATTTTGAAGGGGAAAGCTTCCTACTTTCATGGCGAATGATTCCTAATCATTTTATATAAGTACCAAGTCGAATTTGCCTCTAGGGGTTGATTTTTCTTAGTCTTCTTGTGGAGATAACCCGTATTTTTGCAGGTCCACTTTCATTTCTTGTAGGGATGTAATTATGTTGATGGAAATAACAAATATTGGTGCCATGTTCTACTTCTAAATCTTGGTTTCCTTCATAGGACTCTGAGTTTCCTTGGACTTGGCCATCCCAGGAACCTCAGATCCCTTTTGTATCATTTACTTTTCTTCATTTTAATTCTTATTCACATGCATCTCTTGTTCTTGTCTTTTTCTATTTCTGCATTTAGTATTAATGATTTCTTGTTGTAGGACTGGGTTAAATGGTTGAAGTAAGTTATTTTTCAGGATCACAAGCATAATTTCATCCTTGGAACAACTTTGGAAGGTCATAGTAATCATTGAGCTAATTAGATTAGTTTGATTATTACCAAATCTAGATTTTTGGAAGTCCCTTGTGGCAAATAACAATAAATTTCTACTATTTTTTAGAACATGCTAACGAGATCCAATAAAGTTGATTCCAATTGCATTAGATAAAAAAAACATTCTAGTTAATAACAAAATTTATCCCATTGCATTTTTACTTGATTAGGTTAGGCGTTTGATAGATTTACTAGCTCACTAGTTCTTGAATTTCTAGATTTTAGATTAGTAATTTTCTGCTATTTTTTAGCATGGGTTAACAAGGGTATTTTTGAGTGATTCCACTTATAATGGAGACCTAAGACATCCTAGTCAATAAAAAATGTGTCCCATCCAATTTGGATTTGATTTGTTTGGTCATTCAGTGAATTATAACTTCCTGTAGCATCATGTAGTTTCCTGCAGCACTCTTCGAGCATGTATATACTTGCCTAGATTTGCTCAAAAAGATTGGTTTTTGTACCTTAGGATTGAATCATGACCAATATGCTTTAAATCAATGTTTGGGGAGGAATAAACACCACTTGGGACTTGCCTTTTTAGTTAATGACCTTTACTTTATGCAATTAGAATAGTTTTTCCTTGTATTTTCTTTCTTGCAATAGGTTAAGGTTTACATTTCGAGCATTTCATTTTCTGCAATTAGTTTAGGATTTGATTTCATTACATTAACTCCATTACATCATGACATCGAAGGATGGACACAATGTATGCTGCACACATAGTGTTGATACCTCTTAAGTTTGTACGGACCCGAGGTTGATAATTAAAGTTGGTAGCCTTGGGAGTTGCAACATTCTTGCTGCAATACTGAGGTTCATCATAAGGTATGATCCATAACCAATTTGTTCTAATTTCAGTTACATTAGCCCTAATATTTCAGAGAGATGTGCATTACAACAGATAGCCCATGACAAATCATGGCTAGTGCAACTAGCAACGAGGAATAAGAGGCGAGTTGAAAACATGGTGAGGTCTGTTACAGATTGATTTGGGCACATCAACCCCAAGTTACAGATCATTACTATTAGGGCCCATCAAACCCTAATTCAGTTGTTACATGCCATAAATGAAGTCAACCATTAGAATGCCTCCTTCCTAAGAGATTCCATGACTGAAATCATCCAAAAACTGCCTCTAAGAAGATCAGCACAGGCAGGCCTTTATTAAGGTGCATTGCAGTGCTGCCTAGTACATTGCTCGGGTGCATTGTAGCACACTTGAACCATCTTTGGCCTGCGTTGGGCGAATTTGAGCAAAATATGCATTGGGGTTTTGTTATCGGGAAAACTAGTGTCCATTCAGAGCTGCTAGTCCCATTAAGACAGGTAGCTATCTTAGAAACAAACAAACTAAAGTCCCTTGTGTTTTACTTTATGAGAGATAGATGAGAAAGAAGCAGAGACTACCAACCTCAATCTTTCACTTGGCTCCTTGCTTGTTTCCTTTCCCCTTTGACAGAACTTCGCCACTCCTTCCTTACTTGTCCCGCTTCTAAGAGCACCTATAGAGTCAAAGCAACATAATACCATCAAAGCATAGAGATCTATAACCATAAAAAATATAGGATCAGATGTATATTAACCATACAAATGCATATATCAATACAAGATTCAGAGATATACAAGAATATGGAGGAAAATGCAAATAGCTTTATTGATAGAAGTAGTAGAAGAGAGGATTACAACTCATTGGTCTGACCCAGCGCCATCCTTCCAGCATGAAAGCCCTCTTCACCTCATGAAAAGCTTAGATCACCCAAGAATACAATGTTGCATAGAGAAACCAACAACACTTCCTTACAAAATACAAGATTCCAGCCTCTGGATCTCTTGGATGAGGGATCCATATATAGATGCTTGCAGGTGAGTGAGTCAGCTTCTGGGATTTTGATCAGTGTCATCTCTCTGATAGTTCTTGGTTCCACTTGGAGATTTCATGATCTCTTACTCATCCCTGGGTGAATTCAGAGAGGCAAGTGTCACAGGAGAAGTTTCTGGAAGATTCCATGATCATCCACCTTGTAAACTGTCTCTGCCATTTGTTTGTTCTCGCCCATCACACCCCATAGAAGGGCTTTTCAGTATGCATCGCACCCCCCATGTGCATTAGGTGGGATGCATCGCACTTTGACCATGGAGCAGGTGAGATGGTCCAGTTTTGACCAGTTCTGAGCAGTTTTTCATGGAGAACTTTTGGGAGGTGATGTAGTCAACTGACCTTGTTCCTTTAGGGTATGAAACAACACTTTTAGGGACTTAGAAGCCCTTGGTTTATGGACATATAAGATTGGGGTTACAGTGCCCAAATATGTCTATAGCAGTTGCCCCCTAAAGCATGAGGTCGTAAATCTTTTGATGTAGGGTGAAATGCTTTATCATGAGGATTCGAGGTTTTTCGAACTGGAAGGTGACTTGTAATAAGATAAAATACATTATCTTCATAATATTTTCATGATCTAGCTGAGGCGGGCATTCCCATGCTCAGCTTTATAAATTCATTTTTGTGTACATTGGACAGACAACCGTCTGTATGGCAGACAGATGATTCTGGTAGAGCCATCATCCTTTGGCTTGGATGATTATCTATGCAGCAATGATGTACATTTGATGTCTTTATTTTCTTGAATATATCGCAGCCCGGATGGATGAAACTAGATCCAGAGTCTTCAAAACTTGTTCAAACTTCGCCCGAAGTACAAGTCTGTCTATGTGAAAAGATGTTCTGATGTCGAACATGGAAAGACATCGCCTGATTACCAGCCAATGATGTAAGCTGTTAACAGGCGCGAGAGGAATCACCGATGATGATGATGACCCTCAAGGTACTGCAGTACAATTCACATGGTGTGAATACATGAGTCGATGTCGAACACCACACAAAATCTTTCGGTCGAAGGCCATTGATGTAAACCTGTCGCCGGAAGTGAGAAACTTGCCATTGAGGCATGCAAGCTTCAAAGTACTGAAAGGGTTGTTCCTAAGTTGACTTCTTGGATAATGAGTTGATGTTGACAAGAAGTGACCCATCGTAGGAGGGCAATGAGTTGAATCCCACATCTACGACACGAAACGGAGAAAATGATTTTGTGGAGGTGAAAATGATTTGATGATACAAGGTTCAGGGTGGCGGTCATGAAAGAATGAAGTGTCAAGGAATTGTAGCGGATGAGACACTGAAATGGATTAGTATCGTTAACCCCGAAAGTGGATGGTACGGTGGACCAATGGTGATATGACCAGTGAACGGAATAACCCAACCCGACTCAATCATGGTGATGGAGTGAAAGTGTCATGTTCAAGAGTGACCTGCTACCAATAAAGTTTCTTCAAGTTTTCTTCCCAATTTTCCCTAGTCATTTCTGACCATTACCTCTTTATTTTCGTCAAGCTTGAGGAGGATAACATATGCTTGTTCTATAATTTTCCTTTCAGGCAAACCCGTCGCTATGTTTTAACGAGCCTAGCAACAGTGAGACTCGCTCTTGTCTGCATGGAAAAGTTTGTCGCTATTGTTTTAACGAGTTTAACGACAAGGATAACTCGGTTATTTTCAATTTTAGAGAGTCTGAAAAGACATGGAAAGGAAACTCCAATATTCATTTTTCGTAATATAATCCCTTAAGTCTGAAAAAGTATAAAACAATGCTAAAGGGATGACTTTTCGATAGTTTTAACGAGCCGAACAAGACAAACGCTCGATATTTTTGTGTAATAATCCCTAAGGTCCAAAAAGATTAAAATCTAGAGGAGGGATGGCACTTCCAATCACTTTAACGAGATGGAGAGGCCCATTGCTCGGCAATCTTTTCATATTTTACGAGTCAGATGAAAAGAGCTTAAAGGAGACTCTTTTTTTGAGGAACGAGTGATGGTTTTAGATAGCGGCTAGTTCCAGGTAATGTTTGGAACTTTTTCAATCACGACAGTGTAAAGAAGGTGGCTAATAGGATCACTCGTTGCAGTTGTTCCTCAAAAGGGGTAAACAATCAAATGGAGGCGTATGATCGGCTAAAAAGAGTGGAGGTGATGGTAAGAACATGACCAAGGCTCAAAGGTTGATAATAATGCGATCGCAATGGTTATTTACCGAAGGTGGGTTCATTTTGTAATGAGCTTAAACTCTGGTGGAACATATGCTCATTGTTAGGTTTATTTTTTAACGACCTTGAACTTCGCGTAAAACTGCTCGTGCCAGTCGTATAATAAGGTTGTCTCATCGATAGGTTCATTTTTTAGGGAGCTTGCCCCATTCAAAACTTTGCTCCAAAGCCTTTTGGATGCAAGCTAGGAATGACCAACTACTATCCTAGGGGTTAATTAACTACCAGGGTTAGGTAGGAAAACTCTTCCTTTAATTTGCCAGTGTCATTTGGCCCTTGCAAAGGTGGATGGTTGATCAAACTAATCACCTAACTTAAGTAGTCGAAGTCAACAAAAACTATGGAGTTAGAGTAACGTTGGTCGCTTTTCACTTGCGTACAAAAGGTTTACATGCCCCCAGGTATAACGAAGTAGAGTTTCTAGGTTACCATTCAATTTGCAGACAAAACACTTGCTTTGTTGGGAAAGGCATACTTTATGACGGAGGATCTTATTCCAGTCTAATCCCATTTTCCTAAACGGACGGGTGTGTCAAACTAGTCATATTCCTACATGGAAACCCACCTTATAACTGGGGTTTTGCTGCCGAAGCAGACCAGGGTGCATGCCCCTTGGGTTTCAATCACAATCACCAAATCACTTGCGCTCATCAGGTGGACGGACTAGAGATTGATGGGACATTCCTTCTGAAAAAAGACCCATTAGGGATGGCACTTGACTATTAGCTATGTGTAAACCGGGGAATGAAAGTTGGTCTACGAGCTGGACCACTCTGCCTTCATGCGGAAAACACAACACTCGAAAGAGTGAGGAGACAATGGCTCCCATGCTATAAATGTAGTCACACCCAAGGAGTAGATTGTAATCTAAAGGTCCTTGGACTACCATCACGTTTAGATAAACGATTTTCCTTCTCAAAGTTATAAGCAAATTTGGAAGGATCCCTAACGGTCGACTGGTTCCTTTGTCGAAGCCTGTCAGATTTCACATCTCAGGCAGAAGCGATGGCGAACCAAGCGCTTTCCAAGCAGTTGAGGAAAGGATACTCACAGAAGCCCCTTCATCTATGATAGTACCGACCATGACCATTCTGTAAGCTTGTACTATGATTCAAAATGGTACATTAGATGGTAGACGAGGTCTGCCTAGTAGATTCCAATCGAAGGAAACGACTAGGTTGCTTGGAGGTGGGACCGAATAAACGACCAGATACATCTCTAACGAACTTCCTTCCTGCGGTAAAGGAACGGGTATATTTCCCCCATGTTAATCAGAGTTTGTGTTTACGAAAATAATTTGAACGGTGTCATTCCCATTCTCTTTGGCGACGGTATCATCTGAAGCTAAACCTTCTGAAGACAAGACTGGGTCGACTGCCGTCGTGACCTGTTGACTTTGGTCTGGTGTGGACTCAGAGGGTTTATCTTTAATGATAGATGCTTTGACTGACCACAAAGGTGTGTCTGTCGGATTTTCAACTAGTGATGGACTTGGCAAGAGTTTCTTGTATCCAGGAGGAAGCCGTAGCGATGAAGCAAGACGGTTATCCAAGACTCTTTTAGCTTCGTCTAGGAAGGGACAATGGTGGATGGCATGATCACCTTCACACAGTCTACAAGGAAATTTATATCTTCCTTTTTGTCCATTAACTTCATTTTCACTAGTTGATGGTGTACTCTTAACCTAATCGTCAGAGGTTGACAACACCGGATTGTGCAAATGAGGACACCAGTCCCTTAAGATCTGTGGGATGCAAGGACAATCTTGATGATAGTGGTCCCCTTTGCAAATGACACATGGAGATTTAGGTTTGGACGGTGCAGTGTGTGTATTTTCGCTAGACGATGTATGGTTGCCCCTTTTTGCTGTTGGCTCCTTCTTCTTCTTCTCCTTCCCTTTCTTCTTCTTCTCAGTTACTTGGTTTTTAGTTTTACTAGCTTCACCAAGCGAAGAGGAAGAAGGGGAGGGAGAAACAAACGAAGTAGAAGTATGGGGGTAACTCTAGTATCATCTAGTTGCTGATTTGATTGCTCATGAATCATGGTGCTTTGAACGACAGATGTCGAGAAGAACCATATTGGTAGGCCAATTTTCAGTCCTGGAAGGGACAATGTGGCCATATGAGGTGCACCAACATCTCCCCAAGAGGAGAAAGGACTAGGATTTCCATGAAGGGGAAATCCTTGGTTGGTGGACTCCATTTTATCAACCTAAGATCAACGAGGGAACATTGACGTTATTCCAATTAAAATAAATTTTATGACGCTTTAACACAACTTGCTTTTTCAATTTTTAAGAGTCGAGAAAAAGCTAAAGATGACTCTAGTCTCCTTCGATTTTTAATGAGCCTGAAGTGACAAGTGCTCGGATAGACCTTTTCCTTTAAGGAGTCTGAAAAGGAATGAAAGAGACTACTATGGAAATCTAGACAGAGGGATTACCAAACCAATCGCAAAATTGCAGAATAATTTTTATGGTACGACATTCAATCTTCCCGAATGTTGTGTTCAGTGCATTGCGATCGATAGGGCGGCAAACACGGCTTCCTAAGGATAAAGGATATAGCCTATTGTCGTCTCCCAATATATACTCGACGGTACGTGGGAGCACAAGTCCATACTGGCACTTGTCGTCTCAAAGAGGAGGAATCACCCAACCTACGATGAAAGTGATAGTTACTAGGCTTTATGACACCGGAATACGTCTCTAGCCTAGACTTCTAAATGTTGTGCGTTAGGTTCCAAAGCGTTTTTATGTTCATTGAATTTATTTTACAGTTGATTTTTCTTAAGAAGTTTACCTTTAAGGTTCATCGCATGATGTAGATATACAACTCCTAAATATGCAATCTAAGATGATAAACAATCGTTTACTCTTCTTTTTGCAATGAAAATCCTAGCTACTAAGGAAAGAGAAGCGAAATTATTTCAACATTGAGCAAAGAGCACACACTAGATGCACTTTCCTAAATCAAAATCAACAAGCAGTCTAAATGCAAACGCACATGCACGTATTTGTTTTCCACTTTCTTAATGTGTGAATGACAAAAAGAATGCTAAGTACAAATCTGAACTATCTTTTCTTTCAAAGCGACAATACTAACAATTTTCTCTTCAAAAGACGAAACGAAGTCGAAGACGACACTTTGCGATTTTAAATTCAAAAAATGAAAGGAAGACTACTTTGCGATTTCGAATTCAAAAAACGAAAGGAAGGCTAAGATGACATGTTCAACTTCAATTTGAAAAATGCTTTCTACACTTGAAATACTCTTAATTCAAATCAAATACAAGTAACAGTGTAATCGACCATAAAAAAGAGTAGGATTCTTTTCTTTGAATGAAAACGACACTTGCGACACTTTCAAATCACAAGACAACAGTTCGATTAAGCTACTTTTTGTAAAGGAGAACTGTAAATGGTGAAAAGTACATAAAAACATTCACAATTCTTTGTACAATGGAGGCTGAATAATACAAAGGAAGGGAGTTTCAACAGTGGCATACTGATCACAGACAACAAAACTCCTGAATAAAGCTGAAGACAATGAGTATATTATTCCACGTACATAAGTATATCATAGCTCGTCAACGTACCTTTGGGTATATAGGGCGGTGTTACAGTACATAAAGTACATGAGAATGCTCTCACTGTGTGGTTTTTCATTAGACAATGCTTATACAGACTGGGCCTCCACGTACCTTCGGGTATATATTGAAGGACAACTCTAGGTTTCTATCCATCCTTAAGTAACCGAATCGGCCACATTGTAAACCGTGATACACCGAACATAACATTCGGGGAGATTTCCTGCCCGTACTTCTTGGACCGCTAGGAGGTATTATGTAGTTCACAGTTGCTTGGTAAACCTTTTGCCTAGTATACCCCTTTTTGTTTATTTCTTTTTTTTATAATAAAATTAATTAGCAATTGTGGAGGAACATCAACCCATACCCCGTTTTTCAAGGAGAACAACAAGAAAACCACCTTTGCCTCCCAAAGTGACACCAATTCAGGAAAAGTGGTCTCGCTTGACTGAGTCTAGTACATCAAGAACTCCTAGTTCTTCATCTGAGTTACCTGAATCATCTATTTTGGTAAGTACAGAGACTCCAGTTACTCCAACTATTTCTGGTACATCTGTTCCTGAAGAAGAAGTTTCACAATTACCTAAGGACATTAGCATTGATCCTAGTGAAATAGTAACCGAAGTTGTTCAACAACAAGTTGATTCTCAACTTGAAATTGCTCAACAAGAAAGTACTTCTGAACTTGAATCAGTTCAACCAGAAGTTAATCCAGAATCTATCCCAGTTCAAACAAAAGTTACATCTGAACCTGAAGTTGTTTTTGAAACTGTTGTTCATTTACCCGAACATCTGGACTTCGAATCAACTGGTTACCCTTCAAACATCAGTAACTATTGAAACTTCAACTTCATTAACACCAAAAATCTTTTACGGACCTGATGGTGAAGTTCTTCCACCAGGTTTAATTGTTTTAGAGGAGGAATTGGAAGAATATTCCACATCTGGAACCCCATTTCATTTTGGACCTAGGCTTTATCTTTACCCCAATACTCCTGCTTTTTTCTCTTCATTTGATCCTGCTTCTTTTCAGGTACCCATCGATTCTTTAGGACAACTTTTTTGTCAGTTAACTATGGTTGAACAATCATCAACATCTCAGACTGTATCATCTGATGCAGCTGCAGCAGAATCTTCTATTGTAACCTCTTCGATGTTTTCTTCCACACTTGAGTCGCACTTGTATGGTGAATCGTCTGTCCCGGTTGGTTATCAATCATTGTCTAGAACCCACTCAGGGGTTGCTTCTACACCATGGTCATCACACATGTACTCAACCAGAATTTTACCTGGTTCTTCTCTAATGGGAACTCAACAATTTGATCCTACATATCAGTATCAAGTTGGGCAATCTGGTCAACAAAGACCTATGTATCCATTAAATACTGAATTTCCACCATATGGAGAGCAATATGCTTATTCAACGTATCCTCATTATTCCGGGGGATTACCATATGGTAATATCCCATAGTATTCAAGTAACTATGGAATTAGATTTTTTCAATGGCAACCAACAATGCCAGTTCAACCAAGGCTTGTGTATCCAATACAACCAGTGCAAACTGTTTCAACTATTCCCACTACACCTTTTGTTACTACTATACCACAATCACAAGTTCAAATTGTTGTATCTCAACCGGTACAAACTGATCCTTCTACCTTGCAATCACAAGTTTCAAGTTCCTCAAGTTGTTGTACAAAAACCACTTGTTTCTTGAGTTCAACAACAACCTCAGGTTAGTATACCCTTATCTGGACTGACCTAGACTTACACTAGTATAGTTTATTCACAACCTGGCCAACCTTTCATTGCTGGACAACAACAACCGTTAAATCAACAACAATGGTACAAACAACAACAACAGTTGATTCAACAACCGTGGTAGCCTCAATTTCAACAACCCCAATTCCAGCAATTCCAACCACAGTTTGGACTTGTTCCATAGGCTCAACCTGGTTTTGGTCAATCTCAAGCTTACCAAGGTCCTGGTCAACAAGTCTTTGCAGGTTATGGACAACCACACATTCAATCTGGTTATCAACAACCACCTTATACTGGTTTTGTTCAACAACCATACCAAGGTTACCAAATGCAAATTCCCTATGTTGGTATGCAAAGACCTATTGCTCAGGAAATTCCATCATATCCCGGTATGCTCAACCTGACTTGAATCGACAGTTTCCGTTTGTAGCAACTTTAGAATTACCAGATTTAAATAGGCTCACTAATGATCCAATCCTATATGCACCTTGGTGGCCGGTAATTCCACATAAGTTACCATCTGACATTCCGAAATTTAACGGAAATCCTTGGGAAGACCCATCAAATCATGTTATGAACTTTCATTTGTGGTGTTCATCAAACTCCTTAAATGACGATTCGGTCAGATTCTTTTCCAAATAAAACTTACTGGTCCAGTTGCTAAATGGTACATTGAATTACCTAGAGCTTCTTTTGATAATTTCACCACTTTAGCCACTACATTTTTGACCCACTTCCAGTTACCTATCAGATACGAGACTGGAACAGAACTCCTAACCAACTTTAAATAGACTACTGCTACCCATATATCAGATCATATTCATGAGTGGCAGTGTTGTCGTCGAATGGTTAAGACATATGTTCCCGATCAGCTTTTAGCTGAGTGGATCATAAAGTCCTTGTTGCCATCAATCACCGAGGATATGAAAAAAGGTGGAGTTGTCATAGAAGAGCAAGTTATTGCTCGTGCCCAATACTTGGATTTGATTTACACACAATCCGGCACGCTTTATGATAAAATTCCCAATGCACCTCGACCAACTTTCACTATTCCTCCTCCTCCACAATCGAGTAAGGACTTTCATGCCAGTGATAGTGTGATCGGTTCTTTAAGCACACAAACAACAAGGATACCATCTGGTCAAACTCTTGCTATTTCCAATCAAAATACCAATGCATCAAAAAAAAATCTTGCCTCCGAGATTAATGTCGTGTCATCTGACAAAGGCAAAAATCCAAAGCAACCAGGGAGAAAGAAAAAAGGGAAAAACAAAAAGAAATAAGAAAATTCCCTCTAGAGAAATCATCTGATTCCTGTACTTCAGCAAGGAAACCTCATTATCCATGTCTTATATGTAATGACGAGAATTTTACAAGAGATTGTCCACATCGCTCTGAGGTCTCTAAACTTTTAAAGACTTCAAATACATCGGCAGTGTTGACTGATCCGTTTCCAACCCCGGAGACACATTTGGTTGTAACAAACCATGCTTCCACATCCCAAGTACTCATGTTATCCATCACAAAGCCACAAAATGAAGTTTTGGTGTCAACAAGAAACAAAGATTATGTAAATCCGTCGTCGTCGAAAAATCAGGCCACTGATCAACCTAATCCTTCGACTTTGACTTCATCTGAAGTTGTTCCACCCTTTATACCTGAATTGACAATAAAACCACTAAAGGGAGTTGTGCACAAATCGACATTCAACCCTCGGGCTCGAGCAACTCAAAATTATAGCATAGTGGAAGATCTTGCTCAGTCACCTTTTGCTATGTCGACACTCGAGGTGTTGCAAAACTGTCCCTCCCAAAATCAGGCTTTACTGTCAACAATAGGCGAAATAGATCCATTGGATTCTAATATTGTGGTTTTTAACGATGCGGGATATTCAGCATAGTTGCCGACGCAATTAGCTTTCCTAATCCAAGTAAAAGCTCTCAATAAGAATGTTCACCGAACTATTATTGATGAGGGGGCATTTACTTGCATTATGTCCATGAGCTGCTAGAAAACACTTGGTTCACCGCCGTTGTCACGATCACCAACCACATTGAAAGCTTTTGATGGAAGAACATATACTCCATGTGGGATTTTGAGTAACCTGCAAATCGAACTTGGGGGCAAAATGGTTACTGTTGAAGTTGAGGTAGTTGATGGACCCCTTGATTACAACATTTTACTGGGAAGGCGTTGGGTATATGCTATGGCTACTGTGGTTTCCACGTACTTTCGTACTATTGCATTCCCTTTTAAGGGTGGAATCACAGTGATTGATTAGCTAGCCTTCTTTGCCAATAGTTCACAGGCTACGAGAAGCATTCTGTTGGTACACGGACCCCCACTGTCACTTCAAAGTGTTGGAGTAGGTCTCTTTAAAGATCCTTCCCTAATGGGTACTTTTACCCTACCATCACCATCTAATTTGGTGGAAGTGGCAAGAGTAGAGACTTGCAACATGATTTCCTCCACCTCATCTGATTTAAGGAGGATTACCAGCCAAGTTGAAGTTGATAGTAACATTGAGGTGATGCCGTTAAGCCCCATTGAATCATCATAGCAATCAATCTTTTGGGCTTGTGCGACAAACCCAAATTCGCACTCAACATTTGTATGGGTAGATAGGTCGTTAGAGTATGGTACCTCTTTGGATCCTTTTTCACGTATACATTCTACGGATGAAGGAATCGTCCAATCAATGATGATAGGAGAGGAACCATGGGAAGATTATCATCACCGTTCCCATCTTCCAGATGACATCAAAAATTATTTAAATGAGCTAAACCACTCATCAATCGTTGATTTCCTGTCGAATTCTGTTAGAGTAGATACTGTAGATTTTGAGCGTAATTTGTCAAACATAGAAGAAACAATTTCTATAAACATTTCGACCAAGCCTAACATTCTAAAAAACATTCATGTCGGAAAATCTTGTTCTCCATTGGAGCTTGAAAATTACCGTGCTCTCTTTCATGAATTTAGAGATATTTTTGCATGGTCTTACGAGGAGATGCCATGAATTGACTCAAGCATTGTTGAACATGAGATCAAAATGTACCCTGATGTCAAACCAGTATGACAGTGGCTTCGACCTGTTCATCCAAAGAAAGTTGTTGCCATTAAAGCAGAGGTTGAAAAACTTTTGCGTGTTGGCTTCATTTTCCCTGTACCTCTTACTGATTGGGTATCTAACATTGTTCCAGTTATGAAAAAACAAGGGACAATTCGAGTGTGCGTCGATTATAGGGATGTAAATCAAGCATGTCCAAAAGACAATTATCCTACACCCTTTATCGACAAGATTATTGACGAATGTGCCGGATGTGAAATCTTCTCATTCATGGATGGATTTTCTGGTTACAATCAAATCAATATCCGCCCACTGGACCAATCTAAAACAACTTTTATTTGTCAATGGGGCACTTTCGCCTATCGAAAGTTACCATTTGGTTTGAAGAATACAGGGGCTACATTTGAAAGGGCAATGAATTATGCCTTCAATGACATCAAGCACCATGTTAAACCTTATCTTGATGATTTTCCTACTCATTCATGAAAGTGGACTGATCACCCGCAACATTTGAGAGAAATATTTTTATGGTGCCGACACTACAAGATACGACTCAATCCACGCAAGTGTGTGTTTTGTGTCGGCTCTGGTAGATTTCTTGGATTTGTGGTCTCAAAAGATGGAATTCGATTTGATCCAATTAAGGTTCAGGCAATCCTTGACCTGCCTCCACCTTTAAACTTATTACAGTTATAGAGACTTCAAGGGAAGGCAAACTTTCTGAGGAGGTTCATTCCAAACTATGCTGAATTGCCTAAAGGCTTTACCTGTCTATTGAAGAAAGGGGTACCCTTCCATTGGGATTAGGTTGCGCAAGCTTCCTTTGATGCTCTTAAATATTCCCTGATTAAAGAATCATTAACATATGCCCCAACCTATCAAAACGACTATTACCTGTATCTCGCCGCTGCAGATGCAACCATTGGTATGGTTTTAGTCCAAGAAGAAAGTGGAATTGAACATCCTGTTTATTACTTGAGTCGTAATCTAAACGACACAGAAAGTAAGTATTCCTATGTCGAAAAGTTATCTTTGGCAGCCATTCAAGTTGTGTAAGGATTTCGTCATTACATCCTCCTCCATAAAACTACTATTGTTTCAGATTTCAACCCTATGACATACATTTTGTCATGTCAATTGCTGGGGGGAAAATATTCAAAATGGATAGTTATTTTGCAATAGTTTGATTTGGAATTCATCAAATCTAAATCAAAGAAATCTCTTGTTTTCGCCGAGTTAATTTGCGACCTTCCCTCATCCTCCAATGATTCAACATTAGAAGCATCAGTCTTGCATGAGTCTTTGTTTCTTATCTCGTCAAGTGATCCGTGGTATGGAGATATATTGGTCTATCTCCAGACCCAAGCTTTCCAGCCTAATACCTCTCGCTCTGAACAACGATGTACCCAATACCAAGCCAAAGATTATCTGCTCATTGGTGATACACTTTATTGTCGTGGTGTCCATACGATTTTACATAGGTGCCTCACTCATGAGGAAGCCGAGAAAGCTTTGAATGAATGTCATTTAGGTGCTTGTGGTGGAAAATTATCCGGGTATGCTACCGCGCAAAGAATTCTTCGTGCTGGTTACTTTTGGCCAACCATATTCAAAGATTGCATTATAGCCGTCAGAAGTTGTCATGCATGCCAGATATATGATCGAAAAACCAGATTACCACCTGCACCATTGCATCCAGTCGTTTCTATTGGCCCATTCGCCAAATGGGACATTGACTTTATGACATGTAACCCCACCTCGGCTGGGGGGCATGGGTATATTATAGTCGCCGTTGACTATTTTACCAAATGGGCCGAGGCGATGCCAACATTGAACAACAGTGGCGAAACAACTGCTTTATTTTTCTTCAACCATGTGGTTGCCAAGTTTGGTGTACCACAAGCCATAATTGCAGATCATGGATCACATTTTCACAATCACATGATGGTTGAGTTGACCGCCAAGTTAGGATTGTCACATGATAGTTCTATTCCATACTATCCGCAAGCTAATGGACAAGTTGAGGCCATCAACAAAGCCCTTAAGCGCATGCTGCAAAGAATGATTGGAGTTCATAAAAGAAATTGGCTTTTAATCCTGTACTCGACTCTGTGGGCATATCGGACCTCGGTGAAAAATGCGACTGGATTCACACCCTTTTAGTTGGTGTATGGTTTGGAAGCAATATTACTAATTCAATGTGAAATATCGTCTCTCAAACTCGCGATTGACCTGCTACTCGACACTTCTAAAGTAGAAGCGCATTTCTTGGAGTTAATCCATCTAGATGAAACCTGTCGTGATGCTGCATTGGCTAAGGAAGCGCATAAGAAACGTATTAAGGCACAATATGATAAAAATGTCAAGCCTCGTGTCTTCTCAGAAGGTGATCTGGTCTTGCTTTACGATCAGGAGTCTGATAAACTTGGAGTAGGAAAATTTGAACTGCTATGGATGGGCCCTTATATTGTTAAGCATGTTTTGACGAAAGGTGCCTACGATTTAGTGGACTATGATGGGATTCCATTGTCGCAGCCTCGACACAAGTTGTACCTTAAACATTACTATGCTTAGTTAAGTGTAGTAAAACTCATTGTATATATGCTTTGATTACATGTGTGTGTGTGTTTCTTTTAGAGTTTTTATTTGGTTAAGTAATCCACTTTGCATTTGTTTCAAATTTCGAACTTTTCGGAACCATTTGTTGGTTATGCCGATGGGGCTAGTCATAGTACGCAGAACCTATCCTCTGCAGCATGGGCCATTTTCGCTCCAAGCGGCGAGTTAGTGAGTTTTAGAGGGATTTGTATTGGTCGATCAATGAACAATATCGCTGAGTATAACACATTGATTGAACTTCTCTCTGATGCCATTTCACTTGGCATATGTCGAATCATCATTAGGCTGGACTCACAACTCGTTGTACTACAACTTACTGGCATTTATACTGTCTAAAACCCAACAATTCATTGCATGTTCCTTAGAGTTCGTATTTTGGAAAGGTATTTTGAGTTTATTCAATATCAACATATTTCCATAAATCTAAACACATTAATTGATTCTCTAGCGAATTATGTGTTAAATAGACATTTGCGACATATGTAAAGTAAATATTTTCAATTCACATCATCAGTTGAATAGGATTGCATCACATAACCATAATAAAACTCTGAAAGTAAAATAGATAGTTGTTTTAAAAGTTTTTACAAATAGTTTGTGTCCAAGACAAAAATTGGTCATCTGACCCAAAAACTCAAAATGTATGCAGAAAACATCTAAGTAGACTAGTGGTGCTCATGATAACAGGTCACAACCTATGCTATCATGCGTAAAAGTCTCATCCAACGACTTGGAACGCTAATGGTGTGGCGCTGCAGTCGCATAGGCAACTCCTCGATCCGGACATCCAGAATGCCTAGGGTCAAACCCTCTATGTGGTCCTGTAGTTCAGCCAGTGTCTCGGCTAAATCTAAGTCTCGGAGAACTGCTCTCCCAACAGGTCTTTGTGCTGGCCCACCTGCCACTCGTTGGTGCCCCACAGGTCGAACAGGTCCAACATCTGCATACATAAAAAATGATTTTGTTTAGTCTTGGAAATAGTCAAAAAACACAAAAAATGTAGAAACTTTAAAATCAAAAACCACTTTGGTCAAACAATTTACCTATAGCACCCCACTATGCTCCAACTGGTAACATCAAGTCTAGATCTCCGCAGAAATCCATCCCTGAATATGGATACTCTACGATGGCCATATCTTGTCGATCAAGCCACTCAAAGAATACAGGGGTAAATGTAATCAATGACTGAATAGCATGCCTAGCCATAATATCTACCCATCTTTGCATTCGTGGATCCCTAGGTCCAGATACACCCAGTGAAACAAGTTGTGGCTGCATAAGTGGAATTGTCTCCAAGGAGAAAGAAAACAGGATCGACCCATAGCCAAAGTTGTTTGTCTTTCCGCTTTTCACCTTGGTCAGTTGTTCTTTCAAGGATGAAAGTACTGCCTCGCACCAGTTGAACACTTTTGGCTCTAAACACTCTAATGCATACTGCATGCATGATCTGTTCACCAAATGAAGTGTCGCGTTGCCAGCGAATTTGGCAGTGGTAAAGAGGATCGTCCTCAATGGTAAATCACTAACATCCCTGATGTTAATCTTTCTGTCCCTGCTAGGCTATGCACTTGTCTGACAGAATTGTCGAATGTAATCTCTCACTGATTCACCCCCTCTGGCAAATCCAGAAAGTGATATGGGGGCACCCCGTCTCGACAGTTCGGTAAGAAAGTATATGTCATCGATGGTAATTGAGACCACTTTGTCTCTAATGTGAAATGCCTCATCAATAGGATCCCATGAACGAACAAGGAACTGAAAAAGCTCAATTTGACGCCTCATACCAGATAATCAGAAATATTTGAGTAACCCACAATTCCTTAGGGCCTCAACCGTGCCCTGGTTATTTAGGGTAATCATATCCTATTCTTCATGCTCTCGTTCCCTCCATGTAATCGTCATTCTGATTTGATGAATACTTGAAAATACAACCATAAGGCAAATTAGGATCCATTTCTTGCAAAAAACAGAAGAATTTTTGGGTGAAAACAACTGAATAAAATTGGGTTTTGTGCTTAGCGCAGCCTAGCCTTAGGGACAATGTGCTGCAATACAGGCAACCTTCTAGGTGAGTGCACTGCAACACATCTTTCAATGATGAAAGGGTGTGTTGATCCTAGGTTGGAAAATTGAAACCCCAGGGGCCCCAAAAACTCAAACTTTTTGCTTGAAACTGAAAATGAATGATATGAAATGAAAGAGAACATAGATAGATCCTACCTGGTCCAGAAGACATGAGGAATGGTCCACTGAATCTTTCGCAATCAGCTGGTGAACTTCGAGGTAAAAAACTACTCCAAATTACCAAAATCAAAGGGTAAATGTGAAATGGTAAAAATGAATGGTAAAACTTGTTTTTATGTTTATTTCTTGCACATTAATTGAGTAAACATTATTTTTTATTCATTTTATCCATGAAATAGGTATTTTTAATCTACTTTGATGGTGTTTTGAGCAGGTTTGACAACTGACATGCAGAATTTGACGTGCTCAAATGTAAATTGAACATCTTTGACCACAAAGCAAACTTTTATCTCTTTTTCGAGCTTTGTTAAAAACGAAAAAGGAACCCCCTTGGAGTCCTCTTTAAGCTCTTTTCAGACTCTCTAAACATGAAAATATTGCTGAGCACTTGTCATTTCCAGCTCGTTAACGGATTGGAATTGATATCTATTCAGTATAAGTTTAACCCTTTTTCGGGATGAGATAGATTGACTACGAAAAAGGAATACGTTGATCGAACATGATCAATAGGTTCTCTCTTGTATTGTTTTATGCTTTTTCAAACTTGAGAGACAAATCTACGAAAAAGAATTTTTGGAGTTTCCTTTTCGTCCCTTTTCAAACTCTCTAAACATGAAAAGGACTGAATTATCTTTGTCGTAAACTCGTTAAAAACATCAAATAACGACAAACTTGTCCATCTAGACAAGACGAAGTTTCACCTTCGCTAGACTCGTTAAAGCATCAAATAGCGATGGATTCACTCGAAGGGTGAAATTATACAAGCATAGGTTATCCTCCTCAAGCTTGATAAAAATATAGAGGTACTGGTCAGCAATGACTGGGGAAAATTGGAAAAAGGGGAAAACACTTTATGGTAGCAAGTCGCTCTTGAATATGACACTTTCACCTCATCATCGTGACTGTGTGGGTTGGGTCATTCAGCTTGATGGTTATCACACCGTTGGTCTATCATACCATCCATTACTTTGTTTTGGGTCAATGCTACCAATTCATTTTAGTGTCGCCGACATGTTCAAGAGAAGTCATTCAGTTCAAACTTCATCCTTTGTAATACCATAAACCTTCATTTTCATGACCTCCATTCCTGAACCTTCTGTCGTCAGTTGATTTTCATCTCCAAAATCATTTACCTCATTTCGTGTCGTTGATGTGGGATACATCAAGGCCCTCTTGCAACGAGTCGCTTCTTGTCGACATCAACACATTATCCAAGAAGCTGACTTAGAAACACCCCTTCAGTACCTTGAGGCTTGCATACATCAATGGCAGGTTTCTTGCTTCCGGTGATAGGTTGACATCACTGGCCTTCGAACGAAAGACTTTGTATGGTGTTCGACATCAAATCATTTATTCACACCATGCGAAATGTACTGTAGTACCTTGAGTATCATCATCATTATCAGTGATTCCTATCGCGTCTGTTAATAGCTTACATCATTGGCTGGTAATCAAGCGATGTCTTTCCATGTTTGATTTCAGATCATCTATTCACATGTTTAGACTTGTACTTGAGTGAAAGATTGAACGAGAATGAAGACCCTGGATCTAGTTTCATCCACCCGGGCTGCAATATTTTCAGGAGTACTAAATCAAATGTACAATGGCCTTACATTCATGGTCATCAATTCATGGGTCTATATTTGTAGACGACTATATTTGTACATGTAATGAAAGTTTATATGCTAAGCATGGGTATGCCTTCCCTTAGCAAGTTCATGAGAAAAAAACAATTTATCATGATATATGTATTATAATTGATGCAGGTCACCTTCTACTTCGAAACCTCCTCTCCACATAGTAAAGTATTTCACTCGACATACATATTTACGACTTCATGCTTTAGGGGGAAACTGTTACAAATCCATTTGGGCACATCAACCCCGACTTACAGATCAGTACTATTAAGGCCCATCAAACCCTAATTCAATTGTTACATTCCCTAAATGAAGTCAACCATCAGAATGCCTCCTTCCCAAGAGATTCCATGACTGAAATCATCCAAAAACTGCCTCTAAGAAGATCAATGTAGGAAAGCCTTTATTAGGGTGCACTGTAGTGTAGCCCAGTACATTCCCAGGGTGCATTGCAATGAACTTGAGCCCTCTTTGGCCTATGCTAGGAAAATTTGAGTGAAATATGCATTGGGGTTTGGAATATTCTTATCCATAGGATGCCTCTAGAAGTTTCCTACAACTATCCACTCCTTTGGGCTCGAAATTGGATGAGGTAGGGAGTTAAGGAACATCAATCTCTTTATCCCTTCCTCCATGGAACTAAACCCTAAGTTTGGGAGGGAATTCATTATCACCATTTATGGCATAACTTCCTTCATTCACCTATAAAAAGACCACTCATCTAAGTGATCAGGGGCTAGAAATCATTGAATTATAGGGATATGTTGTTAGTATGAGACTTGAGTTAGTTTCAAGTATTGTAATGATGTCAAAATGTCTTGCTTTTTATGAGGAGAGGATGGGATTAAACTGGAGGAGTGACACTGAATCAAGCAAATTGGGTTGTAACTCTTCCTTTTACTAATAAAGTGTTCAAAGCTTTTTCCATATGTTTGTATTGTTCATTGATGCTTTCATATGTGTATTATGCACTTGATTCCATTTTATGTTTAATCAATAGATCATTATCATATGCTTTGATCAGTTTTTGTCTTCTGTCTGTGTGCAGGTACTTTTCAAGCGGATTAAGTACAGAAAGGAGCGACAAAATTGGTCAAGGGAGATAAGGAGTAAGCGAAAGCTTCAGGTAGGCTTCTTTACTGTCTTATTTAATATATTGGTTATAGAAAAAGTAGAGAATGCTTTGCTCTGTTGTTCTAGACTTAACTACTAGTCTAGGGGTTTAAGCATTTATCCGTAGACACTAAAACTTCCCAAAACAAGGTCATGTCAAATAGTAATAGATGGCATACCCACACACCCAGACTTGAATTTATTACCATTTGGATCATATGATGTGTTAATAGGCATGGATTGGCTGGCAAGCCATATGACCAAAATCGATTAACAATAAATCAATCGAATACCTTAGCGACAAAGGGGAAGAGGTGATGTTGCAAGGAAAATTGAAACCGAGGATAGTTTGGAAATAATCAGCGCTGCAATTTAAGTGGTGCAACTAGAAGGGATGTTAATTGTACAATGTCTAGGTGACCAATGACTCAAAATTTGGTAGCAATAGTCTATAGGGGCACCCAATATTAAAGCAATTCAAGGATATCTGAATAAATCCTAGGATTTCCACCAAGAAGGGAAATTGATTTCTCAATAGAATTGTTTCTAAGAAAAATGCATGTTTCAAGAGTCCCATGTCGCACAAGTACACCAGAGCTAGTGGAATTAAAATTGCAATTAAAAGAAATTTTAGATATGGGATACATCAAACCCAACTTATCACGCTAGAGAGCATCCATATTATTTGTAAAGAAAAAGGATGACACTTCGAGACTTTGTATTGACTATACCCAGTTCAATGAAGCCACAATCAAGAACACATATCCTCTACTGAGGATTGATGATCTATTTGATTACTAGAAAGGGGTTGTCATATTTTTAAAGATCGACTTGAGGTCTGGGAACCATCAAGTACAAATCAAAGATGAAGATATTCTCAAAACAACATTTAGAACCAGGTATGGGCACTATGAATTTGTGGTTGTTTCATTTGGATTCACAAACGCCCCAAAAACATTTATGTGTTTAATGAATATTATTCTCAGTCCATATTTGGACAAGTTTGTATAAGTCTTTGCTGATGATGTCTTGCATGAAAAACATTTAGTGACAATGTTGTAATTACTGAGCGAGCATAAGCTCTATGGAAAACTTATAAAGTGTGACTTACTCCAATCATATATTTAGTATTTGGGACATATTATATCTAAGGAAGGAGTGACAATAGATCTTGAAAATATCAAAGACATTATGGAGCGGCCTACTCCTTAGAATGTGACAAAAGTCAAATCCTTCATTGGATTGTATGGTTACTACCAAAGCTTCATCCAAATTTTCTCAAATATTGGGCACCCGATCACAGTGTTGTAAAAGAAAGGAGTTAAATTTCAATGGACAATAGAATGTGCGGCCATCTTTGAGTAGTTGAAACATTTGCTCAAACATGTAATAATATTGAGGATAATAGATTCAGAAAAAGATTGTGTAGTTTGTCCAAATGCTTCCAAGGAGGGGCTTGGTGGAGTCATCATGCAAGAAGGACAGGTGGTTTGATGGCTTAGAATTATCAGTGATAGTGCATGCATTGAAAATGTGGAGGCATTGCCTCCTTGGAAAGAAATTTGTTTTGATGTTAGATCATGGAGGGTTAAGGCATTTATTTGACTAACCCAAGCTGAATGCAAGGTAGGCAAGGTGCATATACTTGATTAGTGAATTTGATTTTGAAATCAAATATATCAAAGGAAAAGAAACAAAGTGGTAGATGCACTTACCAGAAGGCTACAAGTGGCTCATATGGAAACCATTAGTACCTATGAGGTTGACATTAAAGAAAATATTAAAGAAGTAGTGCATCAAAATGAACACTACCAACAAGTGAAAGAATTCTTGCAACAATATCCAATATCACCGACCTACCAAGGACACCTCGAAAACATGATACCATAATGGTAGTAGTGGACAATCTAAGTAAGGTAGCTCATTTTATAGTTGTCAAATCCACTCACCAAGAAATTGATATTTCTCAGTTTTTTATGAAATAAATATTTAGATTACATGGTGTGCCCAAGAATGTTATCTCGGATAGGGATGTTAAGTTCACCTCTATGTTTTGGAAAGCATCGTTTGATGGTTTTGGGATAGAATTAGATTTCAACACTATGTACCATAATCAAACAGGTGGAAACAATGAAATAGTTAATAGAGTACTAGAGGACATGCTTAGAATGTATGTTATGCATCAACCTAAAATATTGGAAGAGTTTCTACCCTTGGTAAAGTTTGCTTACAACAATGGGTATTAGCAATCATTTAAGATGAGTCCTTATGAGGCTCTATATGACAGAAAATCTAATACACCTATTAGTTGGAATGATCCAATGAACATGATGCATATTAGGCTTGATATGGTGAAGAAGATGGAACAAGAAATAACTACGTTTAGGTAGAATTTAAAGACAACTCATGGCAGGCAAGCCACAATCATCCTAGTTCTAGCCCCTTTACATCTTCGATGGTGAGGGCTAAGAAGAAGGATGGAACCTTGAGGATGTGCATTATTTACCAGGAACTCAATAAAATAATAATACGACATTGGTACTCCATTCCAAGGATTGATGAACTGATGGATGAGATGAGGGGATCAAAATATTTTTTGAAGATAGATCTTCGATTGGGATACCATCATATTTGAGTTTGGGAGCAAGATATCCTGAAGAATACTTTTATGTTTCACTATGGACATTATGAGTTACTGGTTATGTCTTTTTTGCTAACCAATGCACTCGCAATATTTCAGTATTGCATGAACCATGTGTTCAATAAATAATTGCGGAAGTTTTTGTTGGTTTTATTTGATGACATTCTCATCTACAAAAAAACTTGGGAGGATCACCTTAGCCATTTGGATGAAGTGTTGGGGATTTTGGAGAAATAGGAGTTCAATGAAAAATAGTCCAAGTGCGAGATCGATTTGATTGAGATGATTTATTTGGGGCATGTGATCGAGGAGAATGGGGTTCAGTTGCACCAAGAGAAGATCATGGCAATCATTAAGTGACCCACCCCAAAGTATGTGACTGAATTGAAGATATTCTTGGGCCTTTGCAGACATTATAGGAAGTTTGTTAATGGGTTCTCATAGCTACCAACACCTCTTGTAGACCTCATAAAGAAAGGGGCTTTCAATTGGTCTTATAAGGAACAACAAACCTTTGAGATAATGAAGCAGGTAATGAGTTCATGCCCTTTGTTGACACTACTATATTTCACCCATCCATTCAAGCTTGAGTGTGACACTTTAGGGATAGGGATAAGAGCAGCGTTAATGTAGAATCACCACCCCATCGTGTTTGAGAGATGAAAACTGAAGGATTATGAGTGACATTATTGTATTTATGATAAAGTGATGTTGGCCATTATGCATGCACTACCTAGTGGGGAATAGGTTTAAATTAAATACTAATCATAACAACCTACGCTCCTAATGGAGTAGAAGGAGTTGAGAAAAAGGAAAAAAAAAAGTGAATCAACAAGCTCAAGGATTATGATTTTGAGATTGAGTATGTGAAGGGAGAAAACATTGTGGTAGTATATGCCCTTTCCTGAATGTCATCCACCCTCTCTACTATGGATATTTCAGGTGACTGGAAATCACTCCTATTGGTGGAGTATTCCAATTTGTTTTTGCTTATGAGATCCTCAATGGGATAATCTAGGATGGTAGGTATTGTTTCGTTGATGACATTATCTATTACAAAGACTGGATTTACTTGGTACCATAATCTCAACTCAAGGAGAAGATTATGTAGGCAACACAAAACTCACCCCTAGCAGGGCACCTTGGGTACTTCGAGTCCTATAAACAGACCAGGGAGAGGTTCACACAAAAGGACCTCAATACAAATGTGTTGATATTTGTGAGAGAATGCAATTCCGGTCAACAAAATAAAGCAGAGCATACTCACTTGGAAGGGTTTCTTCATACACTTCCCATCTCAGAGAAGAAAATGGGAAAGCATTTCCATGGATTTCATCACAATATTTCCCCCAATGCAAGGGAAGGACTAAATTTATGTGGTGGTGGATAAGATGATGAAGTTTGCACACTTCTTCATCGTATCTTCCAAATATTCAACAACACAAGTGGAAAAGTTGTCTTGGGTGAGGTATTCAGATTGCATATGCTATCGAAAACCATTATCAGTGACATATATAGCAGGTTCATGGGAGGATTTTGGTGGGAATTGTTCAGACTAGTTAGGATAAAACTAACACCTAGTACTAGCTACCACCCACAGATTGATGGAAAATCTAAGATATTCAAAAAATGGCTAGAGGGATATCTCAAAAACTGTGTATCTGGCCAACATGATGCACGGGTAAAGCGGTTACACCTGGGGGAGAACTGTTATAACACCGCCTACCACACATCAATTGGGATGACACCCTTCAAAGCCCTGTATTCATATGAAGCTCCAACATTTATGGATCGAGTATTTGGGGATAGTCCATCCCCTCTGGCTAAGGATTGGGTTCATGAGAGACATGGCATACTGCAAGAACTCAAAGATAATTTGTACATGGCCCAAAACGAACATAAAAGCAATGCAGCCATCTATTAGATATAACATAGCTTTGAGGTTGGGGACTTGATGTATGTTAGGTCCCTATATTACTAGTGTAGCCCCTTATTGTTATTAGTGCAACCCCCTTATTGTATTTTTGTGTCCATGTAGTCCCCATATTGTTATTATTATGCCCCAAAGAAGCCCACTATTTTTATTGTTGTTCCCTTACAATATTATTGTTATGTAGGCTTTGATTATATTGTGACCCATTAGACTCCTTGTTAGGGCCTAAATCTACCTCAGGTTGAAGGAAGGCAGGTCTAGGGTGACATCAAACCATGCTTAACCTGGTAGCTAGCCCTACCAGGTCGGGAGAGGGCTCTCTCCTTGTCAATCTCAATGAAAATATAGCAAGGCTTGAGATGAATAATATGAATACTAATTTTAGGCTACGTATGTTTGCTCAGAGGATTTTGTTTGATTTTAATGGTTGGTTGCTGGATCAGATGGGGAAGGCAGCTTTGGGTCCGGGAAATCAACACAGATTTGCAGAGGTTTCTGTGGGGCGAGGTATGCAAGTGCTTTAGCAGTTTGAAATGAATGTAATGGTGAGTCTAAAGACTGGTGAGGATTTGGAGAGGGCATGCAAATGCCATTAGTCCTCTTCAAATAGTAGAAAACATTCAAAACTAAATAAACCCCAAGGCAAAGCACTAAAACACCAATGGATTCTACCCTTTAAACTTGATTCATTTAGTTATGCAGAAAGAGAGAGATAATGTCACATATAAACATAAGATAAACTGAATTATAGAGAAGAAAACAATGCTAGTTCACATTACCACATGAATCCCACAAAATGCTGCAAAATCTTGGTTTATTTCCTTGCCAAACTACAGAAGTGATGTACAAAGTAGCTCAATGCATCCACAAGAGTCCAACCTTGACAAATGACTAAGAAAGTACAAGATATAGCCATCAAACCACCTATGCTAGCCATCAGGGGTCGAATCCATGAATCAAGGAGCTTTTTTAACAAGATCTAAACTAGGAACTGAAAAATAGGTAGTGGAACAACTTGCCTGTAAAACTATGGAAATTGATTCATTCAGCTCAAAACCACCTATAATTGATGTATCTACCTCCTTAAGTCATTTTTAATCATTTTTACATCATAGTACATCAATTTACATCATATTACATCATGAATTTTACCATGAGAGAAGAAAAAGTCAAACTGGTAGAAAACTAGGCGAAATTCTGAGTTTTTGAGCAAAATTGACAAAATTTTGCCTAATGCGCAGCGCCCTGAGCCTGATGTGCAGCACCACTTCCAGGCTAAGTTTGAAGGTTTTCCCCTTCACAAAATTAGGTCCAAGATGGCTTGCTGGAAAGCTTTGTCTGTCTACTTTCTAGGACAACTAGAATTTTTGTATTTGGAGTCCATTTTGCCCTTTCAAAAATCACTTCTCCCAAGACTGCTTCTTGTGGGTCCAAAAAGTGGCAGAGAGGGCATTTTTGAGGTGTTTTTTGCCCTTTAGGTGACCCAGATCTCCTCCAAATTTCATGAAACTTTCTAGGTTTCAGTATTTTTCCATGAGGAATCCAATAATGCAAGCCATTTTGTAAAATTCTAAGCCAGCTCAATGCGTAGTGCCGGTGGCGTTGTGCATCAAATGAAAATTCTTGTGTTTTGTAATTAAAATTTGTGAAATGACATTTTTTTTTCAAAATTGCTTAAAATTTGGCAAGAGGCAAGCTTACTAATTGCTTTGCTAAGACAAGGAAGCTTCAACCAAGATTTTAAGTTTGTCTTGCTCCTTTTTGGCTTTTAAGGCTCTCTTTAACTTAGCTTTTAGGCTTCTTATCCTTGTCTTGCAAATCTTATTCCGGGCCAAGTAGTGATAAGCCATGTGGCGCAACATGTTCTTCTCCTTATTAGCCTTATCAAGAAGCTTCTCAAGGTGGATATTCACTCTTTCCAACCATGATTCTCGGTCAGCCTCTATCTCTTGCTCTAGTGATGTCATCTTGATTTTCCTTCTTTTTGCCACTTGCCAGTTTTCCCTAATGGTTTGCATCTCCATGATTGTTTGTTTTTCCTCCAATTGCTTGTTCTCTTGCTCAAGGTAGTTAATGATCCATTTAGCCTTCTCAAGGTCAAGTGATAAGGCTTGGATCTCAGTGTCTTTCTCTTTGATGACCACATCCTTGAGTGTTGAGCTTTGGGAGCCCAAATCAGTGTCCTCTTCCTCAACCAAAACAAAATCCCTGTCTTGGCCTTTAGAAGGCCCTTCATCATGCAATTGTTGCTTTCCTTTCTCCTGTACCTGTTCTGTTGAAGAAGAAGGCAAAGCCCCTTTCATCCCAGGTGAAGATAGCATTTGTCTGTGATCCGATGAAGGAAACGAGACCCCTTCCACCCCTGGTGGAGATAATACTCATTTGACAGCTGCAAAAAGTCTCCCGGTGCCTTTTTCATAAGTTATGAACACAGGAATGTGAGCCTCTTCAGTTTTGCTTTCAGGTTCTCTTTTTTTCCCGGAAGGTCCACCTTCCTCCTCAAGATCTACAAAAATTTGAGGCCCCTTGAAGATTTCATGGGCAATGAAGATTCCCCATGGCACTCCCATTTGAGTGAGCTGATGCACAACAATAATCTTGATGACAACAAAGTGATAAATACTGTTAAGCTTCTATGGGTATGGTTTTCTTTTTGCAATCACAGTCATCCTCTCTATGTTTTTACAAATGAAATATGGAATACTCATCATTTAATCCCTAGTGAAGTGCATAAGTAATCTGATATGATAGGCATAGAGTTTGGAGAACCTACCCTCACATGTGAAGTATCTGATGATGAGTTTCATAAGTGGAACATACTGGTCCTCCAAGAACTTGAAAGGAAACACCCTGCCCAATTTACCATGATATTTGGCCTTAATATATGGTTCATAATGCTGCTTGCTGATATTCTATCTTTTGCTCCACCTTTCCCCTACATCTGGCATTCTAGTTGCTTCTGCAATAATGGCTCGTGAAAGAGTGAAATTGATGCCAACAAGGTGTACCATGTTATTCTCCATGTTGATGACAAATTGCGTTGCTAATTCATGGTGATACTTAACCCTCTCAACCATCTCACAAAACTCAAAGCAAGATTGGTATCTGAAGCAAGTGGTAGCAAGGGGGCAAGCAAGGAGTTCAGCAATGCTCATAGGTTCCTCTCTGATAATTTTCCCACCCTTGTGAGGTCTCCTAGGCTGTACAATCCTTTCTCTTGAACTGTCACTTAGTGTTTCTTCTTCATAGCTTGACTCACTGTTTCTTGCCATGGTGCTTGATGCTTGTCTTAGGGAGGTGATGTGATAATGATATGGTGAAAAATGGTAATGAGGGAGGACAAGGGTGATGAGTATGAAGAGATTTTACTAATGGAAAATGGAGTTGGGGAATGAAGGGATTAGTTTTGGGAAACTAGGGTTTAGTGAGGGATTTAGGGTTTGGTGAAGGGAATTAGTTGTTTTAGGGGAGTGGAATATGGAAAATGGGATAAATGGAGTGATTTAGGCAAATGGAAGAGGGAAAATGGTTTTAATGATATGGATTGTGATTATGGAGTGAAAATTGACAATGAAATGGAAAATAATGAAAACAAGCTAGGGTTTAACTTTCAACATGCAAAACTCATGAAGAACACAAGTATGACATCAAATTCAGCTCTAGGGCAATGATCACTTACTTGTAGAATAGCAATGCAGTGTTTTTGAGGGTTATTGAATGATTTGGAATGATTTAGCAAGTTCTGGACTGATGCGTAGTGCACTGGGCCCAATGCATAGAGCCCTCTTGATGCGTAACGCTCGTGCAAATTTACACTAGCAGAAGGTCGCTAATGTGCAGCGCTAGTCTGATGCGCAACGCCAGGCAAGTTTGCTTGGAAAACAAGGTTTTTGACTTCTTTGCCTCCAAATTGCAATTTTTTGCTCTCCAAGGGTATTTTGCACAATGAAATGATAAATGGAACTACTTTCACTTTATAAATGGATGGCTTTTAATTTTTACTTATTCCAAACCCACTTTTCTAATGTCAAAGTCACTTTTGGTCATAAGCTCTGTTTTTTCATTGGAATTGACTTTTCTTAATCATTTGGTAAACTGATGCATTGATGCTTTTGCTTTTGACTGCAGTGGCTGGAGTTGGCAAGGTAAGCAAGGGTAGCACCTGGAACTTATTACATATAGAAAACATGTCAAATTACATAAATTTTGTACATAGAAATTAAAAACTCTATTTTCACCTCAAAACAAAGTTTTGAGGTAAAAATCATTGATTGAGCACATCATTAGTGAAATTTTGATCTGATGAACTTATTAGACCTCCTCATGTGCCTACTGACCTTTTATTGGGGTTTTGATGACCATGGTTGCAAACCCTAGACCTAGTGAGACCTAAAACCCTAAAAATGATTTTGGTAAATGGAAATGAAATAAAATAACAGTAAATGACCTGAACATGTGAAAATAGGCCAGCAGGTAAATATCATGAGGGAAATTTGATAATGAACCACTACCATCAGTTGATCCATGACCTAATGGAATGCAGTTGATCGGATGGGACACCTAATATGCATGCAAAAAGAGAAATTTGATCACTGATGGAGGGATGAAGATACCGACACTAACACTCCTATATATAGACAGGAGGTATTGTCATTTGTATCAT
Organism: Pinus tabuliformis; assembly: GCA_031772625.1. Classification (NCBI taxonomy): domain Eukaryota; kingdom Viridiplantae; phylum Streptophyta; class Pinopsida; order Pinales; family Pinaceae; genus Pinus; species Pinus tabuliformis. The sequence goes on along the minus strand of CM062820.1, from coordinate 1,020,383,831 downwards.
CGAAGAATTGTTCATTTGTGTAATTTCAAGTAGGTTTCCCCCTCGAAGAGGCTAATTTTGAAGTCGTTGATCTATCTCTTCTTTTATTTTGTGAGCTGGTTGCATAACAATGTATCTTCAATTGCATCCCTACATGTAGTCATCACTTAAAATGAAAGGGGCCTAGAAGATAAAACTCATATACTATGGGCCCTACTGGATTGTGAGGCGTGTAGGTGAGGTGGCCTATGGGCTAGAGCTTTTGGAGGGGTGTAAAATTCATAATGTTTTCCATGTATCTAGCCTAAAAAATGCCCTAGGAAAATATGTAGTCAATTTTATAGAACTTCCACCACTAGATGAAAAAGGGGAGATGATTCTTTTTCCAAAAGAAATTCTAGACCTAAGGGAGCAAAAGTTGAGGAACAAAACTATAAAGGAATACCTAGTGAAATGGAAATATTTCCCTGTTGAATATTCCACATGGGAAGGGGAACAAGTGATTCAACATTCAGGGCTATAGTTGAATGAGGACAAGCAATCTTGGGCGGGGAGGATTGTAATGTCCTCACCCACTTAGGAGACATAAGGGATGGGATTTGCTAGCCTAATAAGGTTCTTGTAGGCTAGGGTAGGAAAATTAATCAAAGAAACATGATTCGCCTAGAAGAAAACATAAAAAAGTTGAAGTGGTGAAAAGGGGACACGGGTCCAAGGCTAATTGAAAGTCACTTTTAAATTATAAAGTGAGAAAACCCATTAAATTGACTTTATCAAGATAAAAGGGTAAAATTCTGGGAAAAGTGGTGAATGAGTAATAAAAGAGGGAAAATGAGGAGTCTCCCATTATTCTTGCATTTTCCCATTTGAGAAAATGAAATTTGGAGAACTCTTGAGGAAGAGTCTAGGGTTTTTGGAAACCCTCATTCTAGTTTTCTAGTTTCAGTGTTCAAACTATACACCTCAACTAGACTTTTTGGAGCGAGATCACCATTTTGCTTCAAAGGATAAAATATGGAAGATCTAAAGGAGGTCTTCAAAATTTTATCAGTTGATTTTAATATATGTTTTCTGTATTTTATTAATTTTATTTAGGAGGAGTTTCCAAGCGAAATATGGGGTTGAGTTATTGAGGAAAGGGGGTTAAGCCACCATTTTTAAAGCAGTTGAGTTCTATCCTTGTTTTTGTTCAGTTTCATATTTGTGGCATGAATTTTCCTAGCACAAAGGTTGAGTTATCTCCTGTTGCTGCTAGTTGACGCTGAGATCCAAAGTGGGGTCCTAAGTATGTGATTCAAAGAGGGTTGAGTTCACTCTTGTCTGCAGGCCGAGTTATCCCTCAAATACAATGAGTATTGTTTGCTGAAGTTACCATGTGCTTCATTATTTATTGATTGAGGAGTTTGGTACTCATACACAGTCATCTGTGGAGGCAGTGGGCCAAGATAAGGGGGCGAGTTACTTCTAGTTAATGGTTTGCACTCACAACCTTGCATGGGGACTGGTATTCCAGTGAAGAAGGGGTCGAGTTACTTGTATTTTGATGCTAATATACTAGGAGGATATGTTGATGAAGTTGCTCATAAAAGTGGGTTGATGTATTAAAAACAAATCATGTTCCTCTTTCCACTGCACATTGTTATCTCTATTGTGAGTTAATGTAATGACTGAGTATTGTTGAGTTTATTGCTGTGGTGGGCATATTTATGTGATAGTTGTAATTATGAGTTTGTTATGAGATATATTCAACAAAGTTAAAACATTTCAATGGCATAATTTTGGTACTATGTTTATTTGTTTTGGAATATATCGTAAAAAGTGCACCTACAACTAAGTACACCCTGATTGTTTGACAAAAGACCTTAAAGAAAAGCTTAGCAAAATTCAAAGATTTAGGTGGTAAATTTGAGATACTTCTTGGAGGGTATCTTACACTAACATTGAAATCCAAAACACACTAATTGATCTAGTTGCAACAATAAATGTTATGGAAAAAAGTACTATGGATGAATTAAAACTAGCTATTCTTCAATATACTCCTACTATATTACAGTTAGCTAACAAGTCTATTATCAAACCAGAGGGTATATTTGAAAATGTGCTTGTATCCCTAGATTCATGGGAGTATCAAGTTGATTTCTTGATACTAACTCTGAAAATCATCTAGGAGGCCATCCATTAATACTAGGTAGGCCTTGGTTAGCCACGACTGATGTATTTATTAGATGTAGATATGGTGACATGATTATTTATTATGGACATTCAATGACAATTTTTACATTATATCCTCCGGCAAGATCATCAATCAAATTAGGAAATGAAGAGTGGATTGAAGACAATGTTGAAGATTATGAAGATATTCAACCAATTTTAACTATCTCATAAGAAATGACAATTAAACAAAATGATGAGGAAAATCAATTAATGAATCTTATGAATAATTGTGATTTTTCTCAATATTTTCAACAAAAATATTGCGTTCATATGTTAGAACAAAGTTTTCAAGGAAATTGCAGTATTGAAGGTTTTTCAACATGACAATCTACGCTATTATATAATTCAATTGGAAACTTTTGCAGTGCTCTTGTAGAAATTGGTCTAGTAGGAAAAACATTAAATATCAATAATAACCTGGAATAATTTCAAAAAGAACAATTGATTAAGATGTTGCAAATACATTCCTTTGCATTGCATGGGAATATATAGACAAGAAAGGAATCAATCCAAATAATTGCATGCATCACACACACACACAAACACAAAAGATAATGTCAAAGTGATAAGCCAACCTCAGAGAAGGATGAATCATAATCTGAGGGAGATTATTAAAGAAGAATTACAAAAATTGCTCAAGGCAAACTTTATTATCTAATTTCAGATAACCAATGGGTTTCATCATTAGTTATTGTGCCAAAGAAAAATGGAAAGTGAAGGGTTTTTATAGATTACAAAGCATTGAATAAAGTAACTTTAAAAGAACGTTTTTCGTTACCTTTCATTGATCAAGTTCTAGATACTTAGTAGGAAAAAAATATTTCTCTTTTCTTGGATGTTTCAATGGATATAATCAGATTCAAATAACTCCTAAAGATCAAGATAAGACAACTTTCGCATGTCCATGGGGTATGTATGGTTAAAGAGTACTTCCTTTTGGATTGTGTAATGCACCTACTACATTTGAAAAGGTTGTATTAGGTATGTTCTTTGACTCGATCCATGATTGTGTAGAATTATATATGGACGATTTTAATGTTTATGGAGATATTTTTGAAGAGGCTTTAGAAAGAGTAGAAAAATTCCTCGTTAGATGTCAAGAAACTAATCTTTCATTGAATAATAGGAAATCCTTTATGATGTTTAATGAAGGAATTGTTTTGGGACATCTTATTTCAAGTTCTAGGATCAAGGTGGATTTAGCAAAAGCTTGAAGTGATCTTAAAAATTTTGGCACCTAAATGTCAAAACCATGCAATGAGTTTTCTTGGATTCACACATTATTATAGAAGGTTTATAGAAAACTTCACAAAACTTGCTTCACCAATTTTTAAATTACTCACTAAAGATTGTGAATTTCATTGGGATTTTGAATGTCAAAAAGCTTTTGATTTGTTGAAATAGAAAATCTATGAGGAACCTATCTTAAGAGGGCCAAATTGGTCCCTTCCATTTCATATTTTGATTGATGCTTAATACAAAACTTTAGGGGTTGTATTAGGACAAAAATATCTGTCTCCTTATGTAATATATTATAGAAGAAATAATTTAACTCTTGTAGAGTTGAATTACACAATCACTGAAAAGAAGCTCTTCGAAATTGTTCATGTTATCAACAAGTTTAAACACTATAGTGTTGGATATACGAATTTTATTCACACTTATCATTTTGTTATTATATATCTTATGAATAAACCAATAACTAATGGTAAAATTTCTTGATGGCTCTTATTACTACATGAATTTAATATTGTCATTTTAGATAGGCCATGAAAGCAAAACATAGTTGTTGATTTCTTTTCCAGGATTCAAAATGATAATACTTCAATCCCTGTTGTTAGCACTCTATAATTTCTTTAGGTTGTAGGAAGGAAACCTAGAGGTAACCACAAACCACTTGAAAACTAGAATCTAGCCCTTCCAACTTCAGACAGGGCTTTCTCTGTCCAAATATTTAGTCACTTAGGTTTTAGGCTAGGTATGGTGTTCAGAAAGGAATATAATTTAAAGTTTTGATGGCAGGGAAGAAGAAAGGTCCATTGAGCATACGGTCATATAAAGTTGATGATTTCGGGTGAGGGGATGAAGAGAAGAGGGATCTTTCTATAAGGGCAAGGTAGGTAGTTCCTCTAGTGTTTTTGATCAAATTTGTTATATGGGATGAAACAATGTAAACTTTGAAACGGGAACTATAAACTCAAAACGGGAACTCTGGCAAAAAAAACCTGTAAAAACATCAAAAACAGTGCTAAAAACGAAAAGTGTTGATGCTGGAATAACACCTCTCTTTTTTTTCTAGGCTAAATTTTCAACATGTTTTAAAAATGGCGGTGAAAACCAATTTTTTGTGCAAAAATTGTCCAAAAAACACCCTCAAAACGAAAAGTGTTGATGTTTGTGTTATGTTCCTATACCAATAGGTGTCATAATTTTTGAATGGCTAAGGTCAAATCTGTAATATGTACATACCTTTTCTTTCTGCAAATGTTTTCCATATTCAAAAAATCAAAAAAATTAAAAAAATGTAAAGAGGGTATGTCCTAAAAGAAAAATCAAAGGACAAAAAGAATAAAAAGGTCAAAAAAGATGAAAAAATGAACCCCAAGAAAGAAAAAGACCATGAAAGTGTGCAAGTCAAAATGCCACTACTATTTACTTTTGATGCAGAATAAAAGATTGTGTGCAACTTGTTACCTTTGCCACAATCCATGGATAGTCAAAATGTTTAAACTTGGCTATTTCATGTTTTCAATTTAATGCTTATAGATAGAGAAATAAAATATGACCAAACAATGTAATCTTGGCAGATAAGTAGATAGGTAGAGAAAATAAAAGGAGCTCAACTGTTTAATCTGAGCCCTTTGATGTAATAAAGATAGACTTAGATAGATTTCTATTGTAAAAGAAAAGAAAAGTTTTGATAAGGGTTTGCCACCTTAAGTGCACCCTAATAAAGAGTAGAAAAAATGGTAGGATGAGTAGATGGGTAAGTAGTTGAATGGTTGCAGAATTATGATGATTGATTAGATAAAATCATATCATTTAATTTCATCATCAAATTTCTAAAGTATGGATGATAATTTAGTATTTAGTAAAGCACACGAAGTCAAATAGATTAACCTCCCTCATTCACTACATTTTTCACTTTACTAATTTCCAAGGAAAGTCTTAAAGTACCTAAAAATCTTAAGTTGAAGGGGCTCAGAGCATTTCTTTGACTTTTGGAGGGATCGGACCCTCGGCCCAATAACTTATAGGTTCTAAATACTAAAATCCCCTCATAAACATTCACTGTTATGAAACCAGCTCACAAAAAGATAGAAAAGAGAGATCCATGCCTTAGAATTCAGCCTCTTCGAGGGGGCAACCTCCTTTACATTACATAAATGAACAATTCTTTGATGATACAAATGAAAATACCTCCTTTCTATATATAGGAGTCTAAGGGGGCATAACATAATCAGAGCCGACATAACAATAATAATGTAAGGGCACAATAATAACAATAGTGGGCTTCTATGGGGCACAATAGTAACAATATGGGCACTACATGGGTACATCAATATAATAAGTGGGTTGTACTAATAACAATAAGGGGTTACGCTAGTAGTATAGGGGCCTAACATGCCCCTCTCCTTCAAAAAGCGTTGTCCTCAATGCTTGAGTAGTTCTTGATGCTTCTGTATAAAATTCTTGTCCTCCCATGTGGAATATTCAGCAGGTAAGTTCTTCCACTTGATGAGATACTCTGAAATTGATCGATTTCATAGCTGTCGGGTTCTTGTTTTTGTGACTACTCCAGGTTCCAATATGATTTTTCCTTCCTTTTCAATATCTGGCAATATTGTTTGAATTGGGATCTTTTGCAAGTTTTGAATAAGTGGCCATACTTCTTTGTCCTTCTTCCATTCATCTCTTGCTTTGTTTATCCAATTTGGTTGGATAATATAAATAGCAAAAAACAATGCTTCCACATCCTCATCCTTGAAGAGTATTCTCATTCGGTAAGGTCGCCATTTTTTAAGTGCATGTAGTATTGCCAACATTTCCTTCTCATAAATAGCTTGCTTGAGATGTAGCAGTAAAAATACCCAATCACCTACATCAAAACATTTTTCACTACGATGTTGATCTACCTGTTGTTTCGTTTGATTTTGCACCGAAGTGGCGTTATCCTTTAAAAGTTGGAGAACTTGCTATTGATGCTCGATGTGATCTTTCTCTGCTTGAACCTTTTTCTTCTTGATATGTCCTTCTATCTTTTGAGGAGTGGTAATTTCTTCCCGTCCTTTACAATATATGGTCGGATTCATTTCTTGATGCTCAATGTGATCTTTCACTTCTTGAACATTTTTCTTCTTGATGTGTCCTTCTATCTTGATAATTTGAGGAGTGGTAATTTCGTCCATTGAATTACAAGATATGGTTGGATTCATTTCTTCTTTCTCGATGTGATCTTTCACTACTTGCACCTTTTCCTTCTTGATATGTCCTTCTATCTTGAGAGTTTGAGGAGTGGTAATTCTTTCCAATGCTTTACAAGATATGGTCTGATTCATTTCTTCTTTCTCTGGGGTGGTGTCCTGGCGTATATCCTCTTCTTTTGATGTTTCTTGATCCTTTTCTTCCTCCTCTTCATATTCTATGTAAAATAATTTCTTCTCAGCACACCTATGACCTTTAGTGCATTTGCTATCACAATTGTAACACAACCCTTTTTCTCTTTTTTCTTCCAATTGTTGTGGTGTAACCCTTGTAGGTTGTGGAAGGCTGGGAGAAACAACACTTCCATCTTTATAGTTGTGAGGGGTATGCTTCCTGATTTCCATAATTTTTCTTTCCATTATGTCACAAACCCCTTTTACTCTTTCCAATTGTTGTGGTGTTTCTCTAAATAAGGTGTTGCTCTTTGTATCCTCATAATGTGCTATCATTTCCTCCGTGAAAATTGACCACGTAACAAGTTTTTTACGAGAACAAAGCCCTTCATACCATAAAAATTGATCTGGTTCTAAATATGAAGATGCAATACATAACTTTTGTAACAGTTGTACACCATGTAGATCAAAATATTGCTCCATTTGAAGTATCCAATTTACCGGATCCTTGCCATCAAACTTCCTCATCTTGTTTTTTCTTGATTTTAGGAGCTCAACCTTGAAACGACTGTAACTATGTACTTTTCAATCACCTAGTTCTGAATTTGTGACCTGCAGTAGCCCTCTATGTCCTCTTTCCAATGCCACTAGTCTGATCCAAATTGGATTCTCCAAGAAAGAGTTATGCACAATCTCCCGCAGTGACCTGATTATAGACTAGTTCAGTAGAGCGAACTTATATGAAGTTCCACGTGTCACTGTTTCAACCTTTGACTCTGAAAAATATATAAAAAGAAACTAAAGTATGTCCTCTTTCTTTACCTTCTTACGAAATTTCAATCCGATGCTCAGAAAGAACGTTATGACGATTTTTCCCAGGTCACCTGTTTTGAGTGTAATTCAGGAGTCTGCAAAAAGACCAACTTCCTCAGATGATATCTCCGACAATATCACGTAAAAATCTCTGAAATTCGGACCCAAGGTTCAGCGTCAATTCTTCTCAAATGGGTTTTTTTTTTAGACTTCTGAAACGTCACAGAAAAAAAGTTATAGCGAAAATGCCACGATGACTTGTTTGGAGCAGCGAAACCCTAGAATCCAAAGCTCTGATACCAAATGTTATGAAACCAGCTCACAAAAAGATAGAAAAGAGAGATCCACGCCTTAGAATTCAGCCTCTTCGAGGGGGCAACCTCCTTTACATTACATAAATGAACAATTCTTTGATGATACAAATGAAAATACCTCCTTTCTATATATAGGAGTCTAAGGGGGCATAACATAATCAGAGCCGACATAACAATAATAATGTAAGGGCACAATAATAACAATAGTGGGCTTCTATGGGGCACAATAGTAACAATATGGGCACTACATGGGTACATCAATATAATAAGTGGGTTGTACTAATAACAATAAGGGGTTACGCTAGTAGTATAGGGGCCTAACATTCACCCCCTTCAATTCATTCATTTTCCCCTAAAAAATCCCTTTTCCTAAGGTAAAAACCCCTTTTGCCTAGGGAAAGTAATCACCCTCATGTAAAACGCCTCTTTTCTTAAAAACCCACAAAATGTACTTAGCGTAAGTTATAATGTTTCCCTGTGAAAAGTAAATAAATTTCAAAACACATTATACTTAGAGCAAACCCTTTTTTTTGTTTTCATTCATATTAACTCATAATTTTAATTATATTTATTAAATCCCAAAAATACCCCTTTCCTGTATACTTTATTAAAAACCCCTATATTAATATCCCGCCCCAAACTTTGAAACATAAACTTTATTGGTGAATAATTAATGGGTTAATTAAGTTGATCAATGTCTAATTAATAATCAAGACCCACCACCAAATAAAAAGATTAATTAACCAATCTGTGGTTAATTAATAATCAACCCTGCCAATAAAATCACCCCCGACGTCATTAAACCTCCATAATCCGCAATTAATTAATCCCTCCACGCTTAAAACCCCCGCCGGGACCCTCCATTAAAGTTCATGTCAAGTACCCGCCCCGATCACCGTGCAATCAAGTCCCTTTTGATCCAACGGTCGACACTCATATTGGGCAGACTCTGAAAGCCAAACTTTACCCGCCCGATATGCTATGTGGCGCCTGATGAATGGCATCGGGCGGCCTCTCCCCAAAACCGCTCAAGCCCAAAAGCGGTGTGATATGATCCTGCTTACCGCCTCCCGCTAAACGACAAAACGTCGCATCCCCCACTTAACGCCAAATGTCCCTTTCTCCATGTACCCGCCAAAATAGTTGACTTTGTGAATAAAACTAAAAAAACTCATTGTTTTTAGTTTTACCATGAAAAAGACCACTCAAACCTCCATGCAAGCACCAGAGCACGTACAACCGTCAACCCACGTCCAACTGCCAACCTGCTGAAGCTGCTGAAACTCCAAACCACCTTTCAGTCATGTGCGCTTCCTGCAAACCGTGCATAGTCGCTCATCACTCCGTTTAAAGCCGAAACCAGGTATTTACCCAAATTCGCTAAGAAACCCTGTTTTATTCCCGAAACTGGACTCAATTGCTTTAAATTACTAAGTAATTCAGTAAGACAGTTGCCCAGTGACTCCAAATACTCTGAATTAGACCAATTTTCCTCAATTTCACTAAAAACACTTCGCCCTCGTCCTTGAATCCACAAGAACCAAGGACGGTTGCTCCCATTGCACTGAATATCCTACCAATTTCTACTCCCCAGAGGGATTTAGACCATCTACCATTGGCAGATAAAGATTTTCAGATTAAAGATACCTCTGTCCAAGAATCCCCTTTGAAACTATACTGCAGGTACAGAGACCAGTACCTGAACCATGCAGATTACATAGGGCTTTGGGAATCAGGTTTACCCAAGTACCAATTCCCCAGAGTTCATATCTTCCCAGAGATTATCCATTACTGCCATATGAACTATAATCCCAACCAAAGGACAATAATGACCCTTGATCATTCTGTATTATTTACCATCACTACTAAGTCCATAAATGAAATGCTACAATTACAACTAAGCCAAAGCCTGACCCCTCTCTCTGTTGGAGATTTTCTTAACAGATTCCCTACACTCACCTCAATCAAACTTGATCGGTTATTCTAGACCTTCATAAGGATTCTCCACCATACATATCTACCATATTCTCTGACCTTGGCCGAGACATCATAGACATGATATCCAGTGTGTTAGGCCAGACTGCAAGTGAATTTGTTGATGAAATTATTATAGCCTTTATGTCCATCTACTATCCTGGGCAGCCCCCAGCCATCATGTTTGACTATGCTAAGTTCATGGCTGATAAAATGCATGATCAATTCATGAGGATGGATAATGAAAGAGTGTTCACATATTCTTCAGTTTTATATCATCTTTTCCTATATTATCAAGCTAACAAATTCCCAATCACACTCCAAAAGCTTGATACCAGAGGCAACCCTAGATCAATGGTCTTCTGGACTTCATTAATCCACCTACATGAGTCTCTATATTCTTATACTGATTTCATAGATCTCTTTGTGCACCGAGTGGAAACTATGCTATTAGGAAGTCCTCCCCCCCAGAATCAGTGCAGATATCAGGAGGGTCCTACAGTTGTCCAAACAATATAGAGTGGGAGATTGGTACTTGTACCAAAAACACACTAAAATCAGAATATATGGATGTGAGTTGGCTCCCTACAAATTGCCCAGATACCTCCCCATGAGATTGTTTGCTCTGGAGTACTATAGGCAAATGATTAATTCAGATGAGGTGCATTTTGTGAAGGCCAAGAAGAAAGCTCAACTTAGGATAAAATATCAGCTTGGCCCCTTCATATGTAACAGTAGGGAAGCAGGGAAGGAAGCAGAGGAAATCCTCCAAAGGCTGAAACTGAAACAAAGTTTTATCTGGAATTATGACCCTTTAGAGTTCATTTGCAATAGGAGACAAAACAACAAATTATCTCCTTATATCCACCATAGAATTCCTGAAATTGAACAATATGAAAATCAATTAGAATGGGTGGAAAACACTTTGGTAGACCGAGATAACACATAAATTCTTGTCAATAATGTATTGATTGATTTAGAAATAAGAATTGATGAATATTCATTTGTACAGGTGCCAGGAGAGTCCCAATCTCAAAGAGAATCACAGGGACACAGTGGGCAAACAATAGAAAAAAGACATCAGGAGCAAGAGCCATCAGAGCAGACAGAGGAATCAAAACAACCAGAGATATCAGAAGAACTTATTCAACCAGAACATATCATGAACAATCCACCTATTTTACAGACTCCTTTAAATGAGGAGAGAAATCCTAAAGAGATTGAGAGGAGGCCACTCCTTCGAGCAGACCTATTGCCCAAACTTATGTTAAGAGGCAAAGGTTGAATCCATTTTCAGAACATGAGTTTACTGAAGAAACAACAGGAACTATAGGTGTAGAAAGAGCAAACAACAGGCATACCACTCCCTCAGGAGGTACACAAGAACCTTCCACCTCACAGGCTCAAATGCTAGAGAGACAACAGAGCGTGGAAGTATCCTCCTTCAGAGCTCCTACTGGCTAGAGCCAAGACATTAGAGAGAAATATAAAGAAATAAAGGCCAGGAATGAAAGGTTGAAGGCCCAAAGCTATGCACATTACCTAAGAATGGCTCCTACTAATCAGACAAGGCTAATGTCAGCCTTTGATGTGAAAAAAGGTAAAGTGTAGATGAATTTCATGAATCCAACTACACAGCAGCCCAGGTCAATTGCAGATTACTTGAAAATAGACTTTGAAGTAATGGCAAAGGATATCCATCCTATCGACCAAATAAAATTACATAAGAAGACTGGAGAAATGGTCTACTCCACCTTGACCAACAAGGAAATTGCAGCTCACCAACTCCAAAATTCGCTGAATAATATGTCAGTGCAATTCCAGCTAGAGAAGGTCTCTTCACAGGCCAAAGACACCAAAATAAAGTCCTTAGAGGTCTTAGTCATAGAACTGGGCCATGATCCCAAAGATGTGAAAGCTGCAAAAAAGCTTATTAAAAAGAAAAATGATGACATAGCTGCACTGAAAAAGCAGCTCAAAATTCCTCCTCTTCATCATCCTCAGACAGCTAAAGTATTGGGAACTCAGAAGGAGGAAGAGCTTATGGACTTAGTCCTTAAGCTGAATGAACAACTAAAACAAACAGAGAAAGAGCTGGATAACTTGATATAGTCTAAACAGGGTGAGTTGGCCACCACTCCTCAGATTGTAATTCCTACAGTCTCTACAGTGGTACCCTCCACATTGGCTGCTTCACTATCACTCACAGTTCCACCAGCTACAGCTATGCCAGTCACAGGTACATCAACAAGCGTAGGGACATCCACAAAAAAGACAAATGAATTGGTAAAAGCCATGGAAGAAATGAGCATCTAGGCTACTGAGCTTAAGAAGCTTAGAGAAAAAGTGTCAAGTTTGGACACTAATTGCAAACTTGCACAAATACAACATAAGGAAGAAGTTCAGAAGAATCAAAGAATGGGAGAAAGAATATAAGTCCTTGAAAAGGACTTGACATTGCAAAAACCACTTGGAGACATGAAGGAAATTCTTTGGGCCAACATGATTGATTCTATCAATGATGTTTGGCCATCTATTCAAGTAATTTTTGAACAAATTGAACTAGTAAAAGTGGCTACAGAAGCAATCCACAAGACAATGGAATAGTTGGGAGATAAGCCTGAAGAAGCCAACCAGTTGATAGAATTTTTGAACAGTAGAAATAGGTACCAGCTTGTTGAACTAGAAATAGAAGATAGAACATGAAGTATCATAGAAATAAAGAAGGTTCTCACCAAAAGGAACCTGATGCTCAATCTGGAGAAAAGGTGCCAAAGCATCCAAGCAGACATTGATATATTTATGACAAAGTTTGGTATTTTGAGGGAAAAAGGACTTCCTAGTCCTATGGTAATACATGACAAGCTGATGACCCAAGATGATTATGTTGAAAGACTAAACAAGTTGGCCACTAACCAAGCTAGCACTTCAGGGGTAAAAGCTTTTCCCATTGGAAAGGTATTATATGATAGTCTGGAAAATCTGTTTTTCATAGAGCATGAGGTCAAGCACTTGTTCGTCAATAGGCCAAATTTTTCCAAGTATACAGAAGCTGATGAGATATATAGAAAGATGATAAGGATAAAATTACCTGACAGTGAATGGTGGATGAAACTGACATATTTACTATAAAGTTACTGTAGTAAATCTATGTGGCTGCCAGTTAAAACATGTAAAACAGAGTCAAAGTATAGCAGGTAAAGAGTATCAGTAGGTAGAAGACATAAATTAATTCCAGCACATAAGTATCAAGAAATTGAAAGAGCCAAATCCGAATTACAACAACCAGCATAGTCATAATAAAAGGGACAACAAGAAGACAGTTCTCCATTTGTCTCTATCTTCATGCTTGAAGATATTTTCAGTTTCCTAGAATAATTCTCATATTGTTATGAGATATTTTGTAACATTTTTTGTGTAAATACTTCACAAATTGAAGTAATTAGGGTGGATTAAAATACATTTCTGTAGACATTTTATATCGAGCTAACGAGCTATTGTATTCGAGACTGGACTGGTTTGCTGGTTTATGAAATAAAGCTAAGAACATTTCACTGGATTCTTGTGCATAGTTGGAACAAATAAGTATTATCCCTTCATGTTTAAATATTGCTTTCTCTTCATGTTATAAATATTCATATGTGTCTCTTATGAAATCTGAATAGTAAACAAGGAATGATATCTCAAAATTAGCTTAAATGCTCTCTGTTTTAACTGTTTACTTTCTATATGTTTTCTGCTAAATTATCTTGGTCTGGGAATTCTTAATTTCTCCCTTACTTTCGTAGTCCCCCCCCACCCTTTTGGTCCATAGTAAAGGATTCTTCATTGCCCTTTGCTCTGGTTACGACTACCTCATCCATTGGAACTTGTAGATTTGCTTTTTGTTGTGCTAGCCTGTGTAGAAATTTTGAATAATATAACACTTATTCACAAAGATTATCCTGATTATACATTATTTGCAGAATGCATGCATAATACATAACCTCCTCTACGTTGATCATCAATTTTGCATAATTAAGAAACAATCGCATGCGCACATTGAAACATCAATCACACATATCAACACAGTATGTACTGGGGAAAGAATACAACTGAAAACCCCCAACTATCTGTATATTATAATGATAGAGAACATGTAACAATACATAGTACAATACTCCTCACAAGTACTCAGTACTATCTCCACCTGCTACACACAAACTAGCTCAGATCTGAATCAAGTCACAAGTTCAAATATCCTCCATTGTTTGCCTGCCTCTACTGCGCAATCCAAGATGAGAATAGGAATAATCCAAGCTCGTTTTCCCTTGGCTTGTACTGTGCAATCCTCACTGGAAATATCAATCATTGATTGTGCAAATCTCGTGCACAACTATAGTCACAGCCGATAGTAGTCTCCACCTCTAACACCTGTCTCCACTGAACTGTCCATGCACTGAGTTAACTGATGTATTCTTTAGTTGATTTACGAGTTAATAATTAGTGAATTAATTAATAATTAATTAAATCACTCATCACTAGTGTATTTGACAGTTAGACTAAATACAACTAGTTCAACCAAGTCAAACTGAACACAACTCCGTCAACTCCTCAATCAATTCCACCAAACTCAACCACTTGAGTTCTAACTGAAGTCCATCATGCAATAGCTCAACTAACCCATAAGAAAAGCGTATTTCCTTCTGGCAATTGCATGTGCCACATCCGTAGCTCGAACTGAAGTGCTCCAAGAGGATAAGATAATGTTTATAGTCCAAATATTATTAAGAGCTAATAATATTCGGTTGTTCTATTTTTAGACTGGCATTCTAAAAATAGACTCTGCCCATATGTCTAAAAATAGAAGTCCATCTATTTTTACCAACATGACCAATCATCCACAAATAGCATCCTGCAACTCATAGACCATGATCCATATGTCTAAAAATAGACTTTGCGCCAAAAATAGCCTGCGGGCCCACTTAGTGAAGGCGACTTCTTTTCACTAAGCTCCATCATCTTGTTGCATTTTCAACACTCCCTCTCAACAAGATATGGATTATCTGCAACCCCTATCCTGCAACTCTGGAATGTTCTGCATGCAACACATTTGCCCGGTCCACTTGCTCCAACAACACTTGGAACAAAAACACTCCCAAATGACCACTCTATTGGGCTAGGAACATACTCTGATGCTGAAGCTCTACCTGCTGCTGACAAGTGCTCCCTCTCTGACATTTGCGCTACTACAACATCTCCATGCATCTCGCACCATTGCACACTTCTCTATGCCACCTAGCACTGTGCAAAACACTTGTGCCTCTCGCATTGCTGCATCCTGCTAGCTATGCGTTGTCCTGGGATTTCCTACACTGTCGCTCTCTTTGCCACTCCATCCGCATCTGTCTCTACCCAATCAGTCAGTTCCTGCTACTCATCATCGGGGCTCTCGTAGCAAGGTCTCATCCAAGAGGTTGGGTACCTCAAGGATCCTACCCCTCATCCTTGGGACGATCACTCTATATCGCCCCACATCCTACCTGGAGGTATGGCTGCATGTGATTCCTCAGCCCACCTAGCTCGAAGTTTCCCCCTACTGGAGGTCTCTGCATGAGTAGATGTCTCTACTTGATCTCCACTCAACTTCCCTTGTTGTGGCTACTGCACAATCTCCTGAAGTTGCTGCACCAATCGTGGCTCCTCCACAGTCATCTGAGACTTCTTCTAGCTCTGTATGTTGAGAGGTAATATACGCTCCCTCTCAACCACCAAGTCTCCATCAGTTGCCTCGCTGCTCAAGGCTTTGCATGCATCTTGAACCTCAAGAGCATACAGCTTCTTGATCCGTGAATCAATCTGCTTCACCTGTCTAGTGATGATGTGTCCAAGGAAAACCTTTCCCTTACTGAAGACTACATCATAGCCTCTGTCTTCCAGCATTGAGATCGACACCAAGTTTCTCTTCAGTCCTGGTACATACTTGACATTGGTCAAGGTAAGGCGAGATCCATGCTCCCTCTGAAAAATAACTGTGCCTACACCTGAGACACTATACTTCTCATCATTACCCATCGCTATGAGTATCTGGAGATCTTTCTCCTCCAAAGTACTGAACAAACTCTTGTCACCGGTCATGTGGAAAGAAGCTCCACTGTCAAGAAACCAACCATTTCCCACCATGGATGAAACCATGCATGCAAAGAGTGTGAAATCCAACTCAAACTGTGAAGCAAGTGCCTCACCTTCAGATCCTTCCTCGGATCCCTTCTTGGATTTCCTCCATGGACAATTTGCAGCATAATGGCCCACCTCATGACAACGAAAGCATCGCACTTTCAATTTGTCAACCTTCTTCCCATCATTGGAAGAACTGGATTCGGAAAGAGAACCCTTCTCCTTCCCCTTCTTTGCTTTGGCAGCCAAAGCGCAATTTTCTTCATCAGATGCCTTTGATGAAGATCCGTCCCTGGTATTCCGCCTGATCTCCTCTTGCACAAGATCTTACCAAAGTCTCTCCCATCCTGGAAACTTCTCCCGACCATTGACAGAGTCCTGATAGGAATGCCAACTCTTCAGAAGACCAAGGAGAGATAAGCTCATCAAGTCCTCATCATCGACAGTCACCCCCACACTTCCCAGCTCATCCTGGCATTGGGTGAACTTCATGAGATACTTGGGCATACTGTCTCCATTCTCACACTTAATGTTTCTGAGTTTATCCTTGAGCGCTACTTCCTCTGGTCACTCTTGCTTTGGAATAAATCTATCAACGCTTTCCACATCAAGTATGGAGAATCCTTTCCATGCAGGCTGGATATAATGTGATCCTTCACGCCCTCCAACAGAATCCTTTGACACTTTGCTGTCTTCTTTTGCCAAGCCTCAATGTGAGCAACATCAGTAGGCTTTGGGACCTCAACCTCTATGAACTCCTTCAACCCATTGTCATCTAACACCGCCTCCATCCTGTCTTTCCATGCAATATAATTCGAGTTGCCTTCAAGGGCATACTCCAATCGCAATCTGTTGAAAGACATTTCAACTTCGACACCAAGAAAATACTGCTGCAAATTCGAATTCCACCAGCTCAAAACTCAACCGCTTCTCATCTAAAATTCGTGAGAACAAAGTATTTCTCCTACAGAGATTGACTGTATGGGCTTTTACCGGATATCTCACCTTCCAAAAGAAGGATGAATCCAGAGGCTACCTGGCCCGATTGCAAACTCTGCTTGAAGAAATAAAATGTAATCACTTTCTGAATAATAGATCTAATGATCAACTTCGCTTTGATACCATGTATAAATTTTGAATTATAACACTTATTCACAGAGATTATCCTGATTATACACTATTTGCGGAATGCATGCATAATACATAACCTCCTCTACGTTGATCATCAATTTTTCATAATTAAGAAACAATCGCATGCACACATTGAAATATCAATCACACATATCAACACAGTATGTACTGGGGAAAGCATACAACTGAAAATCCCCAACTATGTGTATATTATAATGATAGAGAACATGTAACAATACATAGTACAATACTCCTCACAAGTACTCAGTACTATCTCCACCTGCTACCCACAAACTAGCTCAGATCTGAATCAAGTCACAAGTTCAAATCTCCTCCACTGTTTGCCTGCCTCTACTGCGCAATCCAAGATGAGAATAGGAATAATCCAAGCTCATTTTCCCTTGGATTGTACTGCGCAATCCTCATTGGCAATCTCAATCATTGATTGTGCAAATCTCATGCACAACTATAGTCACAACTAATAGTAGTCTCCACCTCTAACACATGTCTCCAGTGAACTGTCCATGCACTGAGTTAACTGATGTATTCTTTAGTTGATTTATGGGTTAATAATTAGTGAATTAATTAATAATTAATTCACATCACTCATCACTAGTGTATTTGACAGTTAGACTAAATACAACTAGTTCAACCAAGTCAAACTGAACACAACTCCATCAACTCCTCAATCAACTCCACCAAACTCAATCACTTGAGTTCTAACTGAAGTCCATCATACAATAGCTCAACTAACCCATAAGAAAAGCGTATTTCCTTATGGCAGTTGCATGTGCCACATCTGTAGCTCCAACTGAAGTGCTCCAAGAGGATAAGATAATGTTTATAGTCCAAATATTTTTAAGAGCTAATAATATTTGACTGTTCTATTTTTAGACTAGCAGTCTAAAAATAGACTCCGCCCATATGTCTAAAAATAGAAGTCCATCTATTTTTACCAACATGAACAATCATCCACAAATAGCATCCTGCAACTCATAGACTATGATCCATATGTCTAAAAATAGACATAGTCTAAAAATAGACTTTGCGACAAAAATAGCCTGCGGGCCCACTAAGTGAAGGCGACTTCTTTTCACTAAGCTCCATCATCTTGTTGCATTTTCAACAGCCTACCCTGTGAACTCTTACTTTAGCGATTGATCTGATCTAGTTAAGCCACTCTTAGTTTGACTCCATAGCCCAATGGCCTGAAAACTTGTTCTGCCCATCTGTTTTCTTAATTCCACCATCCAATCAAAACCAAAACATCATGAGCACTAAGAACCAGCCTAAAACATCACCCAAACAAAGTTAAATTATAAAGAGAGAGCCCTCTCTGGACTTGGGTTGGTTAGAACTCGAGTTTAAAGATTAGGTTTGTGGTTACCTCAGACTATTCCTTCTTTGATAACTTCTAGGGAAAACATCTGAGTGATAACAGTTTGAATAACACCTTTTTTTTTAATGGTAAATTTTGTGCAAAAAACACCCTCAAAACGAAAAGTGTTGATGTTCGTATAACGCTTTTTTTTTCAATGGTAAATTTTGTGCAAAAACACCCTCAAAACCAATTTTGAACTTATACCTCATACTTTCATATTATTTTTGATACAATAGTGAATACTTGTATTCAGTTTGCATATTATCTAAAATTGGTAGGTGAATCTTTATTTTTAATTGAATACTTTGGGATATGTGCATTTTTTTGAGATTCATGATTATATCTTTATTGTTGGTGGTTTACCAAGTGCAGTTAAGTTCCTACACCAAGTTCAATTTCTGCACCAAGTATACTTCCTGTACCAAGTTCAGTTTATGCACCAAGTATAGTTCTTGCACCAATTTGGGGCTTGACCTATTAGCACATTTCCAGGAGAAAATCGAGACATGGTTTGTGTCCATAATGATGTTTTCATGCTTCCACATGAGTTAGAATGCACCTAGTTCTTACTGATGGATTTTTAGAAATTAATTAATGCTTTAGCCCCAAATTTGCAACAGTTTTCAAACTGAAAACTTTCTCCTCGATTTTCGTGCATATGAGGGTGAATATCAAAACTCTGCGACTTCGATTTTTCTCCAAAAGTAGAAAATTGGGTACAACATGAGCCACTTTAAAAAATTCACCACGGTTTGGGAGATTAGAAGGGTTCTTTGAGGCAGATTTGTAACATATGAAATTTTCCAAAATTTCAAGATCATGGCTAGATTGGCAGAAATGCAAAATCATGCATCAAATCTGTGTTTCTTCGATTAGCTAATGGCTGTACTAGACTTCCATTGATGGAAAACTATTATGATATTTTCTCATTTCATTTGAACTTGATTTGGATGGTTCAAAGTCAATTATGTAATTCTAAAACCTATAAAAGTCATCCATGGCTCATTATCAAGGGTAGATAGGGATAGGGAAGCCATTCCACACTCTATGCTATTGGTTTAAACGTTGTGGCAACCCCATCTTGGGTGTTGATCTTTGAGCTCCACTCTCGATGTAGAAGATTGAGCAGTAATTGAGTACAAGACTCATGCCAGGTTTCATTTTATTTATTTGTGCATTGTAAGTTTAATTTTGTCTTTGTGATTAGATCTCTCATAGAGGGGAAAAGCTAGTTTGTTTGGGCCCACCAACCTAACTTGTCACCCTCTATATTTTGTTTATTTACTTAGTAAGTTACAAATCTAGTTATTGGAATTATTATTTATGGCTTGTGTGTGCTAACTAGGATGATTGAGTTTGGACCTAAAGGTTTTTAGAGAGATATTATATACTCAGTTTCGCCACTTGCTCCCTCATTGTATGCAAGCTTATATCTCTAAGATCTAGAAATGTTTTGACTGTGTGCCTAGATTAACATTTATAACAAGCATTGATGTGATTGATCATGGATGGATATTGTTCATGATCCATAATACAATTTTCTTTGACATGTGTATTACATTGATTGGATTGAAATTATACTCTGTTTTATAGTCAACCTTTAGGGTTTGAATTACGTCCACGACTTGGAGTGACTTGTATTAAATCTTGGAAGATCAAGAACCTTTTAAGAATGACAGATCTACCTTGATCCGAGTCATCTGTGGAATGAAAATCAAATACTACAAGCTTGTGACATATGGAAATCCTGCATTAATACTGACTTGGCTTTGCCTTATATCTATCGTATGATTGATAATATTGGTCGTATTGTAGTTTTATTGTGCATGAGTGAACAAGGAGTTATTGATAATATTGATTTCCTCATCTTTTGACTTGTTGACATTCATTTAATAGAGCATAATACATGTATGATGTCGATCGTCTCATTGTTTTCCAACCATTATACTTTAACTCAATGCACTATTTCATATTCCTTTGATGTACATCTATTGCACAAATACTAGAGTCAAGGATCGATTCATGACAAGGATTTTGAACATTAAAACTGCAATTTGAGGCACTATAAATATATCACGAACTTGTCATTTTGAACCCTCTTCTTTAATATATTACATTCTTTGGTGTTCTCTGCATCATTTCCAGAATTGTTCTTTAAATGAGATAGTAAGTTTATTGGTTTATAAAGATTCAAAATTGCACACAAGCTTAGAATGAATAATTAGCATTGGATCTAAGTGGAGAGCCTTTCCATCAATATGTTTGAAGTTTGAATTAAAGAGGTATTCCATAACTAGATTTGAAACTTATTCTTCATTGTTTTGGATTTACACAGGGTGCAAAGTAGTTCATTAAACTTGGCTGATTGAGTTTTGTGAAGGTATTTGTATTGCGTATGGAACATATTACTTAGGGTTTACTTACTTTATTTCTCAACTAGTATGAGATAGTCTTGCTAATTTAATTAATAATCAAATGTTAGGTTTGCAGTTAATTAATAATTAGGGTTCGCCTCTTAGTTTTTGATAGTTAGGGTTTCTTTACCTGTAAATAGTTAGGATTTACTTTCTCGATTGCCAATAACCAAGGTTTTCTTACAATTGTTGATAGATTGCAAGATTAGTGTTTATGTTTTCATTTCGAAAGATTGTTTTTTAGTGTAGGATTAGAGCATGATTGATTAAGTGCAGGATCTTAATGTGTGAGCAGGTAGTCTAGGGAATTTTGTTTTGTAGGTCGTTGGAGTATTTCTTTGGCATTTACAGTGCTGTGCCAAGAAGTCCACGAACCCCAGATTGACATTAAATGATGATCCATTAACACAACATATATAGTACCCAACAACCACCCACATCAAAGATCATAACTTTGAGGACTCTTATGCACATGGATCCATTCACTCATGATGCATACAAAAAGGCATATTCAAAGGATGAGGACTTTGCGGAGGTGTTTCAACGGTTGCAGAGAACTTTGGTGTAGGGAAGACAATGACCAACTTTATGGTTTCATTTCTAAATATTGTTTTTTAGTGCATGATTAGAGCATGGATTGATTAAGTGCAAGAATTCAAGGTGTGAGGAGGTAGTCTAGGGTTTTATTTTGCAGGTCACTGGAGTATTTATTTGGCATTTCGAGTGTTTCACCTCGGAGTCGATGGACACCATATTGACATTAAATGTTGGTCCATTAACCCAACATATATAGCACCCAACAACCATGCACATCAAAGATCACAACTTTGAATATTATTATGCACACTGAGCCATTCACCCATGATGCATACAAAGAGGAATATTCAAAGGACAAGGCCTTTGAGGAGGTGTTTCAATGGTTGGAGGGCACTTTGGTGTAGGGAAGACAATGGCTAGCTTGCAAAGGTATGTGTATTGGCCCAAGATGCAAGAACAAGTAGATAGGCTCATAAGAGGATGCATGATTTTTTGTACCAGCAAGCCTGACAATAGAAAATAGGGTCTATACTATCATATCTTACTGGTACCCACTCGTCCTTGGGAGAGCATTTACATGGACTTTTTATGAGGTTTACCAATAAGCAGGAAGGGACATGACAACCTATTGATGGTAGTTGACAGGTTCAACAAGATGTGTGTTCTGATGCCCTATAAAAAGACCATTAGTGGGCAAGAATCAACAAACTTGTTCTTTGGACAATTTTGGGTGCGCTTTGGGATACCATGTAGCACCGTTTTAGATAGGGGCACAAGATTTATCAGTGCATTATGAACTACATTGTGGGAGAAGATGGACACAAAGTTAAAGATATCTACAACATTCCATCCACAGATAGATGGGTAGATAGAAGTAGTAAAAAAGACTTTGGTGTAGCTTCTGAGGGGTACAACTAGAAGCACCTAAATACCCGGGATGCAAATCTAGTATATATACAACATTCTTATAGTAGAGTAATCCATAATTCTACTGGAAATCCCTCATCTGAAACTTGTTTTGGATATTTTCCACCTTCACCTTTGGACATTGCATATGGGCAGCAAGGAGGAGTGAGGGGAGATTTTACAAGAGATGCATTGAGGGCTAAAATTTTTATAGAGATAATCAAGAATATCCATATACATGTACAAGAGACATTGTAGAAGTCATAGGAGAAATATGAGGCCATGCATGATTAGCATAGAACAAAGAAATTGTTCAAGGTGGGAGACCAAGTATACTACAGTTGAACAAGAGAAGCTATAAGGGCTTGATAAGAAAATCAATGCTCTATGGTATGTCCCCTTTAATATATTAGAAAAGGTGGGTGATAATTCCTATTGACTTAGTTTAACACAATATATGTGCATTTACTCAATTATGTGTAAAGAATCTGAAACTATATGAGACTTCCATGACAGATCAAGAAGAGGAATAGATCCTACCTTATTTGGAGGATTTGGCACCAGATGCTCAGGTAGAGTTGAAAGAATATACAATTTTGTAGAATATTTCTAGAAATATAGGACAAGGGGAACATAACCTTTGGCAGATTGGCTTGAAAGGACAACTTCTAGGAAAAGCTAAATGGTACACCTAGGAGAAGGTGGAGGAAAAAAATAGTGACCTCTTTCATTAGAATGTTTTGGGGATGAAAAGACTCACAAAATGACCCGTATTAGATCATTATATATTTTTTTCATCTATCTCGATGCTTTCAGAGTGGAAAAAGTTGAGAAATTAATTCACAAGACCCATTTTACTGACAGGACATAGTTTGGAAAATTGGGGTCTGAAACCTTCCAAGAGCCTTTTGAGGAATCAAATGATATTTTTTGGGGGTATAAATTTGTCACTTTAGCATTTCTATTCTACAAAATGAGGTGTTTCCAATGGCATAAGAATCATGTAAATCAGAGTCCGTATGCGAAAGTTATGCCACTCAGAAGTTGGCCTTCCTTTTTCCACCACCATAATTTGAGAGGATGCCATGTTGGCCCCCATTATTCATGAAATGGGGCTAGCCACATGGTTATGATGAAGAATATTATAGAAGAGTCTACATTGTAACTCTGGTTAAGATTTGAGGTAGTCAAACCTAACAACTAGCAGGCTATCAAGTTGTTTTATAGTTGGGCCATTAGGAGGAAAACGTGTTCCATTCTGTCGAGTGAATTTGTTCCATAAATAAGAAAAAATAGCTAAGAGTGATAAGATATAGAGAAAAAATATATTATTTGTGCATTATAGTATCCCACAAGCCATAAACCATAATTATTTGTATTCACTGTTATATACCTAGGGGGGATAATATTGGGTACAAAGGGAGGTACCCAAGGTAATAATGCAATAATGAGATGGGCCATAGTAATAAATAAGGTGGTTAACCCATATCATGTAAGGGACCACAAGTAGTTAGTAATAATGTAATGGGCCCATGGTATTAGTTCGATGGTATGAGGGAACCATGGTAATGATCCATGGTATTCTATGTATGAGGCCTATATAGAGGCTAGAGACTCCACATGGAGAGAGCTCAAGGAATTGTGTCAAGGATTATTGTATGAACAGACATATGGCTTGTGGAGTGTTCTCCTACCTTAAGGAGTGAATGTATGGTGTTTCCCTACCTTAAGGGTTTTGATATCAATAAAGTGAATCATTTCTATCTATTCAGATCTTGTTATTTTTTGGGTATATTTGTTATTTATCATATATTTTTGGATCAGAGATATAACAAGTGGTATTAGAGCACTTTCTTGGGCAAAAGTGGAGAACTTTTTTATTTTTTATTTTTATTTAATTTTTATTTTTTATTTTTTTTGCAGGATTTCAGGGGCGGCGAGTTTGCAGATCAGATATGTACGTTTTGGTGCAAGATCTACAAAATCTAATTGTAGATATGGATTATTTGTGAAAAAATAGCCTATTTCAAAAAAAAAATCGGTTGAATCGGAGTCCGGATGAAGGAGATATCGCTGATCTAAAAATCAGTGGGGTTGCAGACAATTTTTCAGGGCAGCGAGTTTGCGGCGCTGATTTGGACGTCTTGGGGAAAGATCTGAAAAATATAATTGCAGATCTGAATTCTTTGTGAAAAATACCCAATTTCAAAAAAAAAATCAATCAAATCGGAGTCCGGATGAGGGAGATATCGCTAATTTAAAATCAGCTCTTTTTTGCAGAAATTTTGGTGACAGCGGGAGAGTTGCAGCGCAGACCTGAAATTCCAGTGCCTTGATCAAGATTTCTATCACATGGGCAGATGCATAATGATTGTTACATTTTTGAAAATAGGTCATAATAGGGATTCTGAGCAATATTGACTAAATTGTGACTATTTCAAATTTTCACCAATTTTTTTGTGATGGCGGGCCTACCTGAGAGTTTGTGGGACTTGTATAATTTTAATGGCTCTCATTGAGCCAAATGGCTAGCACAAATGGAGAAATGTTTTAATTTGAATTATATCATGAATGATGAGACTTAGCTAAGAATGGGAAAAATGTACTTGGACAACGAAATATGGCAATGGTGGCAAAGGCATCAACATTGCTATCGAAGGCCCTTGACTTGGGACATATTCACAAAAGCTATTATGGACCACTTTGACCGTAAAACTAATATTGTGGATAAGCTCACACAGACAGACACATAGCCTAGCAAAGATTTTATTTTTACAGAAAAGAAGGAAACCAAGGAACCTAAAGGGTTATTTTCTGCTGGTATCTCCTTATTGCAGGTTCATGGATTGATTCAGAAAGAGAAGATCATTGTTTCTATAAATCCCAGTTGCCAGCATAATTTCATCAATGTTAATTTGACAAAAAAATTGCAAGTTCCTGCAAAACACATTGAAAACACACAGGTGGATGATGAGGATGTTCAAGTGTATAAGGATTTGAAGATTTCTATGGATAAGTATGTGTTGCATGGTGATTTTTATACTTCAAAGATGTATATTATGGATGTTGTTTTAGGATATTCTTGGATGGAATATGTGGGTATTATAAATATTAACGTGCAGAAGAAATTCCTAAAGCTCTGGTATAAAAAGAAGAAAATTACATTACAGGATATTTCCATCAATAAACAGGTAGAGTCCATGGAAGTTGACGCAAAAGATGTTCCAGGGATTGACATATCAGATGATGAGCAGTTGATGGTCGACAATCAAACACAAACAGAGGCTGAAGCCGAAAAGGTTACAGGTGTTGATACATCAGATGAGGGCTCAGTGGTGGAAGTAATATTGGAAGATAAGACACCACAACAGGCACCACAACATAACAGTCAGGCTCCAGTAAGGAGTGAATTAAAGAAAAAGACACATTGGGTTAAAACTTCAACATATAATCACCCTCATCACCCCGCAAGACAACAACCAACAAGATGGCAACCAATTAGCCACAAGGATCACAACCCCCGCCGGACAGATAGAGAGGAGCAAAGATCCACCTACTACACATCAACACAGAAGAGCTACCATGATCAACTTCCATCTTAAGCGAGCGCGACACTAGTGAGATCGAGGGTTCATCTTTATCTTGGATGGTCAGATGCACGTGCATGGTACCAGTGGACTACTCTTTTGAGTAGATCTTATTATTTATGTTCTTCCCATGTTTCGGGGACGAAACATGCTAAGGGGGTGGAATGTTATATACCTAGGGGGGATAATATGGGGTACAAAGGGAGGTACCCAAGGTAATAATGTAATAATGAGATGGGCCATAGTAATAAATAAAGTGGTTAAACCATATCATGTAAGGGACCACAAGTAGTTAGTAATAATGTAATGGGTCCATGGTATTAGTTCGATGGTATGAGGGAACCATGGTAATGATCCATGGTATTGTATGTATGAGGCCTATATAGAAGCTAGAGACTCCGCATGGAGAGATGTCAAGGAATTGTGTCAAGGATTATTGTATGAACATGCATATGGCTTATGGAGTGTTCTCCTTCCTTAAGGAGTGAATGTATGGTGTTTCCTTACCTTAAGGGTTTTGATATCAATAAAGTGAAGAATTTCTATATTTGGATCTTATTATTCATGGGTTTATTTATATTTTCATATATTTTTTGGTTTGATCTATAACATTCACAAACATTTTCTATTCAAAGAAAGAGAGGAGAGTGAGCTCACCATCTAGCTGGGTTTTTCTCTCGAAAGGGATTCCCATGTCATATATTGTGTCAAATGTGCGTGTAATATTTTATTTTAATGTTCTCTATTTTCTGCATAATTTCAATTTTGGATGCATACACTATTAACAATAATTTATAGACTGATAAATCTAAAGAGAAATAAAACTGTAATAATGTAGATTTTGGATTTTAGGTATAATTTTATCAGATCTATTATGACAAACTAACCAGTGGAATATCCATGGAAGTTTATGGATCATATTGAAACTACAATAAAAACCTCATTCACTATTAATATCTATTATGTTGTAACTTACTCTGGGCTTGAAGGTATTGTAGCAACTTGTGATTTGCATGGAATTTTGTCTCCTTTCCCTTTAATTAATGTTTCCACTTTTTTATAGCTTGTACCAAGTCTTAGAGATCCTTGTCATTCATAGGGTAGTTGAGAAAAACCCCATGAAACACTTCATAATTGTAGCATGTATGCCTCACTCCCTAAATCAATACTATTCCCATAACATTCCCACTTACATACATCTCTAATGTGAAAGGTTGCTACACATTTGGCATTGCAAGAACCAGTGCTTGACTGATTTTATTATTTAACTTCTCAAAGGCCTTCTATTGACCTTTACCCACTATAATATCTTTCCACTTGTTGCTATGGCATGGAGTGGTGGGACTACTACTAAAAGTGAGGCTATGAATTTCCTTAGGTATTGTGCTACCCCTTAGAAACATTTGTAGGAACCAACCACTTCATGGTGGCCTAGGTATTGGCAAGAACTATCTTGAGCTCTCGTCCACCAATTGGATAAACTAAGTACACCAAATATTGTTGTGAAAGCTCACATCTCTTAATATTTTCTAACAACTAGTGCTTCTTTAAATTCTTTATCACCTACATCAAATGTGAGAAGTGCTCCTCCCATGTAGCATTGTGTTACAACCTTTTTTAACACCTTGTGTTAGGTAGAGGAACGATAGATGAACGTCCCAAAGTTGGTATAAATTCATCCTTCTTCCTCCTTGATTGTGCTCCTTTAGAAACCCATCACTCCCATAGAATTTCCATCGTGTCACCCATTGCTCCCTTCCAGTGGAACAAATTGGTACTTAGTATACAACATGCATTTTTCATGGGAGTGATGGAGGTCAAACTTCTATAGTAGGTTACTCTTGAGGAGATCAACTCATTACTCTACCCACTTTTTCATGACTTGGCTCTAGGTAAATCATTAGAGAAGATTCCTAACTTCGCATGTTCCTAGCTATCTAGATACATCCTCTTGAGTATGGGAAAATCATATATAATGAGACCCTCTTAAGGGGGGAGGGATATATAGATAATAAGTTAGTGATGCTAGTGGATTTCTTCGATAAGTTTTATTTCATGTGAGGTGAGCCCAGTCTTCATATAAGTCGAGGTAAGAGTAGTTCCAAGGATTAGAGAAAATCCCATTGGTACATCAAGGTATCATGTGTTTTTGTATAATTTGTTATTAATGAAAATAAATCTTGAATTC
Source organism: Pinus tabuliformis (assembly GCA_031772625.1). Taxonomy (NCBI): domain Eukaryota; kingdom Viridiplantae; phylum Streptophyta; class Pinopsida; order Pinales; family Pinaceae; genus Pinus; species Pinus tabuliformis. The sequence goes on along the minus strand of CM062820.1, from coordinate 1,020,355,639 downwards.
TCTCTTGTATGTCATGTTCTTTTATATGTGAATGTGATTTTGGTATTTCTAGTGCATTCTAACTTTCCTTCCGTGAAGGCAACCAATGTCCTCTTTGGTAGTGTATATGTGTAGGGGATCGTATCAAGAATCTTGGAGCAGGATCTTTGGAATGAAGAAGGTCTCTAGTACTCTTACAAGGTCTACAAAATTCATTATCATGCATTGGATACACGTATGCCTCTCTAGTCATATTTTATGAGATGAATGGTATGTGCTTGCAATAGTTTTTGAGAGTTCATTGGTATTTGTTACACATTGCCTGATTGATCTTGAGGTGAGATTGGTGGAGAAATAACTCAACCTCTGAGTGAAATTTATGCTAATAGAATGGGTGAGTCCATTAGGGAGTATTTCCCTAGTGTTTTTTATTTATCATTGGTATTGTTTTAATTTTTTTTCATATTGTTCAGTCTTTCTATTTTTTCTTTCAACTTTATCTGGGCCTACTATAGGCTTAATTTTCTTGACTTTGGTTATATTTGAGTCAATTTATGTTTCAAATATTGGCCTTGGAAGAAAGACATTCCCTATACATTGTTTACAAAGTGAATTCTACTGCTAGTCGCTACTTGTGAGTGGTTCTTGTAGAGACTAGGTACCTAGTCTATGTACTACTTGGGAGCGATAACTCCTCATTGGTGAATTTTTTGGCAGGATTTATTACAAGACATGTTGATAGTGTCTTAGGTTTTTCATACTTTACATGTATTTGATTAGATATGCTTAAAATTTGTTTTAGTTTCCCTTTTATTTGTGAGATATCCTAATTTTTTTGCGACATTGGTTTATCGTTTCAAGGTTGTATGTTTTGATTGATTACTTCCATAAGAGATTGGTTTTTATTTTACTTCTATGAAATTGTGAACTTGATTTGGGTGGTATGGTAAGTATTTTTGACCTACTTGCTTTCTTGAGTTATGAAGAAATTCAAGTTGTGTGGTCTCTTGAGTCTTGTTTCCTTTGTCTAGGGTTTGGATTATTTTCTCGTGTCGGTCATTGTAGGTTTGAGTTTGTTAGATACTTGTATTGAACTACAAATTGAAACTTTATTTCAATGTGAGCTTACTATTTTTCAAAGTGTGATAAGTTATAGTTCATGTTTTTCATTTGCAAATCCTTAGTTTCAAGGTTTGGAGTGGTTGTTTGTTCTCTTTCTTTAGCATTGTTTAAGAGTGTTTATTTTTGTGTTATAAGTTGTTTAGTGGACAAATTAGTCATATAAATTTGGAGAGTATCAAAAACATCATTAAGAGTGATTGTGAAGTTCTTGTTTGTCACTTGGAGAAAGAAATATATTCTTTACCCTTCCTTAGCTATTTTTCATTGAATTGGAAGCAAAATTGCATTTCCTATATAGTTGCATTTTGGATTGGCATTGAGTCTCTTTTCACACCATCTAAGTTGCACTTTATAACCCTAAGTAATAAAAAACCAAAAAAAAGAATAAGTAAAATTAATTAGATATTTTTGGTTATAGCAAAGCAAAATTATCCTAGGGTTGTAGAGCCTTGGTGTAGTATTTGGAGAGGCCACTCTTCAAGGCTATAAAAATGAAACTAGCTCTCCTAGTGAGTGTAAATCCATTTTCACATTAGATGCTTGCTGGAAGGATCCTCTCACACAGGAGTTAAGCATGCAGTCACATCGGGAATATATGGAGTGACATCCCCACTCTCAGTCTACTGGTGTTCGCTAAATTGTGCATTCTATAAGGATATCTAATTATGAGGCATATGGCTCACTTTGATAAATCTCTTGTCAGGATTTAGGCTTAGTTACCTTACCTATGCATATGGTTCCAATCACATGTGTTTCAAAAGTTGTTTGGTTTTTAGCTTGTGACCATAGTGGGTTATCTTCTAGTGCTCTTACCTAGGTGACAGTGGGTGGGAAGTCCCTAATGTATGTGAGGTAGACACCAATCACCATATTGCTACTCCTGGAGGGTGACACTCATCCCTATCGAAGTCACTTTCATTGGTCAAGGCTGGTATAGGGAGCTTGAGGTAACTACTTATCTAGTCCTTTGTTATTCCAAGATACTTGGGGGATTGATCCCCTCAAGTGTCTTGGATTTGAGGAAGTTCCTTCTATTTGGTTTTCCTGTTAAATTTCTTAGGGACATTATAATGTGCAATGTTTTGTATAAGTTTAGTTGGCCATGCGAGTGTTTAAAATTAATTAATTAAATAATTAAATATTCACAATGGATGACCAAAATGTCGAAGATTACTAAACCTTTCTCCTAAAGAGGAGGGTGCACCACCACAAAGACATAGGATAGAACCTTTATCAAAGTGATTAGATTAAACCTAATGTGGGAGGGATAACTTTAGTTCTAGGGGAATACAATGTCAGTATTAAACTTGTAGATGAAAGTCTGCTGCCACATGTCAACCCACCTTTCAATAATCCTCTTGACCCCGTATTTGTATAGATAAGTTCTTGTTTCACGCAACCTTTTTCCTTGTTATCTCATCAAATTTCTAGTGATAATGATGCTTCTAACATGGGGGAAATGTGTCCCTCATTTCCATCTACGTAAAGTGTCTTCTGTAATGTATTCTTTGTCATTGATTATTGTGATAGGGTACACTCCTGTAATTTTGACAACAAATTTGTTCTCGATTTGGGGCATCCCATCAGTTTTTATTGCAACCTCGACATGTTTTCCAAGTTTGTATATGTCCCTACCTTTATCAAGATTTGTGTTTATATTGGGGGAATATCAAATCAATCCATGGGAGATGGGTGGTTTCCACCTAGTTCATCTATCCCTATGGCCACAATCTCTAGCACAGATTTGCCATCTTTGGAGAACTTGCCAGGGGGGTCAACGTTTGTCCTTAGCCAGTCTAGGGGAATACTATTTTTGGGAGAAATTTGAATCCTTGAGGTAGTTTTTTGTTTGGAGGAACACCATTCTATAGAATTTTTCAATCCTTCATAGGGGCTAATTTACCTAGGAGAAATATCCCTATTAGTGCCACTATGCCCATGAGTTTTCACGCTCACATCAATGGTTTTATAGGAGGTATCCCTTCTAGTGTCAGGTATAATCCCATATACAATCATGTTTTTGGGAGTTCCTTTGTCTCTAAGGGAAATTCCCCTAGCGGTAATAATCCTTTCGCCACTGCGGTTGGTCCAGGGCCTCAATACTCTAGGTTTAGCCACCCCTTTGGTCAATTTTTTCTCTTCTGGAAACTTTGTTATGGGGGATTTGTGAGGTCTGTTTGGGGTCCTTCTTAACCTTAAAGCTTGTTTAATCAAAGCCAACTTATGTTTCTAATGTCTCTTGACTTTTGTTTTTTTGAAAAGTTAACCAATGACCTCATATGCCATGATCTTACATGGCCTCCGATGCCCACAAAACTACCTTTTGATATGCCCAAGTTTGAAGGAAATTCAGTAGAGAACCCAACCACACACATCACCAACTATTGTTTATGGTGTTATTATATTTCCTTGGTGATTGATTATATGAGGTTTTTTTTTTCCAAATAACCTTGACCGATGCTTTCAGAAAATAGCATATGGAGTTGGATAAGGAATCTTATAGTGACTACACTTACTTGGCACAAACATTCTTGAATCACTTCTAGTTATCGTCATGTCAAGGAGTTAGAATATATATATAATATACCTTCAATAAGACACCTCTACCCATATCGTCGATCATACCCATGAGTAGAAGCATATAAAGTGATTGATTAAGACCAAGTTTATTGACTAGTTGCTTAAATATTGGTTTACCTAATCCTTGTTACCACCTGTTGCAAGGGCGTCACTGTGGCCATGGTAACTACACAGGAGTAGGTCATTTTACATGCACAAAATCGTGACTTGATATTTTCTTAGTTCGACACTTTGTATGACATTATATCTAATGCTCCTTGTCCTTCCACTGATCTAAAATGACTTAAATCGAGACCACATTATGATGGTGTAATTAGTTCTGTCTTTTTTGATGTTGTGAGCTAGTTAGAAATTCAATTAGGGCAACTGATCATTACTTCACGAGCCCCTGCAACTCTGCCAGTGCTCAACAAGCCATGTTTTTAATAAAATTGCTAAGATCTATACAATGTAATCCACACAACCAAGGAATTATTAGCAACATGGTGGGAAAAAGAAGAAAATAAAGTAGAAAAAACTTCTAAACCTACTCAAGAGATGCAACAACCCTAACCCAATCAAGGTGGAGGCACAAATCAACATGGCCAATGTTAGGCCCCTATACTACTCATGTAACCCCTTATTGTTATTAGTACAACCCCCTTATTATATTGATGTACCCATGTAGTGCCCATATTGTTACTATTGTGCCCCATAGAAACCCACTATTGTTATTATTGTGCCCTTACATTATTATTGTTATGTCAGCTCTGATTATATTATGACCCCTTAGACTCCTATATATAGAAAGGAGGTCTTTTCATTTGTATCATCCAAGAATTGTTCATTTATGTAATGTAAAGGAGGTTTCCCCCTCGAAGAGACTGAATTATAAGGCGTTGATCTATCTTTTCTATCTTTTTGTGAACTGGTTTCATAACATTTGGTATCAGAGCTTTGGATTCTGGGGTTTCGCTGCTCCAAATAGGTCATCGTGGAATTTTCACTGTAAATGTTTTGCTGCAATGTTTCAGAAGTGAAAAACAAAACCCATTTGAGATGAAATCGCAATAAACCTTGGGTCCAAATTTTAGAGATTTTGCACCATATGTTCAAAGATATGATCTGAGGAAGTTGGTCTTTTTGCAAACCCCTGAATTACATTCCAAACAGGTGACCTGGGGAAAATCGTCATAACTTTCTCTCTGAGCATTGGATTGAAATTTCGTAAGAAGGTACAAAAAGAGGACGGATTGTAGTTTTCTGTATATATTTTTCAGAGCCAAAGGTCGAAATGGTGACATGTGGCACATCGTACAAGTTCGCTCTACTGAACTATTCTATAATCAGGTCACTGTGGGAGATTTGGCATAACTCTTCCTTGGAGAATCCAATTTGGATCATACTGGTGGCATTGGAAAGAGGATGCAGAGGGCTACTATAGGTCGCAATTTCAGAACCTAAAGATCTGAAAGTACAGATTTACAGTCATTTTAAGATCGAGCTCCTAAAATAAAGAAAAAGGAAGATGAGAAAGTTTGATGGCAAGGATCTGGTAAATTGGATATTTCAAATGGAGCAATATTTTGATCTACATGGTGTACACTGTTACAAAAGGTATGTATTGCTTCTTCATATTTAAAACCGGATCAATTTTTATGGTATAAAGGGCTTTGTTCTCGTAAACAACTTGTTACGTGGTCAATTTTCACGGAGGAAATGATAGCACATTATGAGGATACAAAGAGCAACACCACAACAATTGGAAAGAGTAAAAGAGCTTTGTTACATAGTGGAAAGCAAAATTATGGCAACAAGGAAGTCTACCCCTCACAACTATAAAGATGGAAGTGTTGTTTCTCCTAGCCTTCCACAACCTACAAGGGTTACACCACAACAATTAGAAGAAAAAAGAGAAAAAGGACTTTGTTACAATTGTGATAGCAAATGCACTAAAGGTCATAAGTGTGCTGAGAAGAAATTATTTTACATAGAGTATGAAGAGGAGGAAGAGAAGGATCAAGAAACATCAAAAGAAGAGGATATACACTAGGACCTAACCCCAGAGAAAGAAGAAATGAATCAGACCATATCTTGCAAAGCATTGGCAAGAATTACCACTCCTCAAACTCTCAAGATAGAAGGACATGTCAAGAAGAAAAAGGTGCAAGAAGTGAAAGATCACATTGAGAAAGAAGAAATGAATCCAACCATATCTTGTAATTCATTGGTCAGAATTAGCACTCCTCAAACTATCAAGATAGAAGGGAATATCAAGAAGAAAAATGTTCGAGAAGTGAAATATCACATCAAGCATCAAGAAATGAATCCAACCATATCTTGTAAAGGATTGGAAGAAATTACCACTCCTCAAACTCTAAAGATAGAAGGACATATCAAGAAGAAAAAGGTTCAAGCAGTGAAAGATCACATCGAGCATCAAGAAATGAATCCGACCATATCTTATAAATCATTGGAAGAAATTACCACTCCTCAAACTCTAAAGATAGAAGGACATGTCAAGAAGATAAAGGTTCAAGCAGTGAAAGATCACATCAAGCATCAACAACAAGTTCTCCAACATTTAAAGGATAAAACCACTTTGGTGCAAAATCGAATGAAACAACAGGTAGATCAACATTGTAGTGAAAAATGTTTTGATGTAGGTGATTGGCTATTTTTACTGCTACATCTCAAGCAAGCTATTTATGAGAAGGAAATGTTGGCAATACTATATGCACTTAGGAAATGGCAACCTTACCGAATGGGAAGACACTTCAAGGTAAAAATGGATCATTATAGTCTTAGATACTTTTTAGAACAACTATTATCTTTAGAAGAACAAAAAAAATGGGTCACAAATATGTTGGGTTATGACTTTGACATCATCTATAGAAAAGGGAAGAAAAATTTTGTTGCAGATGCACTCTCAAGAAAGGATGAGGATGTGGAAGCATTTTTTTGTGCTATTTCTATTATCCATCCAGATTGGATAAATGAAGCAAGGGATGAATGGAAGAAGGATGAAGAAGTATGGCCACTCATTCAAAAGTTGCAGAAGATCCCTATTCAAACAATATTACCAAAACTTGAAGATGAAGGAAAAATCATATTGGAACCTGGAGTAGTCATAGAAACAAGAACCCGATAGCTACGAAATCGATCAATTTCAGAGTATCTCATCAAGTGGAAGAACTTACCCGCTGAAGATTCCACATGGGCGGACAAGAATTTTATACAGAAGCATCAAGAACTACTCAAGCATTGAGGACAACACTTTTTGAAGGAGAGGGACATGTTAGGCCACTATACTACTCGTGTAACCCCTTATTGTTATTAGTACAACCCCCTTATTATACTGATGCACCCATGTAGTGCCCATATTGTTACTATTGTGCCCCATAGAAGCCCAATATTGTTATTATTGTGCCCTTACATTATTATTGTTATGTCAGCTTTGATTATATTATTACCCCTTAGATTGCTATATATAGAAAGGAGGTCTTTTCATTTGTATCATCCATGAATTGTTCATTTATGTAATGTAAAGGAGGTTGCCCCCTCGAAGAGGCTGAATTCTAAGGCGTTGATCTATATTTTCTATCTTTTTCTGAACTGGTTTCATAACAGCCAAAAGGTTAAATTCCATTACAAGGTTTTTCAGAGAGATCATTTAACTCACGATTTCTTGAGGATGGATGAGATTCATCACCGACTTGTGCAACTAACTTCCACTTAATAACTTGTTATTTTGACACATCCATTCCCTGCCCAAACTCAACAAGTGGTTGCACAACCTCCTCTGCCTCTGCTGGGGGCATGGGATGATAATATATTCCTGAAGGCTCTGCACCTATCCTTATGTGAAATTATTAAGTCAAGTTTTCTATGAGAGCAACATCTTATGGAAATGTAGAGTCAAGTTCGTCCCCGCTATGCCAATGGACCTCTCACTCTAAATAAGCATTTGGAGCTAATGTTTCACTCACTTAAGGGTTATCTCTGAAAGTCGCCACATAATATGAATGTAAGGACTTCCAAACTCCATAGTATTGTTGAGGATCTAGCCCAAGAAACTTGTGCCATGTCTTCCTTGGAGGTTCTCGAAAGTTGCCCCATGCAATGCACTACTAAAAATTGAACCAATTTTTGATGGTCATTTGTCGTTCTTCCTATGAATTCTCATCACTATAACGACAAAAGGAGGTATCACTAAATGTTGTGTCACGTACAATCACACTATTGAAATTTTAAAATCGTCAAAATTTTGACGATAATTATGGACACCTGTCGTCAAAGACAGAAGGTGTTTCTTGACAGAAGCACTCGTTGGAGTTCTGGCGCTAATAATCATCATTCCATATCATCATAATAATGATGGAAGGACAATTTCTTGGCATCATAATACCAATGAAATTTGGCATTGGTTGATTGATGATGGTGAAAATGCTTCAACAAACTTTCCATACCCACCACACTTTTCGTTTGAGTTTGGACATTTATGGCCGTCGTAAGACCGACAAAAGTGGGCATGGGTCGAATGATAACATCATATATGCTTCAACGATGTTTCCATACTTGCCATGCTTTCCATTCGATCGTTGGAGGGTTGCATGTAGTTGTAAATTTGTTGAACACTATTGTCAAAAGATCAATGAAACTAAGTATTTAAAAATAAATAAATGTAAAAACTAGTTTTGGACATTATTCCCTTCATTATTTAATATAAACAAAATAGATCCATTATAGATCCTTTCCGACCACACTGTTCCATGCAAATGGTAAACCAACCTTGGGCATTGAAAGGATTAGTCAAAGTATTTTCCAACTGGGAATGATGTCTCTTTATTTATGCCTTGACAATTGGGCAACCCCTTGTACATTGGACAAACTCTCTCTAATATGAAACAATGACAAAGTGAGAGATTGTGAAATAAATCTTATCTTATGTATAAGAAATGGGTAGTGCATTCATTTTTCCTTGGTGTTGGGAGCAAAATCTGATTAATTTGTATTTTTATCTATGGTAGGATGTCCCTCTTAAATATGTACTTATGCAATTTGGATGACTTGGGACCGGAGTAAAATTTAAGACTAAAGGCGATATGATGTTGTTGAAAGAAGTCTTCTGATTGATTTTTTCCAAGGGGTTGCGATCACCAAACCTCACGGTGACCGAAAAATAGAACTAGAAGAATTGATTCACACTCACTAGTAATCACTAGCCACATTATATCAAAACAACTTTGTGTCTGTTTCTTTTATTTTATTTGTTTCTATTCAATTCTTCTATGTGACTAGAGGAATCAAAAATTGGTTTGGGCTCATACTCATTTTACATGGGGTTGGTTCCAGCCACTACCACTATAACCTCTAGGTGAAACCACATGTATCCCAACACATGGCTCATGGGCTAAACAGGGGGATTTAAACCTTGGATCACATACTTTACATAATACGTCATAACACGACCATTTCCAATTTAGCCGACCCTCAGTGGGCCATCCAAAAAACTTTTTTATTCCTAAGACACTCACAAAAAAATATTGTTTAATCATTCAATTTAACATTTAAAGTCACTTGATCATATACAACAGTGTATAATATATGATGTATTAGGTGATATCATGGAAACATAACTTTAGGGAATTAATTTATTGACTATTATCACTTTGAATCATCTCTTAGAAGAAAAGGAATTAGTATATTAGGCTCTACATGCCCTAAACATGAAATTAAAATATATTAAGCTATTCAAACCATAAGTTAATTAAGGGATATGACATTCTCCCCTCGTCAGTAGTTGAATCTATTTATCTACCTACGACAGATGAAAATTGTTGTAAAATATCCAGTTCTTCACCATCGTCTTGCCTCTCAATTAGAGGTTCAAGGTCACCTTAAGGAATGCACTCACCTATGTTATATCTATATATATATATATATATAAAGTCCGATCAATCACAATTGTTGCCATTGAGTGTGGGGCTACTTCTCAACAATGAGTAGTTTTTGATAAACTTTAGAAATTGTCAGATAAGGTTATAAATTTTTATCTAATTTCACCTCCATAGATGATAACTGGAAATGAGGTAGCACTTTCAACATAGTCTCCAAAAATTCAAGATAGGGAAAATCAGAGTAGAATAAATACAAATATGCAATTTTAGAAGCAATGTGATATAAATGAGACCAATAATTTGTGTGCAATACACTTGGAATAAATGTATTCAATAATAATGTTATATTTTATAATATGTACAAATAATTTCTTAATATTCATAATATAACTTTTAGTGAAAAATTATAACATGCAGGGAAAATGTTTATAATGAATATTAGAAGTGTTGCATAAAATTCTAGTATGCGGTATATTTACAAGTCACCGATATTTCCAGGTTAAGGGAATGTCACGTGGAACTAACGATAAACCAAGGCTAAGGAAACTCAAAGGAATACATAGAAACGATGAGCCATAATGATAGATGAAATAACTCAATCCATGAGTGTCAAACATAAAAATTATATCCATTAGAGAATTGGCGGGAGATGAAAGGTAGTAGAACAACCGAAATTGATGTGCATGTTCACTCAATACCAAGTGGTCATGCTAAAAGCTCAAAGGAACAAAAAAATCGAAAAGCCAAATGATGAATATAAGGGAAACTATCAATCAATGAATCAAATGAAAATAAAGGAGGGATTTCTCAAAATTTTGAGTGGGAGCCCATTTATTTTAACCAAAATGTAGGGGAATTGTTGATGGGACAACATGTTCCAATGTCACCATAGTGGCCTTGCACCTATGATTTTATCTTTACAACCATTATCTATCCTTTATAGATAAATACATCATCTCATATATATCACTTGCATAACCATTATCATCCTTTATAGATAAATACACCATCTCATATATATATCACTTGCATACAATTCCTATGGTATTTTAATGTTCAATAAGATTTTTTTTTTTATTTTTTTTCTAAACTTGATTCATACAGAAGCCAAGTCTCACAAACATGAGACACTTCTCATAACATTTGGCTCTTTTCAAGTGTTAATATTCCAACATAGGCTTACATTCCTTGCCACACCCAAGTCATTCAACCTACAATTTGTATTTTTCACTCATCCAAATAATGTTAGATTATCGTGCATAAAATCCTTCAACATACCAATATAGAAACCATTAAATTGGTTTTCAAGTCCATTCACATATTAAATCATTCAATCATGTTTAACTACATACTATGCCAATTGAAAGTAAACCATCATTGTGTTAGACATTCATTCGATATCATTTGGATAGTTTTAGAAAATTCATATGGAAAACAAACTTTTCATGCAAGCCAATCAAATCAACTCAAGGATGAGAGTTTCATGTTCACTCTTTTTACTAGGATATCCATATATGAATTTATTGGTAATCATCTTTTCCATTTTACTTTTAAAGAGGTGATGGATTCATATCACCCACTTCAACAAACAACAAATTTTCAAAAATATTAACAATCATTTCTTTCCATGACACTCTTCATTCCTATATCATATTCCACTAAGTGTTTTTTCAATATTGCATTCTCTTAATGCATTATGAAACATTAATTATTTTTATATGTGAGTGTATCCCTCACTTTTCAACTTATTGTGCATCGTTATAGCTCACACATGCATAGATTTCTAATATTTTCACCAAATATTTTGTGCCAGTAACTCTAAATAACTATACCCCTCTTTCATATTCATGAAATATATGCATTTAAGTCAAAACATATATATACATATATATATATATATATATATATATATATAATTCTTACCCAATTATTTCAACTTACTAGCCATTATAGCATGGTTGATTTTTATCCCTGCGTGGATGCCATCACTGTGCATACTCAGCAAATGATTTCTTAATAATTCCATCCAAATTATTCTTTATATTTTCTTGAAAAATATTCTCTTGTCATTGTCCTCAGGATTCTTTCAAAGGTCAAAGAGAACTCCATTACTTCAAATATCATTTCCAATAAGGTATATTTTAATACCATGTTCCTAATATTAACTTGCATCTTTATTGATGCACAATTTTATTGGGCCAAAGAAATAACATCCTTTTTTACACTCTGTTACCTAGATTTTCGCTCATTTTCCATAAAAACATTTATAACTCACTCATATTTTCATTATCCCACTAATGTTCCATGAATAATCATCCATTGGAGATACAAAATATGCAATAAGGTAAAAGTCCAGTATTTTCCTAGTTCTATGTGTTTTACTTTATAAATTTTGCTTAATTTGCAAAGGTTAGATAAACTAACATATTCTGAAGCCTTGACAACCTTTTGTAGCTGAATCCAAGGTTCAGGAGACTCTGTGGAGGACAGATCAACACTAGCATATGGACAGGTTCCAAATCACTCCTACATGGTATGTCACCTACTAGGTGCAAGAAAAATTTCACTGGTTGATCACAATAGCATAGTCAAACATTCGATCAACTATGAGATGGCACATGAACCATACTTCTAGACTACTTGGAAGTGGATCAAATCTTAGGCAAGTGTGATAAAAATTCAAGGAATGAGAAATAAACAATCAAATGATGATGTGTCTAATTATATGATTCACTTCCTTTGATAACTAGTCATAGAAATTATAATTTCAATAGAATTAGAAGACTTAGTTTTCATTCACTGCTAAGTTTTCTAGCAATCAATGTCTCAAGTTGTTATTATAAAATTCACTATATCTATGATTCACTAAGAAGCAATGGGATCTTCTATTATGATCATATTTTCTTTTGTTAATGCTAGCATTTTTGTGAGCATATATGTGCTGTTATGATTTAATAAAATTCCGCTTACTGTTGCTATCACGCCTTAATGAGAAGAGTACACATTTGATCATAAAGTTTTTTTGAGTAGTTTTAGATCTCCTGATCGAGCAGGAGGACCCCCTATTACGTATGAGAAGTGTAATTTAGTTATTTCTTCTTGTTTATCTTACTCTATTTTATAACTATATTTTTTATCATTTCATTTCGTAGACTTTCACTCATTCATGTTAGTTGTTCTTTTGCAAAATCAAGCACTTGAATAAAATTCAAACACCACCAAAAACATTTACTAGTCATCTTTACAATCAATTCTTTACTTCTGCATTCATTTTTAGTTTCATATTTATAGATATGCTAGGATTTCTTGCACAACATTGTAAGAATTCCAAAGATGAATGAATTCTGAGTTTTTCATGCACACACCGAATCGATTCCATTTGCTTTGATACTATAGCAATTTCTTGGAGATAATTATAGTTTTCCATTATATTTCATAGATTAGAAAATGACTTTCATAGAATTAACTACCTTTCATAAATCAAAGTTCATAGAGTAATCCGTCTTTATCTTTTGTAGAATAATTCATAAGTGTACGAACCTAAATTGACATTTTAATGTAAGTAATTTAACACTCAATTAAATTACCCAACATTTTTTATGTCGTTGTTGGGGAAGTATACATAGGCATTAATTTTCAATTTAGAATGTCTTTTTACTTTCACAAATATGATTAGGAAGAGTGGTAAGACGAGAGGTAAGGGACTTGTATCTCCATCTGAGGCAGTCATATTTCTTTCTTCACCAAGGGAACAACTTTTTGGACAAGAATTAAAAAAGAAGAAGAAGAAGAAGAAGAAGAAGAAGAAGAAGAAGAAGAAGAAGAAGAAGAAGAAGAAGAAGAAGCAGGAGGAGGAGGAGGAGGAGGAGGAGGAGGAGGAGGAGGAACTGTATTTGGAGGAGGAGAAGGAGAAGGAGGAACTGTATTTGGAGAATCGTTAATAAAATAACCAGAAGAGGAAAATCCAGTTGAAGAACCTTATTACCTCAGCTTAGAAGGTTCAATGTCAGAATGTGAAGGGGAAGTATTTCCTCCTCCAAATGGACATGAAAATAGGAGGGGGACGAGGAGGATAAGAATTATCATCACTTGGAGGTGGCATAGGATTAAGAAGGCCTTCTTCTAATGGTGGAAGAGGTGGTAGAGGAAGAGGTATAGGAAGAGGAAATGATGAAGATGATGACAATGAAGAATATCCTTATGGATTTCCCATTCAAGATACTGACAATAATTTTAGTACGAAGAACATCTCTCAATATATACTTCCTAATTTCCACGGTATGAAAACGTAAGACACATAAAATTTTCTCTATGAATTTGAAGTATTATGTAGATCTTACGATTACTTACACGACTTTAAAAATTTGAAATTGTTTCCAGCCACACTAAAATATGGAGTTCTTAAATGGTTAATGGGTCTAGGTACTAAATATATAAGATCATGGGGTGATATGAGAAGATTTTTTTTAGAAAAAAATAAAAGTTATTGTATACATCATGATATTAAAGAGGAAATATTTAAAATGAATCAAAAAGAAGATGAGAGCCTTGAGGATTTTCTATAAATATTTTTATATAATGTTAAGAGGGGAGGATTTCATAATCTAGGATTTGATACACTAAAAACCCTCTTACTTAGAGCAATTAGAGATGAGTGGATTGACCTCCTTAACCTAATGGGTAAAGGAGATGTGTCTCAATTATCATTTGAAGAAATTTGTGAGTTGTGCAAGCACATATCAAGAGGAAAAACAAAGTATGGCATAAGTCTTAGGGATCCAACCATTGCACAAGTAAGTAAATATGCATGAGGATCGGTAAGTAAAGATGAACTTGGAAATTTTCTTGATAATTTTAAAATAGATATTCTTGGTAATATTAGTGAAAAAATTGATATATTAAGAATGCAAAACAAGAAAAAAGTTGAGAATGTTGCTTTGTCTATAGTTTACTCTAGATGTAGAAAGAAACATGCACTAAAAGAATTTCCACTTGCTAATATTGGAGTTTGTGTTACCATGCAGAATCACATGCTACAAAAGATTTCCCATCACTACCTAGGTTGAAAGTTGTTTACCAAGAAGAAAGTAGGGCAAATCAAACACTGGAACAACTTTGATTTGTTTCTCCTAAAATGCCTTGGCAACCTGACTAACTAGATATGGTGCAAGATCCCAATTCACAATTTTAATATTATGCACAACAACCTCAAATAGTTGGAACACACCCCTACCTTGGAAAACTTGGCCACCTCAACCTCAAAACCCATCTTGGTCAAAAGGTTGGCAAAGATCCTATGGTATAAATTCACGATATCCTTAATATTTCCCTCAATATCCTCAATACCAGTCTCAATAATATTCTCCACCACCACAACCTCCACAACTTCAATTTCACCCATGACTACAAGTCAACCTCTTCCATTACGACCAACTCAATTAACTCAAAGATTGAATCAACTACTTCCACAACCACTCCCAAACCCCAACACTAAAGTAGCTTAGAAACCAACTTACAGTTTCGAAATACAAAATTTCCAAAATTACATAATAGCTCCCTTAGATTTGAATGATATCCATATTAGATCTGGGAGAGATTTAGAAAAGAAAAAGCCTCTTGTGTTCATTAAAGAACATAAAGAGGATGAAACTCCTGAAAAGGACGAGACTCCTCAAAAGGAAGAAATTCGTGATAAGATAAATGGCAATGAAATAATACCAACTCCTACTACTCCTTTAGTAGAGCAACCCTCTTTATCCTTACAAAACCCTCCTTTCCCGAAGAGATTGAAAATAGATAAAGGTGTAGAGAAACACATAATTTTTCAAAATTATGACATGTTAGATGAGTTAAAGAATGTTTGCATTAAATATCCTTTACTTCAATCAATATATGATATTCCAATTCTTGCAAAAAAATAAAAGACTCGTGTATTACAAAACCTGGTAGAAAAAGAAAAGAAATGAAAAAAGTTCAAATCATTGGAAAAATTACAGAAATTATGATGAGAAAAAATACAATTGTAAAATACTTATATCTAGGAAGTCCCATTGTAAAAATCCACATCAATAATTGTAGTGTCTCCATCCACTTAGGAGACATAGTGAAGGGGATCCGATAGCTGAATAAAGTTCCTGTATGTAAGGGAATGAAAACTAATCAAGGGAACATGATTCGCCTAGGAGAAAACATTAAAAAACGCTAAAGTGGTGAAAATGGGACATCAGTCCTAGGCTAATGAAAAGTAACTTTAAATTATAAAGTGAGAAAACCAACTAAAATGACTTTATTAAAATAAAAGGGTAAAATGGTGGAAAAAGTGGCGAATGAGTTATAAAAGAAGGAAAATGAGGAATTTATCCTCGTTCTTACATTTTCCCATTTGAGAAAAGGAAATTTGAAGAACTCTTGAGGAAAATTCTAGGGTTTTTGGAAACCCTCATTTTGGTTTGATAGTTTTGGTGTAGACATTATACACCCTACATAGTTTGGGAGTGGGGTCACTCATATTTCATCATTATGCTTCAAAGGAGAAAAGATGGAAGAGATGGAGCAAGTCTTCAAAGTGTTATAAGTTGATTTTAAGATTTGATTGTGTATTCTATTAATCTTCTTTTAGGTGGAGTTTCCAAGCCAAATATGGGGCCAAGTTGTTGAGGAAAGGGGGGCGAGCCACCATTGTTAAAGTGGCCGAGTTCTATCCTTGCTGTGGTTGAGTTTCATCTTTGTGGCACAATTTTTCCTTTCAGAGAGGTCGAGTTACCTCCTGTAGCTACTAGCTGAAGCCAAGAGCCAAAGTGGGGGCTAAATTTAGTGATTCAAAGAGATCCGAGTTATCACTCATATACGTTGAGTATTGTTTATTGAAGTGACCACAAAATTAATTTTTTATTGGTTGAGGAAGCTGGTACTCATACACAGTAATTTGTGGAGGAAGTAAGCTAAGAGAAGGGGGATGAGTTACTGCTAGGTAGTGGTCTGCACTCACAACCTTGCATGGGGATTGGTATTTTAGAGAAAAAGGGAACTGATATTCCAATGAATAAGGGGTTGAGTTAATGGTATTCTAAGGCTTATATACTAGGAGTATATATTGCTAAAGATTCTCATAAAAGTGGATTTATGTACTAGAGATTACACTATTAAAAACAAAATCAACTTCCTCTTTCCATTGCACATTGTTATTTCTGTTGTGAGTTAATGTAGTTACCGAGTATTGTTGTGCTGGGCATATTTATGCGATATTTTTAATTCTAAGTTTTTTATGAAATATATTCAGATGAGTTAAAGAATTTCCATGGCATACTTTTGGCACTGTGTTTATTTATTTTGGAATTTATTGTAAAAAGTAGACCTACAACCAAGCACACTCTAATTGTTTGACAAAATAACTGAAAGAAAAGCTAGACGAAATTCATAGAGTTAGGGGGTGAATTTGAGATGCTTCTAAGAGAGTATCTTAAAGTGGCATCAGAGTATGTGTTTCCGGGAAAATCGATCTGCTAGTCCCACTAAGACGGGTAGCTATCTTAGAAACAAACAATCAAAGCACTTCGAGATTTCCTTTATGTATGATAGATAAGAGAGAAGCAAAGGGGGCCAACCTGGATCTTCCACTTGACTCCTTGCTCGATTTCTCTCTCCCTTGATGGAACTTTTGACTCCTCTCCTACTTGTCCCGCTTTAGAGAATACCTGTAGAGACAAAGTAACAAAACACCATCAAAGCATCTCGATCTATAATACCATAAACAATGCAGAATCAGAAATACATTAACCATACAATTGCATTCACAAATAACAAGATTCACAAATACATGATTATATGGAGGAAAACTCAAAGAAACTTTATTAATAGCAGAAGAGAGGATTACAACCTAGCTGTCTGATCCAGCATCATCCTCCAATCATCAAAGCCCTCTTCACCTCATGAAAAGCAAGATCACCCAACAATACAATGTTCCCTCTCAAAGACAAACCAACAACACTTCTTTACAAATTACAAAGTTCCAGCCCCTAGATCTCTCAGATGAGGGATCCATTTATAGATATTTGCAGAGGTGTGAGTCAGCTCTGGGTTTTTGATTAGTGTCATTTCACTTGTAGTTCTTAGTTCCACTTGGAGATTTCTTGGATCTCTTACTCATCCCTGGGCGAATTTAGAGAGGCAAGTGTCATAGAGGAAGTTTCTAGAAGATTCCATGAGCATCCACTTAGAAAACTACCTCAGACATTTGTCCATTCTCTCTCATCGCACCCCATAGAAGGCTCTTTTAGTATGCATCGCACCTGGCTAGTGTAGGAGCCAGTATGCATCGCACCTTGACCAAGGAGCAGTTAGTATGGTCCAGTTTTGGCCAGTTCTGAGTGGTTTTTCAGGTGGAACTTCTGGGAAATGATGTAATTAGTTGACCATGATCCTTTAGGGTCTGAAACAACACTTTTAGGGGTTAAAGAGCCCTTGGTTTTTTGACATATATGATTGGGTTGCAGTGCCCAAATATGTCCATAACAGTTTCCCCCTAAAGCATGAGGTCGTAAATCTTCTGATGTCAGGTGAAATGCTTTATCATGAGGATCAGAGGTATTTGAATTGGAAGGTGACTTGTATGAAATACAATACAATACATCATCATCATTTTATTTTCATGATCTAGCTGAGGCGGGCATTCCCATGCTCAACTTTATAAATTCATTTTCATGTACATAGGACAGATAATCGTCTGCTATTGCAGACTGGTGATTCTTTGTATGTAGAGTCATCATCCCTTAGCTTGGATGATCATCTATGCAGCTTTAGTGTATATTTGATGTCTTTATATTCCTGGATATATCGCAGCCTGGATGGATGAAACTAGATTTGGGGTCTTCAAACTCGTTCAATCTTCGTTCGATGTACAAGTCGATCCATGTGAAAAGATGTCCTGAAGTCGAACATGGAAAGACATCGCCTGATTACCAGCCAATGATGTGAGCTGTTAACAGGAGCGAGAGGGATCACCGATAATGATAATGATCCTCAAGGTACTACAATACAATTCACGTGGTGTGAATATATGATTTGACGTCGAACACCACGTAAAATCTTTCGGTCGAAGGCCATTGATGTAAACCTGTCGCCAGAAGTGAGAAACTTGCCATTGAGGCATGCAAACTTCAAAGTACTGAAAGGGTTGTTCTTAAGTCAACTTCTTGGATAATGAGCTGATGTCGACAAGAAGTGACCCGTCATAGGAGGGCCTTAATGCATCCCACATCTACGACACAAAACGAAGCAAATGATTTTCTGGAGGTGAAAACGATCTGATGATACAAGGTTCAGGAATGGCGGTCATGAAAAATGGAGGGTGAAGGTATTGCAGTGGATGAGGCGTTAGCTGGGTGGTGAACTCTTTGAATGACTTCTCTTGAACATGTTAGCGACACTGAGATGGATTGGTAGCGTTAACCCCAAAAGATGGATGGTGTGGAGGACCAATGGTGATATGACTGGTGAACGGAATAACCCAAACCGAATCAATCATGGTGATGGAGTGAAAGTGTCATGTTCAAGAGAGCCCTGCTACCAATGAAATTCTTCAAGTTTTATTCCCTTTTTCCCCAGTCATTGCTGACTAGTACCTCTTTATTTTTGTCAAGATTGAGGAGGATAAAATATGCTTGTTCTATAATTTTCCCTTCAGGAAAACCTGTCGCTATGTTTTGGCGAGCCTAGCGACAGTGAAACTCATTCTTGTCCAGGTGGACAAGTTTGTCGCTATTGTTTTAACGGGTTTAATGACAAGGATAACTCGGTCCTTTTCATGTTTAGAGAGTTTGAAAAGGGATGAAAAGGAAACTCTAGCAGTCCTTTTTCGTAGCATAATCCCTTAAGTCCGAAAAAGTATAAAATGATACAAAAGGGATGACTTTTCGATTGCTTTAGCGCCCCGAAAAAGACGAGCGCTTAATGTTTTTGTGGGGTGATCCCTCAGGTCCAAAAATATTAAAATGTAGAGGAGGGATGGTGCTTCCCCTTACTTTAACGAGCTGGAAAGGCCATTAGCTCGACAATATTTTCATATTTAACGAGTCTAAAAAGAGCTTAAATGAAACTCGTTTTTGAGGAACGAGTGATGTTTTCGGGTAGCAGCTGGTTCCAGGTAAGTTTGGAACTTCTCAAAACATGGCAGTGTGAAGAGGGTGGCTAACAGAATCACTCATTGTAGCTATTCCTCAAAAGGGTAAACAATCAAGTGGAAGTGTATGATCAGCCAAAAGAATGGAGGCGATGGTAAGAACACAACCAAGGGTTGAAAGGTTGATAACATGGAAATCATAGAGGTCATTTACTAAAGGCGGGTTTATTTTTTAATGAGCTTGAACCTTGCATTAACATGTGCTCAGTGGCGGGTTTATTTTTTAACGAGCTTGAACCTTGCGGAAACATTGCTCATACTAGTCGTTTAAAGATGCCTCTCATTGGTAGGTTTATTTTTTATTGAGCTTGAACTCTACAATAACATGTGCTCATTGCCTTTTTATGTAGGCTAGAAACGACCAAACTACAGAGCTAACTACACTAAAAGCTAAGGAACTACTGAGATTAGGTAGGATAGTTTTGTCTTTCGTCAAAACACTCCCTTTGCTTTGCCCGCGCACCGCAGACAAAGGTGAATGGTGGTTAGACCAATCACCTAACCTAAGAAGTTGAAACTAAAAAGCTAAAAAAGAAATTGGTCACTTTTCACTTGCATAAAAAAGGTTTGCATGCCCCCAGGTATTGAGAAAAGGAGAGTTTCCAGGTCACCGTATGGAAGTCCCTGCGGTTAGGCAGGATTGTTTCTGTCAGTGGTTAGACAAAAAACACTTCCTTGGCTCTGCCCATCGAAATAGACAAAGGTGAATGGTGTGAGCTTCCAATCACATAACTTACGAGGAAATAACTGTTTCAGACCGATCCCATAACCTACAAGGAAATGGTGTTTCAGACCAATCATATAACCTACAAGGAAATCTATCTTTTCAGCTGGGTTTGCCTGCCGAAGCAGACCAGGGTGCATGCCCCCTAAGCTTCGTTACATTCACTGAACTACTCGCGGTAATTAGGTGGATGAAATGAAGGTTGAAGAGACATTCTTGACGCAAAGAGACCATTCAGGGATGATGTTTGACTTGTAGTTGTGTTTGAACCTAGAAATGAAAGTTGGTCAATAAGTTGTACCATTCTGCCTTCATGCGGGAAACACATTACTCGAAAGAGTGTGGAAACAATAGCTTCCATGCTATAAACATAGTCACGCCCAAGGAGTAGATTGTAATCTAATGGCCCTTGGACTACCATCACGTTCAAGTGAACAGTTTTCCTTTTCAAAGTTATTGGCAACTTCAGAAGGATCCCTAACGGTCGACTGGTTCCTTTGTTAAAGCCTGACAAATTTTGTGTCTTAGGCAGAAGCGATGGCGAACCAAGCGCTTTCTAGGCAGTTGAGGAAAGGATACTCACTGAAGCCCCTTCATCTATGATAGTGCTAGACATGATCATTTTTTAAACTTGTACTATGATCTGGAATGGTACATTAGATGGAAGGCGGGGTCTCGCTAGTTGATTCCAATCGAAGGAAACGACTAGACTACTTGGAGGGGGTACCAGATAAATGGCTGGATGAACCCCTTGAACTGGGGGATTTTCCTCCTGTTGTAAAGGAACGGGTGGATTGTCCCCAGGTTCATCAGACTTTGTATTAACAAAAAGAATTTGGACAGTATTGTTCTCATTTCTACACCTTGGTGGTAAATTAAAGAGAAATTACCAAGGACTTATGTACGACAGTCAATCTTCCCCAATGTTGTGTTCAATGCATTGCGATCGATAGGGCGGCAAACATGGCTTCCTATGGATAAAGGATATCAACCTATTGTGGTCTCCCAATATATACTCGACAGTACGGGGAGCACAAGTCCGTACTAGCACTTGTTGTATCAAAGAGGAGGAATCACCTAACCTTCGATGAAAATGATAGTTACCAGGTTTTACGACGCCGGAATACGTCTCTAGCCTAGACCTCTAGATGTGTTGCGTTAGGTTCCAAAGCATTGTTATGTTCATTGAGATTTATTTTAGAGTTGATCTTGCTTAGAAGTTTGCCTTTCAAGGTTCACCACATGATGTAGATGTAAAATTCCTAAATATGCAATCTAAAATGATAAACAGTCGTTTATTTTCTTTTAGCAATGAAAATCTTAGCTACTAAGGAAAGAAGATAACGATTCTTTCAACAGAGAGCAGAGAGCACACACTAAATGCACTTTTCCTAAATCATTTTTCGCATGCAGTCTAAATGCAAATGCAAATGCATGTATTTGTTTTTCATTTCCTTAATGTGAGAATGCCAAAAAGGAAAACTAAGTACAGATCTGAACTATTTTCTTCAAAGCGACACTTCGACAATTTCTTTTCAAAATGAAAGGAAGACTAAAACGACACTTTTCGATTTCGAATAGAAAACTGCTTTCGACACTTTAAATATTAACAATTCAAATCAAATACAATGGCAAAAGTACAATCGACTATCTAGAAGAGGAAGACTTTACGACACTCTTCTTTTTGACTCAAAATGACAGTTACGACACTTCTTTGCATCAAAAATGACAGTTCGATTAAGCTACTTTTGACAAAGAAGGACTGCAAATGATAGACAAATACATAAAAACATTTACAAATCCCTATCAATGGAGGCTGAACAATGGGCGGGAAATGTAACTTCTATATTTTGTATACCTTCCAAGCCTTATACATTTTCAGCCGCATTTAGCAGCAGATTCCAAACATTCAGCAGAAGACCCAACAACAGATTCCGCAGCAGATGCAACAACAATAAAAGATTCACTTTTTTGATTCCATCCACCATTTTCACAACCAAGTAAAGAAGACTATGAACAACATTTTTGCAGCCACACGTGCACAACTCTCATCCATTTTTGGAAGGGTAAGTTAAGGTATGATATTTTCTAACTTTTAACCATTAAATTCTTTGAAAAGTTAGAATAATATTTTTTGGAAAAACTTCACTTCCTTTTCTCATTTCACATAACTGGCAAAAGCGTCCGTTTAAGGTGAAGGATACATTTACATACATACTTTGTCACATTCATATAACATCCATATTTATACGTCCACTTACCTTCAAAATATATTCACTATTACATGAGCATACAAATGGCTTTGTCAAAAGTATTTAAAAGTTAATTGGATGTTAACACAATCATGGTTGTTACACAAGAACCAA
Organism: Pinus tabuliformis; assembly: GCA_031772625.1. Lineage (NCBI taxonomy): Eukaryota > Viridiplantae > Streptophyta > Pinopsida > Pinales > Pinaceae > Pinus > Pinus tabuliformis. Next base: position 1,020,332,812 of record CM062820.1, on the reverse strand, counting down.
CCATGATGAATTCCAACAAAAATATTCTGCAATAAAAATCACATTATCAATATGCAAAGATCATACATTAAAATTGAATGCAACAAACAAAATATGGTTGAAACACAAGAACCAACCAAGTTGCAGTTCATCAAAAATGCTTTGCAAAAGTTAAGTAAATGATATCATGCAGAGTTTAAGCCAAAGTTCAAGTATCAAAAAGTAATGTAATAGATTGCATGAGGACATGCAATACCTTTAGTTTGGGGGTATGTTGGGCCTCAAAATAGTCCTTATTCTCACTCCATTATTCACCAATACCTTCACATTACTTCCATATTACCTTCATGTCACCTCCATTCCACCTCCACATCATTACATTTACCTCGTCATTGGGTTATATCTATGCTTTTCCAAAGTTTATTAATTCTTAACATTTTAAAGTGGATTTATGGTTAAACTTTAGAAAATAATATGCTTATACTTATACCTAACAATTAGAATGAGTTTGTTGACATGTGTAGGTACAAAGGAAGCTTCCAAGGCATCTTTATGTGGCACTCTATGTTCAAATTCGAATTTGAGAAGATCATGGACCTCATGGAAAAGATCATGAACCTCATGGAGGAGATCATGGAGGATAGGGTTATGTGTCACCATTGGTTGAGAAATATGTGGGTCAAAGGAGGGAATAGTGGGTCTACATTTATGAGTTTGTTATCATAGTTTTTGTATAAATAGGAGTACCTCCTCCATTCCAAAGGGAGGACTCTTGGAGCATGTATCCAACTTATGATGGAATAGAATAAAGCTTCATTTTACATAAACTTCCATTATATAGTTTTAGATATAAATTGTCTTAATGTAGTATATGGAATAATTTGTCACTTTGTTCTTAAGAGAATTGAGCTCACTTTAAAAATATCAAAGAAACATTTTATTTCATAATAGATCTTATTTCATTTAATTGCTTATATGTTTGAGGGTTTGTTTGTGATTGATGAATGAGTTTTAAATTAAAATCTTATCAGCATATGAGGGGCAACCAAGGGTCTAATTTAGGCTCTCTCTCTATTTGATTTGCGTGATAGTTGAAATTCATTCTTTTACTTTTAAGTTTCAAGTTATTTCATTTCTTATGCTTATGAATGAATCTTAGTTTAGTTTGGATCAATATATAAGGGGACAATCAAGGGACTAAGTTAGTCTCTCTCTCTATTTGAATCTGAACAACAATTAAATTCATTCTCTTGTCTTTATTTCAAGTTTCTAGTTTTATGTAATCAATGATTTCTTTTCAATCTATAATACTGTAGGGAAGGACAACCAGGACCTCCTCAATTAGGAGCCTCTCCCATCGCATATTATATTGAATCATAAATCATTTAGTTAGACATACAGTTAGTTTCCTACTCCTGCATATATTTTGCTGTCATCATCACAAGCTTACGAGTTTCCCTGGTTGATAATTTCATGAAAGCAATTTAAGCAATTAAATTGCCCAACAAGGTGTCACTATGGGCATTATGAGTTACTGGTTATGTCATTTTGGCTAACCAATGCAATCACAACATTTTAGTATTGCATGAACCATGCGTTCAATAAATAATTGCAGAAGTTTTTGTTGGTTTTATTTGATGACATTCTCATCTACAAAAAAATTTGGGAGGATCACCTTAGCCATTTGGATGAAGGGTTAGGGATTTTGGAAAAATAGGAGTTCTATGAAAAAGAGTCCAAGTGCGAGATCGGTATGATTGAGATGATTTATTTGGGGCATGTGATAAGGGAGAATGGGGTTCAATCGCACCAAGAGAAGATCATGGCAATCATTGAGTGACCCACCCCAAAGTATGTGACTAATTGAAGATCTTGTTGGGCCTTTGCACATATTATAGGAAGTTTTTTAATGGGTTCTCATAGCTACCAACACCTCTTATAGACCTCATAAAGAAAGGGGCTTTCAATTGGTCATATAAGGCACAAGAGGCCTTCGAGATAATGAAGTAGGTAATGAGTTCATGCCCTGTGCTGAAACTACCATATTTCACTCATCCATTCATGCTTGAATGTGACACTTTGGGGACAGGGATAAGAGCAGCGTTAATGTAGAATCACCACCCCATCGTGTTTGAGAGATGAAAACTCAAGGATTATGAGCGACATTATTGTATTTATGATAAAGAGATGTTGGCCATTATGCATGCACTAGCCAAGTTCAGACAATACCTAGTGGGAAATAGGTTTAAATTAAATACTAATCATAACAACCTACGTTCCTAATGGAGCAGAAGGAGTTGAGAAAAATGAGAAAAAAGTGAATCAACAAGCTCAAGGATTATGATTTTGAGATTGAGTATGTGAAGGGAAAGAACAATGTGGTAGTATATGTCCTTTCCTAAATGCCATCCACCCTCTCTATTATGGATATTTTAGGTGACTGGAAATCACTCCTATTGATGGAGTATTCCAATTTGTTTTTGCTTATGAGATCCTCGATGGGATAAACTAGGATGGTAGGTATTGTTTCGTTGATGACATTACCTATTACAAAGACTAGATTTACCTTGTACCATAATCTCAACTCAAGGAGAAGATTATGTAGGCAACACAAAATTCACCCCTAGCAGGGCACCTTGGGTGCTTCAAGACCTATAAACAGACCAGGGAGAGGTTCACATAGAAGGACCTCAATACAAATGTGTTGATATTTGTGAGAGAATGCAACGTCAGTCAACAAAATAAAGCAGAGCATACTCACTTGGAAGGGTTTCTTCATACACTTCCCATCTCAGAGAAAAAATGGGAAAGCATTTCCATGGATTTCATCACAATATTTCCCCTAATGCAAGAGAAGGACTAAACTTAAGTGGTGGTGGATAGGATGACGAAGTTTGCACACTTCTTCACCATATCTTCCAAATAGTCAACAACACAAGTGGAAAAGTTGTCTTGGGAGAGGTATTCAGATTGCACATGCTATCGAAAACCATTATCAGTGACATATATAGTAGGTTCATGGGAGGATTTTGGTGGGAATTGTTCAGACTAGTTAGGATAAAACTAACACCTAGTACTAGTTACCACCCACAGATTGATAGAAAATCTAGGATAGTCAACAAATGGCTGGAGGGATATCTCACAAACTGTGTATCTGGCCAACATGATGCATGGGTAATGTGGTTACACTTGGGGGAAAACTGTTATAACACTACCTACCACATGTCAACTGGGATGACACCCTTCAAATCCCTGTATGGATATGAAGCTCCAACATTTTTGGATCGAGTATTTGGGGATAGTCCAGCCCCTCTGGCTAAGGATTAGGTTCATGAGAGACATGACATACTGTAAGAACTCAAAGATAATTTGTAGATGGCCCAAAACGAACATAAAATCAATGCAGACATCCATTAGATATAGCGTAGCTTTGAGGTTGGGGACCTGGTGTATGTTAGGTCCCTATACTACTAGTGTAGCCCCTTATTGTTATTATTTCAACCCCCTTATTGTATTGTTGTGTCCATGTAGTCCCCATATTGTTATTATTATGCCCCATAGAAGCCCACTATTTTTATTGTTGTTCCCTTACAATATTATTGTTATGTAGGCTATGATTATATTGTGAACCATTAGACTCCTATATATAGAAATAAGGTATTATCATTTGTATCATCGAAGAATTGTTCATTTGTGTAATGTAAAGTAGGTTTCCCCCTCGAAGAGGCTAATTTTGAAGTCGTTGATCTATCTCTTCTTTTATTTTGTGAGCTAGTTGCATAACAATGTATCTTCATCTACATCCCTACATGTAGTCATCACTTAAAATGAAAGGGGCCTAGAAGATAAAACCCATATACTATGGGCCCTACTGGATTGTGAGGCGTGTAGGTGAGGTGGCCGATGGGCTAGAGCTTTTGGAGGGGTGTAAAATTCATAATGTTTTCCATGTATCTAGCCTAAAAAATGCCCTGGGAAAATATGTAGTCAATTTTACAGAACTTCCACTACTAGATGAAAAAGGGGAGATGATTCTTGTTCCAAAAGAAATTCTAGACCTAAGGGAGCAAAAGTTGAGGAACACAACTATAAAGGAATACCTAGTGAAATGGAAATATTTCCCCGTTGAATATTCCACACAGGAAGGAGAACAAGTGCTTCAACATTCAGGGCTATAGTTAAATGAGGACAAGCAATCTTGGGCGGGGAGGATTGTAATGTACTCATCCACTTAGGAGACATAAGGGATGGGAATTTATAGCCTAATAAGGTTCTTGTAGGCCAAGGTAGGAAAATTAATCAAAGAAACATGATTCACCTAGGAGAAAACATAAAAAAGCTAAAGTGGTGAAAAGGGAACACGGGTCCAAGGCTAATTGAAAGTCACTTTTAAATTATAACGTGAGAAAACCCATTAAAGTGACTTTATCAAAATAAAAGGGTAAAATGCTGGGAAAAGTGGTGAATGAGTAATAAAAGAGGGAAAATGAGGAGTCTCCCATTATTCTTTCATTTTCCCATTTGAGAAAATGAATTTTGGAGAACTCTTGAGGAAGAGTCTAGGGTTTTTGGAAACCCTCATTCTAGTTTTCTAGTTTCAGTGTTCAAAATATGCACCTCAACTAGACTTTTGGGAGCGAGATCACCATTGTGTTTCAAAGGAGAAAATATGGAAGATCTAAAGTAGGTCTTCAAAATTTTATCAGTTGATTTTAATATTTGTTTTGTGTATTCTATTAGTTTTCTTTTAGGAGGAGTTTCCAAGAGAAATATGGGGTTGAGTTATTGAGGAAAGGGGGTTAAGCCACCATTTTTAAAGTGGTTGAGTTCTATCCTTGTTTTTGTTTAGTTTCATATTTGTGGCATGAATTTTCCTTGAACAAGGTTGAGTTATCTCCTTTAGCTGCTAGTTGAAGCTGAGATCCAAAGTGGGGTCCTAAGTATGTGATTCAAAGAGGGTTGAGTTCACTCTTGTCTACAGGCTGAGTTATCCCTCAAATACGATGAGTATTGTTTGCTGAAGTTACCATGTGCTTCATTATTTATTGATTAAGGAGGTTGGTACTCATACACAGTCATTTGTGGAGGCAGTGGGCCAAGAGAAGGGGGGAGAGTTACTTCTAGTTAATGGTTTGCACTCACAACCTTGCGTGGGGACTGATATTCCAGTGAAGAAGGGGTCGAGTTATTGGTGTTTGATGCTAATAGACTAGGAGGATATGTTGATGAAGTTTCTCATAAAAGTGGGTTGTTGTATTAAAAACAAATCATGTTCCTCTTTCCACTGCACATTGTTATCTCTATTGTGAGTTAATGTAATGACTGAGTATTATTGAGTTTATTGCTGTGGTGGGCTATTTATGTGATAGTTGTAATTATGAGTTTGTGATGAAATATATTCAACAAAGTTAAAACATTTCCATGGCATAATTTTGGTACTGTGTTTATTTGTTTTGGAATATATCGTAAAAAGTGCACCTACAACCAAGTGCACTCTGATTGTTTGAAAAAAGACCTTAAAGAAAGGCTTAGCAAAATTCAAAGATTTAGGTGGTAAATTTGAGATACTTCTGGGAGGGTATCTTACAATAACGTTGAAATCAAAAACGCACTAATCGATCTAGGTGCAACAATACATGTTATGGAAAAAAGTACTATTGATGAATTAAAACTAGATAATCTTCAATATACTCCTACTATATTACAGTTAGCTAACAAGTCTATTATCAAATGAGAGGGTATATTTAAAATGTTCTTGTATCCCTAGATTCATGGGAGTATCGAGTTGATTTCTTGATACTAACTCTGAAAATCAATCTAGGAGGCCATCCATTGATACTAGGTAGGCCTTGGTTAGCCATGACTGATGTATTTATTAGATGTAGATATGGTGACATGGTTATTTATTATGGAAATTCAATGACAATGTTTACATTAAATCCTTTGACAAGATCATCAACCAAATTAGGAAATGAAGAGTGGATTGAAGACAATGTTGAAGATTACGAAGATATTCAACCAATTTTAACTATCTCATAAGAAATGACAATTAAACAAAATGATGAGGAAAATCAATTAATGAATCTTATGAATAATTGTGATTTTTCTCAATATTTTCAACAAAAATATTGTTTTTGTATGTTAGAACAATTTTTTCAAGGAAATTGCAGTATTGAAGGTTTTCATGATGACAATCTAAGCTATTATATAATTCAATTGGAAACTTTTGCAGTGCTCTTGTAGAAATTGGTAGATTAGTAGGAAAAACATTAAATGTCAATATTAACCTGGAATAATTTCAAAAAGAACAATTGATTAAGATGTTGCAAATACATTCCTTTGCATTGCATGGGAATATATAGACAAGAAAGGAATCAATCCAAATAATTGCATGCATCACACACACACACAAACACAAAAGACAATGTCAAAGTGATAAGCCAACGTCAGAGAAGGATGAATCCTAATCTGAGGGAGATTGTTAAAGAAGAATTACAAAAATTTCTCAAGGCAAACTTTATCTATCTAATTTCAGATAACCAATGGGTTTCATCATTAGTTATTGTGCCAAAGAAAAATGGAAAGTGAAGGGTTTTTATAGATTACAAAGCATTGAATAAAGTAACTTTAAAAGATCGTTTTCCATTACCTTTCATTGATCAAGTTCTAGATACTTAGTAGGAAAAAAAATATTTCTCTTTTCTTGGATGTTTCAATGGATATAATTAGATTCAAATAACACCTGAAGATCAAGATAAGACAACTTTCGCATGTCCATGGGGTATGTATGGTTAAAGAGTACTTCCTTTTGGATTGTGTAATGCACCTACTACATTTTTTTTTTCTCGGTAAAGGTTAAATCTATTGATAGAAAATATGGTACAACAGAAAATTACAGCCAGGAAACGCAAGAACACAGGCAGCCGGAAAGGATATGCTATCCACCACGGCTCCTAGAAGAAGAGAGAAGAGAGTAGAGCTGAGCAAGAAGAAGCAGAAGAACCAGGGAGCAAAAGCGTAGCATAGGATTCTACCCAACATGGGAAGAGTCAACAATTTGGCACTTTTTCCCTTTTTTTTTACCAACTTTGACCCAGTCAGGCAAGCAATGCTGAACTGGCAAGGTTTGCAAACTGAGCTGGGCAGTCTGAGATTTTTCCTTATCTGAATCCGAGGTAGAAGATTCATGAATTCTTTTCTGAGAGAGTGGTTGGACGGACATATTTTCGGGTTCAACCGAGGGCAGATCCTGTGCCATCTTTGCAGCTACTCCTTCCTCATTCTCCTCCTCTTCATCCGAGCTGAAATCAAAATCGTCCATGGGGGGAGGGTCATGAGGCTTCCAACTTTTGGATTTCTGCTTGGTGTTGGCTTTCTTCTTTTGGGCAGGCATTGAGGGCCCTGTGTTATGGCAGTTGCGGCAGCAGAAGGCTGTGTTCTCGTAGTCCAAGTTCTCAGTCCAGTGGAAGTCTCCAATCTTGAGATTGATCTTGTCCGGGAGACCTTTGCTCATGTCTATTTCTGCACAGATTCTGGCAAAGGTGTATAGGCCCTTTTCCCCTCTAGACGTGTCTATGTCTAGAAAGCGGCCTAGAGAATTACATATCCCTTGGAATACTGCAAAGTGCCATAGGTGGGCCGGGAGGTTAGGAAGTCTGACCCAGATTGGGAGCTTGGTGATGATAGCTGTAGATGGATCAAAGTCTGGGAACCAGGGGGTGAGGAATAAACCTGCTGAGCCCCAAAACCATGGACCTGCTTTTAAAGCTCTTTGGTAGTCCTCATCAAAAGCAAACACTGTAATGAAAAAGCCCTTTGAGCATAACAGAACCTGAAAATTGTTGGTCCAGTTAGAGTGAATCCATTGGTAAAGGTCTGTTGTGCGTGGCCATAGCCCATTGAACCTGCAGATAATGCCATGCTCTGCATACTTTTGGGTTTGCTCATCCAGCGTTGGATTGCCGATTTCAATGGAGGGGGTTTCCTCCAGTTTGTCCACTAGAAAGGGTTTGGGAGCCTGAACTGGTGGAACTGTTTTTTCCTGCTTCTGTGCATGGACAGCATCTTTGTATGAAAATGCCTTGGCTGAGGATGATTGTCCTACAGCTCCCCCTCTTAGACGAAGGGCAATATTAATGGAAGCATTTCTCTTAATGCTGTAAAAAGAAAGAGGGTAGGGATCCTCAAGTTGTTTACCTTCGTGGAGAAGTCGTTGAGCTGCCAAGGGGATTCCCAGCTTGAGATCCAGAGCATGCTTGAGGTCCTGCACTAGATCCGAAGAGTTCACCCATTGTAGCAGAGTTTTGCCAGAGATGAGCTTGATTTGGATCTGAAACGTGACAGAGAGATCAAAGTTCCTCTTTCCTCTGCAGATCTGAGACAAAGGGAGGCAGGAGCTTTGCTGGGCATTCTTTTTCTGAACCTGCCGTAGGGGCATGAGAGGAGATGGTGGGAGTATTCCATCATTATTGAGACGGTCGATGTATCCCGCTCCATCAGGCCTCCATAAGAACCATCGAGATAGATCCCGGGTTCTGAGGGGATTCTGAAGATTAAAACCAGAGTTCTGGCTATTCTGGAGGGACAGAGGAGATAATAATGAAGTTGAGCAACCTTCCGGATAACAGAATGTCTTCCCATTAGCCGTCATCTGAGGAGAAGCATGAGGGTAATCCGCCTGATCATCCTTAGCCATCACGTTTGCAGTCTGAGAGGGGCGGCGGGTGCCAGAAGCAGCCACAGAGGGCCGCAGATTGGCAACCCCAGAAACCCGAATGGAAGCTAAAGAACAGAGGGGGGCGCTCAGCATATGATGAAATACCTGCAAATCACCGTAAAAGGAAAGAACTAGCGCCCTGAGGCGGAAACGCGCGCCTTCATCAGCATCAGAGCCGAGCCGAGGCCTGGCGGCGATCGAAGGAAGGGAGGCGGCGTCCAGGGATTTAGGGTTCATCTCTCCAGCTCTCTCGTAAAAATCAAATAAACCAATCATGCACCTACTACATTTGAAAAGGTTGTATTAGTTATTTTCTCTGACTCGATCCATGATTGTGTAGAAGTATATATGGACGATTTTAATGTTTATGGAGATATTTCTGAAGAGGCTTTAGAAAGAGTAGAATAATTCCTCATTAGATGTCAAGAAACTAATCTTTCATTGAATAATAGGAAATCCTTTATGATGTATAATGAAGGAATTGTTTTGGGACATCTTATTTCAGGTTCTAGGATCAAGGTGGATTTAGCAAAAGCTTGAAGTGATCTTAAAAACTTTGGCACCTAAATGTCAAAATCATGCAAGGAGTTTTCTTGGATTCACACATTGTTATAGAAGGTCTATAGAAAACTTCACAAAACTTGCTTCACCAATTTTTAAATTACTCACTAAAGATTGTGAATTTCATTGGGATTCTGAATGTCAAAAAGCTTTTGATTTGTTGAAATAGAAAATCTATGAGGAACCTATCTTAAGGGGGCCAAATTGGTCCCTTCCATTTCATATTTTGATTGATGCTTAATACAAAACTTTAGGGGTTGTATTAGGACAAAAATATCTATCTCCTTATGCAATATATTATACAAGCAAAAATTTAACTCCTGTAGAGTTGAATTACACAAACAATGAAAAGGAGTTCTTGGAAGTTGTTCATGTTATCAACAAGTTTAAACACTATAGTATTGGATATACGACTTTTATTCACACTTATCATTTTGTTATTATATATATTATGAATAAACTAATAACTAATGGTAAAATTACTTGATGGCTCTTATTACTACATGAATTTAATATTGTCATTTTAGATAGGTCATGAAAGCAAAACATAGTTGTTGATTTCTTTTCTAGGATTCAAAATGATAATACTTCAATCCCTGATGTTAGCACTCTATAATTTCTTTAGGTTGTAGGAAGGAAACCCAGAGGTAACCACAAACCACTTGAAAACTGGAATCTAGCCCTTCCAACTTCAGAGAGGGCTCTCTCTATCCAAATATTTAGTCACTTAGGTTTTAGGCTAGGTTTGGTGTTCAAAAAGGAATATAATTTAAAGTTTTGCTGGTAGGGAAGAAGAAAGGTCCATTGAGCATACGATCATATAAAGTTGATGATTTCGAGCGAGAGGATGAAGAGATGAGGGATCTTTCTACAAGGGCAAGATAGGTAGTTCTTCCAGTGTTTTTGATCAAATTTGTTATAGGGGTTGAAACAATGTAAACTTTGAAACGGGAACTATAAACTTAAAATGGGAACTTTGGCCAAAAAACCCCGTAAAAACATAAAAAACGGCGCTAAATACGAAAAGTATTGATGTTGGAATAACACCTTTTTTTTTCTAGGGTAAATTTTCAAATGTTTTAAAAATGGCTATGAAAACCAATTTTTTGTGCAAAAATTGTCCAAAAAACACCCTCAAAACGAAAAGTGTTGATGTTTGAATAACACCTTTTGTTTTCAATGGTAAATTGTGTGCAAAAAACACCCTCAAAACAAAAAGTGTTGATGTTCGAATAACGCTTTGTTTTTTCAACGGTAAATTTTGTGCAAAAAACACCCTAAAAACCAAAAGTGTTGATGCTAGAATAACACCTTTTTTTTTCAAGGGCAAATTTTCAACATTTCAAAATAATGGTGTAAAAGATTTTATCATAACTCCGAAAAACATTAAAATTTCAAAAGAATAATGAAAACATATAATTAAAAAAATAAAAATTAAAACAATGAAAAAAACACTATATATATATATAAAGACAAAAAAAAATCAAACATAAAAATAAAAATTAAAAATTAACAAAAAAAAATATCAATCATAAAAATGTAAAAAAAAAAAAAAAACAAAATTAACCTATGAAAGCTAAGAATTAAAAAAGTAAAAGTAAAAATAAAATTATAAATGAATAAATAGTAAGAAAAAACATATTTTAAATTTTTTTTATTTGGTAAACCATAAAAAAAAAAAAAAAATTGAAAAAAAACAAAGCAAAGCAAAGAAAAAAAAAACAAAAACAAAAACAAAACAAAACTATAAAAATAAGTAAGTAAAAATAGAAAATTTGAAAAAACATCAACCAAAAAAAAAAATGAAAATTAAAAACAAACTAGATTTTAAAAATAGAAAATTAACAAAAAAATAAAATAAAATTAAAAACTACTAAAATTAAGATTAAAAACATTTTAAAAAAAACCTGAAAAAACAAAAATATACTCAAAAAAATAAAAAAAAACCAAAAAACAATGACAAAATAAAAAATATATATGTATTTTCAAATTAAAAAAAAAAAAAAAAACATTTAAATTTGAAACCAATTATATATTTTTTGATGAAAAAAAATAAAAACATTCAGAATTTTTATTGAAATAATTTTTTTCCAAAACAATTTAACAAAAAATAATTTATTTAAAACAAAATAAAAAAATTATTAACCCTTTTTTTTAAATAAACTTTAATCTTTTTTTTTAAACAATTTTCTTTTTATTTAAAAAAAAAAAATCGACACTCCCGCCGCCCGTGGTGGCGCAGCCCTAGGTGGAGGGGCTCCATGCAACCTGCTTCGCCTAGGATCGTGCCACCAGAAATCGCCCCGCCGCCGCTCGACTGCCCATGGTGGCGCGACCCTAGGCAGAGGAGGCTGCATGTAGCCCTTCCGCCCAAGGCCACGCCACCACGGGCGGCCAAGCAGCGGCAGGGAGATTCCGGGAATCGCCATGCCACTCGTGGTGGCGCGGGCCTGGGCGGAGGGACTGCATGCAACCTCCTCCGTTCAGGGCCGCGCCACCACGGGCGGCCAAGTGCGGCAGGGTGATTCCCAGAATTGCCCTGCCGCCGCCCGTGGTGGCGTGGCCTTGGGCGGAGGACGCTGCATGCAGCCCCTCTGCCCAGGGTTGTGCCGCCATGGGTGGCCGGGCGGTGGAGGGCATAGAATCAAATTTTTTTTATTTTTTATTTTTATTTTTAAATTGTTTAAACTTTTTTTTTTCAAGTTTATTTAAAAAAAAAATGTTGTGTATAAACTAACTAAAGTTTAATTTTTTTTTTTCTTTTAAATATATTATTACTAGTAATTGTCCCAAAAGGTACAGAGAGAGAGATAGGATTATTAAATTGGAATTGTTGAATTTTTCTAGAAGAGTTAATTGGTTTGTGGAAAACTTGCACTGGATCATTGTGCAATTACTTTTCTTTAGATGTTTTGTTTTATATCTATATTACAAGGAACACATTGAATGCCTTATTTCATTTCTGCTATCTTTACTAATTTCCTTTCCGTGCTTTTTCTTGATCAATTTGATGAAATATTCCATTATCCTTTGTTCAAAATCCTCACCTACATATTAATGTACATCCCAGTAAGTTCAAAGCTCGAAAGCCAACCAAAAAAATCGATGATAACCACCGTGCACGTATTCAAATTCGTAATACTAAACTCATCATTAAAAATCTATTCAAGCACTCCATTAAAAAATTATTAAACATTACACCATCGAATTTCTTGAAGAATTTTTCACTAAAATCCAGCCAGAAATTGTAATCATGGCGAAATTGTGACATCAGCGTGCTTAAAAATGGCCGAACATAAATTTTACATTTAATTTGTCTTTTTCCCACAAAACAGAATTTCATCTTTAATTCATTAAAAATTAAATTTATCTTTTTATTGTAATCCTACCGAATACTGCCACCGATATTGATCCACTGTGCAGCGGGCCAGATCTGGGTTGGATTTTGTGAACCAACTTGCAGCCATGAATAAGATTTCTCTCAACTGGCGGCATTTCTCTTGTAAACTTTAATTCTCATGGATCACGTCTACTGGTACTGGCACATCGCAATAAATAAATATTCAGTTTTCACAAACGAAGTAGTGACTGCAACAGCCATACGGAAGAGCCAAAACACACAACATTCAGGACAAAATCGTAACACAGAATTAAATTCATTGGTTGCTTAATGAAAAGATCGAACTGTTGATACGCAAATTCTTACAGCTAGTGCAGGGCAATGATTAAACAGTGTGCCTCTGAAACAATAGCGTTAATAGTTACATATGCACCAAGAAAACCATATTAACCCCTCAAACTATTAAATTCATTGATTTCTTAATGAGAAGATCGAACTGTTGATATGCAAATTCTTACAGCTAGTGCAGGGCAATGATTAAAGAGTGTGCCTCTGAAACAATAGTGTTAATAGTTACATATGCACCAAGAAAACCATATTAACCCCTCAAACTATCCGGGCCTTTGAAATTACAAATACCAAGAAAATCTGCAGGTGGCGCGGGTGCTTGGGGCGTCTGACAAATGATGCCAGCCCTACAATACAGGAATTTTACAGAAACTGACTATTAACAAACGATGCCAGCCCTACAATACAGGAATTTTACAGAAACTGACTATTAACAAAGCAAAATTGATGCAATCATCAAGCTCCTGGTTGTAAACATCTGATCACAACGATCTCAAATATTGGATATTACTCGATCCATATGCACAATTCAAACAATTATTTACAGCAGAATACCGGATGGATGAAAACCGTTATTTTTATAAAGTCGCAGGCCCTCTCATCTCGAGTCGGTAAGATCTTTTCAGATCCAAAGCCCAGGGGGCCGCCACGGAACGCCGCTTCCATAGATTGATCTCAGATGGCTGCCCATTGGTCGCTGCGGGCTTGGGCAGTGGGTCGCTTAACAGAGGAGCCGAATGAGAAATTAGCACTGGCTTAGGGTTTTCCAAATTCCAATCTTCATCTTCATTCTCAGAAATTAGCACTGGCTTAGGGTTTTCCAAATTCCAATCTTCATCTTCATTCTCAGGGTTTTCCAAACAAAGAAGCAGAATTTAAACCAAAATGAGGGGAAAGAACGGCCTACCTGCAACGATAAATGGCAATCTGATCAGAGTTTTTGCATAACAGGGCCAGGTTCAATGCACAGCAGAAAAGAAGGCAACAACCGATATTTGGAAAAAGCAGTCAAAGTGCAGTGCATGCTTGCCAGATGACACTTCAAATCAACGGTTGAAAGTGTCTCACTTGATCCAACGAAGCAGGATAAAAGTGTTGACGATTGTTGATGCATAGGAAGGCCTATCGGCCTAATTATTATTATTATTATTTTTTAAGTGTTAAAAAAAATTCTATTTAAAAAAACAAAAATTAAACGTTTCTTATTTAAAAAAAATAAAAAATATGGGCATATTTTTATTTTTATTTTTTTGTTTTTAAATAAAAAATATAGGGTTTAATAAAAAATTTAAAAGTTTGTTTGTTTGTTTTTTTTTTTAAATAAAAAATAGATTAAATTTTTATTTTTATTTTTAATTTATATATATATATATTTTAAAAATTTTCATTTTTTTTTTTGTTGTTGTTGTTGTTTTTTTTTTATAATTTGAGTTTATTTTTGTTTATTATTATTTTTTTTTAAATGTTTTTAATCTTAATTTTAGTATTTTTTTTGTTAACTTCCTATTTTTTTTGAACTTTTTTTTTTTTTTTTACTTACTTAATTTAGTTTTTAAAAATTTAGTTTTTTGTTTTTCCAAATTCTTTTATGGTTTATGATATATATATATATATATATATATATATATATATATATATATTACATTTTTTATGTTTTTCTTTTCTTTTTTATATATTTGCCTTTTTAAATAATCAACTTTAAAAAAAAGAAAAATAAAACAACTTGAAAATTCATTAAGTAATCATGATTTCAAAAAAAATTGGACATAATAAATTTTAAAGTGTGAAAAATAAGCTCTCTAAAAAAAGAAAGGTATGCTGCGTCAACACATTTCAAAATCAACATGAAAATCACTAACATTTAAAAACAAATATTTATATTTGATACATAAGAAAATTTAAAGTGTCAAAAATATGCTCTGAAAAAAAAGAAGTGTATTCTGCATCACCACTTTTCAAAATCGAGTCACTTTTTTGTTACCTCTATGAAATGGATAATCGTATCGATTATTTAAAGTGCCAAAAGCTATGCTCTAAAAAAATATGTGTGTTCTGCATCGCCCCTTTTCAAAATCGGGTCACTTTTTTGCTATCTCTACGAAACGGGTGACAATATCAGTGCCCGTTTCAAAGTTTACGTTGTTGTGAGCAGAAGAACGATGGAAATGACACATAGAGCATCAAACTATGGGATGAATTTTACATTTCATTCAAGGAGAAACCATAAATTGTTTAACAAACTATATCAGAGCACCTCTCAAGTGAATTATGAGACAAATTTTTGTTTACTAAACAGGAAGAGACACATTAAAAGCATGGAAATGAAAAGAGACAAAATTACAATACAAGGAAGCAAATCACCATAGAAACTGACATAGTAATCCCTGTAAAATCAGACCTTCAGTTTGCTTCATTCACTGGAATTTTTATAAAATGTACATAACACAATTTTTTTCTCCCACACTCTGACCAACCAACCCCTTTCTCCATGATAATTACATAATATATACATTAAAAACATAAGCTACCACCTTGTAGAACCGAATTTCCCAAAAGAGAAAAGGTTATTAGCTTGTAGCAACAAATGTATAATTGCTTTGCTGTTGTTGGGAAAAGTATCCAATACGGAATGACCCTATCCCACTCTAAGGGTGATAGTACCTCAGCAACAACCGAATGCAAAGCTATTCAAGATTACTTCTTTATGAGATGTAAGAGAGGGGAGAAAGAGATCCACTAACCGTTGTCTTCCGCTAATGTTTGATCCAATCTTCTCTCCTTGCTGCTTGCTCCCGGCTCCTTGCTCTTTCACTGGCCCAGCTACACAAAGATCCTGCAAAAGCACAAGAAAGGGAAACTACAAGAAGCATACATCCATAATTGATTCAAGGATTAGAATAAATCAAATATACAAGCATCAATACGCCACAGAGACACATGCATATAGAAGAACCTCAAATGCTTTATTAATGGAAGAAGTAAAGTTCTGAGAGTGTTACAACCATAAGAGGCCCAACCCAGCAACACCTCCCAGCAGAAATAAATCTCCTCTTCACCTCCTTCAAAGCAATCACCCAATAGTTCTATACTCAAACCAACAACACTTCCTTACATTCACAAGATTCCCGCCTCCCTAGACCTCATGAGAGAGCTCTATATATAGGAGATTTGGAGAAAGGATGAGTCAGCTTGAGTTTGGCATGAAGCTGACTAGTGTCCTCTCCCACTTCAGTTCTTGAGTCCACTTGGAGTTTCTTGCTTCCACTTGGAGATCTAGATCCTCTTACTCATCACAAGGCGAATTCCCTGATCCAAGTGTCATTTTGGAAGCTTCCTGGGCATTTGACACCTTGCAGAATGACTGTGCCACTTGGCCAATCTCGCCCAGCGCAGGTAGCCTTCATTAGATTTGACATTCAGCGCAGGTACAGAGTGGAGTAGTTGACATTCAGCGCAGATGCTCAGTGGAGCAGCTGACATGATTCAGAATTAGCTTGTTTTTGAGTGTTTTCAGGTGGAGAACTGATTTTCAGTGCTGCGGTTTACTGACCTTGTTCCTCTAGGGGTAGGAACAACATGTTTAGGGACTTTGGATCCCTTAGCTTATTGACATTTCATGCTTCATGCTGTAAGGCACAAAAATGTCTATAACAGTTGCCCCCTAAAGTATGAGGTCGTTTATCGGGTGAAATGCTTTATCAGGAGGATCCGAAGTTCATTCAATCGCTGAGAGGTGCCCTGTAATAAAATACAATACAATACATTATTTTTCATTCTGCTTTCATGATCTAGATGAGGCGGGCATTCCCATGCTCAGCTTTATAAATTCATTTTGGTACATAGAACAGACGATCGTCTGATGGTAGACTGATAATTCTCTGCTGAAATTATCATCCTTTGAGTAGGATGATCATCTGCTGCAATGATGTACATATCAAATGTCTTTATATTTCCTGAATATATATCGCAGCCCGGATGGATGAAACTAGATCCGGGGTCTTCAAACTCGTTCGATCTTCACTCTAAGTACAAGTCGATCCATGTGAGAATTGCGCTGAAGTCGAACATGGAAAGACATCGCTTGATTACCGGTCAATAATGTAAACCGTTAACAAGCGCGAGAGGAATCACCAATAATGACAATGACCCTCAAGGTACTGCAGTACAATTCACGTGGTGTGAATAAAGGACTTGGCATCGAACACCACGCAAAATCTTCTGGTCGAAGGTCATTGATGTATACCTGTCGCCGGAAGTGAGAAACTTGCCATTGAGGCATGCAAGCTTCAAAGTACTGAGGGGGTTGTTCCTAGATCAACTTCTTGGATAATGAGTTGAAGTCGACAAGAAGCGATCCGTCACAGGAGGGCCTTAATGAATCCCACATCAGTGACACGGAACGGAGTTAATGAAAACAATCTGTGAAATATGATTCAGGGTGGCGATCATGGGTGGATGAAAGATAATGTATGGCAGTGGATGGGACGCGGTTGACTCTTTCTGAACAACATCTCTTGAACATATAACGACACTGATGTGATGGATCGGTAGCATTACCCCAAATGTGGATGGTTTGGCGAGGACCATGGTGATGAGACCGGTGAATGAAACAACCCAACCCGATGTGATGCGGAGGACAAAGTGTCATGTTCAAGAGCGTCTTGCTACCATTAAAGCTTTGAGGTTCTCCCAATTTTTCCCCAGTCATTTCTGACCAGTACCTCTTTATTTTTGTCAAGCTTGAGGAGGATAACATATGCTTGTTCTATAACCTGCCCTTCGGGCAAGCCCATTGCTATGTTTTAACGAGCCTAGCGATAGGGAAACTCGTTCTCGTCTAAAGACAAGTTTGTCGCTACTTAATCATTTTAACGAGTCTAACGACAAGGAAAACTCGGTCCTTTTCATTTTTAGAGAGTCTGAAAAGGTACGGAAAGTTAACTCCAAAATTCCTTTTTCGTCATCTAATCCCTTAAGTCCGAAAAAGTATAAAACAATACAGAAGGGATGAGTTTTCGATAACTTTAACGAGCCGAATAAAACAAGCGCTCGACCTTTTTGTGCAATAATCCCTCAGGTCCAAAAAGATTAAAATCTAGAGGAGGGATAGCTCTTCCGGTCAATTTAACGAGCTGGAAGGCCAAAACTCGGCAAACTTTTCATATTTTACGAGTCAGATGAAAAGAGCTCAAAGAAGACTCGTCTTTCGAGGAACGAGTGATAAACAGGGATAGCAGCATATTCCAGGTACAGGTTGGAATTTTCCAATCATGGCAGTGTTACAAGGATGGCTAGGTGAAATCACTCTTCGCAGCTGTTCCTCAAAATAGGTAAACAATCATATGGAGGTGAACGATTGGCCAAATGGAATGGAGGTGGCGGGTGCAAACACGACCAAGGCTTTTTACGGCTAATAAATTTACGGTCACAATGGTTATTTACCG
Organism: Pinus tabuliformis; assembly: GCA_031772625.1. Classification (NCBI taxonomy): domain Eukaryota; kingdom Viridiplantae; phylum Streptophyta; class Pinopsida; order Pinales; family Pinaceae; genus Pinus; species Pinus tabuliformis. The sequence goes on along the minus strand of CM062820.1, from coordinate 1,020,314,424 downwards.
GGACTGGGTTCATTTTTTAACGAGCTTGAATGCGCCAAAACACTGCTCAACGCTTATGTTTATTTTTTAACGAGCATGAATTCCGCGTTAAAACTGCTCGGATCTCGCTTTTCTATTTTTTAACGAGCATAAATTCCGCGGTAAAACTGCTCGATTATATGGTCAAATTTTGATTTTTTTACCATTACTAGCTTTTCTCTTTTCAAATATAGTACTGCTTTTTTCAATTGCTGCAACAAACTTTGTTAGAAATGAATAATATTTGCATGAAAATGAGATTATAACCCTAATATTTCACTTTGTACTACGTAAAAAGCCATTAAAATGTGTTTTTACCTCTCATTTACCATTTCATTTGCATTTGGTTTGTTGGAGCTCTGGAGGTGCCTCTTCCCCCTTGATTTTCACCAGCTGATTCTGGGAGATTCTGTAGATGATTTTCGGCGCCGTCTGGACCAGGTAGGAGCTAAACCCTAGCTCTTTCTTTTCACGGTTTCATTTTCCTGTTTTCCGGTCTTTCTGAGCCCCTGGGGTTTTGCCAGGGCGCCCTAGGTTCAGCGCAGGTTCCCCATTCGAAACCTGCGCTGAAGGTCAATCTGCCTTAAGGCAGTCTGACCCTTAGCGCAGGTAGAGGACCTTCTGCCTGCGTTGGGCTCAAAAAGACTGAGTTTTAAGGTCATTTTCGATGATTTTTTCGCCAGTTTTTCATCAAATCAGGAATTCACTCTTTCTCTTGTTTGCTTTGCAGGGAACCTTGAACAAAATGTCCCTTACATGGCGAGAACGAGAACATGAAGAGGAGGACATGATATCCCTCCATGACCCGGTCACGGTGAACGTGCTGCGGAATTGTGGCCTGTTGAAGTTCTTCTGTATCTCTAGCATGAGAGCACAGATTTCTTTATTGCAGTACATGCTTGATGCTTGGGATCCTGTTAACCAAGTGTTCCAGATTAGGGGAAAGATCATCCCCTTGACCATAGAGGACATGTACTTTTTGAATGGATTGTCAAGACGAGGTGCCCCCATTTCCTTGTCAGGTACGGCTCGGGGGACTGATTCCACCAGAGATTATGTCCGTCAGTATTGCAGGGAAGGTTCTCAGCCGAGCAGAGACGACAAGATTGTTATCCGTGAGATTACTGATCGGGCTCTCAGGTCCATTCTGTTCACTATTGGTAGGATGGCCGGCATCGCAGCTCTACATGTTGCCAACAGGTCTTATATGCATCACGCTTTGGAGTGTCTCCAACCGAAAGTATTCAACTGGTGTGATGCAGTACTTGTTCAGATGAAAAGTCAATTGACCAAGGTAAAGGACGGGAAGCTTAAGAACTTTGGATTTGGTTCTATTCTGACTGCCTTCGCCTTGGAGAAAATCCCACTGATGCAGCCTCAGTACATCATACTCGACTTGCCTTCTCCTACCGAGCCACGCATGCAGAGGTGGGTCGACCACATGTCTAGGCATGCTGGCCAACCTCAGATTACTTTTACCGAGGCCTTCTTTAGGTGGTTCGAGCGCCAGGAGATGGTGTTTTCCGAGTATCCATATGTGGGTATGGATTTCCGAGGTGATCCGGATTTGGTGCTACCGGATGGCGAGCAGTGGGGCGCCATTGGTAAACTCCTTGACCATATTACTGTTTATTGTTCTTATTCATAATGTTGCTGTGCTTTATTCTATCAAGACTTTTAATTGTACTCTTGGGTGCATGCAGATATTGGTCCTGTTCGTCCAGCAGTTCGTCCGAGATCGCCAGTCGCTGCCCCGGCAGCGGAGCCTGCTGGGAGAGTTATTATTCGCGATCTTGACGATACTGAGACCCTTACAACTGTGCAGGAGCAGGTCGAGAGCCTTACTCGTGGTCTTCCGGATGTACAGATTGACGAGTTACCTTTACAGCTGCAGCGGCATACTATTGGTGTGCCTAGACGATGGACTCGTCTCTTGCGCATGATTGCACAGGCCGTGACGAACTATCATGAGCACCACTAGGCTAGGGTGCCCCCTAGCATCTTTTGAGTTTTTAGGTCATATGACCAATTTTGTCTTGGTTACAGAACATTATGTATGAACTTATATAAACAACTTATATATTTTGATTTTCGGGTTTTATTCTGTTTGAGTTATATGATCCATATGTACAATCATTAATGATGTGTCCTTTTTATAAATTTTGCAAATGTCTGTCTAACACATAGTTTGCTAATGAGTCAGTTAATGTGTTTAAGTTTCTTGAAATATGCTGATATTGAATTGAATCAAATCGTCTTTCCAAGATCTCAACCCTTAGGAACATGCGATAAATAGCTGGATTGCGAACAGAAAATATACCATTGAGTTGCAGTATTACGAGTTGTGAGTCTAGCCTGACAATTAGTCGGCGTATGCCACGTGTGATGGCATCAGAGAGTAGTTCTATCAACGCGCTATACTCAGCGATGTTATTCGTTGATTGCCCAATACATACACCTCTGAAACTTACTAACTCGCCGCTTGGATAAAAAATGGCCCAGGTTACGGAGGACAGGTTCCGCGAACTACGACTCGCTCCGTCGGCATATCCAACACATGTCTCCAGAAGGTTCGACATCTGCAACTGAAAAAGGTGGATCACTTGACCAGAACAAACACTTTAGCGAAAACAAAATACAACAAAAGCATGCAAGTTACTATTTAAGCATAGTAACGCTTGAGGTACAACCCGTTGCGGGGCTGCGCCAGTGGAATTCCATCATAATCCATTAACTCGTAGGCTCCTTTTGCTAACACCTTTTTAACAATATAGGGGCCCATCCATAAGGATTTGAATTTTCCTGCTCCCAATTTATCGGATTCTTGGTCATAAAGCAAGACCAAATCATCTTCTGAGAAGACACGGGGTTTGACATTTTTGTCGAACTGAGCCTTGACTCATTTCTTATGGGCCTCGTTAGCCAAAGCGGCATCACGACGGGTTTCATCCAACTGGATTAATTCCAAGAAACGAGCCTCTTCTTCTGAAGTTCCGGGGAGAAGATCGATTGCGAGTTTAAGCGATGAAATTTCGCACTGGATTGGTAAGATTGCTTCCAGGCCATACACCAGTTGAAAAGGTGTGAACCCGGTTGCGTTCTTTATCGAGGTCCGGTAAGCCCACAAGGCTGAGTACAGGATTAGGTGCCATCTTCTTTTATGAACCCCGATCATCCTTTGCAACATACGCTTCAGGACTTTGTTGATTGCCTCAACTTGTCCGTTGGCTTGCGGATAATACGGGGTAGAGCTGTCGTGAGATAGCCCTAGCTTGGCAGCTAGTTCGACCATCATGTGATTGCGAAAATGCGATCCATGATCTGTAACTATAGCCTGTGGTACGCCGAACCTGGCGACTACATGATTGAAAAGGAAAAGGGCAGCTGTTTCACCAGTGTTATCCAATGTAGGCATCGCCTCGGCCCATTTGGTAAAATAGTCAACAACGACTATAATATACCCATGCCCCCCGGTCGAGGTGGGGTTACATTGCATGAAATCGATGCCCCACTTGGCGAAGGGCCCAACAACAACTATCGGCTGTAAAGGTGCGGGTGGTCGTCTGGTTTTGCTATCAAAGATTTGACAAGCATGGCAACTTCTGACTGCGGTTATGCAATCTTTGAACATGGTTGGCCAGAAGTATCCTGCTCGTAAGATTCTTTGTGCTGTTGCATATCCAGACTGATGCCCCCCACACGCGCCTGAATGACAATCATTCAGGGCTTTTTCGGCCTCCTCATGGGTAAGGCACCTCCTCAGAACTGTATCGACACCACGACGGTAAAGTGTATCACCGACGATCATGTAGTCTTTTGCTTGGTATCGTATACGTTTTTGTTTGGAGCGAGAGGTGTTAGGCCTGAACTTTTGGGTTTGGAGATAAACTATGATGTCTCCATACCACTCATCGCTTACAGATATCAGAAACAAACTTTCGTCCACGATTGACTCTTCCGATGTTTCATCGTTGGACGATGATGGGAGATCGCACCATAATTCCGCGAAAACTAGAGCTTTCTTTGATTTGGATTTCACAAATTCCAGATCAAACTCTTGAAGGATCGCTATCCATTTTGAATATTTGCCCCCCAGCAACTGTCGCGACAGTATATAAGTCATGGGGTTGCAATCTGACAAGATGGTAGTTTTCCGAAAGAGGACATAATGTCGAAACATTTGAATCCCTTGAACAGCTGCAAGCGCTAGTTTTTCAACATAAGAATATTTACTTTCTGTATCGTTTAAGTTTTTACTTAAATAATAGATAGGATGTTCAATTCCATCGACTTCTTGAACTAAAACCATCGCAATGGTCGTATCCGCTGCAGCCAGATACAGGTTAAAATCTCTTTGATAGTTTGGGGCGTACATTAATGATGCTTTTACTAGACAATCTTTCAGAGCATCAAAGGAAGCTTGCGCCACCTGGTCCTAGACAAAAGGTACATCCTTTTTCAAAAGACGAGTATAACCCTTAGCAAGTTCTGCGTAATTTGGAATGAACCTCCTCAGAAAGTTTGCTTTCCCTTGGAGTTTCTGAATCTTAAGCAAATTTGAAGGTGGAGGCAAATTAATGATCGCCTGAACCTTACAGGGGTCGAGACGAATCCCATCCTTAGAGACTACAAAGCCAAGTAAATGACCAGAACCGACGCAAAACACACATTTGTGTGGATTGAGTCTTATCTTGTAGTGTCGGCAACATAGAAATATCGCTCTTAAATGCTGCGGATGATCAGTCCGCTTTCGTGAATGAGCCGGAAGATCGTCGAGATAAGGTTGAACAATGTTCTTGATGTCATGGAAGGCATAATTCATCGCCCTCTGAAACGTCGCCCCTGCGTTCTTTAAACCAAAGGGTAATTTTCGATAAGCGAATGTGCCCCACGGACAAATAAATGCAGTCTTTGACTGGTCCTGTGGGCAGATATTAATTTGATTATACCCGGAAAATCCATCCATAAATGAAAAGATTTCACATCCGGCGCATTCATCAATTATCTGGTCGATGAAGGGTGTAGGGTAGTTGTCCTTCGGACAAGCTTGGTTTACATCCCTATAATCGACACACACTCTAATCGTCCCTTGTTTCTTCATATCAGGGACAATATTTGATACCCAATCGGTTAGAGGAACCGGGTAGATGAATCCAGCATGGAGGAGTTTTTCAACTTCTGCCTTAATGGCAGCGGCTTTCTTCGGGTGCACTTGCCGAAGCCGTTGTCTTACTGGTTTGACATCAGGATACATTTTAATTTCGTGTTCAACGATACTCGAGTCAATGCCTGGCATTTCATCATATGACCAAGCAAAGACATCTCTAAATTCGCGAAAAAGAGCGTTATATATTTCCAGTTCTGAAGGGGAACAACCTTTGCCGACATAAATATTCTCTACAACATCTGTTTTAGTCGAGATATTTATGGCTATAGTCTCTTCAATATTGGATAGGTTTCGCTCGGAATCCACCGTATTTACAGTATTTGTTAGGAATTCAAATACTGAAGGGTGATAAAGGTCACCTTGAGTATCTTCTTCATATTCCGGAAGAAGGGACCGATGGTGGTGATCATTCCATGGTGCCCCCTCAATCATCATTGATTGCAAGATCCCTTCGTCTGTCCCATGTACTTTCGACCAAGGATCTAATGGGGTTCCATATTCTCTAGACCTATCTACCCAAACGCTTGACGAGCGTTGATTTGGGCTCGCCTCCCATGCTTGAAACATTGATTGCTACAATATTTCTAAAGGGCTTGGGGGAAAAACCATTGAATGATCCACGTTGACCTTCGTGGAAGATATCATGTTGCAGGTTGCTACAAACGGTACATTTCCTGTATAAATAGGAGGTGGTAGCGCGAAAGTTCCCATCAATGTGGGGTCTTTCAATAATCCTACTCCGATATCTTGAATTGAATGGTTGCTCTCATGGATATCTTGAATTGAATGGTTGCTACTCCGATATCTTGAATTGAATGGTTGCTACTCCGATATCCTACGGCCGTAATCCCTCCTTCAAACGGGAATGCGATCTTCCTAAAATAAGTCGACACGACAGCTTCCATGGCATAAATCCATGGTCTACCCAGTAGGATGTTATAGTCAAGATTTCCATCAATGACTTCTACATCAATTTCTTCTGTCTTTCCTCCTAGTTCAAGTTTCAAGTCATTAAGGATACCGTATGGGGTATAAGTCCTTCCGTCGAAAGCTTTTAATGTCGTCGAAGATCGCGACAAGGTTGGAGATCCTAAAGTTTTCCAGCAACTCATTGACATAATACATGTCGAGGCTCCCTCATCAATTATTGTTCTGTGAACAGTTTTGTTGAGTGCTTTCACTTGAATAAGGAAAGCTAGCTGAGCTGGTAACTGAGGATCGTATCCCTTGTGATCAAAGGATACAAGATTGGAATCCTTAGGATCAACCCCACCAATTGCCGATAACAATGCCTGCCTTTGGGTTGGACAGTTTTGTAGCACTTCAAGAGTCGACATAGCAGATGGCGATTGGGCCAAATCTTCCACTATGTTATAATGCTGCGCCGCTCTGGCGCGAGGATTAAATGTCGACTTGTGTACTACACCCTTTGGCGGTTTTATTGTTAATTCAGGGACGGTGGGCGTTGCAACTTCTGTCGAAGTTGTTGTCGAACTACTTGGTTGATCTTTACCTTTTTCGTTCGACAGTTGAGGATTCCCGTAATCTTTGTTCCTTGTCGAAATCAAAGCATCATTCTGCTGTTTCGAAACTGACAACATAAGGACTTGTGACGGGGAAGCATTTCCACTATCAACCAGATTTTGACCTGGGTTGGGAAACGGATCAGTCAACACAGCTGAGGTTTGGGAACTTTTAAAGAACCTTTTAAGCTCAGCTTTGTAAGGACAATCCCTTGTCTAGTGATCTTCGTCACATATCATACATGGACTGTTTGGTTTCCCTTTTCTAGGAGGGTTTGAAGAATTTTTTCCAGGGGATGACTCACCCTGTTTCTTCTTCTTCCCTTTGTTTTGCTTTTTCTTGCTTCCTGGTTGATTGGTTTCTTTGCCTTTATCTTCGGATACGACATTTACTTCCGAAGCAAGAATTTCTTCTTTTGCATTTTGATCCGAATTCTTACGGGCTTTCTTTGACGAAGCCTTTATCGATTTCGTGTTTGCTGTGCCAATCACGCCATCACCGGCATGAGAGTCACTATTTGATTTAGGAGGGGGAGGAATTGAAAATTCCGGTCTAGGGGCGTCAGGTATTTTGTCATAGAGCGTGCCGGACTGAGTATAAACTAAGTCCAAATACTGCGCACGAGCAATGACTTGCTCCTCTGTTACGACTCCCCCCTTGGCCACATCTTCCGTAATAGCCGGAAGTAATGACTTTATAAACCATTCAGCTAATAGCTGATCGGGAACATATGTTTTCACCATCCTACGACGACGACGCCACTCATGTATATGATCAGATATATGGGTAGCAGTTGTCTGTTTGAAGTTGGTTAATATTTCTGTTCCCGTTTCATACCTTATCGGTAATTGAAAGTGGGTTAAGAAAGTCGTGGCTAGGGAACTAAAGTTGTCGAAAGAGGCTCTTGGCAATTCAATATACCATTTAGCCGCTGGACCTGTCAATGTCCTCTGAAAAAGGCGAAGTCTTATCGAATCGTCGTTAAGGGTGTTTGACGAACACCACAGATGAAAAGTCATCACGTTATTCGACGGGTCTTCACCTGGATTTCCATTGAATTTAGGAATGTCAGATGGAAGTTTATGAGGAATCGCTGGCCACCAAGGGGCATAAGCAATCGGATCGTTGGTTAAACGGTGTAAATCGGGTAACTCTAAAGTTGCCACGAATGGTAACTGTTGATTCAGGTTAGGTGAAGCGTAACCAGGGTACGATGGAATCGCTTGAGCAGTGGGTCTTTGCATACCAGCATAATGTAATTGATGCTGGTATGACTGATACGGTTGGTGGACTTGACCACTGTAAAGTGGTTGGTTTTGACCGTTTTGGATATACGGTTGTCCATTGTTCACAAAGATCTGCTGCTCAGAACCTTGGTACACTTGCTGGAATTGCGGTTGTTGGTATTGTACAAGCCATGGTTGTGACGCCATGTTCTGTTGTGCCATGCTAACCATTGGACCAAGGTGTGGGGTAATTGTACCCGTTTGTACTTGTGTCGACCCACCAGTTGGCGATTGTGGTTGTGACCCATGGTCAAGCGACTGTTGCATTACAACCTGAGAAATCTGAGGTTGACACGTAACAGGTATCGCTTGAACTTGCGACACGGTTACAATAGCCGGCGTGGTTGGGATGTTCGTCATAGGTACACACTGTTGCATAGAATATACAATCCTTGGTTGTTGAGGTAGCATAGGTACCCAACTACTTGATGCAATTCCAGTATAACCTGGATACTGTTGAGAACTGCCATATGGATATCCTCCCGGAGGAGGTAATGAAAGGGCATACTGCCCCCCATATGGTAGCGGTCCGGAACTCAGAGGGATTGTTAGTCCTTGAGGACTAGATGGCCCAAATTGACCTCCATGAGGATCAATCTGTCAAGTTTCAACATAAGAATTACCGGGTATTACTCCAGATGAACAAACTGGAACAGACCATACTGTCGAAATAGTCCCTTGGTGGACTCCTTCTAGCTGTTGAGAGCTAGTTGGGACAGCTGGTATGCCAGCAAACATCGTTGGAGTGACGGTAGGGGCTTCTGCTGTCGCTGTGTCATTTGACACAGTCCTAGACGATGACGGTTGTTCAGACATTTTAAGTCTATCCAATAGATTACCTAGCGATTCTACAGGGACTTCCACTTGTGATGGATTAACCTCTGATGAAGGAAATAGAGTGATCCCGACTCCAAAATGGGTCGGAGTACTTGCTTGCGGATCCTCTGCAATTTCCTCTATCGCAATCAAACCCGGTGGAAGAGGAAGACCGTCAGGTCCGTAAAATATTTCTGGTGCCGAAGAAGTGGTTGTTTCGACAACGACAGTTGTTTGAGGAACAAAACTCTCTGGACCGGTTACAGATGGAACTGGTTCAGTTATACAAGTATTTGCCCCCAGACTAGGATCAATATTACTGTCCTTCTGTGGCTATTGAACTTCTTCTACAGAGGCGGGGTTTACAGAAATGTTAGGAGTAACCGGAACCTCAGATGCAGTTGGAACACTTGTTCTAACTTTCAAAGGAGATTTTGAACCGGTTAAACGAGTTCGCTTTGCCCGTACTGTTTTCGATTCTGGGGACAAAGACGGTTGACTCGTAAGCCTCCGTGAACGACGGGGTTTCAATTGACTTTCTTCCACGATTGCGGATTACTCGATCAACTAAAATATTAAAAGGGGAAATTTGTGTTTCCGAATTGAATGAATTTTATTAGATGCTTTTAGACACAACTTGCTTTTTCACTTTTTAAGAGTCGAGAAAAAGCTAAAGATGACTCTAGTCTCCTTCGATGTATTAACGAGCCCGAAGTGACAAATGCTCGGTTGGACTTTTTCAGTTATAGAGTTTGAAAAAGGCCAAAAGAAACTGCCCTGGAGATCTAGGCAGAGGGTGTGCCAAACCTTTCGCAAAACCACAGAATACGTTTTACGGTACGGGTGGTCGATCTTCGTGAATGTTGTGTTCATTGCATTGCGATCAGTAGGGCGGCCGACACGGCTTCCTAAGGATAAAAGATATATGCCTATAGGGGTCTCCCAATATATACGCGACGGTACGTGGGAGCACAAGTCCGTATTAGTGCCACCGACTCTCAAGAGGAATCACCCACCTTCGTCGAGATCGACAGTCACTACGTTTAACGACGCCGGAACACGTCTCTAGCTTAGACCTCTATGTGTTTGTGTTATGTTTCAAAGCGTTGTTAGGTTCATTCAATATATTTTAAGTTGATCTTTTTAAAGTTTGCCTTTCAAGGTTCACCACGAAATGTATTGATACAAATTCCTAAATGCAGTCTAAGATGAGAAGCAAGCTTTTTCAATCTTTTCGACTTATGAAAATCTTAACTACTGAGGGAAAAGAGAGACAAAATCTTTTCACACAGATCAAAGAGCACTCGCTAATGCACTTTTTCCCTAAATCAACATACAAACTTGTATGCAAAATGCAAAATGCAAAATGCAGGTATTTCTTTTCTCTTTCTTAATGTTTGTGCGACACAAAAAGAAAGTTGTTGTATAATTTCGAATTCAATTTCAAGCGAAAGCAAACAAGCTTGTCCAAAATCCAAAGGCACCTTAAGATTTACTTGTTTCGACACCAGAAATATATGAATTCAAACCATATGATGAAAGCAAAAACCCAATCAGCTATGAACAGCAAACAAACTAACTCTTAAGATCAAAACGACACTTTATCATAGGTCTAGATCTAAGAGGCCACAGCAAGACTAGTTCACTTTTCGTTATGGGAAACTGTAAATGGCATAAGAAATACACAAAGAACAAACACAATTTCTTTATACAACCGAGGCGGAATAGTGGTGAGGAAAGTTGGCTTCAGATAGGCACATTGACTGGTAACAGGCAGCAAAAACAAGAGTGAAAACAGGGCAAGAAACAGCAGGAAACCCCAGTAGCACAAGGCAAAACTGGTCCAGCGCAGGTGGAACACAGGCAGTTTGACCTTCAGCACAGGTAGCCCCTTCGGGAACTGCGTTGAAATGCAGACAACCTTCACATAGCCTGCACTGAAGAACGAAACTTTCGTTTCTTTTGGTTTCCAGGTCACAGATTGCTCAAAAATTCACAGTTTTTGGCCAAATCAGAAGCTATCAGTCAAGGACACACTAAGGGATGACAAGGAGGATGAAAAGCTATCACTAAGAGCTTATTAGAGTCCTTGTGGATCAGCTCTTCAAATCATAAACTTGCCCAGAAACTGAGCTAGAGTAGCTGCCCTCTACTTTGCATTTGAAAGATCCAAATGCAGTTCGATTCGGTACTCCCTTTGTTTATGAAATGAATAGCAAAAACACAAACAACCAACAAGATACGTTCCCCAGTGGAGTCGCCAATTTGTTGTTGGGAAAAGTATCCAATATGGAATGACCCTATCCCACTCTAAGGGTGATAGTACCTCAGCAACAACCGAATGCAAAGCTATTCAAGATTACTTCTTTATGAGATGTAAGAGAGGGGAGAAAGAGATCCACTAACCGTTGTCTTCCGCTAATGTTTGATCCAATCTTCTCTCCTTGTTGCTTGCTCCTAGCTCCTTGCTCTTTCACTGGCCCAGCTACACAAAGATCCCGCAAAAGCACAAGAAAGGGAAACTACAAGAAGCATACATCCATAATTGATTCAAGGATTAGAATAAATCAAATATACAAGCATCAATACGCCACAGAGACACATGCATATAGAAGAACCTCAAATGCTTTATTAATGGAAGAAGTAAAGTTCTGAGAGTGTTACAACCATAAGAGGCCCAACCCAGCAACACCTCCCAGTAGAAAGAAATCTCCTCTTCACCTCCTTCAAAGCAATCACCCAATAGTTCTATACTCAAACCAACATCACTTCCTTACATTCACAAGATTCCCGCCTCCCTAGACCTCATGAGAGAGCTCTATATATAGGAGATTTGGAGAAAGGATGAGTCAGCTTGAGTTTGGCATGAAGCTGAATAGTGTCCTCTCCCACTTCAGTTATACTTCAGTTCTTGAGTCCACTTGTAGTTTCTTGCTTCCACTTGGAGATCTAGATCCTCTTACTCATCACAAGGCGAATTCCCTGATCCAAGTGTCATTTTGGAAGCTTCCTGGGCATTTGACACCTTGCAGAATGACTGTGCCACTTGGCCAATCTCGCCCAGCGCAGGTAGCCTTCATTAGATTTGACATTCAGCGCAGGTACAGAGTGGAGCAGTTGACATTCAGCGCAGATGCTCAGTGGAGCAGCTGACATGATTCAGAATTAGTTTGTTTTTGAGTGTTTTCAGGTGGAGAACTGATTTTCAGTGCTGCGGTTTGCTGACCTTGTTCCTCTAGGGGTAGGAACGACATGTTTAGGGACTTTGGATCCCTTAGCTTATTGACATTTCATGCTTCATGCTGTAAGGCACAAAAATGTCTATAACATTTGCTTAAAACTAGGAAATAATTTACCTAATGTAATATTCAACTAAATTCCTAATAAAAACATTAAATATTTACAAAAGAAGGAGGCTTTGAAATCCTAATTCTACAGGAAACTTGTCACAATCATCAAAATTAGTTTTGGAAGGTTTGAAGTCGTTTTGTTGATCAAATGGTTGACTGTCTGAAAGCGCAACGACAGGTGTTGCGTTTCTCCAAAAGCACAACGACAATGCACAGTGATTGATATTTTTCAAATATATCCTAAACGGTGAGCCTGATTGAGCTGATTGTTTGGCAGTAAGTTAATATCATTGTAATGATTCTCCACAAACAAATTGGGCTAAATTTGACTCACGAATTTTGATAAAAGACAAAAATGGTTGTAGATGAAAGTGGCTTGTTTCTTGAAAACCGTGAAGCATTTTGACCTGAAATTAAGAGGGTTTATTCATCTCACCCCCATTCATCTCTTGTAAAACATTCATGGAAAACGGGTATAGGTTTTAAGAGATATGGTGAAAATATGTTGATGTAGTAAAAGCGCAACGCATTCACTACGTTTCTCCAGAAGCGCATCGCTCCAAGTTTATACTACCTCCAGCCATCCTTTGAACTATTGAAAGCACTGTACTAGTGTGAAATGGTCCATACAACATTGTAAACCTGTGAGAAAGATTCTAGGCCAAACAAAAACCTTCAAACTTCAAAATCTCTTCTTGCAGCAAAAGCGCAACACAGTTATGCAACGCACCTTTATCCACATGATTTGATCAAATGTCGACCTTTTGATTGAGAAAAATGACTAGGAGATGATGTTAACACTCACAAATAATTTCTTGAACTTGAGAACCTATTCAAATGCCAATGCTTATATGTATGCAAATATGGACTGTTGATTCTCCTGCCATAAAACTCTGCCACCTGTAACTTGTTTTCATTGATTGCCAAAGCTCTAAATGGTAAAATTTCTTGTGTTGGAAGGCTTAGATTACAAGGATTAAGGTCACCAGTTAAAACACATCAATATTAGGTGTCGTGTGTTGTTGATTACACAGACAAACAAGCGCAACGGAGGAGCGCAATGAGCTTGTGCAGCAAGTTGCAGGTTTTCATGGTTAGAGGATAATCTAAGTGCTCTGATTGGTTTCAAAGGATGAGTCAACCTTCATACATCATGAAAAAATACCAGAATAGAAAGATTGGAACTTGGATGAGGTCATAGTGATGAAGAACACCTTCAAGTTGCATAAGCACATTGACTGTTGAAAAGTGCAATGACTCCCCTGCAGACAAGTGCAACGAATTTATGGTTGATCTTCAGAATGTTCGAGGATGAGAAGAATGAACTTGATGCTTGTTCTTGAAATCCAAGCATGTCCTTTTAACCTTCCATGCGGTCATGAGTCTTCCTTAATGTCGTGATTACCCATTTTTTGAAAATAAAGTACAGGTGGTGATGGATAAGGGTATGCTGAAATGTTTGAATGTTTAATCCTGCAATTGACACCACTAACTCATGACAAGACACCCATGACTAGACATCATTTACACATACCCATTATGAAAACCAAACCCACTATTACCTTTATGAATGACACATTAACCCTAACTTGGAATCAAACTAATCACATGATTTCACACTTCTCTCAAAATACTAATAACTTGATCTCTAAGAAATCATAACAAAAATTTCACACATTTTCCAAAAATAAATTTAAAAGACTAAGCTTGCTTTTTACTACTATAACATAGGACCCTAACACCTATAATAGATAATTTTATTAATGAATATTTTTTTAAATATCTAGTAAATCTCCTTTGTTTGCAGATATCACTAATTATTTAGCTACGGGAAAATTTCCTCCTTAGCTATCATCAAAACAAAGACAAAAAGTTATCAAATCCAATGCACCTTATTCTTGGATATAAGGGGAATTTTATTAAACATGAGTAGAATTAATCATTAGAATATGTGTTCGAGAAGATGAGGTACATGAGATACTTAAAGAATGTCACAGTGAACCTTCTAGAGGACATTTTAACGATAGACGGACTGCATATAAAGTACTTGTCTTGCGATATTATTTGACTTCTATTTTCAAGGATGCCAAGGAATATGTCAAGAGATGTCATAGATGTCAAAGGATGCGAAAACCTATCCATTCTGATGAAATGCCTCTAAAACCATAGGTACTAATAGAGCCTTCTGAAAAATGGGCTCTAGATTTTGTTGGACCAATTAATCTTCCATCCAAGCAAAAGAGGTATATTCTTGTGTGCACTAATTATGTTACTAAACGAGTAGAGGCTAAACCACTAATTTTTTCCACTGAAAATGTTGTTGTTACATTTCCTTTTTAGGTTATTTTAACTCATTTTGGCGTACCAAGAGAAATTGTAATAGATCAAGGTACATAATTCACATCCAAGCTTGTTTAAAATATCACGGAGCAATAAAAAATCAAACATTAAAAATATACTCCATATCATCCACAAGCTAATGGACAAATGAAATCCACAAATAAAGTTCTTGAATCCATACTAACTAAGAACGTGCATCTACATAGGAAATATTGGGCAGACAAACTTCCAGAAGCACTCTAGGCATACTAGATCACGTGGAGGAACAACACTCTACATACTCCTTTTGATATTGTTTATGGAAAACAAGTTCTACTTCCTATTGAATTCCAAGTGGAGACATACAAGACAACAACAAAATTGGGGCTAGATCTCTCTAAAGCCCAAAAGTAAAGATTGACACAACTTAATGAGATGGAAAATATTAGATATGATGGAATTCAAAGGATAAGCATAATCCAACAACAAAGGACAAGATGGCATGGCCAATTTATCAAGGTCAAAATTTTTAAACCAGATGATTGGGCCGTTCTCTTTAATTCAAAGTTTAAAGATTTTCAAGGGGAATTCCACAAACACATTGGTTAGGCCCTTATGAGATAGAAGTTGTTTTTTACAATGGAGTAGTAAGAATCAAGACTATTTATGAGGAAGAAATCACTTTTATTGTTAATGGACATCGATTCAAACTCAATCAAAAGCCTTTGACAAGAGAACATTTTGTTCAAAGTTTCCATAAAAAAATTGAGTTGAAATTGGTGAAAAAAGAGGATCACACTCCTTTACCACCTAATGTCATTTGATTTCTTGTCCACACATGCACACACACAAATATATAAAGGAAAAAAACAAAACAAATAATAAAATGCATAGTTATGAAAGCCAATATTGATGGCATAACTATGCAATAAACTTAGTTGAAAACCAAGATTCTTGGCAATTTGGATTTCCCTTTTCTCTCTTATATATATATATATATTTCATTTTATTTTTTTTATTTTTTCCTAGTTCAAACTAATTAATTTGAAGAATTTGTTTCTCTTTTAATAAATATTTTCTAGCAACATCAACAAACTTTCTTGAAGAAATTTGGAGTAGATTTTCAAAGCTAATAACATTTCGTAGCTAGTAAAAGATTCCATAACTGATCAGTTCTAGTAGCAACATACGCACCTTGTCCTTAGTCCAACAAACAATAAAAAATCCACAAGGAAACAGACCCGAGGTAACATGATAGGTAACATAATGCATATTAGTCAATTTATCAAAGTTAAAAATTGTAGATCTGGGATATATGGATTTATTTATCATTTTCAAATAAAAAGCTCAAAGAGGCTTATAATAAGCCTCAAATCCAATTAGTGATGGAATAATAAATTCACACTCCACATTATTCCCTAAATCCTAATGTTCTCATCCCGTTCAAAAACATAATTCGAAATATGAAATCAAAATATTTGAGACTTCATCTAGAAATTATATGTAATCGTTATATGAATGGGAAAATCCTATTATACTCTATCACCACCATATAGTCCTATCATTATTTGATAACATTCAAATACATAATATTCTATCGCCCTTTTTGACAATTTCACCAAGCCATTCAATAATACCCTATTACCATCTCTAAACCTTACTTGTAATAGAAATTTGAATGATCATTCTGAGGTTGAAGCTTCCAACCCTATAATGGGTATTGTAATTCACCATGACCCTAAAGGAGAAAAGTTCTTAGATGCATACCCCAAAGCTAGGAAATAATTGAGGAAGGTGGGTTGGATGAATTTCTTTGAGAAATTTGAAGTACATGATGTTGAAGTCACCAGGGCATTCATGAGGGTGTTCTATGGAGTAGAAGCTGAGATAGGGGACATCAAATTGAAGGTAGCATAGTCATTCTTGGTTGAAGCCATAAGACTTCCAAGATTTGGTGAAAATTGGTTCAAGTGCTAGAAGCTTTGAGATGAATCTTGGAAATCCTTATTGAAGAAGCCTGAAATGGACATCATGGCATGGAGAAAAGATATTCCTATATCAATTTAGAAAGAAATTGAGAAATTTGTTTTTTTATTTTGGAAAAGTTTATCACCTGTGAAGGTACATATTGCATCATCCTATTTTACTATGTTCGATTTTTAATGCATTTTTTTGAAGGGGAAGGATATAAATTTACCTTACTATTTGCTTAATAGTCTTTGAAAAATGGCATTGAACATTTAGAGGATCTCTAGAGATATTGATAAGACCCTTTATCATTTTGGGCTAATTAAAATCCTTGTCGAGGTAGAATTGAAAGCTAGGAATGATAATTGGAGGGATTTCTTAATCATAAATAATTTATTAAGCTTTTAGAGCAAGATATGGCTCCAAAGAGAAAAGGAAGAAGAATTAGGGTTTCATCAAACCTTAACGCTCAAAATGATAACACAAAAAAAATAGAAACAACCAATTCAAGAGGAAGAGGATATTGGAATCACCGAGATAGGGCAAATGTTTGTCTAGAGGATGTGCTAGAAGATCCATTGCATGAAAATCAAGACATCCTAAAGCATAAGAGAATCCAAGTTCACCAATTACCGTAGGAGTAACATCAAAATGGAGACACAAGAGAAAGAAAAATGAGGAAGCACAAAAGAGGAAAGCAACAAGAGCAGTCAAGAAAAATCAAAGAGGGAAAAACCAAGTATCATTGCTTTACCTGAGCCTAAAAAGTAGAGTATTACAAGGAAAATTTCATAGAAAGAAAAAGAATTAGAAAATAAAAATAAATGCATAAGAATTACTAGGAGCATAACGTAAGGAAACGATTTTTTTTCACTTGAAACAATGAAGGTTGCAAAGGTCCAGGAGCCAGAGTCATGATTAGTACTTGAAGCAAAAAGTATAGAGATTGATGAAATTCAACAACATGTATATGACTATTTTCACACCTTGAAGAAGGAGACACAAAAATAAAAGGTAAAAAAGAAACTTCTCCTCTCGTTGAGCAGTCTTTCGATAATGACATTCCAGTATCTATTAGTCCTATACATATTGACAATGTTCCATTCTATATGGAATAAAGTATTATCAAGGCATTGAAAGAAGAAATAGCTGAACTAAAAGTACTAGAAAGGAATGTAAAAGGATAAAATGCGATGCTTAAATAAAAAATTGATAAAATTCTTAAATGCATGTACTACTTGCATCACAAAATTCAAATCTCGAGAAGGTTAACTCAATGCTTCAACAAAAAAATTAACGGGTTAAAAGAAAGGATGTTAATGAAAAATCCCAGGTAAGAAGAAAGGTGTTAAGAATAGCTTAAGTATCTTGATCCAAGCCTCTGATATTGTTCTCTGAAGCTCGTCTTGTCACAATTTTGAATTTTTTTCTACCAATATGCATGTGGACATGCAACCCTCTAAGTATGGGGGAATGTTGGCCCGAAGAAATAACATCATGTTTCATAGCCTGTTACCTAGATTTTCACTCATTTTCAATTAAAACCTTAATAACTCGCTCATATTTTCAGTATCCCACTACTGTTCCATGAATAATTAATCATTAGAGCTACAGAAGATGCAATAAGGTAAAAGTCCAAGATTTTCTTAGTTCTATGTGTTTTACTTCATAAATTTGGATGAATTTGAAAAGGTTATAGAAATTAACATATTTTGTAGCCTTGAAAACATTTTGTAATTGAATCCAAGGTTCAGGTAGACTCCATGGAGGACAGGCCAACTTGAGGATATGGACACATTCCAAATTACTCATACATGGTATTCCACCTACTAGGTGCAAGCAAAAGTTCACTAGTTGTTCATAATAGCATAGTCAAACATTCGATCAACTATCATATGGCACATGGACCATATTTTCAGACTACTTGGCAGTGGATCAAGTCTCAGGAAAGTGTGATAAAACTTCAAAGAATGAGAAATCAATAACCGAATGATGATGTGTCTAATTGTATGATTCACTTCCATGATAGCAAATCGTATAATTTAGAATTTCAATAGAAATAGAAGACTTAGTTGTCATTCACTGCTCAGGTTTCTAGCAATCAGTTTCTCAAGTTGTTATTGTAAAAGAAACTATATATATTATTCCCTGAAAAGCAAAGGGATCATCTATTATCATCATATTTTCTTGTGTTAATGTTAGTATGTTTGTGAACATGTACACATTGTTATGATTTAATAAAATTCTACCTATTGTTGCTATTGTGCCTTTATAAGAAGAGTACACATTTGATCATCAAGTTTTCTAAGTAGTTTTAGATCTCGTGCTCTAGTAAGAGGCACCCCCTATTGCATACGAGAAGTGTAATTTATTTATGTCTTATTTATTTTACAATGTTTTTATACTCTATTTTTCATCATTTCATTTTGTAAACTTTCACTCATTCATTTTAGTTGTTCTTTTGCAGAATCAAGTACTTAAATAAAATTCAAAAACCACAAAAACATTTACTAGTCACATTCATAATCAGTTCTTTACTTCTGCATTCATTTTGAGTTTCACATTTATAGATCTGTTACAATTTCTTGCATAACATCATAGGAATTCCAAAGATGAATGAATTTTGAGTTTTTCATGCACACACATGATCGATACCATTTGCTTTAATATTCTGTTGATTTATTGCAGATAATTTTAGTTTTCCTTTATATTTCATAGATTAGAAAATGAAAATGACTTTCATAGCATAAATTGCCTTTCATAGAGCATAGTCATAGAGCAATATGCCTTTATATTTCGTAGAATAAAAAATGATTATGTTAATAGATAAGAGTGTCTTTAATTTCTTTAGATTAAAGTTTAAAATCTTTCATAAAAAACACTTTTATTTTCCATAGACAGGAATTTGAAAATTTCATAGTATAAACTATTTGATCACTTTCCTAGAGCTAGTCTTATGCTTAGATTAGATTCGTTACTTTTCTAGACAACAAATTTATTGCTATCATAGAATAGTATGTTCTTTCTTTCATAAAGTTATAGTTAACTTTTAATTTCCATTGCTTTCACTCAATATGTGTGTGCTCTATTTAGACTTCATCTCATAAGTAAAATTTCATTTCACTTCTTAGAGTAAGTTTTTCATCCTTCGATCATTTATTTATTTCCTTCAATAAAATATAATTATTCTTAGCATTAAAATTTAAAATTTAATATCCTAGCACATATAGAGTAGCATACTTCATAAGCATATGAACCTATATTTACATTTTAATGTAAGTAATTTAACACTCAATTTAATTACCGAATAAATTTCATCACACATTAGTTGTTAGCCAACTAATTAAATAAAAACATGCTCAAACACTTATAAATTAGTAGCCAATTCATTCTATTTACATGCATTCATTCATTCATTTTCAATCTTTTTAATGGTGATTTCATACATTACCAATCAATTAAGAATTCTCAATCACATGCTACTTCACAATTCATCCTTCTTCAATTTAAAAAAAAGGCATAACAACCCATCACAAAAATAATTTTAATGGGAAACACCCCTTTCTTAAATTTTTAACTTAGTTTTGGCGCTCCATAGTTTAGTTGTTCACATCATACCATTAAATCCCTCCTTGATTTATTTCTATTTAATAAAATCTTCCCTCTCGATGCAATTTTACATTCAAGTCAACAAGGGAAATTTTCCAAGTTCATCGAAATTAAGCATATAAACGTATGCAACAACTTTTATCAAAGTTTCTTATAAGTTCCAATATGTTCAATAACCTAATTTATTTAGTTTAACAACCTAGGTCTACCCCGCACTTCTATGCATACAAGTTGTTATATTATACCATTATCATTTTGTTTTTGATATAATTGAAGGCACACTTACCTTCTTCTAATCATGCACTTCTTTTACCATTTACATAACTCTATCGATCATGAAAAATTATTTCCGCAATACACCCAAGGGGTCATATTTCCATGCAACCTCACTAGCCACACATGGTTTGATTCAACATGGCTAGATCACTCATTTTTGATTGATTTTACCAAAACTTACCTAGCTAGTTTCTTCATAATTTATGTGCAAATATTGAACCCATGAAAGATCTCATTTCACAATAATAACTCAAATACTCTTTCACATATATAGGACAACATAAATCTATCCTTTTTGTCCTTCCATTATATTTAAGAAAACAAGTCTAATAGCCTTGTCATAGACTTCGTCTTAAAATCTATGCATCATTTCCAACCTTTCCATTTCTTCCATGACAAACCACATAGGCACACTTACCTCTATACTTTATTCTTCCATGAGTAAATATGATATAAACATCAACCTAACTCACATTCTAAGTGAGTACTTACAAAAAAATATATCTAAGGATATCGACATCTCCATTAGTTACACACATCTTTCAAACAAGGACAATATTTAGCAATTTGACCTCAATGGAAATAGGGTCCACTTCCTACTCCATCCTTGCATCAACATCCCCACCATGCATTATTTAGTACTCCAAGGGTACCTTTACGTATGCTTTGCATACCTTCATATGCTCATACACAAGCATACTCATGTGCATCACATCACATATAGTTCTTTCATTCTAATTTTAAACAAATTTGATTTGTCAAGATCTAATTCCACGCATACTCATTCCATAATCCTCAAACATACCTTTCATTACCCACATAAATTCACTTCAAAGAAAAATGCCTTGCCATTCATGACACCTCTATTGGAATCCAAATCTAAGACTCTTTTTAACTAATGCTTTTCTATTTTTGCACGCGCAATGTAGGGACAATTCCTTATCCCCAACATAATATATCTAGTCATCTAAGATTTTATATCTATCATACTTACCATACTTAAGGGAATTTTCATCACAACAACCAAATCATCCAACCAAGGATGAAATCATTTTAAGGATATTCAAGTGCAAACATGGCCCCACTATTCATTTTCATAATTCACTCTAGCATTTCCCTAAACTAGGGCATCTAAAAATTCCCCAATACACATATCCATATACATCCAAAATGCATGTAGGTGAAATCACTACACTTTTTATCATCAATGATACCTTGCTAATTTCAAAATCAACATCATTCATAGGAGATGAACTCCTCAAAATAACCTTCTTCAAGCCATTTTTTAGGCATAACTCTCTTTTCTAAAATAGATCACTTTATTTACACAATTCCACCAATCCAAGTAACCTAATCCTCTGTCCACTGTCAAATATAAGTAGTACGATTTTTTTCCAAACATAAATAACAAGCTCCCTATCTTGCTCCAATTTCATCTTCGTGGTATGCCTTTGGCTGTCCAGGCCTAGCCTTTGAACCATAATTTTGATACCACTCTATAACACACACAAACCCCTCTATGGCTTCTTGAGATTATAGGATATCCAAACCCAAGCTCGTAATTCACCTTAAGGAACAGGGGTTATCAAAACTCCCCTTCTTCTAATGATATCAAACCACTATTTTTAGCCCACCATTTTTTCTTGTCATCGAGAGATTTCCAACAATATAAATTTCATCTCATTTTGAGCTCTCTGCACAATGTTATGGTCGCCGTCCTCACCTGCATGTCCCCTTTTTAGAGCATCACATCTACAAGTTAAACACTTGGCAACATGCCAATCTATATCTAGATCCTAGTCATTTTCCCTGTGACCTTTTCTAATTCTTCTAGATTTTGAGATGTTCATATCCTTTTAGATTTCACTCAATCAATGGTCAAAATCTAGATATCTAATTGTTCAATAAATCCTTTTTATTAAAAAAAGTCAATTTTTTAGATATTTGGATCTTTGGATATACAAAACATCATCCGTCTAAATGATCCAATAAATCAATTTAATTAGATTTTCTTGATCTTTAGATTCCTACATCATCCACTTCCAAAGATTCCATGTCATCTACCATTGTTGGGAATAAAGAATTACCAAGGGGGTGAATTAGTGATTATAAAATTTTACAATTGTTTAAATAATCATTCATCAATATTCAAAATATACACAACAACAAGACATTCACATCACATATGGACACAAAGGTTTAACATTGAAACCATTCCAAGATAAAAACCACCAAATATTTGTTTATATTATGATGTAAATCATGAGAACCAACTCTATTAACACCAATATTTGTGAAAACCAAATCATAGGAGCGTCTAAACCCCTTAGATTAGAAAGCACCGATTTTTTCGAGGCACCAATGTCACATCTATGCAAGAACCAACTTGATTCTGCTACCTTAACCTACTCCATGGGATTTTCAAACTGAGACCCCTAACACCTTGATTCAATTTCAGGTTAATTCGCTTCCAACCCTCCTTTGCAACTCCTCGAACTTAACAGGATTCTCAATATTTTGCAGACACACACACTACCTCTATCTTGCAACATTAAACTTCAACAACTCACTCGCTATTAGGCTTTGTTGTTGTTTTTTTTCACTTAGACCACACACATTTACTCAGGTTATCTCACTTTTACAGATACATTGTTATTATTTTCTGTTCATTCATTTTACACACTGCTTAAGAAAAATAACTTCAATTACTCCTTAGTGAGATTGAGAGATAACTTCAATTAGTTTCTTGCGGCTTTATATTGTACTCCATCACCAACTTAGCTCATGTCCAACATGTGAGCTTACATTTCTATAATTTGGGTGCTCTTATTATTATATTTAGAGTGTCAAATATCCACCTCCCCCTTTTTCGCCAACCATAGTTGCTCACATCTCACATATCTCTACTAAACCTCACTGTCCTTTACACAACCTCCATATTTTTATGGTTACACATGGTTGGTTGTTAAATATCACTTCAAATTATGAGATCAAATCCCCAATTCTCACACTTCTCAATTATCCAGCTGCACAACCATTTCTTTAATTTTGTAAAGAGATCTAGCACCAAATCCTTAGTTGTACATGCCATTAAAGTCTTAGCTCTTTTATCAGTGTCACATGCCCAATTCCAGAATTGTGGGTTTATTATGCCACATGCCTTAGTCAACAAATAGAATTTTGCCAGTTTTCCTCCTATCCTTGGTCCATGTTGTCAACCTACTGACACATCACATGCCTACATAAAATCATCATCCAATGGGAGATTACCATGTGTCAACTTAGTAAGTCATCTCATATAGAAGAGAGATCCCAGATAGCCTTGTTTTGTGAAATTTTCCAATGTTATCAGAAAATGGCTGAGGTGAGACATTTTGTGTTAATTTCCATGTTTGGGAAGAATCACCGTCTCCTGACTTTTATTTTGCGTTCCTCTCTATCACCATGACATAATAAATACTCTAACTCATGGAGTGGGACATGACACTTTTACATCACTTGATGCACTTATCTCCATCTCTCTTGTTTGTTAATAGCAGTGCTTCTCCTTCGTGTACCACTTGTGTCCTTCAACCATGCTCCTGGGGTGAGGCATGAAACTTTAAGTTTGTCAATGATAAATTATTTGTCTCTCGGTCTCTGTCTCCCACAGGCCTTCCACTTTAAGTCATGAATTCACTTGATCGGGGTAGGATGTGAATATTTCCAACATCTAATGGGGAAATTTCTATGTCTTGGACTTCATTATTCATTGGAATGCAGGACTGAAAGACAATTACCTCTGTGCACTCACCATCATAAAGGTTCTTGGGGTGAGATTACATGGCATTAATGGAACCATGAGACTCATGGAACCCTACCATAATGTGAAAGTCCATAACTTTTGATTCTCGGGGTGTTTTTCAAACTACCATATACCATTGGAAAATTCTTTCTAAGGACCATTCCAACCATGTAGTTTTCAGGATCATCCAAGCTTATCTTTTATAGACAATGTTCCTTCAACTAATAGGTCATTGAACCATACATCCACCAGCTTAAGTCATAATGTTTTAAAGGATTTTTCAATTTTTCTGCTACTATGATGGTTCTCTACCAATGACCTAAAAAAATTTCTTGATGCTACCCTTGACCTCAATGATTGCATAACATCGATTTCGAAGACCAATCACAGGTGCCAATCAATGAGAACATTATTCCTAGTAATATCCCCCTTTGGCATTGATGGAAGCTATGCCAAAATATCTGAGGCATTGTCAAAAATGATATTAACATGCAACAACAACACATTTCACATGATGTGCAAGAACACTCCCTTTGAAACTAATCAGGCTCACTCTACTTCTATGTTTAATACTCCCCCTGAACGTGATACTTACCATGACGGATTATACATTGTGCCTGGTCCACTTTAAACTCTCCTCATTGTACCATAGAGACATACAACTTCTCTTTTTTTCGCATGCCTCTTCTCCTCTAGTTTTAACTATTTTTGTTTCTTCTCCCACTTTCTGTTTTGGAAACACATAATCTTCTCCCCCTTGTGGTCCACTATGTTGAGCAACCTTTGAGCATGGTATTTGTTCGCTTAAGGGTACCTAACCCAGGTTTAGAGTTGTTTGCACCAACCAACAAAACCCTAACTGCTAGCCCTTTCGGAAACAACTTGCATAACACAGGTTGTAGTCTTACCTGAAGCAGTATTGGGGGATGCTAGAACCAAGTTTATGCATCCAAAGATAATGTGATAAGAGGTCTTACACTTTTCTAGCTCAGGTCTACCTTCGTGCAAAACAATAGTCTTCTATGGTCTAATACAATAACTCGAGTAAAATGGCTTCTATACCTTCACGAAGGTCTACGATCAGTATTTGTGGACCCTAAATAGGAAAATTATCCACTTTCGCACATTAATCAATAACCCTAGATCTGCCTTCGTGCAGATCTATCCAATTCATCAGAAATCATAACAGAAATAACCCTTATCTTCGCGAAAATAGATAATTACTTAAGTCATGCACAAATAAGATAGATTTAGTAGTTTCACGCAACATTTATTCATTATTCCATAGAAAACATATTATAAAGCGATAGATCATAACATAAACATAATCAACAATAATGCTCAGATTGCAAGATAATTCTTCAAAATCAGTCTTTATTCATCTTCAATGTTCAGATTATAGACTCTTTCACCTTGCGCACTCAGCTGCAGGGGTCCGTGCACTCAGCTACGGACTTACCAAGGCCTCCTGCAAACTCAGTTGCAGGATCCTTCCCCTTTCGTGTAAGTACATGAAGTAGAGCCTTATTGCCTTCGCACTCACCCAAAACAATCTCTATCTTGACTTCAAGTTACTCTACTATAAGGTTTTTTCTTCTAGACTCACTATGACTCAAATATATAGCATTTCCAATACAATACCATGGTCCACGGACCATGGGTGAGTCTCAAAACTGACCTATTTACTTATCCAAACAAGGGGCTAAACCCCTTTGACTCTTATCTAGCTGCGTGCTCCGCATCCACATTTCGCGGAGACTTTACATATTTTTACAAAACTTTTACAAAAATTGGGTTAACTAACCCCAAAATTGACCCTAGGGACCCTATCCCAATAGGCCCCCAACAAAAATATCGTGACTCACCCTCAAGTCACTCATTTGGCGCCTCGATCTTGCTACGGAGACCACCTAGATCGACATGTAATACTGTAACTTTAGCAGCACTCTGCGCCACGCCTACTACACTTCTTCTACTAACTTCTCTGTTGTCAGGCCTTCCACTACTAGGTGCATTTTCCTCTGTGACTGCTGCAGCACCTTTAGCTTTTCCTTAAGTGATAAAGTAAGCTGGCAGGCTTCCTCTATCTAGCCTTTAGAAGAGACTCTTTCCTCTGTAATTCTTTCATCTGTGCTTACAACTCCTTACTTTCTTGTAACTTTGCGAGGTGCTGCGTTGGCGCCAAAGTGTGTGTAATCACTCAAACTTCATCACACTGGCGCTGTGTCTCCCTGACATCTGTGTTCAGCTTCTGCAAGTTTGGGTCCTCTTGCAAGTTTTTCCACAACTCCATGGCTTGGTCAAACAACATTGCATAGTTTGTGACTGTGATATCCAATGTGTTCATATTCTCTTTGATCATTTCTCTCGAACCTTTGGTGGAGTAGTTGGCTGCAATTTCAGCTGCAACTCTGATATCTTCATTTGAAAATCAAAAGTAACCCTTCCAATCTCGTCCTTTGATGTGCGTACCGCAGAAGCCAATTTCCTTACTTTTGTTGTAGCTGTAGCATCCTCTGGGATGTTCAATTTCAAAACTGATTTACAGGCCTGCTCTATTGTTGTCTCTAGGCTTTGACTTCATGTCTGCAACTCCTCCTTTTCCTTCATCTCCTAAGATTTATCCACGAACATTTTCTCATTATTGACTTTAAACTCACTAATGACAGTGAGGGCGCGCTACTCTCTGATCCTTAACTCATCTGAAACCCCCTGATGCAATGGTTGGAAGCGACATCGTGGCCAAGTTGACGCCCATGTCCTTCATTGTACTTAGCACAACACGGTCCTCCTCTGACTCCACACGAACAGAACCTTCTGGTAAAGGTATCACTCTGAGATCTAGAGTTCGTTCCAATTCTTCTACTGTTCCGCTTCCTTGCACCAAGCTCGCTTGCACCCCACTCGCTTGCCCAACGCTTGCTTGAATCTAGTCAGTCTAGATCTGCAGCTCGCTTAGATCCTTTTGGACACTCCCTAGTGTTTGTATATACTATTTCTTGAATTGCTGCAACAACTCTGTTGTGGTATCGCGAACCTTATTACCGATCTCATCGAGATCCCCTTCTGTAAGGACCATTGGGTCGATGTGCGTCTGCTTATCTGACTTATGCTTTTTCATTGCCCAACAGTCTACTCCTTTCCACACCTCTTCAAGGTGAAGGGAGTGCTCTGCTCCTCTCCACCACCTCCTTCTTGCCCTGAAAGTTCCTACTCATCTGTGTGTTGCAAAGCCGATCCTTTGACTTCCTTTGTGTTTGGGTGTTCTTTCTCATCCTGTCCTTTTGCAGTGTGATATTTCTCAGTGTGTTCGTTCTCCATAGCTACATTAGCATCAACTTCCTTCTTCTTTTTCTCATCTAGAGCTTGCGTGGCCTTCTGAGCGGCTTCTTTTCGCTTTTGCACAATGGTCGACTGAACAAAAGAACTTTCTGCACCTTTACTAGTACCCAAACTATGTTTCGTGGGTTTGTGCCACTCTGTTGGCCAACTCCCCATGATCTCCTGCACGTCCGTCTCAGATACCAAGTAGGGAAACTTGTGCCATATGTGCTTTGGGTCCTTTCATGCTTTGATTGAAACGTTGTGGAAATCAGCCTTGAACTTTGCGAAGGCCGTCAATTGCATGAACAAGGTTGGGGACAACCTTGGCCTTTGACTGATAACCATTCGAAGATCCATCTCCATCAAGATCTAGAATTTTTTTGACTCCTTGATCCTTTTCGGATCTTTTGTTGCCCATAGCGAAGCAAACCTCGTTGCCTCAGGTAAATCTTCCGGCGGCGGGGGAAACTGACTGTCTTCTGGCAATCTTCAAGCAACTAAACAAGAGATAGTAACAACCACGCATAGTGGAAGGGCTTGCTCTCTTCTTGAGCTTCGCGATAGTTCGCGAGGAACTCCTTGCATAGATACTTCACCCAATTGTATTGAACTCCCTTCGTGCACTGGGCATCTGACGATACCACCGGTGGTGGAACTTCATCTGCACGACATTTCCTCATGATTTTCCCTGCAAGAATCTGGGTGGCGAACTGCACTGCCTGGTCCTGAATAGAGCGGATAGAATATCTGTGCGACTTCTTAACGAGCCCATATTCGGCCTTCATCTTGTCTACTAACTCTTTCTCTCCACTTTTCCCTCCAAACTCCTTGGTAGGGTCCGCCCCTTTGTAGGGAAACTTTGTGATCCAATGAATTAACATGTATATAATCGGGATGGGCTCCCCAAGCCATAGGCACCATCTTGCACCAACGTGAGGAGCTGGTGCACACACATCGTGTTGATAGTCGACCAATGAAAATGTGGTACGCAGAGAATGTGCAACAATCCTGTCTGATCAACACCTCTGACCCACTTCATGGGTTCCAACTGCGTAACCCTAGTCTCTTCATAGTATATCTTTGTCATATACTTGCTAGTTTCCAAATGTGGGAACCTCTCATGATCTGTGAGGTCCCAATCCTCCATTTTCAGCACTGGAATGTACACTAGTGTTGTGCCTTCAAATTCTACTTGTTCAGGCAACAGGGTTGTCAAAACCATAAATTTCCCTGAATTTGAGTCCTTGGTAACTTTGGTTTTTCCCTTCCGCGGAGAGATATATGCAGGGAGCCATGAGATAGGCTTGACTTCTTCGACATCCAATTCCTCTACACCTTGGTATTATTCCTCCTCCAAATCGACCACTTTCTCCGACTGTTTATCTTTTTTCTCCTTCTATCGCACCTTCGGGTTCTTCCTTGGTGACTGTCTCACTGGCATCGGCTTCTTCTATTTTTCTTTGGAAGCATATTTCTTTGGCCTAGGAGACCTCGGCGCTATAGGCACAGGGGTTATAACTTCCATACTTGAGGTCTCAGGGCCCGACATGTCAGAAACAACAACTTCAGAACTTACAGCTTCTGTGGGGTTGGTAGCAGTCATTCGTTCTATGAACAATTCTCGGGCTTCTGCGGAAAAATTTGTGAACGAGGGGCACGTCATGAACTCCTCCCAGAATTGACGACTCAAATGCTTCAAATAACAAATCACCCAGACAACTCTTAGAATGTAAAGTGTTCTTTGATGGACCAACATGCTTAATTTATAGAAGGTTTTGAATTCAAATCCGATCGTTCCCCCCAAATTTTGATCATAATTGCATCTTTGGCGACAAATATCCAAATATATTCACTGTAAATAGTGCCTACCCGCTCCTCTTAACTAATTTTTGGTCATCAAATCATGAATAGTAACCCCAACGGCTACTTTTGGACCCATCTGTGCGGCACTGTCCTCCATCGCACAACTCATCCAATGCAACTTCACCTATCGCACTCATGTAATCCATCGCGCAACCTTCCTAGCACGTTCTTCACTTAGTTGGGAAACATAATTTATAGTACTGTAATCCCTTGCAGCTGCGTGGATTACTAAGACTATACTACTTCCATATAGTCATTGCGCAAGGGCAGGATCCCCTGTGTACAGCTTCAGCTTACTTTTGTTCACTTTTCCAGGGAATGGTTCCCATTCAGCTTCGCGATCTGAACTGCGCCACCATCTGTGATCTCCTTAATAATGTATGGCCCCAACCAATGCATTTGAAACTTTCATGGGAATTTCATGAAATTTCTGTCATAAAACAACACTAAATCATCTACCTTGAACGTGCGTAGCTTAATATGGCGATCATGCCATGCCTTCTCTTGTTCCTTTTGCACTTTCTGGTGAAATCCTGCAAGAAAGAGGTCTTCTTCTAACTCCATGATCTGTGCGAGCTATTCATCCAAGGTCTCGCGATCCGGCATCCCTGTCAATGCTGCAATACATAAACTTGGGATAATATACTCCATAGGCATTACTGCTTCAATTCCATAGACCAACCTAAACGACGTTTGACCTGTCAACTTCTTGCAGGTCATCCTATAAGCCCATAAAACAACAGGTACGTGCATGTCCCAGTCATTCCTCTGTGCGTTGCATACCTTTGTTAATGCATGCTCCAAAATTTTGTGGGCGATAGGGCATGCTCTTATGATGATACACTTGAAATTTTTCAAGGATCACGCTGATTGTTTCATTCAAAAAATGTGTTCCCCTATCAATCATCAAAATCTTACGACATCCAAACCTTTTAAGACATTCAAACAAAAACTTCACAACAGTGGCTGTTGTACAATCCTTTATAGGTTACACTTCCGCCCACCTGGTTAAATACTCAGTTGCAGTAATGATATACAACGCGCCCATCTTCTTTCCTAGTGGTTGTATTGGACTAATAAAATCAATGGCCCATTTTCAAATACCTGCAATGAGACTTAAGGATGTAAAGGAAATTCATCCCTTCGCGAAGGCTTCCCCGTTCTTTGACAAGTATCACACACCTTGCGATATGCCTTAGAATCCTTGTGTAATGTTGGCCACCATAGCCCAGCACGCAAAATCTTCTGCGCGATCGCTTTTCCTTCATATTGACCTCCTGGCGACTCCTCCATGGGTGTCAGGTAGGATACCAACACGTTCAAACTCTACAACATACCTTCACAGTATCTCATCCGTTCCCATCTTATACATATGACCCACAATCACTAAAAAATCCGCAGCGCGAACTACTAACTCCTTCTTCTGTTGAGTGGAATAACCTTCCGAGGTTGTTCCCGTTGTTAAAAATTGAATGATATCGGAAAAATGATCATCCACAATGCGCACCGCAAAGAGCTGCACATCTGGAATTCCTTCCTCCAAATTACTTGGTTCTTCACCTATTTCAATCCATGATAGATGGTCTAGACCTGCATTCAGCCTTCCAAGCTTCACAATTACTTCAAAGTCATATTCATGGAACAATAGTAACCATCAGCATATCTTACCCCCCAACACAAGCTTATTGATGAGGCACTTTAGCGTGGAGTGATCTGTATACATTTTGAAGTGTCCACCCAACAAATAATGTCGAAACTTCTGTAGCACGTAGACCATCACCAGCCCTTTGTGCTCTGTAGTGGAATAATTCTTCTTAGCTTTGGATAGCTTTCTACTCGCTAAAGCTATCAGATGATCAATCTCTCCTTCACCTCCCTATGTTAATACTACTCCTAGCGCAATGGAAGAGGCATCTACATGCACATGGAACTCCTTCTTCTAGTTCGGAAACACCAAAATAGGCGTTGTCACCATTTTTTCCTTCAAGACATCCAAGTTGCGCTGATAGCCTTCATCCCAATATAACATCGCATATTTCTTTAACAAATTTTCCATCGGCGCGGTTATCTGGGCATACGCCTTGATAAACTTCCTATAATACCCAATGTGCCCCAATGTCATGCGCAGTTGTTTCACATTCCTAGGAGCTTCCAATTTCACAATTACGATGATCTTTGCAGGGTCCACCATCAATCCCTGCTTACATACGACATGGCCAAGAAAAATCGCAAAGGGCACAAAAATATGCATGTCTTCAAGTTCAGCATGATATGATACCTTCGATAGGTATCCATCATTAGGCGTAGACTCACAACATGGCACTTCACCAACCCAAACACAGTCCAATCATCAAAATATACTTCCAGGAATTTATGAATAAACTCCTTGAATGCCGTGATCACTACCCGAGAAAAGATTGCAGGTGCGTTCTTTAATCTGAATGGCATAACTGTATATTGGAAGCAACCCCACTCAGTCATGAAGGTTGTCTTTCTTTGGTCTTCTGGCATGATATTTATTTGATGACATCCCGAAAAACCATCAGTAAACGAATATGCCTCATGTTTGCCAACATTCTCTAACACTTCATCAGTAAATGGTGTTGGAAATGGATCATGTACGTAGGCATCATTCAGCTTCCTTAGGTCCACACATATGCGGATTTCACCTTTCTATTTATTTTCTTGGACCACCATTGGGCTTACCCAATCTGATTCTTCCATAGGCTCAATAATGTCGGCCCCCAACATCTTATCTAGTTCCTAGCGCACCTTCTCTTTATATTTTGGATTCAACTGATAAGGCCACTTTCACATCTGACTTCAATGTGATCTTCATAACACCTAAATCTCTGATAATCCCTTTCAAACCTAAAAACTTTGTTGGGAATAAATCATGGTACTTGCGCAACAACTCAACTACCTTATGAACCATATCTTCGTCTCAATAGTCTCCTATCTTTGTGAACTTAGGTTCTTCTTCAGATCCAATGTTTACTTGTCGAGTTTTCGACGACTCTGAGATATCTGGGTTCGCCACCTCTAGTCCTTCCATTTCGCGTTGTCCTTCTATTTATGAAATGTTAATGTTTCGTGGATCGTCCTCTTCTTCTTCAACAGTGGCATTATAACACTCTAGCGCATGGCGTAACTATGTACTAAAATTTGGATGAGTCCATTCTACTGGTTCCTTTGGTGTTCTAAATATAGCAGCTTTTATCTCTTGTAGCGCCTCATCAATGCTTTCAAACCCATCCTCAAAGCTAAAAGTCAATAGAAAACTCTCCCTTAAAATTTTCCATTCAGTTGTGCCATGGCGAAGCTTCGTCTCTAGATACTAGTTCATTGGGATGGTATCTAACGTATGACAGAAAATATGCACCCATTCTGGTTGTGGTTTTGTTCCCTATACCTTAGTCCATTGTGCCAAATGATTGAGCCGATCATCCTTCCCACTCTATTTTTCTACTCATTCTAGTATTAGCATATCCAAATCTTAACTTCATCATTCTCCTGTATTATTTCCATCCAACCAAGTTCTCGTTGTGCGTACCCCACCAACGGGTAGGCGTAGTGTGTAGCGCCAATTCCAGTGCCCGGAATCGATGCTCTTTTGGTACTTCCATTTCAAATTCATCCAAAAACAACTCCACATCAATCAAACCATCATAATGCGGAATATTTCTTACCTCATTCGAGACACACCTCAACAATTTGGTAAGCATATTGCAATGGAGCATAGATACTTCATGTAACTGATTCTACCAGTGTTCAAGATCTTCATCCAAATTAGAGGTGTAAGAGCTATCCCTATCCCATGCAATTCGTCCATCAACTGTGTGATTGACCCAATCTTCATAATCGCGGACATGTTCAGTATAACGTACTCCTTCTGTAGGATCTAGTGGCACTACAACCCTGAGCGACTTCTTCAATTTCATTACGCCGTTCATATCAATAACCCAGTCAATTCCTAGTAGCGTGGGGTAAGGGTTACTGTCATCCATTATTTCAATGACCTCAAAGTGTGATGAAACGAGCTCACAAAAAGATAGAAAAGATAGATTAATTCCTTAGAAATAAACCTCTTCGAGGGGGATACCTCGTTTACATTACACAAATGAACAATTCTTAGATGATACAAATGAAAAGACTTCCTTTCTATTTATAGGAGTCTAAGGGGTCATAATATAATCAGAGTCGACATAACAATAATAATGTAAGGGCACGATAATAACAATAGTGGGCTTCTATGGGGCACAATAATAGTAATATGGGGACTACATGTGCACAACAATATAATAAGGGGGTTGTACTAATAACAATAAGGGGTTACACTAGTAGTATAGGGACCTAACATGCCCCTCTCCTTCAAAAAGTTTTGTCCTCAATGCTTGAGTAGTTCTTGATGCTCCTGTATAAAATTCTTGTCCTCCCATGTGGAATATTCAGCTGGTAAGTTCTTCCACTTGATGAGATACTCTGAAATTGATCGATTTTGTAGCTGTCGGGTTCTTGCTTCTGTGACTGCTCCAGGTTCCAATATGATTTTTTCCTTCCGCTTCAAGTTCTGGCAATATTGTTTGAATTGGGATCTTCTGCAACTTTTGAATGAGTGGCCACACTTCTTCGTCCTTCTTCCATTCATCCCTTGCTTTGTTTATCCAATCTGGTTGGATAATAGAAATAGCACAAAACAATGCTTCCACATCCTCATCCTTTCTTGAGAGTGCATCTGCAACAAAATTTTTCTTCCCTTTTCTATAGATGATGTCAAAGTCATAACCCAACATATTTGTGACCCATTTTTTCTGTTCTTCTAAAGATAATATTTGTTCTAAAAAGTATTTAAGACTATCATGATTCATTTTTACCTTGAAGTGTCTTCCCATTGGGTAAGGTCGTCATTTCTTAAGTGCATGTAGTATTGCCAACATTTCTTTCTCATAAATAGATTGCTTGATATGTAGCTGTAAAAATACCCAATCACCTACATCAAAACATTTTTCATTGTGATGTTGATCTACCTGTTGTTTCATTCGATTCTGCACCAAAGTGGCGTTATCCTTTAAAAGTTGGAGAACTTGTTGTTGATGCTTGATGTGATCTTTCACTGCTTGAACCTTTTTCTTCTTGATATGTCCTTCTATATTTAGAGTTTGAGGAGTGGTAATTTCTTCCAATGCTTTATAAGATATGGTCGGATTCATTTCTTGATGCTCGATGTGATCTTTCACTTCTTGAACATTTTTCTTCTTGATATGTCCTTCTATCTTGATAGTTTGAGGAGTGGTAATTCCGGACAATGCATTACAATATATGGTTGGATTCATTTCTTCTTTCTCAATGTGATCTTTCACTTCTTGAACCTTTTTCTTCTTGATGTGTCCTTCATCTTGAGAGTTTGAAGAGTGGTAATTCTTGCCAATGCTTTACAAGATATGGTCAGATTCATTTCTTCTTTATCTGGGGTTGGTTCCTGGTGTATATCCTCTTCTTTTGATGTTTCTCGATCCGTTTCTTCCTCCTCTTCATAATCTATGTAAAATAATTTCTTCTCATCACACTTATGGCCTTTAGTGCATTTGCTATCACAATTGTAACAAAACCCTTTTTCTCTTTTTTCTTCCAATTGTTGTGGCGTCACCCATGTAGGTTGTGGAAGGCTAGGAGAAACAACTCTTTCATGTTTATAGTTGTGAGGGGTAGAATTCCTTGTTTCCATAATTTTGCTTTCCACTTTTCTTGCCAACATGAATGCCTTCTCCAATGAATACGGTTCCCAAAGACGAACCTCATGTTGAATGTTATCCTTTAAATTCCCTATGGAGACATCAATCCTCTGCTTCTTTGGAATATCATATTCCCTTATATTAAATTTTTGAAATTCCTCAATGTGCTTTGCCATTGAACACTTTTGTTTGAGATTTATCAATTGGCTAAAGAAGGTGTTTCTCTTTGTATCCTCATAATGTGCTATCATTTCCTTCGTGAAAATTGACCACGTGACAAGTGGTTTACGAGAACAAATCCATTTATACCATAAAAATTGGTTTGGTTCTAAATAATTAGATGCAATACATACCTTTTGTAACAATGGTACACCATGTAGATCAAAATATTTCTCCATATGTAGTATCCAATTTACCAGATCCTTGCCATCAAACTTCCTCATCTCGATTTTTCTTGAGTTTAGGAGCTCGATCTTGAAATGACTGTAACTCTGTAATTCCAGATCTTCCAGTTCTGAAATCGTGATCTGTAGTATTCTTCTACGTCCTATTTCCAATGCCGCCAGTTTGATCGAAATTGGATTCTCCAAGAAAGAGTTATGCACAATCTCCCAAGATGACCTGATTATACACCTTTTCAGAATATCAAACTTGTATGACGTGCCACTTGTCACTTTTTTGACCTTCGGATCTGAAAAATACATAAAAAAGACTACTGTCCGTTCTCTTTCTGTAACTTCTTACAAAATTTCAATCTGATACTCAGAGAGAAAGTTATGACGATTTTCCCAAGGTCACCTGTTTAAGATGTAATTCGGGAGTCTGCAAAAACCCTAATTTCCTTAGATCATATATTAAAAAAATAGCGAGATAAGATGTAAAATTTGGACCCGCAGTTCATACCGCTTTCTTCTCAAATGGTTTTTTTCTTAGCTTCTCAAACTTCGTATCGAACAAGTTATAGCGAAACATCCACAATGACCTGTTTTAGATGAAATTCTAGAGCTTGCAAAAACCCTAACTTCCTCAGATCATATCTCCGAAAATAAAGCGAGAAAAGATCTGAAATTCGAACCGGAGCTTCAACAAGATTTCTTCTCAAATGTGTTTTTTTTGTAGATTCTAAAACATCACAGGAAAGAAGTTATAGTGAAAATTCCACTTTGACCTGTTCTGGAGCAGCGAAACCCTAGAATCC
This sequence comes from Pinus tabuliformis, assembly GCA_031772625.1. Taxonomy (NCBI): domain Eukaryota; kingdom Viridiplantae; phylum Streptophyta; class Pinopsida; order Pinales; family Pinaceae; genus Pinus; species Pinus tabuliformis. Next base: position 1,020,278,190 of record CM062820.1, on the reverse strand, counting down.
AAAGCTATGATACCAAATGTTATGAAACCAGCTCACAAAAAGATATAAAAGATAGATCAACGCCTTAGAAATAAGCCTCTTCTATGGGGCGACCTCATTTACATTACACAAATGAACAATTCTTAGATGATACAAATGAAAATACTTCCTTTATATATATAGGAGTCTAAGGGGTCATAATATAATCAGAGCCGACATAATAATAATAATGTAAGGGCACAATAATAACAATAGCGGGCTTCTATGGGGCACAAGCATAATAATATGGGGACTACATGGGCATAACAATATAATAAGGGGGTTGTACTAATAACAATAAGGGGTTACACTAGTAGTATAGGGACCTAACGCAAAGTCAGCCAATGCGCTCGCACCCTCAATGTCCACTGTTACACCATATAAGCGCCCCATCGGAATAATCTTCTGTTGATTTTCCATGCACAGCTGAATAGGATACCACTGCAGCATATGCCTCCCCATCCTTTCCATGTCTGCTTAGGCAGGACATTCACATCATACCCCAAATCCAAGATGACCTGGTCCATTTCGTATTCGCCTATCTGCGCAGTTAGCCTCATCTCGCGCCCTGTTTGCGTTTTATGCTTACCAATCTTTCTTACTATGCACTATTCAACAAGAGTCTTTTATTTATTATCGCACTTGTCTATTAACTCTTATAATCCTTCTACTGCTTTATGATCACGTAGTAACTTGATACAAGTCTTCAAAAAAGTAGCTAGTATTAAAGATCTACTTCTTGTATCGCATTAGTCTCTGGTGTTTTCTCATGAATTCCTTAGGTGGAGGCCTCAACGAAGTTCTTCTTTTCTTCCATGAAGGTCTCCTTAGCGCGATTAAGATCAAAATCTACTTCATTCTCAGCAGCCTTACGCACCCATCCGTCTTCCTCAAGCTGCTTACCTTTATCTGCACCAATTGTCATACCACTTCTAAACACGATATTTATGCTCTGATCTTCTTCCCGGGCTCATCCCTCATCATCTAAATGTTCTGTGTAGGCTGCTGGGGCTGCGCCTTCTATTCTTACATCTTTTCTATAAGGACCAAACACTCCTCTATGACATGGTCAAACTATCGATAATACTGACATGAGGGATGTGTGGGGTTTTTACAATCTCGTGCGAAGTGCCTTGCTTCACCACAGTTATAGCATATTACCTTCCCATGCCCTCGACCTGGTCCAGCGCCTCTTCCTCATCCTTGACTTTGGAATCCTCCACGCGCTGCTGCTACGACGTGATCCTAAGGCTAGTTCTCTGCCTACATCCTATAGGTATGGGTTCTATCCATCATCAGCTCATAACTCCTGCAGTGGCGTTCATCATGTCCTATAGACTTACAGAAATTGCAAAACAACTATTGAGGGGTCTGTACAAATTTCTGCAGTAAATGGCAATTATCAGTAGCATGTTGTCTTGTAACCTGACAGATAGTGCACCATAGCGCAGCTCCTGCGCTCGTCCCACTATTATTTTATGGTTTCAGGGGAACAGGCCCTCCCCCTATAATGTAGTTCTTATAGACCAAGCAATGATCCTTATCATGTCCATGGCTCTTACATTTCAGACACCAGATCTCAGTGCACACCTCCGGCTGAGCTTCCTTTCCTTTCTTCAGGCTCTGCAACTCCAAGTGTAGGCTTTCCATCTATGAATGAATCTATTGCACTCCAAGGTTTGTATCTTGTATAAGCGATGCATCCAGCCTCATTGTGATCTCCAAGGCTTCCACTTGCGTTGCTATCTTATGTTGTGACAAAGGTATTCTTAAATGTGGCAAGAGCGATGTTATAAACCAGTCATGGTGCTAGGAATATGAGATTATCATATTAGCCTGCCTGATTAGGCGCTTCAACCTCTAGTAAAAATCCCAAGGTGTCTCATCTATCTTATGTTGGATTTCCTTAAATTCAATTACTGACTGCACCTCTGACTTAGGCTTATTGAACTCCTTGTTCAAAGCTAGCTGGGTATTCGCCAACGTCGCGTTGGGGTTATTAGTGAAATACTTGATATACCATGTTAATGTGTGATCCTATAAGGTTGTAACCAACTGCGCTATCTTAATATTATCCTCCATAATCTGCTATGCTGTCCAAACAACTCCTATGACAAACCAAAATTGTTCGGGATCTTCACTACTTGTTCCCTTAAAAATCGACATCTTCATCGTGTTCGCCATGTTGAATGGTGGAAATGAAGGTGGAGGGGGTGAAGGCGTAGGTGTATGAGGCAGAGGTGGGGGTGGAGGTGGAGTGGATGGATGAGGTATCTTCGGGATACCCTGTGTAATCAACTGAACTGCACTTCGCAGTGTAGTCAGCATTGTCCCTTCGTCATTGCTTGAAGGGGGTTCAATGAGTGGAAAATATTATGGGTTGGATCCTCCGTTTCTTGTAAAGAATATCCCACTTCGCGTAGACCCAAACATCAAGGTAATTGCATAACCCTCTTTTCACATAACATCATTTTAATCCAAGTCTTCGATGATTTCAAATACTTACCTCGTGGCCCTTTAAAGATCCTCCGTTTTACTTCGCTATAGTTGATATTTTTATCGATCATGAAATAAGTGACAAAAATTCCCAATGTGTGATCAATCCAGTGTTCCACAACCCGCGTGATATTTCTTTCTGATGCTTCTAGACATCACACTAGTTTAGGAGTCCACACTATAGGACCTTCGAGCCTCCACGTCCCTTGACTATTGGCCAATTTAGACAACCACTCATATAGTTCTTCAGGGAAGAAACAAAATAATGCGTCGGTCTCGTCTGTGTACAAAAATCTTTGCAACCACTGCTCCTTGGATAATTTAGGTCTCCTGTTCTCCTGAGATTCAAATGCGTGTGATTTTAGATCAATCCACTTATCAAGCTCTTTCTTTGTAGGAAACCATTTATCACACATCTCTCAGATAGATCCCAACCCCAACAATGGAACCATTTATTAGCTTAAGGGGGCCTGACCCAGGTTTGAAGTTGTTCGCGCCGACCAACAAAGCCCTAACTATTGGCCCTTTTGGCAACAACCTACATAGTGTAGGCTGCAGTCTCATCTGAAGCAGTATTGGGGGATGCTAAAACTAGGTTTCTGCATCCAGAGATAGTGTGGTAAGCAGTCTTATGCTTTTATTGCTCAGGTTTGCCTTCACAAAGATCAGTAGTCTTCTATGGTCTGATATAGTAACTCAAGTAATATGGCTTCTAGACCTCCGCGAAGGTCTATGATCAGTCTTTACGGACCTTCAACAGGAAAATTATCCTCTTTTGCGCATTAATCAATAATCCTAGATCTACCTTCACGCAGATCTGTCCAATTCATCAGAAAAAATACAAGAAATAACCCTTATCTTCACGAAAATAGATAATTATTTAAGTCATGCGAAAATAAGATAGATTCTGTAGTTTCACGCAACATTTATTCATTATTCCATAGAAAACATATTATAAAGCGACATATCATAACATAAACAAAATCAACAATAATGCTCAGATTGCAAGATAATTCTTAAAAATCATTCTTTATTCATCTTCAACATTCAGATTACAGACTCTTTCACCCTACACACTCAGCTGCGAACTTACCAAGGCATCCTACACACTCATCTGTAGGAGCCTTCCCCTTTTGCTTAAGTACAGGAAGCAAAGCCTTCCTGCCTTAGCACTCGCCCAAAACAATCTCTATCTTGACTTCAAGTTACTCTATTATTAGTTTTTTTCTTCTAGAATCGCTATGAATGAAAAATATAACATTTCCAATACAATACCATGGTCTGCGGACCATGGGTGAGTCTCAAAACTGACCTTTTTAGTTATCCAAACAAGGGGCTAAACCCCTTGCCTCCTATCTAGATGCACACTCCGCATCCACATTTCATGGAGAATTTATATCTTTTTACAAAACTTTTACAAAAATTGGGTTAACTAACCCCAAAACTGACCCTAGGGACCCTATCCCAATAGTATTTTCTCCCCTTTTGACATCAATGGAAAATAATGTATTGCACTGAATACTTTCCCCTTGAGTATATGCCATATCCAACTAACACAACTCCTTTGCCATATGACCAATCAACCATAGTTTCCACAATCACCACACCATGCCAATTTGTTGTACTGCTCCTACACAATGTTTTGTTCTTTTCGTTGATTTGTGAGATAACCTAAGGGAATGAGTAGTTGTGTATGTTCAAACACTCTGAGCTATTTCTATGAGGGAGAGACCACTCCCAATTTTGGTTTGAGGTACTCAAAGGGATCCTTAGGTAGAAACTTTGTGAAAATGTCTACAAATTGTTCATTAGTAGCCACATATTCCAATCTCACAAGACTATTAGCAACCTGATCTCTCAATAAATTATATTTAATTGGAATGTGCTTCATCTTAGAGTGCATAACATGATTTTTGGAAATACTAATGGCACTTGTGTTATCACATATAATGGGAATTGGATTATCAAACTTAACTTTGATATCCTTCATTGTCTGCTTCATCCACAAAATTTTGGTACAACAAGTAGTTGTGGCTATGTACTGGGATTTGGATGTAGATAAATATATTGAATTATACTTCTTGCTTACCTAAGAAACTAGACAGCTCCCCTAAAAGAACACTTCTCCGCTTGTACTCTTTCTATCATCAGCATTGACATCCCAATAACCATCAATATAAGCTTTCAAGATAAACTCCTTACCTTGTTCATACCATAGAACATAGTCCATTGTGCCTTGAAGATATTTAAATATCTTGTTCAATGCATTGAAATGGTTTTCCTTTGGATTTTGTTTAAATCTCGCAACCATCCCTACTACTTGCATACTATCTGGTCTTGAAGTAGTTAGACACAACAAAATTCCAACCATGGATCTGTAAGTTGTTTGATTTATTGTGGGGGGACTAATATTCCTTTCTTAGTTTATAGCAATTTACCATAGGTGTACACACATGTTTACAACAATCCATCCCAAATATTTCCAGAGTTTCTTTCAAATACCTAGATTGGGAGATGAAAATACCTTTTTTCTGACTAAGTGATCTGCAACCCAAGAAATAAATACAACTCCTATAGCATGGAAATCTCGAACTCCTTTTGCATAGCCTAAAAAAAGTGATGTCCCATATCCTCCAAATCACTTCCAAAACTGATGCCATTTACATACACAATAATGATCAACATATGATCATTTTCACCTTTAATGTACAAATTATTGTCGTTTGTTCCTTTTCTAAATCCTTATTGTTGTAGATACTTGTCCAGTGTAGCATACCATGCTCTTGGGGCTTCATTTAGCCCATACAAATATTTTCTTAGCTCGTAAACATGGTTTTCCTCTTCTGAAAGGAGAAATCCTTATGGTTGTTCGATGTATACCTCCTCATCTAAATCTCCATTAAGAAATGTTCACTTTACATCCATTTGGTACACTCTAAAGTTCTTATAATATTAAAATTCCAAAAAAAATCTTATAGCCTCTAATCTAGCTATATGAGAAAAGGTTTCTTCGAAATATGTACCTTCAACTTGGGCATAGCCTTTAAAAACTAACTTGGTCTTGTTTCTCATAACTTGACCATCTTCATTTATATTTGTTTTGAAAAGACACTTTTTGCCAATGATATTCTTATCCTTCAGTCTCAGAACCAATTCTCAGGTGTTGTTTTTCTCTATTTGATCCAATTATTTGTTCATTACTTTGATCCAAATCCGGTCCTCACTTTCCTAATTGACATTCTCAGGCTCTATCTAGGACAATATTGTAATGTTTTCTTGTCTGGGACTGCCTATGAACCTCCTTTTGGTATACACACTAAGATATTTATTTGCAATTATCTGGCTCTCGTGATCTTTCTTCTTCACATATCTAGATGGAGTCTTGTATTTCTGAGATGATCTTTGTAAATCCCCATATTCTTCTTCCTCCATCTCTTTAGGCACTACACACTTGAGACTAGTGTCATATTGCTAAACCCATTTCTCTTGAGCCTTATTTGTTTGGGCTAAGAATTCATCCACTCAGACATCAATGCAAGCTTCAATTCTCTTGGTCCTTTTGTTATAGAATTTGTATATGTTAGAAACAATGGGAACTAATACATTACTAGCGGGGGGGGTGTGTGAATCAATAGTGTGACCAAATTATACAACTCTTGAAAAATTACACTTTCAATCACTTTAGTAATCACTCATGTAATCAACAACACAACTCAATCATGTAAAAAATAACATCAAAAACATTTTCATACACACGCACAACATATATATGAGACACCAATATTATTTTTATTTCTTTTTCAAATACAAGTTTCAACTTGATTACATCATTGCCCCAAAATCTTCTACTTGTAGGTTTATCAACTGCTACTGAAAGGGAATTCTATCCATGCTTGTTTATTAGTTACCACTGAAAGGGACTCTTTCCCATGCACATTTATCAACTATTGCTAAAAGGGACTCTTTCCCTACTCATTTATCAACTATTTCTGAAAGGGACTCTTGCCCCTAGAATGCAAGCTACCACTTAATGGCCCCGTTGATCCATCTTTCATCCATTTTCAAACTAGAACTAGACCATTTCTTTCATAAAAAAAAGTTTATTACCTCAACCACTCAAAAAGCTACCATTAAACACCTTCAACAATATCTGATTACTGATCAAATCACCACTTATATCACAAAATCATTTTTTTTGCAATTTTCCAATATCACCATAAAAGCCTCTTCATAAAAAAGTAATTGAAAAAATCTCACCAATTGTTAGGCCCCTATACTACTAGTGTAAACCCTTATTGTTATTAGTACAACCCCCTCATTATATTGCTTTACCTATGTAGTCCCCATATTTTTATTATTGTGCCCCATAGAAGCCCACTATTGTTATTATTGTGCCCTTACATTATTATTGTTATGTCGGCTTTGATTATATTATGACCCCTTAGACTCCTATATATAGAAAGGAGGTATTTTCATTTGTATCATCTAAGAATTGTTCATTTGTGTGATGTAAAGGAGGTTTCCCCCTCAAAGAGGCTTATTTCTAAGGCGTTCATCTATCTTTTCTATCTTTTTGTGAGTTGGTTTCATAACATTTGGTATCAGAGCTTTGGATTCTAGGTTTTTCACTGCTCCAAACAGGTCATCATGGAATTTTCGCTATAACATTTGTTTTGCGACGTTTCAGAAGCTAAAAAGAAAACCCATTTGAGAAGAAATCTCGTTGAACATTGGGTCCGAATTTCAGAGCTTTCCTCGCTATTTTTTTTGAGATATGATCTGAGGAAGTTATAGTTTGTGCAAGCTCCAGAATTTCATCTAAAATAGGCCATCGTGGAATTTTCGCTATAACGTTTCCGCTACGAAGTTTCAGAAGATAAAACAAAAACCCATTTGAGATGAAATCGGTCTGAATCTTGGGTCCAAATTTCAGATGTTGTCTCGCTATATTTTCGAATTGATGATCTGAGGAAGTTATGGTTTTTGCAGACTCTTGAATTACATCTTAAACAAGAGACCTTGGGAAAATCATCATAAATTTCTCTCTGAGCATCAGATTGAAATTTCGTAAGAAGTTACAGAAACAGGACGGATTGTGGTTTTGTGTGTGTATTTTTCACATCCAAAGGTCAAAACAGTGACATGTGGCATGTCATACCAGTTCGCTATTCTAAAAAGGTGTATAATCAGGTCATCTTGGGAGATTGTGCATAACTCTTTCTTGGAGAATCCAATTTCGATCAGATTGGTGGCATTGGAAAGAGGACGTAGAGGATGACTGTAGGTCACGATTTCAGAACTAGAAGATCCGAAATTACAGAGTTAAAGTCGTTTCAAGATTGAGATCCTAAAATCAAGAAAAAACGAGATCAGGAAGTTTGATGGCAAGGATCCAGTAAATTGGATACTATAGATGGAGAAATATTTTGATCTACATGGTGTACCACTGTTACAAGAGGTATGTATTGCATCTAATTATTTATAACCTAATCAATTTTTATTGTATAAAGGGCTTTGTTCTCGTAAACCACTTTTCAGATGATCAATTTTGATGGAGGAAATGATAGCACATTATGAGGATACAAAGAGAAACACCTTCTTTAGCCAATTGATAAATCTCAAACAAAAGTGTTCAATGGTAAAGCACATTGAGGACTTTAAAAAATTGAATATAAGGGTAAATGATATTCCAGAGAATCAAAGGATTGATGTCTTCATAGGTACTTTAAAGGATAACATTCAACATGAGGTTCGTCTTTGGGAACCCGATTCATTAGAAAAGGCATTCAGGTGGGCAAGAAAAATTGAAAGAAAAATTATGGAAACAAGGAATCCCACCACTCATGACTATAATTATGGAAGTGTTTTTTCTCCTAGCCTTCCACAACCTACAAGGTTTACACCAAAACAATTGGAAGAAAAAAGAGAAAAAGGTCTTTGTTACAATTGTGATAGAAAATGCACTAAAGGTCATAATTGTGCTGAGAAGAAATTATTTTACATAGATTATGAAGAGGACGAAGAAAAGGATCAAGAAACATCAAAAGAAGAGGATATACACCAGGAACCAACCCCAGAGAGAGAAGAAATGAATCCAACCATATCTTGTAAAGCATTGGAAAGAATGACCACTCCTCAAACTCTCAAGATAGAAGGACATATCAAGAAGAAAAAGGTTCACGAAGTGAAAGATCAAATCGAGAAAGAAGAAATGAATCCAACCATATCTTGTAATGCATTGGCTGGAATTACCACTCCTCAAACTATCAAGATAGAAGGACATATCAAGAAGAAAAATGTTCAAGAAATGAAAGATCACATCGAGCATCAAGAAATGAATCTGACCATATATTGTAAAGCATTGGAAGAAATTACCACTACTCAAACTCTCAAGATAGAAGGACATATCAAGAAGAAAAATGTTCAAGCAGTGAAAGATCACATCGAGCATCAAAAACAAGTTCTCCAACTTTTAAAGGATAATGCCACTTTGGTGCAGAATCGAATGAAACAATAGGTAGATCAACATCATAGTGAAATTTTTTTTGATGTAGGTGATTAGGTACTTTTATGGCTACATCTCAAGCAAGCTATTTATAAGAAGGAAATGTTAGCAATACTACATGCACTTAAGAAATGGCAACCTTACCCAATGGGAAGACACTTCAAGGTAAAAATGGATCATGATAGTCTTAAATACTTTTTAAAACAAATATTATCTTTAGAAGAACAGAAAAAATCGGTCACAAATATGTTGGGTTATGACCTTGACACCATCTACAGAAAAGGGAAGCAAAATTTTGTTGCAGATGCACTCTCAAGAAGGATGAGAATGTGGAAGCATTGTTTTCTGCTATTTCTATTATCCAACCAGATTGGATAAACGAAGCAAGGGATAAATGGAAGAAGGATGAAGATGTGTGGCCACTCATTCAAAAGTTGCAGAAGATCCCAATTCAAACAATATTGCCAGAACTTGAAGAGGAAGCAAAAATCATATTGGAACCTGGAGCAGTCACAAAAACAAGAACCTGACAGCTACTAAATCGATCAATTTCAGAGTATCTCATCAAGTGGAAGAACTTACCTGCTGAAGATTCCACATGGGAGGACAAGAATTTTATACAGAAGCATCAAGAACTACTCAAGCGTTGAGGACAACACTTTTTGAAGGAGAGGGGCATGTTAGACCCCTATACTACTAGTGTAAACCCTTATTGTTATTAGTATAACCCCCTTGTCATGCGGAAAGAGTCAATTTTGCGGACAAAACTGACCTCCCTAGAAGCGAAGGCTTTCTAGTGACAAACAAAACAATCAAGCACTATCTTTCCCTAAATATGCATTTAAAATACAAGCAACCAGGTGTTTAAAGCATACCTTTAGTCCAACGCTGTTTGTAGCAGCCAAGCCTCTCCGATCCAAATGAGCTCCTCCTTCTCCTTGAAACCTGCATTCACTAACAAGCAAACGATTACATAGCACCTGAATAACTCATATAATAAAACATATTTATCATAAAGACCAAGGAGTATATGAAACAAATTATATATAACAACTTGTTGAGAAAAATGAACTTAATTGTATTAATTGGAAACAAAAGAAACCATTACAACCAGTGCCTTGGTGTTGCACAGGTCCCTCCCAGGGTCCAACAAGAGTTCTCCTTTACTTTGATCAGCTCACCCACTTCCAAATGAAGCTAAGAAAGGATTGGAATATCTCCTCTCAAGCTCTAAAAGGGAGTCCTAATTTCAACAGCATCTACCCTTAGGAATGTTCAGCTTTCAACCTCCCCTCCCTCTGGCCCAATGCCTGTATTTATAATGCTTTGGAGGAAGTTAATCAGGTCCACCATGAATGGGATAAGCCCCTCTTTCAATGGGATAGCTCCCCTCTTCATGGGATAAGTTCCTCTTTCTTTGGGATGCATGAACCATCTGGAGGCGCTCAATCCACGTCAAACCATCTTCTAGAATGCTCTAGATTCGACCACAAGTAACTTTTTTGAAGTAAAACTTGCGCCTTTTGACCTTTACAGGAGTACGCACCCACCCCTTTACAGACAGAGCGTACAAGTACGCAGGTATTGTGAACTTGAGGTGCGTACACGCAGGTAACGGTAAGAGAAACTGCGTAACCAGAGTTATATTGATTTTTAAGGACTTTCTCTCTTTCTTGGAGTTTGACATGAGGAGCAGAGGTATAAGACTTGCCAAGGAGGACAGTATGACAGTTGATGGAGCCATACCGACTGCAAATAGTCATGGTGACAAATTTTAGTGTAACAGATTGCCCCCTAAAGTGCGAAGCCTGTAGTAGATTAGGGTTTCAAATCATCTAGGAAGGGTGAAGTAATTTATCATTTCAAGGATTATCTTGTGGAGAGCCCAGTCGGAACCTGCAAATATTCAACACAAAATACATATATAAGATCATATCATCGCTGAGGTAGGCATTCCCATACTCAGATTGAAAACTTTAACTAACAAACTAACTACTGCTCTGATATAGGAATGATTTTGCAGTACATCATAATCATAGACTCATGTAGACACAGTATGGACGCAACCATCTGTTTATGATTAGTCTACTGTATAATGAATACAAAACTCCTCGCAGCCTGGATGGTGAAAACTAGATCTAGGGTCTTCATTTCTACTTCCCGAAATAGTACGATTCTATCCATGCGAATAAATGAGTTGATGTCGAACATGGTAGAAACCACTTGATTACTAGTCGATGATGTAAACTGTTAACAAGTGTGAGAGAGACCACGAGTGATGTCAATGGTTCTCAAAGTACCCAGTACAATCCATGAGATGTGAATGAATGTGTTGATGTCGAACATGTCACGGAATCCTTCGATCGAAAGTCAATGATGTAAACTGTCGTCAAAGGCGAGAAAGCGACCCGTTGTAGGCAAGCCCACAACACGAAATCATAGATCAAGTTGAAGAAATGTAGCTGTAAGGACTGACTCAGGGATGGTCAAGATGGATGACGGGTATTTTGCAGATGAATGGTTTATTTGCAGTGACCTCTTGAACACATAACGACATGACAGATGGCTTGGTGACAATTGACCCAAAGTTAATACCCAGAAACCGGCTGAAGATTTTCAATGTGGTTTGATCAACTGTTAGGCAAAGGATTTCCCAACCCAGGTGAATGAAAAGTGTCGTGTTCAAGAGTGGTGATAAGGTTTTTCTGTGACAAAGGATAACAAATAGGCTCATTTTTCTCTCTTTTCCCCCACCATTTCTGGCAAGTGCCTCTTTATTTTTTACAAGCTTGAGGAGGATAACATATGCTTGATTATAAGCTCGTCCTTCGGATGAGTCCAATTTAGTTTAGATTCGAACCCTAAGAAGGAGTGGTCCGTTCCTGTTTGTAATCGAACAGGTCCTTTACTGTGAAATTTTAACGAGTCCAGTATAGGAGAAACTTGACGTTTTTCAATTTTAGAGAGTCTGAAAAACTTAGGAAGACACCAGGGTTGACCTTTTTCGTAAATTTGTGTCTCCCAAGCTCGAAAAAGTATAAAATAATACTTGAGAGAACCGCTTGATCTTTACGACCAAGGAGTACTTTCATGATTAGTGTCTCTGATCTGAAAAGTAGAAAGCGATCAAGGACACGTCGTTTTATTTCCAATATCGAATTTGAAACGACAAAAATCCGGCAATCTTTTCATGTTTTTTCGGTCAGAAAAGGGTTGTAAGAGGACCGTCTTTTAATTCCGTTTTAACGAGTGTAAAAGAAACGCTCGGCAATCTTTTCATATTTTGGGAGTCAGAAAAGGGCTTAAAGATGACTCTAAGGTTTCACTTTTTCGTAAGTTTTAACGAGTTCGAAAAAATGATAAAAATGTACTCATGGTTTTCACTTTTTCGTAAGTTTTAATGAGTTTGAAAAAATGATAAAAATGTACTCATATGGCCGACTTTCAATTTAATTTACGAGTAGGAAAAGACGGAAAGAACTCGGCATTTTCATTTGTTTTACGAGAATGAAAGATAGCAAAATAATCTCGGGATTTTCATGAGTTTAACGAGTCTTGAAAATAATTGAAATTGACTCGAAATAGGTTTCATTTTTACAAAATCTTGAAACAGAGGAAAACTATGCTTCAAAGTAGTTTCATTTTTACACAAGCTTGAAACAGAGAGAAAACTGTGCTTGATGCCCCCTAAGCGTAACTGCTAGAGCGCATGGCCCCCAGCTTCATTTCATTCAACTAAGTACAAGCTGGATGGAATGAAGGTTCATGTACGAGATCGTTTGAAAGACTCGACCTAAAACTTAAATAACTAACCTAAATATACAACTTAACATTTATGAGATCTAGTCAAACTCTCGACTCAATTAGAGGAGGATTTGTTTCATTTTTTAACGAGCTTGACATAGGAAAAGAACTATGCTCGGATTCGGTTTCATGTTTACGCAAGCTTGAAACGAAAAACTATGCTTGTTATAAGTTCACATGCCCCCAGCATAATGACGCAAAACGAGGTACATGGCCCCCAAGCTTCATTGCATTCAATGAGGTGGATGGAATGAAGCTTTACTTTCAAGATCTTGGAAAGACTTGTGGGAGTTGTTTCATTTTTTAGTGAGGTTGACACAGGAAAAGAACTATCCTCAAAACCTTTGTTTCATTTTTTAAACGAGCTTGACACAAGATAAGGAACTATGCTCCTACTCTCTACAATCTACCTAACAAAAAACTTTACTCTAAAAACCTTGATTCATTTTTTAAAGAGCTTGACACAAGACAAGGAACTATGCTCAAGACTCCTTGTTTCATTTTTTAACGAGCTTGACACAAGACAAGGAACTATGCTCTAAAATCCTTGATTCATTTTTTAACGAGGTTGACTCAGTAAGAAGAACTTTCCTCAAACTCACTGATTCATTTTTTAACGAGGTCGACACAGTAAAAGGAACTTTCCTCGTACACACTGATTCATTTTTTAACGAGGTCGACACAGTAAAAGGAACTGTCCTCATACTCACTGATTCATTTTTTAACGAGGTCAACATAGTAAAAGGAACTTTCCTCGAATAACTGATTCATTTTTTGACGAGGTTGACACAGGAAAAGAACTATCCTCATACCTGATTCATTTTTTAACGAGGTTGACTCAGTAACAGGAACTATCCTCATACCTGATTTATTTTTTAACGAGGTTGACTCAGTAACAGGAACTATCCTCTAACACCCTGTTTCATTTTTTAACGAGGTTGGCATAGGAACAAAACTATCCTCGTAACATTGATCATGGCTTCCAAAAGGTCTTCATCATAAGGAAGAATACTTCTCTGGAAGGAACACATGTCAAGGGACTCAAAAGGGATAAGAACATCGTGTTCAAGTAATCCCATAGAGTTTTCCATGTCGATTACCGGATCTAAATCAAAGGAAGATGAGCAAATAGTAAGAGGCTCACTTACATCGGTAACTGAAAACATGGGACCAGTTGCCACATAATTAACCCGTGGCAGGGTAGATACCACTTTAGAATCAGGAACATTTAGGGGTGTCATATTATTGGTAGTTGAAACAAGACTAGGGAACAAAAACTGGTCTACAGTCACAATACTGCCATTGTGAGGGAAAGACATCACGTGAAAGAGTGTCGATACGACAGCTTTCATTGCATAAACATAGTCTCGCCCAAGGAGTAAATTGAAATCCAAGGGACCTCGAACTACCATAAGATCAATACAGACAGTTTTACCTTCCAAGGTAATAAAAAACTTAGGAAGGATCCCTACAGGTTCACCAATGGTTCTGTTAAAAGCTTTCAGATTCTGTGTAATAGGCGCAAGCTGAGGGGAACCCAAAGCTTTCCAAACAGTTGAGGATAAAATACTAACAGAAGCACCTTCGTCTACCTGAGTACGATGTATGTCCCTACCACCAGCCTTGACAATGATTTGGAAAGGGATGGAGGAAGGAAGACGAGGTTCTGTCAGTCTATTCCAGTCAAAGGAAAAGACCTCAGTACTTGGAGGGGGTTCTGTAGAAACAGGTGAAATGCCCCCCGACGTAGAAGAATCTGATGTAACAAAAAGAACCTCAGCGGTATGAAGTTCACTCTCTAAAGGGAAAGTGGGATCGACCGAATGTGAAATTGAATCGACCACTTGATCAACTAATGGATCATCAACCTGAGTGACCTGAGTTTCACTCTCCAATGGAAGAGTGTGATCGACTGTACTTGAATTAGATCAATCACTCCATCAGTTGATGGTAGGTTGGGAGAAAGTTTACGGTAACCAGTTGGAAATTCTTGCTGTGGAACAGTAAGGTTTTCCAACAATTTTGAGGCTTCATCCATGTAAGGGCAAATGTGAGTTTGATGACTCCCTTTGCATAACTTACAAGGAAACCTAACTTTACCCTTTTTCCCAGGAACCTGACTATCACTGGTTGATGGATCAATGGAAAGTTGATGAGATTTTTCTGACCATACTTCCAAGACCTTTGGAATACCAGGACAATTGACAAGGAAGTGGTCACCCTTACAAAGCCTGCAAGGGTATTTGGGCTTACGATGCATGTCGGAGTTTTCCTCAACACAACTAACACTTACAGACGTGGTTGGTTGGTTGACTTCTTTCTTATCTTGCTTCTTCTTCTTCTTCTTCTTCTCTTTCTTCTTCTTCTTAGCCACCTGGTTACTAGCATCAAGGCTTTTACCAAGCGAAGAGGAAGAAATGGAGGAAGAAAAATTAGGCGAAGAAGGTAAAGGGTCAACAGAAGGTTGGTGATGTTGAGATGGTGAACTCTGTTGAGGTGAAGCATTCGTTTGAGGTGGAACAATTGGAGTATTTGGGGCCAACGAAGTTGAAAATAACCATATTGGTAAACCTATTGTAAATCCAGGTAACGACAAAGTAGCCATATAAGGAGGACCAACATTTCCAAAGTAAGGAAAAGTACTAGGATTCTCGTTAGGAGCAGTTCCTAGGTTGGTAAATTCCGGAACATTTGCCATTATATTCAACTTCAGTGAATTTTATTAACAATTTAAAACTAAAATTAACAATTCGCAATTCACACCTAACAATTAAAATTCACAATTCACACCTATGGTTTCTAAAAGTAAAAACAAACAAATTAACACGCGCTATCAAATCTAGGAGTCAAACCACACACAAACAGTAACCTTCCGGACCGAAAACACTAGTTGGTGATGAAATCCAACATCGCAGAATTCAGTACAGAAGTGGCGGGTGGCACAGTTACCACGACAACCTGCTTAATGAATAGACTGGACCAAGTTCCTCCACTTTAACCGTCTCGAGTGAAGTGAACCCCCCAAAAAATCTAAGTGAGTCTAGCCGACGTCTGCTCCAGGTATAGTGGGATCTTCCCTCCACCGTCACCTTGGGTAGAACCCTAAAGATAATAGTCACTAAGGTCACCAACAACAACAAATATACCTGGGGGAACAGTCGACGATCTGATAGCATGCAAGGATAGAGTAACAAGCTCAATCCCCTTACCGGCTCCTTGACAATAATCCAAGATTTACTGACAAGTGAGCCCAGGCTCCTTGACAATGGTTAATCCGAAGTTTACCGTTTGTAATACGTGCATATCTGGCGTCGTTCCCAATGAAGGAGGATTGATCCCCTCACTGTTTCGGACACGATCTCGTGCTTCTCCTTTAAGAGGAGCTTTCCCAGAGCATAAATGTAACAGTTGGATTTATCCTACCGCAAGATAAGCTACTTGTTTGGTTTTACTGTCTTGGAGAGTTAATTACTCTCCTACTCCAAGACACTAGCCTAAGCTATGTTGGTGTATCAGAGCCCTAGAAATGTAAAAATTACCAAGTGAATTTTAATTAAGCGCTATGTTATTAAGGCTTTTATTACTCAAATGGGTAAATGGATACGAAACCAATGGTGTTATGACCCGACTCAAAACTGAATGTAATCGAATATGATAATGTAATCTTTTCAATTCGATGAATCCTACCTAAAGTAAGGAGAGAGTTTCCATTCACTTCCAACAATGCAAAAAATTGATCACTAAGAGAAAATATAACAAATTCTCTAATGCACTAATTTTATCAAGAAAAACTAATGCAAATCAATTCCCAAACAATTTTTATTTTTTATTTTGACAAAGCATGAAAAACTACTTAACAAAAAATCAATTTTAAGATCTATGAAAATCTAAGACAAAATTACCTAAAAAACAATCCAATGAGGTGAAAGCCTACAAAATATAGTTCCAGGATGTTTTACTCAGTTACAATTCAACCAAGGACTAATTCATGCAAAATCATAAACTAGTCAAAAACAAAAAATAAAAATCTTTTGTTCTTTTTCTTAAGAATGAAATTCACAGCTTAACCAACAAGCTTTCTCGAAATCCCGCAAAGAGACAACACAAAGATAGGTTTCTCACAAAGGTGGATTTTACGAAAGGTCCGACTCCTAAGAAGACTGAAAAGACCAGGGATATCCAAGGTTTTTACAACTTCTAAAGCCAAAGTCACTACAAGAGCAATGTAAAAATCAAACCTAGGGCTAGAATTTCTATGAACTTCACTAAAACCCTTGATGCTAACGAAACAAGCATAGATGAAAACTTTTGACAGGTAACTAGTGGATCTGGGCAGTAAAAAAAAAACAAATTATAAACAAAATCTAATGGGTAAAAAAGGAAAAAATGGAATTTTCTCAACTTTTGACAGGGTACGCAGGCAGCCTGTTTACACAGGTGCGGCCACGCTCTGTGTACAAAGCAAAAGTGCGTACAGGTACGCACTGTGCTTAACGCAGAGGGTGCGTACTGCTCTCAAAACCAAGAAAAATAAAAACTAACTCAACCCTAAGCTATTCCACCCAAATTCACAGTCAATCAGTCAAAAACCAGAAAGAAATCGACTTTTCTCAAATCAAAGTATCAACCAAAAGAGAAATCAATCAAATCCATGGAGTCCCTAGTATAGTCGCCATTTTGTCATGCGGAAAGAGTCAATTTTGCGGACAAAACCGACCTCCCTAGAAGCGAAGGCTTTCTAGTGACAAACAAAACAATCAAGCACTATCTTTCCCTAAATATGCATTTAAAATACAAGCAACCAGGTGTTTAAAGCATACCTTTAGTCCAACGTTGTTTGTAATAGCCAAGCCTCTCCGATCCAGATGAGCTCCTCCTTCTCCTTGAAACCTGCATTCACTAACAAGCAAACGATTACATAACACCTGAATAACTCATATAATAAAACATATTCATCATAAAGACCAAGGAGTATATGAAACAAATTATATATAACAACTTGTTGAGAAAAATGAACTTAATTGTATTAATTGGAAACAAAAGAAACCATTACAACCAGTGCCTTGGTGTTGTGCAGGTCCCTCCCAGGGTCCAAAAAGAGTTCTCCTTTACTTTGATCAGCTCACCCACTTCCAAATGAAGCTAAGACAGGATTGGAATCTCTCCTCTCAAGCTCTAAAAGGGAGTCCTAATTTCAGCAGCAACTACCCTTAGGAATGTTCAGCTTTCAACCTCCCCTCCCTCTGGCCCAATGCCTGTATTTATAATGCTTTGGAGGAAGTTAATTAGGTCCACCATGAATGGGATAAGCCCCTCTTTCAATGGGATAGCTCCCCTCTTCATGGGATAAGTTCCTCTTTCTTTGGGATGCATGAACCATCTGGAGGCGCTCAATCCACGTCAAACCATCTTCTAGAATGCTCTAGATTCGACCACAAGTAACTTTTTTGAAGTAAAACTTGCGCCTTTTGACCTTTAAAGGAGTATGCACCCACCCCTTTACAGACAGAGTGTAAAAGTACGCAGGTATTGTGAACTTGAGGTGCGTACACGCAGGTAGCGGTAAGAGAAACTGCGTAACCAGAGTTATATTGATTTTTAAGGACTTTCTCTCTTTCTTGGAGTTTGACATGAGGAGCAGAGGTATAAGACTTGCCAAGGAGGACAGTATGACAGTTGATGGAGCCATACTGACTGCAAATAGTCATGGTGACAAATTTTAGTGTAACACCCCTCATTATATTGTTGTACCCATTTAGTCCCAATATTGTTATTATTGTGCCTCATAGAAGCTCACTATTGTTATTATTGTGCCCTTACATTATTATTGTTATGTCGGCTCTGATTATATTATGACCCCTTAGACTCCTATATCTAGAAAGGAGGTATTCCCATTTGTATCATCCAAGAATTGTTCATTTGTGTAATGTAAAAGAGGTTGCCCCCTCGAAGAGGCTTATTTCTAAGGCGTTCATCTATCTTTTCTATCTTTTTGTGAGTTGGTTTCATAACACCAATTGCACATCTTTATATATCAATTCTGATCTCTAATTAACCCTTGATGCACACTTACATTATGCATCAATTTTCACCAACAAACTCTCACACACCTCTTCCAACCAACACGGTTGCACTCTTTCACACTCACTTTCCCAATTGAAAATTCAATTCTTCTTAAGAAAAATTTGGACTAAATTTGTTGGATAATAATATTTAGTTATGTTGCACTTAATTGTTTGCATAAATCTTCTACTTTTTCCTTTATCTTACTTCACTTGAGTCTTCTGAATATTCTCTTCAAGTTATCAAACTCTTCTTACATGTTTCCGCTTGAAAACTAAGCTTAACTGCTTAAATATGCTGTTTTGGAATTTGTTACAGGATTTAGCAAAGGTTCTCCTATTTTTAGCAAGTTCCAACTTTGTTTGAACTGCCAAATCTGCCTCTCAACCTGTCTGTGTCACTAATTCTTCCATTAGCCCTATTCATGGTTGGTTTAGCTCTCCGTTGTTATGTTTGACTTAACTTCCAAACTCCAAGCTGCCAACTCATTCATCAAAATATGGCATATAATGCCAAATTTTATGCTACTGACTCATCCATAAGTTTGAATTCCTTAAATCTTCCAAATATAGAATTATCGGGCCCATTTCACCTTAATCCCCAAGCACTTTAAATCAAGACTATAGATCCATTTTTTCCTGAGCACTTTATATATTAAATGCCACTGTCATATAACAGTCTCAGGACCAAGCACTTTAACACATGAAAACACCACAACAAACTATGTTATGGTGTGCCTTCCGTCACTTTGACAAAACACCACTTGTTAGCAATATTTCTGTCTCCTGGGCCCATCATCTCAACTAATTTCCTTTGCGCACCTTTGTTTTCCCTTCCAAGATTAATCCTCTTAGGTGTCATGTTTACAGTGGGTCTGACTTCTTTCATGCGTGCTTTGTTCATTGGTCATCAACTTCTACCCTTTACGTTATCATGTCCTGGAGCCTCATCAACTTAACAATCCTCCTTTATGCTCTCTTATTTTACCTCTAGCGTTCGAGTATCGAGACGAGCTTTCCTGGTGGGTACCACCCTTATGATCATGGACTAATCAACGAATAGGTCAGGATGATGTTATCAATGCCACATTTTCCCTATGCCTAGTCAGCCCTAAGGATTCTCCATTGCACATTGTATAAACCTTTTGGGATTAGGTCTCCAAGATGACATCATGCTTATGTCACTAACGCCACATGGTTCCATTAGAGTGGTGACATGTGTGTTGTAGCGGCTACAACCAGCCTCCAAAATTTTGGCTCGCATGCAATTTTTGGAGCCTACCTTGGATCCTATGATTGATCATACTTGGTCGCTTGTTGGTAAGATGAGGATTTCAAGCTCCCCTCCTTGATCTTAAGAGTTGTCCATGTTCTCATCTTTATGCAGCATGTGTCATCTTTGGGCATAGGGGTTGTTGTTTGTCATGCAAAGGGGATGTTGTTTTGCTTCAAGGGAAAGAATGTGCACATGAGTTGTTATCATCACATAGACATGTTTCACAATCACTACACACAATCTTGTCACTAAGGTTGTTGCATCAAGCAGAGTATGTTTATACATTCTAGATGGTCTACGATTGTATCACTAAGTGTTGGTGTGCAATCACAATCAAGTCTTATCTGTGTTTACATATGTTTCATTGATCTCACACTTAGCTAATTTTCAAAGTAGCTTAGCCTCATCTCGCCTCCCGGAACTGTGCACTTTTATTCTGCAACCTTCAAGCTTCCTCCCTTTCCTGCTAAAATCCCATAGTGCATAGAGACCCCAACCAACATTTCTCTCTAGAAATGCGCAGAGCATCCAGGTAGCCAACACTGCTCTCTAGAAATGAACAGAGAAGTTAGGTAGCTAACACTCCTCTTCGGAAATACGCAGAGGAGTCAGGTAGCCAACACTGCTATCTAGAAATGTGTAGAGAAGTCAGGAAACCAACATTGCTATCCAAAAATGCATAGAGCAGTCAGGAAACTAGTACTGCTCTCCATAAATGCGCAGAGTAGTTCAGCTTCCCGGCATTCAGAAACTGCACAAAGGTGTCCTCCTAGGGTCTCATCCTAGCAGCAGTTGCTGCCCACTGGAGCTGCGTTGATCTACCTCTTAGTGACTACATGAAAAGATGACATGCTACAATCAACCGCAAGGAGTCAAGGAGAAGTACCAAGAGACTAAGTGACGGTAAAGGTTAGAACCGCATGAAAACTCTGTCATATGCATGATCATCTTAACGGTAAGTATGGTAAGTAAAGAAAACCTTTCGAATTACATCTCTTAGTTGAATTTGAAAGACTGCTTGTCATTTTGATATCATCATGTCTTCAGTAACATGCTTGTGTGAAAACACCAAAAAGTAATTTCATGTGTTTCCTCTACATGTCTTGCTTCCTTTTTGATTGTTTGACCAATTGTTGTCTTCAACATGTTGATCGCTATGTCATGCTTGCAACCTTGTTCTTGTGATGTTGAAAGTTTTTGTTTGAGATGTGTTCGTTATGTAAAAATATATCACACTCACACACGATGTTGTAAGCACTGTTGCGCAAGTGTCGACACAGTCGTTTGAAGGTCTATTTGAAGTGTCACACTTATCGGTTTCACCATTAGGCAGTCCTGCAATCAGTCACACTAAGACATGTTGCCTTGTTGGTTTAAGGTGTCTTGTCGTCGAGTCATGTTGAGTGTGTGTTCACAAGGTCATGTATTCACGAGTTCAGTCGCTCACACACTTAGCCATTTTTTCTGAAAATCTTTCAAATGGACCACCCTCCATCAACTGGACTCCCACTGAGCCGCACTACGTAGTCTCAACCCTCAGCTGCCAAGCACTCTTGCCCAGAATTGTGCAGAGCTTGAGGCTGCCCTCTAGGCAATCTGCACTACACAATTCTAGAATCAACCTGGCTGAGTGTCACCCAAAACAACACAAAAGTTTCCCAAGAAGCTACCTCAGTCTGCGCTTCCCACAAACCTATCCATCAAGCCTCCTGCTGGTCAACCGAAGAATTTAACTAGGTAGTGATCCCAGGCTTCACACTTCCCAAAAATTGCACAGTAGTTGTCAGCCTGCCTACTTGCACTGACTAAATAAATTTTGCAAACAAGAGGAACAGGCACCCATTGCCTGTCATTGCATTGTCTCTAAAAATTACACAGTTTTTTCAATCATTCCTGCTGTCGGCGGGCCTGCTACTCCTAAATATTGCGCAGTTTTCTTGGACATTCCACCAGTTGCTTGACACCCTGCTCAGCCTGGAAACTACGTAGACATGTCCTTCATGAGTGCCTTCGATTTCTGTGGAGTTTTGGCCAGTAAGCTCCCACAGCATTCTCCCGACCTCCTCTGAAAATATGCATAGTTTTCACTGCCAGTGCCTCCTGCTGCCCGCACTGACTTCCATGGAAAAATTGCGCAGTTCTACCTCGCAGTTGAGCCAGACCCCGCAGATGTCACTACTATCCCGGACTGCTCAACCCAACCTCTCAATGACCTTTGCGCAATTTTTCCCAACAGTGAACTGAAGCCTCACATCCTAACCTGACATATGCTTTGCGTCGTTTCAGAGCCTTGTCCTCTCTCCCAGTCACCTGCACTTGGAAACGAAAGACAATGCATCATGGTAGACTAGGGGATTTATAGATTTGATGTCATCTCATCATGAGTGATTACATAAATAGGTACATGGATGAAACATGGTGCGATGACGAAGAGGATGAACAAGGAGTGCATGCTAAGATACTTGCTTGCGGTTGGATGAACACACGAAGCATACCAAGTAGCAAGTGAAGGAGACATGTGAACATGCATGAACCATCAACTAAACAACAAGATCATTGAAGAATCCATTCACTTTTTCATGTAGAGGTGAAACTATGGTACACCATAGGCACACTCATTACTCAGCAACACAACAACTCGACATGAACAACACAGCCAACATGTGCATACCAGCAGTGTCATATTGAGTTGTGTCAAGAGTCGCCTCGACCACATCACTACTTTTGGTCATAATTGTGTAATCAATGTAATGTAACATGGAAGTATAAGAGACCCATAGATGAATTCAAAGAGTAATTTAAGTCGAATAGTCATGAGGGAAGTAGAACAGTCACAAGGGTCAGTTTCACCCTTGGCTATATATACCCCTCATTGGTGCATGAAAATGGATTTTCACCTTGGCTCCTCCCACATAGCCTTGAGAGTTTATAGTATTTTCTTTGAGGAGTGATCATTGACTCCAATGCCCTGCTATCAAGGTTAGTGATGTATGGTGTATGGATGTGTTTTGGAACTTTCGCTTAATTCATAAGTCTGTTAACATGCCAACACGTTTTCACACATGGATTGTATTCGTTTGTAAGACTATTCTTTGTACGCTTGTAATGCATGTTGCTTTAACCTGTATTATGACAATTTAACTATTTTGATTGTTTTACTGCATAAGTTGTTGGAAATGTGTTGTATCAGTTGTTAATGTTGTCTCACCCATGTGGACTATTCCGTCGGAAACTTGACAGATTCATTCTTGTAAACTTGTTGTAATGACCATCGCACTCATGTGGACTGTTCCACTGGGTGTTGTATGTGCTATCTGTTCACTTTTTGTTTGTGACTGCTGCATCCATGTGGACTACTCTGATGGAAGCTGCACATGTCTT
This sequence comes from Pinus tabuliformis, assembly GCA_031772625.1. Classification (NCBI taxonomy): domain Eukaryota; kingdom Viridiplantae; phylum Streptophyta; class Pinopsida; order Pinales; family Pinaceae; genus Pinus; species Pinus tabuliformis. The sequence goes on along the minus strand of CM062820.1, from coordinate 1,020,254,648 downwards.
GCTTTGTTGTGTGTCTCTAACAGAGTTGGGACTATTCCCTTTCGACTTGAGACTCACTCTCACCCTCTCCCTTTACAGTGAAAGAACTTAGACACAAGTTACACTAAGAACTCACCAGACACACGAACCTCATTGTTTGAAGACTAACTATACCACTCTCATGTGCTGACAAGCAAGAGCTAAGACATATATTTAAGATAATGGCAACCAGGCCATCATACCAGATGGGACTCCTACACCAAACAGTGTGAGGTCTAGTTGGGCCTTCATATTGGGGAGATCCCCTGAATGTTGGCAGGTCCAGCACTGTCACTCATATTTGGACCGGTAGGTTAACCAAAAATTTCGAATATGCATGCCATATGTCCTCCATACTGGCATCATGCATACGTCATTAAGGGCCAATAAAATGCTGCCACATTCTTGTAAGAGAGGATAGAGAAAAGGGTATTTGTCCTTATGTTTTTCATCAATTTCCTTTGTTAAATAATTTAACATAAAACCATCGAATTTAAGCATTTACACTGCTGCATTTGACACGATTTCCTGACTTCTTTTTTATCGAGCCTTCGCTGCATCTACTCTTCACCATGCTAGCCATGCGCTTAATTATCTCGGGCCATCAATTATATGTGAAAATTTATTTTTTCTAGGCTAGCCTTCCCGAGCTTATCTTTCAAGTGGGGGCTCCCACATTAAAACTCTTACAATCAACTAATTTCATCTTTGTTGACTGGGTTTACATCATCTTGGGCTTGTATCATCCCAGGCAGTCCCCTTAGTGTGCTTATTTGGACCTTCCACAGAAGACTCCGCCAGGGTCATGTGTTATGTGGGGACCTCCCGCTACCATTGTGCACCAATCACTGCACACTGAAGTAAGATGACTCTGCCTAAAGTTATGTCATCCCAAGAATTCCTTTATGCACGTAACCTTTAACCTTTCATGGAAGAATCCTACTAGGATTACGTATTATAAGGGCTCGACCGCGAGCCAATAAAAATGCTTCCCGCTGCTGCGCTCTGATGCAAATTTTTTCTGGTCCGTTTGTTTTTCCACTTTGCTAAAGCCTCCACCATGTTTGGGGAATTCACCAAATTAACCATGCTCCAAAGGGTCCTCCATCACTTTAGATTTACAAGCTTTGACTTTTGGGGTCCTGCTTTTGACTAGCTATAACTTTGAATCCAGGAGGCCATTTTTTATCTTCCACATACCACTGGAAATATCTTTCAAATCTCTTTCCATACAAGTGGGCCCCAATTGTGTTTGAAGATTTATTAAGAGCTAGAAATGGCTTCAAATATCATGCACCATATCCACCTTTTCCTTTTACATACCTTGACTTGATCTTGATTCTTCTTGCAATATTCTCTACAGTTGCCTTTGCTATTGTCATACCTTTGATCTAAAATCAATGAGCACCACCTTTGACAACATATTCTAACAATATCTCATCATATTTGTTTCCTTTGCTAGTAAAGAAAACATCATCAATGATTTTCCTTTGCCATCAATGACAACATCATCAATGCTTTTCCTTTGCCATAAATGACAACATATTTCCAACAATACCCCCCTTTGGCATTGATGGCAACACCATGATAAAAAAAAAATCATCATAAATAAATAGGCAAAAATAAGTGGACTCTTTGTCTTCTCCTTCTTTGGATGTTGCTCCTTTATGTGTTGCTTCTCTAATATACTTATGCTGGTGGACTTCTTTTGATTTATCACCAACACTTCCCCCTATTTTGTTTTGTTTTTGCTTGAGATACATCTCCCCCTTTGTCTGAAGTTCTTATCCATCTTTTATTTGATAAAAAATACCTCTCTACCTTTGACATCAAAGGCAAATACACCAACATGCTCCCCCTGTCAACAATCTCACTCTATTTTTCTGATCATATGGACCTGTCAACTACTTCTTCTTATGCTGCAAACTTTAGGTATCTTTGATCTGATCCAAGCAACTTCCTTTCTTTCCTGTGAAGAAGATTTCTTTGAGAGGAGAGGAGTACTTACTCCCAATATCTATGTCAAGTATTTAAGAGGGATCTCTTGCTAAAACATCACATACTTGTACAATTGATCCATAAAAAAAATAATTCATGTTGGTCTAAGTCTCAGATAAGCGTACATAATAGTGCCTCTTCCTAGATACATACACCTAAAGTCTAGCAATAATAGGAACCTATCCTATGCATGAATTACACCATCAACTTGTCAACTTATGAAGAATAAAGGACAACACAATGCTTATATGACAAACATAGAAGGACTCTCACCAATGCATGCTTAAACCAACAACTCAACATATACTCTACCAAAATTCTAATGACAACAAACTCACAGCTTACAATTCGAATCAATATGAGCATTAGCATGTAAATCATGTCGCTTTCAATCAACACTTGGACTTGCAATCTCATGATATGAATACCAAACTATGACAAAAAACTAATGATAATTAATACCAATTGTTAATACCTTTGATACCAAGTGTTAATGCCTTTGAGATCAATGATACCAATCCTTGAGCTGATACCAATTGTTGAAATTGATACCACTGATTGCTAAGTGTTCTCCTTGTGATCATGCTCTTTTCACCAATACGAATTCTTTCCAAAAATTTGATGTCTGATACCAATTACTGTTTGGAATAGTTTGAAAGCATCACATCATTCAAACCATTCATCATACATGCAACACAAAACTTTGACCATTTAGGCAACATTAATGCGACAAAAACCATTAGCCTATGTCTTCCATACTTTTCCTTAAGTAGCAAACAACTGATACCAATCTATGATACCATTTCTTAATGGAATAAACTGATACCCAAAGTTTAAGTTGATTAAACTCCCTTTGTGGTTATGCTCCCTCTTTACGACTAGGAATCTATAAACATACTTGAATAAGACAGGAAAACTTTGACAGTAAATAAATCATCAACCCAATTCTGTCATCACCATTTGATCCTTCAGATACAGTACTTGGTGTGTTCCTTTATTCTCCTTGCATATGACCTTTCTATCTTCTCTTGAAGGCAACCTCTTCTTTTCAATGAAGAGGAACAAGGGATCTACTCCCTCTGAGTAGATTATCTCCCTTTTTCTTCCACACCTAGATATGCTAAGTTTTTACTTGGTCAACATCATGAGCTAATTTCCTGTGATGATTTAGTACTATTTCCTGATTGAGTGACTTTCTACCATATTTTGAGCATACAATCCATTGGTCATTCCTCTTGTTAGCACCAATTAAATCCAAACTACAAGTTACTTGTTGCTCTTCTTTCTCACTGTCTATACTTGTTTTTTGACTGTACTGATTTGGAGAGCTTTTTGGTCTACTCCTGCTTCTTTGATCTAAATGAAGTCTCTTCCTATTGTATGTTATATAAGAGAGATCAACCACAAAAATTTCAGGCTCTCTTCTACTAATTTTATACTAATAATCTTCAAATCCAAACACTAGTCTCTATTACCTCCATGAATCATACGTCTCGCCTCTCTTATGAGTGCAAAAATAACTCCTGCGCAGTTGTCCTTGCTAGCTTTCCACATAATCCATGCCTCTATTTGACTTATTCTGGAAAGGAAGTGAATTATTTCGAGGTTTGCATGCAACTTCTTTGTGCCCAAAATTCTTATATTATTGCATTCAACATTATTCAAGAAGGGGGAAAATGAATTATCCATCTTACCAAAGCTTTTTTTCATCCAATTTCTTGCATTGATACTCGCTCTCCTGGTATTTTTGGGCCATTGATAATTTTTCCTTTGAGGGGAAAAGGCTCTATGTGCATGGAAGTTTGAATTTCTCTTAGAAACTCATGGTTGTTGTTGAAATATAGTGTTCCTCCTATGTTGTTGCAGCTTATTTTTCCTATCTAGACACTTAAAGACAAAGTGCCTTGTATTACCACAACTAAAAGATATGAGGGGTTTCACGCCTTTGACTTGATTCCTAGAATTCATTGTGTCTCCTTTATGCTATGTTAATTTCTCTACTACTATAGTGTTGTTAGATATTTCTTTAACAAAGCTAGTGGGTCCCTTTGATACTGTTGTTGAGTCACTATGACCTTCGAATATTGTATTGACTTGAGCAGGACTATGGCTAGTTCAAATCTTTTCCAAAACATCAAAATTTTGAAACCTGATCAACTACTCCTTTAATTCCCTATTCTCCATTTCTATATCCATATTGATGGCTTTGATATTTTTGATCTCCTCAAGGGATGCTATGAGCTTCCTTTTTAAATAAATATTTTTTTTCAAGTTCTTTCATATCAATAGAGGAGATACTAGCTTCACAACTTATGTCTATTTCACTCACAACTTGCTCAAATTTTTTTTCCCCTACTAACTCTAGGGATTCTTCTGCTGACACATGAGATTTTCTATCTACCTCTCTACCAGAGGTGCACCCTTTGAATTTTTGAATAATGTCTACGTCTACTATTGCTATCAAGGTAGTTCCTTCTTCACTACTACTAGATGAGCATCTCTCTCCTTCATTAGTACTTGCAATTGAGAAATTTGAATATAATCGGCCTATTGTGTTACAATAACAATAGAATAAAAACTTAATTGTAGATTGCATATCCTCTAAATACTGTGCGTGCTGGTTAACAACTTGGCCTCTTAATACATGGAAATCATCCCCCGGTTCGTGATCTTCAATACTCTCCAAATATTTGACTGGTCCATCCTTCAGAGGAATGCTCTTTAAATCACATGAAGCATTTATGTCTATGTCATAGATGGACTGCAACTCATGCCATATCTCTTTGGCAGTCTCACACCAAATTACTTTCTCAATATATAGCTTGGACAACCCTATCAATATATACTCCTTGGCTTGTTCATCAACCTCATTATCTGTTAATCCATTCTCCACACATAGAAATACATCCAAATCAAGAGCTTGCAAGTAGATTCTCATTCTTACCTTCCAAGTTGTATAATTTGATCCATTTAGAAATGGAACTCCATCTGAGTTAATCTAGTCCTAGTTCTCCATGGTCCCTGATCTTCCTTCCAGTTTCTAAATTGATCCTAAAGGAACTTGTTTTCTCTGATTCCAATTGTAGAAATAATGGAAACAAGGACACTACTCGGGGGGTGAATCAATAGTGTGACCAAATTATATAGCTCTTGACAAATTACACTTTCAATAACTTTATCAATCACTCATGTAATCAACAACACAACTCAGTCATGTAAAACATAACATCAAAACAATTTTCATACACACATGAAACATATACATGAGACATAAATCTTCTTTTTATTTCTTTTTCAAATACAATCTTAAACTTGATTACAACATTTCTCCACAATCTTCTACTTGTATGTTTATCAACTGCTACTAAAAGGAACTTCTATCCCTACTCGTTTATCAGCTACCACTGAAAGGGATTTCTGCCCTTACCTGTTTATCAATTTTCACTAGAAGGGACTCTTTCCCCTACTCTTTTGTCAAGTAATGTTGAAAGGGAATCTTTCCCTTGCTCATTTATCAACTACCGCTGAAAGGGACTCTTTCCCCTAGAATGAAATCTACCACTTACTGACCTTGTTGATCCATCTTTCATCCATTTTCAAAATAGAACCAATAGACCACTTATTTCATTAAAAAACAAGTTTCTTACCTCAGCCACTCACCAAATCCACCATCAAAACACCTTCAACAATCTCTGATTACTGATCAAATCACTAACTATATCAACAACATCAATATTTTACAATTATCCAATATAACCATAAAATACTCTTCATCAAAACACCATTCAAAAAATATCACCAATTACACCTTTTCAGATATGAAATATGATATCTGATTCACCCTTGATGCATACTCACATTATGCATTAGGTTGCACCAACAAGCTATCACATACCTTTTCCAACTAACATAGTTGTACTCTTGCATACTCATTCTCCCAATTGAAAATTCAATTTTTCTTATATAAATTTTGGACTGATATTTTTGGATAATAATCTTTAGCTCTCTTGCAGTTGATTGCTTACATGAATATTCTATTTTTTCCTTTGTCTTGCTTCACTTGAGACTTCTGAATATGCGCTTCAAGTCATCAAGCACTCCTTACTTGTTTCTGCTTGAAAAACTGAGACTAATTGCTTAAATTTGTTGTTCTGGAATTTGTTATAGGATTTAGCAGAGGTTCTTATATTTTTAGCGAGCTCCAACTTTGTTTTAACTTCCAAATCCACCTCTCAATCTAGCCATGCCACAAATTCTTCCATTAACCCCATTCATGCCTTCTTCATCTCTTTTCTGTTATGTTTGGAATAATTTTCAAACTCCATGTTTCCGACTCGTTCATCCAAATATGGCATATAATGCCAAATTTATCTTACTGACTCATCCATAACCCTGAAGGCCTTAACACTGCCAAGTATAACATTATCGAGCCCATTTCATCTTAAGCCCCAAGGGATTTTAATCAAGACTATAATGTTGCTTCAACCTGAATGCTTTATATATCAAATTCCAATGCCATATAACAATCTCGGGTCCAAGCGCTTTAATTCATGAAAACACCCCAAAACTGTGTCCCTGCATGCCTTCTGTCATTTTGAAGGAACAATACTTTTTGGTAATCTTTCTGTCTCCTAGGCCCATCATCCTGATCGATTTAATTTGAATTCCTTTGTTTTCCCTTTTGGGATTAATCCTCCAGGATGTCATTTTTACTTTGGGGATGACTTCTTTCACGTGTGTTTTGTTCATTGGTCGTCAAATGTTGCCTTGTACATTGTCATGTCTTGGAGCCTCGTTAACCCGAGAATCCTCCTTTGTGCTCACTTGTGCTACCTTCAGGGTCTGGGTACCAAGATGAGTTGTCCAAGTATGTACCACCCCTGTGCTTGTGGATCAATCAATGAACATTTTAGGCTGATGCTGTCAATGCCATGTTCGTCTGATGCCTAGTTAGCCTGGAGGATTCTCCACTACACATTGTATAAACCTTCCGGGATTAGGCCTCCGGGATGACATCATGATTACGTCACCAATGCCACATGGTTCCATCTAAGTGGTTGCACATGTCAATCATATTTGGCCCACTAGGGTACCCAAAACCACCGAATCTACATGCCACATGTCCTCCATACTAACATCATCATGGGCCGATAAAATACAGCCACGTGCATGTCAGAGAGGAGAGAGAAAATGGTCTCGGTCCTTATGTTTTTTTTTAGATTTCCTTTGTTAAATAATTTAACATAAAACCACTGAATTCAAGCATTTACACTACTTCGTATTCCACGACTGCTCAGTTGCCTTTTCGTTGGGCCTTTGTTGTTGCTTCTCTTTTCTATGCTATCCCGACACTTAATTATCCTAGGCCATTACTTCTATGTGCAACTCTATTTGTTCCAAGCTAGCCTTCCTTGGATTAGATTTCAAGTGGGGGCATCCCACTTTAAAAATTTTCCAATCAACTGCTTACGTCTCTTCCACCTGGGTTTACATCATCCCTGTTTGGCATCATCTCGGGCGCTCCCCTTAGTGCACTAATTTGGACCTTCTAGGGAAGACTGTAAGTATGAAATTTCTTGGAAGGTGTACCAGAAACATTTCACTTAAGTCATTGGTGACAAGTGACCCTAACAACAATTTGTGGCTGCTTACACTTCATATATGCAATAATAAAACAAGAAAAACGTATAATAAAAAGATATATGCGATACAAAATAGAAAAAAACAAAATAAATCCAATGTAATAACCCAATATGGAAAGACTTTTGAATGGATAATAATCTTTATTGATAACACCTGGTGAAAGAGATCTACAAAAGGGTTTGCAAATCCCCCTCCGTGGGACGGGTCCTTTGATGTCCTTGATGCTTTAGTGATCGATTCTCTCTCCCAATATGTGAAAAACCCAAAAATAGTGTGTAGAACTCTAGTGGGAGCTCAAATGCAAGAAGACGATAGTGATGATGATGATAATGATCATGGTGAAGAATGAATGAAAAACCCTCTTACTCATAACAAAGTATTGGGTTGATCTCGAAAATGGAAAATAATAAAATGATATTGACCAAATCAAGATCTAATCGTTAGGAGTACTTTATTATATGTTTTGGAGAGGGAAAATATATTCAAAATCGTCAAATATATTTATTTAGAAATAATTAACAAATAAAATGATTTATTAATTATTTTTCAAGGATTAAGAATGGTGTGAAATTGAAATAATTATTAAATAGTGATTTAACAATTATTCAAAAATAGAATTAAGGAATAATAAATAAATAGTGGTTTATTTAATTTTTCCTAGGTGATTTAGTCAAATGTGACAAGGAATAATTATCAAATAATGATTTAATAATTATTCCGAGAGAAAATTAAATAAATAATTATTTATTCAACTCTTCTTATGGGGTTTTTTAATTTTAATTAGAAGTAATTAATAAAAGAGTTTACTAAATTATTTCCCATGATGAAAGCGATTTTACTATGGTAAAATTAATCCTACGTGGTGTATTTCGATCCACCTAGTTAGAAATTGCTAGGTGATCATTTTTGGTGATAACAGATTGCCCCCTAATGTATGAGTGTTAGGAGAAAATCATATGACCAAAATACGTTGTAGGTTACACTGATCCAGGTGGATATTGGTGGCCACTCGCCAATTCCACTTGAACCCCACCATTGTTTCTTTCAGTTTTTTAGTTTCCTTAATTGTAGCACAGTTTACTATTTTTAGCAGTTTTTCGGGTCCTAAACTTATGGAGCCGTTTTGAGGCCCTAAACGACGTTTTTTGGAAATCTACCACCAACGATTTATTGTCTAAAATTGCATTTTACGTCATAGTCCTTGGAGAGATCTTTCCAACGAGTTATCTGTTGAGATTGCAACAAGATGATGGAGCTTAGTGAAAAGAGTCGCCTTCACTAAGTGGGCCCGCAGGCTATTTTTGGTGCAAGTCTATTTTTAGACTATGTCTATTTTTAGACATATGGATCATGTCTATGGATTGCAGGTTGCTGTTTATGGATGATTGATCAAGTTGGGAAAAAAATAGATGGACTTCTATTTTTGATGAAAGTGTGAGTGATCACAGTGTGAGTGATCAAAGTCTATTTTTAGATTGGCTGTCAAAAATAGAAAAGTCAAATATTATTATCTCACAATAATATTTGGACTATAAACTTAATCTTATTCTCTTGGAGCACTTCAGTTTGAACTACAGAGGTGGCACATGCAGCTGTCAGAAGGAAATACGCTTTTCTTATGAGTCAGTTGAGTTGTTGCATGCATGACTTCAGTTAGAACTCAATCAGTTGAGTTTGGTGGAGTTGATTGTGGAGTTGATGGAGTTGTGTTTAGTTTAGCTTTGTTAAACTGGTTGTATTTAGTCTAACTGGCAAATAGACTAGAGATGAGTTGGGTGAATTAATTATTAATTAATTCACAAGTTATTAACTCATAATACAACTAATGAATACATCAATTAACTCAGTTGCATGTCAGTGCATGTTCAGTTCAACAGGGATAGGTGGTAGAGAATCAGATTGCTATCAGTTGTGACTATAGTTGTGCACCAGATCTTGCACAATCAAGGGATTGAGTATGCCAATGAGTTTGCTCACGTATTTTCCCACATTATAGCTTGTGCTCACGTCCAACAAAGAGTGAGTGACTATTTTGCAGGTGAAAAACGAGTTTGGTGAGCCATTCTCATCAGTTCTTGAGCAGGTATTGAGCAGTGGAGGCAGGCAAGCAGTGGAAGAGATTTGGAGATCAGATCTGAGCTGTATTGTGTGTAACAGAGGTGGAGATACTTGTGAGAAGTATTATGCTGTGTAATGTTACATGACTCAATCATTAATATACAGATAGTTGGGGTTTTTAGCAAGATGCTTTCCCCGGGATACATACTGTGTTGATGTGTGAATGCTCTTGATGTTTTATTGTTATTAATGCTGCTATATTGATGATCAATGTAGAGGAGCTTATGTATTGTGTATGTATTCCGCAATAGTACATGATTAGGATAATCTCTGTTGAATATGTGTTAAATTATTCAAAATTTCTACATTATCATGTGTGTCAAACAGAGATAATATGACTAAATCGCGACCTCGAGAAGTTGGTTTTCCAACTCATCCCAATGGGGCCCATAAACTCTTGATGTTACATCTCCTCGGGTTAGGGTTTTGGTTGTTTAGGGTTTGCTCTTATTGTTAAATAATAAAAAGGCCCTTAAGCCTCATTGTAACGTAGTTCAGAGGCATGTAGCCGTCATATCTCTTCTCAGAGATAAGTTACCATTGCCCGAGCTAGCCTTATTTCCATGCTGTTTGTAAGCATATTTCAATATTTGATATTAATGAAATGAAGCGTTATTTCTACTACATCTTTGTATTTATGGTTATATCTGTAATTTGTTGCGTTCATGTTTAAATCCAGATCAGTGGTACCAGAGTGGTCTACTCTTTCTTTATTTTTCTTTGCATGTCCCCAACGAGGTCGGGATATCAGGAGTTAGGGCTTGAATTGGTCGAACCTTTGCAAGACCAGCCTCGCAAATCCCGACGGTCTCCCATGGCAGATGAAAAGAAAGACGAGGGGGCAGGAGATCCTATCAAAATCTTGTTTGAGGAATCCCTCGAGCGACAAAGGAATGCGATGATGGACAACTTTTCCTAGGTCCTTCAGCGACTACCCAGGGGCGACGAATCTACTTCTGATAGTAACTCTGGAAGCGCCACACCCTTTAAGGTACAAGTTAACTTTGACATTCCCATATTTGAGGGTTAGATAGATGCAGATGTTGTAGATAAATGGTTAAATCTACTAGAAGGATATTTTTTCGTTCATGATTTTTCCAGCCGAGAAAATATCACCTTTGCACTTCTCAAAGCAGCCCCCCACATTAAGGACTGGTGGGAAACCTACTGTGAGCAGAAGGATGAAAGTACAAACTCATTGTTTTTAGCCGCACCCACTTGGAACTCGTTCTGGGATGCCATCAAGGAGAAGTACTACCCTGTAAGGAGCTATGAGGATAAATACATAAAGTGGACAACGTTGTGACAGGGAAGGGACCAAGATGTGCCGGAGTTTACCAATGTTTTTCATACCCTTCGCACGAAGTTGGGTATCAAGGATTCTGAGAAGCATTTGGTTCTCAAGTACCTCAGATGCCTGCACAGGTACATCTAGGACAAGATGGAATTCCTGGACATCTCCTCGCTCGACATGACATACCGATATGCTATCAAGATCGAGCAAAAGTTTAAACAGAAGAAGTGAGACTTTGGATCTACGAATCCGAAGCAAGGGAAAGGTGCCCCCAAATAGCAAAACAAAGGACAAAGCCAAGGCGAGGTGGCCCAGGACAACCCGCCAAAGCCGCAAGCAAAGAACAACACTGCGAAGCTGAAGAAGGACACGGGAAAGTGGTGTGTTTTCCATAAGAGCTCCACTCACAACATAAGTGAGAGTCGGGCCAAGCAGTCACTAGTGGCCAAGCTAAAGGCTTTAGAATCAGATGCATGTTACAACTCTGAGTCAAAACCTGACAAGAGGAATGAAAAAGGGAAGAATATTATCGATGTGGAGCCCAATGCCACTGTTGCCACCACGAAGATCCAGAAGGAGGAACCCAAAGATCTAGAGGAGGAGGAGTGCCTCTTCCACTCCTAGATGTTGGTAAAGGGTTCCCCGCTATAGTTCATCGTTGACAACGGGAGCCAAAAGAACCTCATTTCGATAGAGGTCATGAAGCAGCTGGGCTTACCAACCACAACACATCCACAACCGTACACCATCAGGTGGCTTCACCAAGGATGGGATCTTCGCGTGAGCCAGTAGTGCCGCCTTCCATAAAACATCAAGCCCTTCACGGATGAGGTATTAAGTGACATTGCTCCCCTTGATGTTTGTGATGTATTATTAGGCTAACCATACTTATGGAAGTGACATGCTGTGTATGAGTCAAGGACTCATTTTGTTATTGTTACTTTGGGAAATAAGTTGTACAGGATACCGGAGGTAGCACCGCCTACCGCCATCTCTTTTGTTACTGCAAAACAATGCAGTAAGCTCATTTCCAAAATTGGGAAATTTGTTTTCCTGATGATACGCCCTTAAGGAAAGAAGAAGACAGTGCTTACGACCTCCAGATAGGGCCCCTACACATGGCAACAATAGATGGACAAGGTCGTGGAGGAGTATGAGGACATCTTCACCTCCCCCACAGGGGTGCCTCTACACTGTCAGGTCAAGCACTCCATCGATTTGACCCTAGGTGCGCCACTACCCAATGGACCAATCCATCGGTGCTCCACTTTGGAGAATGACAAAATCAAGAGGCAGATTCAGGAGCTGCTGTAGAAAGGTCACATCCTTCCGAGTTCATCGCCTTGTGGTAGCCCGATCGTGTTGGTATAGAAGAAGGATGGGACTTGTAGACTCTATATTGACTACTAGGTGCTGAACAAGATCAATGTCCAGAACAGATACCCAATCCCACAGATTGATGACCTTCTGGACCAACTGAAGGCGGAAAAATATTTCAGCAAGATCGACTTGAAGTCCGGCTATCACCATGTACTAATTGAATCCTCCGATGTGTGGAATATTTCCTTCAAAGCCAAGGAGGGCCTTTTCGAATGGTTGGTTATGCCTTTTGGGTTGATGAATGCTCCTGAAACCTTCATGAGGCCGATGGATGACATCTTACGGCCATTCACCAACTCATTTGTAGTGGTATACCTCGATGACATCTTGATCTTCAGCCAGAGTTGGGAAGAGAACCTCCACCACATTCGATAGGTTCTCCAAACATTGCGGCAACACAAGCTGTGTGCCAATTTGGAGAAATGCACTTTTGGCATGACCCGGGTTCAGTATCTGGGATACATTATTGATGAATGAGGGGTGCATGTGGATCCAGCCAATATCTAAGTCATTCGGGGTTGGTCAGCCCCAACCACTCTAACAGAGCTCAATAGCTTTCTAGGTCTTGCCAATTTCTACCGCAGGTTCGTGTTGGGATTCTCTCATATCACTTGGCCCTTAAGTCAAGTCACCAAGGGAGGAGTGAAAGAAAAATTCTTTTGGTCTGAATCTCAACAAAAGGCATTCACAAAGTTGAAACATCGACTTTGCTCTGCATTAGTGCTCAATTTACCAGACTTGCAACAACCATTTGAGATCAAGATAGATGCCTCTGACTATGCTATTGGGGCAGTCCTTACTCAACAAGGGCATCTAGTGGCATATCACAGTGAGACACTTTCAGACACAGTCTGGAAGTATTCCACTTATGACAAAGAGATATATTCCATTGTGCAAGCTTTCCGACAATGGAAGCATTACATTTTGGGGAAGGAAACGATCATCCACATAGACCACCGACCCGTGAAGTTCATACAGATGCAAGGGAAGTTGCAGAATCATCACCATCAAAAGTCCACATACCTGCAACAGTTCCATTTAAATATCAAGTATAAGAAGGGTAGCACCAATAATGTTGTAGATTGCCTCAATCTACCACCGATCATGGCTTTAACCACTGTGCTCAACTCTTGTGGGCACGAGACATCTGATTGGCCACTTCTCTACAAAAGTGACCCAGAGTTTTGCCACACATACCAGAGGCTCTTGGAGGGTTAGCAAGTTCCATATTTTCACCTCTAGGATGCCTTGCTATGCCACCTGGGACACCTTTGTTTTCCTTGAATTGAGTAAGCCAAGATGATTTGGGAAGCACACTATAGTCGGGTCGCTGGGAATTTCGGGGTCGAGAAAACAGTGGCAGTACTGCAGAAGTATTTCTACTGGCCAAATCTTCGATAGGATGTCGAGAAGTAAATCATACCTTGCACTGCCTGTGCCATTTCCAAACCGACCATTAAGAATCAAGGCCTCTATACTCCGCTTCCTACCCCTATTTGACCTTGGGAATCCATCTCCATGGATTACATGTTGGGCCTTCCTTCTACTAAGCATGGCAACGACTGTGTTTTTGTGGTTGTCGACAGATTCTCAAAGATGGCCATTCTGGTAGCCTGCAAGAAGAATATCACAGCAGAAGCCACTGCTAAAATCTTCTTTGAACGAGTGTGGGTACACTTTGGGATCCCACAGTATATCATCTCAGATTGGGACAACAGGTTCCTCAGTACATTTTGGTCCAGTCTTTGGTCGATGCTGGACACCAAGCTCACTAAGTCCATAGCTTTCCATCCCCAAACTGATGGCCAGATAGAGGTCGTCAACAAGATGATCGTACACATTCTGCGCATGTACAACTCAAATCATCCATGCACATGGGATTAGAGCCTTCTCTATGTCCAGCACATCTATAACCGAGCTCTCCACAACTCAACTGGCCACAACCCTTTTCAGGTGGGCTTGGGATTCCAGCCACTATGTCCCATTGATGTGGCCATACCATTTGTAGCTACTCAGGTATATTTGGTTCATGTCTAGTCGGAAGTCAATAAGGCAAACAACTTCATTGAGCACATCCAACATATTTGCCAACAGGTCCATGACATTCTGGAGAAATCAAATGGCAAGTAAAAGCAGCGACATGATCAACATCGGGTGCCACACAAGTTTCGAGTGGGTGTCAAAGTGTGGTTGCATTTGTAGAAGGAACGCCTTACAAGAGACTATCGTAAACTTAGACCACTCCAATATGGTCCTTACACCATTACCAAGGCTGTGGGTCACAATGCATTTGAGCTTAGCATTCCCCCATTCCTTGTCCTGCACCCAGTGTTCAATGTGGACCGCCTTCGACCATACTCCCCACCATTCCTGGACACATTAGACATTGCAGAACAACTCACACCTATAGAGTTAAATCTAGATTGCATGGAGCAATCCACAACTGATCAGATCATGGACATGTAGATCAAGAACACTCGCTAGCAGAAAATCCAACTGTATCGATTTGTCAAAGCAGGCCAACACCTTCACCAGGGAAAGTGGCTCACAAGGGACCAAGTTCAGCAGAAGTTTCCTCATCTCATGGAGGAACTCAACGCAATGGGGACCATTGCTTCCTAAGGGGGGAGGAATGATCTAGGTGGATATTGGTGGCCACCCACCAATTCCACTTGGTCCACCACCATTGTTTCTTTCAGTTTTTCAGTTTCCTTAATTGTAGCACAGTGTACTATTTTTACCAGTTTTTCAGGTCTTAAACTTTTGGCGCTGTTTTGAGGCCCTAAACGACGTTTTTTTGGCAATCTACTGCTAGCAATTTTTTTTTGTCTAAAACCATATTTTCTGTCGTAGTCCTCAGAGAGATCTTTCCAACGAGTTATCATGTGTGTCAAATGGAGATAATATGACCAAGTCGCAACCCTGAGAAGTTGGTTGTCCAACTCACCCCAACGGGTCCCATAAACTCTTGGTGTTACATCTCCTCGAGTTAGGGTTTTGGTTGTTTAGGGTTTTCTCTTATTGTTCAATAATAAAAAGGCCCTTGAGCCTCATTGTAACGTAGTTTAGAGGCATGTAGCCGCCACATATCTTCACAGAGATAAGCTACCATCGCCCGAGCTAGTATTATTTCCATTCTGTTTGTAAGCATATTTCAGTATTTGATATTAATGAAATGAAGTGTTATTTCTACTACATCTTTGTATTTATGGTTATATTTGTAATTTTTTGCGTTCCTATTTAAATCTAGATCATACGCTTCCACAAGATACCAAAGCGGAGTCAAAGAGAGAGAGAGAGATAGATGAAGCAATGTGAGGAAGGGCAAAGGAATGGAGGGGGCAAGACCTATTAAACTGATATAAGTCTCCTTTTATTTTGGAGTACATGATCTCAAATGAGGCGGGGGAGGCATACCCATACTTTTCGAGATAAATAAGTACAAGGAATAATGTTGAGCCCAATAATGTGGGGTAGTGGGACTGAGCTACAAAGTACATGCTACATGGTATGCTGGCATCAATGGGTTAGAAAATAATACAATGAATCCCATATACATAATGTGCTTGGAAAAAAAGAGGCCATGACTAAATACAATAACATCTAAGTACATGAGACATAATTCCCCTTAAGCTGAAACAATGAGGGGGGATCACAACCAAAGAAGCTTTGCTAAACAGGAAAGGGCTCTGACAATCTGAATGAAGGATACATGCATGCTGTGGGTGCTAAAAGTAGCTGAAATCTAACCCATCACATCTATGGAATTGCATCTAGGGCTAGATCAACATCTACATATATTTGGGCATGTGGGGGGCTACCTAAAGGGTCACGCCTCTTGAGGTATAAACATCTCAAACACACCTGGGAATCACCGGTTCAATCGTTTGGATCACTAGACCATCAAGTGTATGATTCTCAATCGTGCGATAATGAGCTAACACTTAGCACATGAGAAACAACCAAGTCAAAGGGCAGTGATGATTCCCTTTGCTTGATCCAAGGCACTAAACAAAAATTAAGGATGGAACCAAGGTACATCACCCTCGATACCTCACTTCTGGAATAAATGTGTCGAAGTTTATAGAAGAGGGCCTGATAGAGTTAAGGAAATGAGGAATCCTTAACATAGGCACGTGAGATCATAGTAAAATGAATGACGGACTGACACCAGGGATGATGATGGAAGGAAAAAAGATGAGTGGTGGACAGATAAATTCCTTTTTCAGAGCATAATATGCTTGGTTGACCTGGCAGTGACTTACTCGATTCTAGAGGGGATGGTCAATTACTTAGACTAGGGATTTTCAAAGATGGAGCAGTGTAGGTGGAGGTTAAATATGATCATGACGGGGTGAATGTGACACAAATATGTTTGGAACATTGTAACTGGAGTCAAGGGGACTTGAAAAAGACTCCATAGGTGCAAGGGTGACTAGATGATGCTGCCACATGGGGGAGTGTTGGGTAGGAGTCCCCTAGGTGTAAGTTTTGTCTGAGTCATGTAAAGACTCCACATTTTGAGGAGCGGAGCATGATTAGCGCAAGGTTATAAGAGGCAAAGGGGCTTTAGGGTAGGTCAAAGCCCCTTCTTTTGTAAAGGTATGGGACTATCTAGAGGATTTTGAGCTATGCCCATGGTTTGCGGACCATGGTATTGTAAGGGTAAATCCATATATAAAGGGATGTTTAGAAAGTCTAAGGGATGGAATGGAATTGAAAAAAATACTTTTGGGTTTGTTTTTGTAAGACCTTTTTTTAGTCAGGTGAAGGGGAAGGATCCTACATTTGTGTGCACAGAGATCTTGATAATCATGCAGTTGAGAGCGCAGGCCCCTGCAGCCGTGTGCCAAGGGTAAAAAAGACTGTATTTAAGAAGACTTGACTAATAAAGAAGACTTTTGAGCATAAATATGTGTATTTAAGTATGTTCGCATAGTTTCTATATTTTAACATGTTTATGGTTCATTTATATATTTCTTATGCAATTGCATCGTGAAGGTTCATATATTTTTTTATATGATGAATAATACATGTTAGAATAGTTTTGCGTAGTTCACAAATTTTTTAAGAAAACCTTTACGACTGTAAGAATAAGGTTAGTGGTTCATGAAGGTTGGATTATTCCATAAACTGTTAAGAACCTTACAGCCACACTGCATAGTCCCTCTGGATGTAGAAACCCAGTTTTAGAATCCCTCAATATCGCCTCGGGTGAGACTGCGGTTTGCGCAAGAAGGTCGTTGCCGAAAGGGCCGGTGGTATAGGGTTTTGTTGGTTAGCACATCTAACTCTGAACCTGGGTCTAAGCCCCTAAAGCTAACACATGGTTCTGTTGCTGGGACCGAGCTCTATCTGAGGGATGTGTGATGTGGCATCTGACTAGAAAAGAGATCTAAAATTGGGTAGATCAGAAGTTGGATGAATTTACAACACAGGAATGATGATATCCATGCCAGTCAAAAGAAAGGTGGTTACAAAGATATATCTATACAAAACGACACAATATATTTTTCGCATGACTTGCTAATGAGCAACACGAGTGGATTTCAAAGCTAGTGGAAAATGAACCCTACTGGAAACAAAATGATCATGTTGTGTGGACCCTAGAGCTGATTAAGAGACTTACAGAGTCTGAATATAAGGCCTCAAGAGTTGTTAATTACTGGGTTGATAGTATCCTCGTAGGTTTTATTACTGAAATTGCAATTGATACGACATTATCCTACAATGAATCTGAATGCATATTTTTCAAAGTTCCGCAAGGTAAGTATCTAAACTCGTTAAAGCTCTAGATTAAGATAATGTTATGTGAAAAGGGTGTTATGCCTATAGATTGATGTTCACAATAGGTTAGACTGGACCTATGCGGAGTGGAAAAAGATTTAGAGTGACAAATATATTGAGGGTGAGTACAGTCCATTATTGGGTAAATCAGACAGTGAAGAAGAAAGGAGCAACCCTAGTACACCTAGAGGTGCATCAAAGTCAGGATTTCAAGGCATTTCTGGGATTCCTCACCCATCCACTCCACCTCCACCTCATACACCTACACCTCCACCTCCACTATTCAATATTGGCTAACGCAACAAACATGCCTATCTTTAAGGTTCAGGGATCAAAGGATCTTGATCAAATGTCGGTTTGTCACATAAGCTGTGTGGAAAGTGCAGCAAATCAATGAAAACGATATGAAGAAAGCACAACTTGTCACAATGCTGCAAGATAGAGCGATGTTGTGGTATATCAAGTATAGTACGAAGAATCCAGTTGACTCACTAGCTGCGACGAAGAACACACTAAACATAGAGTTTAAGAAGCCCAAGTCACAGTCACAGTGTATTACAAAAATAAAGGAAATCAAGCAAGCCGTCAATGAGACTGTTTGGGATGTAGATCAAGGGTTAAAATGTTTGATGGGACAAGCCAACTTCTAGATCTCTGATGAATTTCACTAAGAGTGGTATATAGGTTTGCTAATGCCACACCTAAGATTACCACTATCGTAGCAAAATATTGGGACACATGCGGAAGCATTAGAAATTGTGATGAAATTAGAAGCTTCACTGGTACAAGATAATCACATAAGAGTTCAATAGATACAGTCCTAGTTAGCAAGTTTTCATATGGAGCTGTAAGACCTGAAGAAAGGAAAGGACGTTCGGTCTGAGATGCGCTCAGAAGTATGGTGCCTAAAGTGTAAGAAGGAAGGTCACTATAAGGACCAATGTCCTGTCTACCCTGATTATTTGGTTGGTGGAGGTCCCAATCCTTTGAAGCTAGAGCCTAGTGCTAGATGAAGTATCAAACTGAGCATATGGTGTAGTATTTGCCAAGTTGCAGAACAACACTCGACTGATCACTGCTATTTTCTACAGAAATATGTGCAGTCACCGCAACAATTATTTTGTAAGTTCTGTCGATTAGTAGGACATTATGAGAGCCATTTTCATAGCTATGACTTGATGATAGATCGAACCCCAACATATAGGATGCAAGTTGAAGGCCGCACACACGAAGATAATGGTTCACCTACGGTTCGCAGAGGATTTCAAGGTCGAGGAAATGGTCGCAGAGGAGGCACTAGATGAGGAAGGGGTCAGATGGTATGCTATAATTGTGGCGAAGCTGGACACTATGCGCAAGATTGTTAGAATCCCACTCACCCTTCATGTCAGTATTGTAGATAGTTTGACCATGTGATAAAATATTTCCTTGCTTTAATGGCTAAGATGCAGGAAAATAAGAATCAACAACCTGAACAGAATATAAAAATGATGCGATCCGAACCGCGCGAGGATGATCCAAGAATTAATATAGTGACATAAAGTGGTGCAGCTACTGAAGAAGATAAGGTAGAAGGTAAAAAGCCTAAGGTAGATACATGGGTTAGGAAGGCAGGAGAAAAGAATACTGGGTTCGATCTACAGAAGGAAAAGGAAACCTTATTGGAGGCAAAGAAGAGTTTCATGGACATAGGAGATTCAACATCAAAGACGTAGACAAAACTAATACCAAAGAAGAACACTCCTGAAGTAGGTACTATGATGGAGAACCCTAATTAAACTTTTTTGAATTCCTTTCTGCAAATGTG
Source organism: Pinus tabuliformis (assembly GCA_031772625.1). Taxonomy (NCBI): domain Eukaryota; kingdom Viridiplantae; phylum Streptophyta; class Pinopsida; order Pinales; family Pinaceae; genus Pinus; species Pinus tabuliformis. The sequence goes on along the minus strand of CM062820.1, from coordinate 1,020,234,603 downwards.
TATGAATTTATTAAGGGACCATAAAGTAGTGGAAGGGTTGCAAGAATTGATCGACAACTATGCCAGTAAAGAGAAACCACAACCTGAACAATGCGTAATAAATAAGGTCAACAGGAATAAGAAAAGGATTGGCCAGGAAATGTGGTTAACTCCGCATATTAGCAAATTTGAAATGGAACAAATAATTTTGGACTTAGGATTATATGTGAATGTGTTGCCGAAGCAAACTTGGGAGCGGATGGGGCAACCAAAGTTGCAATGGTCACCAATTCAGCTGCGCATGGCCAATCAACATAAGATTATCCTGATGGGACGGTTGCAAGGTGTTATGGTGGATTTTGAAGGAGAAAGAGTAAGGGTGGACTTCAAAGTCATTGAGATTATGGATGATAGTAATCTGTATCCAGCTTTTCTCGAAATCGAATGGTTTTTGATATGGATGCCATAATCAATCTAAAAAGGAGGAGTATGGTATTTGAAAAGAATGGTACCAAGGTCATTGTTCCTGTAGATCCCTCTGAAGGAGTGTGATGTATAGAACCTGTCCGCAAAGAATACGATAATGACGATATTGACCACATCTATAATTTAACTGCGTGTGACGAGGATTGGATCAACCCCACTACCGATGGAAGGATAAGCTGGGAGAGGGATAGTTGATGTCATTCAGACTTGGATGAAGAATTGGAGAACTAGCATAAGTGGCTGCATGAAATTTCTACTATGCGTTGTAATAGAATGACAAATCTCTTAGCTACATATCTACCGAGATACATAATTTACCATATTATGATGGGATAGGTGATTCTAGTGTATTTCTAGATAAATTTGAAAGGGATGTACCAGAAGAACAACGATTTCAAGCCTTGGATCTGGCTTTGAGGGCTACACCTGCATGCTGGTGGGGTACACATAAGGATAATATAGGAGATTTGCGGGAGTATCAGCGATTGATGAGGCTCAGGTTTGGTCCTGCAAACACAAGAATCATAGAGAAGTACAATGGCAAAGATGATCCTCAAAATCATTTGTCTCATTGGACTAAGGCATGGGGCAAAGAACCTCGACCAGAATGGGTACATGTATTTTTTCATACTTTGGATGTGATACCAATGAATTGGTATCTTGAAACAGAGCTACGCCATGGTACCACCGATTGGAACTATATGAAGGAAATTTCTATTTTGACCTTTAGCTTTGGGAGGGGCTTTTAGTATATCGATGATGCTCTCCAAGAAATTAAAGCAGTAATTTTTAGGACACCTAAGGATCCAATGACTTGGGTACAGCCTGATTGGAATGCATAGTTGCAACATGCACTAGAGTGTTATAATATGACTGTTGAGGAAGGCGAGGAAGATCCGCCCAGCATTAATATTCTCGAGTCAGGAGGACAACGCGAAGTAGAAGGACCAGATGTTAAAATACCTGATGTAGCCTAGCATGTTAAGACGAGGTAGGTCAACATAGGCTCATAGGCAGAGCCTAAGTTCAGGCGCATAGGAGATTACTAGGATGAAGATACATTAGGAAAGGTTGTCGATTATTGCATGACTACTAGGAGCTGTTCCCAATGAAGTTTATAGAGTTAAAAGGGATCGTGGGAGACCTGGGCATCATGAAAATCACTTTAAAGCCCGATGTGAACCTTATAAAATAGCGACCATATAGGCTCAACCCAAAGTACAAGGAAAAGGTAAAGGAGGAACTTGAGAAGATGGTCATAGCTGGCATAATCAAACCTGTGGAAGAATCTGAATGGGTAAGCCCCATGGTAGTACAAGAGAAAAAGACTAAGGGAGAAATAAGGATCTGTGTTGACTTAAGGAAGCTGAATGACACATGCGTACATGACCCGTTCCCAACACCATTCATAGACAAAGTTTTGGAAAATGTAGGAGGAAAGGAGGCCTACTCCTTTACAGATGGGTTTTCTGGGTACCATCAGATTAAGATAGCGTCGGAAGATAGGAGTAATACCACCTTCACTACTGAATGGGGATCCTTTCAATATATAGTCATGCCGTTTGGGTTGAAAAATGCACTGACAATATTTTCTATAGTTTTCGTCGCAGTGTTTAAGGAATTCATGCACAAATTTATGGAGGTGTACTTTGATGACTGGACAACCTTTGGGCTATTTAAAAAGCATGTCTTGAGCATGCGTTTGATGTTGGATATCTGCAGAAAGTATCAAATATCATTAAACTTGATGAAGCGCATTTTTTGTGTACCTTATGGAATTTTACTGGGACATGTTATCTATAAGAAAGGGATGATGGTAGATCCTGCAAAATCATTGTTTTTATTAATTTGAATCCACCAAGGAATGTAAAGAAGCTACGCCCAACTCTTGGACACATTGGATATTATCAGAAATTCATTAAGGCATACACGTAGATCACTGCACTGATGGAGAAACTACTAAATAAAGATGCCACCTTCTGTTGGGATGATGAGTGTCAGAAGAGTCTGGACGTCTTAAAAAAGAAAATGGTCACTGCGCTCATCCTAGTGTTTCTGAATTAGCAAAAAGAGTTCCACGTTCATGTGGATGCATCCTGTATAGCTTTGGGAGCTATTAGTGTAGCTAGGGGAGGGGGATATTTATCACCCCATTGCATTTTAGAGTCACAAACTGTGTAAGGTGGAGAGGAATTATTCCATGACGAAATGAGAAGGCTTGGCTATGGTGTGCGCACTGCAGAAGTTTAGGCAATACTTGTTGGGTGCACACTTCAAAATGTTCACAGACCATTCCGCACTGAAATACTTGGTGAATAAGACTATGTTGCAGGGGAAGATTTGCAGATGGCTATTACTGTTTCAAGGATATGATTTTGAAGTAATCGGTAAGCTAGGACGACTAAATGTTGGGCCAGATAATCTATCTAAAATTGAGAATGGTGAAGAATCAATGAACATTGAAGAAGGATTGCCTGATGCGTAGCTCTTCATAGTAAGCGTTGTTGATGACCATTTTGCAAATATTATTTACTTTTTGACTAATAGACTATCCCCAACAGAGTATACAATGTAGCAGAAGAAAGAATTAGTAGTCAGAGCAACATATTTTTCTCTAATTTCTAGGCATTTGTATAAAATGGGCCTTGATGAAATATTGCATAGATACGTCCCTGAGCATGAAAGACACAGTATTTTTGTCGAATTGCATGGTTGTGTCGCAGGAGGGCACTACGCAGGCAAAGAAACTGTGCATAAAATTTTGAGGGCAGGACTATGGTGGCCCATGGTGCACAAGGATTTGAAGGAATATTGTAGTAATTGCGATGTTTTCCAGAGGACCGGAAGACCATCGCGGACAGATGAATTGTCTCTGAATCCAAAAGTTACTTTGCAGGCTTTTGATAAGTGGGCGATTGATTTTGTGGGGCCAATCAATCCACCAAGGAAGAATACTGGTGTGTGTTACATTATTACCGCGACATATTATTTGACCAAGTGGGTTGAGGCATAACCGACAAAGGATTGCAGCACAAACATTGTTGCACACTTCATCTTTGAATATATATTGTCAAGGTTTGGGTGCCTAAAGATCCTGATGAGTGACAGAGGAACACACTTCCTTAACTGTATGATTGAAGCATTAACAGAAGAATTTCAGGTTCATCACCAGAAGAGCACGCCTTATCATCCTCAGGTGAATGGCATGGTTGAGGCTTTTAATAAAATTTTGGAGAACACTCTAACGAAGGTGTGCAACGTCAACAAGAATGATTGGGATGTGCGCAAACCTGCAGTGTTATGGGCATACAAGACTACTTGGAAGAAGATGACAGGGAAGTCTCTGTTCAGGATGGTGTATGGATAGGTAGTTGTAATGCCAATAGAATATATAGTACCTAGTATTATAATCGCAACAATCATGAATATGGAAAACAATTATATTATGGAAGAAAGATTGGAACAACTTCTTGCGCTAGAAGAATATCGCTTCCTTGCATGATTTCACGAACAAGTACAGAAAGCTCGGGAAAAGGCCTGGCACAATCGACATATTAAGCAACAAACTTTTAAGAGTGGAGACTTGGTTTTGTTGTACGATAATAAATTCACACAGTTTCCTGCTAAGTTCAAGATGCATTGGCTAGGCCCGTACGTTATCAGGGATATCTCGGATGGTGGCATAATTCATCTTGCGAATCTGAATGGAGAATTAATTGTTGGGCGAGTAAATGGGAGTAGGTTGAAACTCTACAGGGACGACTCCATCTCTGGGACTGCGCGATGACTATATGAATGGAGGAAAATCTTAGTGCTACAGGTAGTTGGAAGGAAGCACGGGACTATAAAGTACTCTACCAATGAAGGACCTTGTCAAAGAAGGAGGGTTGCGCAACATTCAAGAGGATGGCATAGGTGGAGAAAGCTACGACAGAGAAGGGGTAACTGCGCTGTAGGGAGGCTCTGACACAGTTCGTCTAGAATATGACCATTGGGGATGATTTGACAGGGAAATTTTCATTAAAAGGAGTGGGGGAAACACATTTAAGGCACATATCTCGGCAAATCTACCACCAATTCCGCATTTATGAGGAAGTTCTGGAGGGAATTGAGTGGTTTGAATTTGAAAAAGGCTATAAATACGACACCCCTCTCCACATTCAGACACTTCAATTGTTGAAAATTCACTGTGAGATTTTGTGCCTAAGTGTGAGCTAGGCATTCTGTTGCATGTATGGTTGGGGTTGGAAGAAGCTTGAGTAGGAGTTTTTGAGTCGAGGTCTAGAATTGATTATGACCGCCTCACGGCAAACACATACTATTGCACCTATATCACTAAGAGTTAAGCCTACTGTCGCAGCCTCAACGACGAAGAAGTAGAAGAAGCCCCAAAGGACCCCGGTTAGACAATCACCGAGAAAAATTCCCGCAGAACTACTGAGTAAGGAGAAAATGGATTTGCAAAAAAAACCAATGGAGCCCCAAGATCTGTATGAGGAATAATTAGTCGACGCCTATGTGGATATAAGTGCAGATTAGGTGGAATCAATCTCCAGGTTTCCACCCTATATGCTGTCGAGGAAACCAACTGCGAAGGTAATGAAGGACCCATATTACATCAAATACAAGGTATTTACACCCCTTTTACCATACGAGGTGCTAATTGAGGGAGAGTTGTTGGACTAGGTTCCACACCTATGCATGGAGGACTGGGATTTGAATGATCGCAGCAAGTATCCCTAATTTGAGCCCAACAAGTACCTCCAATCTGTTTATTATGAAGAAGCTGGAGTGACAAGGGTTGAACCAATGAAGTGGGTAGTTGGGATTCAACACACTGGGTTGCTGAATATGCTTTATGTTCCACATTTTGGGCATAGAAACATAAACACAATCTATGTGCGCCAACTATTGGCATTGGTACATGATGGGCATTTGTGGCTCAAAGAGCCAATCCTGATTGATGATATGTTAATATGAAGGATTACCATGCTGCCTCACTAAGGAGCGAACCCCAATGACGCATTTGTTGGGAAATATTAGGAGAAAAAGCTGGTCGATCAGATGAAGAATGACTATGGCATTACTAAGAAGTCTCAGGGCTATGCTATTAATTCTATTAACGATGAGGCTATGCATTTTGCCGCGTCCATTTTAGAGGGTAAAATCATGAGGAAGCGTTGGGTAGACGCAGTGTCAGCCCCAGTTGTATCCTTGGCTCCACAGTGCAGCAAGGGGGTCTAATTTATTTGGGATGGGTATCTCTGTCAAGAGTTTTTGGATGACTGCTGCAAAGCATGGGAAGAAGGAAAGTCATTCCACTACATGTGGTTGTTACTCTTAATAGCGTAGGTAGCATGGAAAACACCAAATGATTCACAATTCCCTTTTGTGGAACCTAATGTGTGCAAGGTTGCGAAGTTTTCCTCTCTGTGGGCATCTAAAGAACCGACCTGGGTTATGGAGAAAAATATATTATGGGTTTTCTTTGAGATGGACCTGCGCACAGTCATTAACTAGAGGCCGCAGTTGTCACTTGCATTATTTCAACAATATAGCGACATTGCTTATTTTAAATTAGACTTTCACAGGGTCTCTATCCGTGCCAAGAAAGATTTTGAGAAGGTATGACATGAGCTACCATAATTAGTGTCTGAAGATGACATGATGATGGTCATCAATAAATGGTCGAGTAATTGGATTACCCCAACAATGGTAAAGGCGACAGATAAGGTAGGAACAAGTGCATAAGACGAAAAATCAATGGCCAAGAAGGATACTGAGAAGTGCCTCTGATGGTCACCATTGACCTCAAGGGAAATACTACTGAGCCCGTAGTCGAGAAGGAGACTAGCGAAGGGGAACAGGGTGGTGGAGACCCTGATGTGGAAACGGAGGACATTGATTCCCCATTCATAATAAAGAAGCAGAAGAACTAGAATAATGGTGGTGCATGGAAGAAGCAGAAGTTAGATAAATCCACCAGCGTCGAATCTTTGGTCCTCACTAAGGGGGACTTTGATGAAATTGGTGACACCGTCCACACTGCGATGGAAGAGATGTGGGGGAACATCAAGGATCAATAAGGGGCAATATTGACAAAGGTCCAGTAGGGCCTTAAAGAATTTTAGGTTCAGACGAGCATGATTCAAGTGAGCATGAACCAAGCGAGTGTGGTACCTTCGACAACTGAGCTTACTGTAGACCTTCGAGCAATCCATTTACCAAAAGGATCATTGTGTGTTGAGGCTGTAGAGGAAATGGTGAGCACACAAAAAATGAAGAATATGAGCTTGAATCTTGTAGTGCTCCCCCTTCCGACATTGCACAATCTTCATCAGGGCGTCACAAATGAGCTCAAGGTATGGGAGCAGTGATGTTTGTTGATAATCAATGAAGTCAAACTCAACAACAAATAGATGTTTGAGGAAAAGAATAAAGTGATGTAGGATCAAAAGGAGGTAGCTGTGCGCAACTAGTAGTTGCAAGAGGCCATAACTAAAGCATGCAGTGAGCTTCCAAAGCTCTAGATCCCAATTGAGGCAGCTTCAGTAGAAAAGATTCAGAAACTGGCAGCAAAAGTTATAGAATCAAAGGAAGAGGTGGGAAAGGTTCAATTTGAACTACAGATGTATATCACAGAGATTCAGATGAAGCTGCAGCCTACAATTCCACCAGAAGTTCGTAAGCAACGCGAAGCTGCCATCAAAACTGCTAAGGTTCAGATAGAGACTGAAGTCAAGGACTGTAGCCAAATTTTTGAAGATACAATGGAAGTGTGGGCCTCACTGCAGGAGGAACCACATGTTAAAATATCGAAGCTAAAATTAGAGACAATAAATTTCAGTTTGGTGAGCTTAAAGCCACGACACGGACCTTAGCACTTGTGCAATGATTCTCCCGTCTCCAAGAAGGAACACTTTAGAAGGGACAGATCGATGAGCTGCAAAGAAAGGCATAGATCATCTCTATTTGGACACAACCTTGGGAAGATGAGGCTCGCCAGCTATCCCAAGAAGTAGAGGGAAAACTGAAGAGTATGCAACAAACCCAAAGGAAAATCGAGCTCGCAGTATAGGGGTCGGCCACAGAGAATCTTGTGGATGAAGTTCGACAAGTTGAAGAGTAATGCACAACAGCGCTCCATCCATTACAGAATGCATACAGAGGCCTGAAAGCCAAGATCAAGGATGTACTAACTGAGTGACTCAGCGACGAGTCACATCTTTGTGTTGGGGGCATGTTGGGTAGGGGTCCCCTAGGTTTAAGTTTTGTCCGAGTCATGTAAAGAATCTGCATTGTGAGGATCGGAGTATGATTAGCGTAGGTTTATAAGAGCCAAAGGGATTTAGGGCGGGTCAAAGCCCCATCTTTTGTAAAGGGATGGGATTATCTAGATGATTTTGAGCTCCACTCATGGTTTGCGGACCATGGTATTCTAAGGGTAAATTCATATATAAAGGGATGTTTAGCAAGTCGAAGGGACATAATGGAATTAAAAAAAATACTTTTGAGTGTGTTTTTGTAAGATATTTTTGTAGTTAGGCAAAGGGAAAGGATCCTACAGATGTGTGCGTGAAGAACTTGGTAAGTCTGCAGCTGAGTGCGCAGGCCCCTGCAGCTATGTGCATAGGGTCAGAAAGATTGTATTTAGGAAGACTTAACTAATAAATAAGATTTTTTTATCATAAATCTATGTAATTCTATATGTTCGCATAATTTCTATGTTTTAACCTATTTATGGTTCGTTTATATATTTCTTCTGCAATTTCATCATGAAGGTTCAAATACTATTTTATATGATGAATAATACATGTTAGAATAGTTTCGCGCAGTTCCCAAATCTGTTAAGTAGGGAAACCTTTACAAATGTAAGAATAAGGTAAGCGGTTCCCGAAGGTTGGATTAAGCCCTAAACTATTAAGAACCTTACAACCACATTGCATAGTCCCTCTAGATGCAGAAACTTGGTTCTAGCATCCCCCAATATTGGCTCGGGTGAGACTGCGGTCTACACAAGCAGGTCATTGGTGAAAGGGCCAGTGGTATAGGGTTTTGTTGGTTAGCGCAACTAACTCTGAACCTAGGTCTAAGCCCTTGAAGCCAACAGGGAGGCTTAGAGGGGACTATAAAAACATGAGTAGATGATGGTTACTGATGATTAAAATCTACACATGAGTCAACCGGTGCATAGGTAAAGTGGTACCATAATACGGGTGTCTCAAATGGAGAAATCATTTTAATAGGTGGCAAAGTGAGACCTCGTGGAAAAAATGGCTTCCTAGTGAAGTGCAAAATTACCAAAAATGAAGGGATACATGTTATAAAACTTAGTGAGAGATTTCCAACGGTGTTGACGGTTTGTCAAACCGAGCTACGGCTTGGTCACAATGGGCGACGAAAAAACTAAGGTATTTCTTATAAAAGGGCTTCTTTCCCCCAATCCAATTCATTTTCATAGTGATATGTTGGATAATTTGGAGAGGAGGAGAAGGCCTAAATCTTGAGGATATCATAGCAGAAAAAATGACTGTCAGAATTCATAACTGCAACTTTCAGATTAGTGGCCTTACTTGTCTAAAAATGGCCTTAATTCTTCTAGGAACGATGGTTCTTGATGAAGAATCAAGGGATACCAGAATGAACTACTTGAGAAGGTCTAGGATCATCCTTTCCTATAAAGTCAAACCTGGGGACCATATGGTGAATGTGGCATCACATAGATTAGAATATATAATATGTGATGTGTATATAGCTCACCGAATGGCTAGTAGGACAAACTATCCAAGGAATGAAAGGATAATTGACCATATCTAGATCGTAGGGGTCTAGGCCGAGATTTATGTTAATAAAGTGAGAAGGTGGCTAAGGGACATCATGCCCCCAAGCATGAGGTACTTCCTCCAAGCATATGTGATGGAGGGAATTGATCTGGTATGCAAAGGTGGGAATGATTCCCCTAGTAGGATAAATTTGTGGAGTGTCGTTGTGTTCCAAGTGCTCAAATAATGGATTCAAGCGTTCGACCCGACTGGCACAAGATCCTGTAGAGGATAAAGAGGATATGTAGGGGCATATGTTCCCCTAAGTTTTGTATGGATAGATGTAGTATGTTATGGGAATATTGGATGTATTTATAGTAGTGGACACAAAACACATTTTGATTATGTGGTTCGCCAATTTTTTATGTTACGAATGTCCTCTTGTGGGAAGAGTGGATAGATACAGTTAGAGAAAGGAAATGGTGGATTACTAATATCGTTTTGAAATGTATATATGAATCAAAAGGACTAAATTTCTGGGTTCTCATACATGATGTCACTATACCAAAGAGTGGCTTCAGATATAATGAACTGATGCTCACTTATACAACACTATGGTTGACCAAAAATAATGTCTAAGGGACTGGGTTGTTGATGTAAGATGGACGGATGATTAAGTGGATCATCCCCATGGTGATATTAAGTGATATGGGACTCTAGAGGTTCTTTGACACAGGGAAGAAGGATGGGACTAGAGACAACACTACCAAATGCACTAGGGGAGTTGGGGAGAATTGCTTCTCCTAGACAATCTTTCGGAAACAATGATAGGACAATTGCGATATAAGCCAAGGGGCTAAGAGGGATGACCGTCCCTTACACGAAGAGTGATGGTGAAGGGGGGAATATCAAGGGAACCAAATTTCTTCCAAACACTAGCAACCATCACATAGGTGGAGGCGCATTTGTCTAGGATAGACTGCTAAAAAGTGGCATTTCTTATGGAGAATGGTATTTGAAATGCAACGGATGAAGGAAGTGGGGGATGTTATGATTTGTAAATATCAAAGACAATCATATGATCGTCAGAAGGATCTGCATCACCCAAAGTAGAGAGTAGAGCTTTACATTTGGATGGGCATGTATGGAGGACTTTAAGCGTTGACATGGCAGTAGGAGATTGTTGCAAGTCATCTACTATGCTATAGGTATGGGCGATTTTGCATAAGCAACGTTTTGATGTAATGGAAGTTTGGGGATCTTAGGGATAACCTCTACCTTAGGCAGAGGGATCTGTAAGGTACCATTTGATGACGACAGAGGCTCAATGGAAACTTGGGTTTCGGACTCAATCACTAACTTAGCAAGTGGCTTGTCATATTGGCGTGATCGAGTCTGAAGGTTGACTTATTTGGTGATGACTTTGTCGGAATTCATCATAAGAATTTGATAGTCGTTGTGACGAGATAATGGGGGTTGGGGAGCTACCTGACCTTACGTAGGTTGAGCAACTAGATATCCTTGGTGAGGAAAAGGATTGGTAAGCATAGTCGATTGAGATGAAGCAGGAGGAGGAGGAGGTTGAGCTATGGGTTTTTTTCCTCGAGAAGCATCTGCTTGAGATTCCCATACTTGACACATATGAGGTAAAAGGGGACACTCATGAGTATAATGGCCATATTTTTCACAACATGCACAAGGTTTATTCGTATGAAGAGCCTTGTTTTTCTTGGGTTGTCCGCCCTATTGCTGGGTTGTAGGATTAGGATGGTTTCCCTAAGGTGCATTAGGTGGTGGACCCTGGTTGCCCTGATTACCATGAGATCATTGGTTCCATTTACCTTTCCCCTTGTTCCATTTCTTGGGGTTGGGGGAATTGGTTGCACTCTGCTGAGCATACACTTTACCTTGTGGAGGAGGTTGCTACTGTGGCAGAGGTGGAGGAGTCATGGGGGGTTGAGGCACTGTTGTTGATGGTGTTGGAGCGCTAGGCGATGCATACAAATAGTAAGGAGATGGGGCACCATTAGGATAGATAGGTGGAGAAAAAACTGATCCTGATGTATGATAATGCAGATGGGGATATGTATATGACGTGTTGGGACCTGGATAAGAGTTGCGATGTGAAAGATTGGTGGGGGATAGGTGTAAGAGGAACTGGTCCCCCCTTGGGGTTGACCATAACTTATTGGATGGGGATCATATGGTTGTATTTGAGGGTACGAAATGGATCCAGTGATACCATCAATGGCATAAGATGCCCCCAGTGCATTAGCAGTGCCAGGCCAAGGCAGATCGGGAATGACAGTATAAACATATCCTGATTAGGCATAGATCAGGTCACATTTAAAGGCTACTTGGAGTGCATCTTCCTCTTATTTGGGGAAGTGATAAGAGAAATATTTATAAATGGAAGAAAAAATTGATCTAAGGAACCAATCCATATAGACACGGTCTTTAAATTCAAGAGATTTATATATGGCAGAATTTTGATGAAAATAAGTCAATAGTTTGGTACGAGTGTCATAACAAAGAGGTAACTGGAAATAAGTTATAAATGATTTAGCAAGAGTCACGAAAGTGGAATGAGTGGCCCTAGGTTGATCGACATACCACTTAGGAGTAGTCGTAGTATGAGTGCATTGAAAAAGGCAATGAAATGTGGAGTCTTCAGTGATGGGATTGGATGAAAACCACATATGGAATGAGTGAACATGATTTGTGGGATCTTCTCTAGGGTTACCTTCGAAATTGGTGATGTTGTAAGGAAGCTTTGTAGGAATAACTGGAAAATTTGGGTCATGGAGAAGAGGTTCGTTAATGAGCTGGCTAAAATTAGGGAGACTCAAAGAAACCAGTGGGAGTAACCATACCAATGGAGGTTCCACTCGTGGGGTTACCCTGGTTAGTACTTGGGTTACCACCTTGGTTTCACACACCTAAATTGGTGCCTGACATGGTGACGATATGGGGTTGAGAAGACACAGAATCAAAGGAAGAAATGGAAGAATCATTAGAACTAGAGTTAGAATGAGGACTCAACGGAGGATTGAGAGGATGAACTCTAACTCGAAGGGGAGGAGTAATATGTCCTAACAGAAACTAAGGAAGAAGGCCTCAAATTCATCGCGACAAATGCCAGGGGGTGCAATGATGTCAAGACAATAATGAATCTAAGGAAAAAAGGGTGATGGGAGATAAATAGTAACAAACAATAAGAAAACACCTAGCACAGTGGTTCCAAGTGTAAACTAACTATATCAATTATGTTACTCTAATATAAGAAATAAAGTCCTATCAAAGAAAAATACATATAGCCTATAGGTGGTCTAAATCCTCAAACAATCCTAAATCTACTATTTCATATGGCCTTACAAATAACTTCTTACTTGACGTAATCTAATCCCCACAAGTAGATTTTTCAAGAGAAAGGTAGGGTAAGAGAACTAACTACTTCCTGCAGATAGTCCTATAGGGTGTTTTCCTAAGATTGGTCAATACAGTTACCTTTGTCCTATCGGGTGGTTGAGTCTTGAGCTTCTTGGTGATCAGCCACTGCAGGGGATTCCCTTCCATGGGTTGGGTAGCCTCGAGGAGAACAACTCGCATGATGAAAAATAATAACCCACTCTGAATTGAGTTTCTGATGCACTTTGGCTTTGGACTGTGGGATGGTGAAGGCTTTTAATCTCCCTAATAAGTCAAATTCTACGTCTCAATGTAAGTGATTGATGGGTTTATTGGAAGCCTATCCCACCGATCCTACACCTAAACTACATAGATTGTTTGGAGTTGGTGCCCAAGTGGGCTTAATCTATGTGTGTTAAATTATTAAGGTGTATTTTAGGTCTAGGATTGGTGGTATTGACTAAGCTCACTTTTTCTTACAGTGTGCGTGTGTGAAAATTGTTGGGTTGTGTTATATTCTTTCCATGACTAGCCCATGTAGTTAACCGGGGGGGTTGAAAGGGGGCGGAGCCCCCCCTCTTTGCGCCGATTGCGTAGCGGGGGGAGTCACAGGGGGTTTGAGGGCTGCAGGCAACCCCACTCTATGGGGTCCGGGGCAGCGCCCTGAAATTTTTTGGTTTTGGACCCTATATTAGGTTGGGTGGACCTACCTATGGCTTTGTGCATGTTTTTCGCACATGGTTTTGGACGCGATGGTTTTCGGTCCATGGTATTGGATGCTTCGGCATGTATAAATATGTATTGTAACATTGAAAGGAACATAATGAAAAATCAAGCTGGTAGTCCCGGTTTTGGGATCCAAGGGAAAATCTTTGTGTTTATATGTTTTATGTGTTATGCTCTCGCATTGTTTACTTTCTGTGTTTTAGAATTTGTATGCAGGTAATTTCTGTATGGGGTTAAAACCTACATTTGGTATCAGAGCTGTTTTGGCTTCAAGGGGATGCCTTTACTGCTAAGGGGTTTCGCTCGGGCCTGTGGTAGACCTTGTTTAGTGGGAGATCTGCGGGATCCATTCTGGTGGTGAAAGAATATGGCGAGAAGTGGAAAGATAGAGATCGAGAAATTTAATGGTCAGAGTTTTGAGTTATGGAAACTCAAGATGGAGGATTTGTTGGTGGATAAAGATCAGTGGATCGCGGTAGATCCAGGTGCTAAACCAACGGGAGTGTCCAATGAAGAATGGAAGAAGTTGGATCGAAAGGCAAAGAGCACAATACGATTATGTGTCTCAGATTCAGTATTGTTGAATGTATCAGGGGAAGCTACGACAAAGGCTTTGTGGGACAAGTTAGGGACTTTATACCAATCTAAGTCTCTGGTGAATAAACTATTCCTACGGAAAAGTTGTATAACCTAAGGATGAAAGATGGAGACTCGGTGATAGAGCATCTGAACGTATTTAATACTGTGGTAAGTCAGTTTTCATCTATTGATATTAAAATTTCAGATGAAGATAAGTGCACCAGTTTGTTGTGTTCTCTACCAGATTCGTGGGATAGTCTGGTTATTGCAATAGGTAGCAATGAAACTTCCTTGCAGTTTGATGAAATAGTCTCATCCTTGCTGATGGAGGAAATGAGATGGAAAAATATGGAGAGCCAGAATGGTGATGCCTTGTTTGTACGAGGACGATCCCAGAACAGAAACAAAAATAAGTCATCGAGTGGGAGGTCTAAATCTAGAGGGATATCTAAATCTCTAGGAAAACCTATAAAGGCGGTGTGCTGGAAATGCAGAAAAGAAGGGCACTACAAAAGGGACTGTAAATCTAAATCTCCTGATAAAGGAAAGAGATCTGATGATGCTCCTTTTGCAGAGGTGAAAACCACCTCAGATGAAGGTGGGGATGTGTACTTGGCTTCTTCAAGTACACATGTAGATCACGAGGCATGGTTGATTGACTTAGGTGCATCCTTTCACTTCACTCCCCATATAGAGTGGTTCTGTGAGTATGAGAAATATGATGGTGGTGATGTCTTCTTGGGGGATGACAGGAAAGCTAGAATCATTGGTCACAGAAAAATAAAGTTGAAGTTGCAAGGTGGAAGGGTTAGAACACTTCCGGATGTTCTGCATATTCTTGCATTAGCCAGAAATTTGGTTTTCTGTAAGCAAGTTGGATGATGCAAGTGTAAAAACAATGTTTGAGAAGGATACCTGCAAGATGGTTCGGGGGGCACTAGTATTGATGTGAGGAGTTGGAATTAGAACTCTGTACAAGCTACAAGGTAGCACTGTTGTTGATGGGTACAATAGTTCTGTGGTTCCTGAAAGTGGAGCAGAAAATCTACTGGTCTCTGGAGAGAAGACCATGATATGGAATCAAAGGCTTGGACATATTGGAGAGAAGGGCCTTCAAATACTTCATGGTAAAGGTATGGTAGAATGGGTGAGTAATAGCTCTCTGGATTTTGATTTCTGTGAAAATTGTGTATATGGGAAGCAAAATTGGGCGAGTTTCCCCTCTAGTGGTAAGGGGGCGAAACAAATATTAGAGGTTGTGCACAATGATGTGTTTGGACTTGTGAAGGTTCCATCACTGGGTAAGTCTATGTACTATGTATCCTTTATAGATGGCTTCTCAAGGAATACATGGATATATTTCCTTAAGAAGAAATCTGAATTCTTTGACAAGTTTAAAGAATTTAAGGCTCTGGTGAAAAACCAGACAGAGAAGAAGATAAAGGTGCTGAGGACAGATAACGGTGGAGAGTTTTATAGTAAGGAATTTGAAGAATTCTGTAAGAAGTGTGGTATAGCACGATAGAAGACTACTCCACACACACCTGAGAAAAATGGAGTTGCAGAAAGAATGAACAAGACGTTGATGGAAAGGGAAAGAAGCATGCTCAGTGATGCCAGGTTAGGATAGGAATTCTGGGTAGAGGTAGTGGAGACAACATGTTACCTGGTCAACAGATCACCTTCATTAACGTTGGAGGATAAGACTCCACAAGAGGTATGGACTGGTAAGAAACCCTTCTTTCACATCTGAGGGTATTTGGATGTGATGCATATGTACATGTTCCAAAGGAGAAATGAACCAAGTTGGATAGTAAATATGAAAAGTGCATCTTTATTGGGTATAAGGATGGTTTACAAGGTTATAAGCTTTGGAACCCAGTAACAAGGAAGGTTGTGTACAATCAAGATGTGGTGTTTAAAGAGGTAAAATATGTTATTAAACATGAATTCCAACCAAAGGAACCTGAGAAGATAGAGTTTGAGCTAAAGGAGGAAGAATCATACTCTACAATAGAGGAGGAATCAAAAGATGAAGAGCCACAAACTTTGGGTGTGAGAAGATTAGTTTGAGGAAGAAGGTAGCCAGAAAGGTATAGTCCATCTGCTTTCTGTTCAAATTTTTCTTTATCTATTACTGATGATGATCCTAGAACTGTGAAGGAAGCACTAGATTCAGAGGATGGAAAAATATGTAAAGAGGCCATGATGGATGAAATGGCATCTTTGCACAAAAATGAGGCTTGGGATCTGATGGAGTTGCCAACTGGAAGGAAACCCATTGGCAGAAAATGGGTGTTCAAGAAGAAGACAAATGCAAAAGGAAAGGCGGAGAAATACAAAGCTTGGTTGGTAGCAAAGGGTTATTCCCAGGTACTGGGAATTGATTTTGGTGATATTTTTTCTCTTGTTGCCAAGGGAACTTCTATTAGATTACTTTAATCTGTTGTTGCTGCTTTTGATTTTGAGGTAGAACAGATGGATGTGAAGACAACATTTCTTCACAAGGATCTGGAAGAGGAGATCTACATGAAGCAACCTAAAGGCTTTGCGGTGAAGGGTAAGAAAGAACTGGTATGCAAGTTAAAGAAGTCTCTGTATGGGTTAAAACAGTCACCAAGGACGTGGTATCAAAAATTTGATACATTTATACGGGGACTGTTATCACCCCCAGAAACTCTCCTAGGTTGCATCTCAGAGATGCTCAGGAACATTACAAACTCAACAAAATGTTGGAAATGGATGAATGGAAGGAATGATGCATATTCAAGCTAGATAACCACTTCTACTATGCTTAACCCCAGACATGGGTGAACACCCCCAGACTACAAGGCTTTAGACCGCCAATTACTCACAGTTTGAGGATTAGGTGAACATGGAGAATACTGATCACACCAGAAGATGCACAAGACCATGTGATGGCCAGCTGCAACCAGTAAAGAGGTTTGCAAATCTATTTCCTAATGCACAGACAGGATGACAACTCTCTGGCACTAAGTGAACAGAAACCTGCGTAGCACATTCAATGATACATAGTATATTCTAACACAGAGGTGGGATGAAAACCCCTCTAATGCTAAACATCAAGAGCACATGAAAAATACATAACAGGCACAACCTAGAACAGAATAGAAGTGGAAAGTGAGCAATTAACAACAAAAGAAGCTTGTATTAGCTGAAAATGAAGACCAGACGCTGCAGGTATCATAGTAGTTACAGTCTCCAGAAGTTGAACCTTACATCAAAACTACAACCATCAACCCTCATTACATCTAGTTTCCGAGTATATATAGAGTTTCATTACAAAATGCTCTGCTATCCTATGCGTGGAGGGGTCATAATGGACCACCAACCACCTTAACTCTCTGATGGAGTCTCTGCTACACTCTGCTTGCTTCAATAAATTAATTTGACATTCTCTGTTGCTCGGCCGTCCTTCCTGCACAGGTGGAGTATAATATGAAATAGGCTCCATTACTGATAAGTACGTTTAACTGCTCGAGGCACGTCCTTCTTGCTCTTCGGCCATAATGCTCTTGAATACAGTTGTTGAAGAATAATTGCGCCGGGTACAGGTAGTTGCTCGCCATTGTCCTTCGGAAGCATAGCTCAGTCAAAGGTGGCGTAGACTTCATGGCAGGTGGACACACTGAATGGAGGAACAGGGCTGACCGTCAGATTGCGCAGATGGACGGTGGATACAGTGCGACCGGGGCTATCAGGAGGGTAGGGTGGCAGACGATCGTAGGCCGTTGGATGAAACAGATGAACGGTGACGATTTGGATTACAGAAGTCAACAGGAGATATGAGGGCAAAATGAATGAGGGCCGTAGGATCTCATGCGATAAGATCCAACGGTGATTGGGAGCTGAAGATGCGCGGGAGCTACCGAGCGGGGGACGAGCGAATGGTGGTAAGCGGTATTATCGCACCGCCTTTGGAGCTACGGCGATATTCGTACGCGGGGGAGAAATCCAATATAACTACGATGCGTGGCGGATGGGACTGGCGGGAAATCGCTTTCCCCGCGAGTTAAAGCGTGGGCATGTTTCGGTGGCGGGAGGTGCGAATGCCATCTGATCGCGGTGGGGTTTGATCGGACAGCGCGGATGCGATCGCACATGTTTTTGATTGATGTGAGAGGGAAAGACTTCGCTGGTAGCGCTTTTTGCGTAGGCGCGGTTATATGGGTAAAGCCTTAGCGCTGAGGGGATAGACGGGAGAGGGGCTTAAATAGGGTTTCGGGAGAAAAACAGAGATGAAGGGGTTAAGGGAGAATAAGGAGAATGAAGGGGAAGTGAGGAATGGACTGATGCGAGCCTCCTTCAAGCACAAAATAGCATGGCCCAGCTATCCTTGACCTTCAAATGTTGAATTATATAGCAGAGCTAACACTGGCTCCTTCTGGGGATGAGATCCTCCCTGTGAGGTCTCAAGAACCTGCAGATCAATGCCTTTCTGATGAAAACAAATTGGAAAATTTCCTAGTGTTCCATTGGGCATGGAGTCTGACTGATCCTACTCTAAAACTGATAAAACAAAATATTTACAATTTTAAGGCCAAAAGACCTTAAATCACATAAATTTTGAGAAAACGCCCATTAACTGGGCCATCAAAAACTGTCTCTCCTCCCATACTTTTCAGTATGAAGGTGTTGTTCCCTTGAACCTTAGAAATGATAAAAGGCCCTGTCCAGAAAGCATCAAACTTCCCATGATTTCCTTTCTTTTCCTTCAGTGCATCCCACTTCAGAACCAAGTCTCCAACCTGAAAATTATCTGTCTTTGTCTTCCTGTCAAAAGAGTCCTTGATCTTTTTGTGATGTGTTGTAGCCTTTTCAACCAGCTGTTCCCTTATTTGGTGTACCTCTGCTAAATCAGTGATCCTTTTTGCCATGTCTTCTTCCTCATTCTGCTCTTCTTGAAGGAATTTTTCCACAGGGAGAGTTAACTGAATTGGGAATACAGCTTCAGTGCCATATACCAGCTTGAATGGATAATTCCATGTGGATTTCTTAATGGTCACTTTGTCAGCCCACAGTGCATACTTGAGCTTAGAATCCCAATTCTTTTCGTTGTCCTCTAACATCTTCTTAATTATCCTTATCAGGCTTGTATTAGAGGATTCCGCTAGACCATTTCTTTGAGGATAATATGAGGTGGAATGAACTAGTTTAATACCCATTGAATCACTCATATCCACCAATTCTTTTGCCCTGAAGGTTGCTGCATTATCTGTGACTAATTTATGTGGACAACCAAATTTGGTAAAGATATTCTCTGTCAAAAACTTCATGACCACATTATGATCAACCTTTCTGGTAGGAATTGCTTCAATCCACTTGGTAAAATAATCAGTGGCTACTAATATCCATCTGTTCTGGCCACTGGAATGTGGATTGATCTCTCTGATGAAATCCAAGCCCCACTGCTGAAAACGTCCTTTTGCATGTATTGGTTTTAAGGGTAGGGACTTCAACTACTGCTTTCCTTCAAATATTTGGCACCTGTCACAAGATTTAACAAATGAAAATACATCAGAAAATAAGGAGGGCCAGTAATATCCAGCTCTGAGGATTTTATGGGCTGTCGTCTTCCAATAATGGTGCTCTCCACACATGCTAGAATGAAACTGATGCATGACTTCTATTGACTGTTCTTCATCTAGACACCTCAAAAGCACTCTAGATGGATCCCTCCAGTAGAGCAGATTTTCATTAATGCAATATTTAGCTACCCTAATCTTAATAGTTCTGGCTTGACTTGTGCTTGAGCCTGAATGAATTTCTAGCTTCAATAAGAATTTAACTATTGCAGAATACCAATCACAAGAAGCTAGATTCTCAGCCACTGCCTGCTTTCTCTCTGGTTTAGCTGCTTCCTCTTCTCCATCTATCCGACCAATTTCTGCAATTGTGCACAGGAAATCTATGTCCAATGTTCTACAATTTTCTTTAGCTAACAATCTGGCAAGACCCTGACCTTTGACAAGTTTGGTGGGCTTCAACTCTATATTAAATTCAATCAACTTTGCAATCCATTTAGCCCTTCTTCCATCAACATCAAGTTGTGTCAAGACATCTTTTATTGCAGCAGAGGGTACATATGCAATTATCTTGGAATGAAAAATTTAAACTCTGAAAGCTTTCAAAGATTTGATAAGAGCATATGCTTTTTTTTCAATAATGTCATACCTCAGTTCAGCACCCCTTAAGTTTTTGCTGAAAAAATCCACCGGATTCTCTGAGCCTTCTTCATTTGCTTGAAATAAAACTGCTGCAATGGTGTCTTCAGAGGCAAATGAAAATATATGGAACTCCTTGCTATAATCCAGACTTATTAAAGTGGGAGCTTCCATAATGGCTTTCTTGATGGACTCGAAAGATCTTCTTGCTGAATCAGTCCATTTGATCTCTGACCCCTTCTTCAACATGGAGGTAATATGCTTCACTAATTCTGCAAAATTTGGTATAAACCTCCTCACAAAATTAATCTTGCCCAGAAAGGACTGAATATCCTTCTTTGATCTTGGGACAGACAGAGTCTGTATTTCCTTTACTCTTTTTGGGTCAATTCGAACACCTGCAGCAGAAACAATATGCCCCAACAACTTGCCTTCTTCTAAAGCAAATTGTGATTTTTTAGGATTGACTGAAATCCCAAACCTTCTGCACTTCAGGAACACCTTCTTCAAATGTTGCAGATGATCTTGATGGCTACTGGAGTATACTGTTATATCATCAAGGTAGATAAGGACAAATTTATCCTTCTCTCCCACAAATGCTATATCCATAGCTCTCTGAAAGGTTGCTCCAGCATTCATCAATCCAAAAGGCATCTTGGCATACATAAAAGTGCCCCAAGGAGTGGTGAATGCAATCTTCTCTTGATCATCTGGATGCACAACAATTTGGTTAAACCCTGAAAATCCATCCAGGAAAGACATCACTTTGGCTCCTTAGACTTTCTGCAGCAAATGCTCTATCTTGGGAAGAGGGTAATTGTCTTTCTTTGAACATTTGTTTAAGTTTCTGAAATCAACACACAGTCTGATTTCTCCACTTTTCTTCCTCACCACCACCAAATTGGCTACCCATTTTGAATATCTGAGAGGGACTATGATTTTGGCAGCCAACAACTTTTTAATTTCTTTTTCAATTAGAGGAAGAAGCATAGGATTTACTGGTCTCAGCTTCTATTTGAAAGGTATGGTGTTTTTCTCCAGAGGGATTTTATGCTGAATAATATTTTTATCATAGGTTTTCAGGTCACTATACTCCCAGGCAAAGACATCAGCAAATTGCTTCATTAAATTGCAGTATTCAGAACTTTGGTCAACAAATAGATGAGAAGACAGATTTATGTATCTGGGCTAACCTTACTCCCTATGTCATGCCTACAGACTGCAAATTGGTCTTCTTTTTGGGCAGCCTTATAAGGCACATCATTCTGGTCAAACAGTCTTTCTAAAGGAATTAACCCCTTAGGAATATGATTGCTGGGAAGCTGGACAATGCTATTTTTGCCAATTCTATTCCTAAGCTGGGATTGGGGGCTTTCTTCCAAGGCTTCATTCTCTTGGTCAATTTGCATTTCAGAAAACTCATCAATGACTTGAAGGAACCTATTTATTTCATCATCATCATCAAAAACCTTCCAATGGTGGACATTATCAAGCAAGGATGGCCTATATTTCATTTGGACTTCATAAACTAGTCTGGGAGGCATGGGAGGAATAAACAGACTAGCAGATACAACAAGGGAATCAGAAAGCTGATTTTTGGCTCTAGGGATATATGAAATACAGAAATAATCAAAGGAATCTTTGAGTCTCCATACCTCCTCTTTGTATGATTTTAGCCTTGGGTACTTTGCTTGAAATGTTTTGTTTACTTTCTGAATGATCAAATCAGCATATCCAAACACCTTTATGTTCCTGATTCCTCTGTCTTTTGCTATATTAAGGCCCAATAGCAGATCCTCGTACTCTGCTACATTGTTTGTGACTTGAAAAGCCAATTTAAAAGACAGTTGTGTGATTTTTTTTTTTTTTTTTTTTTTTTTCTGGAGATATCAGTACCACCCCTGCTCCTGCAGTTTCCTTGGAACATGCTCCATCAAAGAACATCTCCCAAACTTGACTTCCTTGCTCTTCCTCAGCCTGAACTTTTGGTTTCCAGATCTGCATTGAGGCCTTCTGAGATTCTTCTATTTGGAGGATACATGCTCCAAAATCAATGTCCACAGCATAAATGGGATGATTAGTAGGATTCTTTTCATCACTGATTATGTATGCCAGCTGTGCTTCTCTGTACAATCTCCTGCTTTCTCCTCCAAAAACTGGGACAGTGGCATAAGATAGATCATTCTGTAATGTCCCACCTACTCTCTTAATCCACCCTCTGGACAACAGCATGCCAAACTTGGGAGGGACATATGCTACCACAATATCCATCATCATACTCTTCATGGGAAGCTGAGTTGGGGTAACGGCTAGATATTTAATCAATCCCAGACATTTCACCTTCCTAGAATCAAATGAGAATAAATCATGATATGGTCTGGTGATGTCAAGGCCTTACTCTTCCATGACAACTTTGGGCATTAAATTGTGGCTAGCCCCTGTATCTAGCAGGATTGTGGAGGATTTTGTCATGAATGGTCAAGGAGACATAAAAAGATGGAGAATTATTATTAGCAGGTTCAATCATAGGGCTAAGCACAATAGAAGGCTTATCATCTTGCAAATTGACAGAGTCATTGGAGTTTTGTGTGGTTTCCATCTCAAGGGCTTCAAGGATAGGTTTTCTAAACACTTCACTCTTTACCAACTCTACTAGAGGCACATATATTTTCAACTTCTGAACTTCTGACTCAAAGCTGAAAGAAGAAGGTAACTTATCAGAACCTATTACCTCTTGAGCAGGTGCTTTGAGGATGACCGGATCAGCTGTTGGTCTTCTCCGTCTGCTATTCTGTGACTCTGTTTGGACAGCAGCTCTTTGGGCAGGATTCTCCTTGACATTTTTTGCATTTGACCTAAGATTGTATCTTTGTTGGTCACTGGTTTGCAGAAAAGCCTCTCTGTCCCATTCTTTACTGTCTTGTTCCTGCAACAACGATTCTTGATATGCAGCCAATATCAAAAAGGTAGCACTACCTTTATCTTCCATGCAATGAATTTCATCCTCCTCTTCAAATTTTTCCTCCTCCATGACCACATTTTGGAAAGGGGCTTTAACCTTTTGTTCTTCATTTGGTTCTTTTCCCCTCTGAATGATTTGTAATTTTTCATTTTCTCTTCTGAATGGATTTGGATTTCTTGGAGCAAATGTGTTCTATTGCCTTGTCTTTCCTGAATTCTGCTCAACCTTAAGCTTAGATATTTCAGCAGCCAATGACTCTATCATCTTAGTCATTTTATCTAATTTAGGCTTTGAATATGAGGCAGAGGAAGAAGAAGCCTCACCTTTCTACCTTCTTCTATCTGCATGTCTCTTTAACTTTTCTGCAGCCATAATATTAGATTCTACTTCTAGGGCTACATCATGCATGTCTGCCAGAGTAGCACATCTTCTTTCTCTTAATATCAGGAAGAAATCAGAGTCAAAATCATTGGCATAACCGAGTTTGGCAAAGGTGGGGGTGGGCTTTACCTCAGATGGTATCTTACTATACATACGGTTAAATCTTTTATTGAAATCAGGCAATGATTCCCCATTCCCCCTCTTTAGGTTTCCAAACTCAGTGTGGTAATATAGCAAGTCTTTTTTATCTCCCTAGTGCTTCAAAATGCATCATCTAGTATGTTCTTCCTTAAATTTCTTCCTCATTAGTATTTATTCTGCCTTATTGCTCTTCTTTTATCATCATTCTTCAACCCTGATGATGGATCCAACTTGGGATTTGAAACGTTGGTGTAAAAATGTTCATACTGTGGATTCTCCGATCACTGATTCAAAAAATCATCTAGTACTTCAATATCAGTAATAGATCCAGGGGCTAGTTCTTTGAACCATTTTTTGGCCTCTTCATCAAGGCTCTGTACAAAAAATTCTCATCCATACATCATTTTCACTTATATCTAAGTTATCAGGATAACTATAAAAAGCCTCAAGGTGTTCTTCCGCTATTACTCCCTCTGCACCAATGAACTTGGGCATATACTTCTGATATTCTCCTGCAGGCATAACATTCAAAGGAATGGGCAAGACCAGAGGTCCATACCTCGCAGCTACAATTCTTCCTATCTTCGTAGGTGCTTGTTGGCCTACCATGACTGGGGTATGTAAAAGGACACTGGCAGATTGAGCAGTTTGAAACAATGAAATGGATGACAATGACAAAGGGATGTTATGGACTGTATGGGAAGTTTTCTTTGGACTGAGATTCAAAGGGGAACAAACTGAACAAGGGGCTGTATTAATCTCTGAAGGAATTTCCTTAATAACAACGCTGGGTTCTAAATCTTCAAACTGTATATCTTCAGCTATAACTTTATCTTTCAGAGATGCATGAGATTTCTTAGGCTTACTTGATCTTGATGCCCCTTTCTGTGGTGTTTTCTTCGGATTAATGATCTTCTCAGGGTCAGGCACTGGTTTAGCTGGTGTCTTCTGAGGATTTCTTCGAGTATGTCTTACAAATTGAGCCAGAACTTCAATGTGGATTCACCAAAGGTTGGTTTTCCTCCAATGGAGTCACCAGATAGATGATTACAAATAGAATATGTGTCCAAACCTTTTCTATCATCAAAGCTTGGAACTATGTCGTCCTCCCAGGGAAGCTGAGCTTCAATCTCCTCTCCCCGGCAACGACACCAATTAATGTTATCACCCCAAGAAACTCTCCTAGGTTGTATCTCAGAGATGCTCGAGAACATTACAAACTCAACAAAATGTTGGAAATGGATGAATGGAAGGAATGATGCATATTCAAGCCAGATAACCACTTCTACTATGCTTAACCCCAGACATGGGTGAACACCCCCAAACTACAAGGCTTTAGACCAAAAATTACTCACAGTTTGAGGATTAGGTGAACATGGAGAATACTGATCACACCAGCAGATGCACAAGACAATGTGATGGCCAGTTGAAACCAGTAAAGAGGTCTGCAAATCTATTTCCTAATGCACAAACAGGATAACAGCTCTCTGGCACTAAGTGAACAGAAACCTGCGTAGCACATTCAATGATACATACTAGATTTTAACACAGAGGTGGGATGATAGCCTCTCTAATGCTAAACATCAAGAGCACATGAAAAATACATAACAGGCACAACCTAGAACATAATAGAAGTGGAGGCGAGTTAAAGCACGGGCATGTTTTGGTGGCGGGAGGTGTGAATGCCGTTCGATCGCGGCAGGGTTTGATCGGATGGTGCGGATGCGATTGCACATGTTTTTGATTGATGCGACAGGGAAAGACTTCGCGGGTAGCACTTTTTGTGTAGGCGCGGTTATATGGGTAAAGCCTTAGCGCTGAGGGGCTAGACAGGAGAGGGGCTTACACAGGGTTTCGGGAGAAAAACAGAGATGAAGGGGTTAAGGGAGAATAAGGAGAATTAAGGGGAAGTGAGGAATGGACTGATGCGAGCCTCCTTCAAGCACAAAACAACATGGCCCAGCTGTCCTTGACCTTCAAATGTTGAATTATATAGTAGAGCTAATAGGGACTTGGCTTCACCAGAAGAAAAGCAGATCACTGTGTGTATTTTAAATTAATTGATGACCGTGTTATTTATTTGGTCTTGTATGTGGATGATATGTTGTTGGTTGGAAATGACAAAGAAATTATCCATGATTTGAAGACCCATTTGTCCTCCAAATTCAACATGAAAGATCTTGGTGCTGCAAACTATATTTTGGCCATGGAAATTAAAAGAGATCAGACAAAGAGGAAGCTCTGGTTAAACCAGAGGAAGCATGTCGAGACAATATTGCGGAGGTTTAATATGCAGGATAGTAAATCGGTGAAGGTTCCTATTCCTGTAGGTGTAAAGTTATCTGCTGAATAGTGTCCCAAGGCACAAGAAGAGGAAGAGGACATGTCCCGTGTTGCATATGCGAGTACAGTCGGTAGCTTGATGTATGCCATGGTTTGTACTAGATGGGATATTGCACATGCAGTGGGAGTACTGAGCAAGTTTATGTCAAAACCAGGGAAGGAGCACTAGACAATAGTGAAGCGAGTTTTCAGGTATTTGCGTGGCACTAGTGATTATGGTTTGTGCTACGAAGGAAGACCAGGTTTAGACAAAGTATTGGATATTCGTGGCTTTGTTGATGTAGACAGGGCTGGAGATCTGGATTAGAGAAGATCTACAAGTGGGTATGTGTTTAACCTATTTGGAGGTGTAGACAGTTGGATGAGTAAGAAACAATTTGTAGTCGCACTATCAACTACAGAGGTAGAATGCATGGCAACCACTCATGCAAGCAAGGAAGGGGAGATTGTGTTCAAGTATGGGGTTAGTACAGGGAGCTATGAGGATAGAATGTGACAGCCAAAGTGCAATTTTCTTGGCAAGGAACCTTGCATATCATTCAAAGACAAAGCACATTGATGTTCAGTATCACTTTGTGAGGGATATGATAGAAGACAAAAAGGTGTTGCTAGTAAAGGTGGGCACTTTGAAGAATACTGCAGATGCATTGAAAAAATCTATGAGCTCTGAGAAGTTCTCTTGGTGTAGAGAAACAATGGGCATTGTAGGGCTGGATAAATGACTAAGCTCTCTTGTGGCCCCCTGTGGAAAGAAAACAACAAGTGGGAGAATGTTAGGTTGTGTTATATTCTTTCCACGACTAGCCCAAGTAGTTAATCGAGGGGTTAGAAGGGGGGTGAAGCCCCCCCTTCGTTGCGCTGATTGTGTAGCGGGGGGAGTCACAGGGGGTTGTCGGTCCATGGTTTTTGACGTGATGGTTTTCGGTCTATGGTATTGGATGCTTCAGCATGCATAAATATGTATTGTAACATTAAAAGGAACATAATGAAAAATCAAGCCGGTAGTCCCGGTTTTGGGATCTAGGGGAAAATCTATATGTATATGTGTTTGATGTGTTATGCTCTCACATTGTTTACTTTCTGTGTTTTAGAATTCGTATGTAGGTAATTTCTGTACGGGGTTAAAACCTACAAATTAAACACTCTAAAACCAAA
Source organism: Pinus tabuliformis (assembly GCA_031772625.1). Classification (NCBI taxonomy): domain Eukaryota; kingdom Viridiplantae; phylum Streptophyta; class Pinopsida; order Pinales; family Pinaceae; genus Pinus; species Pinus tabuliformis. The sequence continues at coordinate 1,020,207,496 of CM062820.1, read as the reverse complement.
TACTTAATCAAATCATCCAATCATTGAACATGTAGAAATTCCTTGTAGATTCAAACTACTTATGTAATTTTATAAAAGAAAAGACTTGAATCTACTCTACTCATTAGTGGAAACAATTAATTGATCGAGAAATCAAGAAGCATACAAGAGAAAGAATTAAATCAACACATTACACAATGATTTCCTAGGGAAAGAAACAACTAAAAAACGCCTGCTATCTGTATATTTTATTAGTAAAAAAAATGAGAAGATTACAATGCTTTGCTCAATCCCGAGCAACCTCTACACTATCTCTATCTATCTCACTACTTCCTAGACAAGCCTTGGCCAATACAACCATTTTTTTTCTTTCCCAAGTCCCTATTTCCTTGTGTTGTTTCCCTGGGAATTATCCCCTATTAATTAGGGGAATTCCTCAATTGGAATTGCGCAATCCATCATAAGCCTTCCTTTGACTACATGCACCACTTGTACAATTTGGATGATTATACAACTGATAATACATCTTCCTTGAACTCCAATCTCAACTGGGTAACTCTCAAATCACATATGCATGAGTTATTTATGACTGAATTACCAATTAACTGGTTGAACGCATGAAGGAACAACCCACTTTTAGACCTCCTACTAATTCCTCCATCAGTTGGAACTATTTTAACTAACTTTAACTTAGTAAAACTGAATTAATTAATTACATCTCAAAATAAACTCAACCAAGGCTCCTATAAAGTAGGAAACACTCTACATGACTCAAGTTATACCCTCAACTCAAATTAACTGAACTAAATAAGTCAAATTAACGTATTTAACTCGTACATGTTGTCTTGTGATGTGGAATTACAATTTTTCTCCTAATTTAATTCAAGGACAAAATTAATTTAGGAATTTCTTGTTGCATTTTCAACACTCCCTCTCAGGAAGAAAGGGATTCACATCTACCCCGATCCAACACCTTTGGAATGTGTTGCATGCAACACCTCTGACTATTGTTGTTTCTACTGCAACATCTGCAACTGAAAAGAATAAAAAAAAACAAACTGAATCAACTGTGTCTGCAACTATCTAATGGGAAAACTGTGTTGCTGCTGACTCTGCTACTGAGCCTTCCTATTTTTCTTTCAACACTACTTTTCACTCCTCATTATTCAATTGACACTTATCCTCTTACTACTGAATATTGTGGGCCCCTGTAGCAAGGGTAACGATCCATGAGACAAACACACCTCAATAAACCCTACCCAATTTCTAAAACTCTTGGACTAAGGTTTCAAATATGTTGGGTGTGGGATCCCCCAAGGGTAGTTTTGGGGCTAAAGGCCCATATTTTGGTCAAATTTTGTAATCCAAGTGTAAAGACTCCACATTTTGTGGTCACGAAGTGCGTAGGTGTTAAAGAGTCATAGAGTTGTCTGCCCTTATTTTTGGAAATGTAATGTTGGCTGTAAAAGATCTACCCATGGTCCATGGACCATGGGATTGTATAAATAGAGCTAAGCTCTAAGTATTTTGATAGCAAGAATATGACGAAGAGAGTCATAGCTTTAGAGCAAGAAGTCTAAGTCTTGGGTTGTAGTGTCGGTAGAGGCTCTATAGCTGAGTGCGCAGAGGCCTAGGGTAGAAGTCCACAGTTGAGTGTGCAGACCCCTGTAGCTGAGTGCGCAGGGCGGGTCAAGTCTGTAATTGTCTGGAATTATCAATAAAGAGAAGTATTCTACAATTTCTACGTCTTTATTTCCTGTTTATGCATCTTGTTATATTGGGTATGAATTTCACTTATAATACTTATATGATGCGCGAATGTATGTAAATGTGTTGGTTAAGTGAACGCAAGTAAGAACATCTGTTTATGCGAAGCTAATAAAATTGGTTAATAAGATAAGTAAAACACTTAGCCTATTTTGGGAGATATCGCAGTTCGCTGCCCTAGCAACGTGAAAGTCCTCGAGCCGCGGGTTAGGGCTGCGTGAAAACCAATTGTACCCTTTCACGAAGGTATTGAAGGGTGGAACAAAGGGCTAAGAAACCTGCGTGAAGGTAGGTATATTCGGAATAAACCGACATCACATCCATCTCAAGGGTGCGTAAACTTGGTTCCAGCATCCCCCCATACTATTTTAGTTGAGATTTCAGTCTGCGTTCCGCGGGCTGATGCCAAAAGGGCCAGTAGTGTAGGGATTTGTTTGGTTAACTAACGTTGAATCTGGGTCAGGCCCCCTCAAGCCAACAAATGGTTTCGTTGCCGGGACTGAAATCTGCATAAGAGATGTGTGATGTCGTATCACTGGAATCCAACTAAGGAGATTGGAGACTGGTTGGATAGAAAGATCCACGAATTCACGGCGTAGGAGAACAGAAACCCGCGACTATCAAAAGAAAAGTGGTTGGACCTATACTTGTATACATAGATCCATGAAATCTTTTTATGTTCTTTCCCTATTGAGCTATACGAGTGGATTGCGAAGCTAGAAGATAGCCAAGGAAGGTGGAAACTTGACAGTCCTATTGTGTGGACCCCAGAGCTAGTGCGAAGGTTGGAAGCATTAGAGGATAAGAACACCCGCGCTATCGATCATTGGCTCGATCGCTTCATAGAAGGATTTGTGACTGAATTCGCGGTTGATGCCTCAGTCAGCTATAGCAAAGCGGAGCGACGTTTTTTCAAAGGACCGCGAGGTAAGTACGTAAAATCTTTGAATACTTGGATTAAAATGTTGTTGTGCGAAAAATGGGTTATGTAGCTACCTTGATGTTTGGGACTATGCGAAACATAAAAAATTATAGGAATGAAGGAAATAAGGGTTCGGTGTATAGCCCCTTGATTTCACCTCTGCGAAGAGACAAAGAAGGGATTGTGAAGGTTTCTCTGTGAAGCACTATTTAGTTAATAAGACAAGGATTCCTATGAATAGCACCTCCACCCACACCACCTTTGACTTCACCGCCATTGCCTCCAACTTCACCCGTACCACCTACACCTCCACTACTGTTCAACAAGGAAAATACAGTGAAGTTTCCTTTGTTCAAGGGCTTGGGAAATGAGGACCCGAACCAATTCTGGTTCGTTGTGAGGGCTATATGGGAAGCTCAAGGTGTTATAGTTGATCATATAAATAAAGTGGCATTGGTTAGTGATCTGCAAGATCGCGCACTAACCTAGGATATTAAGTACTCTAATGATAACCCAAATGCTGGAGTAACAGACATCCAGGCAACACTAAATAGGGACTTTAGAAGGCCTAAATCTGAAGCGCAGTCAGTTGTGGGATTCAAAGAGATCACGATGCAACCAGGCGAGATGCCTTGGGAACTAGATTGGAGGTTGAAATGTACGATTCGTGAAGCCAACATGAACTTGATAGATGGACAACATTGCGAGTGGTTTGTGGCTTCGCTACTACCACACTTAAGGAGTGCGCTGTCACAGTAGAAGATAACAACTCAGGCAGAGGCCTTGGAGATTTCCATGAGACTAAATGAGACTCTGATGCAGGATCCTAATCTAGGAGTCCAGTAGATCCATGCATAGCTGAAACATTTGTGCCTTGAGATGCAAAGTCTGAAGTAGAACAGGATGGTTTGACCAGAGGTATGCAAGGAGGTATGGTGCTTGAAATGCAAGAGTCATGGTCATGACAAAGACCATTTCCCGGTCTTTGAAAATTACCTTTCAGGGGGAGGACTGATGCCTTTAAGACTGGAAGCTCAAGCAGGACCTAGCGCAGTGCCTGCTTTATGGTGCGCTATCTGTCAGGTACCCGGAAAACATGCCACGAATAATTTGAAGTATGTGCAAGCACTACAACAACTATTCTGCAACTTTTGTCGGTCGATAGGACATGATGAGCGTACTTGTAGGAGCTATGAATTGATGATGGATAGAACTCCCACCTACAGGGTTCAGGCTGAAACACAGCCCCTTGACTAGAATGCATGGATGGTGCGGACATGATTTCAAGGGCGCGGACGAGGCCAAGGCAGAGGAGGACTTGGTAGAGGTCGAGGACAATTGATTTGCTACAATTGCGGAGGACCAGGACACTATGCTTGTGATTGCACTAATCTAACACGTCCGTCGTGCAAGTATTGCACGTTGTTTGATCATGAAATAAAAGACTGTCCTACGCTGATAGCTAGGATACGTGACAAGGGGTGTTACCACCTCCCCTGACTTAGAACCTATAGATGATGAGGTCTGAGCCATGTGAGGAAGACCTGAACATAAATATATTGCTCTGGAGTGGAATCGCATCAGGAGATGACAAGGGGAAACATCCAGAAGACAGTACGTGGGTTCGCAGGGCCCCGGTGAAATAGGTTGAGTTTGATTTGGAGCGCACCGTTAGGTTCCCATTTTGTCTATTTTTGACTGTATATTTTTTCATTGTATTACCCTCTTCAACCCTTAAGTGAAAGCCTTTGCTAGTGTTTTGGCTTAATCACTCCAAAAGGTACAGAACAACTTTCCTCATTGCTATATGTTTAATTATTCAACATGTAACCATGCTATCTTTATAATTATTCCCTGAAGTTGATTAAAGTGTTGACTAATTGCTGAAACTACCTAACTGGCAGGATCACAGTTTGCCGTTGCTGAAACAGCGGAAACAGCGCAAACTGTGAAGCTAAAACAGCAAGAACAACATGAACCTCGAAGCTGAAACAACATGAACAACATGCGCACTTTGAGGAACAGTTGGGATTTACGTAACAAATCTGCATCGGCAAAGGAGTCTGACCGATTACTATATTGGTCGTAATGATCATGATCCTCATGGCTGTAACAATATTTTGTTATCAAGAACTGACTTTCTTATTTTTGGTACAAAATGGTTGAATCCGAATGTATGAAAATCTGTTGTAATAGATGTCTCCTCTATAAAGAGGAGACATCTACATTAGAGGGACAGATAGAAAAGGAGGGTAACAAACTGTAACACAGAACTTGTAGTGAAGGGATGAGACTGAATCTCTTTTTGTAATATGGTTTATTGGCAGATGAATACAATTCTGTTCTGAGTATTTTATTTTAATTCCTGTGTTCTGGGGAATCTTGTGAGAAGGACAGGGCCCACCTTCATCACAAGATTCACCCATCTCTTTCTGTTGTGTGGTGTGTGTGTGATTTCTGTTTATATTACAGTTACTGCTTCTAATGATATTTACTTTTGCTGAAACTCTGTTTTCCTTTTTAACTGATTGATGTTGCATATGAGTGCCTCACCAGTGATTAGGATTTACAGAGTGTATGGGTGAACTGGACAACAGAGGCAGGTGCTGAAAGTCCTTACTCTGAGGATAGGGTCCTGATCCTTTGTTGTAGGACAGCCATCACTTCCTTTTGCAGATTTGTTTCCTTTAAGTTATTTGTTCTTACTTCATTTTCTGCAATAGCCCGTAATTACTGAAACTGCTGTAACACATAGTAGGGATTTAATAGATAGTAGACTGTTTATACTACAGCTTTTAATACCATTAAGATTGAGTACATACAGTACGTAGTCACCTTTGGAATAATCAGACTTTCCTGGGTTGATAATTAATGTGGCACTCGACTGTTTTATTATTAAACAATTAAAGTGACCAACATATTGGCGCCGTTGCTGGGGAAGACGACTGAAGATTTTAAGGGTATTAACATTTTTCTTTAGAAATGCAGGATGCATGAGAGGATGCAAGAAGGTTAACCATTTAGGCGGCAAAGGCAAAGGAGGAGGAAGAAAAACTTTTATTGACAATATTATTTCAAAAGTTGAGACATCCCAGAGGTTAAGCTCTCGGAGGCCACATACCCAACACTCTTCCCAGACAGATTATCGGACAAGAGGAAGTAGTGGGGCTAGAGAGGGTTATAGAACCATTAGAATATACTGAGGAATCGGTGGAAGAAGACGAACGACCAGTAGAAGAACCAATAGAGGAAGCTACGGTGGAGGAACTAGTGCAAGACATTGAGATTCCAAGAGAAAACTCCAAAGACCGGGCAAGCGCATCAGGAAAACAACCAATGGAGGATAACAATGAAGGACGTTTCGGTGGAGGTCGCAGAATAGAGGGAAGGGGAGAAAATTCTCTCTCCACCCTGGAATTCCCCATTGGAGATCTCCCCAGAGGAGCAACTCCAATGAAGAATATCCCACTTTCAGCATTACCCAATTTCCATGGGTTATCCACAGAAGATCCTGATGAATTTCTTTTTGAATTTGATATACTGTGTAGAAGCTATGACTATGTTAATTCTGCTCAGAAATTAAAGTTGTTTCCAGCTACATTAAAAGGGAATGCATTAAGATGGTTCATGAGCTTGGGAGCTCATGTGATTACAACTTGGGACCAGATGAAGGAGAAATTTTTGGCTAAATACCAAGATTATTGTCGAACAAGAGAAAGGAAGGAGGAATTATTCAAAATGACTCAGAAGGAGGACGAAAGTCTGGAGGACTTCATGGAAAGGCTACAATATAACTTACAACGATCTGATCATCCTGATATGAGTAAGGATATTCTCAAGTCAATATTGCTAAAAGGAGTACGAGATGATTGTTTAGATATGTTGAATATGCTTGGAAAAGGAGACATATCTAAGGAATCCTATGATGAGATTATCAATCTCTGTAAAAGATGTTCGAGAGGAGCAGCAAGCAAACCAAAGAGCAAAGACAGTACATACTCAAGAGTCCAGAAATCAGCAAGTGGAGGAGCAACACGGGCCGAAATAGGTAACTTACTTGAAGAATTTAAAACTGAAATGTTAAGCTCTTTTGCTTCGCAAATTGATACCTTGCAGGTTAAAAAGAAGCAGGCAGAAGCAGAAGTTGCTCTGGCTATTTTCTTCTCTAAATGCAGGGGAAAACACCCACTAAGGGAATGCCCCCTGGACAACGTACCAATCTGCACTATCTGTGAAAAGGACCATGAGACTCAACAATGCCCTTCTTTGCCAGGAATAAAAGCAGCACTGCAGCGAACTGAAGAAGAAGCAGAAGCAGTGTATCTCCTCACACAAAGAAGACAATGGCAACCACGAGGACAAGGTACGAATTCTAACATGTCGTTTAATCGTTGGAATAATCATACTCCTTTTCAAACAAATTACCCACCCTTCAACCAAATGCAGTACCCACACCTTAATCAAATGAATTTTCCACCCATGCAGCAACCAAGCCCTCCTTTTGTTGATCCTACGATGTGGAATCCCTGGGCTCTACAACAAACCTATTTTAATCAATGGAACCCGAATTGGACAGCTCCACAGATCCCATTTCCAAACCAATTACCTCAGTATCAGCAATATCTCTCCTTACAATCAAATGCCCCACCTAATAATCAGACAATAAGACCCCAGCTACCTGTACAACCTAACCCCAACCCGAATAATAATAAATCTCTGCAAGTAATTGATGTTCAAAACCAACTGGTTTCCCCTATGCAATGTAATGACATTCATTTACGCTCTGGAAGAATAGTTGAACCCATTATTGATGACATCACTTCTGATTCTGATAAAGAAGAAATTGGAAAAGAAAAGTCATCTAATGTTGAAACAGTTGGATGATCCTCTAATAACAATGCTAAAACAGCTGAAACATCCTCTAAAAAGACTGTTGAAGCAGCGGAGCCACCATTCCCTGAACGTTTGGCTCTTACCAAAACACTTGAGCCACCTGCTTTTAATCTGTTAGGAGAGCTGTAGAATTTATATGTTAAAATTACACTCTTACAAGAACTAAGAGATGTACCGATTTATGGTAGAACTGTTAGAGATATTTGTATTAAGAAACCTGGAAGAAAAGCTTAAGACCCCCTCACAGTCCATGTCATAGGTGATCTAGCTGCTCTAATGTCAGAAAAAAATCCCCCTGTGAAATATGGTGACCCTGGTCACCCTACAGTCACAGTTCAGGTTGGTAAAACCTTTGTTTCTAGAGTTCTAGTAGATCTGGGTGCTGCAATAAACATCATGACACTTGAAACAACACAATTACTGCAGTTAAAATTTTTTATCAGGGAAACCCCAACCATTCTAGAGCTGGCTGACTGCTCCAGAATCAAACCTGAAGGAGTCATTGAAGACCTGATAATTTCAATCGAATCTTGGAACTACCCAGCTGATTTTGTGGTGTTACAGACCAAAAATAAGTTGGGGGGTCATCCATTGATTTTAGGGAGACCTTGGCTGGCTACAACAGATGCCTTCATTAGCTGTAGGTCAGGTTCAATGACAATTTCTAATGGATGTGAAACCAAACAGCTTACTCTGTACCCTCATGCCACACCTATGATTAACAATGATAACTATGTGTGGTTAGATTATGGGGATGATGAGACTCAACCCATCTTGACTGTCGGACAAGCCCTAACTTTTAAAGATTCAACCGAAGATGAATTAATTAGTAGCTTTATTTCTGAACCTTCTTCGGTTAACTCTGAAATACATGATCACTTGACTACAATCTTGGAATCTGAATCACAGCAAAATCTTAAAACTGAAGACTTATCTCAGACATCAGCTGACACCCCCTCCAAAAGTATAGTAGTCGAAATCGAGCCTGGCAAAACATTAAATATAAACCCTAACCTAATAGATGCTGAAACACAACAGTTAATGAAGTTACTCCACGAAAATAAACAAGCATTCGCATGGGATTACACAGATATGAAGGGAATTTCTTCTGAATTATGTACTCATCGAATTTATATTAAAGAAGGATCCCGTCCAGTCTGCCAACCCCAACGACGAATGAATCCCAATTTAAGGGAAATTGTGAAAGAAGAACTTCAAAAACTATTGAATGCAGGATTTATATATCCTATATCTGATAGTGAATGGGTTTCACCATTAGTAATAGTACCTAAGAAAAATGGGAAATGGAGAGTGTGTGTGGATTATAGAGCTCTGAATAAGGCTACTCAGAAAGATCATTTTCCCTTGCCATTTATTGATCAGGTACTAGATAATTTGGCAGGTAAGATATTCTTTTCCTTTTTGGATGGATTTAGTGGTTATAATCAGATCAAGATTGCACCCCAAGATCAGGACAAGACCACTTTTACTAGTCCATGGGGGACTTTTGCCTATAAAGTTCTTCCATTTGGACTATGTAATGCCCCAGCAACATTTCAAAGAGCGGTGATAGGAATTTTTTCTGATATGCTTAATGATTCCTTAGAAATATTTATGGATGACTTTACTCCTTATGGTGTGACTTTTGAAGATGCTTTACAAAACCTTGAAAAAGTACTTAAACGGTGTATAGAAGCACATCTTGCCTTAAGTACTGAAAAATGTCATATGATGATGAATCAAGGTATTGTTTTGGGACACTTCATTTCATTCCTAGGAATTCAGGTTGATCCAGCTAAAGTACAAGTAATTCAGACTCTGCATATCCCGAAAACACAAACTGATGTAAGAAGTTTTTTAGGACATGCTGGATATTATAGAAGATTTATCAAGGACTTTTCTAAAATAGCTTCTCCTTTGTTTGTGTTACTTATGAAAAATGTTGAATTTAAGTGGACTGATGGTTGTCAAAAAGCATTTAATGAACTTAAACATCAATTGTCTACAACTCCCATTTTAAGAGGACCTGACTGGGCACTCCCCTTTCATATATCCTCTGATGCTTCAGATACTGCAATTGGAGCTGTTTTGGGTGAAGAAGAAAACAATCTTCCCTATGCTATCTATTTTATTAGTAAAAATATGACCCCTACTGAACTTAATTATACAGTCACCGAGAAAGAATTCTTAGCAGTTATTTATGCTATTAATAAGTTTCGACATTATATTACTGGTTACACTACTTTTGTGCATACTGATCACTCGGCCATTAAATATTTAATGAACAAATCAGTTACAAATGCTCGAGTTACCAGATGGTTATTATTATTACAAGAATTTGATATCACAATTGTAGATCGACTAGTTAAAGAAAATGTAGTTGCTGATTTTCTTTCTCGGTTAAAAACTGATGGAAATATTCCAGTAGATGATTCTTTTCCGGATGAATATTTATTTGCAGTATCTGCTCACTCACCTTGGTATGCAGACATTGCCAATTACTTAGTTGCAGGGAAACTACCATCACACCTATCGCACAGAGAGAAAAGAAAGATCGTTCAGCAAAGTGCTAGGTACAGCTGGATAAGTGGGTGTCTCTTTCACACAGGACTCGATCAGGAAATTCGAAGATGCATCAGAGAAGATGAAGTTTATGATATATTGAAGGCTTGCCACGATGGCCCTTGTGGAGGGCATTTTGCAGATAAAAGAATAGCACACAAAGTTCTCAGAATGGGTTACTATTGGCCCTCACTTTTCAAGGATGCAAAGAAATATGTTAGGGCCTGTGATAGCTGTCAGAGAATGGGCCAGCCTAATCATAGGGATGAAATGCCACTTAACCCCCAGGTAATACTTGAACCTTTTGAAAGATGGGCACTAGATTTTATAGGTCCCATCAATCCTCCATCCAATCAAAGAGTTTATATACTGGTTTGCACAGATTATATGACTAAGTGGGTAGAAGCTAAGTCACTCATCAAAGCTAATGAAGAATCAGTGTTAACTTTTCTATTTGAAGAAATCTTTGTTAGGTTTGGTCTGCCTAGAGAACTAGTCACAGATGGAGGACCTCCTTTCAATTCTCATGGCTTCAAAGGTACACTCCAGAAATATCACATTAAGCATAAGATGACTACACCTTATCACCCCCAAGAAAATGGGCAAGTGGAAAGTACAAATAAAGTCATAGAAGCCATTTTAACAAAGACAGTCAAGGAGAATAGAAGGGACTGGTTTCAAAGGTTGCCTGAAGCATTATGGGCTTACAGAACTACTTGGAGGAACACTACGGGTTTTTCACATTATGAATTAGCTTATGGAAAAAATGTTGTTTTTCCTGTGGAATTTGAAATCAAAACGTTAAGGACTGCTTTAGCTGTTAACCTTGATTTGACTGATGCACAGACAGCTAGGTTGCAACAGCTTCAGGAATTGGATGAAAAGAGGTTGGATGCCATCCATCCTACAACCATGATACAACAGCAAAGAACCAGGTGGCATGACAAAACTATTAAGCACAAGCAGTTCCAAAAAGGTAATTGGGCCTTACTGTATGACTCCCGTTTTGAAAATTTTCAGGGGAAATTAAGAACAAGGTGGCTAGGACCTTATGAAGTAGATGTTGTTTTTCCAAATGGAACAGTCAGACTCCTAACGATTGATGATAGTAGAACACCATTATTAGTGAATGGGTATCGACTCCGTTTGTATCAACGACCTGTTTCTAAAGAGGATTTCAAAGCTACCTGCATGACGGACATACACTATACCTTTTTGGGGGAACCAGCTATCCCTCAATGCACTTAATTTCCTGTTTATGTATTTATTTCTAGATTAGATTTCTTAACTAATAATCCCTGTCAAGGGTTGCCATGTTACAATTAATTATTTTGCAGGTCTTAGCTTTGGATGGTGGCTGAAAAAGAAAGATTCCAATATAGGAAGAATTAATTTGCAGATTGGAAAAGCATTGCCATGTCATTCCAGATCATAATCCATTTCCCGATGCTGATACACCATTTTTCGTTGTTGATACACCATTTCCCATTGCTGATACACCATTTCACGTTACTGATACACCATTTCCCGTTTCTGATACACCATTTCCCATGTCGATACACCATTTTCCATTACTGAAACACTACTTTCCAGTGTCGAAACACCAAATCCCACTGCTTAAACACCAATCTTTTCTATTTTCCTAAATATCCCCATTTTTACTCCCGAGAATGAACTATTATTTCAAAAAGAAATATATCATTCTTTATTCAAAGGAATCAGCCATTTATCCTGTTAATAATACCCCTTCACTATTGCTTCTCGTGAATAATAAAAACCTCGTGGATAAAAACCCTCACACCTTACAAACCCTTTTTTTTATAATGATCATTAACCTATTAAGGACGAGGTAACACTTTTCGGCGCAACAAACAAAGGTAATTGTAAAGGTATGCATGTTATGTGTGAACATTAAATTGTAGTTAATGAGGAGGTAGTTGACATGACAGCTAAAAGCGTCGTACTGCCAACCATATCATTCAGCCGCAGTTGGGGGGGATTACCGAAATATCGTAATCATTACAGGACACGCCCATCACCGCCATCCCTATTCCTCCCGGTTGTGTCTAATCCACCTCGCTTATGCCTTACCACGTCATAATTTCATTTTGCAACGTTCTGCTCTGTTTCGACTTCGGCAACTCGGCTCTGCACTTTGTATTCTGCCTAAAATAGTAACCATGGGTGGAGATGCTGTTAGACATGAACTGGGCTCGATGGCATTACTGGAACTTTACCCAGACGCATACCAAATCTTCCTTCAGGCAGGATGGGTGGACTATTTTAGAAGACTTCCGGAATTTGATTTGCAGCAAGTTCTCGAATTTGCATGCAACTTGAGGGAGGGGTATTCTATTGTCCAAGGCGTGAGAATCCCAGTAACAGAAGAAGACATAACACAAGTTTCGGGGCTTCCAACCAACAACATTCACTGGTTTAGCAGGAAGCATCTTATCCTCAATGCGCAGCAAGATTTCCTGCTACCTGGGGAGCAGGTGGAAGCCAAAGGCAGGGGTGTTGCGCTTCGGTCATTACCACCGCCTTGGCCAAAAGTTGCAGAATTCGTCAAGCACTACTTCACTTGCGAGGGCCGCTACCAGGTAGTCTACCAACATGACTTTGTCTTATTAAATCATTTGCGGCATGGTCGTCTAGTAAATATGCCTTATTATCTCCTTGGATGTCTGAAAAATATGGCACATTACACTGCGAACGCTAGGCATCAACTCCTCTGTCTCACACACCATCGTTTGGTCCAACTCCTGATAAATAGAGGCTTCACCCTGCATAACCCGCCTCCCCTCATTAACCCTCCCCAGCAAGCTGAGGAAAATCCTCAGCAAAATGAAGAAAATTCCCAGCAAGAAGCTGAAACTCAGCAACCAGCAGCAGGAACACCCCAATTAAGCACTGAAAATCCGCTGCAGTCCTCACCCCATGATGAAGCCGAACCGTCCACTCCCATAGTTCACATCCCTACCGATGATTCAAATGAGGATACCCTCATCACTTTCCTTAAAAGGAAAAAGCAACGGAAAACTGAAACCTTGTCAAAAAGAAGAACCAGGGCCTCAGTAAAGGCAGCTACTATTTCTGATGATTCCCTGAGTAAAAGTCCTCGCAAGAGGAAAACTACTGTCTCTCTTGGTTCCCTACCTCGGCAACGAACAAGGTTGTTTGCAGCAACCGGGGCCGTTCCTCTTATCATTTTAAATCCCCGTATTCCCCATAGCCCTGAACCTTCACCTCCTTCACCCTCAGATGCCGAAATTCAAAGTGTTCACGATTTTGTAACATCATTTTTCTCAACATAGGCAGATGCTCCACAAGAACCAGCTGCTGACAAATTCAAACCAGACATCCAAGATGATATAGGACATGTGGCTATTACACAAGAACCAGCCACTGACCCAATAGGTGCCACACAAGAACCACCTGTTGGGGAGCAAAAAGAAGACGACCTGCATATGGCTGTTACACAAGAACCAGCCACTGACCCAATAGGTGCCACACAAGAACCACCAGTTGGGGAGCAAAAAGAAGACGACTTGCATGTGGCTGTTACACAAAAACCAGCCACTGACCCAATAGGTGCCACACAAGAACCACTTGTTGGGGAGCAAGAAGAAGATGCCCTAGGTGAAACTGACACACAAACAGACCCAATAGGTGAAACACAAGAACCACCTATTGTTGATGCACATGATGAAGATAATGCTGAACAACAATTTTCTTTTCCTTTGGAATCTGTAACTGTAGAAGCCCCGGTCACTCTAGCCTCCCTACAAGAAGAAAATGAGTTCTTAAAATCAGAAATTAAGGCCTATCAGAAAGAATTAGCAATGGCTAGGGAAGCCTATAAAGAAGAACTCAACCTGTACATGTTAGCTCAAGTAGCATCTAAAGCTGAAAAGAGTGTAGAAAAAGAGCAATACAGTGAATACATGTGCAGTGAATGTGGGGATATTTATACTCAAGCAGGATATAAAATAATTGTAGTCCCATTGACTGGAGCCAACCCTGTTATATTAAAAAAGGAACACCCTGCTGTTACACAAGAACCAGCAGGGTCTTCAAGGATTTTAGAAGAAGAAATGGAACCACCCCGGCCTACCCAAGTTATTGATGAGCAGAAATCAGAAGAAGAAGTAGAACCACCCCGGCCTACCCAAGTTATTGATGAGCAGAAATCAGAGGAAGAAGTAGAACCACTCCGGCCTACCCAAGTTATTGATGAGCAGAAATCAGAAGAAGAAGTAGAACCACCCCGGCCTACCCAAGTTATTGATGAGCAGGAACCAGAATCAAAATATTTTACAACTGTGCATATACAAACTGAACCTCCATGTGTTAGCGATGCTCATGCACAGACTTCTACTTTTCAAGAATTAAGCAACACATGGAGAGTAGAACACGAGCTTTCCCAAGGAAAGGCATTTCAATAGCAGAAGTCATTATGGTTTAACTATGCCTATAGGAATTGGGAAGCAATGGAACAGTCTCGTGCACAACACAAAGAAATCAAGCAATTAAAAGCCAGACTGTCCCTTATCCTCGATTTGGTCCAGCGCTTACTGTCTACAAGAAATCCTTCTTTTAATTATTTTGTATTCTTGAGAGAACGCTTAGCGTTCCTCCAATTAAAAGCAATAAAGGATGGAAGGCCACACCAGGTCTCTACACCACAACAATTCATTGAAACTTTTGTAGAATGCAGCCATCTTCCTCATGGAACATCAACGGAATCTACGAGAGCCAGGCATGGCCGATCACATTAGGAATCTGCAAGCAGCAGTCTTGGAAGACTGCCAGCATTATGTCAAAGCTAAAGGACCTCTGGCCATAAAAGCAAATGATTTTTTCTGGGAACAGTGTCCCAAAGAAAGAAGGGAATATCACCCCTACAATCCCCTCAATCTGTAGGTAGCAATCTCAAGGATACCTGCTTATGTAAAATGCATGAGACAATGTGCTGAACGGTGGATTGGTTACCGTTTTCATTTCCCTCTCTTATGGCTTCCTGGAGAACAATACAAGGCTCAATTTACATTGACTAAAAAGGAAGAATTGGCAGCATGGAAAAGCATTCAGAATGCCCAAGGGTTCAGAGACATGGTTGGCAACACTTTCTACACTTACTGTATAAGCAATCTACATTGTTCAACCCAGTATTCTGATTCCGATTCAGATTAGGCGTTACATGCGGACATGCAACATTTTCAGTTGGGGGGCATGTTAGGTTCCCATTTTTTCTATTTTTGACTGTATATTTTGCCATTGTATTACCGTCTTCAACCCTTAAGTGAAAGCCTTTGCTAGTGTTTTGGCTTAATCACTCCAAAAGGTACAGAATAAATTTCCTCATTGCTATATGTTTAATTATTTAACATGTAACCATGCTATCTTTATAATTATTCCCTGAAGTTGATTAAAGTGTTGACTAATTGCTAAAACTGCCTAACTGGCAGGATCACATTTTGCCATTGCTGAAACAGCGGAAACAACGCAAACTATGAAGCTGAAATAGCAAGAACAGCATGAACCTCGAAGCTGAAACAGCACGAACAACACGCGCACTTTGAGGAACAGTTGGGATTTACGTAACAAATCTGCATCAGCAAAGGAGTCTGACCGATTACTATATTGGTCGTAATGATCATGATCCTCATGGTTGTAACAATATTTTGTTATCAAGAACTGACTTTCTTATTTTTGGTACAAAAGGGTTGAATCTGAATGTATGAAAATCTGTTGTAATAGATGTCTCCTCTATAAAGAGGAGACATATACATTAGAGGGACAGATAGAAAAGGAGGGTAACAAACTGTAACACAGAACTTGTAGTGAAGGGATGAGACTGAATCTCTTTTTGTAATATGGTTTATTGGCAGATGAATACAATTCTGTTCTGAGTATTTTATTTTAATTCCTGTGTTCTGGGGAATCTTGTGAGAAGGACAGGGCCCACCTTCATCACAAGATTCACCCATCTCTTTTTGTTGTGTGGTGTGTGTGTGATTTCTGTTTATATTACAGTTACTGCTTCTAATGATATTTACTTTTGTTGAAACTTTGTTTTCCTTTTTAACTGATTGATGTTGCATATGAGTGCCTCACCGGTGATTAGGATTTACAGAGTGTATGGGTGAACTGGACAACGGAGGCAGGTGCTGAAAGTCCTTACTCTGAGGATAGGGTCCTGATCCTTTGTTGCAGGACAACCATCACTTCCTTTTGCAGATTTGTTTCCTTTAAGTTATTTGTTCTTACTTCATTTTCTGCAATAGGCTGTAATTACTGAAACTGCTGTAACACAGAGTAGGGATTTAATAGATAGTAGACTGTTTATACTACAACTTTTAATACCATTAAGATTGAGTACATACAATACGTAGTCACCTTTGGAATAATCAGACTTTCCCGGGTTGATAATTAATGTGGCACTCGATTGTTTTATTATTAAACAATTAAAGTGACCAACACGCACTAAGGAAGCCTTCATGGAAGCTAAGAAGAGCTTCCCAGAGGTCTCCACTTCAGGAAGCAAGGATAAGCCTAAGCCAGAGATGGACCCTCTATGCTCACAACTTTCCTAGAAACCTGTATGAAGTTACTGCGCGACAGTAAGGCTGTAAAAGGGCTACAAGAACTCATCAATAGACGCACTGGAACTGCGCTAGGTGAGCTGTGTGTGGTACGAAAAATTGGTAAGCATAAGACAAGGACGGGACGAGAGATGAGACTGACTACACAAATAGGAGAGTATGAAATGGATTAGGTCATTTTGGACCTGGGGTCAGACGTGAATGTCCTACCAAAGCAGACTTGGGAGCGAATGGGGAGACCTGCACTGCAATGGTCTCCGATTCAGCTAAGGATGGAGAACCAACATAAAATCATACCCATGGGGTGGCTGCAGGGGGTGACCATGGATATTGAGGGAGAGAGTGCGCTGGCGAATTTTGAAGTGATATAGATTTTAGATGATAGAAATCCCTACACTACGCTCTTGGTAATTGACTAGGCTACTAGTATGAACGGGGTAATCAATTTGAAGAAGCGAAAGATGATCTTTGAGAAGAAATCACTGCACATAATAATACCCTTGGGTCCTGCTGAAGGATCGTGCTATATGGAACCAGTCCACGATTATGAGAGTGATGATGATCTAGACTATATCTATAAGATAACAGCACGAGACCAAGATTGGGTGAATCCCACTGCAGATGGATGGATTACATGGGATCGTGAGAGTTCCTACACTTCAAATTCCAACGAAGAAATAGAACACTGGATGAATCGGTTACACGAAGTAACTACGCTGAATTGCAACATGATGACCTGGTCGCTGCACTGTGTGTCGTCAGAGGCAAGAAATATTCCTATTTATGATGGTCTAAATGAGGTAGATATCTTTTTGGATGCATTTGAAAGGGAGGTGCCAGAAAAGCAACGCTTATAGGCCTTAGACCAGGCACTAGGCGCTACGCCCGCAAGATGGTGGGGTACGCACAAGGGAAGATTTGATGATTGGCGCGAATGTAGGAAGATGATGAGAGAATGATTTGGGAAGCCTAAGATGCGACTGACAGACAAGTATGATGGACAAAATGATCTATGTGTGCATCTGGCCAAATGGATGTAGGCTTATGGAGAAAAGCCACAACCTGAGTGGGTGCACCTGTTCTGTCATACCCTGGATGTTATCCCAATGAATTGGTATATAGAAACAGAGCTCCACCATGGGACAGGTGAATGGGATATCCTACGTGAAGGATTCATGATGAAATTCAGTTTTGAGGATGGGTTTGACAATATTGATGAAGTGCTACAAGAGGTGAAAGAAGCCATCTTTACAATACCACAGGATCCTTTAGACCTGATTCATCCTGAATGGGCTACTTAGTTGAGTCATGCACTGGAATGTTATAATGTAACTGCTGAAGAGGAGGACGAGGATCTACGGAAGATTAACATTCCAAAAACAGAAGGCCACCGCGAGGTTCAAGGACCACAAATTGAGAACCCTGATATAACCGCGTCGGTGAAAACTAAACAGGTGAACATTGGTATGGAGGCAGAACCCAAATTCGCGAAGATTGGAGACTACTGGGACGATGCGACGGTGGATAAGGTCATTGAATTACTCTGCGAATATCAGGACTTATTCCCTACCAATTTTACGGATTTGAAAGGAATAATCAGAGATCTAGGAGTGATGAAGATCATGTTAAAGCCTGACGTGAAGCCAGTTAAGCAGAGGCCTTACTGCCTAAACCCGAAATACAAGGAAAATGTCCTCTTAGAGCTAGACAAGATGCTAGTGCTAGAAAATTATATATTACAGAACAACGGAACACATAAAATGATCTGAAAATGGGGCTCTTAGGCTTCTTGTCTAGCTTACAAGAACCTCTCCCACTTCAAAAGCTTGAATATTCCCAAGTCTTTAATGATTAACCAATGTAGAATTAAGAAATGCTTGAAAGTATAGGTATATGCTTGTATTTATTGTTGGCTGTTTATGTGCTTTAAAATCTGTTGTGTATGCTGATATTTAAATGTGCTTGAACATATACTAAATGCATATAACAGTGAATAATGCAGCAGTAAAACAATACACATAAGACAACAATTTAATGAGGAGTTCACCCAAAACTCTTGTGGGCTACGTCTCCATGAGCTCTTGTCAATTTGACTTGGCTCTTTGGGATTATGGCTTCAATTCTTTTACAAGTGCTACACTTAACTCCATTAGTTTACAACTGAACCAATGGGCTTAGAATGCCATCTTACCCCATTGGTTGTCCATGCTCTGCTGATAGATCTAGGCTTCTCTGGACTAATTCCTTCAATCAATGCTCTGAGATTCTTGAGCTTCTAGCCTCTCTGACTCCCTCAAATCTCTATACTGTCTCTAGAAAATGCCTTCTTCTATGTTTACGCACCTCAGACACCAGCAACAGCTAGACCATTTGATCTCTTGTTGTTCTGCAATTTCACTGCAGCTTCATCACCCCCAACCTCAGGTGGCTTCGCTCTTTTCTCCTCTCGCTCGGCCTTCCTAACCTCTGGTGGCTTTCTAAGCTTTCGAGCCTCTCCGAGCTCCTCTTACTCTACACCGAGCATCCTTACTCTGCAGATTGTCTTCTCTGAGCTTACGCTCAGCATTCGAGCACCTCTGTGCTTCTGGAGCTCCCTCTGTGCATCTGTTGAGCCTCCGAGAGTTCGTTGGGCCTTCCCACAGATTCCGCAGCCTCTCTACTCTGCCTACGTATTCACTAAAGCATCTCTGGGCTTCCTGAGCTTCTCTGAGCTCTCCCTGAGCATTCCTCTACCTGTGCCTCTGAGAATCCTCCTTCTCTGTGCTTTCTGTGTCTCTCTCAGCCTCCCTTTGTTAACTGTGTTTTCTGTTGTTTTATTAACCATTTGGTTACCTTCCCAAGGCGTGGAAGACTGATCGTTTTACCAAAGAATCCATTTTCCAATTGGACTGAACTGGCGGGCATGGGAAACCCGGTCGTTTCGCCTTCCTCTGGCATAAATCCCCAAATAGACATTATAATGGAAAACACAGGTGAAACTCATGAAAACACATCATGAGCCTTTAGCCCGGACTTCAAATTTTATGCAATCGCGCGGATGATCCCCATCGGGTCCGGGTTTGATCGCATATCGCAATCGCAATGTATATTGGCCCTGGCATCGGGGGTTCGCCGATCGGTGATATCGACGTATCGCTATCGGCCCCTTTTCATCGGCGCTATCGCTGATCGCATATCGGCGTATCGCAGAGCTACGGCCTGGGGGTCTTCCCTTATGACACACGCTGATCCGATACATATGCAGATGCGATATTGCATTGAACCATGTTGCAATCAGACCATCGGGTCTGCGACATACATCGCAGTCGGGGGTTTTGGGGTGATGGCCTATAACCGAACCCGCCGATATATATATGTGCCGATATATATAAAAGCTTTCCCGCTCCGATAGTGTATTCCACTATACCTATGTTTTTGACCGCCGATAGTGTTGAATGCATATATGTATGGGTTTTGGCCCCCGATAGTGTTAAACGCATCCTTTGCTCCTTTGATAGCTCCCGATAGTGTTAATATGGGTTTATGCCACCGATAGTGTATATGACCCATATATATATGTTTATGCCGCTGATAATGTAAACACATATATATAAGTTTGTGCCTCCGATAGGCTCAATTTCATGGTTTTCTTCATGTTTCTGGGTCCCATTATTAGTGGATTTTTCTCCTTTTTACAAGGGATATAAGTAGCTTCATTTTATAATAACTTATGCATCCTAAGTCAGTTTTGGCCCATTCAAATTGTAGTAGATTCAGAATGTGACGATCTCTGCAATTGGGCTAGTTCCAGGAACTTCCTTGGACTTTCATTTTTCTTCAGTGAGGAATACTTAGACTTAGGAGTCTATCCAAAATCCATTTTGGATCATAAAATATATTGCAAAAATAAAAACATATAAAACACATAAAACAAGAGAGACACAAATATACGTGGTTCACCTAGTTTGGGTTACGTCCACGGAGAAACAACGAGTCCTTCCTTTTATATTATCTATCAAACTGAATAGATACAACCTACGGTAGATCCACTGTAATTCCCTCTTCTCTCAATCTCCTCTCTCTTCCTCACTCAGAATATAGATATACATAGACGAAATACAATTCCTTCATATATAGTGAGGGGTTGCCTTCTAGGGGAAAAAACCCTAAAATAAACATAATTTCTACCATCAGATCTTCGCCTAATGAACAACCCAGATTGACTACAAAATTACAACATTTTACAAGGCAATTTTACATCTATTTTTAGCTTCAGGGGCGCTGCCCCCCCCATGGACCCACCCTGTAGCATATATTTTACGGGCGACTATGCTGCCCCATTACGAACTGGGGTCCAATGTGGCGATACCTTTGAATACAGAAGATAATAAGGCTCCACACCCAACATCTAGCGACTGGCATCATTGAGCCCGTGGAAGAGTCCGATTGGGTAAACCCAATGGTGGTGCAAGAGAAAAATCAGAAGGATGAGATAAGGATATGCATGGATCTAAAAAGAACTAAATGACGCTTGTGTGCATGATCCTTTTCCGACTCCATTCACGGATGAAGAGTTGGACAATGTAGGTGGCCAGGAAGCATATTCATTCACTGATGGGTTCTCTCGGTACCACCAAATCAAAATTGCGCTGGAGGATAGGAGCAAGACAACCTTTGCGACTGAGTGGGGTTGCTTTCAATATACTATAATGCCGTTTGGACTGAAGAATGCAGAATTCAAGGAATCTATTCATAAGTTCCTGGAGGTATATTTTGATGACTAGACTGTATTTGGGTTGGTTTAGCGCCATGTAGAAAGCTTGTGTTTGATGCTGGATACTTGTCGAAGATACCATATCGCGCTCAATATCAAGAAGTGTTTGTTCTACATTCCTTTTGGGAACTTATTGGGGCATGTGGTTTGTAGACAAGGATTGATGGTAGACCCCATGAAGATCGCGGTGATACTGAACTTAGAAGCGTCAAGGAGTGTGAAACAGCTACGCGCTACTTTGGGACATACAGGATATTACATAAAGTTTATCAAAAAGCTATGCCCAGATCACTGTGTCGATGGAAATTTTTTTGAAGAAGGATGTCACATTCTAATGGAACGATGACTGTAAGAAAAGCTTGGATATATTGAAAGAAAATATGGTTATCATGCCGATTCTAGTCTTCCCGAACTGGAAGAAAGAGTTTCATGTACATGTCGATGCGTCATGTATAGCGCTGGGGGCAGTACTAACATAGGATGGTGCGGAAGGCTTGGATTACCTTATTGCATTCGCAAGGCATAAATTATCCAAATTAGAAAAGAACTATTCTACCACTGAATGCGAGGGGCTAGCTATGGTGTATGCGCTCCAGAAGTACCGACACTACTTGCTAGGAGGCCACTTTAAGATGTATATGGATCACTCCACGCTGAAGTACCTAGTCAATAAGCCTATGTTGGGGGGGCGAATCTGTAGATGGCTCTTATTGTTCCAAGAGTATGATTTTGAAGTTGTTGTGAAGCCTGGACGATTGAACACGGGACCAGACCATCTGTCGTGCATCGAAATAGGGGAGGAACCTACTAAATTGGAAGAAGGATTGCCTAACACGTAGTTATTTGCAGTGCGTGTCATTGATGGTCATTCGAGGATATGATACACTTCCTAACAACAAGAACTGCGCTGGAAGGTTACTCTGTCCAGCAAAAGAAGCAATTAGTGGTGCACGCGGTAGATTTCTCTGTCATTGTTGGGCATCTATACAAGATGGGGACTGATGAGATATTACGACGGTATGTACCTGATTTTGGACGAATTATCATCCTCGCGGACGCTCATGGGGGCGCCACGAGAGGACATTATGCAGGGAGAGCAACTGCGCAAAAGATTATATGCACCGGGTTGTGGTGGCCGACCCTTCATTAGGATTCAAAAGCATATTGAAAGGTATGTGATATATATAAAAGAATAGGCAGGCCATCACGGTGGGATGAAATGCCTTTGAATCCACAAATGATGTTGTAACCCTTCGAGAAGTGGGCAATAGATTTTGTAGGACCCATTCAGCCACAAGGGAATATAGGGGCGAGGTACATTATCACTATGACAGAGTATTTGACTCGTTGGGAAGAAGCGCAGTCGGTGAAGGATTGCATGGATGCGACGACCGTGAGGTTCCTATCTGAGCATGTATTGATGTGATTTGGATGTCCAAGGATATTGATAAGTGATTGTGGTACTCACTTCCTGAATGATATGATTAGCGCACTAACAGAGGAATTTCAGGTGTATCACCAAAAGAGCACACCTTATCACCCACAGGCTAATGGGACAGTGGAGGCATTCAACAAAGTGCTTGAAAATGCGCTGACCAAGGTTTGCAATGCTTAGCGAAGTGATTGGGACTTACGCATACCTGCAGTATTGTGGGCTTATCGAACAACATGCAAAAAGCTGACGAGACAAACCCCTTTTAGGCTTGTCTATGGTGTGGAAGCCGTAATGCCTATGGAATACATCATGCCTAGTCTACGCATAGTAGTGCTCATAGGTATGATGGATTACGGAGCCCTGGAAGAGAGGCTCGCACCACTGGATGAGCTCGAAGAAGAAATATTTTTGTTTGGTTTTCACCAATAGGTCGAAAAGCAGCGTGAAAAGGCATGGCATGATCGACACATCGAGTTGCGCACATTTAAGGTAAATGATCTGTTTTTGTTGTATGATAGTAAGATTGATAAATTTCTAGGGAAATTCAAAAAGCATTCGCTGGGGCCCTATGTTATTAAGGAGATTACCGACGGTGGTGCAGTCCAGTTGGTTAAGTTGAATGGAGACCCCTTCCCAGGAAAGGTGAATGGCAGTTGATTGAAGCCATACACAGGTGGCCCAACCATCTGACTATGTGACAGAAGCACAGTCTTAGCACTCCAGGCAGCTGAAAGGAGGCACAAGGCTATAAAATACACTACCCAAGTTGGGGAGCTACGCGATTTCAGGATTGCACGAAGCAGGGAAGTGTTACAGGGTCTGTGACAGCATGAGGGCAGATGCGCTACTTATGGAAATAGTGCGCAGGTCCACAGGAAAGTGATCGTTAAAGTCACTGTTCACGATTTGATGGTTGGATTGTGGCCAAATGGAGTGGGCGGCAAGCATTTAAGGCGAAATTTATGGATTAGATTCCCTAAATCTGCCACCAATCTAGCATTAATGGGCCGAATGCGGGGGGAACGGTCGGATTTGAATTCAAAAGGCCCTATAAATCACAGGTGGCTATCCAATGAAAAACACTTGGCATTTTTAAAATTCAGTTGTTGCGCTATCAGGTGTGTATAGACTGTGTAAATTTTGAGGCTTTGAGAGCAAGTTCATCATTTAAGAGATTGTCGAAGGTGTTAAAAATGGCAACAAGAAATGCTATAAATAACATTGCTATAAATAGTAGTTCAGGTACCAGTGTTGGATATAGCAACAAGGAATGATAAAATAGAAATGATAAAAGCAGCATTCCTATAAATAGTATTTCGGGATAGATTGCAATTTTAGTTAGTCCCTGAACTAAAATTCAAATTTGATCTTAGTAGTTGTTTGTAAAATAATTAATTAATTCATCTTGAGTTAATTAATTGTAGGAAATCAAACATGAAGTCTATGTGAAGACATGCAACAATTTCTCCATTGATTGAGGAAGTTATCCCTTGATTAAAGGAGATCAGGATGAGTTGTACTTTGAGTTGTAATTAGTTAGCTCAGTTAATTGAGTTAAATCCAGTTAGATTAGTTCAAATAGTTTGTTGAACTAATTGTGAGTTCAGTTAGTTAATGCATGGATGCATGTAACTGCTACACTTCAGATAACTGAATATTCTCTCATAAATAACTCATGCATGTCAGTTCAGTCAGAGACCCAGTTGAGATCAGAGGAAGGGACAATGTACTATCAGTTGGAGGATTTTTCCTATATAGGAAAATCATCCATGCAAAAGGAATTATCTCCTTCAAGACCGTGCAGTTACTATTGAGTTTAATGTGTTGTGTGAGAGGTGAATTCACACAGGTGGCAGCATTGGACCCCAAGAGAAACTGTTCAAGGAAATAGGAGGCTTGGAGAGTAGAGGAGAAGGTTTGTGAGAAGCTTTTGACTGTCTATGAGCAGCAGAGGGATTGTACTGAGAGTTGGATAGCTTGTGAGCTAAACCTTTGTGTAATTTAGACATATTTCCACTTGTATGATAATAAAGAGATTGGGGTTTTTAGCTAAGGCTTTCCCCAGAGTATTCTTTTGTGTTCATGTGTGATTGATTCCTCATTCTTAGTTATATGCGTTCTAATATTTGATCTTGCTCAAATTCGATTAAGGTTCCGCAAGTTTGTTGTAGAAGTAGATCTTGTATTTTTCTTTAGTATATTGCATAGTCTATTGATCTACAGTGAGAATTGCTACATGGTATCAGAGAAAAGGTGATCAAAGCGAAGAACAGTATACAAGAAGGGAGAAGTTCGAAGTTTGAGGTTCCTGAATATAGAAATCGAGTTCTTATCACATCTCAATTTCACTAATGGCGTTCAACGGTTTAAGACTCGAGTATGCCCTTGATGGTAGCTCGAATTATATAGCCTGGAAGGATCGCATGGAAGCAGTATTAGAGGATAACGGTCTAAAGGACTTCATTGATCAAGAAGTCCCCAAGCCGGCAACGAATAATGCTACAGAATTGGCGGAATGGAAGAAATGTGTGGCTACAGCAAGGAGAATCCTCCTAGAGGGAGTTTGAGACCACATTGTCTCAAGCCTCCATGGGAAGGAGACACTGTTTTCAATGTGGAAAACATTGAAAGATCTATATTAGAACAACAATGATCAGAGGAAGCTGGCGTTTAAAGACAAGCTTTGGAAAATCAAGTGTGAAAAGGGTGACACGATCTCTACGTATCTGAATAAGCTCACCACCTGCAGGGATGAGCTTGGAAGTGTAGGGATCACGACAACCGATGATGACATGGTGAGTCTTGCTCTCCTCAGTCTTCTTAAGAGCTGGCATAGCTACCAAGACTCGGTAAATGGAAGAGAGAAACTGCCAGATTGGGAAACACTTTGGTTGGATTTGATGCAGGAGGAGATAAGAAGAAGCATCGGAGATGGTTCTTCATCCAAGGAAAAGAAAGGGAAGGAGAAGGATTCTCATCCCAAATCGAGTTCTTCCTATGGTGGGAAGAAGTTTGACAAATCGAAAGTGTGATGCTTTCATTGTCATGAGGTGGGCCATTTTGCAACAAATTGTCCATTGAAGAAATCCAAGATGGGATCCAAGGAAGGATCTGAAGGTGAGGCATTGGCCTCACAGTTCGAGTTGGATTTCACCCTCTTCGCATGCATGGTTTCATCCATGGTGGGATGTGGTTGGTTTCTTGACAGTGGAGCTTCATTCCACATGACCAACGATAAGAGTTTGTTCAGTACCTTGGAGGAGAAAGATCTCCAGATACTCATAGTGATGGGTAATGATGAAAAGTATAGTGTCTCAGGAGTAGGCACAATTGTTTTTTAGAGGGAGCATGGAGCTCGCATTACCTTGACAGATGTGAAGTATGTGCCAAGACTGAAGAAAAACTTGGTATCGATCACAATGCTGGAAGACAAAGGCTATGATGTAGTCTTTAGTAAGGGAAAGGTTTTCCTTAGACACGTCACCACGAGATAGGTGAAGTAGATTGGTTCATGAGTCAAGAACATGTATGCTCTTGAGGTTCAAGATGCATGCAAAGCCTTGAGGAGCAAGGCAACTGATGGAGATTTGGTGGTTGAGAGGGAGAGTACATTACCTCTCAACATGCAGCGCCAGAAGAAGTCTCAAACAATTATGGAGGAGCCACAATTGGTGAAGCAGCTTCAGGAGGTTGTGGAGCAGCCACAACTGGAGAAGCTGAGAGGAGACTGAGTGGAGGAATCCACTCATGCAGAGACCTCCTGTAGGGGGGAAATTTCGAGCCAAGTTGGTAGAGGGATCACATGCATCCATACCTCCAGATCGGAGGTGGGGCGATGTGGAGTGACAGTCCCAAGAAGGCTGGAATAGGGGTAGGGTCATTGAGGTACCCAACCTCTTTGATTAGACCTTGCTATGGGAGCCCCAACAAGGAGTAGCAGGACTGGATGAGTGGGTAGAGACAGATGTGGATGGTGCGGTAGAGAGAGCTACAGTGTAGGAATCCAAAGACAGTGTAGAGCTAGCAGGCTGCAACAATGCGAGAGGCATAGGAGTGTTGCACCAGTGCAGGATGGCACAGAGAGGTGTGCAATGGTGCGAGATGCATGGAGTGTTGCAACAGTTCAGAGGTCACAGAGGGAGTACTTGTCAGTGGCGAAGGGAGCTTCATCATCAGAGGGTGTTTCTAGCCCAACAGGGAGGTCAGTTGGGAGATTTTTTTGTTTCTAGAGTTGCTAGAGAAACAACACTTGGGAGAAGTGTTGCATGCAGAACATTTCAAAGGTTCGGGATCGGGTTCAAGTTGAATGCCTTTCTTGTTGAGAGGGAGTGTTGAAAATGGCAACAAGAAATGCTAAAAATAGAAATGATATAAATAAAATTGCTATAAATAGAAGTTCAGGTACCAGTGTTGGATATAGCAACAAGGAATGATAAAATAGAAATGCTAAAAATAGCATTGCTATAAATAGCATTTCAGGATAGATTCCAATTTTAGTTAGTCCCTGAACTAAAATTGAGAAGTAACATTTGAATTTGATCTTAGAAGCTATTTGTAAAATAATTAATTAATTCAGCTTGAGTTAATTAGTTGTAGGAAATCAAACATGAATTCTATGTGAAGACATGCAACAATTTCTCCATTGATTGAGGAAGTTATCCCTTGATTAAAGGAGATCAAGATGAGTTGTACTTTGAGTTGTAATTAGTTAGCTCAGTTAACTGAGTTAAGTCCAATTAGATTAGTTTAAATAGTTTGTTGAGCTAATTTTGAGTTCAATTAGTTAATGCATGCATGCATGTAACTGTTGCACTTCAGATAACTGAATATTCTCTCATAAATAACTCATGCATGTCAGTTCAGTCAGAGACCTAGTTGAGATCAGAGGATGGGACAATGTACTATCAGTTGGAGGATTTTTCCTATATAGGAAACTCATCCATGCAGAAGGAATTATCTCCTTCAGGACTGCGTAGTTACTATTGAGTTTAATGTGTTGTGTGAGAGGTGAATTCACACAGGTGGCAACATTGGACCCCAGGAGAAACTGCGCAAGGAAATAGGAGGCTTGGAGGGAAGAGGAGAAGGTTTGTGAGAAGCCTTTGATTGTCTATGAGCAGCAGAGGGATTGTACTAAGAGCTGGATAGCTTGTGAGCTAAAGCTTTGTGTAATCTAGACATATTTCCACTTGTATGATAATATAGAGATCAGGGTTTTTAGCTGAGGCTTTCCCCAGAGTATTCTTCTGTGTTCATGTGTGATTGATTTCTCATTCTCAGTTATATGTGTTCTATTTGATCTTGCTCAAATTTGATTAAGCTTTCGCAAGTTTGTTGTAGAAATAGATCTTGTATTTTGCTTTAGTATATTGCATAATCTGTTGATCTACAGTGAGAGTTTCTACAGAACGAGACGCGGGACCTCTTGAATAGCATGATGTCGACAATTAAGGAAGCTATGCAGGAAATTGAGGTAGTAGAAGCTACCCTAGAGAGTGCCAGAGTGGTATTCGAAGTCTCTAAATCACCCAAAACACCGATACCAAAGAAGGATAAGCAGGCTATGCTACCGGTGCGCATCTCACCAAGAAACCCACAGAGGACCAAGCTCACTTTGCAGGAAAAGGGGAAGGCCATTAATCTGGAGGTAGACGAGGAAGAATCTAAAGAAATCCTGGCGAATGAGGAGGATTTGGACATGGAAGTTGAAACCCAGGGTGCAGACCCTATTACCAGGTTACCACAATATGTTCCTCCACTGAAGGGCAAAGCCAAGCTGCCAAAGGACATATACGAGAGCAAGAGCTCCCTAAAAACTCTGTTGCTCTTCGATGACATTTTTTTTGAGGGGCCGCACTTAGGGTGGGTTCCTGTACTAAAGTTTGAAGATTGTGACATCACAGATCACGAGAAATTCCCACATTTAGCGACTGAGCAACTAATGCGCCGATGGATTGACATAACTACTAGAACGATTGAATTAGAGCCACGGACATGGCTCAAGGGTGTAAAGAAAGTTGGGCTGCTCAACCTGCTTTGGGTACCACATTACCACCGCGCCCCCGTTAACATCTTCGTCATCAGGCATCTGCTTTGCTTGGTGCATGATGGGTGTTTGTGGTTGGGGGAGCCCATTCCCATCACAGACCACTTGATCCATTGGATCACACGGCTGCCTTACTTAGGGGAGGATCCAGCTAATATATCAGAAGGAAAAGGTGGAGAGTTGGCCCTCGCAGAAGCTATGAAGAAGAAATTCAAGTTGGAGAAGAAGAAGCGGGGATATGCCATCTCTAGCATTAACAACCCTGCAGTCAAGGTAGTAGTGCAAATATTAGCAAGGAAGGTGATGCAGAAGTGCCGCGCGGATGAGGTGCCCGTGCCTATGATCACACTAGCAGCCCAATGCGCTGAAGGAGTCCAATTCAACTTGGTGAATTATCTATGTGGCGAGTTCCTTGCGAGCACAGGAGCAGGGCAAGACGTTCCACTAGGCGTGGCTCTTGCTGTCGATTGTGCTGGTGGCATGGGAGTTGCCAGAAGATATCCAATTACCTTCGGTTGTGCCAGACCTTCTAGAGGCAGTGAAGTACACTTCGTTGTGGGAGACCAAGGATTCCCAACACATAAAAGAAATTAAGATCTTTTGGATCTTGATGGAAATGAGTATTCGGATGGGGATCAATCGCAAGCCACGATTGTCACCCACAGTATACGCTAGTTTGCAAAGTTCAAAGCAGATTTCCACCATGTCTTTATCAGGGTGTGGAAGGACACTACAAAGACATGGCATAACTTACCATATCTGGAAACTGATGATGTTATCTTTGCAGTCCTTGAGTCTTGGCTGCCGGAGTGGTGCACTGCAAAAGGATACGCAGTGGAAATAGACAAGTCTGCCGCGCAGCATAAGAAGGAAGAAAAAACTTAGAATGGTGCAGCTGGCTGAGAAGCACATGAAAGAAGAAGCGGAAGCTAAGACCCAGGCAATGTGCAAAGCTGCAAAATTGGCAGAACAACAGAATACAAGAGGAGAAGAGCGTGAAGGACAGAAGTCAACTTCGCCTGGGATTGAGGCAGAAACAGAGGAGCTGAAATAACAAGGTGGCATGGACCCGCAGCCGACGTCCACCCAACTCAAGCGTTAATGACCGCAAGAGAAGGTAGTGCCACGGAAGAAAACCAAGGCTTCAAAGACATCCTTCAACCCAATCACCCTCACTGAGGGGGATTTGCACGATATTGGAGAAACGATGAGGGATGTCACCACGAAGGCCCTCCAACAGTTTGAAGAGCAGCAGCAATTGGTATTAGGGGCTCTCTGAACAGAGCTGTAGGAGTTGCAGGCTCACACTCCACAGGCTGGCACAGTGTCCACCAGCCTTGTGATCAACACTTCAGCTGCCGCGGAGATGTTGCACACAAGGGTGACCAATGTGATACTGCTACCAGATGGGGCACTTACTACAAAAAATGAGGCTGACAGGCCCACGGTCAGTAGCCTGAGAGGGGTGGGATTGAATATGGCCGCGCTCCCTCTAAAGATGCTTCACCTCTTA
Organism: Pinus tabuliformis; assembly: GCA_031772625.1. NCBI lineage: Eukaryota > Viridiplantae > Streptophyta > Pinopsida > Pinales > Pinaceae > Pinus > Pinus tabuliformis. The sequence goes on along the minus strand of CM062820.1, from coordinate 1,020,177,021 downwards.
CAGGACGAAGTCACCACGGAACTTAGGACCCGGGAGAGTCGTGCTCTACAGGTGATGAGTGAGAAACACATCAATATCGAGCAGTTGGGTCTGTAGCGCAACAAGGCAGTGGAACAGAATAAGAAAATCATGCAAGTAGTGGAGGAAGGCTGCCGAATGGTCTAGGAGTTAAACATTCAGGCAGAAGAACCAGTTGAGATGTGCATCTGCAAGTTGGCCACAGGGGTGCGTGATGCTTGGACAGAGATGGCCAGGATTTAACTGGAGCTGAACCTGCAGAACGCAAAATTTTAGTTGAGGGTTCAACCTTCAACTTTGCTGGAAGTCAGGTAACAACGTGCCACTGTTGTTACAACAATAATAATGGCGGTCAACAGTGCAGTAGTAGACTGCACGCGAATTTTTGAACAACCATTCGAGGTCCTGACCACCCTACAAGAGGACCCGAATGTAGAGCACCTGGAGACAGCGGTGCATGAGCTACAACAAAGATATGGCGAGGTCAAAGGGACCATGCAGACAATCGCCCTTACATAGAGGCTCTCATGTATGTAGGAGGAAAAGGCACTTAAGGAACAGGTGGATGCCGCTTGGCACAAAGAACAGGTGGATGCTGCTTGGCACAAAGAAGCGGTCCTAAAAGCGCGCCTATAGCCATGGATAGACGAGGCATATACGATCACAACTTCCATTGAAGGAAAGCTAGCGACACTGCAGGCAACTCAGCAGAAGATTTAGGGTAGCAGTCCAGTGATAGTCACCGAGCAGAAAGTGGAAGAAGTCCAACAGGCGACCGCTTAGTGTGCTGCTGAGGTTGTGGTCATCCTAACGAAGTTGGAAGGTCTTCGTGCTAAGATATCCACACCTGCAGAGTGACTCGAGGGTGAGTCACGATGTTTGTGTTGGGGGCCTGTTGGGTGCGGGATCCCCCAAGGGCAGTTTTGGGGTTAAGGGCCCATATTTTGGTCAAATTTTGTAATCTAAGTGTAAAGACTCCACATTTTGTGGTCGCAGATCATGTAGGTGTTAAAGAGTCATAGGGTTGTCTGCCCTTATTTTTGGAAATGTAATGTCGGCTGTAAACGATCTACCCATGGCTCGTGGACCATGGGATTGTATAAATAGAGCTAAGCTCTAAGTAGTTTGATAGCAAGAATACAATGAAGAGAGTCATAGCCTTAGAGCAAGAAGTCTAAGTCTTGGGTTGTAGTGTAGGTAGAGGCTCTACAACTGAGTGTGCAGAGGCCTAGGGTAGAAGTCCACAGCTGAGTGTGCGGACCCCTGCAGCTGAGTGTGCAAGGCGGGTCAAGTCTCTAATCGTCCAAAATTATCAATAAAGAGAATTATTCAACAATTTTTGTGTCTTTATTTCCTATTTATGCATCTTGTTATGTTGGGTATGAATTTCACTTATAATGCTTATATGATGTGCAAATGTATGTAAATGTGTTGGTTAAGTGAACGCAAGTAAGAACATCTGTTTATGTGAAGCTAACTAAGATTGGTTAATAAGATAAGTAAAACATTTAGCCTAGTTTGGGAGATATTGCAGTTCGCTGCCCTAGCATCGCGAAAGTCCTTGAGCCACAGGTTAGGGCTCCACAAAAACCAATTGTACCCTTTCATGAAGGTACTAAAGGGTGGAACGGAGGGCTAAGAAACCCGCATGAAGGCAGGTATAGCCAGAATAAACCGACATCACATCCATATCAAGGGTTTGGAAACTTGGTTCTAGCATCCCCCCATACTGCTTCGGGTGAGACTTCAGTGTGTGCTCCACGGGTTGATGTCGAAAGGACCAGTAGTGTAGGGATTTGTTTGGCTAACTAACGCTAAACCTGGGTCAGGCCCCCACAAGCCAAAAATATCATCCCACCTCACACCTGGAGGTATGGATCCATGAGATCCCTCTTCCTACTTAGCTCAAAATTCCCCCCTACTGGAGGTCTCTAATTGAGTGGATGTTTCCACTCTATCTCCTCTCTGCTTCTCCAATTGTGGTTTCTCTACAATTTGCGGAGGCTAGTTCTAAGGCTCCATTTTGAGAGGTAAATTATGCTCCCTCTCAAACACCAAGTCTCTAAACTTTTACTTTCTCCTCAAGGCTTTGCATGCATCTTCAACCTTAACTCAAAATAGGTTCTTGACTCACACACCGATCTGATTCAATCGTCCTATGGCGATGTGTCTAAGGAAAACCTTTCCTTTGCTAAATATCACATCATAGCCACAATCTTCCAATACCACGACGAAAAAAAGATTCTTCTTTAGAACTGGAAAAAACATCACATCTTTGAGTCTGAGAGGGGATATGGACTCGCTCCGAAAAGTAATTGTACCAACACCGGTTGTGCTATACCTCCCGTCGTCTCCAAACTCAATTTTCTACTTGAGGTCTTTCTCCTCCAAGTCACTGAAGAGATCTCTATTCCCCGTCATATGGAACGAGGCACCACTATCGAGATACCACATTCTTACCATTGTAATTCCTGCCATGCATGCAATGAGAGTAAAATCAAGCTCAAATTGTGAAGGTAGAGATTCACCTGCTGCTGCAACTGCAGGCTCCTTATTCCTTTCCTTCTTTTGTGGACATTTCGTGGCATAGTGCCCGAATTCATGACAATGAAACCACTTCATCTTGGACAAGTCTTCCTTCTTTCCCTCCTCGCCTTGGGACTTCTTTCCCTTGGATTTATTTCATTTAATGTGTTAGTGCCTAGATTTACCTCAGGTTGAAAAGGTAGGATCCAGGGCCAACATCAAACCACGCTCAGCCTGGTAGCTAGCCCTACCAGGTCAGGAGAGGGCTCTCTCCGGGTCAATCTCAGAAAATAATGATCTATGGGGCTTGAGATGACTGAAATATCTTCTGATTTTAGGCTAGGTATATGTGCAAGAGAGTTGATTTGATAAAATAGTGTTTTGTTGGCTCAAAGGGAAAGGCACATTTTGGGGTTGCGGGGATTGAGGCTCAGTTCTACAGAGATCTCAATGGGGCAAGGTAGGCAATCGTTTTGGCACTTAAATTTGAGTGATATGGAAGGAGTAGACAGGTGAGGTGTTGAAGAGGGCAAGAGCAATCATGGATCCTCCCCAAACAGCTGAAAACATCAAATAACTAAAGCAAACTTCAAGTAGAGCATTACACTTTCAATGAATTCTACTTACACTCTTGTTTGTTTAGTTCAGAAGACATAAGATAGATGATTTCATACATAAAAAGAATTCACAATTACAAAGAGATGCACTGTACCAATACAAATTGCCACAGGAATCCCAAAGAGTGCTGCAAATCCTGGTCTCAATTCCTTAGCCAAAATACTGAAAATGAATGTACAATGAAGCTCAAGGCTTTCTCAAGAGTCCAACCATGCTAATGACTGAAAAACAACACAATATAGACAAACATAGCTCATCCTTGCCTCTAGGGGTCGAGCTCACATGTTTAGGAGCTGATCCAACTGATTCTAAACTGAGAACTAGAAAATAGGCAACATAACATCATGCCTCTAGAAACAAGGGAACTGATTCATTCAGTTTCAAGCAACCCTTAAACTGATGAATCTACCTATACAAGTGAAAATTTAACATATTTACATCATGATCCATCAATTTTCATCAAATTACATCACAAATTTTCCATTAGGAAAGTGAAAAATTGAAACTAGCCATAGCTGGGCAAAAAACAGAGCAAAACTTGGTCAAATTGGCAATTTTTCCTCTATGCGCCGCTCCTGATTCTCTATGCGTGGTGCCTGTTTGGACCCACTTTTGGAGGCCTTCCCGATGTCCAAATTAGCTCCAGGTGTGCTTTCTGGAAAGGTATACCTATCTACTTTCCAAAGCAAGTGGAAATTTTCAATTTGGCCTCCATTTTCCCATCCAAAAGTCCATTCGCCCAACACTGCTTCCTCTGTGTCAAAATAGGGGCAATGAGGTCATTTTTTGCGTGTTTTTGACCCTTTTGAGGGCTCAAAACCTGCAAAAATTTCTTGGCCATAGGTAGGCAAGAATAATTTTCATGAAAAATCCAGAAATGAAAAGTTTTTATAATTTGGATCCCTCTAGCAAAAGTGAGCGCCACATGGCGTGGTGCATAGGGCAGAAAACCCTGTGCTAAAAATTTTTGTGCGTAGCGCCTTTTTGCAGACCAGTTTTGAGGGCCTTACCGGTGTCCAAATTGGATGAAAAATAGTTAGTTGGAAATATTATTGAGTCTACATTCCAACCCAACTTGAATTTTTCAATTTGGAGTTCATTTTCCTTGTCAAAAGTCAAATCTCCCAAGACTGGTCAAAATGTACAAAATGAGGCTGCCTAAAGGCAGTGCTGTTGCAGTCAACTTTTAAAGGTCTTCCTCAACCCCAAATGGAGCTCATGATAGCTAATTCGAAATATCTTTGTGTCTAATTATCATTTGACTCATCACAAAAGTCATTTGGCCAACCAAGCTAGGAGAAAAAATTATTTTCCCAAGGTCACTTAAGAGGTGCATCAATTCTCCCGAGGCAACTGTATTTTTGACATGTCTCTAAAACCATGACACCCGTGTAAAAAATGAAGGAGGTTTTTCTTCCTTGGCCTATTTTGGACAAAAAAATCTCTCATTTTTCCAAAATTCATCTTCTCTTTCTCATAATCATCATTTGAGTAGAACCTACCCCGATGTGTGGAACAGGGGATTTGTCAAAATGAAGCGAAATGAAGGGGATAAGGGGCTTGTAAATTCTTGGGAGCATTCTTGGAAGTAGGGAGGGATGTTAGGAAGTATTGGAAAGTAGAATTGCAAAGATTGATTGAGGGGAAGGGGTCCAAAAAGGCAAAACACAGGCCTAGCCCCGAAAATTGTCAAGTTGTAACAAGAAACTAGGGTTTGTGCGAAAATGAGGAACTGAATGTTGTCTTTGATGAACTGAAACGAAGAAAAACAAAAAGGAAAAGATCCTTCACTTACTTCAAAATTTGCTGCACTTTCCTCGTCATTTCCATAGCTGATATGTGATGGATGAACATTGTATTCGATCTGCTGAAAGTGAACTTCTTCCTCCCACAAACCAGCTGTTGATTCATCTGCAAGATTAACTTCTGTCTGGAGAACATAATCATCATCATACTGATCAAACTGAGGCAAACAATTAGTATAAAAGACATCATCAAGCATACATGTCTTATCAACATATCTCTCTTCTCCAAGATGATATACAAAACAATCATTATCAGATCTATGACAACAAGGATAAGAAAGAAGATGTTTTGGATCAGCAACTTGTTCTTCTTCAATCAAAAATCCATGGGTTTGAACATCATAATCATTCCTTGCGGTGATCTTTGCATCATCTCTTCCACTACACTTGCCAAACTTTCAAGCTTTAACTCTAGAGATGTTGATTCCTCCGGATCTATATTTTTCATCCCTTCTTCCTTCAACTTTGCCCTTCAGATCAACAAATGAGCCTCTACATCTACTGCACTGTTCTGCATCTCTTCAAGTGTTGCAAGATTTCTTTCTCTTAGCTGAAACTCCATTTCTAGATCAAAGGCTTTTGGGTAGTGCAAGGGAGCGGATCCAAGAGGAGGTCTTATATTAACATGCATCGAATAATAAACTTGGCTAAATATGGCTAAAAATTGTTGTACTGTCTCCCCTGGCAATATTTTCAGCTGGTTATACTCTTTTATAATCAAGAAAGGGTTTTGTCTTACCACCCACCTGTCAAGGAAAACTTTGACGAACTGCTAGAAATCTGAGATGCTCGCATCAGGCAGGGTTTTGAACCAACTCTTGACTTTGCCTTGCAAAGAATGAGCAAAAAGCCTAATTCTAACATCCTCTTCATCAACTTCAAAAAGATCAAGAAAAGCCTCAAAATTCAATACATGTCTCTCAGTAGTGATGTTGTTGCGTTCACCGTCAAATCTTGGTAGATATAGGTCATGATTTTTAGGGAAAGCATGGGATATTGGAGGTAAAATCAGAGGCTTGTATCGATTTGGAATTTTACAAGGTGTAAGAGTATGTACAAAAGGTGTAGAATCAGTCTTGGTCTCTTTAGGCTCATCAGTTTGAAGGCGGTCATCACCAAATTCATAAGAAAGGTCTTGATCAAGATCAAAGGCATGCAAACCTTTGGTATTTACAATATTCAAAGGGAAAGAATCAAATGCAGGCCGAGGATCTTTTGTCAAACATAGTATACTTTGCAAAGCATTCTTGACATTCTCAGGAAAAGACAAGAAATAATTTAGAACAAAGAACAAAATGTCTTGGATGAAATTCCAACTTGAATACCTGATCTTTCCATATTGTCCTTTCATGTTTCTGCTGGTCGGGTTCATCCTCCAATGGAGTCTTTGGATCTGATCTCGAAAATGATTTGGAATTGCCAGGTGACTGATTTCAGCCTTGTTGTGTCTGAACGTTGTTCACCATCAACAATTACATCTGAACTTGATACATGTTACTGGGGCAATTTGCAAGTCAGATGTTCAACTTATAAGACTAGACCGGAGATTGACTGAAGTAGCTTTTATCTACTTGCGCTAATGCAAAGCAAAAGCGTTCGAAGGCTACCTGACTAATCTTCAGACTCCGTCTGTAGTCTATAAAACAAAACAATGATAACAAAATTTCTTCCCCATATGGTCGCCACTATGTTAGTGCCTAGATTTACCTCAGGTTGAAAAGGTAGGATCCAGGGCCAACATCAAACCACGCTCAGCCTGGTAGCTAGCCCTACCAGGTCAGGAGAGGGATCTCTCTAGGTCAATCTCAACAAATAATGATCTATGGGGCTTGAGATGACTGAAATATATTCTAATTTTAGGCTAGGTATATGTGCAAGAGAGTTGATTTGATAAAATAGTGTTTTTGTTGGCTCAAAGGGAAAGGCACATTTTGGGGTTGCGGGGATTGAGGCTTAGTTCTGCAGAGATCTCAATGGGGCAAGGTAGGAAATCATTTTGGCACTTAAATTTGAGTGAGATGGAAGGAGTAGATAGGTGAGGTGTTGAAGAGGGCAAGAGAAATCATGGATCCTCCCCAAACAGCTGAAAACATCAAATAACTAAAGCAAACTTCAAGTAGAGCATTACACTTTCAATGAATTCTACTTACACTCTTGTTTGTTTAGTTCAGAAGACATAAGATAGATGATTGCATACATAAAAAAAATTCACAATTACAAAGAGATGCATTGTACCAATACAAATTGCCACATGAATCCCAAAGAGTGTTGCAAATCCTGGTCTCAATTCCTTAGCCAAAATACTGAAAATGAATGTACAATGAAGCTCAAGGATTTCTCAAGAGTCCAACCATGCTAATGAGGGATGTTAGGAAGCAAGGGAAAGTGGAATTGTAGAGATTGACTGAGGGGAAGGGGTATAAAAGGGCAAAACACAGGTCTAGCCCCGAAAATTGTCAAGTTGTAGCAAGAAACTAGGGTTTGTGCTAAAATGAGGAATTTGAGGGATATCAGTGATGGGAAGAGTTTAATAAGGTACATTAAGGATAGGGGAAGATGTATGAACATCAGGATACAAATTTTGCTGATGATTTGACCATCCAAGAGAAATTACTTTCAAAACCCTAAGAGAGGGAAATGAACCTTACCTAGGCACAACTGAAGTATGAACAAGGTGTAGAATGACCCATTAGAACCTGACATGATGATAACAACTCTCTGAATGATGGTACACTCAGCCAAATGGTGACATGAAGCTCTTGGGACAGCCATTAGGGTTTGGGAATTTACACTTGGGATTTTGGGAAAGGGAACTTGGGATAGGGGATTAGTGAATTTAGGGGGTAGGGGAACTTAGGGAATAATGAAATCAATGGACAAATGGGATAAGGGAGTGATGGAGGGATGATAGACTTGGTAGCAAAACAGTTAAATACAAAACCCTAGTAGCAATCTCCTTTGAAAATGTTGAAAAAGTAGGGTTTGATTTTTTAAATACTCACCATTCATCAATCACCATGACATATACACCAAACTTGGATAAAAACAGAGATGGAGGCTCTACCTACTTGTATCAAGACCAATTCATGTGATTTGGGGTGATGAGAGCGATTTTGGGTAGTTTTTGGGCTCTTTGGCTGTGTGTGCCACGCATCCAGCCCAATGCGCCGCGCCCAGCATATGCGCCGCGCCCATGTTGTTTTACACTACGAAATGTGGCCCAATGTGCCGCACCTCTTGTATGCGCCGCCCCTCCTGCCCAGTGCGCTGTGCATTTGGATTTGCACAGTTTTGCTTCAAACTTGCTTCCTTTCTCCAACATCACCTTCTCTTGCTTAATATGTATTTTTTGAATGCAAACGAGCTCTTTGAACATGACCAATGAGTTATATACAAGAGATTTTAAGTTTTCACTTATCAGCAACCCACTTTGTATTGTTTGCATTTGACTTGCTTTTCAAACTCTGTTTTTGGGCAGTTTGCTTTATTTTTGCTTTTGATGAACTGAATGCTTTGATTTTTTGTTTGCCTTGCAGATGATGGAGCAACTGAAGCTTGGCAAGGTGACCAGTGTTGCCTCTGAGCTGATTTACATTCAAGAGAACTGAAAATACATGAATTTATACAACAAAAACCTAGAATTCTCTGTTTTTCCTCAAAACAAAGTTTTGAGAAAAAATACATTTCTGAGCAATTGATTATGAATTTTATTGATACTAGAACCTCCTCATGTGCCTGCTGACTGTTATTGGACATTTTGAAAACCTATTTGATGAAACCCTAATGAATCCCTAGACCTAATGACAATGAAACCCTAGAAAAGACCCTTGCAAACTTTAAAGACAAAAAGGTGACTGTATATGATTTTGATGAAAAAACATGTGCCAGCAGGTAAAGGACATGAGGAAATTGTAGGAGAAGCCACTACCGTCAGATGATCCATGCTCCTAATGGAATGCAGCTGGCTGGGCGGGACACTTAATATGCAATGAAACAAGAGGATTTGATCTCTGACGGAGGGATGAAGATACCGACACTAACATAATGATTAATGGAAAGTCCTCTTCCACTTCTTTGGATGAGGTCCCACCTCGGTTGTCCCATCTTATCTCTTCTTACACCAAGTCATACCACAACAACTCATACTTTGGTAGATGCTCCCTCCCATTTGCCAAATCCTGGTAGTTGTGCAAGCTCTTTAGAAGGCCTAGAAGTGCTAGACTGACCAGATCATATTCAACAACTATAATACCAACACTCTCAAGCTCATCTCGACATTGGGTGAACGCGCTCAAGAATTGTGGTATTGCCCTTCTCCATTTTGATCTTCTGAAGTTTTTCCTTCAGTTTCAGCTTCATGTGGTCACTGTTGTTATGAAATAAGTCTATCAAGGCTTGCCACATTTCATATGGTGTATCCTTCTCATGGATATTGGAGACAATATGATCTTGAACTCCTTCTAGTATGATCCTCCTTGTCTTTGCCACACATTTCTTCCACTCTTCGAGATCTTGAGCATCGGTTGTTAGAGGCTTAGGAATAGCATTGTCTAAGAATTCCTTAGCTTGTTGTTTTCCAATACTTCCTCCATCCTTTCCTTCCAAGCAATATAATTGGAGCTGCCCTCAAGGGCATACTCGAGTCCGATTCTATAGAACAACATCTTGTTGGCTCTAAAGATTGATCCTGCAAATTTTATTTCACTTGCAAACACAAACTCATATTCTTCTCTTTTAGTGTGATTTTATCTCTCATAACATTTACAAATTCCTTGTAGATTCAAATTGCTTATGTAATTTTCTAACACAAAATACTTGAATATACTCTACTTATCAACAGAAAAAATTAATTGATCGAGAAATCATGAAGCATACAAGACAAAGAATTCAATAAACACATTACACAATGATTTCCTCGGGAAAGCCAAAACTAAAAAACCCCTGCTATCTGTATATTTCATTAGTCAGAAAATATGAGAAGATTACAATTCTTTTCTCAAGCTCGAGCAACCTCTGCACTATATCTATCTATCTCACTACTTCCTAGACAAGCTTTGGCCAATACTTAACCAATTTTCTGCTTGCCCAAGTCCCTATTTCCTTGCGCTATTTCCTTGGGAATTAGCCCCTATTAATTAGGGAAATTCCTCAATTGGAATTGCGCAATCCATCATAGGACTTCCTCTGACTGCATGCACCACATGTATAATTTGGATGATTATACAAATAATACTACACAACGCTTGAACTCCAATCTCAACTGGGTAACTCTCAGATCACACATGCATGAGTTATTTATGACTATATTATTAGGTAATTGGTTGAACACATGAAGCAACACCCCACTGTTAGACCTCCTACTAGTTCCTCCATCAGTTGGAACTAGTTTAACTAACTTTAACTCAGTTAAACTAAATTAATTAATTACAACTCAAAATAAACTCAACCAGGGATCCTATAAAGTAGGATACACTCTACATGACTCAAGTTAGACCCTCAACTCAAATTAACTGAACCAACTAAGTCGAATTAACTTTTTTAACTCGGACATGTTGTCTTGTGATGTGGAATTACAAATTTTCTCCTAATTTAATTCAAGGACAAAATTAATTTAGGAATTTATTGCCGCATTTTCAATAGAACAAACCAATATACCATACTGAATCATAGAATACTCAATCATCAAAACTAGATCATACCAATGCACAACCACCCATCAATATACCAAGACATAAATCAATCCACTAATTAATCAATCATGAATAAAGAGAATAACCACATTATCATCAACACAGTTGGTGTAAACCCTGATCAAATTTACTTCAGAATGTATACGCGGTTGTTTTGAAGAAAACCTGCATATATACACACTTCCTTTACATAAAACCTGCGTAAAGATCTCAAATTAATTAACAATGAACCATTTAACTAATTGAATCACTGTAACACCAAACCAGCTACAGAATCAAGAACAGAACCTATCACAGATCAATGAATACCAATACTGAACCATACCCAATCGCACTTCTGTAACATCATAACTGATAAACACATCAAGACTTCATTGACAAACAACAATAAATAATATAGACTTCATCAATTCAATTGGCATCCAAACATCTATAAACAACCCAGATCAAGCAACAATATAAAGGAAAATTATCTCATAATATATATGCGACTACTGTGAAGCATATCCATGTTTGTACACAACTATCCAAAAGAAAAAATGCGTACGAATATTTAAATTACTGAATCAACTCTTCGCTGCACATCATAACACATGACAAACCTATATCTCTGTGCACATACTATCAACATCACATATTACTTCACATCTATATCATACCATCATTATAACCACAAATGTATGATTATTAGCTACAAATACATAACTAGATCAAGCAAATATATCCATTAGTCTTCAATACACTTTTAGATCTATCAAATGTTAGTCTTCTCCTTGCTCCCTGGTGCACACCTGCTTCAGATAAAATCACACACGAATAAACCATTCACTTGCACACTTAACTCCTTGATCTCCATCTCCTTATATATATTTTTCCTTTCCCAATACTACAGGAAAATTCCTAGGTAAAGTTGTTAGTATTCGTTGATGGGATCAAATAGATGTTGCGACCACAATTACTATGGGAAATTACCATGGTAATGACCCTTGGTATCCAATTTTCCATGATTTAGATTTTGCACGAGTTTTGTTCATAGGAACAACATATGTACATGACTCTTCTTCACAGGGGTCGCATATACTTTTCAAACTTTATAATTCCCATATTTTCTCAAGTGAAACTTGTACCGAGGTTGCCAACATACTTCCTCATTTCTGAAATACATGTACCAATGTTCTTGTTATATGCAACAATTATATAGTCATCAATAACATATTTATCAATCAGTTTTCCATCAAGGACAACACATTAGCCATAATGCCAACAAGATCCCCCTTTGGACTTAATGGAAACCACCTACAAACACCTGCAAACACCAAGTCTTCTCTCCCCCTTTTAAATCAAGGGAAAATATCTGAACTAGGATAAATGAAGTACTTCCCTTATAGAGCTCAATACTGTAAGTCTGATATGCTGATATGAATAATGAAATCTACATACTGACCATGCTCCCCCTAAGCATATGTTGGACCTTCTAAAGATATGGAATAAAGTACAAGGCTTGAGATATATGGCTATCCATAAAAAAATGGTCATACGTTTGAATGACTTACTTAACGCAGTTTAATCCCAAAAATGATATCTAATATAATGCACTGCGTAAATCCCCCATACTTAAATTCAAAAAGAGTCAAGGGATCTCTACTTGAATGGTTCATGAGGCACAATACTTGCTAAGGTTTTGCAAATGGGGTAGCAAGCTAAGTGGGCTTGATTGTGGAAAAACTCCACAGTTAAGCGCGCTTGAGCCAGAGGAGTTCTGGGATGGGTGACCTCCTGGGAAGTCCTGGTTACCGGGTGAAAGCCCCGGAAGTGATGATTGATGCTATGTGATTCGTTCTCCACATTTCACTAGTTTCAATCCCACTTCTTCACCCCTGTGAGCATCACCCGATGCAATGAGTGCTAAGTGAACTATTCGAAAATCATGAGAAATTAGTCAGTTACGACTACTTCTCATGGAAATGGTCATACGTTTGAATGACTTACTTAACGCAGTTTAATCCCAAAAATGATATCTAATATAATGCACTGCGTAAATCCCCCATACTTAAATTCAAAAAGAGTCAAGGGATCTCTACTTGAATGGTTCATGAGGCACAATACTTGCTAAGGTTTTGCAAATGGGGTAGCAAGCTAAGTGGGCTTGATTGTGGAAAAACTCCACAGTTAAGCGCGCTTGAGCCAGAGGAGTTCTGGGATGGGTGACCTCTTGGGAAGTCCTGGTTACCGGGTGAAAGCCCCAGAAGTGATGATTGATGCTATGTGATTCGTTCTCCACATTTCACTAGTTTCAATCCCACTTCTTCACCCCTGTGAGCATCACCCGATGCAATGAGTGCTAAGTGAACTATTCGAAAATCATGAGAAATTAGTCAGTTACGACTACTTCTCATGGAAATGGTCATACGTTTGAATGACTTACTTAACGCAGTTTAATCCCAAAAATGATATCTAATATAATGCACTGCGTAAATCCCCCATACTTAAATTCAAAAAGAGTCAAGGGATCTCTACTTGAATGGTTCATGAGGCACAATACTTGCTAAGGTTTTGCAAATGGGGTAGCAAGCTAAGTGGGCTTGATTGTGGAAAAACTCCACAGTTAAGCGCGCTTGAGCCAGAGGAGTTCTGGGATGGGTGACCTCCTGGGAAGTCCTGGTTACCGGGTGAAAGCCCCGGAAGTGATGATTGATGCTATGTGATTCGTTCTCCACATTTCACTAGTTTCAATCCCACTTCTTCACCCCTGTGAGCATCACCCGATGCAATGAGTGCTAAGTGAACTATTCGAAAATCATGAGAAATTAGTCAGTTACGACTACTTCTCATGGAAATGGTCATACGTTTGAATGACTTACTTAACGCAGTTTAATCCCAAAAATGATATCTAATATAATGCACTACGTAAATCCCCCATACTTAAATTCAAAAAGAGTCAAGGGATCTCTACTTGAATGGTTCATGAGGCACAATACTTGCTAAGGTTTTGCAAATGGGGTAGCAAGCTAAGTGGGCTTGATTGTGGAAAAACTTCACAGTTAAGCGCGCTTGAGCCAGAGGAGTTCTGGGATGGGTGACCTCCTGGGAAGTCCTGGTTACCGGGTGAAAGCCCCGGAAGTGATGATTGATGCTATGTGATTCGTTCTCCACATTTCACTAGTTTCAATCCCACTTCTTCACCCCTGTGAGCATCACTCGATGCAATGAGTGCTAAGTGAACTATTCGAAAATCATGAGAAATTAGTCAGTTACGACTACTTCTCATGGAAATGGTCATACGTTTGAATGACTTACTTAACGCAGTTTAATCCCAAAAATGATATCTAATATGACCTCTCCTATCACCAATGAATCTATGATCCACCATCCAACATAATGGGGTTACATATTTGACCCAGATTTTACAACAATTACCCAAAATAATGGGATCACAACATATAACATGACTTGATCCCTGTTATTGGGAAAAGTATCTACTCAGAACGCCCCTATCCGACTCTAAGGTGTGACAGTGCCTTAGCAACAAACAAGGAAAACTACTTCCGTATTCTTCTTTATGAAATGCAAACGAAGAGGAAGGATAAACTAACCTGTGTCTTGCGCTAGTTTGTTGATCCAATCGCTCTCCTCTTCGACAGCTTCCAGCTACCTGCTCCCTTACTGGCCCAGCTTCACCAAGTTCCTGCAAGATCACAGAAGAGAGAAACTACACAAAGACATAGATTTACATTCATAAATAGCTTAGGATCAGATTTAAGCTAAACATGCAAATATAACAAAACATCATTGATACACAAGCATGTAGGAGAAACTCAAATAGTTTTATTGATATAATAAGAAGATCCATGAGGAGATACAACCAAGTGAGTCCCGATCCAACATCTACCTCCTAGAAAAGGAATCCCTTCCTCACCTCCAACAAAGCATAAATCACCCAATGCACTAATCTCAATCTCAAAACCAACAGCAATTCTCTGCAAAGTACAAAATTCCAGCCTCTGGATCTCTGGGATGAGGGATCCATATATAGATGTAAGCAGAGAGGATGAGTCAGCTTATTTTTTGACTTGTGGCTTTTCTCTGTCAGTTCTTGCTTCCACTTGGAGGTTGAGAGCCTCTTACTCATCCTTGGTCGAACTCAGTGAGGCAAGTGTCATTGGAGAAGATTCTGGAAGCTTCCATTGTCTCTCCACCTCGTTGAATGACTCTGCCACTTGTCATTTCCCACTCAACGCACCTGGGTAGTGCATTCAAGTGCGTTGCAACGCACCTAGCCAGTGTATTTGGGTGCTTTGCAACGCAGCCAGCTAGTGGAGCATCTGAATTGATCCTGATTTGACTAGTTCTGAGTAGTTTTTGGTGGAGAACTTCTGGGAGAAGCTGTCATTGGTTGACCTTGTTCCTCTAGGGGTAGGAACAACACTTTTAGGGACTTTGGATCCCTTGGATTATGGACATTTCATGCTTAGAGTTGTAAGGCACAAAAATGTCTATAACAGTTGCCCCCTAAAGTATGAGGCCATTTATCGGGTGAAATGCTTTATTAGGAGGATCCGAAGTTCTTTCAATGCTGGGAGAAGACCTGTAATAAGATACAATACAATACATTATTTTCATACTGTTTTTATGATCTAGCTGAGGCGGGCATTCCCATGCTCAGCTTTATAAATTCATTTTTATGTACACAGGACAGACAATCGTCTGATGGTAGACTGATGATTCTGATGAAGTCATCATCCTTTTGGTAGGATGATCGCTTGTGCTGCAATGCTGTACATGTCAGTGTTTTTATTTTTTCCTGAATATATATCGCAGCCCGGATGGATGAAACTAGATCCGGGGTCTTCAATCTCGTCTGATCTTCACTCGAAGTACAAGTCAATCCATGTGAAAAATGTTTTGAAGTCGAACATGGAAAGACATCGCTTGATTACCAGTCAATGATGTAAACTGTTAACAAGCGCGAGAGGAATCACCGATAAGGATGATGACCCTCAAGGTACTGCAGTACAATTCACGTGGTGTGAATAAAGGACCTGGCGTCGAACACCACGCAAAATCTTTCGGTCGAAGGTCATTGATGTATACCTGTCGCCGGAAGTGAGAAACTTGCCATTGAGGCATGCAAGCTTCAAAGTACTGAATGGGGTGTCCCTAGATCAAATTCTTCGATAATGAGCTGATGTCGACAAGAAGCGATCCGTCAAAGGAGGGCCTTGATGAATCCCACATCAATGACACGGAACGGAGCAAATGATTTTTGTGGAGGTGAAAACAATCTGATGATATATGGTTCAGGATGGCGGTCATGAAGGAATGAAGTATAGTGTATGGTACTGGATGGGACACGGGTGACTTCTCTGGATGACTTCTCTTGAACATGTCGGCGACACTTATATGATGGATTGGTAGCATTTACCACAAATGTGGATGGTATGGCGAGACCATGGTGATGTGACCGGTGAATGAAACAACCCAACCCGACTCAGGCACAGAGTGGAAGTGTCATGTTCAAGAGCGACTTGCTACCAATAAAGATGCTTTGAGTTTCTTCCCAATTTTTCCCCAGTCATTGCTGACCAGTACCTCTTTATTTTTGTCAATCTTGAGGAGGATAACATATGCTTGTTCTATAATTTGCCCTTCGGGAAAACCCATCGCTATGTTTTAACGAGCCTAGCGATAGTGAAACTCGTTCTCGTCTAAAGACAAGTTTGTCGCTATTAATGTTTTTCAACGAGTTTAACGACAAGGATAACTCGGTCCTTTTCATTTTTAGAGAGTCTGAAAAGGTACGTAAAGTTAACTCTGGAATTCTTTTTTCGTCATCTAATCCCTTAAGTTTGAAAAAGTATAAAACAATACATAAGGGATGAATTTTCGATAGTTTTAACGAGGCGAACAAAACAAGCGCTCGATCTTTTTGTGCAATAATCCCTCAGGTCCAAAAAGATTAAAATCTAGAGGAGGGATAGCACTTCTGGTCGCTTTAACGAGCTTGAAGGCCAAAACTCGGCAATCTTTTCATATTTTACGAGTCAGATGAAAAGAGCTTAAAGAAGACTCTTCTTTTGAGGAACGAGTGATAAAATGGGTAGCAGCTGATTCCAGGTAAGGGTTGGAATTTTCCAAGCACGGCAGTGTCACAAGGATGGCTAGTGAAATCACTCTTCGCAGCTGTTCCTCAAAATGGGTAAACAATCAAATGGAGGTGAATGATCGGCCAATGGAAAAGTGGAGGTGACGGTGCAAACACGACCAAGGCTTTAATGGCTGATAATGTTACATTCACGGTGGTTATTTACCGGAGGATAGTTCATTTTTTAACGAGCTTAAACGCGGATTGAAACACTTGCTCGATCTTATGTTTATTTTTTAACGAGCATGAACTATGCGCTAAAACTGCTCGATAACATGGTCTAGTTTTGATTTTTTACCATAAATAGCTTCGTCCTTTCAAAGATAGTACTGTACTTTCAATTGCTTCATCAAACTAGTTAGAAATGAACAACATTTTCTTGGAAATGAGATTAAAACGCTAATATTTTACTTTGAACCACGTAAAAAGCAATTAAAAAGTGTTTTTACCTCTCATTTTACCATTTCATTTGAACTTGGTTTGTTGGAGCTTTGGAGGTGCCTCTTCCCCCTTGATTTTCATCAGCTGATTTCGGGAGATTCTGTGGACGATTCTCGGCACCGTCTAGACCAGGTAGGAGCTAAACCTGAGCTCTTTCATTTCATGGTTTCCTTTCTGCATTCTGTGCTTCATTCTCTGCTTTTCTGAGCCCCTGGGGTTTGATGGGTTCGTTCTGCCATCAACGCACCCTGGGCATATCGAAACCTGCGCTGAATGTTGACCAGTATGAAGGTAGTTTGACATTCAACGCAGGTGGAACACTGCTGCAGGTGCGTTGGGCGTAGAAAAGGAATTTGTTGCACAGTTTTTGATGAAAATTTTTGCCTGTTTCTCATCAAAACCATGATCTAACTCCTCTCTTGTTCGTTTTTCAGAGATCTCAGAGCAAAATGACCCTTACATGGTGAGAACGAGAACATGAAGAAGAGGACATGATTGCCCTACATGATCCAGTTA
Organism: Pinus tabuliformis; assembly: GCA_031772625.1. Lineage (NCBI taxonomy): Eukaryota > Viridiplantae > Streptophyta > Pinopsida > Pinales > Pinaceae > Pinus > Pinus tabuliformis. The sequence continues at coordinate 1,020,159,265 of CM062820.1, read as the reverse complement.
CAGTGAACGCGCTGCGGAATTGTGGCTTGCTGAAGTTCTTCCGCATCTCTAGCATGAGACAATAGATCAACCTACTGCAGTATTTTCTCGATGCTTGGGATCCTATCAATCAAGTTTTCCAGATTAGGGGAAAATCTATCCCCTTGACTGCAGTAGACATTTACTTCTTGACTGGCTTGTCGAGGCGGGGTTCCCCCATTTCTTTGTCAGGTTCGGCCTGAGGGAGTGACTCTGTGAGAGATTATGTCCGCCAGTATTGCAGGGAAGGATCTCAGCCGAGTAAAGACAGCAAGATCATCATCTGTGATGTTACTGATAGGTCCCTCAGGTCTATTCTGTTTACTTTTGGTAGGATGGCCGGTAGCGCGTCTCTTCATGTAGCCAACAGATCCTATATGCAACATGCCTTGGAATGCCTCCAACCGAAAATATTCAACTGGTGTGATGCAGTACTTCTTGTGATGAAAAGTCAGTTGATCAAGATAAAGGATGGGAGGTTGAAGAACTTTGGGTTCAGTTCTATTTTGACCGCCTTTGCCTTGGAGAAGATACCACTGATGCAGCCGCAATACATTGCACTCGACTTACCTTCTCCTACTGAACCACGTATGCAGAGATGGGTTGACCATATGTCTAGGCATGCTAGCCAGTCTCAGATTTCGTTTTCTGATACCTTCTTCAGGTGGTTTGATCGTCAGGAGATGACTTATGCTGAGTACCCATATGCGGGCATGGATTTCCGGGGTGATCCGGATTTAGTACTACCGGATGGCGAGCAGTGGGGCGCTATTGGTAAAATCTTTGACCATATCACTGTTTACTGTTTTATAATGTCCTTGTGCTTTATTCTATCAAGACTTTAATCAAACTCATGTGTACATGCAGATGTTGGTCCTGTTCGTCCAGTAGTTCGCCTGAGAGTGCCAGCCGCTGCCCCAGTAGGAGAGGCCGCCGGGAGGGTTATCCTTCGTGACCTTGATGTGGCCGAGACTCTCACAGCTGTGCAGGAGCAGGTTGAGAGCCTTACTCTCGGTATTCCAGATGTGAGGATCGACGAGCTACCTTTGCAGTTACAGCGACATACTACTGGTGTGCCTAGACGATGGACTCGTCTCTTACGCATGATCGCACAGGCTGTGACTTGCTATCACGAGCATCACTAGACTAGGGTGCCCCCTAGCATTTTGAGTTTTTGGGTCATGTGACCGATTTTGTCTTGGTTACAGAACATTATATGTAAACCATAAACAACTATATATATATTTTGATTTTCGGGGTTTTATTCTGGTTGAGCTATATGACCCACATGTAAAACATTGATAATGTGTTTCTTTTTACAAATGTTGCAAATGTCTATCTAACACATAGTTTGCTAATGAGTCGGTTAATGTGTTTAAGTTTCTGGAAATATGTTGGTATTGAATAAGATCAAATTGTCTTTCCAAAATCTTAACCCTTAGGAACATACGATAAATAGCTGGGTTTTGGACGGAATATATACCATTGAGTTGTAGTATTACGAGTTGTGAGTCTAGCCTGACGATTAGTCGGCGTGGGTGATGGCATCAGAGAGAAGTTCTATCAACGCGCTATACTCAGCGTTGTTATTCGTTGATTGACCAATACATACACCTCTGAAACTTACTAACTCGCCGCTTGGATCAAAAATGGCCCAGGCTGCGGAGGACAGGTTCCGCGAACTACGACTCGCTCCGTCGGTATATCCGACACATGTCTCCAAAAGGTTTGACATATGCAATAAATGTAAAAAAGGTGGATTACTCGACCAAAACAAACATTTTAGCGAAAACAAAATATAACAAAAGCATATTGGTTACTATTTAAGCATAGTAACGCTTGAGGTACAACCCATTACGAGGTTGCGCCAGTGGAATTCCGTCATAATCCATTAACTCGTAGGCTCCTTTTGCTAACACCCGTTTAACAATATAGGGGCCCATCCATAAAGGCTTAAATTTACCTGCTCCCAATTTATCAGATTCTTGGTCGTAAAGCAAGACCAAGTCACCTTCTGAGAAGACACGGGGTTTGACATTTTTGTCGAACTGTGCCTTGACTCGTTTCTTATGGGCTTCGTTAGCCAAAGCGGCATCACGACGGGTTTCATCCAATTGGATTGATTCCAAGAAACGGGCCTCTTCTTCTGAAGTTCTGGGGAGGAGATCGATTGCGAGTTTAAGAGACGAGATTTCGCACTGGACTGGTAAGACTGCTTCCAGGCCATATACCAGTTGGAAGGGTGTGAACCCGGTTGCATTCCTTACCAATGTTCGGTAAGCCCACAAGGCTGAGTACAGGATTAGGTGCCACCTTCTCTTGTGAACTCCGATCATCCTTTGCAACATGCGCTTCAGGACCTTGTTGATCGCTTCAACTTGTCCGTTGGCTTGCGGATAATACAGAGTAGAGCTGTCGTGAGACAATCCTAGTTTGGCAGCTAATTCGAGCATCATGTGATTGCGAAAATGCGATCCATGATCTGTGACTATAGCCTGTGGTACGCCGAATCTGGCGACTACATGATTGAAAAAGAAAAGGGCTGCTGTTTCACTAGTGTTATCTAATGTAGGCATCGCCTCGACCCATTTGGTAAAATAGTCAACTGCGACTATGATGTACCCATGCCCCCCGGTCGAGGTGGGGTTACATGTCATGAAATCGATGCCCCATTTGGCGAACGGCCCAACAACAACTATTGGCTGTAGAGGTGCGGGTGGTCTTCTGGTTTTGCTATCAAAAATTTGACAAGCATGGCAACTTCTAACTGCGGTTATGCAATCTTTGAACATTGTTGGCCAGAAGTATCCTGCTCATAAGATTTTTTGTGCTGTAGCATATCCAGATTGATGCCCCCCACAAGCTCCTGAATGACACTCCTCATGGCTTTCTCGGCCTCCTCATGGGTGAGGCACCTTCTCAGAACTGTATCGATACCACGTCGGTAAAGTGTATCACCGACGATCATGTAGTCTTTTGCTTGGTATCGAATACGTTTTTGTTCAGAATGAGAGGTGTTAGGCCTAAAATTTTGGGTTTGGAGATAAGTTATTATATCTCCATACCACTCATTGCTTGTAGATATCAGAAACAAATTCTCATCCACGATTGATTCTTCGGATGTTTCATCGTTGGACGACGATGGGAGATCACATAATAATTCTGCAAAAACTAGAGCTTTCTTTGATTTGGATTTTACAAATTCCAGATCAAACTCTTGAAGGATTGCTATCCATTTTGAATATTTTCCCCCCAGCAACTGTCGCAACAATATATAAGTCATGGGGTTGCAATCTGACATAATGGTAGTTTTCCGGAAGAGGACATAGTGTCGAAATCTTTGTATCGCTTGAACAGCTGCAAGCGCTAGTTTTTCAACATAAGAATATTTGCTTTCTGTATCATTTAAGTTTTTACTTAAATAATATATAGGGTGTTCAATTCCATCGACTTCTTGAACTAAAACCATTGCGATGGTTGTATCTGCTGCAGCCAGATACAGGTTAAAATCTCTTTGATAATCGGGGGCGTACATTAATGACGCTTTCATTAAGGAATCTTTTAAAGCATCAAAGGAAGCTTGCGCAACCTGATCCCAGACAAAGGGTACCTCCTTTTTCAAAAGACGTGTATAACCTTTAGCAAGTTCGGCGTAATTTGGAATGAACCTCCTCAGAAAGTTTGCTTTCCCTTGGAGTTTCTGAATCTGAAGCAAATTTGAAGGTGGAGGAAAATTTATGATTGTCTGGACCTTGCACGGGTCGAGATGAATCCCATCCTTGGAGACTACAAAGCCAAGTAAACGACCAGAACTGATGCAAAATACACATTTGTGTGGATTGAGTCGTATCTTGTAGTGTCGGCAACGTAGAAATATCGCTCTTAAATGCTGCGGATGATCAGTCCGATTTCGCGAATGAGCTGGAAGGTCGTCGAGGTATGGTTGAACGATGTTTTTGATGTCGTGGAAGGCATAATTCATTGCCCTCTGAAACGTCGCCCCTGCGTTCTTTAAACCAAAGGGTAATTTTCGATATGCGAATGTGCCCCATGGACAAATGAATGCAGTCTTTGACTGGTCCTGTGGGCGGATATTTATTTGATTATACCCGGAAAATCCATCCATGAATGAAAAGATTTCGCATTCGGCGCATTCATCAATTATCTAGTCGATGAAGGGTGTAGGGTAGTTGTCTTTCGGACAAGCTTGATTTACATCCCTATAATCGACACACACTCTAATTGTCCCTTGTTTCTTCATAACAGGGACAATATTCGATACCCAATCGGTTAGAGGAACCAGGTAGATGAAACCAGCATGGAGAAGTTTTTCGACTTCTCCCTTAATGGTAGCGGCTTTCTTGGGGTGCACCTGCCTGAGCCGTTGTCTTACCGGTTTGACATCTGGATACATCTTAATTTCGTGTTCAACGATACTTGAGTCGATGCCTGGCATTTCACTGTATGACCAAGCAAAGACATCTCTGAATTCGTGAAAAAGAGCGTTATATATTTCCAGTTCTGAAGGAGAACAACATTTGCCAACATAAATATTCTCTACAACATCTGTTTTAGTTGAGATATTTATGGCTATAGTCTCTTCAATGCTGGATAAGTTTCGCTCGGAATCCACCGTATTTACAGTATTTGATAGGAATTCAAAAACTGAAGGATGATAAAGGTCATCTTGAGTATCTTCTTCATAATCCGGAAGAAGGGAACGATGGTGGCAGTCATTCCATGGTGCCCCTTCAATCAGCATTGATTGTACAATTCCTCCGTCAGTTCCATGCACTCACGACCAAGGATCTGAAGGGGTACCATATTCTCTAGACCTATCTACCCAAACGCTTGACGAGCGTTGATTTGGGTTTGCCTCCCATGCTAGAAACATTGATTGCTATAATATTTCTATTGGGCTTGGGGGCAAAACCATTGCATGATCCATGTTGATATCGTTTTCTGGGATCTTTGTGGAAGATATCATATTGCAGGTTCCTATCGACGCTACTTCCGCCAGATTGACTGGAGGTGGAAGAGCGAAAGTTCCCATTAGTATAGGATCTTTTAGTAGGCCTACTCTGATGTTCTGAAGCGAATGGGGGCTTCCATGGATCATGGGAATGCTTCCTGTAACTTGAGAACCATTGGGGAGGAAGTTTTGTTGATCGACGATTGTAATCCCTCCTTGAAAGGGAAATGCAATCTTTCTAAAATAGGTCGACACAACAGCTGCCGTGGCATATATCCATGGTCTTCCTAGTAGGATGTTGTAATCAATATTCCCATCGATGACTTCAACATCTATTTCTACTATTTTTCCCCCTAGTTCAACTTTCAAGTTATTTAGGATACCATATGGGGTATATGTCCTTCCGTCGAATGCTTTTAATGTTGTCCAGGACTGCAACAAGGTTGTAGATCCTAAAGTTTTCCAGCAACTCATCGAAATAATACATGTAGATGCCCCCTCATCAATAATTGTTCGATGAACAGTTTTGTTGAGGGCTTTCACTTGAATAAGGAAAGCTAGTTGGGCTGGTAACTGAGGATCGTATCCTTTGTGGTCGAAGGATACAAGATTGGAATCCTTAGGATCAACTCCACCAATGGCTGATAACAAAGCCTGCCTTTGGGATGGGCAATTTTGTAGTACTTCAAGAGTCGACATAGCGGATGGTGATTGGGCCAAATCTTCCACTATGTTATAATGCTACGCCGCTCTAGCACGGGGATTAAACGTCGACTTGTGTACTACTCCCTTTGGCAGTTTTATTGTTAATTCAGGAATGATGGGTGGTACAACTTCTATCGAAGTTGTTGTCGAACTACTTGGTTGATCTTTATCCTTGTCGTTCAACAGCTGCGGATTCCCGTAATCTTTGTTCCTTGTCGAAATCAAAGCATCATTCTGCTGTTTTGAAACTGACAACATTAGCACTTAAGACGGGGAAGCATTTCCACTATCAACCAAATTTGTTCCTGGACTTGGAAACGGATCAGTTAACACAACTGAGGTTTTCGAACTCTTAAAGAATCTTTTAAGTTCAACTTTGTATGGACATTCTTTCGTCCAATGATCCTCATCACATATTTGACACCCTGAAGGGGGTTTCCTATTTCCAGGAGGGTTTGAAGAAGGTTTTGCAGGAGATGACTCGTTCTGTTTCTTCTTCTTCCCTTTGCTTTGTTTCTTCTTGCTTCCTGGTTGTTTGGTTTCTTTTCCCTTATATGTCGATACGACATTTACTTCCGAAACAAGAATTTCGTCTTTTGCATTTTGATCTGAAATCTTACGGGCCTTCTTAGATGTAGCCTTTGTCGATTTCGTGTCTACTTTGCCAATCACGCCATCGCCGGCGTGAGAGTTCCGGTCTAGGGGCGTCAGGTATTTTGTCGTAGAGCGTGCCAGACTGAGTATAGATCAAGTCCAGATATTGTGCACAAGCTATAACTTGCTCTTCCGTTACGACTCCCCCCTTTGCCACATCTTCCGTGATGGAAGGTAATAACGACTTGATAAACCATTCAGCTAATAGCTGGTCGGGAACGTACGTTTTTACCATCCTGTGACGACGTCGCCACTCATGTATATGATCAGATATGTGAGTGGCCGTTGTCTGTTTGAAGTTGGTAAGTAGTTCTGTTCCCGTTTCATACCTTATTGGTAATTGAAAATGGGTTAAAAAGGTTGTGGCTAAGGTACTGAAGTTGTCGAACGAAGCTCTCGGCAATTCAATATACCATTTTTCTGCTGGACCCGTTAACGTCCTCTGGAAGAGGCGAAGCCTTATCGAATCATCATTGAGGGTGTTTGATGAACACCATAGATGAAATGTCATCACGTGATTCGATGGATCTTCACTCGGATTTCCATTAAATTTAGGAATATCTGATGGAAGTTTATGCGGAATCGCTGGCCACCAAGGGGCGTAAGCAATTGGATCGTTTGTTAACCGGTGTAAATCAGGTAACTCTAAAGTTTCCACGAATGGTAACTGTTGATTCAGGTTAGGTGAAGCATACCCAGGATACGATGGGATTGCCTGAGCAGTTGGTCTTTGCATGCCAGCATAATGCAGTTGATGCTGGTATGACTGATACGGTTGGTGGACATGACCATTGTAAAATGGTTGATTTTGACCGTTTTGAATGTACGGCTGTCCACTGTTCGCAAAGATCTGCTGCTCAGTACCTTGGTATACTTGTTGGAATTGTGGTTGTTGGTATTGCACCAGCCACAGTTGTGAAGCCATGTGCTGTTGCGCTATACTAACCGTTGGACCAAGGTGTGGGGTAATTGTACCCGTCTGGACCTGTGTCGCCCCATTAGTTGGTGATTGTGGTTGAGTCACAGGGTCAAGGGGCTGTTGCATTACAACCTGAGAAATATGAGGTTGGCACACAACAGGCAGCGTTTGAACTTGTGACACCGTCACAATAGCTGGTGTAGTCGGGATGTTCGACATAGGTACACATTGTTGCATTGAATACACAACTCTTGGTTGTTGAGGTAGCATAGGTACCCAACCACTTGAGGTGATTCCAGTGGAAGCTGAATATTGTTGTGAACTCCCGTATGGATATCCTCCCGGAGGGGGTAATGAAAGGGCATACTGCCCCCCATACGGTGGTAATCCGGAACTCGAGGGGATTGTCTGCCCTTGGGGACCGGATTGCCCAAATTGACCTCCAAATGGATCAATTTGTTGAGACTCAACATAAGAGTTACCGGATATTATTCCGGTTGAACAAACAGGAACAGACCATACTGTCGAAATAGCCCCTGAGTGGGCTCCTTCTAGCGGTTGAGAGATAGTAGGGACAGATGGTATGCCGGTGAACATTGTCGGAGTGGCGGCAGGAAGTTCTGCTGTCGCTGTGTCAGTTGACACAGTCCTAGACGTTGACGGTTGTTCAGACATTTGGAGTCTATCCAAAAGATTACCTAGCGATTCTACAGGAACTTCCACTGGTGGTAGACTAACTTCTGATGAAGAAGGATATAGAGTGACCCCGACTCCAAGGTGCGTTGGAGTACTTGATTGAGGATCTTCTACAATTTCTTCAATTGCAATCAAACCAGGTGGAAGGGGAAGACTGTCAGGTCAGTAAAAAATTTCTGGTGCCGAAGAAGGGGTGGAATCGACAACGACAGATGTTTGAGGAGCAAGACTTTCCGAACCGGTTGTAACTGGTTCAGTAACACAAGTGTTTACTCTCAGACTAGGATCAGTATCACTGTCCCTCTGTGGCTGTTGAACTTCTTCTGTAGAGGCAGGGTTCCCAGAAATATTTGGAGTAACTAGAATCTCGGATGTTGTTGGAACACTTGTTCTAACTTTAATAGGATATTTGGAACCGGTTAAATGAGTTCTCTTTGTCCGTACTGGTTTCGATTCCGGAGACAAAGATGGTTGACTCGTAAGCCTCCGCGAACGACAGGGTTTCAATTGACTTTCTTCCACGATTGCGGATTACTCGATCAACTAAAATACAAAAGGGGAAATATGTTTCCGAATTAAATGAATTTTAGACGCTTTAGACACAACTTGCTTTTTCAGTTTTTAAGAGTCAAGAAAAAACAAAAGATGACTCTAGTCTCCTTCGATTTTTAATGAGCCTGAAGTGACAAGTGCTAAGATGGACCTTTTCCGTTAAGGAGTCGGAAAAGGAACGAAAGGGACTGCTCTGGAGATCTAGGTAGAGGGTGTGCCAAACCAATCACGAAACTGTAGAATACGTTTTACGGTACGGCAGTCAATCTTCCCGAATGCTGTGTTCGGTGCATTGCGATCAGTAGGGCGGCCGACACGGCTTCCTATGGATAAAAGGTTTTAAGCCTATAGGGGTCTCCCAATATATACTCGATGGTACGTGGGAGCACAATCCGTACTAGCACTTATCGTCTCACAGTGGAGGAATCACCTAACCATCAGTGAAGACAACAGTTACCAGGCTTTACGACGTCGGAACACGTCTCTAGCGTAGACCTCTATGTTGTGCGTTAAGTTCCAAAGCGTTGTTAGGTTCATTCAATTTATTTTAAGTTGATCTTTCTTAGAAGTTTGCCTTTTTAGATCACCATGAGATGTAGATGTAATTCCTAAATGCAATCTAAAGATGATAAGCAAGCATTTATCTCTTTTTAGCAATGAAAATCCTAGCTACAAGGGGAAAAGAAAGACACAATCTTTTCTCAAAGAGCAAAGAGCACACTGTAAATGCACTTTTCCTAAATCAAACCATACAAACTATCAATATGCAAATGCACAAATGCATGTATTTGTTTTCACTTTCTTAATATTGATGCCTAAAAAGAAAGTTGATGTACAAATCTGAATTTGCTTTCAAGTGAAAAACACAAACAAGCTTCTTTTTCGAAATCAAAAAGGTAGAGAAGATTACGACACTTTATGATTCTGAAATAAACACTCGTTTTGACACTAGAAAGAGACAAATTCAAACCAAAGCAAAAGTAAAAAGTATAATCAACTATCAACAGCAAAGAAACTTTCTCCTAAGATCAAAATCGACACTTACGACAGATCTAAATCTAAGGACGACAGTATGACTATTTTACTTTTCAATGGAAAACTGTAAATGATGTAACAAATACACAAAGAACACCTACAGTCTTTTTGTACAAAGGAGGCGGAATTAAGGCAAAGAAAAGGGGTTTTCAGATAGGTACACACACTGATAACAGGATGCAAAAATAAGAGATAAAACTGAACAAAGTGATGCAAAGAACCTCTGTTGCACAGGGCAAGGGCTGATCAGCGCACCTGTTGCACAGAGAAACTGAATTGCAGCGCAGGTAGCCCTCTCGGGACCTGCGTTGAAATGCAGAACCTCTTCACAGAGCCTGCGCTGGGGCAGAAACGAGACTTCTATCCGGGTTCTGGGTCACGGTTTGCAGTTTAATCTATGGATTTTGGCCGAGTAAAAGCATCAGTAAGGTACAATTAGAGGGATGATTTAAAGGAGGACTAAGAGCTATCAAAAAGGGCAATTAGAGCATTTATGGATCAGCTGTTCAAATCATAAACAAATCCAGTGGGTGGATTGAAGTAGCAACTACTTTGCATTTGATAATGGCAAATGCAGTTCGATTGCTACTTCCGTGTTTATGAAGCAAACAATAAGAGAAACACAAACAAACTAACTAGACACGATCCCCAGTGGAGTCGCCATTTTGTTGTTGGGAAAAGTATCTACTCAGAACGCCCCTATCCCACTCTAAGGTGTGACAGTGCCTTAGCAACAAACAAGGAAAACTACTTCCGTATTCTTCTTTATGAAATGCAAACGAAGAGGAAGGATAAACTAACCTGTGTCTTGCGCTAGTTTGTTGATCCAATCGCTCTCCTCTTCGACAGCTTCCAGCTACCTGCTCCCTTACTGGCCCAACTTCACCAAGTTCCTGCAAGATCACAGAAGAGAGAAACTACACAAAGACATAGATTTACATTCATAAATAGCTTAGGATTAGATTTAAGCTAAACATGCAAATATAACAAAACATCATTGATACACAAGCATGTAGGAGAAACTCAAATAGTTTTATTGATATAATAAGAAGATCCAGGAGGAGATACAACCAAGTGAGTCCCGATCCAGCATCTACCTCCCAGCAAAGGAATCCCTTCCTCACCTCCAACAAAGCATAAATCACCCAATGCACTAATCTCAATCTCAAAACCAACAACAATTCTCTGCAAAGTACAAAATTCCAGCCTCTGGATCTCTGGGATGAGGGATCCATATATAGATGTAAGTAGAGAGGATGAGTCAGCTTATGTTTTGACTTGTGGCTTCTCTCTGTCAGTTCTTGCTTCCACTTGGAGGCTGAGAGCCTCTTACTCATCCTTGGTCGTGTTAGCGCTTGAGATTTCACCCTAGGCTGAGGAAGGTAAACCTTCAAGGCAACATCAAACCATTTCACCTCGTAGCTAGCCCTACGGGGTATGAGAAGGCTCGCTCCGGTCAATCTCGATAGATCTTCAAATGGAAGGAGATGACCAACAAGTTAACATTGATATTAGGCTAGTAAACTGATAAGGAGGGTTGATTTAAAGTTTTTGGGGTTTTTGGTGGCAATTGGAGGGAGTGCAATTCAGGGTGTGGGGATTGAGCTCAGTTTTTGCAGGTGGGTCTTTGGGGCAAGGAAGGAGTTTGTGCTGATGCCTTAAGCTGAGATGAATGATCAAGGAAGAAAGAGAGGGAGCTAAAGAGGGCAAACAATGACTTTGAATCCTCTTTAGACAGTGGAAAACATAAATATTAAACAAAATTGAAAGCTGAGCATGGCATGCATGAATTCAAACTTTATCACTTCTTTTGTTTAATTAGCAGCAATAGAATAAGAGATGGAACACATAAACACACTTACAATGACAAGTAGGAAACACACCATCAACACAATAATCCACAAGAATCCACAATGATGTCTGCAAAACCCTGGCCTTCCTTTTCCTCAAATTGCAGAGATACAAGTAAAATATACAATAGAGCTTCTCCCTCAAGAGTCCAACCTCTCCAACCATGAAAATGATTGAGAAAATACATAATATAGGCAAGCCAACCTCTTTCCCCACCTCTAGGGGTCGAGCTCAGCTTCCTAGGATCTGTTTGAACTGATTCTAAACTAAGCACTAGATAATAGGTAGTCAAACAACTTGCCTCTATTACTTAGCTAACTCATCCATGCATTAATTATTCACTTTTTACATCAAGGAAACTTCTAGAAGTGTTAAAGAGAGATAAAATCTATCAATGTGCCATGAAAATTATACATTCATCCATCATCTACAAGCATTAAGAATCAACCATAGTAAAAACTGAGTTTTGCAGGCTGAAATGGTCAAACTGGCAAAAGTTCCCTGAGTGGTCGCGCGCATTGGCAGCTGTGTTTGAGGGCCTTCCTGGTGTCCAAATCAGGTACAAGATAGCTCATTGGAAAGGTCTGTGAGTCTACTTTCCAACCCAACTAGAATTTCTGAATTTGGTGTTGATTTGACCCCTCAAAAGTCATTTCTCCCAAGACAGCTTTCTGCAACTCAAAAAGTGGGCAGAAAGTCAAAATCTGCATGTATTTTAAGCTTTTGGAGGCCCAAATCTCCATAAAAATTTGACCCCATGCATAGGCAAGTGTATTTTTGCATGAAAATTCCAAAAATGCAAAGTTTTTCTCATTCTGAGCTGTCTCCACGAGTGGTCGCGCCAGTGTAAAATTTGCACTGCGGAGGAGGGCTCGAGTGGTCGCGCACCCTGCCCGAGTGGTCGCGCACCAGAGAAACTCTCCAATTTCACTGCAATTCGACCTCCTTCACTATTTTCGCCCTCTTTCTCCTCTTTTTTAGCTCATAGAGGCATAATGAAATGTTTAGAGGGAAATTTAGCTCTTGTAGGTTGAATTTGAAAAAATTAAATCACAAAACCCACTCTCTAATGTTCTATTTTGGCATTCACTTTAACACTGTTTCTTGAGTTGTTTTGTCCTGAATTTAGCTTTTGAGGCACTTTAACTCCGTTCTTTTTGCAGGTTGACCATCTGATGGACTCTGGCGAGGAGACCAGGGTTATTGCCGGCATTTTGAAAACTTTTGAAATTTTCCTTATTTTTTTGCAAATATTACATGACCTTGGGTTTAAAAACAGGGTTTTTAAATCCAAGGTATAAATGATCTGTACCTGATGAAAAATATCAATGGAACATATGTACAAACCTCCTTCTGGCTTGTTGGGCACTCATGGACCTTTGACTCGTGACCTTGCAGTGATTTTTGACCAAAACCCTAGACCTAAGGCTTGGGACCTCAAGACAAAAATAAAAACAAGTATGACCCAACCTCATTATGATATGACCTGATCCAGCAAAGCCAAGAAGGGAACAAGGACCAGCTCCTCCATCAGTTTTATGGCATGCCTAACGGGATGCAAAACTGACACTGATGAGACACCTACCTATGCATATGCAAAGATCTTTTGATCACTGATGGAGGGCTCAAGACCGACACTAACAGGTCGAACTCAGTGAGGCAAGTGTCATTGGAGAAGATTCTGGAAGCTTCCATTGTCTCTCCACCTCGTTGAATGACTCTGCCACTTGTCATTTCCCACTCAATGCACCTGGGTAGTGCATTCAAGTGCGTTGCAACGCACCTAGCCAGTGTATTTGGGTGATTTGCAACGCAGCCAGCTAGTGGAGCATCTGAATTGATCCTGATTTGACTAGTTCTGAGTAGTTTTTGGTGGAGAACTTCTGGGAGAAGCTGTCATTGGTTGACCTTGTTCCTCTAGGGGTAGGAACAACACTTTTAGGGACTTTGGATCCCTTGGATTATGGACATTTCATGCTTAGAGATGTAAGGCACAAAAATGTCTATAACAATCCCAATAACCCATACATGAATTTATTTTACAATGATTTCAACAAGGGTATTTTCATGACCTTTACATAAAGAGACATACATGACATGTAACCATAAACATGAATCTCAACAATGAAGTATCCTTTGTAAAAAAATTGTGTTAATCATCAACAACCACCATGCTTCAAATAGGTATCTATAACATAATCATCTGAAAACAGTAACATAAATAATAAAAGCATGAACATCCTCATCATTAAGTAGAAACAATCTCTCCAATATCATCAACATGTGACCAAAGATGCAATGCTTCCAAGCATCACCTAGCAATTGTAGCAGAAGCATAAGGTTATGCAATAAAGTTATGTCAGCAACTCATCCCCTTGACCTCATGTCATCAAGGTTAGAACACTCTCTCCACATACAGGAAGATCCACAATACTCAAGAAACAATATCAATCTCTTGAACCACAACACTATAGGTATCATATACATGTATCAACAACATATGCGCAAACAAAGAGTACCTCCAACATCACAAGCCATTGAGTAGAATAGAACTGATCAACTACATCATCAACCAACATCTTAAGAGAACATAGCATACATATCTTCCTTATTAAATGTATCAAGTAGGATTAAGGCACCATTAATAACTTCACCGAATACAATCCAAGAATCCATGGCATAGAGACATTAACATGTATTTTCAATAGTAAGATTGATGACAACAATAATCACCATGAAATCATCATAGGAAACACCATGCAATAAGGAGTTCTCAAAAGTTCATAACGCCAACAATGAATCATTAGAAGCAAGAAGTTTCTCCCCCTGAACCTGTGCCAACTCTTCACCATCAATTATGATCATATTATATCCATCTCATCAGTCAACAAATGTACCAAGGAACCATTTCAACAACAACAACAATATAATATTTTGTGACAACTCCTAAACTCATCACAAACCGACATTATTCAAAGAGACATATGGGCATCATTATCAAACTACAACAAATCAATGTCAAAACTAGAAAGCCAATAATGAACTGATGAAACATATGAGAAGCTCCCCCTGAATTCGTGCCACTTCATTTTCATCATAAAGAAGCATACACAATTGTCTAGATCAAAAGCCACGTAAACGCACAACTGTCTTTCATAAGAACCACGTAAAAAAATACAAACTACTCATTTTTATAGCCACAACTCCCCCTGAACATATCATGTCTATTCGTGTTCACATTCTCTTCATCAATGCAACATCAGTAATATAAAAATTGTAAAAACATATGAAATCATGATGCAAATACACGTGCATAGCTCTCCTTGAGATCATACACCATTGAACCTGTGGACTTGATAGTCATTATCTATTCTTGATGAGGTTATGTATCTCACATTCACTTCTATAGTCACTGTTAGAAGTATGCTTTAAGAACAATGGACTGTAGTAGGGATAATCTTCCCAACGTCTCTTACTGTTGTTCATTCTTCCTCTAAATATTCTTGCAATTTCGGGTCATGTGTTCAATATTTTGTTGTTTAAACCATCTCTTGTAGTTGGAGGCTTGTGAGTTTCTATTCCAATCACTTGACTTGCAATTAGTGGCCTTATGCAAATGAATTATAAGTGAAATAATATCCATAAAACCATATTTTATACTCGGGGATTGATCTTGAAAAACTTGATACAATTTTCCTTGATCTTGATGTTTTCATATCTGATGAGTGAATTGATTCATTCTTTTGTGGATCCTTATCATATTGTGGATATCCAATGCTTGTCTTGATTAGAGGAGAGCATTGTGAATTAATAATATTTTCTAGTGATTCATATGCCTTTACCCATTTGCTTATTTTCTCATAATCTTCTCTTAGAGTCACAATTTCAGTTTCTAACTTTTCACAATGCCTTTCCTTATATTGAAGTTGTTTTGTTAAGTATTTTGTTCTTCTATTGGTTTCTATTAATTGAGACTTTAGCAAGTTCATTTCCTTGACCATACTACTTTCTTTTGTTTCCAATTCTTTGTTTACATTCCCGAGTCTATCAATTTCCTTCAGTGTTTTTAGTAAATCATCTTCTTTACAACTATCTGATTCACTATTTGATTGATCTTCAAGAGCCATAAGTATTTTGTAACTATTGGTATAATATGAATCTATGTTTTCCTAATCGTGAGATGTGTTTTGACTATCTTCATTAGAATAAAAAAATTTCTTGGTAGAATACTTCATTTTCGTATTTTTCTTGTCAACATCCTTTCATTTTCCTTCCTTATCTTGATTTTTTTTATATGTATATTTGGATGCATAGTGACCTACTCTTCATAAGTAAAATATTTAAAGGGAAGCTTACCTATGAATTTAGTAGTCCCCATTTGCAATTTTCTCACAAAATTCGCTTCTTCCTCATCTAAAATGTAACTTGTATCTTTAGGCTTTTCTTTTTCTTTCCCTTTGTATGTGGCCTTGAAGGCTGCTTCTCTAATACCTAATGTATCCCC
The DNA here is from genome assembly GCA_031772625.1 of Pinus tabuliformis. NCBI lineage: Eukaryota > Viridiplantae > Streptophyta > Pinopsida > Pinales > Pinaceae > Pinus > Pinus tabuliformis. Next base: position 1,020,143,359 of record CM062820.1, on the reverse strand, counting down.
TTTTCTCATCTCATAAGCTGTCAAGATACCATGGGTTGTTCAAGGATAATATTCTTCAAATCTTGTGTTTCTTCAATGACTGAGACTTTGACATCGAACTTTGGGGTTAGTGATCTCAAAATATTTTCAATAATAGTTGATTCCTTTAATTCATCACGAAGATCTTTCATTGTGTTAACAATGAAATCTACTCTGAGGAAAAAGTTTCCAATGCTTTCATCATCATGCATTTTAATAGATTCATACTAAATTATGTATGATTGAAGTTTAGCAATTTTTACCTTAGTGTCACCTCCATATATTTGGATAACACATATTGGCTTTGTGGTGCTCAACTACATGACTTTCACAAAATCAGATTTTTCAAATCCTCCCAAGATAACATTTATTTCATTTGCATTGTTCTCATACTGCTTCTTTCTTGCATTATCTATGGGAATGGAGGCTAGATATTGATATCCACCTTCAATCGCTACCCATACATCAACTCCTAGTGCCTGCAAATATGATCTCATTCTGACCTTCCAAAACATAAAGTTAGTTCCATTAAAAAAGGTGGCTATGTGGAAAATACTCCTTCCATATTGCTTCTCCCTTTAGATCTCCCTTAAACCAATCAAAATTCTTTTGAGGGACCTGGTCTAATACCAATTGTTAGGAAAATACTGGGGGGGGGATGGATCAATATTTTTAACTTTAATTTAACCTTTAAATTCAAATTCAGGATTTTGTACGTTACTATTATTTAAGAAACATGTGTTTGTACGCTACTTCAGTGAATGCGAACTGTGTATATCTAGATTACTAACTTCTCATAAATTTCTTACGATGTTTATCTTTAATAGTGCATTATTAATTCATTATTCATTTAGTATGCAGTAACCATGAGTAGTAAAAAACAGATAAACCATAACAAATAAGAAACACATCAATCACATATGGGCAATGAGATTTTAGGTGGAAATCCATTGTGGGAGAAAACATTGCAGTCATTGTATCTATCTTCTTCTTTTATTACAAAAAAGTATTCATTACATCTTGTACTGACACAAACACTTACCAGCATGCTAGCTACTACTTGAAGGAGGCTAAAACCTCCACTCATTCTCTACTTCCCACCAGAAGAGAGCTACAACCCCCTAATCCTATTTACCGGCTCCTACCGAAAGGGAGCTCCTACCAACTGAACAAGTTTACCAGCGACCACTAGAAGGTGTAACACCCTCCTCCCACATTTACGCAAGCTAATCGGTCCACCGGGGTAAAAATGTGATGAAGAGTTACTGTGATATGATTCAAATTCCCATATACAGTTAAGGAAACGGAACCGACAAGAAAAGACCAATATGACCTTCCTTAGAAGCTACAAAACCTTCCGAAGCCAACTAACCCCTCTAGGTGTCCAATCCCTGAGACAACTTGATGTTATGTTGAACTAGACCCCCAGTCACTCCCATGAAAATCCTTCCATGTGGCTGAGACCCTTAAGTTTCTCCAACAACAAGGCATCCATGTAACTGCAACCTTTTTCAGGGAGTTCTATACCAACGACCCCAAATTCTGAGCTACTTTTACAAAGCTAGGACTCGGGCCTCTGCCCAAAACTTAATGAAACTCATAGAAATAATAAATAACATTGAAATAAGGATACTAATGAGAAATATTGAACAAGGAATTGACCTGATCCCTACCAGCCATGACAGGAATTCTATCAAACATATCATAAACATGTAATGTACAGGTAATAAATACACATATGAACATAGGGGTTTCATACTTATTTGAGATTCATCAAAAGGGACTGATGCCTCCTCATAGTAACTGTAATATAATCTATTAGGCCATGCAGCCATTAAAATTTCATCTACTAATCAAACATGATGAGAGCCATAATTCAGGTTTGTCATAAAACATGCTTATAACCATCAAATAACCAGAGAAATATCAATAATGAAACCACCATTAAAGCCACATAATGACAAGCACATTTACTCATGAAATACCAAAGGAAAAGGAGCTTATATTAACATATGAAAATCCAACAGAGTCAAGGACTTCCATGTACCACCTGACCATAGATTGGGCTTAACCAAATCTCTCTTTCAACCAATCAACCTCGTGCCATATTCCAAGCATGAATGTGGGATCTCATCGAATAAACCAAGAACACCAAACTAGGGCTTCCAAAGGCCAAACCACCTCAACCCTCAACCAATGGTTCCACCTGATGGTTAGACATCACTAACCATCACCAGATCAGTCTCCACCCAAGCTGCCCAGGGATCCAAAGTGTTTGTTCCAACCAAGGCTTCCAGGACTAGTAACTCAACCCACAGTTGTTGTCGGGCTCCAGAGCATTTTTCCAATCAAGGCTTCTAGGAGTAGTAACTCAACCCACTAGGGGCTCTAGAGAATTTTTCCAACCAAGGCTTCCAGGATTAGTAACTCAACCCAAGTTGTTACAAGGCTTCCATAAGGTTTGTCCAACCAAGGCTCTAGACCCACTAATAACTCAACCCACAGCCATAAGGAACATGATCACCAATCAAAAAACAAAAGGGAAAACCCCCAACACTATGACTATCCAGGAAATGGAAAGCCTAGGAAAAACCACTGTCAATCTAGGTAATCCTCCATGCCAATGATAGATCACAACCAAACAACCACATGCATGTGCCATGCATGCCAAAACTAGAAATTAAATCATACATGAAACTCAGTAACTGCAAAGAAAACATATTGTAGCTGCTGATCCCACTATCACCTTGCACTTTCCTACTTTTCCTTTACCTTCTTGCTCCAACTCCCAATTATGCCACAATGCTCCAAGAGTGCTCCAAGAAAAATCTAAGTGTGCAAGAATATGAGAGAGAGAATAGAGGAGAGAGCTCCAAGCTCAAACTGACAAAAGCTTAAACTGACCTCAAAATCCTTTTATCATTGAGGCCTCTAATTCCTTCATTTTCCTTCAATTTCCTTCTCATGTAAATATGTGACCTTTCACCTTCCTTTTCTCCTATTTTCCTTTATTTTCATAAATAAATTCGCAATTAATGCCTCTTTTCCTTTTCCAATTTCCTTAGCCATAATAAACTGAAAGTGACATCCACTAGGATGTTTTACCCACCATTAAACTTGGAATACATGTCCCATGAACTTGGTCTTATTTTGGATTTATTAACTTTATTACATGGATTTTTGACTAGGGCTGTTACAAAAGGAAGTTATGACTCCCTCACTAAAGGCTCCAACCCTCAACACCTTGTGGACCATGTTTCACAATATTTCATATTGGATCCACTTGAATTAAAGAATCATCAAAACTTTTAGGCCACATTTTCATCATATTTTCATGCTAGACCCGCAACCAACATTATGCTTAATACCAATTAACCACTCTAAAACCAAATACTAAATCAAATCATCTAATCAATGAAAAACCCAAGATGCCATTATAAATCATAGAATATTGAATCAATACTAAATCATCATAACCATATCATACTAATGCACAACCACCCATTAATATACCAAGAAATAAATCAATCCACTGAGTAATCAGTCATGAATAAAGATAATAACCACATTGTCATCAACATAATCAGCGAAAACCCTGATCAGATTTACTATAGAATATATACGCGATTGTTATGAAGAAAACCCACATATATACACGCTTCCTCTCCATATAACTAGCATACAAATCTCATATTATTGGACACTGTTGGGCATGGGATCCCCCAAGGGAAGTTTTGGGGCTAAAAGCCCAGATTTTGGCTAAAAAGTGTAAATCCAATGTAAATACTCCGCATTTTGTGGGTGCAGAGCGCAAAGTTGTAAATGAGTCATAGGGTTGTCTACCCTCAATTTTGTAATGTAATGTCGGCTTTAGAGATCTACCCATGGTCTGCAGACCATGGGATTGTATAAATAGAGAAAGGCTCTAAGTAGTTGAAATAATCATATAGAGTTAGAATGATGATGGAATAGAAGGATAGCGGAAGATCTAAGTGTAGATTCGAGTCTTTGGGTCGTAGAGTAGGAGAAGGCTCTGCAGCTGAGTGCGCAGAGGCCTAGTAGTCCGCAGCTGAGTGCGCGGAACCCTGCAACTGAGTGCGTAGGGCAAGTTGAGTCCATAACCATTGACGCATTAATAAAGAGAAGTTTTATACCATTCCTATGTATTCATTTACTATTTTTTCATTGAATGTATTGGGTATAAATTACGTTTCTATTGTTTATATGATGCGCAAGCATATATGATTGTGCTGATTAAGTAAATGTGAGATAAAGTATCTGTTACGCAAAGTTAACTAACATTTGTAAGAACATAAGCAAGATCCATAGTGTAACTTGGGGAAATAGCTTAGATTGCTGCCATAAGTAGTGTGAAAGCACCTCAGCCCCTGGTGAGGGTTGCACAAAGGCGGTTATAATAGATCGCGAAGGTATCGCAGGTCAGGATAGTGCGTGAAGTAACCTGCGCGAAGGTAGGCACAGTTGGACTAAATCGACCCCTCAGACATCTCCAGGGTGCGGAAACTTGGTTCTAGCATCCCCCCATAGTGCTTCGTGTGAGACTTCAGTCCGCGTACCGTGGGCTGATGCCGAAAGGGCCAGTAGTGTAGGGATTTGTTTAGCTAATTAACTCCGAACCTAGGTCAGGCCCATCAAGCCAACAAATGGTTCCATTGCCGGGACCGGAATTTGCATAGAGATTTATGATGTCGTATCATTGGAATCCAACTAAGAAGGAAATTAAACGTTGGTTGGACAGGAGGATTTACGAGTTCGTGGCACAAGAGAATAGGAACCTACGACTGACAAAAGAAGAGTGTTTAGACTACTACTTGTACACATATATCCATGAAATCTTCTTCATGTATTTTCCTACTGAGCTGTACGAGTGGATCGCGAAGCTATTAGATAGCCAAGGAAGGTGGAAGATCGACGGTCCTATTGTGTGGACCACAGAGTTGGTGCACAGATTGGAAGCATCAGAGGATTAGATTGCACGTGTTGTTGATCACTGGTTTGATTGGATTATAGGAGGATTCATTATTGAGTTCGCGGTAGACACTTTAGTCAGTTATAGCGAGGTAGAGCGATGCTTTCTCAAAGGACCACTAGGTAAGTACGTAAAGTCTTTGAATACTTGGATTAAAATGCTATTGTGTGAAAAGAGGGTTATGCAATTACCTTGATGTTTGGAGCTACGCGAAGTGGAAAAAATTACAGGAACGAAGGAAATAAGGGACCAGAAACTATCCCCTTGATTTCACCTCCATGAGGGGATGAGGAATAACTCGCAAAGGTCTCGCCATGAAGTGCGATCCATCTGATAAGGCAAAGAATTCAGCGAATACCACCCCACCCACACCATCACCAACTTCATTGCTTTCACCTCCGTCTTCACCCGTACCACCTCAGCCACCAACGCGAGTCAATATGGCAAGCACGATAAAGTTTCTTGTGTTCAAGGGAGTGGGAAATGAGGATCCAGACCAATTTTGGTTCATCATATGAGCCGTATGGGAAGCGCAGGGAGTTATAGATGGAAATATAAAGAAAGTGACACTGGTTAGCGCCTTGCAGGACCGCGCGCTGACTTGGTATATTAAGCACTCCAATGATAATCCAAATGCGGGAATTGTGGATATCCAAGCAGTGCTAAACAAAGAATTTAGCAGGCTAAAGTCTGAAGCATAGTCGATCATTAGGTTCAAAGAAATCATGATGCTACCAAGCAAAACTCCTTGGGAGTTGGATCAGAGGTTGAAGTGTACGATTCGCGAAGCTAATATGAATCTGAAGGATGGACAACATTGTGAATGGTTTGTAGCATCGCTAACACCACATTTAAGGAGCGCACTATCATAGCAGAAGTTAATGACTCAGGCAGAGTCCTTAGAGATTGCGATGAGGCTGCATGAGACCCCGATGCAAGATCCTAACTTGGGAGTTCAGCAGATCCACGTGCAGCTGAAAAACTTATGCCTTGAGATGTAGAGTCTGAAACAGGATAGGACAACTCTCTCGGAAGTGCGTGAAGAGGTGTGGTGCGTAAAATGCAAGGGTCAGGGTCATGATAAGGACCATTTCGCGGTGTTCAAAAATTACCTTGTAGGAGGAGGACCGATGTCATTAAGACCAGAAGCACAAGCAGGACCTAGCGCGACGCCTGCTTTTTGGTGCACGATTTGTCAAATAGGAGGGAAACATGCTACAAACATCTATCATTTGTTACAGAAGTATACACAAAATTCACAACAATTATTCTGCAACTTTTGTAGGTCAGTGGGACACAATGAGTGCACATGTGGAAGCTATGAGTTGAGGATGGATAGAACTCCCACCTTCAGAGTTTAGGCCGAAACGTGACCCCTAGACCAGAACACAGGAGTGGCACGAATAGGATTTCAAGGGCGCGGATGAGGCTGAGGTGGAGAAGGACCTGGAAGAGGTCGCGGACAATTGATATGCTACAATTGCGGAGGGCCAAGACATTATGCCCATGATTGTATGAACCCAATGTGTCCATCATGTTTGTATTGTACCTTGTTTGATCATGAGATGGAAGATTGTCCTACGCTGATAGCTAGGATACACGACAAGGGAGCGCTACCGCCTCCCCCAACTCAGAACTTGTAGATGATGAGGTCTGAGTCATGCGAGGAAGATCCAAATGTGAACATTGTGCTCCAAAGTGGAATCGCGATGGGAGATGACAAAGGCAAACAACCCGAAGATAGTGTTATCACCCCAAGAAACTCTCCTAGGATGTATCTCAGAGATGCTCAGGAACATTGCAAACTCAAAAAAATTGTTGGATAAATGGTGGATGAATGAGAAATGCTGCATATTCAAGCCACATAACCACTTCTACTATGCTTAACCCCAGACATCGGTGCACACCCCCAGACTACAAGGCTTTAGACCACCAACTGTTCACAGTTTAAGGAAAATGTGATGATGGAGAATACTGGTCACACCAGCAGATGCACAGGCCCCTGTGATGGCCAGCTACAACCAGTTAAAGGTTTGTAAATCTACTTCCTAATGCACAGACAGGATGACAACTCTCTGGCATTAAAACAACAGAAACCTGCATACAAATTCAATGATACAGCTAGATTCTAACACAGAGGTGGGATGACAGCCCCTCTAATGCTAAACATCTACAACACATGAATAAATGCATAACAGGTACAGCCTGGAACAAAGAGGAAGAAGTGGAAAGTGAGCAATTAACAGCAAAAGAAGCTTATATTAGCTGAAAATGAAGACCAGACACTGTAGGTATCACAGTAGTTACAGTCTCCAGAAGTTGAAGCTTACAACAAAATAACATTCATCCACCTATTACATTCTGTCTTCTGGATATATATAGAGGTTGATTACAAAATTGCTTTGCATAACCTATGCATGGAGGGGTCATAACTGACCACCAACCACATTTACAATCTGAAATGGGCCTCTGCTACGATCTGATTGTCTTTAATGGATAAATCAGCCTTTTCTGATGCTCTGTTGTCCTTCTTTGATCAGGTGAAGTACTGACTGATACAAACCCATTACTGATAAATGCTGCCATCTGCCCGAGGTCGTCCATTTTCTCCTTTGGCCATTCTGTCTTTTAAATGTAGTTGCTAAGGAATTCAATGCGTGGAGGACCAGATCAGGGTCTCCTTCCTCCTTCAGGTGCACAGGATTGCCAAAGAACACGAAAAATGCGTTGAAAACTGGCGGGAGGTGATGGAAGACACAAAGGCATTACAGGGATCAATAGTAGTTGTTGGATCAAACAAGCAGATGGCGGAGATTAATCTACGGAGGAGATCAGAAGAAAGGGAGGTGGGAGATCGCTGGCCATTGGATCTCGAGCGCGGAGATCCAATGGTCGACGGGCACGGAAGTTGCGTGAAACTTAACGAGCGGGAGACCGGCGGTTTCGCGGGCAAGCGGTTTCCCCGCACCGCCTATCGGGGCTCGGCGGTTTCCGTATAACGGGCAGCGATCCAGTAATAAGGCGCCGCGTGGCAGATTAAAACCGCTGCCCCCGCGGGTTAATGCGCACGCAAGTCACGCGATCGGGGGAAGCGTCCACCATTGATCGTGCGATGGACGGCCGGATGGCAGGGAACGAGCGTGAGGTTTAACGCGCAGGCTGGGGCAACGAGGACCGTTAGATTAAGGCGCGACAATCAACGGCGGAGAATTAAAACATGTGTTTTGGTTGATATGACAGGTGAGGGTGACAGCGCGCGGTTAAATACATATAGTTATGTGGATTTAGACCTTGCGCCCAGGAGTTTGAGGAATATGGGTTTGTGTGGGTTTTATAGTGTTAAAACAAAAAACGCCCGGAAGCCGGAAAAAGGGCTTAAGTGGGGTTTAAAGGAGAATGAGGAAGATTAAGAGGAAGGAGGAATGGAGGTGGTGGGAGTTATAAGGGCATAATGAAAATGAAGGAGGAAGGATCCAATAGACTGCTGCAAGCTCCTTTAAGCACCAACAACACTGCCAAGCTGTCATTGACCCTCAACTGCTCAAAAGTGTAGCAGAGCTAACACTGGCTCCTTCTAGGGATGAGATCCTCCCTGTGAGGTCTCAAGAACTTGCAGACCAATGCCTTCGTACAAACCTCAGCTTAAAAACATTGCCTAGTATTCCATTGGGCATGGAGTCAAACTAAGCCTACCATAGAAACCTGTAAAAGAACATGATTACAATCACCAAGGCTTGAAAGCCTTAAACAACATAAATATTCAAAAACTGGCCAACTGATGGGCCATCAAAATTATTTCTCCTGCTCTCGGCCCCTTCATCATAGAGCTTCAAAATGGGATTGATTTGATCATCTACCTCAAACAATTTAGGGCATTTGAGCTTAAGAGGTAGATATTGATCAAATTTCATTTCCCTTCTATGTATTCTCCTCCTTGGATGTTCTTCATGGGAGCCTTTGTATACCTGCTGAATAACAATGGCTGTTGTGTATTTTTCTTTGTCATCTATGGCCTGCACAACTAATATGAATGGAGCATCATTGTATTCTTGTGCAGGGGACGCAGGGACTTCATCTACTCCTGAATCTTTGTTTGAACAATCCTCATCCAAGTAGGAGTTCCAAGACTGTGCATCCTCTTCCTCTGTTATCTTATAAGTTGCCTTTTCAAGCTGTGTGGAGGCCGCCTGAGCAGGCTTCAGAAAATCAGAACTGAGGTGATCAGTCTCAACCTTGAGCATTGAGTTATTTCCTACCTCAGTGTTCAAGGGGAAAATGTGAGGGGTTCTCTTTTGAGCAGATAGAGAAACAAAAGATGATGGAGAGATTTCCTCTCCATTTTTAATCACTGGACTGGGGACAAAAGTAGGCTGGAACATTGGCAGATCTGCATAGCCATGTGAAGATGGGTTGGCTTTGGGCACAATATCTTGGAGGCTGGAGGGATCTGCTGCTGATTGCTTCTGCTGATCAGCTTGTTGTTCTGCAGCTACAACAAACTCATGAGCAGTGCCTCTGGATATTGCTTTCTCATAAGCAGCCCTTGTTAGGAAAAGAGCACCTTCCAAAACATGGACCTCCTCCTCATGCTGCACTTCTTCCATGATTATATTCTGTAAAATGGGCCTTACCCAATTCATCTTCATTTGTAACTTTGTTTCTTTGCAAAATCTGCAATTGCTCCTGTGTTCCTCTATATGTATTTGGCTTTGGAAGAGAAAAGTCACAAGGAGCTCTTTGCTTCTTCAAAACACTGCTTAGCCTTTAGTTTGGAAACTTCAGAGGCCAAAAACTCAATCATCCTAGCTAATTCATCAATCTCGGGCTCTAAGGATGATGAGGATTCACCTCCCTATCTTTTCCTTTCAGCATCTCCTTCTAGTCTTTCTGCAGCAATTATATTTGCTTCTACTTCAAAGGATGCAACTTGCATACCAGCCAAAGAAGTACATCTTTTTTCTCTTAACAACAAGAAGAACTGGGAATCAAAGGCATTAGCATAAGTAATCATAGTAGAAGTAGGGGTGGGCTTCACTTCAACTAGCATTCTGTTGTACATAAGGTTGAATCTTTTGTTGAAATCGGATAGCAGCTCACCATCTTCTCTCTGCAAGTTCCCAAATTCAGTATAATAAAAGAGAAGATCTTTATTATTCCCCCAGTGCTTTAAAAATACATCATCTAGGGCCTCAATATCTACAATAGACCTAGGGGGTAAATTTCTAAACCATTTTCTAGCTTCCCCATTTAGGCTTTGAACAAAAACCCTCATCCAGACATCCTCTTGATTGATATCCAGGTTATCAGCATAGCTGTAAAAGGACTCTAAATGATCTTCAGCTGTTACTCCCTCTGCATCGGTAAACTTTGGCATAAATTCTTGATAATCTCCTGCGGGCATGGCATTCAAAGGGGTAGGCAAGACTAAGGGTCCATACCTAGCAGCAACTATTCATTCTATCTTTGTGAGGGCTTGCTGGCTTGCCATGACTGAGGTAGGGTAAAAGGATACTGGTGGACTGAGTGGAATAAATCAATGAAAAGAATGACAGAGATAGAGGAATATTATGGACAGCATGGATGCTTCTTAGAACTAAGATCCAAAAGGGAAATGAATGATTAAGGAGCTAAAATGAATCTCTGAAGGTGACTGTCACTATCAGAGATATATTGAACTTTTAAGGCTTACCTGGTCCTGATGCTCCTCTCTACGAAATTTTCTTCTGCTTAACGATCTTCTCAGGATCAGGCACCGGTTCAGCTGATGGTTTCTAAGGATTTCTGTGAACATACCTCACCAACTGCACAAGAAGTGCAACGTGGAGTCGCCAAAGATTGGTCTTCCCCAAATGGAGTCGCTAGATATATGATCACAACCAAATTATGTGCCTAGACCTTGTCAATCATCAAAATCTGGAGCTGTGTCGTTCTCCCAGGGAAGCTGAGCTTCAATCTTCTTTCCCCGGCAACATCGCCAATTAATGTTATCACCCCAAGAAACTCTCCTAGGTTGTATCTCAGAGATGCTCGGGAACATTACAAATTCAACAAAATTGTTGGATAAATGGTGGATGAATGAGAGAAATGCTGCATATTCAAGCCACATAACCACTTCTACTATGCTTAACCCCAGACATGGGTGCACACCCCTAGACTACAAGGCTTTAGACCACCAATTACTCACAGTTTAAGGAAAATGTGATGATGGAGAATATTGATCACACCAGCAGATGCATAGGACCCTGTGATGGCCAGCTGCAACCAGTTAAAGGTCTGTAAATCTACTTTCTAATGCACAGACAGGATGACATCTCTCTGGAATTAAAACAACAGAAACCTACATACAAATTCAATGATACAGCTAGATTCTAACACAGAGGCGGGATGATAGCCCCTCTAATGCTAAACATCCACAACACATGAATAAATGCATAACAGGCACAACCTGGAACAAAGAGGAAGAAGTGGAAAGTGAGCAATTAACAACAAAAGAAGCTTGTATTAGCTGAAAATGAAGACTAGACGCTACAGGTATCACAGTAGTTACAGTCTCCAGAAGTTGAAGCTTACAACAAAATAACATTCATCCACCTATTACATTCTGTCTTTTGGATATATATAGAGGTTGATTACAAAATTGCTTTGCATAACCTATGCATGGAGGGGTCATAACTGACCACCAACCACATTTACAATCTGAAATGGGCCTCTGCTATGATCTGATTGTCTTTAATGGAAAAATCGGCCTTTTCTGATGCTCTGTTGTCCTTCTCTGATCAGGTGGAGTACTGACTGATACAAACCCATAACTGATAAATGCTGCTATCTGCCCGAGGTCGTCCACTTTCTCCTTTGGCCATTCTGTCTTTTAAATGCGGTTGCTGAGGAATTCAATGCGCGGAGGACCAGATCAGGGTCTCCTTCCTCCTTCAGGTGCATAGGATTGCTAAAGAACACGAAAAATGCGTTGAAACCTGGCAGGAGGCGATGGAAGACACAGAGGCATTACAGGGATCAATAACAGCTGTTGGATCAAACAAGCGGATGGCGGAGATTAATCTACATAGGAGATTAGAAGAAAGGGAGGCGGGAGATCGCTGGCTGTTGTATCTCGAGTGCGGAGATCCAATGGTCGACGGGCATGGAAGTTGCATGAAACTTAACGAGTGGGAGACCGGTGATTTCGCGGGTGGGTTGTTTCCCCACACCGCCTATTGGGGCTCGATGATTTTTGTATAACGGGCAGCGATCCAGTAATAAGGCATTGCGTGGCAGATTAAAACCGCCAGCCCCGCAGGTTAACATGCGCGCAAGTCGCGTGATCGAGGGAAGCATCCACCGTTGGTCGTGCGATGGACAGCCGGATAGCAGGGAACGAGCACGAGGTTTAACGAGCGGGCTAGGGCAATGAGGACCGTTAGATTAAGGCGCGGAAATCAACGACAGAGAATTAAAAATTTTGGTTGATATGACAAGTGAGGGTGACAATGCGCGGTTAAATACATATAGTTATGTGGATTTAGACCTTGCGCCCGGGAGTTTTAGGAATATGGGTTTGCGCGGGTTTTATAGTGTTAAAACAAAAAATGCACGGGAGCCGGAAAAAGGGCTTAAGCGGGGTTTAAAGGAGAATGAGGAATATTAAGAGGAAGGAGGAAATGGAGGTGGCGGGAGTTATAAGGGCATAATGAAAATGAAGGAGGAAGGATCCAATAGACTGCTGCAAGCTCCTTTAAGCACCAACAACATTGCCAATCTATCATTGACCCTCAACTGCTCAAAAGTGTAGCAGAGCTAATAGATAGTCCTTGGGTTCGAAAAGCTCTAGTGAAAGAAGCAGAGTTTGATTTGGAGCGCGCTAAGGAAACTTTCATGGAAGCTAAGAAGAGCTTCACTGATGCCTCCACTTCAGGAAGCAAAGATAGTCTGGAGATTGAAATGGACCCATCTATGCTTACGATGTTCCTGGAAAAATGTATGAAGTTACTGCATGACAGTAAAGCTATAAAAGGATTACAGGAACTCATTAACAGATGCGTTGGGACTACGCCAGAAGAACCACGCATAGTTTGGAAGATTGGAAATAATAAGACAAGGACGGGAAGAGAAAAGAGGTTAACCGTGAAGATTGGAGAATATGAGATGGACCAAGTAATTCTAGATTTAGGATCGGACGTGAATGTTCTGCTGAAGAAAACATGGGAGTGCATGGGGAGGCCTACGCTACAGTGGTCTCCTATTCAGCTGCGAATGGCGAACCAACAAAAGATAATACTTGTGGGGAGATTGCAGGGAATCACTGTGGATATTGAGGGAGCGAGCGCGCTAGCAGTATTTGAATTAATAGAGATTGTTGATGACATCAATCCCTATCCTGTGCTCTTAGGAATTGATTGGGCCACTGACATGAAAGGGGTGATTAATCTGAAGAAGTGCAATATTATTTTTGAAAATAAGTCACTATGCGTAGTTATACCTTTGGACCCTATTGAAGGATCACGCTATATAGAGCCGTGCGCGACTATGAAAGTGATGATGAGTTGGACTAAATCTATAACATAAAAGCACGAAACCAGGACTGGGTGAATCCCACTGTAGATGGACGGCTTGCGTGGGAGCACGAGAGCTCTTGTATTTCGAATTCAGATGAGGAAACAGAGCGATGGAATTACCGATTACATGAGATGACTACACTGAATTGTAATAGGATGACAAGGTTGCTACGCTACGTATCGACAGAAGTAAGGGACCTGCCTACTTATGATGGGTTAAGTGAGGTAGATACCTTCTAGGATAGATTTGAAAGAGAAGTGTCAAAAAAGCAACGTTTCCAGGCTTTGAATTGTGTATTGCACGTTATGCCCACGAGGTGGTGGAGTACACGTAAAGGGATCTTTGAGGACTGGAGCGAACGCAGGAGAATGATGTGCACATGGTTTGGGAAGCCTAGATTGCAATTGATAGATAAATATAATGGGCAGGATAATCCATGCGCACATCTAGGCAGGTGGATGCCAACATATGGAGAACAACCTACGCGGATGTGCATGAACTTTGCTCTGAGAGGTATGGTCAATAAGCGTGTGTTGGGGGGATAGATGTGCAGTTGGCTCTTAAGTTTGGATAGATAGTATGTGGGAAGAACAATCCCGTAGAAGGTTATCCACGCAGAAGCATTTGAAAAGGTATGCAACACGTAATGAAGTGGTTGGGACATGCGCGTACTCGAACAGACACCTTTTCGGTTGGTTGATAGAGTAGAGGTCGTAATACCTATGGAGTCTATCATGTCTAGTCCACACATAGTGGTGTTTGCAGAGGTAACAGACCATGGAGCCCTGGAAGAAACGCTAGCACCATTGGAAGAACTCGTAGAAGAACGGTTAGGACTCGATGAGGAGATCCAGCAGGGTGATCTTAGGCTCCAAGAACTCATGAATGAAAGAGTTCGGTTGTGGGAAAAAAGTGCCATGGCGAAAGCAGAAGTTAAGAAGCTTGAGGAAGGAATAAAGAAGGACTTTCTTGATAGAAAGACCATAGTGATAAAGCATGATGAGCTCGATTACATTGATAGAATTAGCGACCACCGCCGTGAGTTTCTCAGTTTTCTACATGGGATGGGACCGTATGTTATTAAGGAAATCATAGATGGCGACATGGTACAATTGGAGAAGTTAAATAGTGAACTCTTCCCAGGGAAATTAAATAGTAGCCATTTGAAGCTATACACAGATGGCCCGGCCAGCTGACTAGCTGTAGGAAGCATAGTCTTAGCAGTCCAAGCAGCTGAAAGGAGGCGCGGGACTATAAAATACTTTGCCCGAGAGCTGCGTGATGTGAGGACTGCACGCAGTAGCGAGGTGTCACAGGGTTCGCGACAGCGCAAGGGTAGCTGCGCTGCCACACAAGTTGGCTGGAAAGTGACCATTGCAGTCACTATTCATGATGTGATGCTTGGTTTGACACCAAATGGAGTGGGTGATAAGCATTTAAGGCAAACTTTATGGGCTAGATTTGGGAAAATCTGCCGCAAAGGGAGAATTTATGGACTGGATTTGGGGGGAACAGTTGAATTTGAATTCAAAAGGCACTATAAATTGCAAAGGGTTGCCCAACAAACAACACTTGACCATTTGAGAATTTAGTTATTGCGTGCCCAAAGATTCATGAACCTCGATTTGTTTGATCTTTTGAAGTCGAAGGCATTGTTTGAGCACTTACCTGAGCCATTGAGAGATTTGTGGAACAACAATATGGTATTGTCTAAAGAAGCCATGGATATTGGAGAGATGAGCGCTAAAGAGGCCGCATAGGCCATGACGATAGGAGATGCCCCAGAAAGGGCTGGGATAGTCACATAAATCCATAAATTGCCGCACACTCCAAGACCTAAGAAAGATAAGCAGCCTATGATACTGGTGTGCGTGTCCCCTAAAGTTTGAAGATTAGGATCTCGCGGACCACGATAAATTCCCACTCTTGGAAACGGCATAGCTAATGCGGCCGAAGAAAAACACAGTGACATGAGTCATAGAGTTGGAGCCACACAAGTGATTGCACGGAGTAGAGAAAGCAGGGTTGTTAAACCTACTCTGGGTGCCACATTACCATTGTGCCCCAGTGACTATCTTTGTCATCAGGCAACTGCTTTGCCTGGTGCATGATGGGTGTTTGTGGATGAGCCCATCCCCATCATGGACCACCTAATTCACGGAATTACTTGGCTCCCTTGCAAAGGGGAGGATCCAGTGAACATATCCGAGGGTAAAAGTGATGATTTGGCTATCGTGGAGGCCATGAAGAAAAGGTTCAAGTTGGAGAAGAAAAAGAGAGGGTACACAATCTCCAGTATCAATAACACTGCAGTCAATGTCATGACACAGATATTGGCTAGGAAAGTCATGCGGAAGTGCCGCGTGGATGAGGTGCCCACGTCGGTGGTTGTACTTTCCGCACAGTGCACAGAGGGGGTCCAATTTAACTAGGTGGATTACTTGTGCCGAGAATTCCTAGAAAATTGTCGCGAAGCATAGGAACAAGGGTAGACTTTCCACTATGCATGGCTTCTACTACTGACTTGGGAATTGCCTGAGGATAGCTAGTTCCCAATGATTACGAAGGATCTTCCAAAGGCAGTGAAGTACGCTTCATTGTGGGCAACTAAAGACACACAGAGGATCAGAGACAGTAAGATATTATGGGTGTTCATGGAGATGAACATCAGAATGGGGATTAACGCAAGCTGCGGTTATCACCCACTGTCTATAATAGTTTGTAGAGCTTCGCAGAGTTCAAGGTGGATTTCCATCATGTATATATCAGGGCGCACAAGGACCCCACAAAGAAATGGAATGAGCTACCTTACCTGGTCATGGACGATGTCATATTCGTCGTGCTTGAGTCCTGGACGCCAGAGTGGTGCACTCCCACCAGCTCCATGGTGGAATTAGAGAAGTTTGTTGCACAAAGGAAGAAGGAGGAGGCAAAAATGTAGATGGCACGATTGGTAGAGAAGATAAGGAATGAAGCAGCAACCGCAAAGGCGTAGGAGGCGTGGGACGCTGCAAAGGCAGCATAAGAACAACAAAGGGCAGTAGAGAAGGAGCGCGAGGCCCAGAAGTCGCCTTCGCCTGAACAGGAGATAGAAACAGAGGAAGGTGGCGCGGACCCACAGACAGTGTCCAAACAGCTGAAACGAAAACACGCGAGAGAGCAGGTGGGGTTGCGGAAGAAGTCGAAAGCCTCCAAGACTTCTTTCGAACCAATCACCCTCACTAAGGGGGATCTACATGATATAGGGGAGACAGTGTGCGACGTCACTACTGAGGCCCTCCATCAGTTTGCGGAGGAAAACCAAATGGTGTTGGGGGCCCTCCAGACATAGATACAGGAGTTGCAGGTGCACACTCCTTAAGTTGGTACTCTATCGACTAACCTCATAGTAGGCACAGTCGCGGCTAAGGAAATGCTGCGTGCTTGCACGACCAACACTATAGTGTTGCTAGAGGGGGCACTGGTTATAGAAAATGAGGTTGACAGGCCTATGTTCAGTGCGTTGAAGGGAGTTGGGATAAACATAGTTGCATTCCCTCGAGAGACGCTCTATGTGCTGCAGGATGGAGTGACTGCAAAACTGTGGGCCAGGGAGGGCCGTGCGCTCCAGGTGATGAGCAAGCAACGAATTAATATGGAACAACTGAGCCTGCAGCGCAACGGGGTTGTCACACAGAACATGTAGCTAGTGCAGGTGGTCAAGGTAGCTTGCCAGATGGTCCTTGAGTTGGCCATCCCAGCAGAGGCACCAACGAGGTGCGCTTACGAAGATTAGCAGCAGGGGTGCGCGAGGCGAAAGAAGAGATGGATAAGGTTCAACTGGAGTTGAACCTTCAAATAGTTGAGCTGAAATTGAAGGCGCAAACTTCAACTCTACCAGAGGTGAAAGAGCAGCATGCCAGGGCCATTACAGCACAAATAGTGGAGATCAACAATGTAATGAAGGACTGCACCAAACTATTTGAAGAGTCATTCAAGGTACTCACCACACTCCAGGAGGACTCGAACATACAACACTTAGAAACAGAGGCGTGTGAGTTGCAACAACATTATGATGAAGTAAAAGGGACCATGCAGATGGTGGCCCTTACACAGAGGTTCATGCGCATGCAGCAGGAAAAAGCGATCAAGGAGCAGGTAGACGTTGCACGACATAAGGAAGTTGTCTTGAAGGCATGTGTACAACCATGGATCAATGAGGCATTCATCATTACAACCTCGATTGAAGCCAAGCTCACGCAGATGTAGGGAACGTAGGAATAGGTGCAGGGCAGCAGTTCAGTTATAGAAGTCTCTGAACAGTGTGTCCAGGAAGTGCAATAGGTAGCTGCTTAGTGTGTTGCCGATTTTGTAGTAGTCCAGACAGAGTTGGGAAGTCTCCACGCGAAGATCTCTGCATCGACAGAGTGACTCGAGGGCGAGTCACAATGTTTGTGTTGGGGCCTGTTGGGCACAGGATCCCCCAAGGGAAGTTTTGGGGCTAAAAACCCAGATTTTGGCTAAAAAGTGTAAATCTGATGTAAAGACTCCGCATTTTGTGGGCGCGGAGCGCGAAGTTGTAAATGAGTCATAGGGTTGTCTGCCCTCAATTTTGTAATGTAATGTCGGCTTTTGTATAAATAGAGCGAGGCTCTAATTAGTTGAAATAATAATATAGAGTTAGAATGATTATGGAATAGAAGGATAGCGGAAGATCTAAGTGTAGAGTTGAGTCTTTGGGTCGTAGAGTAGGAGAAGGCTTTGCAGCTAAGTGCGCAGAGGCCTGGTAGTCCGCAGCTAAGTGCGCAGACCCTTGCAGCTGAGTGTGTAGGGCAGGTTGAGTCTGTAACTGTTGAAGCATTAATAAAGAGAAGTTTTATACCATTCCTGTGTATTCATTTACTGTTTTCTACATTGAATGTATTGGGTATAAATTACGTTTTTGTTGTTTATATGATGCGCCAACATATATGATTGTGTTGATTAAGTAAATGTGAGATAAAGTGTCTGTTAAAAAAAGTTAACTAACATATGTAAGAAGATAAGCAAGATTTGTGGTGTAAATTGGGTAAATAGCTTAGATTGCTGCCATAAGCAGTGCGAAAGCACCTCAGCCCCTGGTGAGGGCTGCACGGAGGTGGTTATAATAGATCGCAAAGGTATCACAGGTCAAGATAGTGCACGAAGTAACCTGCGCAAAGGTAGGCATAGTTGGAATAAATCACCCCTTAAACATCTCCAGGGTGCAGAAACTTGGTTCCAACATCCCCCATACTGATTCAGGTGAGACTTCAGTTCGCACACCGTGGGCTGATGCCAAAAGGGCCAGTAGTGTAGGGATTTGTTTGGCTAATTAACACCGAACCTGGGTTAGGCCCCATCAAGCCAACAAACACTGGACCATTTAACTAACTGAATCACTGTAACATTGAACCAACCACTGAATCAAGTATTGAATCAATCACAGATCATTGAATACCAATATTGAACCATACCCAGTCACACTTCTACAACATTATAACTGATAAACACATCAAGACATCATTAAAGAACAACAACAAATAATATATACTTCATCAATTCAATCAACATCCAAACACCTGTAAACAAAACAGATCAAGCAACAATATAAAGGAAAATTATTTCATAATATATATGTGACTAATGTGATGCATATCCGTGTATGTACGCCACTATCCAAAAGCCAAACTGCGTATATATTGTTAAATTACTTAATCAACTCTGTGTTGCACATCATAATAGATGAAAAACCCATATCTTTGCACACATATTGTCAATGTCACATATTACTACACATTCAGGTCATACCATCACTATAACCACAAATCTAACATCGTTAGCTACATAGACATAAATATATCAAGCAAATATATCTATTAGTCTTTAATAGACTTTCATATCTATCAGTTCAGAGTATTTTCCCTGCTCCCTGGTGCACACTTGTGCCAGATCAAATCACACATGAATAAACCATTCACTTGCACACTTAACTCCTTGATCTCCATCTCCTTATATAGTTTTTTCCTTTTCCAATACCATAGGCCAATCCATTGGTAAAGTTGTTAGTATTCGTTGATCGGATCAAATAGACATTGTTGCCACAATTACTATGGAAACTTACCATGGTAATGACCTTTGGTATCCATTTTTCCATGGTTTGGATTATGTATGCGACTTTTGTTCACAGGAATTGTGTATGTACGCGACTATTCTTCAGAGGGTTCATGTATACTTTTAAAACTTTATAATTCCCATCTTTTCTCAAGTGAAACCTCTACCAAGGCTGCCAACATACTTCCTCATTTATGAAATACCTATACCAATATTCATGTTATATGAAATAACTATATAGTCATCTTGATAACATATTTATTAAGTAGGTTTCCATGAAGGACAACGCATTAGCCATAATGCTAACAAATCCTACACTCATTAGCCTTAGACCATAGTTATGTCAAATATATAATTTAATCTCACTCATAAGAGGGAAAAACTAATTTTTTTATGCAACATAGGAGCTTCTAAATCTACCAAGTTGAAAGTGATCTCTTTTAACTTTAATAACTCTACAATCAACAAATTTATGTTCAAAGTTACGACACTTATGGTAGTTACTAAAAAATAACTTTGGGTACTTTTGATAGTGCATTTGTTGAGTTCGAGTAGATCTATTTAGATTTTTTCTACTTGCTTGTTGGTGAACAAATCTATGTTGAGGTGCTTTTATTTTGACAGAATTGTTACCTCTCTATTTTTCTTAGAATTTGTCATTGTTTCATCCTTACTAGTTCTCCCTTTAAGTGCCTTCACATAGCTTTGATTTCCCTCATTTTTTTAGGACTTGGAGCTCAATTCTCCTTTTGCAGTTTGTTGAGATTCATTGTACCCAAGACCAAATTTTCTTGCTAATGGTCTTTGAGAGCTGAGAGCTAGTCTTTTAAGTTTCCTTACAAATTCATCCATCTCATCATCTAAATCATAACTGGAGTAGTCTTGGTGTATTTTGTGTTTTTTGGATTTATTTGAAGCTTTGACTTTTGATTCCTTTGGCTCTAACTTCTCACTTCCAATTCTCATCTCATAGGAGGTGAGGGTTCCATGCAACTACTCCATTATTAGATACTTTAACTCTGTCATTTATTCTATGGTTGATACCTTAGAATAAAATCTCATTGGGAGTGATCTGAAGACCATTTGGACATCTACCCCTTCTTTAAAATCTTCACCAAGCCCTCTAATCATATTGGATACTTCATCAACTCTAAGGAGGTATTCAATAATGATTTCTTCTTCATTCATTTTAAGACTTTCAAATTTCATCCTATAGGTTTGAAGTTTAGCCTCCTTTGCCTTTATATATCCTTTGTAGTAGTTCTTGAGCTTATCCGAAGCTTCTTTTGCTGATTTTCAATGCATCACCTTTATCAACTAAGATTGGTAAAGACTAGTTACAATTATTTTCTTGGCCTTTGAATTAGTGTTGTATGCTCTCCTTTCATCAGGATTTGTAGGTGGAGTTGTTGGTACTGTGTATCCATATACTATTGCAACCGATACATCCACTCCAAGAGACATGATGTATGCTTCCATTTTAACTCTCCATAATACATAATTAACTCCATCAAAGACTAGCACTATGTTGGTGTAGATACCTTGATTTGCCTTATTTTCAATGATTTCCTGTGGATCTACCTTCCAATGTTTAAACTATATTTCTTGAAGAAGCCTACTCTGATACCAATTGTTGGGAATTAAGAATTACTAAGAGTGGGGGAGAATTAGTAATTATAAAATTTTATAATTGTTTAAACAAGCATTCATCAATATATAAAATATACACAACAAGAAGAAATTAACATCACATATAAACACAAATATTTAACATGGATACTCTTTAGGGAGAAAAAACACCAAACCTTTGTTTACAATATGATGTAAAGTATGAGCACCAACTCTGTTTACATCAATATTTGTGAGCACCAACTCACAAGAGGCTCCAACCCCCTCATATCCTCAAGTAACAACTTGCTTGAGGTACCAACCTCAGATATATGTAGGCACCAACCCACTTTTTCCAATCTGATCTACTTTTTTCATGGGATTTTCAAATGGAGACCACTGGAAAAATAATTAAATTTTTGGTTAATCCACTTCTAACCATGTTCTATAGCTCCTCAGCCTTAACAAGCTTCTCAATATTCAAAATTCACACACACTACATTTGTTTGCAACGTTAAAATCTAGCGATTCACTCACTATCAGGCTCTACTACTCTCTGTCTATTTTTTTCCCACACACATTTACTCAAAGTGTCTCACTTTCGCAGATACTTCACTGTTGTTCTTTTATTTTCATTGATTTTACACACTTCTTGAGAAAAATAGCTTCACTTATCACTGGGGTCAAGAGAGAGCTTCAATTAATTTCTTGTGGCTTGAGATTGTACTCCACTAACTTAGCTCATGTACAACATGTGAACTTTTATTTCTATAAAATTGGTTCTTTGTTCTTTTCTTTGGAATGTCAAATATCAACCTCCCCATTTTTCACCAACCATGGTCCCTCCCATCTCACATATCTCTACTTAAATCCATTGTCCTTTACACAATATCCATATTTTTAAGGTTACACATGATTTATTGTTATGAATCACTTATAATTATGAGATCAAGTCCCATATTCTCGCATTTCTCAACTATCCAGTTGCACAATTATTTCTTTAATTTTCAAAGAGATTTGATTCCAAATCCTCAAATATGCATGCTATTAAAGTCTTAGCGCTCTTACCGGCTGATGAACCTCATCATTGAGTAATTATATGGGCCTTATTTGTCCTTAATTCACCTCCTAGCTTAGTCAAACCAACTATTCTCACAACTTATTGCATACTTTTGATTATATTTTGTTTATGAGATGAGTTAGAGTTGGATATTTTGCTTTGTGGTCTAAAGTGCATGTAATGCAGGAATAAAGGATAAAAGCAAGGAAAAATGTAGGCATAAAGGATAAAAGAAAGGAACTATGGAAAATACCTTGGTCAAAACTCGAATGGGACAAGGGAGAGTAATTATAGGAGGTAAATCCTCCTCATTTACTACCCCTCCATTCGAATATTCCTCCATCATCGGAGTGCAAACAACCATCACTTTGAAGACTAGAAGACAGCCGAGCAAGTGAAAGTGACAGAAACCAGTTTATCAGATGTATAAGTAGAGAGGCTTAGGACCTCATTAGGATTCAGATTTTTATTGTAAAACTCTACTTTATTCATGAACTGCAAGACTTGTGACAGTTTGTTATGTAATCCATGGTTTTTATAATGAAGATGAGTTCTGTTTTGAGCCAACACTGAGTTAACTCAGAGGGCTGAAGCTCTTGGGTTAGGGCCCAACCCGAGTAGCCAAATCTCCTCTTTACTATACATATATGCTAGTATAGATTCCTGGTTTTCATCATTCATTTGATTAAGTAGCATAGATTTATGTTCTGTTCATTTGCTTAAGTAGCTTCCTCGTTCTGTTCATTTGCTTAAGTAGATTCATGGTTTTCTGCTTATTTGTTTAAGTAGCTGCATTTTCATTACAACAGTATAGTGTAGATTATTCATGGTTTTTCTGTTCATTTACTACCATAGTTGCATTTGTTGTAGTTTACTTCCATTTCTTCCTTCTTTCAATTTACAGGTTAGCTCAGAGAAAAAGATCACCATAAGGTTGTGTGCAGGTGTCTCAGCCTCATCTCCTCCCTCTGGGACCATGACTTGAGGAAGAGACCCTTCAACAACCCCAAAAACACAGGTTTCTGGTTCTCGCATGAGCTATGGAGTTTGTTGTTCGATGCAGTTATTTGTTCACCCTCACTGGTTTTTCTGTTGTTTTCCTTTGAAACCTCCTTCAACATGTTCTTCATGCATTGCTTCCTCGCCGTCCGATCCACAAAAAACCTTCATAATCACCACCCGATTCATCATTTTCTCCAACTGTTGCCTCGCGTGAAGTCTTCCACTTACTTTATGCGCTTTAAACCCCCACTGTTGATCTGTCTCGCTTGATTCGATGGCTATCGCGTCACCCGATCAACAACTAGCTTGGCCGATCTCCACCGTTGATTAGCCCTTCCTGATCCAATGGCTATCAAGAAAACTCGTGCAGATTATTGCACGATCGTTATCCACACGAGAGCACACGAGAAAAGTAGTTTTCTCATGCTATGTGTCGCACAGTAAGGCTAATCGCGTGAAATTTCAAAATTCCACTTACAGCCTTGAGGGCGCGCGAGAAACTACTTACTGCCTTAGAAACTCGCTCCATCATTTTTGTACGTTTCTCTTTCCCGCGATACGATCTCCGCCGTCCATCCTCTGGTTAATCTTTTCTATCCATTTCTGGACTTAATCCGTGCGATAATATCTCAGTTGTTCATCACTTTGTTACCATGTCCATCCATCTCTTGACTTAACCTTCGCGATAAGACCTCAGCCAGTCATCCTGTGCGTTCGCCATGTTCATCCATCTAGTCACTTAAGCCTTCACGATAAGATCTCCACCATTCATCTTTTGTTCGTTGATCGATCCAACAATCCCTATGTGCTACTGTGTCCTTACGTCCTCCTTTCATTGATTTCGACCTCCAATTTCTCTTCCGCTTGAAAACTGAGTTAGCTTAGTTTCTTTGCTTACACCTCAGTATAGTTTAATGCTCTTTACCTCTGCAACTTAGATAGCAGCATTAGGTTAGTGTTGTTTTAGAAATTCTGCTTAGCATAGTTGTTTAATTGGTAAATTAGGTTAGGGTATGGTTTAGCATTACATGCTGTTTTCTTCATTACTGCAGTAGAGTAGCTCTCTCTTAGAATAGATTTGTTGTTCTTCCATCAAATAATTAAGATTCTTTTGACCCTATAGAAGTTTGGCTTGGAACCCCTAGGGTCTCTTGCCAGATGAGCAGTGACAACAGGCAGTACCTTCACTTTTACTTGTGCATATAGCATTGTCACCTCCAAGTTTGTACGAACCCCGGGTTGATAAGTAAAGCTGGTAGCCCTAGGAGTTGCAACATTCTTTTTGCAATACCTAGGCTCATCACTTTTTAATGTCGTTGCCGGGGAGGTGTCTAAGTAGAATGTGCTTATTGTTTTCTTCTATTTCTAGTCTCCAATTTTCTTCCATTAGTTTATTTATGCAAAAGTAATCTAGTTTCTTCCTTTCTTTTAGTTGTCATTATTTGATTTCCTTTCCATTCTGCAAGTAGAATTTCAATTCAGCAAGTAGTATTTTTCTATCAGTGGTCTTCCTTTAATCAACAATTTCATTCTGCAAGTAGAATTTCAATTTAGCAAGTAGTTTTTCTTGTTAGTGGATTTTCATTCAATCAAAAATTTCCTTTTTGCAGAGTACTTTCCAGCTTAAAAAAACAAAAAATCTTACAAAAACCAACCCAAAAACATTTCCTTTCATGCCTCATAGGAATAGGTAAAATTCAGGGAAATTCTTGTCAAATACCCCCACTTCATCCAACAATCAACCTTCTTTCTTCTTCAGTGACGGTGAATTAGAAGACCCTTTAGGTGAGCAACCTTACATATTTTAGGAACCTACAGGGGAAGAAGAAGAGGAAGAATCCATTCCTACTAAACCAATGGCTGAAAACTGAAGTGACAGAGGAAATAGAGAGAGAATTGAAGGTGCCTTCCCCATCAGGGAGACCAATGGGGATAATAAGATGAAGAATATAAGCCCCTTTACTCTACCTCATTTCCATGGCCTGACCATAGAGGACCCTGACACTTTCCTATTTTAGTTTGTAGTTATATGTCGAACCTATGACTATACAGATGATGAGCAAAAGTTAAAACTGTTTCCATCTACCCTCAAGGATGCAACATTGCCCTAGTTCATGGGTTTACCTAGAGATAGCATAAAAAATTGGGCTTAGATGCAACAGGATTTTAACAACAAATATAGGGACTACTGTAGGTCAAAGGACACTAAAGAAGAGATTTTTAGGATGACCATAGGCTAGGATGAATCCTTAGAAGACTATGAAGAAAGATTCCAGCTTAGTTACAAAAGGGTTAGGTGCACACTTAGCCCTGCGTCACTAAAGTTGGTCGTGCTTAGAGGAGTAAAGGAGGATATTTTTGATACCTTACATATGATAGCAGGAGGAGATATCTACCAATTACTCTATGAGGATATTAAGACTATATTTAGTAACCATTCTAGGGCAACCATGAAAAACGGTAGGGGTAGTCAACCTATGGCCAGTACATCATCCTCCAACTCATCCATCAAGGGTGAAATTGGAAATATGTTGGAAGATTTCAAAAGTGATATGCTACAAACCCTTGCCTTGAAATTGGACACCATGAACATCAAAAGGAAGCAAGAGGAAGCAGAAATAGCCCTGGCCATATTTTGTACTAGATGCACTAGGAGGCATCCTAGGAACGAATGTCCATTGAATTGTATTAAGATTTGCTCAGTCTGTGAAGAAAACCACTCCACAAACAAATGCACTTTTTTACCTGGACTCAAAGTTGTATATCAAGGAGCTGAAGGGGTCACTGAGCATATTTTCTACATCAACCAAAGGAGGCCTCCTGGGCCTAGACCATACCAGCAGGGTATGCAAGGGTCATCCCATGCATATTACAACCCCAAACAAACCACAACTATACCTTCTTGGGGACCCCCTGCTCATCCTTCCTGGTCTACACCCCCTCCTTGGTCTTATGCATCTCAGTATCATTCCTAGCCAGCTAGCCAGTCATTTCAACCTTATGTTCAGCCACAACCTCAGTGGAATACACCACTCCATGGGTGGAGGCCCCACTTCAACAATGTTCCAGCCTTATTGCCTCCACCACCTACCCAACCACAACTCCTGCACTCTGATCCACCTAATCAACCCCAGATGCCTACCCAACCAAATCTGAACCCAAACAATAGGCAGGGTCAACAAGTCTACAGTGGAGAGACATCATACCTAGCTTATGCTGTAGAAATCCAGGAGATCAACCTAAGATCTGGGAGAATTCTCCCTGATAACCAACCTCCCTCTCCACATAGGGAGGTTGAGGAAGAAATAGAGGAAAGCAACCTTAAAGTAAATCCACCCTTTCCTGAGAGATTAAACCAACCACTCCAGCCTACCCCAGAAGAAACTAAACTTTTAGGAGAATTGAAAAATCTATGTGTAAAGATCCCCCTTCTCCAGGAAATCAAGGATGTTCCCATTTACAATAAATTGATTAAGGAGAAGTGCTTCAAGCATCTAGGAAGAAGAAAAAGGGATGCCCCTACCATTAATGTCATTGGGCAGTTGTCTGACTTAATGCTGGGGCAGGTAATATGTCCAAAATATTTGGACCCTGGAAGCCCTATAGTAGATGTGCACATCAATGGCACCATTGTCCCACACACTCTGATTGACCTTGGGGCTGCCATTAATGCGATGACCAAGGACACCATGATCAAGCTCAACCTCCAAGGGTCATTGAGGAATACTAGAATAGTTCTGCAACTTGTAGACCGTTCCACAGTCACCCCTGAGGGAATTGTGGAGGATGTGATGGTCTCCATTGACTCCTGGGAGTACCCTGCAGATTTCCTAGTTCTCCAGCCTAAGGCTAAGCTTACTGGTTACCCTCTCATCCTTGGGAGGCCATGGTTGGCCATAGCTGATGCTTACATTAGCTGCAGAGCTGGGAATATGACCATCAAGAATGGGCATATGTCCAAACAATTAGTCCTAGAACCTCTTGTTCGACCTTCTCTAGAGCATGATTTACCTTTATAGTTGGAGGAGGAGGAAGAAGATGAGGTTTATTCTACCCAACTTTATGTTTTGGAAGCAACCATAGGAGGAGGACAGCAAGAGGAGGATGACTTAATTGAGCACCTGCTCCAAAGTCCAACTCCTAGTTCATTACCATTAGAAGAAGAAGTAAGGAAAACCCAAAAAAATCATCCAATTGACTTATGCTTGGCCAATTCCAACCCACTCCGTGTCAAAACCATAGAATTTGGCCCGGAGAAACCTTTGAAAATTAATCCATCTCTGTCTGCTCTTGAAGAGGAATAGTTATGCAACATGTGAGAGAAAACCTAGAAGCCTTCGCTTGGAGTTACAAGGAAATGAAGGGATTACACCCCTCAGTGTGTACTCACCACATATACATCAAAGAAGGTTGCAAGCTAGTTAGGCAACCACAAAGGAGGATGAATCCAGCTCTTAAAGACATAGTCAAAGAAGAATTGCAAAAACTGCTAGATGCAGGATTCATTTACCCTATCTCAGAGAGTAAGTGGGTATCTCCTTTAGTGTTAGTTCCCAAGAAAAATGGTAAGTGGAGGATTTGTGTTGATTATAGGGAGTTGAACAAAGCCACAAAGAAGGATCATTTTCCCATACCCTTCACTAACCAAGTGCTAGATGGCTTGATAGGGAAGAAGTTTTTTTTCCTTCCTAGATGGATTCAGTGGGTACAACCAAATCCAAATTTTCCCACAAGACCAGGATAAGACCACATTCACCTATCCTTGGGGTAATTTTTCCTATAGAGTCGTTCCTTTTGGCCTATGCAATTCCAATGCCACTTTCCAGAGAGAAGTCTTGAGTATTTTTGCTGAATTAGTACATGATGCAGTGGAAATTTATATGGATGATTTTACACCTTATGGCTATGATTTCCAAGAAGCCTTGACTAACCTAGGCAAGGTATTACACAAATGCATTGAAATGAATCTGTCTCTTAGCCCAGAAAAATGTGAATTCTTAATGACTGAAGGGATTGTGCTAGGTCATTCAATATCTCAGCAAGGACTGCAGGTGGACCCAAACAAAATAACAATCATCTAAAGGGTCCCACCTCCACAAAATCAAAGAGATGTCAGGAGTTTCTTAGGGTTAGCTGGATATTACCGAAGGTTCATAAAGGACTTTAGCAAGTTGGCCTCTCCTTTGTTTGGGTAGTTTGCCAAAGATTCTGAGTTTATATGGTCAAAAAGCTGTCAAGAGGCCTTAGACATTCTAAAGGGTAAGTTAATCACTGCACCAATTCTCAGAGGCCCAAACTGGGCCCTCCCTTTTCATATTCATGCTAATGCCTCACACAAAGTCATAAGAGCAGCCTTAGGTCAGGAAGAGGAGAAATTTCCTTATGCCATCTATTTTACCAGTAAGAACCTGTCAAAGGTTGAGCTAAATTATACTGTGACCGAAAAGGAACTCCTAGCTGTTGTGCATTCATTAAACAAATTTAGGCATTACATTACAGGCTATCAAACATTTGTGCATACTGATCATGTTGCAATCAAATATTTAATGAACAAACCAGATGTAAATGCTAGAATTATAATATGGTTGCTTTTATTACAACAGTTTGATCTAACTATTGTTGATAAGCCTAGTAAGGAAAATGTTGTTGCAGACTTTCTATCTAGGATGAATTTGCCTATAGGTGAAGAAGGAATGGTGGATGACTAGTTACCAGATGAGCATTTTTTTCTATTTCAGTTCTCTCCCCATGGTTTGCTGATATAGCAAACTATTTGGTATCAGCACAGTTCTCACCAAACTTGCCCTCCAAAGAAAAGAGAAAGATAGTCAGGAAAAGCACCCCCTTCACCTGGATTGGGGGCAATCTGTTCAAACTTGGCCTAGATTAAATCTTGAGAAGGTGTGTAAGGGAAGAGGAAGTTTTTGACATCCTTCTGACCTTTCATGATGGGCCTTGTCGAGGTCACTTTGCAGCAAAGAGGACAACATTAAAAGTGTTACAAGAAGGCTATTATTAGCCTACTCTTCATCAGGATGTGAAAAAGTACATTAGTCAATGTGAATGGTGCCAGAGGATGGGAAAGCCTACTCCAAGAGATGAAATGCCGCTACAACCTCAAGTGACTTTCAAGCCATTTGACAAGTGGGGCATGGGCTTCATTGGGCCTATCAAACCTCCTTCAAAGAAAAAGCAATACATTATTCTGTGCACTGATTATTTGACTAAGTGGGCTCAAACCAAGGCAATTAAGGCAAAAACAGAAGAGAAGGTGGCTGAGTTCCTAGGGGAGAATATATTCTACAAATTTGGGTACCCTAGAGAGCTAGTCATAGACCAAGGTAGCCAGTTTAGCTCCAAAATGATTGAACAACTGCTCAGCCATCACAAAATCAAGCATAGGACCTCCACTCCTTATCATCCACAAGCTAATGGACAAGTGGAGGTGACCAACAGGGCACTGGAGAACATCTTAACCAAGGTAGTGAGCAGCAGCAGGAAGTATTGGACAGAGAGACTAGTTGAGGCCACCTGGGCCTATAATACAACATGGAAGACCACCACTAGATTTACACCCTATGAGCTAGTCTATGGGAAAAAGGCTTTGTTGTTCATTGAGTTTGAATATAACACATTGAGGATGGCAACCCAACTAGATTTGGATCTCAGTCATGCACAGAAAGAAAGATTGTTACATTTGAATGGCTTGGATGAATTTAGAATGCAAGCCCTCCTACATACAGAGATAGTTTAGCTTCAGAGGAAGATTTGGCATGACAAACATATTAAGGAGAAGCAATTTCAAGAGGAAGACTAGGCATTGTTATATGATTCTAGGTATAAAGACTTCAAGGGCAAGCTAAGGACAAGATGGCTCAGACCTTATGTGGTGGAAAGATGCCATGATAATGGTTCAGTGCAAATCAAAAATATAGATGAAGAAGCCATTCCATTGCTTGTTAATGGACATCGATTGAAAATGTACAAGAGGCCTTTATCAAAACAAGAGTTCATTGACAATATCAATAAGACAATGATGATGGTGGAGCAAGTTCTAGCTCCTCCCTCATCAGGGCACTGAAAAAGAGAAAAAAGAATAAGGATTCAAGTGAAAACCTCCATGAGGCGCTTGAGTCCCATATTTGGGTTGAAAACCTTGCGAAGTGGCCCAAGGATGAGAAAAAATGAAAAAGAGTAAGAAGATCCATGGGTGAAAACATTCCTTGAGGCACCCAGGGTAGATATCTAGGGTGAAAACCTCTCTAAGGCAGCCTAGGTGTCTTTTAAAAAAAAAATGTAATAATAAAAGAAAAAAACATAATTGTTATTTGCAGGTGGGTGAGAAAGACAATCAAAGAGCAAAGAAAAGATCCAAAGGTAACCCTGCCTAACATATATTCATCTCCTCCACTCCTTACCATGCATCCATCCATCAATTCCATTGTTTTTCACCTCATTACTTCAATTCAGGTGAAGATTGTGTTTTATACAAGATCCCCTGAATGGTAGATTGGTTAGGTCCCCAAAATTCATACTAGAAATGATCTAACCAATCACCTCAACCATCATCCCTGCATCCACACACACTCCTACTCCCTCTGTCCATTCATTACAGCATCCTCACAACACCGGCCAGCAACATGATCAGGAAATTCCAAGGGAGACACCAAACATTGGCAAGTGGTAATCCAGGAGCTCCACAGCAGCAGAAACAACATCAGGTCTAGAAGCTCCATAGCAACAGTGGTAGCATCAGATCTCAAGTCACAGACACCACCAAAAGCCAAGAAACCGTCAGCAGACAGCAGAGGAGGAAGAAGAATGACCATGCAGCAAATAGACAATGCAACACCTCTGATCTTTGACAACTGCAACATGGCATCAAGACCATAGGTAAGTATCCCACTCACTCACTCATATGAATCATTTGATAAAAAGTTGTAAAGGTTAAGAGGTAGTTGGTTTATAAGTGAAAATGTGGCAAAAAGGAAATTATTTTTAGAAGGTGAAGAACCCATAGAGGATAAAAATGGAGTAAGGAGGGACAGTCTACCATACCCATGGAGTGAGGTAGGCTACCAACTCATCAAATATATCTCATATGAGGGTAGATACAGTGTTGTTTATGGCTACCATTTTAGGATGCTTGAAGAACTAAGATTTTGGGTAGAAACACCAGTTCACCAAAGACTCAACATGCCCTATTTCTTGATATAATCACTCATAGACTCCAACAAAAAAGTAAATGAAGGGAATTCCCAACAGTTGGCTCACCATGGGTTGATCAGGATCCTCATTAAGGATGCCCTCCAAAACCTTAGGATCCCTATAAAATGGTCAGTCTTTAGAGACTTACCAGCAGAGGATGACATCAAAACCCTCACTTATGATGTTAGTCCTTATATCACTGAGGAGAAGGTGAAACAAGAGGAAGAAGATACAAATCTAGATGGGGATGAGATGGATGAAAAAGAAACTAATACAAACGAACATGATGAAGCAAAAGGGAAGGAGGATGATGTTGAAACAGCAAGAGGAAGAAGGCATTGAAATAGAGGAGAAAGAACAACAAAAGGCCATCCGGTGTAGGATGCCAGCTAAATCCTATGCTCCTTACCTCATAGAGCAATGGTTGCAATTTCAGATTAAAACACTAGCACAAAGGGGCACCATGCCATTTGAGGACTACCGTTAGTTTATTGATCTTTGTGATCAAAGAGCACTAGAGGATGGGGCCAAAATGGCTAAGTTTTACTTGCACAACATGGCCCTCACAGACATGAATATTTGGGATCCTAATGCAGAGCTAGGAGATCTACAATTAATCGCTTTTGCATCATTTATGAACCATAAGAAGTCAAGGGCTGCAGAGATGAAAAGAACATTGACCAAAGAGAAAAAATGAACCTCTTTTCATCATATCTGAACAATCAAACCCGATGGCCCTAATCAACACCCATAATCTAATTGTAAATGATCCTCAGCTGGAACCTAGATATCTTGTTGCCCAAGAGCAAGCCATTTCAAATTTTGAGGATATGTTTATGCTGCTAAGAGATGATAACATACATGCTTGCTAAAGGAGATGGAAAACACTGCCACATAGCTTGAAGATCAGAGAATATCACTCCCCTCAAAGGTTGAGAGAGGCACTCAACAGGACACCTATGTACAAGCAATCAATGCAAAGGTTGAAGTTCAATTGAATAGGCCTAAAAATTAGTCCACCACTACTCCTAGAGATGCTAGAAAGGAGAAAATAAGAAGAGGAAAAGAGGCAGTGGGAAGGAGTAGAAAGGAAAGCAGGCTTCTATAAACAAGAAGAAGAAACCACAACAGAAACATGGGATGTCAGAGAGGCTACCAGAGCAATGAAGGACATGGACATTAACTAAGTTTCTCAGAGGATGAGAAACACTTTTAGTAGGGGGGTGATGATGAGCCTCATCATTGAGTAATTAGATGGGCCTTATTTGTCCTTAATTCACCTCCTAGCTTATTCAAACCAACTATTCTCACAACTTATTGCATACTTTTGATTATATTTGTTTATGAGATGAGTTAGAGTTGGACGTTTTTCTTTGTGGTATAAAGTACATGTAATGCAGGAATAAATGATAAAAGCGAGGAAAAATGTAGGCATAAAGGATAAAAGCAAGGAACTATGGAAAATACCTTGGTCAAAACTCAAATGGGACAAGGGACAGTAATTATAGGAGGTAAATCCTCCTCATTTACTACCCCTCCATTCGAATATTCCTTCATCATCGGAGTGAAAATAGCCATCACTTTGAAGACTAGAAGACAGTCGAGCAAGTGAAAGTGACAGAAACCAGTTTATCAGATGTATAAGTAGAGAGGCTGAGGACCTCATTAGGATTCAGATTTTTATTGTAAAACTCTACTTTATTCTTGAACTACAAGACTTGTGATAGTTTGTTATGTAATCTATGGTTTCTATAATGAATATGAGTTCTGTTTTGAGCTAGCACTGAGTTAACTGAGAGGGCCGAAGCTCTTGGGTTAGGGCCCAACCGGAGCAGCCAAAGCTCCTCTTTACTGTACATATATGCTAGCATAGATTCTTGGTTTTCATTGTTCATTTTCTTAATTAGCATAGATTTCTGTTATGTTCATTTGCTTAAGTAACTTCCTGGTTCTGTTCATTTGCTTAAGTAGATTCATGGTTTTTTGTTTTTTTGTTTAAGTAGCTGCATTTTCATTACAACAGTATAACGTAGATTATTCATGGTTTTTCTATTCATTTGCTTTAGTAGTTTCATTTGCTATAGTTTACTTCTATTTGTGTCTTCTTTCAGTTTACAGGTTAGCTCGGAGAAAAATATCACCATAAGGTTGTGTGTAGGTGTCTCGGCCTCATCTCCTCCCTCTAGGACCATGACTTAAGGAAGAGACCCTTCAGCAACCCCCAAAACACAGGATTTTGGTTCTCACATGAGCTATGGAGTTTGATGTTTGATGCAGTTATTTGTTCACCCTCACTGGTTTTTCTGTCATTTCCTTTGAAACCTCCTTCAACACATTCTTCATGCATCGCTTCCTCGCCGTCCGATCCACAACAAACCTTCACAATCACCGCCTGATTCATTATTTTCTCCAACTGCTGCCTCATGTGAAGTCTTCCACTTACTTTATGCACTTTAAACCCCCACTGTTGATCTGTCTCGCCTGATCTGACAGCTATTGCGTCACCTGATCGCCAACTAGCTTAGCTGATCTCCACCATTGATCAACCCCACTTGATCCAATGGCTATCGCATAATCTCGTGCGAATTATTGCATGATCGTTATCTGCCTGAGAGCACGCGAGAAAAGTGGTTTTCTCATGCTACGTGTCGCGTAGTAAGGCTAATCATGTGAAATTTTAGAATTCTGCTTACAGCCTTGAGGGCATGCAAAAAACTAATTACCACCTTAGAAATCCACTCCATCATTTCCACATGTTTCTTATTCCTTCGATATGATCTCTGCCATCCATCCTCTGGTTAATCTTATCTGTCCATCTCCGGACTTAATCCGCACAATAAGATCTCAGTCATTCATCGCTTCGTTACCCTATCCTTCCATCTCTTGACTTAACCTCCGCAATAAGACTTCAGTCATTCATCCTATGCGTTCACCCTGTTCATCCATCTAGTCACTTAAGCCTTCTCGATAAGATCTCCACCATTCATCTTCTTTTTGTTGATCGATCCAATGGTCCCTATGCACTACTGTGTCCTTACGTCCTCCTTTCATTGATTTCAACCTCTGATTGCTCTTCCGCTTGAAAACCGAGTTAGCTTAGTTTCTTTGCTTACACCTCAGTATAGTTTAATGCTCTTTACCTCTGCAACTTAGATAGCAGCATTAGGTTAGTGTTGTTTTAGCAATTCTATTTAGCATAGCTGTTTAATTGGTTAATTAGGTTAGGGTATGGTTTAGCATTACATGTTGTTTTCTTCATTACTGCAGTAGAGTAGCTCTCTCTTAGAATATATTTTCTCTTCTTCCATCAAAGAATTA
This sequence comes from Pinus tabuliformis, assembly GCA_031772625.1. Taxonomy (NCBI): domain Eukaryota; kingdom Viridiplantae; phylum Streptophyta; class Pinopsida; order Pinales; family Pinaceae; genus Pinus; species Pinus tabuliformis. Next base: position 1,020,108,491 of record CM062820.1, on the reverse strand, counting down.
AGCTTATTTTGACCCTATAGAAGTCTGGCTTGGAACCCCTGGGGTCTCTTTCCAGATGAGCAGTGACAACAGGCAGTACCTTCACTTTTACTTGTGCATATAGCACTGTCACCTCCAAGTTTGTATGAACCCCGGGTTGATAAGTAAAGCTGGTAGCCCTGGGAGTCATAACATTCTTTTTGCAATACCTAGGCTCATCATCGACATCACATGCCTAAGTCCAGAATTGTGAGCTTATTTCACCACATACCTTATTCAATCAATAGGACTCTTCCATTTGTCCTCTTATGCTTGGTCCATGTTGTTGGCTTGAGGGGGCCTGACCCAGGTTCAACGTTGATTAGCCAAACAAATCCCTACACTACTGGCCTTTTCGGCATCAGCCCGTGGAGTGCGGACCAAAGTCTCACCTGAAGCAGTATGGGGGGATGCTGGAACCAAGTTTCCGCACCCTGAGATAGTCGTGATGTCGCTTTATTCCCTTTATTCGTGCCTGCGCGTAGGCCACTTTGCTCTAGGGCCTGCCAAATGAGCCCTCTATTCCGTCCTTCAATACCTCCATGAAAGGGTATGGCTGACCTTCGCGTAGCCCTAACCCTCAATCTAGACACTTTCGCGCTGCTAAGGCAATGTACCATGCAGATTCCTAAACTAGTCTAAGTGTCTTACTTATCTTACTAGATGCTAACAGTTAGCACCGTGTAACCATATATTCTTATATGCGTTCAGTTATCCAACATAATCATACATATTCACACATAACGTAAGCATTATAAAGGAAATTCATACATAAAATGATAAGATGCATTAACTGGAACAAAGACACAAAAATTGCAGAATACTTCTCTTTATTAATATCTTCCAAGTGATTATAGACTCTAACAACCCTGCGCACATAGTTGCAGGGGTCTGCACACTTAGCTATGGACTTCAACCTTAGGCCTCTGCGCACTTAGTTGTGGACTTCAACCTTAGGCCTCTACGCACTTAGCTGTAGAGCCCCTACCTATGCTATGACCTGAAACTTAGACTTCTTACTTCAGAAGTATCACTCTCTTGTCTTCTTCATCATCAACTGATTTTTCTAACTACTTTGAGCTTAGCTCTTTTTATACAATCCCATGGTCCACAGACCATGGGTAGATCTCTTACAGTCGACTTTACTTTACAGAACTAAGGGCAGACAACCCTTTATGACTTATGATACCTACGTACTCTGTGACCATAAAATGTGGAGTCTTTACAAGTTTCTTACAAAATTGGACCAAAATATGGGTTTTTAGCCCCAAAATTGTCCTTTGGGGGATCCCGTTCCCAACAGGCCCCCAACACAAACATCATGACTCGCCCTCGAGTCAATCGGTAGGCGCGGAGATCTTTGTGCGAAGTCTTTCCAGCTCTACTCGTATGACTGCAACCTCAGCCGTGCACTGAGCTATCACCTGCTTCACGTCTTCCACTGTCTACTCGGTTACTGCTCCTGCGTTGTCAGCCTGAAGCTTTTGTTGTGTTGCCCGCAGAGTCGCAAGCTTGCCTTAAATATTTTCTGTTATTGCGTAAGCCTCCTGCAACTTGGCTAGTCTCTGTGTCAGCGCGACGGTTCACACTATGCCCTTGACCTCATCGTAGTGTTTTTGTAGCTCACGCGCTTACGTCTCTAACCTCTATACATTGGGGCCCTCCTGCAAGCTTGTTAGGACCTCAAATGACTGCTCAAACAACTGCGTGAAGTCTGCTACTTCACTAGCCACCACCGCTATTGCCTCTGTGAAAGCGGTCGCCCACTGTTCCTTCACTTCTAGTGGAGTTGAGGGATGGGCCCTCATCTTTAATTCTGTAATTTGCAGGTTCAACTCCAACTTAACCCACGCCATCTTAGTTTGAGTGTCATGCAACCCTATGACCAGCTTACAGATGCGTACCTCAACTGGCTCCTCCTCCAAAATGGCCAACTTTGGGACCATTCTGCATGCCTCCTTAATGACCTGCAAAATGTGATTTATCTGATTGGTCACCTCGGTCTCAACGGTGATGGCAACATTTCTCTATAGGGCCATCTGCTCATTATTGATTCGCTTTTCAATGATCACTTGGAGGGCACGGTGCTCTTGGGCTCTCAGCTCTGCAATTACTCCATCCTGTAAGAGATGGAGTGCTTTGCGCAGGAGCGCTGACAGTGGGCTTGTCAGCCTGTCAGCCTCATTCTCGATGGTCAGTGCTCCATCTGGCAGCACTATCGCACTGGAATTCTTCATGTGCAACATATTGGTAGCCTCTTAAGTGCCAATAGCCAGACTGGTAGACACCATGCCAGCCTGCATCACGCGGGTCTGCAACTACTGCAACCTTTTTTGGATGGCCCCTAAGATGATCTACTACTACTATTCACACTGCTGCAGGGCCTCGGCAGTGACATCCCTCACTGTGTTACCAATATCATGTAAATCACTTTCTCTTAATGTGATGGGGTCCAGCGAGTTCTTGGTCACCTTTGATTTCTTCCTGGGCTCTCCTTTCTCTAGCTCTCTCGGGCGCTTGATGTGGGTGGACGTCTCCTGAGGGTTCGTGCCATGCTACTCATCTGTCTCCTCCTCGGTCTCAAGTGAAGGTGACCTCGTGCCTTTGTCAAAGCCTTACTCTATCCCACTTGTATGCTTCCTTGTCTACTACGCGGCCTCGTGCTCTGCCTGAGCCTTATCAACAGCCTCCTTCTTCCTCTTTTCAGTCAGCTGTGTCATATTAAGCTTGGCCTCCTCCTTTTTCTTCTGCACGTTGGACTTGCTTCCGCCCACTGCCAAATCTATTGTAGAGTGCCACTTTGCTGGCCATTGATCAAGCACTGCATCAATGGCATCATCCGTTGCCAGATACAGCAAGTCGTACCATTTTTGCGTAGGGTCCTTCCACACCCTGATGGATACTTAATGGAAGTCTGCTTTAAACTCGGTGTAGCCGTACAGCTTGGCATACACCATAGGTGACAACCGCGACCATTGATTGATGGCCATCTAGATGTTCATTTCGATCATATCCAAAAGATCTTCTTGTCCCTGATGCGTGGTGCATCCTTGGTCACCCACATCGAAGCATACTTCGCTGCTTTAGGGAGGTATGGCTCGACTGAAGAGAACTGGCTATCCTCTGGAAGCTCCCATGCCACCAGCACAATTGACAGTAAGAGCCATGCATAGTGAAACGTCTTGCTGAGCTCTTGTGCTTCGCGACAATTTGCCAAGAACTCTCTGCGAAGGTAGTCCGACCAGTGGAATTGGAATCCTTCAACGCACTGTGCTGCGAGTGTGAAAAAAGGCGCCGACACCTCATTGGCGCAACACTTCCTCATCACCTTCCCCGCTAAGATTTGTGTGGCTACCTTCACATCAAGGTCCAGATGCTGGATATAGCATAATCCGCGTGGCTTCTTCACCAGTTTACATTTTTCGTTCATTGATTCTGCGAGAGCCTACTCGCCACCTTTTTCGCCAAAGATCATGGCCAGATTCTCTCCTGTATATGGTAGTCACGTTATCCAATGAATCAACCTATCTGTGATGGGTATTGGCTCCTCCAGCCAAAAACACCCATCATGCACCAAGCACAACAACTGCTTGATGACCAAAACTATCATCGGGGTGTGGTTGTAGTTTGGCACCCAAAGCAGGTTGAGTAACCCTGCCTTTTCTACTCCCTTGATCCACCTCTGTGGCTGCAATGCGGTCATTCCTGAATTCATATCAATGATGTGGCGTATCAGCTGCTTGGTCGCCAGGTGTGGGAACTTATCATGGTTCGCTAAGTCCCGGTCTTCAAGTTTCAGCAGCGGCACTCATGCCAAGCGTGGACCATTGAAAACATTTTCGTCTGGTAGTAGAGGGATTTGCAGGGGAGTCTTATTGTCATCAATGTCCTTCAGCACCTTGGAATTAGGCTTGCGCGGAGGGACATACTCCAGCAACCGAGTAATAGGGTCTACACCCTGGGCTTCAACCTCCTCGACTTCAACTCCCACATCCTCATCATCCATCGGGATGTCTTCAGTGTCTTCCTCCTCCAGCCCTAATTTTATAGCTTTTCCCTTCTCCTGTGTGGTGGGCTTCGATAGGTTTCTCCTTGGAAATGCGCGCACCGGTATGGCAGGTTGCTTGCCCTTCTTGTCCTTCACGGTTTCTTTAGTGGGGATTGGCTTCAGTCTTGGCATCTACGGTGATTTAGGGACCTCTGCTAGTTCTTCGGCCATTGCTGGAGAAGCTTCCTTTGTCTCCATCTCAACTTCCAGCACCGATTCTTCACCTGCAGTATCTACAGCTTCTGTGGGTGCCAACATGATTTTCTGTATGAACTCTTGTGTCTCCTTTGGGAATGTCTCAAACACTTTACTAGCTATCAAAAGCTCATAGTGCTCGCGATTCATGTGTGCCTGAGAGCTCAACAAGTCAATTCTCAAAATGCCAAGTGTTTTTCGTAGGACAGCCACTTGTTATTTATAGGGTATTTTGAATTCAAATCTGACTATTTGCCCCAAATTCGGTTCATTAATGCTGGATTGGCGGAAGATTTTCAAGGATCTGAGCCGTAAATTTTATCTTAAATTCCGGCCGCCCTCTCCATTTGGCCACATTTCAATTGTCAAATCATGAATAGTGACTTTAACGATCACTTTGCGACTGACCTGCGCGATTTCTCCCTGGGTAGCGTGACTCCCTTCACGCTGTCGTGGACCCTGTTACACGTCCTTGCTTTGCACCATCCTCCAATCGCGCAGCTCCGCAACCCGGGTAGTGTAGTTTATAGTCCCTTGCCTCCTTTCAGCTACCTAGAGCACTAAGACTGTGCTACTGTCATCTAGTCACATGGTCGGACCGTTGGTATATGGCTTCAAGCGATTACCATTCACCTTTCCTGGGAAGGGATCTCCATTCAATTTGACTAGCTATACCGCTCCTCCATCGGTAATCTCCTTAATGACATAAGGCCCTAACTAGTGCATCTTGAAATTCCCTAGAAATTTATCAAACTTACTATCATATAAAAAAACCAGGTCATTTACCTTAAAGGTGCACAGCTTAATATGTCGATCATGTCATGCCTTTTCGCGCTACTTTTGGACATGTTGGTGAAATCCAACTAGAAATCTCTCTTCCTCAATCTCATCCAGCTATGCGAACCTCTCCTCTAGGGATCCACGATTTGTCATACCTGTGATTTTTGCTATGCGCAAACTAGGCACAATATAGTCCATAGGCATTACCGCTTCAACACCATAGACAAGCCTAAAGGGGGTTTGTCCAGTCAACTTCTTGCATGTTGTTCGATAAGCCCATAGTACTGCAGGTATGCATAGGTCCCAATCACTTCGTTGAGCATTGCAAACCTTTGTCAGTGCGTTCTCCAGCACTTTATTGAATGCTTCCACCGTCCTGTTATCCTGCGGGTGATAAGGCATGCTCTTATGGTGATATGCCTGAAATTCCTCCCTTAGCGTGCTAATCGTCTCATTCAGAAAGTGTGTAACGCGATCACTCATCAAGATCTTTGGATAGCCAAATTGTGTTAGTACATGTTCAAAGAGGAATTTCACAGCAGTTGTGCCTGTGCAATCCTTCACAAGCTGCGCCTCCGCCCAACGAGTCAAATATTCTGTCACGGTGATAATGTACCTCGCTCCCGTCTTTCCTTGGGGTTGAATGGGTCCCAAAAAATATATCGCCCATTTCTTAAAGGGTTGTAATGTCATATGTGGATTCAAAGGCATCTCATCCCTCTGCAATGGCCTTCCAGTCCTTTGACACACATCACACACCTTGCAGTACGCTTTGGAATCCTGATGGTGGGTTGGCCACCACAACCCTGCACGTAGAATCTTCTGCACAGTTTCTCTTCCTGCATAATGCCCTCTCGCGGCGCCCCCATGAGCATCCACAAGGATGCTGCTTCTTTCAAACTCGGGTTCATACCATCACAATATCTCATCAAACCCCATTTTGTATAAATGCCCAACAATGACAGAGAAATCTGCTGCGCGCACCACTAATTCCTTCTTTTGCTGGACGGTGTATCCCTCTGGGGCAGTTCCTGTCATTAGGAAGTGTATTATATCCTCAAAATGACCATCCACGATGCACACTGCAAATAACTGTGCGTTAGGCAATCCCTCCTCCAAATTAGTGGGCTCTTCCCCTATTTCGATGCGCAACAGATGGTCTGGTCCCGCGTTCAGTTGTCCAGGCTTCACAATAACTTCAAAATCACACTCCTGGAATAATAACAGCCATCTGTAGATTCTCCCCCCTCAACACAGGCTTATTGACTAGGTACTTCAGCGTGGAATGATCTGTGTACATATTAAAATGGCCTCCCAACAAGTAATGTCTAAACTTCTGGAGTCATGGCTAACCCTTCGCGCTCGGTGGTGGAGTAGTTCTTCTCTGTCTTGGATAATATTCTGCTTGCAAACTCAATAGGATAGTCCAAGTCTTCTCCACCAGCTTGTGTCAGTACTGCTCCTAGCGTTATACATGATGCGTCGACATGTACATGAAACTCCTTCTTCCAGTTCGGGAAGACTAGGATTGGCACAATGACCATCTTTTCTTTCAATACATCTAGGTTCTTCTTACAATCTTTGTTCCAGCAGAACATGACATACTTCTTCAACAAATTCTCTGTTAGCGCTTGAAATTTCACCTCAGGCAGAGAAAGGTAAACCTCAAGGCAACATCAAACCATTTAGCCTCGTACCTAGCCCTACGGGGCAGGAGAAGGCTCTCTCTGGTCTATCTCGTAAAATTTTCAATAGATGAGATGACCAATAAGGTAACACTGATATTAGGCTAGTAAACTGATCAAAGAGTTTGATTTGGGGTTTTTTGTGTTTTTGGTGGCAAATTGAGGAGAGGGCAATTTTGGGTGCGGGGATTGGACACAGTTTCTGCAGGGGGTTCTTTGGGGCGAGTTAGGAGACAGTATTGATGCCTTTAATTGAGGTGGATGGTCAGGAATGAAAGATGAAGAGCTAAAGAGAGCAAACAATAACTTTGAATTCTCTTTAGACAGTAGAAAACATTGAAATTAAACAAACTTAAAAGCAGAGCATGGCAGGCATGAATTCTTACTTTAACACTTCATTTGTTTAATGTGCAGAAGTAAAAGAAAGGAAATGAGTCACATAACAAGCTTACAAGTACATTGAGAAACACACCATCAACACATGAGTCCACAAGAATCCCAAAGAGGACTGCAAAACCCTGGTCTTCCTTAGCCAAAAATTGCAGAGATACAATGAATAATACAATGATAGCTTATCCCTCAAGAGTCCAACCATGAAAATGAGCAAGAAAGTACATAATATAGATGATCTAACCCCTTTCCTTGCCTCCATGGGTCGAGCTCACTATCCTAGGAGCTGTTTCAACCACTTCTAAACTAAGCACTACAAACTAGGCAGTCAAAACAACTTGCCTCTATAAGCTAGGAAACCAATTCATTCATTTAATATTTACCCTTTTCATGAATGAATCTTCTAGAAATGTTACATAAGAGTAAAAGTGTCTAAAAAGTACAATAATTACATCAAATAGGATCACAATTCACCCCAAAAAGTCAAACTGGGTCAAACTGCGCTTTTCTGAGCTGTACAGTGCATTTTGGAAAAATCTGCCTGACGGGTCGCGCGCCCCTGCCTGACGGGTCGCGCGCCTTTGGAGCCATCTTTGGGGCACTTTCAGGTGGAAAAATTGAGCAAAAGTAGGCTTGTTGGAAAGGTCTGTGAGTCTACTTTCCAACCCAACTGGAATTTCTGAATTTGGAGTTCATTTGCCTTGTCAAAAATCAAATCTCCCAAGACTGCTTTCTGCAATTCAAAAAAGTGGCAGAAAGTCAATTTTTACTAGTTTTTTGACTTTCTGGAGGCCCAAAACTTCACCAAATCTCAAGTCCATCCATGAGCATGTGTAACTTTGCATGAAAAATCTGGAAATGCTGAGTTTTTGTCAAAAGGAGTTGCCATGATGAAGGGTCGCGCGGGGGGTGAGACCCGTTAATGGGAAAAACCTGCAAATTGCCTGAAAATGCCAAAATTCACCCAAAATTCTCAAAATTTCTTGGGATTTGTGCTGTGGCTAGGCTATTTAGTGCCTTGATCCTTGAGTGAAGCCTCAGCCAAGATACGGAGGGGATTTGGCCTCTTTCTCCGTTTTAGTGCCTCGGTCAACCGCCTTTGAAACATTTTCATTTTTGCCTTGCACACATGCATTCTTGCCCAGTAATGGTTCTTCATGTTCCTCAGCAATTTCTTCTCTTGGTTGGCCTTAGCCAACAGCCTCTCCAAGTGTGCATTTACCTGGATGAGCATGGACTCTCGGTCAGCGGGCAATGGGTCACCGGGTCTTCTTCGGTTCAAGATTCGGTCACTACGAATCCTCCACAGCTCATCAAGTGCTTTCTCATCCTCCAACTGTTTGTTGCGCTGCTCCAGGTATGAGATTGTCCATTGTGCACCTTCTAGTCTCTTTTGCAATACCTCATTTTCAGCTCTAAGGTGCTGAATGACCTCCTTTGCCTCTTGGCTCGGAGAAATGGCCTCAAGATCAACAAGCTCAATATCTGGAACTCCTGATGGCCCCTCATCAATCTTGGGCTGCTTGCCCCTCTGTGCTGCCTGTGCTGGTGATGAAGGCGAGACCCCTTCCACCTGCTGTGGAGATGGTACTCGCCGAGCTGCTGCAAATAAGGTCCTCGGGCCTTTCTGATAGGTAACCAGAGGTGAGGAGCTGACATGTCTAGTGACAGGGATGTCATGCTGCTGGGATGGTCCTCCCTCCTCATGAACAACCTTAGGATGTGGCGAGGGTGGTGCTGTGAAAAACTCACGAGAGATGAACTCCTCCCATGAGATGCCCTGCTGAGCTAACTGATGCAATACTACAAGCTGAATCAAACCATAATGGTACATGCTCCTATACTGTTGTGTCGGGCTCTTCCTCTGCAACATGGGCACCATCCTCTGAATGTTCTGATAGAAGAAAACAGGGATGCTCATCATCCTCACTCGGGTGAAGTGCATCAAGAGGCGAATATGATATGAATATACCTGTGAAAATCTGCCCTCAAAGGTGAAATAGTGCATGATGAGCCTCATCATGGGAGCATACTCGCTCCTGAGAAACTTGAATGGAAACACACCTGCCAAATGTCTCATCAATGGTGGCCGGACAAAAGGCTCAAAGTGAACATTATCCAGCACCTTGCGCTTATTCCACACCTCCCCAACATTAGGTATCCCTGTGGCATGTGAGATCACCTCGGGTGTCAATGTAAAGTTCACCCCTGCAAAGTTTGACATGTCCATCATGCAAGTGTAAAACAAATAGGCGAGCCAACTCTCTGTGGTGTTGAATCCGAGAGATCCTCTCACAAAACTCATAGCAAGACATATACTGAAAACATGTGACTGCCATAGGACAAGCCTGTAACTCTGCTAAAGAGGTGGGCTCCTCTCGCTTATGATGTCCACCCTTACCACCCTTATGAAGCTTCCTCTGTACCTCAATCTCTGAAGCTGATGACTGGTCATCACTTTGCTCATAGGTTTCGGTTTCTGACATTGTTTAAAGAGCAAAGTGGACAAACTGTGCTACTATTTCTGCCTGTAAAAAGCTGATTTATATGCTCAAGCAATTTGATGATTTAGAGGGTGCTTGAGAAAATTTGAAATGAGTTGGGAGGGAGGTTGCTTGACGGGTCGTGCACCTCGCCCAACGGGTCGCGCGAGCCTGACGGGTCGCGCCCGTTGAAAATTTGAACTGCGGGAAGCCTTCTGACGGGTCGCGCGCCTGGCCTGACGGGTCGCGCGCCTGTCCTACTCCCAATTTCAACCAGTTTCACTCAAATTCGCTTGGAAGCTCGCCCAATCTCTCTTGCAAGTGTTTTGGATGCACAATGAGAGTAAAAGGAGGGAGATTGGGTCTTTATAAATTCCATTTGAATAAATTTCATGCTCAAACCCATTTTCTAATGTTTCTCTTTGACACTTTATAAAACTGAATTTTTGGTTTCCTTTGTCCTGAAATTGACTCATTTAGTGCTTTTGCTTGATTCTTTTTGCAGGTAGATCATCTGAGGGATCTTGGCAAAGGGACCAGGGTTACATGCTGTCCGCTGAAGTCTTTTGAAATTTCATCACTTTTTACAAACATTTGAAAAATGACCTTGGCTTTAAAAACATAGTTTTTAAATCCAAGGTGAAAATTAACTGTACAAGATAAAAAAAAAATCTCGAATAAACATCTTTACAATCATCCCTATGGCTTTCTGAGCACTTATTGACCTTCAAAAACATGACCTTGTAAACATATTTGACCAAAACCCTAGACCTGGGAAATTGACCTCAAGACAAGACAAGACAAGCTTGAAAGAGTTTAATGACTGAAATGACCTGATCCAGCAATGCCAAGAGGGGTAAAATATACCAGCTCCTCCATCAGGGTTATGGCATGCCTAATGGGATGCAAAAATTTGACACTGATGAGACACCTACCTATGCAAATGCAAAGAGTTTTGATCGCTGATGGAGGGCTCAAGACCGACTCTAACATTGTCCATAGGCGCGGTGATCTAGGCATATCCTTTGATAAATTTTCTGTAATATCCCATATGTCCCAGGGTAGCGCGCAGCTGTTTCACACTCCTCGACGCTTCCAAGTTCAGTATCACCACAATATTTGTGGGGTCTACCATGAGTCCCTATCTGCAAACCACATGACCCAACAGGGTCCTAAAGGGAACACAAAACATACATTTCTTTAGGTTGAGCACGATCTGGTATCTTCAACAGGTATCCAGCATCAGGTGCAGGCTTGCTACATGGCGTTTTACCAGCCCAAACACAATCCAGTCATCAAAGTATACTTCTAAGAACTTATGAATAAATTCTTTAAACACAACAACAATTACGTGCAAGAATATCGCATGTGCATTATTTAGTCCAAACGGCATTACAGTGTACTGAAAACAACCCCACTCAGTCGCGAAGGTTGTCTTGCTCCTATCCTCCAGCGCGATTTTGATCTGGTGGTACCCCGAGAACCCATCAGTGAAGGAATATGCTTCCTAGCCACCTACATTGTCCAACACTTCATCAGTGAATGGAGTTGGGAAAGGATCATGTACGCAAGCATCATTCAGCTTTCTGAGATCCACACATATCCTTATTTCATCCTTCTGCTTCTTCTCTTGTACCACCATTGGGCTTACCCAGTCAGATTCTTCCACAGGTTCAATGATGCCTACCGCGAACATCTTGTTTAGCTCTAAGCAGACCTTCTTCTTATACTTCGGATTGAGATGGTAAGGCCTTTGCTTAACTGGCTTCGCATCGGGCTTCAACGTGATCTTCATAACACCTAGGTCCTCGATTATCCCTTTTAGATCCATAAAATTGGTAGGGAATAAATCCTAGTATTCGCAGAGCAATTTAGTGACCTTATCCACTATTGCGTCGTCCCAGTAATCTCCAATCTTCGCGAATTTGGGCTCTGCCTTAGTACCAATGTTTACTTGTTTTGTTTTTAGCAACATAGTTATATCTGGATTCTCAACCTACAGTCCTTCAACCTTGCGGTGACCTTTTGTTTCAGGGATGTTAATCTTTCATGGATCCTCGTCCTCTTCTTCAGAAGTTACATTATAAAATTCTAACACGTGACTCAGTTGAGTAGCCCATTCAGGATGAATCAGGTTTAAAGGATCCTGTGGTATCCTAAAGATTGTTACTTTCACCTCTTGTAGCGCTTAATCAATACTATTGAACCCATCTTCAAAACTGAATGTCATTATGAATCCTTCGTGCAGAATATCCCATTCACCTGTCCCATGGTGGAGCTCTGTTTCTACATACAAGTTCATCGGGATGACATCCAGGGTGTGACAAAACAAGTGCACCCATTCAGGTTGGGGCTTCTCTCCATAAGCCCGAGCCCATTTTTCCAAGTGCGAGCACGGATCATCTTTCCCATCATACTTGTCTGTCATTCCCACCTTCGGCTTCCCAAAGCATGTCCTCATCATTCTCCTACATTTGCACCAATCATCAAAGCTTCCCTTGTGCATACCCCACCATCTTGTGGGCGTAGCGTGCAGTGCCCAGTCCAACATCTAGAAGTGCTGCTTTTTTTGGTACCTCCCTCTCAAATGCATCCAGAAAAATATTGACATCGTTCAGGCCATCATAAGTAGGAATATTTCTTACCTCTGATGACACACAGTGTAGCAACCAGGTCATCATGTTGCAGCTCAGTGTGGTTACTTCGTGTAACTAATTCTGCCAGTGCTCTAGTTCTTCATAAGAGTCCGAGGTTCATGAAATCTCAAGATCCCATGTAAGTCGTGCATTCGCTATTGGATTCACCCAATCTTGGTCTCACGTTGTTATCTTATAGATATAGTCTAGATCATCATATTTCTCATAATCACGAACTGGTTCAGTATAGCGCGACCCTCAACAGGATCTAGGGGTACTATCACGTGTAGTGATTTCTTCTCAAATATCATCTTTCACTTCTTTAGACTGATCACCCCATTCATATCAGTAGCCCAATCAATTCCAAGGAGCGCCGGGTAGGAGTTTTTGTCATCCACAATTTCTATCACTTCAAAATTAGCCAGCATGCTCGCACCTTCAATATCTACAGTCACCCCTTGCAACCTCCCCATGGGAATTATTTTCTACCGATTCTCCATCCTTAGCTGAATTGGAGACCATTGTAGCGTGGGTCTTCCCATTCATTCCCAAGTCTGTTTTGGTAGGACGTTCGTGTCTGACCCCAGGTTCAAAATGACCTGATCCATTTCATACTCTCCTATCTGCGTGGTCAGTTTCATCTCTCATCCCGTCTTTGTTTTATGCTTTCCTATCTTTCAAACTATGTGTGGCTCACCCAGAGCGGTTCCAGTACATCTATTGATGAGCTCTTGTAACCCCTTCATAGCCTTACTATCGCACAATAACTTCATACAGGTCTCCATAAAAGTTGTAAGCATAGAAGGATCCATCTCCTGATCAGGCTTATCCTTGCTCCTTGAGGTGGAGGCCTCAGTGAAGCTCTTCTTCACTTCCATGAAGGTTTCACGTGCATGCTCCAAATCGAACTCAGCCTCCTTCACTGGAGCTTTGTGCACCCATGTACTATCTTCGGACTATTTTCCCTTGTCATCTTCTATTTCGATTCCACTTCGGAGCACTATATTTACGTTTGGATCCTCTTCGTGCGGATCAGATCTCATCATTTGCAGGTTCTGAGTAGGTTGCAGTGGTAGCGCCCCTTTGTCACATATCCTAGCTATCAGCATAGGACAGTCTTCCATTTCATGATCAAACAGAGTGCAATACTTGCACGACGAACGTGTTGGGTTAGTACAATCATGGGCATAGTGTCTTGGTCCTCCGTAATTGTAGCAGATCAATTGTCCCCGACCTCTGCCAGGTCCTCCTCCACCTCGGCCTTGTCTGCGCCCCTGAAATCCTGTCCATGTCATCCTTGCGCTCTGGTCAGGGGGCCACATTTCAGCCTGAACCCTATAGGTGGGAGTTCTATCCATCATCAATTCATAACTCCTGCAATTACGCTCATCATGCCCTACCGACCTACAAAAGTTGCAGAACAACTGTTGCGGTGTCTGTACAAACTTCTGCAGCAAATGACAGTTATCCATGGCATGTTTTCCTACTACTTGACATATAGTGCACCACAATGCAGGCCTCGCACTCAGTCCTACTTGAGCTTCTAGCCTTAGAGGCATCGGTCATCCTCTTGTAAGGTAGTTCGTAAAGACCAGGCAATGGTCTTTGTCATGCCCCTGACTCTTGCATTTCAGACACCATACCTCTTCGCATACCTTTGGTCAGACTGTTCTGTCCTGCTTCAAGCTTTGCATCTCAAGGAAAAAAATTTCAACTGTGCATGGATATGTTGATCCCCCAGATTTGGATCCTACATCGATGTTTCATGCAGCCTCATTATGATCTCCAAAGCCTCTGCCTGAGTTGTTATCTTCTACTGCGACAGCACAAAGCTTAAGTGTGGCAAGAGCGAAGCCACAAACCACTCGCGATGTTGTCCGTCTGTTAGGTTCATGTTAGATTCGTGGATTGTACACTTCAATCTCTGATCGAGTTCCCAAGGTGTCTAGCCTGGTTGCATCGCGATTTATTTTAACCCTACAATAGTCTATGCTTCAGATTTAGGTCTACTGAATTATCTATTCAGTGTTGTCTGGATGTATGCTACTCCAGTATTCAGGTTATCATTAGCGTACTTGATATACTAGGTTAGCACGTGATCCTGCAGAGTGCTAACCAATGTTTCCTTCTTCATGTTATCATCTGTAACACCCCGAGCTTCCCATACAACTTTTACAATGAACCAGAATTGGTATGGGTCGTTATTCCCCAAGCCTTTGAACAAAGGTAGCTTCACTGAATGTGCCATATTGAATGGCGGTGGAGGTGGAGGTGGTACAGGTGAAGTCGTAGGTGATGTTGATGAAGTTGGAGGTGGTATTCATGGGAATCCTTGCCTTATTTATTGAATAGCACTTCGCGGAGAAACTTGTGCTATCCCTTCTTCGTCACCTCGTGGAGGTGAAATCAACGAACTATATTCAAGACCCATTTTTCCTTCATTTCTGTAAGTTTTTCCGCTTCGCGTAGCCCCAAACATCAAGGTAGCTACATAACCCATTTTTTGCACAATAACATTTTAATTCAGGTATTCAAAGATTTCACGTACATACTTCGCGGTCCTTTGAAAAAGTGTCGCTCCGCCTCGCTGTAGCTGACTGAGGTATTGACCGCAAATTTAGTTACAAATCCTCCGATGATGCAATTGAGCCAATGATCGACAACACGGGTGATCTTATTCTTCGATGCTTCCAACCTTCGCACTAGCTCCAGGGTCCACACAATAGGACCGTCAAGTTTCCACCTTCCTTGACTATCTGCTAGCTTCGCGATCCACTCATATAGCTCAACCAGAAAGGAGCAGAAAATGATTTTGTGGATCTTTTTATACAGGTACCTGTCCAACCACTATTCCTTTATCAGTCACAGGCTTTTGTTCTCCTACGCTGTGAATTCGTGAATCTTCCTATCCAACCAGTCTACAATCTCTTTTGCAGTCAGATTCCAATGATACAACATCACACATCTTTTATGAAGATTCTAGTCCCAGCAATAGAACCATTTTTTGTCTTGAGGGGGCTTGACCCAGGTTTAGCATTAATTAGCTAAACAAATCCCTACACTACTGGACCTTTCGGCATCAGCCTGCAGAGCGCGGATCGAAGTCTCACCCGAAGCAGTATGGGGGGATGCTAGAACCAAGTTTTTGCACCCTGAGATAGTCGTGATGTCATTTTATTCCATTTATTCCTACGTTTGCGTAGGCCAATTCACTCTAGGGCCTGCCAAACGAGCCCTCTATTATGTCCTTCAATACTTTTCCGAAAGGGTATGACTGACCTTTGCGCATCCCTAACCCTTGATCTAGACACTTTCACACTGCTAAGGCAGTGTACCGTGCAGATTCCTAAACTAGTCTAAGTGTCTTATCTTATTATATGCTCACATTTAGCATCGTGTAACTAGATATTCTTATATGCATTCAGTTATCCAACATAACCATACATATTCGCACATCACGTAAGAATTATAAAGGAAATTCATACATAAAATGATAAGATGCATTAACTGGAACAAAGACACAGAAATTGCATAATACTTCTCTTTATTAATATCTTCCAAGTGATTACAGACTCTAACCACCCTGCACACACAGCTGCAGGGGTTCGCGCACTCAACTACGGACTTCCACCCTAGGCCTCTGCGCAGTCAGCTGCAGAGCCTCTACCTACGCTACTATCTAAAACTTAGAATTCTTACTTCAGAGCTATCACTCTCTTGTCTTCTTCATCATCGACTAATTTTTCTAACTAGTTAGAGCTTAGCTCTTGTTATACAATCCCATGGTCCACAGACCATGGGTAGATCTCTTACAACCGACTTTACTTTACAAAACTAAAGGCGGACAACCTTTTATGAATCTTGACACCTACGCACTCCGCGACCACAAAATGAGGAGTCTTTACAAGTTTCTTACAAAATTTGACCAAAATATGGGCTTTTAGCCCCAAAACTATCCTTTGGGTGATCCCGTTCCCAACACATGCGATTAACTTGCTGACACATCACTTGCTTGCTCATCATTATCATCCAACTAGAGATTGCCATGTGTCAAATTACTAAGTCATCTCATACGTAAGAGAGATCCCATAGAGCATTTTTTTGTGATAATTCCTTTGTTATTAGAAAATTGTTGAGGTGATACATCTATGCTCGAGAAGAATCATTGTCTCTTCGATTATGGTTTGTGGCCCTCTCTATCACCATGACATAATACATCCTCAAACTTCTGGGTGGGATGTGAAATTTTTACATCACCTGATGCACTTATCCTCATCTCTTGGGTTCGTTAATTGCATCATTTCTCCTTTGCGTGCCACTTGTGTCCTTCAACAATTCTCTCTTGGTGAGACATGAAACTTTATGTTTGTCAATGGGAAATTCGCCACCTCTTGGCCTCTATCTATCGCAAACCTTCCACTTTAAGTCATGACTTGACTTGCCTAGGGTGGGACATGAGTATTTCTAGCATCTAATGAGGAAAGTTCCATATTTCAGGATTTGTTAATCATGGGACTACAAGACCACGAGATAGTTATCTCCACATACTCACCATTAACCAAGATCCCGGGGCACGATGATGTGGTATTGGTGGAACCATGAGACCCGTGGAACCCTACCATACTTTGAAAATCCATAGATTTTGATTCCTAATGTTTTTTACAAACTACCATATACCATTGGAAAGGTATTTTTGAGGACCATCCAACTAGGCAGTTTGTAGGAGTGTCGAAGATTATCTTCTGCAAACAAAGTGCCTTCAACCAACAAGCCATTGAACCATACATCCACCGGCTACAGTCATAATGTTTTTAAGGATTCTTCAATTTTTTTCTACTATGATGGTTCTCTACCAATGACCTAAAAAAATAGCTTGATGCTTCCCTTGACATCAATGACTACACAACATCAATATCCAAGACCAATCATAGGTGCCAATCAATGTCCAATAATCTCCAACAATGTGTCCAACAACCATGGTAATTCCCACCTATCCTTCCTCATCGGATCCAACCATTCTCTGTGGCCACATAATCATCCTCATTAGCATGGGTCATTATATTGATTTCGAGATATACTGATAATTTGACTTCCAGAAAACCTAAAAAGGGTCATTTTAAAAAATTCTAGATTTTTGAACACCCAATATCCATGTCAAATGCCATGACATACACCACATCAACTTCAATGTTAGGTCATCATGCCACATCAAATTCCATATTAGGTCATCATGGCACATCAAATTCCATGTTAGTGTGGCATGGCGTGGAAATAGTGACACATCACCACACGACATCAATGTTACACATCATCCCCATAAATTCCTGCATAATCTAGGTTTCTTTGTCTATTGCTCCACATAATTTCCATGTCACAATGCCAAATCAACATGCCAAACTAATTACCATCTCACCTCCCTCTATCTCACTACATATCCTAGATTTTTCTTACATGGAATCCACATGTTCATCTCATATTTTTCTTACCTATAATATACATTTCAGATTTTATTTTTCACTCTAGTTTTGATCTCTAAATAAATTATAGATCTTTGACCTCTGTCTATTTGTGCCATTTAGCTTTGTTTACATTCTAGGATCCATACGATGGGGTTCCCCCCATCTAATCCCCCACATCCAAAAATTTCAAAAAAATTCATAGTTTGAATAAGGTTTCAAATTCCTAGATATCTAATATTTCAATATTTGGAACATCTAGTCCTCACTGGACTTCCACACTTATCAAAATTTCTAGATTCCTATTCTAAAAAAGGTATTGAATGTCTGGATATATGGATATATAGATACTAGAACATATGATTCTCACCATACATATCCGTCCTCTTAGCCCCTTTCTTCCCATGTTAGGCCTCAATCATATCCATTGCTTTCCAATGTGACCAAAGGGTATTTCTAACTATGGGAAACAAAGTTGAAAACTTTTTAGGTTTTGAAAATAATGACCCCCTTGACCAAATTAAATTCAGAAAAGGGAAATTTCTTTTCCTAAGTCTCTTTAAAAAAAATGAGCCTTTTCCAAACCTCTAAAAGCATATACAATTTTTCTCCAAGGAGTCAAAATGAGGCCACTTGATCATATGTTGAACATATGAGTGAGACCTCTCACTCATCTCAATTCATGCACACATGGATTCAAGCCCAATATAATATCAAATAAATGCCAACATCAAGGCCTATCTTCAAAAGGAGCACAATACTTCTAGGCACAAACACAAGAAGACCTCCTAGTCTTCTTTTCCTAAAACAAGGATACCTTTCAACTTAGAAACTACACATCTATCCCAACAAGGATTTTTAGCAATCATATTCATTCTAAAGGATTTGAAGGTTGGATCATTCCTCTGAATAGAGTTCCAATAGTTCACTAGTGAACTCTATAACATTTTGTATCATATGTTCTATAAAGACTCCTTCCTCTGAGCCTCTACTTTAATACCAAGGAATTTACTCTTGCATTTAGGTCCATTTCATTAATGGGACACTTTTCTCATAAGTAGAAATTTCAATAGTTCTTTTGTCTATCTAGAGTATACCCAACTCCCATGGTTGTGACTCACTAGGAATATTCCACAACCAATCAACCATCGTGGTTTTCTAAGAGGCTAAGGGGTTAACATCCCTTTCCTTCTTATTCATAACATATTTCTTGCCAAAATACCTATTAAAACAATAAATAAAGGTTAGGTAAGCCACTATCCCTTTCTATGAAATTTGTTCTTGGTAACCCATTACATTTAAAGATCATTCATCAAATATACATCGCAATATCATATACAATTCAATAAGAAAACACATAAATGTACTCAATTCATCAACATCATTTTTATTTCATTGAACATAGTTTACCTTATATATTTGAAGTTTGCAAGGTCACTTATCTAATCATGACACATAGTTTCCTGCAATTGATGAAGGGTAGTCCTCCACCCAAACATTGGATCAAATGTCTACTCTATCCTTTATAGTTATCCACCCTAAGGTAGACCACAAAGACATGAGGGAATTCTCCTTCATTAATACAAGTTCAACAAGTTCTCTCAGAAACACACTAAGCCCAGATCCTATCTAAATGTTATGGGTGGTTTCTTTGTTGTCTATCAAAACAAAAAGGGAGCCCATTCGCTACTCACTAATCCCTTAGTGACCTCACCTTTCTTAATTTTCAGCTCCCTACCTAACAAGTACCCATAAAGAGAATCACTATCTTCGACTACCAATGATGTAAGGATGAACTCACTCTCCATCATCCATATATAAAGTTCCCATCAAAATTGAAAGAGATAAGCTCCTATACATGTCTATGGTGGATTTTTAGCTATCTTACGTAGCACAAAGAGATCCCCTTAACCACCCACCGGTCCCTCGATGACCTTCCTTTTCCCAAAGATGAGTGCCCTACCTAGTGAGTGTTAGTGTCAGTCTTTCCAGCCTTCCTCCAGTGATCAAATATGCTCTTACAAAGTGGTCTCAGAGTGTCTAGGTCAAATTTTGTCATTTCAGTGAGTCTTCAAGCAAAATTTGGTCACTAGGCATTAGGTCTAGGGTTTGCTTTCACTCCTTCTAAAGTTGTCCAAATGTAGGTCCATGTCATCATTCTACTGAGTCTATCATAATTCATAGGGTTTTCATTATCATCTCAGTGTCTAATGAGTCTTTTTACACCTTGTCCATGCTTCAGTTGCGCCTAGGTAAGGTCATTTTCCTCTCCTAGGGTTTTGAAGCCAATTTCTCTTGGATGGTCAAATCATCGGCAAAACTTGTATCCTGATGTTCATACACCTTCCCCTATCCTTAAAGTACCTTACCAAATGCTTCCCATCACTGAGATTCCCCAAATTCCTCATTTTTGCACAAACCCTAGTTTCTAGCTACAACCTGGCAATTTTCTAGGTTTGGCCTGTGTTTTGCCCTTTTGGACCCCTTCCCCTCACTTGATCTCCGTGATTCCACTTTCCCCTGCTCCCTAACATCCCTCCCTACTTCCAAAAATTTCCCCAAGAATTTAGAAGCCTCTTATCCCCTTCATTTCGCTTCATTTCGACAAAATCCCTTGTTTCACACATCGGGATAGGTTTTAATCACATGATGTTTTTGAGCAATAAAAAATGAATTTGGGAAAACTGAGAGAGGTTTTTGTCCACAACAGGCCAAGGAAGAAAAACCTCCTTCACTTTTTGCACAGGTGTCATGGTTTTAAAGAAATGTTAAAAATACAATCGCCAGATCCAAGCAGGTTGGCCAAGGCACTAAAACGACGGAAAAGGCCCGATCCACTCCAAATTTTGGCCAAAGCCTCTTTGAATGAGCATGGTACTTGATTGGGGACTCCCAGCCCAAATTGTAAGAAATTTGGAGAAAATTTTGTCAATTGTGATTTTTTTGTGCCACACACAAGTTTTTGCCCTCAACGCGTAGCGCGCCGCGCGCTACCCTGAAGATGGGCAAGTCCATTTCTCAAAAACTCAGCATTTTTGGATTTTTCATGCAAAAATACACTTTCTCAGCAATTTCCAAGAGATTCCATCAATTTTTGAGCCTCCAGAAGGTCAAAAAACATGCCAAAAATGACTTTCTGCCACTTTTTTGACACACAGGAAGCAATCTTGGGAGATCGCAATTTTGGAGGGGCACATGGTCACCAAATTCAGAAATTCTACTTGAGTTGGAACGTAGACATCCTGGCCTTTCCAACAAGCCCACTTTTTCCTCCTTTGGACACAAGGAAGTGCCTCAAAAGCAGGCCCAAAGGCGCGCTACGCGTTGCGATTTAGGGCGCTACGCGTTGGGCTATTTTCACATAAATGCACCTACAGCTTAGCAAAATGCAGTTTTGACTAGGTTTGACTTTTTGGAGTGGATTTTCATCCTCCTTGATGTAAATGATGTAATTTTATGATACTTTGACACTTATTTATCTCTTCTAGAAGATTCATTCATGAAATAGGCAAAAATTTAATGAATGAATTGGTTTCCTAGCTTATAGAGGCAAGTTGTTTTGACTGCCTAGATTTTAGTGCTCAGTTTGGAATTGGTTGAAACAGCTCCTAGGATAGTGAGCTCGACTCCTAGAGGCAAGGAAAGATGTTTGATTGCCTATATTATGTACTTTCTTGGTCATTTTCATGGTTGGACTCTTGAGGGAGAAAGCTTCTATTGTATTACTCATTATATCTCTACAATTTTGGCAAAGGAAGAAAGACCAGGGTTTTGCAGTCCTTTTTGGGATTCCTATGGTTACATGTATTGATGGTGTGTTTCCCTTTGTACTTGTAAGTTTGTTATGTGAATCTTCTTCTTACTTTTCCTTCTGCAAATTAGGTAAATGAAGTGTTAAAGTAGAATTCATGATTGCCATGCTCTGCTTTTAAGTTTGCTTAATATCAATGTTTTCATCTGTTTAAGGAGAATTCAAGGTGATTGCTTGCTCTCCTTAGCTCCTCACCAGTAATTCTCATCCATCCAACTCTTTCAAAGGCATCAATACAGTCTCCTATCTTGCCCCAAAGAGCCCCCTGCGAAAACTGTGTCCAATCCCCGCACCCAAAATTGCCTTTCCCCGATTTTCCACCAAAATCCTAAAAATCTCAAATCAAACCTTTTATCAGTTTACTAGCCTAAAATCAGTGTTCTTTATTGGTTATCTCTGCCCTTTGAAGATCTTTGCCGAGATATACCGGAGAGAGCCCTCTCCTGCCCCGTAGGGCTAGCTACGAGGCTAAGTGGTTTGATGTTGCCTTGGAGTTTGCCTTTCTCAGCCTGAGGTGAAATTTCAAGCGCTAACATATTGGCGACCATACTGAGGAGAACAAACTTGTTTGTGGATTGATGTGTTTATTTCATAAGTCTTAGACGGAGTCTGAAGATACGCCAGGTAGCCTTCGAAAACGCTTTTGCTTTGCATAAGCGGAAGTAGATAAACGCTGCTTCAGTCAATCTCCGTGAGCTTGTGAATACGGCCACTTCGATTGCATTTTACCCCAGTTCATTTGTAAAATCTGAACTTTTGATGATAATTTGAGAGTTTTCACAGGCTGAAATTATTCACTTGGCGACTCTAAATCATTTTCGAGATCAGATCCAAAGACTCCACTGGAGGATGATCCCGACCAGCAAAAACATGAAAGGACAACATGGACAGATCAGGTATTCAAGTTGGAATTTCATCCAAGACATTTTGTTCTTTGTCATAAATTAGCTCTTCTCTTTTCCCAAGAATGTTAAGAAGGCTTTGCAAAGTATATTGTATTTGAGAAGAGATCCTCGGCTTGCAGTTGATTCTTTCCCTTTGAAGATTGTGAATACCAAAGATTTGCATACCTTTGAGCTTGATCAAGACCTTTCTTCTAAATTTTGTGATGACCATCTTCAAATTGATGAGCCTCAAGAGACCAAGACTGATTCTATACTTGCTGTACATACCCATACACCTTGTAAAATTCCAGATCAGTATAAACCTCTTGTTTTACCTTTTGTTCTCCATCCTTTCCCCAAAAACTATGATCTATACTTGCCGAGGTTTGATGTTGAAAGTAAGAATGTCAACGCTGAGCAACATGTGCAGAATGTTGAGAATTTTCTCGATCTTTTTGAAGTTGATGAAGAAGATGTTAGTATAAGGCTTTTTGCTCTTTCTTTGCAAGCCAAAGTGAAGAGTTGGTTCAAAGCCCTGCCTGATGCAAGCATCTCAGATTTCCAGCAGTTTGTCAAAGTTTTTCTCGATAGGTGGATGATCGGGTAGAACCTTTTCTTGATTGTAGAAGAGTATAACCAGCTGAAAAGATTGCCAGGGGAGACAGTACAATAGTTTTCGGCCAGCTTTAACCAAGTTTATTATTCAATGCCAGTTGATATAAGGCCTACTCCTAGATCGGCTCTCTTGCACTATCCGGGTGCCTTTGATCCGGAGATGGAGTTTCAGATGAGAGAAAGGGATATTGCAACACTTCACGAGATGCAAAATAGTGCAGTAAATGTAGAGGCTCATCTGTTGATCCGAAGGGTAAGGTTGAAGAAAGAAGAGATCAAAAACATAGATCCGGAAAAATCGACATCTCTAGAGGTAAAGCTTGAAATTTTGGTAAGTGCAGTAGAAAAGATGATGGACAAGATCACCGCAAGGAATGATTATGATGTTCAAGCTCATGGCTCACCGATTGAAGAAGAACAAGTTGCTGATCCAAAACATTTTGTTTCTTATCCTAGTTGTCATAGATTTGATAATGATTGTTTTGTAGATCACCTTGGCGAAGAGAGATCTGTTGATATGACCTGCATGCTTGATGATATGTTTTATACCGATGATTTGCCTCATTTTGATCAGTATGATGATGATTATGTTCTCCAAACAGAAGCTACTATTGTAGACGAACCAACAACTAGTTTGTGGGAGGAAGAAGTTCATTTTCAGCAGCTTGAATACAATGTTCAGCCATCACATATCAGCTATGACAGTGATGAGGAAAGTGCAACAAATTTTGAAGTAAGTGAAGGATCTTTGCCTTTTTATTTTGATTCATGTCAGTTCATCAGAGACAACTTCCATGCAATCAGAAATCAAATGTCAACAAGTCTTGATTTGAAGCATCTTGAGAGCAATGAAAATTTTGTTCAAGACTTCTCATATTCAGATTTGCAACCCCCGAAAGCCATTGATTTTCAAGTTGCAGTTGAAGACTTGGAGGTGGACACACATGATTTAATGATTCAAGGTGACTCCTTACCATTTGTTTTTTGAATCATTTCAGTTTTTGAAGGGTAGATTGCATAGTAAATCTTCAAATGAACAGCCTATAACAAATCAGCAATCTCTCAGTGTTAATGTTGAGGATGAGACAGATAACAAAATTCTTGAGCAGCCTGTAGCATCAGATTTTCAGCCACCAAATGAAATTGAAGGGCAGCTTAAAGATGAAGCTGTGGAAGACGAAATACATGATTTGATGAAGCAGGAAGATTCTATACCCTTTTGTTTCGAAGCATTTCAGTTTATAAGGCAGAATCTTCGTAAAATCTCTCAAGAAAAAGATGAACAACTAGAAGGATGTCATACATTTTCAATGGATACATTACAACAGTCGTTTCAAGTTTTTCATGATCCAATAGCTGATGTTTTGGATGAGGTTTGCAGTCAAAGTCTTTCTCCATTGACTACATGTGAGCTTGAAACATGTGCTGACATGAACTTGATCCGGCAGCCGGTTTCTTTGTCATTTCAGGCAGAGGTCTCGACACAAGGCTCAGATCAAAGTTTGCATTTATGGTATGAGAAAAAGAGAAGTAATCCATTAGATGAGCTAAGTTCCAGTGTGCTTGAATTTCAAGATCCGTATGCAGTGTTTTTGGAGGAGGATAAAGAATTCATATCATTCAACGGATCTGTTTCCAAGTTGTCATGGGAGTTGCCTTTTAGTAGTTCTCTCTTGTTGTTGATAAGCGAGCACTTGCAGAGAATTCGAACAGCAGATGGGATACTTACTTGGTTGCATTGGTTGTTTCATTTCACTTGATCAGGTGATGAATGAAACTATTAGAGTAGGTTTTGATGAATAAGCTCCACTTTGAGCATCATTTTCAGTTGGTCGATTGTGTTTAAGTATCGAGTCAGCTTTTAGTTGAGTCATGAGTCATTTGTGAGTCAATTTTCAGTCTTGTTGTTAAGTTAGTTTGTGTTAGTTTTCAGTCATGCATTTTAGTTTGCGTTTTTGACTCCATTGCCCAATGGACGAAGGCACTGTCTGCTCTTCCAGAGATCTGTCGTTCTTGGCACCTCCAAGGAGCTACCATCCCCATTGGAGCCAATGTTAGTGTCAGTCTTTCCAGCCTTCCTCCAGTGATCAAATATGCTCTTACAAAGTGGTCTCAGAGTGTGCAGGTCAAATTTTGTCATTTCAGTGAGTCTTCAAGCAAAATTTGGTCACTAGGCATTAGGTCTAGGGTTTGCTTTCACTCCTTCTAAAGTTGTCCAAATGTCGGTCCATGTCATCATTCTGCTGATTCTATCATCATTCATAGGGTTTTCATTATCATCTCAGTGTCTAATGAGTCTTTTTACACCTTGTCCATGCTTCAGTTGCGCCTAGGTAAGGTCATTTTCCTCTCCTAGGGTTTTGAAGCCAATTTCTCTTGGACGGTCAAATCATCAGCAAAACTTGTATCCTGATGTTCATACACCTTCCCCTATCCTTAAAGTACCTTACCAAATGATTCCCATCACTGAGATTCCCAAAATTCCTCATTTTTACACAAACCCTAGTTTCTAGCTACAACCTGGCAATTTTCTAGGTTTGGCCTGTGTTTTTCCCTTTTGGACCCCTTCCCCTCACTTGATCTCCATGATTCCACTTTCTCCTACTCCCTAACATCCCTCCTTACTTCCAAAAATTTCCCCAAGAATTTAGAAGCCTCTTATCCCCTTCATTTCGCTTCATTTCAACAAAATCCCTTGTTTCACACATCGAGATAGGTTTTACTCACATGATGTTTCTGAGCAATAAAAAATGAATTTGGGAAAAATGAGAGAGGTTTTTGTCAAAAACAGGCCAAGAAAGAAAAACCTCCTTCACTTTTTGCACAGGTGTCATGTTTTTAAAGAAATGTTAAAAATACAATCGCTAGATCTAAGGAGGTTGGCCAAGGCACTAAAACGACGGAAAAGGCCCGATCCACTCCAAATTTTGGCCAAAGCCTCTTTGACTGAGCATGGTACTTGATTGGGGACTCTCAGCCCAAATTTCAAGAAATTTGGAGAAAATTTTGTCAATTGTGAATTTTTTGTGCCACACACAAGTTTTTGCCCTCAACGCATAGCGCGCCGCGCGCTACCCTGAAGATGGGCAAGTCCATTTCTCAAAAACTTAGCATTTTTGGATTTTTCATGCAAAAATACACTTGCTCAGCGATTTCCAAGAGATTCCATCAAGTTTTGAGCTTCCAGAAGGTCAAAACACATGCAAAAAATGACTTTCTGCCACTTTTTTGACACACAGGAAGCAGTCTTGGAAGATTGCAATTTTGGAGAGAAAAATGGTCACAAAATTCATAAATTCCAATTGGGTTGGAAATTATACATCCAGACCTTTCCAACAAGCCCACTTTTGCCTCATTTGGACACCGGGAAGTGCCTCAAAAGCAGGCCCAAAGGCGCGCTACGCGTTGGGCTATTTTCACAGAAATGCACCTACAGCTCAGCAAAACGCAGTTTTGACTAGGTTTGACTTTTTGGAGTGGATTTTCATCCTCCTTGATGTAAATGATGTAATTTTATGATACTTTGACACTTATTTATCTCTTCTAGAAGATTCATTCATGAAATAGGCAAAAATTTAATGAATGAATTGGTTTCCTAGCTTATAGAGGCAAGTTGTTTTGACTGCCTAGATTTTAGTGCTCAGTTTGGAATTGGTTGAAACAGCTCCTAGGATAGTGAGCTAGACTCCTAGAGGCAAGGAAAGATGTTAGATTTCCTATATTATGTACTTTCTTGGTCATTTTCATGGTTGGACTCTTGAGGGAGAAAGCTTCTATTGTATTACTCATTGTATCTCTGCAATTTTGGCAAAGGAAGAAAGACCAGGGTTTTGCAGTCCTTTTTGGGATTCCTGTGGTTACATGTATTGATGGTGTGTTTCTCTTTGTACTTTTAAGCTTGTTATGTGAATCATCTTCTTACTTTTCCTTCTGCAAATTAGGCAAATGAAGTGTTAAAGTAGAATTCATGATTGCCATGCTTTGCTTTTAAGTTTGCTTAATATCAATGTTTTCATCTGTTTAAGGAGAATTCAAGGTGATTGCTTGCTCTCCTTAGCTCCTCACCGGTCATTCTCATCCATCCAAATATTTCAAAGGCATCAATACAGTCTCCTATCTTGCCCCAAAGAGCCCCCTGCGAAAACTGTGTCCAATCCCCGCACCCAAAATTGCCTTTCCCCGATTTTCCACCAAAATCCTAAAAATCTCAAATCAAACCTTTTATCAGTTTACTAGCCTAAAATCAGTGTTCTTTATTGGTTATCTCCGCCCTTTGAAGATCTTTGCCGAGATATACCGGAGAGAGCCCTCTCCTGCCCCGTAGGGCTAGCTACGAGGCTAAGTGGTTTGATGTTGCCTTAGAGTTTGCCTTTCTCAGCCTGAGGTGAAATTTCAAGCGCTAACAGTGAGAACCCATAATATAGTTCTACACAATAGCTTTGGTTTGGGACACTTGAACTCTATTTTCTTAGGATTGATTCTATCTAATCCTTCACTATGTTTTCATATCTTAAGAGCCTCCTCTTCTCCCCAATTTGAATACACAAAATCTGTTATTATCTGTATCACAATCCTTGTGGGTTTCTTCTCCATTCCTTTACATGTAAAATTTGTGGTGAGATTAGGAGCTTTTGGTCAAATCCCAGAAGTCTTAGGATGGGTACTCAACCCATACGTTGGATTGGATAATTGGGTATAGATTCTGAACTACCTTCATAATTATGGGAGTTGCAACTCAACTACCAACTCCTCCACCATTGATTTTTTTCTTGGGAGCTTTGGCAATCTTGGATTTTTGAAATATTTAGCTCAACCAATTAATTTATTGGAAGGGATTATTTCCAGGGTTAGTTTTTCTACCATATACCCCCTTGTTGGCTTCTCTCTCTTATGACTTATTATGATCTATATTAGGCTCCACATATCCATTAGTTGTTTGGTATGAATGGGCATCGAAAAGTACTCTACTTACCATGAAGTTGGTGTGCTATTGGTGGTTCAAATATAGTTTTCTATCAAAAGGATAATTAAATAATTCAAACTCCAAATTCTACGTAAGACTTTTTTTTAATATTAGCATTTTAAAAATTTTCATTTTTATAAATTCCAAAGTGTTATTATTTTTATTTTATTAATTTTATTTTTTTGAAAATTTAAATTTTTTTCTTAATGACTATGTTTAACCTTAAAACCACATGGAAGATTTAATAGGTGATAATATGGACATCACCCAATAATATAACATAGGCCAAATAATAATTTATTATATAGTTATAACAAATTCCAAGTCAACACATTAATTATTAATCATATATCTTGTTATAATCATAATTTTATATTCAATATTTATAATAATTATTAGCTTTTATGGATAAATCATTAATTTGATACCTTGTTCTTATGAATTTAATCCTATATTTGACATATTTCATCAATATTAAGCTTATTTGGAAGGTCAAAATATTATTGAAAAATTGTTTGTTTTCTTAATTCAAAAATATTGCATATAGAGGACATTTATTTAATTATATTTTACTATGTAATAATACTTGACATAATTAATGTCTATAACATCTAATCCCTATCAGCGCTAAATTATATCCTCTATATCTAATAACTCATTTTCATCCTAAAATTCTTTGCCATATGCCTTATATTCGTTTACCCCAAACAGATAAATATAAAAATTTATAACATGTACAACCTTTACCCTTTTAACATCTATAGCACATAAATAATAGGCACTTTAACATATTAACCCCTAATATCTATAATCCCTTACCCCCTAACACTATAACCATAACCACAATAATCAATAATAACACTATAACTCTGACCACTATAATTATTGATACCTAAATCTTACATCCCATGTAATTCCTAATATCTAATCCTTATAACCCTCGTCTACACCTAACACTTATAACCTATAACATAATCCATAATACACTAAATATAAGCCTTAATATTTAAAACTTCTAATTTCAGTACTCATAGCTTCTAACTCTTAAAACCAAACTCTTGAGACATAATCCCCATTAACTCTATTCCTCAACCTCTACATCTCCTAAATTCTACAACCTTTAGCATACATGACTCTTGAAACCTATAATATCTTACCTACATTGTTTAACTATATATTTACGCACTCTTATAACCATCATGAACCATAACCAATGTACCCCTAATCTCTAGTTTTGATAACATATTCACCTATAACCGCTAATATAACTAATAAGTCTTAAAATCTTTTTCTTTTGTAGGTTGATTTTGTATTACCTCCGAAATGCAAATTACATCACTAATGTCATGATAATCATAATTCCCATAGCACAAAAGTTTTCTTGGTAAGCCCCATAAGGGTGCTCACTAGTTCCAAAATCAAGAAACAAACTACCCTAAGATTACATGTAAAGTAATCGATTTGGACTGACTAGTCTCTAAGGAAACTAACCAAAACCAAACCCCGAAGACTAAAACTGTAAAAATTAATATAACCCAAACATTGACTTTAATCATGGGTAATGATTCTTGGAATAATCATGGATATTTCTAAATATCCTTTTTTCCTTTTTTCTTTTTGACATCTATCCACCCCGAGGACTTGTCAAGAACATATGAAGATTATTCAATGATTGTGTTTCCTTGATTCAATTCTAATTCGGGGGGGGGGGGGTTTGTTCTGCAATTGCAATAACTTCCTTATCACTATATGAATGATTTGATTCATTGAAAATTTTGTGCCTACTCATTGACGAAGTTAATACCATAGTTGTGTCTCTTGCAGTTTCATTCAAGGGATGAACCCCAACTTTTGTAGAATGAGATGGAATTGCATGTGGTTGAGTTGAGGTTGAAGGAATCAATTTATTTAGAGAATGGCTCGCTATTTATTTCTTAGATTCCATTCAAACTTTTGGGTCTTTCCATCTCCAGGTCTCATTCTTAGCATCTGGAGGAGGAACATCCTTGAAAATAAGCGAAAACATTATGAACATTACCAGGCTATTAACAAATCCTGCAGTAGAAAGTTATATTTTCATAGTCCACTGGACACGAAAAAATCACATTCTTCTAGTGGATGAGGATTTTGTTCGACAATGCTCCATTGAGATTTATTTCAACACATATGCAGGAAAATGTAACAATTCCTTTCTCCAACCTGTTTATGTCTACCTTAATGAAGTGACTGAGATAGTTACTCACTTGAGCTAAAATATATTGGTGTAGCAGATGAAGGGGCATATTATGTAGTCTAACCCAAATAGGTGTGGGAAGAGATGGAATATAAAGAGGGTTAAAAACATTAAACCATGTCTTCAAACAAATCCCAACTTGACCCCCAAAACTAGGGCCCTTGTTCGAAAACCCTATCATAATCATATAGATCCTTAAATTTCACCACAAATAAACCCTTATAGAATAAAAATATATATATGTTCAAGGTCTAGTTCTGATGCATCCATTCCCGAACCATTGATGTCAATGTCCAAAACCCACTAAAAATGATAAATAATGACATGTTGCAAAATATCCATGCTAGATTCATAAGAGTGAGGGTGATCCACTTTAATATTTGGGTTATCCTCCACTTGATCCACAATCAAGGTATCCCTTGAGAGCTCTTTATGAATATGGTGAGAGGCCCCTGACTTGAGGGAATCCTTAAAGGACTTAGAATTAGAGGTCGAAGGTGCAATCCTGCCTATGGAACCATTGTTTAAGCTAGAAACGAGAGATATTGTAGCATGCTTGGAAATGTTGTAATCATTGAGTGAATGTCCCTCCTGAAGTTGGCTACTTGATGAAGGAGTCACATAAATACAGAAGGAATTCTTATCCAATATTGAATTCAAGCAACGAGCATAGATACTAGATTCATTGCTTTCACTTGAATGCAGATAGCGCTACCAAGGAATGACGTGACAAAGACCGAAAATTGTGGGAGATCTAGAGAAAATACCTTAGCTTGGGTGTAGGAAGAAACTTGGAGTTTTTTAGCCTTGATGTGCTCCGAGATATTTTTAAGAGCTTCAGTCTAGCTAGCCTTAGAGATACCAAGGGACCTCTTCATTGCAGGTGAAACAAATACATGTGCCATAATCCCACTTCATTTAACCACCTATGTGTTTGTTTCTACTACTGCATAGATGTATCCACTTCATTTGTTGTGGCCATGGTAGTGTGCCTCTACTGCCAAGCTTTGGAAACCACCCTTATCAACTTACTTCTTCTGTAAACCATCACGATATTTTCGTTTAGGGTTTTTTTCTTTGCTAGCCTTTCCTAAATATATTATATTGGCCTTCATTGAGTATCATTAAGTCTTAAAGCCTTTAATCACTATAAATTATAACATTAAAAACTTTATAACCCAATGATAATAACCCCTTATTTCTAACCCTAAACTTGTATCCTCCATTTCCTAATCTATATGTAACCCCTTTACTCCTATAACATGTCATTCTTAATCCATCTAAGATATTGCCCTTAGCATACTCCAACCCCTAAAACTTATTACTCCCAATAGCCAACGCTTAAAGTAATAACCACTAACCTATATTAACCCCTAATATATTGTTAAAACAATATAAACTCTAACCATTATGACCATGAATCTAATCCAAAATAACTATAACTTCTAACTTTAATCCTTAACTACTAACACTTATAACCTCTAACATGTAATACACATATCACCTTCATTCATCCAACATATGACCCTTAACCTCTATAACCCCTTATTCCATACCACTATAACTTATGGTCACTATAATCCTTCACACCTGACTTATAATATTTAATCCATTTAAATGTTATCATGCCTAATCATTATTACCCTTAATATAAGTAGTAAATATTATGATCCTCAATTCCTATAAGTCCTAACCCTTATCATCACCTAAAGCCTTGAATCCTATGGCTGATATAACCCTTAATCCCTACGACCCCTAGTAGTTATAACCCCTAATTTATGTCACAACAACTATAAATGTTAACCCCTATACACCTTAGTCCTATAACACCTAACCCATTTAATCTTATTAACCCCTAACATATATAACTTCTAACGTTTAACCTTGAACCATATAATCATAAACTATGATAACCATAATTATCATCCCTAACCTATTATATAACATTTTTCCCTTTAACATATAAATCCTTAACATCTATGACACATATAACATTTACCCTTTTAACATATTATCCCACAAGATCGATAATCCATTACCCCATAACACTATCAACCTAACCCACTATAGCTAATAACAACTTACCCCCTAACATTATAAACCTAACCGCTATAACCAATAACAACTAACTCATATAGACCATGTTACTCTTAATCTCTAAACAATTTATTCCCTATAAACCCCTAGCACTTCTAACCCTTAATAAAAACCCAAAAACTTGTAACCCTTATAAACTTCTAAAACTTACAACTGCTAACAAATTTGTCTCATAACACCTATGATATGTAACCTTGTTTCCCCTAACCCAATTAACCCTCAAACTACTAACTATTATAACTATTATCACCAATAATCCATATAATCCTTAATATAAACCATATAAACCCAATTGAGATAACACATAATATATAACCCCTAATATAATCAATAACTCCTACAAATTATGAAGCTTATAATGTGTCACCCCTAAAACACAATAACCTAGCCATAGTAGCCCCTTATTCCTAATCCTAGAGTTATATACTCTGAGTCCAAACCCATATAACCACTTCATTCATATACCACATCCATCTTACTCTATATAAGTTATTACCCATAATAGATTTAATTCTATCACTCTAATACTCAACCTTATAGTAATAACTAGTATCACTCATAACCCTTTAAGTAATCACTAATACCTAAGCAACATAATCTCACCTCTAATCCATATTAAACATTACCATAACCTTCAACCCTTATAAATTCTAATGATTACGAACATGAATACATAACCCATAATTCCCGTAGTGTGCACCCATAACCCTTAATCACTAATTCTTAACACATAAAACTTCACCCATTTAACATATGACCCTTATCTTTTATAATCCCTTATTCCATAACATTATAACCCATTATCATTATAATCCCCCACATTTAAAGCCTAATATCTAAAAAAATTAAGTATTATCACCCACAACCATTATAACCCTTAAATTTAATAAATTTGAACCATTATTATCTGTTAATCCCTATGGCACCTATAACCCTTCATCCATATAACCTTTAGCACCATATCTCTTAAAAACTATAAGCTTCAACCTAGATATCCCTTAACACCTATTATTACTAACCTATATATCCTTAAGTCCAAGTATGACATAAACCATTTAATCCAATTAGCATCTAACCCTATAATAAATAATACTTAAACTCTAAATTCTATAACATTTATTGTATGATAACTAACTCTTATAACAATAATCATACATAACCTCTAATATAACATTACTAATTTATTATATCAACCATTAATGTTTATAATCCCTTATCCCCTAACACTATATCCCTAATCATTGTGTTCACTAATATCACTATAACTCTAACCATTATAATCATTAACTTGTAACTCATATATCCCATTCAACCCCTAGGATTTAATCAATATAATCCCTATCAAATACTTGACACTTATAATCTGTATTTAAACCCCTAACAAATATAACCCCAACCAACCCATAACAATTATACCCTCTAATATAACCCCTAATACATATAACATCTCAGTTTTATCACTATTTACTCCTAACCATTAAATTCAATAACTTTTGACCCCCTATAAATTCCAATACGTAACCCCAATAAACTATTTCCATTAACCCTAATAACTCAAAAGCTACAACCATTAGTACATATGACTTATAATAACTATAATATCTAACCCTATTTTTATTAACCCATTTAAATTTATAATCTCTAACTCTTATACCTGTAATATCCCATTACCCATGTACCCATATAGCTTGTAAAACAATATAACATCTAACTCCTTAAGCACTATTTCCTAACCATAATAACCACATATTACTAAAACTAGACTTATATGGTCTAAATCCAAACCATTATAACCACTTTACTCTTATAAAACATCATTCTTAATTAATAAAATATATTACCACTAAGAAATATAAAGTTCTAATCCTTAAACATTATTATTTTCAATATTTATAACCATAACCATTATTCCTTATAATCTTTAATCCTTAAACCTTTATTCCCAAAATCTAATTGTCATAGCTGTAATTTCTATCCCACATATATATTTATCTAATTCTTCTGTATATAAATGTAACACTAACTAATATTATCCCATAATATCAATTCAAATCCCAATAAACATGAACCCTTATGACCATGAATCCATAACTCATAATACCTATAACTTTTCAATTTAACCCAAAATCACTAACAATTATAAATCACTTATGTGATAACACTACAACTCAAAGCTACTATAATCTCTCACACCTAACCCCTAATCTATGATCCATTCATTTTTTATCACATTCAATTAGAATGACCCTTTATATAAGCAATAAAGGTTATAGCCCCTGATACCTATAAGTCCTCAATCTTATCATATCTTGACCCCTATTTTCCATATAAAAATTAAGATTCATAAACCTTAACTCATATAACCCCTAACCTATATATTTCATAACATATAAATATTATGTCATATATCCCTAATTCATGTAACGCCTAACCCTTTTAACTCATTTAACCACGCACTCTTCTAACATTTAATACTTAATATCTAAATTCTATAAATCATATAATCAAAATCTCTGTAACCATTATTATTTGTAAACTTTAATATAAAAAATTTCTATATTGTTTAACTCTTAATAGCCCTTAATTCCTATCTCTTATAATTGTTAACACCTAACTATCATAACTTATATCACACTTCCTCTATAAACCATAATATAAATCATACTTCTATAAACTATATACCTTGTAATTCATAACCACTAACACCAATAAATCAACTCCATAATCCCTTACCCACAACACTTCCTAGCCTAATTATTAACCCATATAACACATCAAACCATTTTAATCTTATAAATCATCTCTATTAAAATATAAGCGATTACTTATAACCCCTAATACATGAAATTATCAACCCTAAAACCTTTAATTTTAGTAAATCTTAATATTATTAAACCTATTCAAGGATGTATTAGTAATATAGTTCTACAAAAGTGGGTCCCTTGTCCCACAAAAAATGGGGTCTAAAACACCAATTTGGTGACTTCCTTAGCTATGACCCCAAAATAATATAATTATTATTGTTATTTTATTTATTATCATTATTATAATACACATTCCAAACCATAAGCATCAACCCCTATATCCCTGGATTCTTCTAACTCATAATCCTTAATTCTTATAAACTTACACCTTAACCCATAATCCCTAAACCATTTAAACCTCATTGATATAACCCTTTTCTCCTAAACTCTATAACCCCTAAATATTATAGCCTCAAATCCATATAACTCAAATCCTAATGCACGCTTTACTTGCACCTATAACTTTTAACACTAACTCCTCACCCATATAAATGATTACACAATATCACCTAACCATTATCAAATATAACCTTTAGAAGTACTAATGCTAATACTTCTTAAGTTATTTATCTAATATCACCCTAACCCTACTAAAAACAAACCATTTAACCTTTAAACCTTTAAACTCATTTGTTTATAATCATTATAAGCCATATCACCTCATTTTTATCATAAATTAACCATTAATAATTATAATCCTTTACTCCCAAATCCCTATAACCTCTATATCCTAGACCTCCTAACACATATAACCCACAATAATTATCTCTTATAACCCATAAATTCTACTATGTATAACCATGAAATATTAACACCTATATCTTTATTTCATTGAACATAATTTACATTATATATTTGAAGTCTTCAAGGTCACTTATCTAATCATGACAAATAGCTTCTTCCAATTAATGATCTGTAGTCCGCTTTCCACTTAACCATTGGCTCAGTTGTCTACTTTATCTTTTGCAGCTAGCCACCCTAATCTAGACCATGAAGACATGAGGGAAGTCTCTCACTCAGTCATTGAAGGTGGATTGATCAAGGATTGTCTCCTTCATTAAAAAAACTTTAGCAAGTTCTCTTAGAATCCCATTAAGCCTAGAGCCTACCCAAACTCGAGCTTCCTAGATGCTCCTAAAATCATCCATCAAATAGGACATATTGGCCTTTCTATTATAAATTTTCATCTAGGAGGTTCTAGAGTATGAAACTTGGACCATAGTGGGGAACTCCCACTAATCATCTAGTTTAGTTTTTAGAACTTGGATCACTATAATTTAGGAGAAATTCCCTACGGAAGTTTCTATATTATTTTGCATGTAAAGTGTTGAATAAATGTCTAAATGGTTTAATGATTCATTGCATACAAATTGTTTGATGAAATGCCCCAATGAAAATGTTTTTTTTTTTGTGGATGGGGATAATATTGTTGTATGTTAGCATTGTTGTATGATAGTATTGTTGTAGTTGATCTATGCCTCTTTTCATGCAAAGAATTTCAAGAAATGTGTTAAAAGTATTTTATTACAATTTTCATACAAACTATTTGATAAAATACCTCAAACACACAAATCAAAAGTTGCATGATTAAGTGGTATATTTCAGTTAGTATGTTACAAGTAGAATCAGAGCAATGTTTTGCGTTTGATTTCATACAAAATGATTGAAAAAAAAAATCTACAAGAAAAGACTACTTAATTAGCTATATACAATGTATTTGAAGAAAGGTTTATATGTAAAGTGTTTGACAAAATGTATGAGAGATGAAGATCAATGTTTTGGAAGTGTGCTTAGGATAAATTTAGTAGGTGTATGTGACAAAGTGGTATCCATGTTATTTTCAAGCTAATAAAAGGAAAAAGAAAAGTTTGGGCCCTTGTAACCTATGTAAGTCATTAAGACTGGAATTGGGTATGCGACGAAGTGGTATTAGAGCTGATTGTTGAGTTCGTGAAGAAGAGGAAAAAAATGACACCTCTATCCTTAACCAAGCATTAAGGCACTGAGTATGTGACATATTTTCATTAATTAACTCAATAAACCATTATTTTTTATATAGTTACTCACATTCATGGTCATTTACCACTTTTTTGACCTTTTCCTCTCACAAAAATAATAAAATACTAAAAGTAGTTAGATCTTGATTTGGCCCAACAAATATTTTTTATTATTTGTCCTCATAGAATCTAGCAACTATTTTATAATTAGCAAAGGTTTTCCTTCTCAGTACACCATGATTAGTCTCATCATCATCATTTTTCTTTGAGCTCTACCATCATAGGTTCATATTTATTTATCCCACTTGCTAGCAATCTTGGAAAGAGAGAGAAAGATATTTTTTCCTAGATAAAAAAATTCTCAACAAACCCTCCCATGGAAGAGGTTTGGAGCGATCATTTTTTCTCATTTCTGTAGGTTTCTTATAAAACAAAGCCTTTATATTGAGCGAATCAAGCATATTTTCTATGTTATCTATTACATTTTGGTATTTTTTTTTCAAAATATATTTTTAATAATTATATAATTGGTAGCACATTTAAACATCTATTTTATTTCATTACTTGTAGGACTAGATGCAACCCATAGTTTTGATTTTTACTAATCTTTATTATAGAAAGCTTCCAAATTAATGTCACAAGGGTAAAAACCTTTAGAATTATTGAATTAAATTTGACTGTTGGTGATTCCCTTTCCCATTTAGTTACAAAACAAGATTTGGAAAAGGCTGGACTAAAGAAGAGGATAAGTAGGATGGGGGATTCTTTAAGTACTAGGCCATTATTTGTGAAACCTTTATCTCTTACTTCCCTAGATCCAATTCCTAAAGGTACACCTAGGACCTATAAAGTCAAGAAGTTTCCCAAATTGTTAATTGGCATTAAGACATATGTTGTGGAAAAGATAAATAAATGACTAAAAATTGAACATAAATTTAGAAGCATGGGAAATTATAACAAATTTAAGTGACTTGGAAATTATAATCTCTTATATTATTGAGTATCTTCAAAAATACTTGGAAAATGATGAATACTTTTATAAAAATCTATTAAGTACATTTGTAGAAAGAATATCTGTTATCAATGAGTTCACAAGGAAGCAATGGGATATGCCTTCCAAGAGTAGAATAAAGAAGATAAGGGCTATAAGACTTATAAGGATATACATCCTTTGATTATTAATTACTAGTTGTAAGAACTTGGAAGGAAAAATAAGTGATTTTATTTTGAAGTTTCTATATATAATCAAAGAACTTGAAGGCCCACCAATAGTAAGAGATGTCGCATTGGTAACCGGGGAGTGATTGGAAGTTAAAACAATTAGAAATGAGGTAGTCATTTAAAAATCTCACTATTTTACAAGAAGATAAAATCAAATGATGATTGGTTAGCTTCATGAATGATAATGAAGATCACATGGACTCCATATAATAATTTCATGAAGATAACTTGACAAGATTTGCTCCAAAAGATTGGTTTTTGTCTCTTAGGCTTGAATAATGACCCCTTGGCTCTAAATCCATGACTAGGGAAGAATAAACACCACTTAGGAATTTCATTTTTACAAACTAGAATAGGCCTATTTATTTTAATTTATGCTCTTAGGATTTGAATTAAAAAATTTTGTTCTTGCATAGGATTAGTTTCTTTTCAAGGAAACTTTTCACATTCTGCAATTATACTAATGATTCACATTGTTGCAAGTAGCACAAGGTTTACATTATGCAAATAGACAAGTACTTTTCATTCCCAAAAATAGCATAACCTTTACCTTCTTGCAATTAGGATTAGTATTTACATTTGAGAAAGTAACATTTCCATTTCTTGCAAATAGAGTAACATTTCCATTTCTGCAATTAGTTTAGGCTTTGATTTCATGACGTTCACTACATTACATCAGATCAACGAAAGAAGGACACAGTGTATGCTACACATATAGTGTTGGAACCTCTTAAGTTTGTACAAGCCCTAGGTTGATAATTTAAGCTGGTAGCCTTGGGAGTTGCTACATAATTGTTGCAATACTGAGGCTCATCACTTTTTGGCACCTTTTCTGGGGAGGTGTCTACGTAGATGGTGTTTTTGCTTGAGCATTTTTTTCTGTTTTGCATACAGTTTTTAAAAAAGTAAAAAAAATAAAAAAATCTTTCATGCCTCACAGGAGTAGGGATAATCAAGAAAAATTATTACCAAAAACCCCACACCCTTGAGCAGTCAACCTTCACTCTTCTTTGGTGACTGTGAGCTTCCTCTCTGACTACAGGGGAGTTAGAAGACCCTCTAGGTGATAAACCTAAAATTTTTGAAGAACCTATTAGGGAAGAAGAAGAACCCACTTCACCTGCCCAAACTATGGCTAAAAACATGGATAATGAGATTTTCCCTATCAGAGAGACCTATGGAGAGGCTAGAATGAAGAATATAAGACCTACTTCCCTTCCACACTTTCATGGCTTAACCTCTGAGGATCCTAACACCTTCATGTTTGAATTTTTTGTTGTTTGTAGGACCGATGACCATGCCTGTGATGAGTAGAAGCTGAAGTTATTCCCCTCTACCCTTAAAGATGTAGCCTTGCGTAGGTTTATGGGTTTGTCTAGGGGTAGAATCACAACCTAGGCCCAAATACAATAGACCTTCAATAGAAAGTACATGGAATGCTGTAGGTCCAAACAAACCAAGGAAGAAATCTTTAGGATGAATCTTGGACTTGATGAATCCATAAAGGACTACGAGGAGATATTTCAACTCAGTTATAGGAGAGCCAACTGTACCCTTGATCTTGAATCACTCAAGCTAGTTATTCTCTGAGGGATCAGGGAGGATATGTTGGAAACCCTTAACATTATATCTAGAGGAGATGTCTATCAATTATCCTATGATGAAATCGACACTGTATTCAAGAATCACTCTAGGATTGCCAGGAAGAATAGTAGGGATCATCAAGGCTTGGTCAATTCCTCTCCCTCCACAACATCCATCAAGAATGAGGGAACATGTTGGAGGATTTTATGAGTGAAATGTTGCATACCTTTGCATTGAAAATGGATACCATGAAAATCAAAAGAAAGCAGGAGGAAGTAGAAAGGGAACTAGCTATTTTCTACCCTAAATGCACCAAAAGACATCCTAGGAATGAATGCCCATTGAATGTCATAGAAGTCTATGAAGAAAATCATGCAACAGATAAATTCCCTTCTTTTCTAGGACTAAAAGGTGTATACCAAGGGGTAGAAGGGGGTCCCGAGCAACTTTGCTTCAGAAGGGGGGTCAGAGCAACTTTGCTTCATTAATCAAAGAAGACCTCAAGGACCTTGACCATATTAACAAGGCATGCAAGGTGCACACTACTCTTATTATAATCCAAATCAAAATGAACCTTTGCAACCTTGGTACTCTTCCACTCATTCATCATGCTCCAAACCTCCTTCTTAGCCTTATGCTCCTCCATATCCTCCTCAACTTATCAACCATCATTTTCAGCCATATCCACCCCAATATTCTCAATGGGGCAACCCATCACAAGGGTGGAGGCCTCAAGTCAACCAACTGATCCATTAATGAAAAAGGTATTATAGACTATGTGTGAATTCGCTTATGTTACTTAGTGCAACGGATTGAAAATATTGCGAATAACATAAACACATAAACAATTTGAAAACACATTTAAACACATCAACACAACCAAATTTAATAAAGGAGTTCACCAGACTTTCTGGCTATGTCTCCTGATCCTTTCACTTCCAGTGCTGACCTCTTTATTTTGTCTTCAAATGCTGTTACAGGCATGAGCTCAAAAACAGAGTCTCAAATGAGAAAATGGACATCACCACTACGTCCAGCTTGAAATTTTGAGTCAGATGAATATAAACTCGGCCATATTTGGCCACAGTGACTTACAGACCCCCTGGAAAGTCAAAAACCACCTATGTACCTGCAAAAACCACCCTTTTGCTACGTAAAACCACCTCTGCGGATGAAAACCACCTTGGAAACTGCATTGTGGTATGGCGGGTTCGGCACCTGCAATGGTTTATTAATAAAATAGTTCGGCTCTCTCTCAAGCCTGAACATTGACACATTGGTTAGCGAATTGGTGTGAAGTCATTTGTATATATGTATTTTGGAAGGTCGGTGGTTCGAAACCTCCGCCCGACCCTTCCGCCATATCCCGTTGAATTTGTCATTATATATGGTATATATATATCACATATCGTTTGGTATCGCCACGCATATGGGATATATCATATGGTTTATTACCATGGTTTACACGTATAGTTTGTAAGATGTATTTCTGGTGGTTTGTGATATGATATTAAGTGTTAAGGGATCAGCGGTCGTGGGGTTGACCTTGACCGTCCGGCCCTTTTCCGGCGGTTAATATCTGTCCACAATAAATATGACCACAACCTTTCCATTAATAAGACTAAATATAGTCCACACGGTGCGCTGTTCCGACGAATTCATTGCCACTTTGGGAGGTCAGGGTTCGATCCTCCTTGACCCCCAAAATTTTGGGATTGCATGCTAATATTGGGCAAATTTGGGCTGCCACGTGTTAGCACCGGATTGGCCAATGTGAACCAATCAAAAACTGCCACATCACCTTCTCTGCTGACATCATCCAAAACATGTGGCACATTCCCAAGACGACACGTGTCTTGTTGATGTAAGTGTTGACTGTTGACCATTGATCTATTTGACTTTGACTTTTACTTTTCCTCTTTTTGCCCTAGTTTGACTTGAAACTTTCACTGGCCTTAACCTCTCCATCCAAACTTGTACTTTTGTGCCATTCACACCGTTGTAATCATCTTGTCAAGCACTTCGACTTAATCCCACTTTCAACTGGATTTGAAGACTTTGATCAAAGGCAAAACTAAATCCATTTTGGATCACTCCTCCCCACTGGAAGCTTTTGGACCACCAAAATTTGGTTTTAGTTATCGAGTAAGTGAGGATAAAGTTCCTTCACTTTTCCAATCTCTATCTATAATGCTTTACTTGGATTTGTACCTTTGATTCCAACTCGAAGGTACTCAACATTTCCCCATTGCGAAGTCCTTATCATCCTATCAAGAATTGTGTCCTCCTGTAGCTCATTGAGATACTCGGGAAAAAGATCTTTGATGGAAGGTAGCTGACCTTGCTCTTCGGGATCTACAACCAGTGAAGGTTCGTACAATCTCAAGTTTTCAACATTTATGACGGAATAGATCTGGATATAAGCTGGTAGATCTAGGCGG
This sequence comes from Pinus tabuliformis, assembly GCA_031772625.1. NCBI lineage: Eukaryota > Viridiplantae > Streptophyta > Pinopsida > Pinales > Pinaceae > Pinus > Pinus tabuliformis. The sequence goes on along the minus strand of CM062820.1, from coordinate 1,020,066,150 downwards.
AAAGCATTTTCACCAATTTTATCAAGTATTTTTGAAACGACCATATCTAATTGGTTTCAACTTTTTACCTTCCCCTTGCAGTCTTTCTTTGCTGATGTACAACCAGACTTGATCACCAACTTGAAAACTATGCTCAACTCGATGCTTGTCATGTCGCACTTTATACTTTGCTTGACTTATTTCCAACTATTCCTATACTGCCTGGTGAATTTCCTGGATTTGTTCAATGAACTTGGTCGCTTTGTCCACATCACTGTGTCCATAAACTACTATGTCTTTACCAAAGACAAAATCCAAGGGAGACTTTGCTGTAAAACAAAAATAAGTCTCAAAAGGAGATCTCTGAGTAGAAGAATGTTTTGCATGGTTGTAAGCATGCTGCACATAACACAAATGATCATCCCAAAGTTTGTGATGCTTGCTGCAATATCCTCGAAGCAACTATATCACTATCCTGTTGACCACTTTTGTCTAACCATCTGTTTGCAGATGAAATGTTGTGCTCTTCTTTAACTTTGTGTCCATTAACTCCCACAGAATTGACCAAAATTTCTTGACAAATCAAGAATCCCGATCAGATACAATAGAAGTGGGTAACCCAAAATGAACCCATACATTTTTAAAGAAAAAAATTGCAGTTTGTTCAGCTGTGACCTGTTTATTACATGGTGTCAAAATACACATTTTACTAAACCTATCCACAACTACATACAAATAATCATGACTCTTTCTAGACTATGGAAATCCCCCAACAAAATCCATGGAAAGACTTTCCCAAGGATGAGAATGAATTGGTAATGGAGTATACAAGCCTAATTTTCTATTACTTGGCTTGCTTGTAGCACACATAGTACATCCTTTAATATATCTAGAAATTGTCTCATTCATTCGTGGTCAATAGTAGAATCTTTGTAATTGTGCAGCTGTTTCACTTACACCAAAATGACCTGATATGAGAGAAGTATGTGCTTCTCGAATTATATTAACTCTTTCAGTTTGTGGAATGCATAAATTTCCCAAATGATATAAGAGTTTTTCCTTTATGTAATAATCCAATTATTCTTCCTGCTTTCCATGACTTAAAGTTGCATATACATCCTTAAAATTTGTGTCTTGAGCATATTGTTCAATGTAACTTTCATGAATTACTGAATTATGCTTAAGTATTGTGGATGCATTTATGATTGGTCTTGATAACATGTCTGCAACCTTATTATGTATGCCCTTCTTATATCTAATAACAAGATGAAATTATTGTAAAAAACCCATCCACCTATAATGTCATGATTGTTGCAATTTAGTTTGTGAGTGTAAATATTGAAGTGGTTGATGATCTGTGTGTATGATTGTTTCTTTACCCATTATGTAATGTTTCCACTTTTTAACACTCTGAACTAATGCATATAATTCCTTATCATATGTAGGATAGTTAACTACTGCTAACGTGAATGTCTCAGGATGAAAGAATATAGGCTTTATGTGCTGCATCAACATTGCCCCCATGGCATATTCACTTGCATTTGTCTCGATCTCAAATGGATGTTGAATATCTGGCAGTGCTAGTACTGGCACTGTACTGGTCCTTTCTTTCAATTTTTCGAAGGCTTTTTGTTGTTTTCCTCCCCATTGAAACAACAGTTTCACACTTGTAAAAGCATGTAAAGGAGTTACAATCAAAGAAAAGTTAGAAATAAACTTTCTCTAATATTGCGCTGCCCCTAAGAAACTTCTAACTTATGTAGTAGTATTGGGTTTAGGCCAATTTACAATGACTTCGACCTTAGAGGGATCTATCTTCAATTCACCACTCCCTACAATATAACCCAAATAACTCAAAGATGTTCTTCCAAATTCACATTTTGACAGTTTTACATAGAGATTTTCTCTTTTCAAAACATCTAAAATCTTCTTTACATGCTTTACATGTTCATCCCATGTTCTACTGAAAACAAGAATATCATCTAAATAGCCTATTACAAAATCATCAATGAATGGTCTAAATACGTCATTCATGACTCACATGAATGTAGCTGGAGTGTTAGTTAAGCCAAAAGGCATAACCATCCATTCATAGAGTCCTTGCTTCGTTTTGAAAGCAATTTTCCATACATCCTATTCTACAACTATGATCTGATGGTAGCCACTTCGCAAGTCTAATTTAGAGAAGTAAACTGCATCTTTTAGCTAATCTAACAAATCATCAATACGAGGAAGAGGATAACAATTCTTTATTGTCATTTTATTCAATGCTCTAAAATGAATGCACATTCTCCACGAACCGTCTTTCTTTTGCACTAACATAATAGGTGATCCACATGGTGATGTGTTTGGTCGAATAAACCCTTGATCAAGCAACTCCTGTATCTGCTTCTTTATTTCTACATTCTCTAGAGTTAATAACTTCTACATTCCAATGTTAGGTAGTGGAGCATCTTGCTGTAAATAAATCTCATGTTCTATCTCTCACTTGGGTGGAAGCCCTTTAGGCTCTTGAAACAGAATATCATAATCAAAAACAACTTTAACTAGATTTGCTTTTTGTTTAGGATTACAACCTTGGAATGCATCGGATTTATCAATATCCTTTGCTTTTACAATCATAAGTAAAAATTGTTTACTTTCATTTACAATTATTTTCAGCTGTCCCGAATTTATGAGAGAGAAGTTATCTTTGAGTTTATGAGCCCTTACAATATATTCAATTCCATCCTTAGTGAGTTGATATTTATTTTCAGTTTGATTGAAGATAGCATTTCTATCGTACAAGTATGGACTTCCTAACACAATTCCACATATGTCCAATGGGACTATATCTAACTCAACCTCATCTACAAACTTTGACCCAATAGCAAAACAAAGTTTACATTGTTTCATAACTTGTATCTTAGTTTTATCACACACCCAACCTAATGGATATGGTTTTTTATGAGGTTTTGTTTCTAGACCCAACTTCTTTACAATTGCTTCCGAAATCAAATTAACTTATGACCCACTATCAAATAAAGTATCGATTTTAGTATGCTTGGAAATGACTCTTATTTGAAATAGCTCATTTCTTTTCCTCTCATCATTATCATTATCAAAAGAATGTGAAGAAGTACTTGTAGATGCTTTAGAATCCTTACCTTTTATACCTGCAGCTGTAACCGTTGTCTCGTCACCTGAATCTGATCCCAAGTCCTTTTGAATAGCAATAACATTCTTTCGCTCTTTACCCACAAACTTCTTAGGCTTCAATTCTGGATGCAATCACCAACAGTGTGTCTCATCGTGTCCTTCCTTCTTATAATGAGTTCATGAAGGTTTATCCTTCTTCACAGTGTTTGCTTTCTTCTCCTTCCACTTAAGTTTCTTCTTGCCTTTATTCTTGCTTTCAATAGGTTTGGATGATTTCCCAACATCTAGGGTTACATTTTTTTCTTCTAGCTTCTAGATGAGTTGCTTGAACAAATACATCATCTAAGTTAGTTGGATTAAACATAAGTATGGTATGCCTAAAATAACTATGAAGACCACCTATGTATTTCAACAATGTTTCTTGTGAGTCCAATGATATGCATAATGTTAAAGCTTTCTTATGGAATTCCTGAGTATAACTTTGAACACTTTGACCTTTTAATTGACATAGTGGTTGCAAACTCATCATTGCTTGTTGCATATAATCCAATGGATAAAATTGTTTTTTAATAGCAGAAATAAATTCATTCCAAGTTGAAATGATTTTACCATGCTTTTGGAGATTTGCTTTTGTCCTGACTTCCCACCATACAAGTGCGGTTCCTCCAAGTCGAAGGCTAGCAAGCTGGATCTTCTTTCTTTCTGAATCAACTTTCTGCACCCTGCAATATACATCAATTTGCCTTATCCAATTATCAAGCTTTTCAGCATTAAGTTCTCCATCATAAATTGGCAAATCAAATTTTACATCTAATTTGATCAAAGAGGCTTTCTTTTTCTTCTTCTTAGAAGAACTAGTTTTATGAGAAGAAGACAATGATGATGACAATGATGGTGATGATGGAGGAGATGGAGGAGGATTTTCTCCTTTTCCTTTATCTTCTTTATCTGGAGGAGTAAAAAGAAAAGGTTCCTCTGCTCCTTTGTCTGGTTTAGGTGATGAATTTCCTTCACCTTTACCCTTTTTATCTCATGATACATCTCTTCCACCATGGAACGTATCGTCATGAAACTATCCAAGAATTGAGATTCTGACCCAAGTGGAGTTTCATCTACCATTTTTCTTTGTGAAAAGACCCTTCCAATCTCTAGATTTGCCTCAAAAAGCTCTCCTTCGCCTTGTTTGAGCCTCAACCTAGTAAGCATCCAAATCTTCACACAAACTTGTCAAACCTTAAAAACCTTGTTGCTCTGATACCACTTGATCCATTAATGAAAAAGGTATTATAAACTATGTGTGAATTCTCTTATGTTACTTAGTGCAACGGATTGAAAAGATTGTGAATAACATAAACACATAAACAATTTGAAAACACATTTAAACACATCAACACAGCCAAATTTAATAAAGGAGTTCACCAGAATTTCTGGCTACGTCTCCTGGTCCTTTCACTTCCAGTGCTGACCTCTTTATTTTGTCTTCAAAATTGTGTTACAGGAATGAACTCAAAAACAAAGTCTCAAGTGAGAAAATGGACATCACCACTGCATCCAACTCAAAATTTCGAGTCAGATGAGTATAAACTCGACCATATTTGGCCACAGTGACTTCTAGACCCCCTAGAAAGTCAAAAACCACCTCTGTACCTACAAAAGCCACCCTTATGCTATGCAAAACTACCTTTGCAGATGAAAACCACCTTGGAAATCGTGTTGTGGTATGGCAGGTTCAACACCTGCAATGGTTTCTGAATAAAATAGTTCGGCTTTCTCTTAAGCCCGAACATTGACACATTGGTTAGTGGAATGGTGTGGAGTCGTTTGTATATATGTATTTTGGAAGGTCGGCGATTCGAAACCTCCGCCCGACCCTTTCGCCATATCCTGTTGAATATGTCATTATATATATATATATATATATATATATATATATATATATATATATATATATATATATATATATATATCTATATATATATATATATATATATATATATATATATAGATATATAGCATATCATTTGGTATTGCCACGCATATGGGATATATCATATGGTTTATTACCATGTGTTGGGACTCATAAATGTCATATTTTCATCCACCTTTTTCTTCACTATTCCTTACATTTCATCATCCCATTAACCTTTTATCATATCATTTTCATACATACATTTGGGTTTCACCTTCTTATTTTCCATTTTATTCATTTTTGTATTATAAGTGAATTTATGATTAATTATTAGAAAATGTACATATTTTTATATATATCTCAAGAATATGTTTGTAATGTGTAGGAAATATGTGAAGAATTAATATCTCCTCCAGCATATCAAGGAGATAATTATGCAAGCCTTTTCCTAAGGAGAAAATCATGGAGGCATATCTTATCCAATTCCTAAGGAGAAAATCATGGAGGATTTGGTTGGCATATCTTATCCATATCTCCTCCACCATATTAAGGAGATAATTAGGAGAAAAGCATGGAGGATTTGGTTGGCATATCTTATCCAAGATATGTGAGAGATTTGTGGGGGATTCAAAGGGATCATATTTTGTAATAATGGGAAAGTAGTTAAAAATGCTTGAGAGATTTGTGGGATCATATCTTGTAATAATGGGAAATTAGTTGAGAGTGCTTGAGAGAATATTGGATATGTAATTATGAGAAGGTTATCTTCCTCATGTATATAAGAGAGTGCTCTCTCTTCATTTTGAATAATGACTAATGGAAAGGAATTCTTAGTTTCTCATCTTTATTGTTATGCTTCCATGATTTGTAATTTAGTTCTTGTAATATAATTTGACATAGTTTTATTGTTGTGAGCTCACATATGTTATTTGTAATTCAATTCTTCACATGTTGTATTGCTTTTCCTTTATGCAATTTCCTGCTTTCATAGTTAATGTTTTAATGCCTTCCTAGGTTAATTTGATTTCAGTAATTTAGATTAGATTAGATTAGTTCCACTTAAGTGTGGCATATATAGTGCATGTGTCTCGTAAGTCTACGGACCTCGGATTGACAAATTAAATAGTTGGGCAAGTACTACAACAGAATTAAACGAACATAGTTTCACCCAACATTTTGGCGCCGTTGCCGGGGAGGCACGATGGATTGAAGTTTAGTTTGATTTTTCATGCAAGTGTGTTTAGACATGTTCCTAACTCCGAGGTGTTAAGGTGGTAAGACGTGGGGAACAGCCTACGCATCGCATTCGAGATACCGTAATGGGCTCAACCTCTTATGGATTAGGGCATGTAGGGTGTGTTTACATTTATGCAAGTGTGAATTTCAATTTCTGCAAGTGTGTTTGATTTTCGCAACTGTGAATAATGTTTGATGAATTCATGGTTCATGGTTATAATTGAAGCATTCAATTACTCAATTAATGAGCTGTCCTTGTAAGAGGGTTTAATTGAGTACTTAATTCAAGATTATTTCTGTGGTCCTTTTGTTTTTAATTCAACTTTTAGTGTGCTGATTTTTTTTGTTTTTTTCAACATGACTTAACAATGAGTTTCAGCTTGGAACTACTCACTTAGATCCTAGCAGAAGTCGGGATCTCTTCTTCCTTGGAAGAGGAGATCTTGACAAGAATTAAAGGTTCAACTACTCCCGAAGAAATAAATGAAGACTCTGAAGAATCTTGTGTATTTGATGGAGAACAATCATTCGAACAAGAGATCGAGGAAGAAGAGCAGTAGATCGGAGAAGAAGAACAAGAGTTACAACATGATCTGAGTGAGAGAAACTGTGCTTATCAAAGCTTTATCGAACAATGGTTCCAGGTAAGTACTAGATTAGATTCATCTTTTTATTTTTATTTAGTTGATTTACAGATACAACCACTAGACTCATTCACTTTCGAATATTTTCATTTTTCATTTGAAAACTTGCTACTGAATCTATTGTTGTCACTGCTACGTGAATGGCTTCATTGGAAGTTTAACTACACGTAACTAAATTGTAAATTTTAATTAGTATAGAGTAGGTAGGCTTTCAGTTTTAGTTTTTCCTTTCATTTTCAGTTTTATTTTTACCTAGAATAAGTATGCTCTCCTCTTGCGTCTTTGTACGATCTCGAGGATCAGAAAATAGGGATGATTTAGACTAATTTCAAGAATAAATAAATGTTTTGCAATATGCTTGATCAAAACATCTTTCAATATGCAAATCATTGTGTCCATTTGTTAAAAAAAAAAAAAAACTAAATCTAGAGAAAGTTTAGTTTCTTTCTAAATTTTAGTTTTTCATTTAAAAAAAAAAAATTAAAAAAAGAGCTGTCATCACCGTAATTCTTTGCACATTAATTGTAAAAACCGTTTTTTTCCTTCACACAGTCATCTAAACAGGGTCTCGAAGAACCATGATTCCCTCTTAGACCGTTAGGAATTTAAGCAAACGATTTCTGGGTTATGTAATTTATTCTATTGTGAAAAAACCCATGTCTTCGTTTGTCTAGATTTGTCCTGGTTTGATCACAAACTGCTTTTCAAAACTGACATTTTTAAGGGGTTGCGTTCTGAAGATGTTGGCATCCACTCTGAGGCGGTGGGAGTAATTGGGTTTGCACTCTGATAATTCACTCTTGTTTGCTGCATTTTTCTTTGCCGAATCTGAATCCGCAGCATCTGCTCCTCCAATGCCTGCCTGCCAACAGGAACCCTCTTTTCAGGCAAACCCTTACGTGGCCACAACATCGGTTCCTTCTTCATCTGACACAAATTCTATGGAAACAATCATGAATGTATTGGGTAGATGGGGCATCGGTATGCGGTCTTTCTTACCAGGGAATTGTGCGGAAGCTTCACATTTGGAATCATTTTCACAACTTTTTTTTTGAACTGGTTTCTTTGTTAGTATTCAAAGATCCGATTTCGATTGGACTAACCCCTGGACCCTATGGCTTGATATTTTCCTCATTTATACCTTTCTATTTCGATATACCAGTTTTAACATGGTTTCATATTTTTGGGATCCAATTCTCTGACAAATCATTTGTCTACCTTGCTGGTCCTCAGCTACTTATTTCATCACGGAAAAGATCATTTATACCAGGTCTTTGTGGCATCATCGATGGCTTGTCTTATCGACTGAATGTCTTTGGGCTTCGCAGAATTGAGTTCCCTGAGAAATTAGCTTCTGCTGTTTCTCGCCTTTCCTTGTCGACTTTGTTAATGGGGCTATCTAACACCTCTTCAAGAGAGAATGTTACAAGGGAGGCTGTTACTTCATATGACACGGAATTTGAGGATGAGTTTGCTGCTGCAACTCCACTTCTTCATGTAACTATAGATCCATCTAAAGAAGCTGTTTCCACATTGGTTATAATGAGCTTTGATAGAAATCTCGCAATTGAAGCACTAGCCCAGACAAATAATGATATTAGCGCAGCAACAAATTCTCATTAATGCTAAAGCGGCATGGTGCTTGGTATCAATGGATCGGTTGTTCCATATTTCTTGGTTTCATTTTTATCATCACTGATTTGTACACCTTTGGGGTTTTGATAATGATATCTCGTTTTCTTTCATTCATTGTTTATTCTGTTCCAAATTTATGAAATTGTTTTCCGTAACAAAAAAAAAATAATAATAAAAAAAAAAAATTGTCGAATTGAGGCTTCTGTGATCCATAATATTTATAAGTAGAACTTCGGAGTAAATCACATAAAGAGAGACATTTGTCGACGCGTTTCGAACCAACCAGTGTGGCTCATCGTCAGGACAAGTTGAAGAAACAGATCCAGCTTTGCATGCTAAATAGTCTGAGCAGAGCCTCCAACGGCTATCTTGATCAATGACTAATTTTGACTTAGGGACTGTAGTCAAAAAGTCAAAATGATAATTTAAAGGGAGTTAGTTAGATTATATAAGAAAGAAATAATTATAGATGTTGATTACGCTATTAGTTTAAAAAACCGTGACTTGTATGGGAATTAGTTAGATTAAGGACCTGACTTATATCTATATATATATATATATATATATTAAATATATTAAATAAATATATAAATAAAAGTTAGTTAGATTAAGGACCTGACATTTATATATATATATATATATATATATATATAAAATATATAAAATAAATAAATAAAAGTTAGTTGAAAGGTATGATTTAAAAATAAATTAAGGGGAATTATTTATGATAAAGACCAATATAAAGTTAATATTAAATATATAAATAAAAGTTAGTTGAAAGGTATAATCAACTAGCTTTTATTTATTTATTTAATATATATATATATATATATATATATATATATATATATATATATATATATAAGTAAGTCAGGTCCTTAATCTAACTAATTCCCATACAAGTCACGGTTTTTTAAACTAATAGCGTAATCAACATCTATAATTATTTCTTTCTTATATAATCTAACTAACTCCCTTTAAATTATCATTTTGACTTTTTGACTACAGTCCCTAAGTCAAAATTAGCCGTTGATCAAGATAGCCGTTGGAGGCTTTGCTCAGACTATTTAGCATGCAAAGCTGGATCTGTTTCTTCAACTTGTCCTGACAATGAGCCACACTGGTTGGTTCGAAACGCGTCGACAAATGTCTCTCTTTATGTGATTTACGCCGAAGTTCTACTTATAAAAAATAATAATAATAATAAAAAAAAGACAAAATAAAAAGAAAAAATAAATAAATAAAAAAATAATTGCCCTCATTCATTCATACATTCACTACTTGTTCCCTAACAAATACAACGCCTTTTCAAATGTTTTCAATCAATTTTCCTGCAAAACAATAAAAACATTTTGAAAAAAGTATTTGAGTAAATTGCATGGGGACATGCAATATTTCTAGTTGGGGGGAAATAAAAGTATGTTGGACTTTTTTTGTGAATTTATGGGCAAAAGTTAGGATGCATATACTAACAAGATAAATGAGATTGGTGTTGTGTAGGCCAACGAGAAGCTTATGCAGAAAGCTCAACATTACGATATGACACCCTTTTCATCCACAATTAGTGTAACTTCAAAAAATAATTTACAAATGGATATTTCATAAATTCTTGAAAATGTGCTAATTTGTTTTTGAGTCACTTCATACAGGGATGATCGTTGGAGATGGCACACAAAGGTAACAATTTTTATGCAGGAATGGTGCTAAGCATTGAAGACAATCTAATGCAAAAGTGATATTTTGAAATCATAATGAAACATGCATCATTGGACGCTTGAAGGAACTAATTCTTCACTGCACATATCATGATATTTTCCACTACACAAAAATCCTTTTGCGTCATGACTACTCACCATCCTTGTGTTGCAACCCATCTTCCATTTTCTTATCTTTCACGACTTCATGCACGCCTATTTTTCTGAATCGCATACATCCCTTTATCCTTTTCATAGTATTTTTGCCTTTTGAATAAAGCTCATTCCCTTTCCATGATTACATTGCCTTGATTTCCTAGCCATGCTGATCCACACTGCTTGTCCATGAGTTCTTTCCATTTATAGTCCTACCAAATCTTTTTGTACAAACTCGCATTGACTGATGTGGGATTCCTTAAGGCCCACCTTTCAACAAGTCTTGCCCCATTGACATCAGCACCTTATCTGGGAAATAGACTAGAGTTCCTTTTGAGTACCTAGAGGCTTGCATGCCTTAATGGCAAGTTCTCTCGCTGGTAATGTCCCTTGATCTTCATATCTTACAAGTGGCTCGACCTCGACACATCCATTCGCACTTCGCAAGATGTACTCCGGTACTTTGGCACTCATTGACATCAATGGTGAGTTTCCTTGCATTGGTTAACGACATACATCAATGGCCGGTAATCCAATGATTTCTATTCATGCTCGACATCGACACATTCATTCGCATGTTTAAAATTGTACCATCGAGTTTGTAGCGGGTGAAGACTATACACTTTTTCACGACTCCCTCAGCAGTTACAGCAGCATGCATTCTAATCTATGAGAGTACCACGGTACCACTTTCAGAATTTATCTTTTCCATGACTCAACATCAGCAGTTCAGATTTCTTCATTTCCCAGGATCCAGTTACATTAGTCACATTTTCCTGATCCAGCAGCAGCAGCAGTTACATTCCTATTGCATAATTCATCATTCTTGGGTAAGTAGTGGTATGTTGTTTTCTAATATTTAATCATGCAATTCCTTATATGCTAACTTGAATATTTTGGAAAATTCCCTCACCATGCTACATTTCCTTTCATGAGCCATGTCAGGTTGCATGAGGACATGCAACCAATTCAGTTGAAGGGGGGAGAACTACATTCACTGCATATTCACTTCCATGATTCCATTTCTTCACCACTATCACTCCATTTACCATTCACCAACATTTATTTTCCAATGATACTTTGTTGCACTTTGCTTCATACGCAATATTGGCATGTTTCATTAATATTACAAAAAGGCTTTCTTATGCACATTATGATTTCCAGTGAGTGCTTACATTATTATTAAAGAAAAGAGAACAGAAAATGAAATGAATGTTGTTAACACAAGAACCAACATTCTTTATATTCATGGTTGTCGCACAAGAACCAACCATAAGAAAATGTAAACTGTTACTCATGTCTTTCACATATCCTGGAAACATTCATTATTAAAAGATATCATCATGTAAAGCCAAAGTTCAAGATGCCAAATGTTCTTAAAGAGACCCATGCATGGTTGCATGAGGACATGCAACAAGTTCAGTTGGGGAGGATGTTGGGACTCATAAATGTCATATTTTCATCCACCTTTTTCTTCACTATTCCTTACATTTGATCATCCCATTAACCTTTTATCATATCATTTTCATACATACATTTGGGTTTCACCTTCTTATTTTCCATTTTATTCATTTTTGTATTATAAGTGGATTTATGATTAATTATTAGAAAATGTACATATTTTTATATATATCTCAAGAATATGTGAGTTTTGTAATGTGTAGGAAATATGTGAAGAATTAATATCTCCTCCACCATATCAAGGAGATAAATATGCAAGCCTTTTCCTAAGGAGAAAATCATGGAGGCATATCTTATCCAATTCCTAAGGAGAAAATCATGGAGGATTTGGTTGGCATATCTTATCCATATCTCCTCCACCATATTAAGGAGATAATTAGGAGAAAAGAATGGAGGATTTGGTTGGCAATCTTATCCAAGATATGTGAGAGATTTGTGGGGGATTCAAAGGGATCATATTTTGTAATAATGGGAAAGTAGTTAAAAATGCTTGAGAGATTTGTGGGATCATATCTTGTAATAATGGGAAATTAGTTGAGAGTGCTTGAGAGAATATTGGATATGTAATTATGAGAAGGTTATCTTCCTCATGTATATAAGAGAGTGCTCTCTCTTCATTTTGAATAATGACTAATGGAAAGGAATTCTTAGTTTCTCATCTTTTATTGTTATGCTTCCATGATTTGTAATTTAGTTCTTGTAATATAATTTGACATAGTTTTATTGTTGTGAGCTCACATATGTTATTTGTCATTCAATTCTTCACATGATGTATTGCTTTTCCTTTATGCAATTTCCTGCTTTCATAGTTAATGTTTTAATGCCTTCCTAGATTAATTTGATTTCAGTAATTTAGATTAGATTAGATTAGTTCCACTTATGTCCTGCATATATAGTGCATGTGTCTCGTAAGTCTACGGACGTCGGATTGACAAATTAAATAGTTGGGCAAGTACTACAACAAAATTAAATGAACATAGTTTCACCCAACACCATGTCTTACACTTGTAGTTTGTAAGATGTATTTCTGGCGGTTTGTGATATGATATTAAGTGTTAAGGGACCAGTGGCCGTGGGGTTGACCCCGACCGTCCAACCCTTTTCTGGCGATTAATATCTGTCCACAATAAATACGACCACAACCTTTCCATTAACAAGACTGAATATAGCCCACTTGGTGCACTGTTCTAGTGAAGTCGTTGCCACTTCGGGAGGTCAAGGGTTCAATCCTCCCTGACCCCCAAAATTTTGGGATTGCATGCCAATATTGGGCAAATCTGGGTTGCCACATGTCAGCACTGGATTGGCCCATGTGAACCAATAAAAAATTGCCACATCACCTTCTCTGCTAATGTCATCCAAAACATGTGGCACATTCCCAGGATAACACGTGTCCTGCTGATGTAAGTGTTGACCGTTGCCCTATTTGACTTTGACTTTAACTTTTCCTCTTTTTGCCCTAGTTTGACTTGAAACTTTGACTGGCCTTAACCTCTTCATCCGAACTCAGATTTTCGTGCCGTTCACACTGTTGGAATTGTCTCGTCGAGAACTTTGACTTGATCCCACTTTCAACTAAATTTGAAGACTTTGATCCAGAGGCAAAACTAAATCCATTTTGGATCACCAACCTCCTGCTTTACTGCCTCCACCCCAACCTCAAACACAACTCACTCATCTTACTCCACCCAAGAAACCTCAAATGCCTTATCAACCCAATCTGAACCCAGAAAAAAAGCAAGCACAACATGTCTACAATGGAGAGACATCATATCCTGCTTATGTTGTGGAAATATAGGAGATCAAACTTTAGTTTGGGGGAGTTCTCCCAGATAGTCACACCTTCTCCACTTGAAGAGCTAGAAGAAGAGAAGGAAGAGAGTGTTTCTCAATCCAATCCACCTCCCTTTCCTAAGATTTTGATCCACCCTAGCCAACACACCCTAGAAGAGGTTTAACTTCTAGGAGAATTGAAGAATTTGTGTGTTAATATACCCCTTCTCCAGGCCATTAAAGGTGTTCCCATCTATAATAATCTTATCAAGGAGAATTTTTTCAAAACTCCTGGGAGAAGAAAAAGAGACACCCCCACCATAAATGTGGTTGGGAACATATTTGATTTGATGCTTGGGAGGGTAATCTTCCCAAAATATCTAGACCCTGGAAGTCCAGTAGTGGATGTGCACATTAGTGGCCTTATAGTCCCTAATACCCTGATTGAACTTGGGGCTACAATTAATGTGATGACTAAGGAAACCATGCTAAAGCTAAATCTCCAAGGGGATTTGCAGAGGACCACCACAGTGTTGCAACATGCAGATAGATCCATAGTAGCTCCTGAGGGAATTGTTGAAGATGTTATAGTCTCCATTTACTCTTTGGAGTATCCTATTGATTTCCTGGTTCTCCAACCCAAAACCAATTTTAATGGCTATCCTCTTATCTTAGGAAGACTGTGGTTGGCCACTGTTGATGCCTATATTAGTTGTAGGGCTGGGAACATTACCTTTAAGAATGGACATTTATCAAAACAACTAGTATTGTATCATCCTGCTCAACCTTCTATTGAACATGACTTACTGTTGTGGCTAGAAGAGGAGGAATATGATGAATTGCACCACAACCACAACCCAACCACATCCATCTCAAAGATCCACTCCCACTAAACTACCTATACCACCATTTCCAAACCCAAACAATGAAGTAACTCATCCCACTTACCATGCTAAGATACAACGCTTACAAACAAATCATCTTGATCTAAATGGTATTCATCTTAGAACAAGAAGAGTATTGCAAAAAATATATGCTCTTGATGTCATTGAAGAACAACATATAAAAGAAGAAGATCTAGAAGAATCATGTATCACATTTTATGAAGAGTAGCCATTAGAGCCTGATATTGAAGAGTTTTTGCTATGCTTATCATTACATCCTTTATGTGTTCAAGGGACTAATCGGAAAATAGTAGAACATTTGAATGACACATAGAAATAAGACATGAAGAATGATCTAGATATGCAAGTGAACCAAGGGCGTAAAATCTATATTAAGGTTTGGTTCTAGAAAATCAACAAGATGGAGCATCACTCTCTTCTTCAACAATTATTGATATTGTCAAAGTCAAAACATTTGGTCTCTAAAATTCAAGTACATGTCAAAGCATATATTTTGAGCCTACACATGAGTTTATCTATCATCTTGATGTGTACGTGGCTCCATTGGAAGTATTCCTATATTTGAAAGAAATTTTGTTTTTTCAAGTAGAGTAGGATAGAAAAAAGAAATGAAAAAAAGAAAAAATAAGAGGAAAAAATAAAATATCAGGTGAAAATCTCATTTCAGGCACCTGATATTGGCTCATTGATTGAAAACCTCCATGAGGCGGTTAATGGGTTGGAAAAAGAGAAAAAAGAAAAAGAAAATATCCTAGGTGAAAACCTCCTTTGAGGCGCCTAGATAGACCTACTAGTTGAAAATCTCATTAAGGTAGCTAGTAGGCCTAAAAATAAAAATAAAAATAAAATTCCATGTATCTCTCTCTAATGAATGCAAGTTTCCTCCAACCTTTGTAAGCAACAATAACAAGTTAGCACCAAAAAAGAAAAAGGTGATAAAAAATCTAGTCAAATAAAGTCAAAATTGGGCTTTCTCCTCTTTTGTTCAAATAGTCCAATAGGACCAAGGCCATGTCAATCCATCAAACTCATCCATTTCCAAGCCTTTCCCATTCATTTTCCTCATTGTCCTAAAATGCTACAGGAGGCCAAAATAAACAGAGAAGATTTTTTTTTACCATATCTTGAAGCATGTGTGATGAGCCTCGTAAATGGGTAATTATATGGGCTCATTTTACCTCCTAACTTAGTCAAATCAAACATTCTCTTAGCTTATTGTATGATTTTCTGATTATATTTATGCTTATAGAGTTAGTTGATTTAGTTATTGTGCCATGTGGTCTAACATGTATTTAATGCAAATTATTGATGGATGTCGAGGTCAAAGTCAAGGATCCAGTGGACAAATGGCAGTAATAACTCGAAGTGGACAGAGGAGAGGACTTATAGGAGGGAATCTCCCTCATTTATTACTCCTTGCTTTGAATTCCCCTTCATTCAGCTCGGAGTACAAGCAGCCGAATCATGCACTAGAAGGCAACCAAGCAAGTGGAGGATGACTGATGATTATCTCGAGTTTTGGGAGCCAAGCCTCCCTGATTTTAAGGAAGTTGTTGGTAGATTCATTGGTATAAGTAGAGAGAACTAGGGCCTCACTAGGGTTAGATTTTTTCTTATGTAAACTCTGCTCAAATTTGGAGCTTATTATTTTGTGATAGTTTCATGTAATCTTGCTATTGTTTTGAAAATAAAGATGGAATCCTTTTTGAGCTAGCACTGCGTTACCTCAGAGGGCTAAATCTCTTGGGCTAGGGCCTAATCCAAGTAGCCAAGCTCCTCTTTACTTGTATTTGTATGCTTATTTCAGTTTGTAGATTAGTTTGCAGTTAGATGTATTTCTCTTATGGTTAAGAATAGGTTGCTTTTTGATGATTTAGCAGTTTTCTTCCATTTGTGCTTTTTGTAGCAGGTTCAGTAATGATAAAGAGAGGATTCAAAAGGTTAGCAATAGTGCCTTGGCCTCTCTTCCTCCCTCTGGGACCATGATTTGAGGTAAAGACTCTCTTGCTGCCCAAAAAACACAGAGTTTCCTCCTTCATAGGACTTCTACTGTGTGCAGCTTTTTAATAGTCTAGCTTTGCTTTGCTTTAGATCTTCTTCATCATGCTCACTTCCTGATTTGCAATAGTCTTCTTTCATGCTTTCCTTTCCTACAACATTTCTCAACATTTCCTTTCATAGATCATATTTTAGACTATTTTTATGAAAAACTTTGTTTTTCCTAAATGCATTCATTTCACTTATTGCTTGATTTCCTTGGTTGACTGTCAGCTTCTATGCAACAGATCTCTTCCAGTAGTAGGCCAGCTTATCAGCAATCACACTCTCCATTTGATCCATGCCCTATAAGTCTCCCAAATCTCACCTCAATTCTGCCCTAGTTTCTTGCATTTTTCCATAGAACTTCTTCCTCTCTCCTTGAACAAACCCAATCATCTTTCTCTCTCTTGGTGATTCATGGTAGACCTTAGGAACCCTAACACCTCATTCCAACCTCCATATACCTTTTTCACCCACTCTTACACCCTCAAAATAGTGGAAATTGCTCTCGGCCTCCTCCTATAGGCCTCCTGTAGTTTCCCTATTTTCCTCCTGTAGATTTCCTGTGTCCTCCTGTAGATTTTCCTGTAGGCTTTCTTTTGAAGGCTGAGTGTGGGAAAAGCCTCCAGAAGGCCACCTAAGACCTCCTAGGACCCATCCACACCATCCTACATCCTCTCAAGTCCCAAAACCGCCCTTCAACACCACCTATTCACTGCCACACTCACACACAATAAATTACATGCATGTCAAATTCACATAAAAATACATAAAAATCCAAAAATATGTTTTTTGCTTATTTACTTCCAGAAATAGCATGGTTGGATGTTGTTTACTTTATTGAGTAGGTAATGGCATTGCTTTCATGGTTTTCATAGTGTTTTTGGCACAAGTAGAATTAGCTTGTTAATTAGGGTTTACTAGGCCTTGCTTTACATTTCAGTCTTTCTCCTTTCTGCAGTTAGAATAGAATTTGTAGAGCATTCTTTCTTTCCTTTCATCACATATAGAGCTTCTTCTGGAATCCATAGAAGTTGGCTTGAGCTCCTAGTGATCTTGCATCGGCTAACCAAGTGACAACCTGCAGTGAGAACTAGTACTTATGCATACAGCACCGACACTTCCAAGTTTGTTATGAACTACCGGGTTGATAAGAGTAAAGTAGGCAGCCAAGGAGTTGCAGCATTATTGTTTCAATACTGGTGCACGCCACTTTTTGGCACCGTTTTTGGGGAAGCGTCAGAGTATTTTGTAATTACTTCTTTCTTCTTTTTCTTATGGCAACATTCTGCTAATAGTTTATTTCAGCAAAAGTAGATTAGTCATTCCTTTTCCTTCAGTTCTGCATTTCCTTGCTTTCCTTTTCAATTCTGCAAATTTCATTTCAACAAGTTCATTTCAGTTAGTTGCAATTTGATTTGTTCAATCAATTTCAGTTTCTGCAGTTACTGTCAGTGTGGGGAGAAAGAAACAAAAACCAACCCAAAAGATTTCCTTTCATGCCTCATAGTAATAGAGATAACTCAGAAAAAATTTTGCCCAACACCCCCACTGCTTCACACAACCAACCTTCTCTCTTCTTCGGTGGTTGTGATCAAGAATAACCCTTAGGTGAACAGCCAGACATATTTGAAGAACCTATAGGGGAAGAAGAAGAAGAAGACATTCCTTTGGAGCCAATGGCTGAAAATAGAAATGCTAGGGGGAATGTAGAGAGAATAGAGGGTACCTTTCCAATTTGGGAGACCAATGGGGACACCAAAATGAATAATATAAACCCTTTCACCCTGCCTCATTTCCATGGTCTGATTACAGAAGACCCTGACACCTTCTTGTTTGAGTTTGCTGTCATCTGTCGAACTTATGACTATGCAGAAGATGAGCAAAAGTTGAAACTATTCCTTTCTACTCTCAAGGATGCAGCATTGCGCTGGTTCATGGGATTACCTGGCAATAGAATCACAACTTGGGCTCAGATGCAACAAGCCTTTAACAACAAGTGTCGAGACTATTTTAGGTAAAAATATACTAAAGAATAAATCTTTCGAATGACCATAGGAAGTGATGAGTCCCTGGAAGACTATGAAGAGAGGTTCCAACTCAGTTACAAAAGCAGTGGGTGCACACTTGACCCTGAGTCTCTGAAGTTGGTCCTGCTCATGGGAATTCGAGAAGATATTTTAGACACCCTCCATCTACTGGCCGGGGGAGACATCTACCCACTATCTTATGAGGACATAAAGATTGTTTTTAGAAACCATTCTAGAGCAGCCAGAAAGAAAGGTAGGGGGAGTCAACCCATAGCCAGTACCTCTTCCTCCAACTCATCCATTAAAGGAGAAATTGGAAACATGCTGGAAGACTTCAAGAGTGAGATGCTGCAGACTCTTGCCATGCAAATGGATACCTTACATATCAAAAGAAAACAAGAGGAAGCAGAGAGGGCTTTGGCCATTTTTTTCCCTAGATGCACCAGGAGGCATCCTAGGAATGAATGCCCATTGAACTCTATAGAGGTTTGTTCAGTCTGTGAAGAAAATCATTCTACAGATAAGTGCCCTTCCTTTCCCGAACTTAAAGCTGTATATCAAGGGCTTGAGGGAGTCACTAAACAACTCTATTACATAAACCAAAGAAGGCTGCATGGACCTAGACCATACCAGCAGGGGATGAAAGGGACATCTCAGGCATACTACAACCCCAACCAAGTCACCTCCATACCTTCTTAGGGCCCTCCTGCTCATCCTTCCTAGTCCATGCCTCCTCCTTGGTCCTTCACATCTCAAAATCATGCCCAACCAGCCACCCATTCATTTCAATCCTATGCTCAACCACAACCTCAGTGGAATGTATCTCATCATGGGTGGAGGCCCCAATAAAACCCTCTTCTTGCTCTTTTGCCTCTACCACCTGCCCAACCACATCCGTTAGCTTCTACTCCACCAAAGCAACCCCAAATGCCTGCCCAGCCAAATCCGAACCCGAACAACAGACAGGCTCAACAAGTGTATAGTGGGGAACCATCATGCCCAACTTATGTTGTGGAGATTCAAGAAATTAACTTGAGATCTGGGAAAGTCCTCCCAGATAGCCAGCCTCCACACAGGGAGTTTGAGGAAGATAAAGAGGAAAGCGAACCTAAAGCAAATCCACCCTTTCCTGAGAGACTATCCATGACAGTCTAGCTCACCCCAGAAGAGACTGAACTCCTGGGAGAATTGAAACATTTATGTGTAAAGATACCACTTCTCCAAGCCATAAAAGATGTGCCTATATACAATAGGTTGATCAAAGAGAAGTGCTTTAGGCATCTAGGAAGGTGCAAGAGAGATGCCCCAACCATCAATGTCATAGGACAACTGTCCGACCTGATGTTGGGGCAAGTAATCTGTCCAAAATATCTGGACCCTGGAAGCCCAGTAGTTGATGTCCACATCAATGGCACAATGATCCCGCATACCTTGATTGATCTGGGAGCTGCCATTAATGTGATGACAAAGGACACAATGCTCAAACTTAACCTCCAGGGTTCCTTGAGGAAGACCACGATAGTGCTACAGCTAGCAGACCGCTCCACAGTGACCCCTGAGGGGATTGTGGAATATGTGATGGTCTCCATTGATTCTTGGGAGTACCCTGCTGATTTATTAGTTCTCCAACCAAAGGCAAAGCTCACTGGGTATCCTCTCATTCTAGGAAGACCCTGGTTGGCTACAACTGATGCCTACATCAGCTGTCGGGCTGGGAACATGACCATAAAGAATGGGCACATGTCCAAGCAATTAATCCTATATCCTCCTGCCCAACCCTTGCTAGAACATGATCTACCTCTCTAGTTGGAGGAGGAAGATGAGGATGAAGTTTATTCTGCACCACTTTGTGCATTAGAAATCGCCATGGGGGGAAAATAGCAAGATGAGGATGATATGATTGAAAATTTGATTCAGAATCCACCTCCCAGTGTATCACCATTAGAGGACATAGTAAGAGAAACCCAAAACAACCCCTCAACTGATCTCTGTGCGGCCGACTCCACTTCTCTCTATGTTAAGAATATAGAGTTTAGCCCAGAAAGAACATTGAAAATCAATCCATCCTTATCCACTTCCAAGGAGAAGGAACTATGCAGCCTATTGAGAAAACATCTAGATGCCTTCGCTGGGAGTTATAAGGAGATGAAGGAAGTGCAACCTTCATTATGCACTCATCATATATACATCAAGGAAGATTGCAAACCAATCAGGCAACCTTAAAGGAGGATGAACCCAGCACTTAAAGATATTGTTAAGGAAGAACTGCAGAAATTGCTTGATGCAGGATTCATCTATCCCATCTCTGACAGTGAATGGGTCTCTCCTTTAGTGCTAGTGCCAAAGAAAAATGGTAAGTGGAGAATTTGTGTCGACTATAGGGAATTGAACAAAGCCACTAAAAATTACCATTTTCCTTTACCTTTCATAGATCATGTGTTAGACAGTCTGGCAAGGACAAAGTTTTTCTCCTTCCTAGATGGGTTTAGTGGGTACAATCAGATTAAAATCAGCCCGTTAGACTAAGATAAGACCACTTTCACTTGTCCTTGGGGTACTTTTGCATACTGGGTTCTTCCTTTTGGTTTGTGCAATGCTCTAGCCACTTTCCAAAGAGCAGTATTGAGTATATTTTCTGAACTAGTTCATGATGCAGTAGAAATATACATGGATGATTTTACTCCTTATGGTTCTGACTTTTAGGAAGCTTTATCTAACCTAGGAAAATTTCTAGACAAGTGTATTGAGATGAACCTATCCTTCAGTCTGGAAAAATGTGAACTTTTTATGACTGAAGGGACCGTGTTAGGTCATGCAATATCTCAGCAAGGATTGCAGGTGGACCCCAACAAAATTTCCATCATCTAAAGGGTCCCACCTCCTCAAAAGGTGAGAGATGTTAGCATTTTCCTAGGTTTAGCTGGATATTACAAGAGATTCATTAAATATTTCAACAAGCTAGCCTCTCCTTTGTTTGGCCTCTTAGGCAAAGATGTTGAGTTCATATGGTCAGAAAACTGTTAAGAAGCCCTAGATACCTTGAAGAGCAAGTTAGTGACTGCGCCAATTCTAAGAGGCCCAAACTGGGCCCTACCATTTCACATTCAAACAGATGCTTCGAACAAAGCAATAGGAGCAGCCTTAGGACAAATTGATGAAAAGTTACCTTATGCCATATACTTTATAAGCAAAAACTTGTCAAAGGCAGAGTTAAACTATACAGTGACCGAGAAGGAACTCCTAGCTATCGTGCATTCCTTAAACAAATTCAGACATTATATCACAGGTTATCAAACCTTTGTGCACACTGATCATGTTGCAATTAGATATTTAATGAACAAACCAGATGTAAATGCTCACATTATTAGATGGTTGCTTTTACTGCAGTAGTTTGATTTGACCATTATTGATAAGCCTAGTAAAGAAAATGTTGTTGTTGACTTTTTGTCTAGAGTAAATTTGTCTGCATGTGAAGAAGGAATGGTGGATGACCAAATGCCAGGTGAACATCTATTCGTTATATCAATACTCTCTCCATGGTTTGCTGATATAGCAAACTACTTATTTTCAGCACAGTTCCCACCACACCTATCCTCAAAAGAGAAGAGCAAGATAGTAAGGAAAAGCACCCATTTCACCTGGATTGGGGGAAATCTCTTCAAACTTGTCCTAGGTCAGATCTTGAGAATATGTGTCAGGGAGGAGGAAGTCTTTGACATCCTCTTGACCTGTCATGACGGGCCTTGTGGAGGTCATTTTGCAGCAAAAAGAATTTCTTTCAAGATATTGCAAGCAGGCTACTACTGGCCCACTCTTCATCAGGATGTGAGGAGATATACAAGCTAGTGTGATCGGTGTCAGAGGATGGGGAAACCTACTCCAAAGGATGAGATGCCCATGCAAACTCAAGTGACCTTTGAGCCATTTGAGAAGTGGGGCATGGACTTTGTGGGGCCTATCATCCCTCATTGAAAGCAGAAACAATACATCATTGCGTGCATCGACTACCTGACAAAGTGGACAGAGACAAAGCAATCAAAGCAGCGAAAAAGTAAAAAGTAGCTGAGTTTTTGAGAGAAAACATATTCTACAAGTTCAGGTATCCAAGAGAGTTGGTCACAGATCAAGGCAGTCAATTCACTTCCAACCTGATTGAAGACCCTCTCACACATCATAAGATCAAGCACAGGACTTCCACCCCTTACCATGCACAAGCCAATGGGCATGTGGAGGTCACTAACAGAGCATTGGAAGGGATCCTAACCAAAGTACTAAGTAGAAACAGAAAATACTGGGTGGACAATTTAGTTGAGCCCACTTGGGCCTACAACACCACATGGAAGACCACCACTGGGTTCGCACCCTATGAATTGGTCTATGGAAAGAAGGCTTTGTGTCAATAGAATTTGAGTTCAATACACTAAGGATGGCAGCTCAGTTGGACCTAGACCTCAGCCATGCACAGAAGGAGAGATTACTTCAGCTCAATGGATTGGATGAATACAGATTGCAAACCATTCTCCATACAGAGGTAGTTCGGCTTCAGAGAAAGATATGGCATGAAAAAGCATCAGGGAGAAGCAATTCCAAGAGGGAGATTGGGCACTACTCTATGATTCAAGATGCAAATATTTCAAAGGAAAGTTGAGGACAAGATGGTTGGGACCCTACATTATGGAGAAATGCAATGACAATGGTTCAGTTTTGATCAGAACCATTGATGATGAAGCCATCCCCATGCTTGTCAATGGACATCAGTTGAAGGTCTACAAGAAACCCCTCTCCAAGCGAGAGTTCATCGAAGATTTGAATAAAACAATGATGGTAATGGAGCATGTCTTAGCTTCCACTTCAACCACTCACTGAAGAAGAGAAAAAATAATAAGGACTCAAGTGAAAACCTCCATGAGGCGCTTGAATCCCATCATTGGGTTGAAAACCTCTTCTGAGGCGGCCTAATGATGTCAAAAAAAAAAGAGAGGAAAAAAGAACAATATCCCTGGGCGAAAACCTCCCTTGGAGGCGCCCAGGGCAGGCAATTGGGGTGAAAACCTCTCTAAGGCACCCTAGTTGTTTTCAAAAAAAAAAAAGGGAAAAAGGAGAAAAAGGAGAAAGAAAATGAATTTTTTTGTTGCATTGCATGTTTGCAGGAGGACTACAGGGAGCAGAAGAAAGTTCCAAGGGGACCCTGACATTCATACCAGCACCCATCTCATCTTCTCCACACCTTCCTCCATCATTTTTGGGATTTCTTTCACCCCACTGTACCTCGTTTTCAAAAACTATGTTTTCTACAAGAGGCTCTGTGTCTTCTATAGGAGGTTCCTGTAGGAATTACAGAGAGCCAGAACTGGCTACAGAAGGCAGTTTGAGGGACAAAGAAGCTTCATGAAGAACCTATAAGCCTTCCTACAATATTCAAACCTCCTTTCCATCATTTCCAAACCTGCATCACACCCCAAGCATCATTTTTCTTCTTGTCCAAGAAAAACACAGAAAAACAGTTTTTCAGTTAAAAAAAAAAACAAAAAAATGAGAGGAAAAGGCACCATCAACCTCACCTGAAGCCTACCTACTACCTCTCCATCTTTATCTACACCTCTAGCATCATCCTCGAGCTCCAAGCACAGGAAGAAGCTAAAGTTTCAAGGGGAGAAGCAGCTACAGGAGCTCCTGTAGGAATTCCTGTAGCAGCTGATCCCATAGAAATCCAACACCAACAGCAAGAGAGTGCAAACATGAAGGTTGAAAAGGCACCTGAAGCTCAGATCCAGCCAGAGAAGAACCTGCACAAGCACACAACTACACATCAACAAGCGGAGGCAGCATGCAAAAAGGGAAATAAAGGCATGCAGCAGAGAAAGCCACAACACCTCGCAACAAATACACTCGGATCACAGATAAGTAACTAAGCCACTCCTCTATTTGCATTTGTGTAATTAGAAGTCATGCAAAAACAATGAGATGGTTGAGGTTGAACGAGGGCAACATGGCCAGTTAACTTGGCCACCTTCATCTAGTTGAATCCACTCATCCGAGATGTCACCCACACGTGCGCACAGTCAACTCCAGCACAAGATGCCAAGGAAATGTAGTGGAGGAAGTGTGAATTCTGATGCAATAATGAGGGATGATTACGAGGAGGGGATATGATGACCAAGCAGGTGGGGACCAACAGTCTGAATATGGCCAACGTATACCTTGCCAGCTCAACACCTGTCACCGAAAATATCCATAAAGGGTAATAATTACTCCTCCCTGAGCATTCTCACCACATTTTCCTTCATTCTCTCCTTGTAACTCAACTACAACAGTCTCCTTGTGCCCCCACACCCTCGTAACCACCATCCTCCATCGATCTCTCCCATATTCTTGCTCTCAGCATTTTCTACAGGAAATCTACAGGAGGGACAACAGGCTTCTACAAGAGGGGTAGTGAGTCGTTTTGAAGGGAGAAAACACGATTTTTAGCACGATTTTTGGTCTGAAGAGGTAGGGTTCATGCATGCCCCCTGTTGAATATCAATATATAAAATAATTGGTCTCAATTTGAGGAGGCAATAAGTCTTTAGGAGAGGAGAAAATACATAAAAAAAAATATGCTTATTTAAAAAAAAACAAAGTCTCCTCTGTTTCTCTATTTTTCTCAAAATTCTTTGTCTCCACCTCCATATTTGGTTTTCCAAAAGAGTATAGACAATATGATAGGAGGGTTTATGAGAAAGGAGCCCACTAACTCCACTAGGCTCCATGCACATCCTCAAGTGGTGGACATCTTCACAAGGAAAACTGGATGAATTTCTTCGGGAAATTTCAAGGGTTTGATGAGGAAATTTCCCAAGAGTTTGCTCTCTCTCTGGTCCCTCACACAAGAACTCATGCCACTGTCACCATTAGAGGTATTTCCATGGATATAACCCCTGAATTTATCAGTAGGGTCACTACCCTTCCTCTTGGGGATCCTTGGAGTAAAGATGAGAAACCAATTGGTCAGGGTGCCAAGAAGAACTTTTTCCAAAATAATGAAACCCCTATTGAAGATAAAAATGGCATTAGAAGGGCTATCATACCATATCCTTGGGATGAGGTTAGCTATCAAATAATCAAATACATTTCCTGTGAGGGGAGGTACAACATTGTTTATGGTTATCACTTTAGAATCCTCCAAGAATTAAGGTATGGCATGGACACTCCAGCACCTCAAAAGCTCAGTATCCCTTACTTCCTCCTGCAGTCCCTCATTGACTCCGCACCAAGGTACAAGCAGGAAATTCAGAGCAGCTAGCTCACCATGGATTAATAAAAATCTTAGTAGAGGAAGCCCTCCATACCTTTACACTCCCTATAGCATGGGAAGTTTTCCAAAACATGACAACTGAGGATGACTTAAAGGCCTTAACCTATGATGTTAGCCCTACTGGTAGTGAGGAGGAAGAATAGCAAGGGGGAGAAGGTGGAGCCAAGGGTGACATAGCAGAATAAGAAAGGAAGGAGGAAGGAACTGAAATAGAGGAGGAGAAAGCTGAAGAAATAGAGCAGGAAGAGACAGAAAAAGAGATAGAAGAAGGAGAAAAAGAGGCAGATAAGGAAGAACAAGGAGAAGAGTCCCTTGAGACTTTGGAAAGGGAGGCGGCAGCTGCCCTCACTAACCTCAATACACCAATCAAGCTAAAGCAACAGAGGAAAAGACAGACCTCCATATATTTCAGGGCTAGGAAGATCACAAGAATTAAATCAGGCAAACCTCAACCCTCTTCAAAAGTGCCAATTACCATTGAAGATTCACCCTCTGCCAAGGGGAAAGAATCTCCTTCCAAGACACCTATAACATATGAAAGGGGGACTCCTAGATCTTCCACATGGAAGGAAAAGGCAGTACTATAGGACCCAAAAACTATCCTACAGAAGGCTCAAACAGTTCTACATGAGACACTGTAAAAAATATAGGAGACCCAAAATCTTGAAAAAAGGATAGAAGGACAGCCACAGGTGAAGGAGGAAGCACAAGAGATACAAGAACATGATCCCCAGCCTAGTATTTCCTCCTATTACAATCTACTTGAGGGAGGAAGGATAATCCTACAAAAATTTGCAATTCCACTATTTTTTGAATTGGAGAAAGAAAGAGTGAGAATACATAGGTAGATGTAGATAGCCAAATCCAAAGGAGTTGAGGATGTTGGCCATATGGAAAACAAACTTAGGGAAATGGGCAGAGAGTTGAGTGCTCTCAGAGACAGGGAAGTAATTACAAGAAGCCACCTTCAAATTGAAAATGAATTACTAAGGAGGTAGCTGCAAGAGAAGGAGACCCAGCTGGCATGCATGGCCAGCTTATCCATGGAGGCATTGCAATGCAGAACACTAGCCAAATCCTGTGGCCTCTAACTAAAGGACCAATGGTTATAATTCCAAATAAAGACTTTGACACAAAGAGGCACAATGCCTTTCCAAGATTACAGGCAGTTCATGGATTTGTATGACCAAAGCACCTCAGAGGATAAAGCAAAGATGGTAGAATTCTACTTACACAACATGTCCCTCATAGACATGAATGTGTGGGATCCCAATGTCAAGCTAGGGTACCTGCAATTAATGGTCATGGCCTCATGGATGAACCATGAAGAATTGAGAGCAATAGAAATAAAAAGATTGATGATAAAGGAGTAGAATGAGCCATTAATGATAAGAGTTGAGCCATCAGATCCTATGGCACTCATCAGCACACACAACTTGCTTGCCAATGACCCTCAAATTGCCCCTAGATATCTCACCAATCAGGCACAAGGCATTGCACACTTTGAGGATATACAAAGGCTACTTGGGGATGACTGTGTGCATGCATGCATGAGGAGATGGAACACCTTACCACACAGTTTGTAGATCAGGGAATATCATTCCCCCATGAGGTTGAAGGAGGCATTGAAAAGAGTGCCAATGTACAAGCGCTCCATGCAGAGGTTGAAGGTCAACTGGATTGGCCTCAAACTGAGTCCCCCACTGCTATTAGGCATGCTGGAAGGCAAAAGAGAAGAAGAAGAGGAGGAGCAGTGGAAGGACATAGACAGGAAGGTAGGATTCTATGGCAAAGAAGAGCAGACCACATCAAAAGCTTGGGATGCTAGGGAGGCCACCAAGGCCATAAAAGATGAGGAGATTGACTAGGTTGCTCAGAGGATGGGCAAACAACTTTAGTAGGGGGGTGATGATGAGCCTCATAAATGGGTAATTATATGGGATCATTTTACCTCCTAACCTAGTCAAATCAACCATTCTCTTGGCTTATTGTATGATTGTCTGATTATATTTATGCTTATAGAGTGAGTTGAGTTAGTTATTGTGCCATGCGGTCTAACATGTATTTAATGCAGATTATTGATGGATTTCGAGGACAAAGTCAAGAATCTAGTGGAAAAATGGCAGAAATAACTTGAAGTGGACAGAGGAGAGGACTTATAGGAGGGAATCCCCTTCATTTATTACTCCTCACTTTGAATTCCCCTTCATTCATCTCGGAGTACAAGTAGCCGAATCATGCACTAGAAGGCAGCCGACCAAGTGGAGGATGACTGATGATTATCTCTAGTTTTGGGAGCCAAGCCTCCCTGATTTTAAGGAAGTTGTTGGTAGCTTCATTGGTATAAGTAGAGAGGCCTAGGGCCTAACTAGGGTCAGATTTTTTCTTATGTAAACTCTGCTCAAATTTCGAGCTTATTATTTTGTGGCAGTTTCATGTAATCTTGCTATTGTTTTGAAAATAAATATGGAATCCTTTTTGAGCTAGCACTGAGTTACCTCAGAGGGCTGAAGCTCTTGGTTTATGGCCCTATCCAAGCATCCAAGCTCCTCTTTACTTGTATTTGTATGCTTATTTCAGTTTGTAGATTAGTTTGTTGTTAGATGTATTTCTCTTATGGTTAAGAATAGGTTGCTTTTGATGATTTAGTAGATGGCTTCCATTTGTGCTTTCTGTAGCAGGTTAAGCAGTGATAAAGAGAAGATTCAAAAGGCTAGCAATAGTGCCTTGGCCTCTCTTCCTCCCTATGGGACCATGATTTGAGGCAAAGACCCTCTTGTTGCCCCAAAAACACAAATTTCCTCCTTCATAGGACTTCTAGTGTTTGCAGCTTTTTAATAGTCCAGCTTTGCTTTGCTTTAGATCTTCTTCATCATGCTCACTTCTTGATTTGCAATAGTATTCTTTCATGCTTTCCTTTCCTACAACATTTCTCAGCATTTCCTTTTATAGATCATAGTTTAGACCATTTTTATGCAAAACTTTGTTTTTCCTAAATGCATTCATTTCACTTGTTGCTTGATTTCCTTGGTTGAATGTCAGCTTCTATGTAGCATATCTCTTCCAGCAGTAGGATAGCTCATCAACAATAGCACCCTCCATCTGATCCATTCCCTATAGGTCTCCAAAATCTCACCTCAATTCTGCCCTAGAGTCCTACATTTTTCCATAGAACTTCTTCCTCTCTCCTTGAGAAAATCCAATCATCTTTCTCTCTCCTGGTGATTCATGGTAGACCTTAAGTTCCCTAATACCTCATTCCAACCTCCATCCACCTTTTTAACCCACTCTCACACCCTCAAAACAGTGGAAACTGCTCTCGGCCTCCTCCTGTAGGCCTCTTGTAGTTTCCTTGTTTTCCTCTTGTAGATTTCCTGTGTCCTCCTATAGATTTTCCTGTAGGTTTTCTTTTGAAGGCCGAGTGTGGGAAAAGCCTCCAGAAGGCCAGCTGAGACCTCCTAGGACCCATCCACACCATCCTACATCCTCTCAAGTCCCAAAACCTCCCTTCAACGCCACCTATTCATTGCCACACTCACACACAATAAATTACATGCATGTCAAATTCACATAAAAATACATAAAAATCCTAAAATATGTTTTTTGCTTATTTACTTCCAGAAATAGCATGGTTGGATGTTGTTTACTTTCTTGATTAGGTAATGGCATTGATTTCATGGTTTTCATAGTGTTTTTAGCAAATGTAGAATTATCTTGTTAATTAGGGTTTACTAGGCCTTGCTTTACATTTCAGTCTTTCTCCTTTCTGCAGTTAGAATAGAATCCGTAGAGCAATATTTCTTTCCTTTCATCACATATAGAGCTTCTTCAGGAACCCATAGAAGTTGGCTTGAGATCCTAGTGATCTTGTGTCGGCTGACCAAGTGACAACCAACAGTGAGAACTAGTACTTGTGTATACAACACCGACGCTTCCAAGTTTGTTACGAACTATTGGGTTGATAAGAGTAAAGTAGGCAGCCTAGGAGTTGCAACATTATTGCTGCAATACTAGTGCTCACCAATGTGTATCCATTGGTAGAGTTGTTTCATGGGGAGATGCATATGGATGATGGTAACATGCTCAAGAAATTTCAACAAATTCTAGTGCACACTTTTCGAGAAATCGACCTCCATCACCTACAACCATTTTTAAATTTTCTCGAGATTCGTGCATCCATTGGGCAAGCTTTTTTATGGGGGGTTACATAAGGAGGATGGAAACATGTGGTGAGCCCTAGTATCACACCAAGAGTGTTGCATCTTCTAGAGGCTCTTCAACTTTACTTTATCAACTTGGGGTTTCGTACAAACTTAGAGGTGACTGTCCTATATGCATAGTAGATACATCATCCTACTCATTCCACCCTCAACTGGGTCACTTGATCATTAGGGTTCCAGACCATTCCTCTATTGAAACTGAAAGGATTCTAACTACTAAAAGAAGAATGTAAAGACTAGTTCTAGTGCAAAGAAAGGAAATGCTTTTCAACTCAAAAAATGAAAGTTGCCAACTTGTAAATGCTATGAAAGAACACAATCTTATGCTAGGTTGCAGAAAGGAAACTATGCTAACTTGCACTCAATCATCTAACTATTAGGGTTTCTTGAAAACATAAGATTATTCTACCATTTCATAATTCAAGAATGCGTGAATTTACTATCTAATTCACACTTGCAGAGTAAATCAAGTTTTAATTGCTAAATTCAGAAGCAAAATAACTAATGCTATCTAATCTTGCACGAAGGAAAAATGAGTGAAAGGACTGGTCTAGGTGGCACTTCTGGTCATGGAGTCCAAGATTATGGGTGAAACTACTCCTAAAATAGGCTATTATTGTAGGTCAAAACAGGATCAAAACAGGCTTCTACTAGTGAGCTACAGGATGTTGCTACAAGATTCCTGTATTGCTACGGGATATGCTGAAATGCTACAGGAAGTTGGCCGAGAGGGTTTGGAGGGTAAGAAGGGTGAGATGAAGTGTTGGAAGGGTGTATGAAATTTTTGGTAAGTGTGGGAAGGTGATCATCACCCTTATCCAGGCTCAATCCTTCAAGAAGGTTGAATTTTGGCTAAGATGGCATGCTCACGGCAACAAAAAAAATAGAGGTTTGGAACATGGGTTGGCATGCATTAGTAGAAGGTGGAGAATACCTAAATGGAGTTGGTGGAAGGGGCACTTTCCTACAGATCAACAAACCTGCAATAAAACATGTACCTATTTCTCTTTTCATTTGCAAATTATTACATGTCAATGTGGAAAAGATGAATTGAATTTGGAAAAGCTTATCTAACTACTTCTAAGAACTTGATCTATGAGATGGACTACCTTCTAAAATACAACAATCATGAGAAGCCAAATAAATAATGTAAATCTTCCAAGAAATCATAAAAAACTATCTAACTAATGTTAAACTTGATCTATACAATCAACAGGAAATTAAACTATGTTTTTGGGCTGTGAGAGTGGGGTCCTATAATCATGATCCCCTGAGGGAGATGAGATAGAGGTCACTGTCACAAGATTTTTGATGTAATTTACCCTACTGAAATTCAAAAACTATTTTTCCCTCTAAGCTAGTGGAAGCATGAATAAGAAACAACTTAATCAATCTCCTAAGCTAAAAGAAACATGAATAAACTGCAAAAATTGATCAACATTCTAGACTAAGAATATAGATACAAGAGAGGAACTTGTACTACTAGGGTTGGGCCCTAACCCAAGAGCTTCAGCCATCTGAGTCAACTCAGTGATGGATCAAAGTATAGCTTCTCATTATCATTTGAAAAGTGTCAAATACAATACCAAAATAACATTCAAATGTGTTTAAGCTTAATGACCTCTTGGTTACAATAAAACTTCAAATCCTAATGAGTCCCTTAGCTTGTTTATTTATACAAGAGTGGATCTACCAACAACTCCCTAGAAAATATGGATATTTGACTCCCTAACTCGAGAATAGGTGAATCTAACTCTTCCTTTACTTGCACTAGCTCGGTTGTCAATGAACTCAGCCTGCTTGGCAACCAATGACACCGAGTTGATGAGATAGAGTGGGGGGTCTTTGACTACTTTTAGGAATTAAGGAGGTGGACCACCTCCTATAATATCTCTTGCTTGTCTACTCCAAGTTCTTGCACTCAAATCAACTCAAAATTGCTCCAATTCCTGCATTTAACACACATTAGGTCACATGACATAGTAACACATCTTTACTCCTCACGCTAAGCATAATATAACAAAAGTTGTAGATAAATGTGAAAAAAGGATAACTTAATAACTTGGAGGATGGCATTGTGACCCATATAATATACCTATTGATGAGTTTCATCATCACCCCCTACTAAAACTGTTGCTCATCCTCTGAGCAACCTAGTCATCAATGTCCATGTCCTTCATGGCCCTGGTGGCCTCTCTCACATCCCAAGATTCTATAGATGGTGTGTCTTCCTAAGGATAGAAGCCTGCATTTTTCTCTATGTCTTCCCACTGCTTTCTTTCCTCTTCTTCCTTCCTTCCTTCCTATAAACCCAACAACAAAGGTGGACTTAGATTAAGTCCAATCCAGTTGATCTTCAATATTTGCATGGCATTTTTGTACAAAGGTGTTATATCCAATGCATTCCTCAATCTCTCATGAGAGTGATATTCCTTGATCTAGAGACTGTGTGGTAGGGTATTCCATATTCTCTAACATGATTTTTGGCTGTGTGTCCCCAACAGCCTGAGGGTGTCCTCAAAGTGGTAGATTGCCTACTCATAGGTAGCAAGGTATCTAGGTGCAAGCTTTGCATCATTGGAAATGATGCTCTGATTACTGATTATAGCCATTATCTGCTATGTCTTGATGTAGAGGGGTTCTTTTTCTTCTTTTACCAATATTTTCTTCACATCCTCAGCCTTGGCCTCCTCATGACTCATCTAGGAGGCAAGGGCCATCAGCTGCAAGTCTCCCAACATTACATTGGGATCCCAAACATTCATG
The DNA here is from genome assembly GCA_031772625.1 of Pinus tabuliformis. Taxonomy (NCBI): domain Eukaryota; kingdom Viridiplantae; phylum Streptophyta; class Pinopsida; order Pinales; family Pinaceae; genus Pinus; species Pinus tabuliformis. The sequence goes on along the minus strand of CM062820.1, from coordinate 1,020,033,267 downwards.
TCACTTAAGGTGAGGTTGTGCACATAGAATTCAACTAATTTGGCTTTATCTTCAATGCTACTCTTGTCACACAACTCAATGAGCTGCCCGTAGTCCTGGAATGGCATGGACCCATGTTTTGCTAGTGTCTTAATCTAGAACTGCATCCATTGTTCATTGAGGAAAAGTGCATAGGATTTGGATGGCAATCTACATTGAAGTGCCTCCATGGAGAGGCTTTCCATTGTGGCTAATTGGGTCTCCTTCTCTTGCAATTTATTCCTCAACCATGTGTTTTCTTTCTGCAGCTGTGTTTTCATTGTGTGCTCTCTATCCCTTAACTCACTCAACTCCTTTCCCATTTCTAGGAGATTTTCTTCCATAAGGCCCACATCTTCCACTTTCTTAGATTTGACAATCTACATCCATCTATGTGTCCTTCCTCTTTCTGCTTCAAGTTCAAAGAAGAGAGGGATTGCAAATTTCTATGGGATCACTTTGCCTCCTTCAATGAACTTGTAATAGGAGCTCAAATTGGGTTGTGGACTAGGCTCCTGCAGCTCTGGAAAATCTCTCTCAAATGTTCTTGGAGAAGTTGCCCCCTCATATAACTGTTGTGTTGCCTCTTTGCCTTATTTCTTCCCCTTCTGCTCTTCCTATAGCACTGTCTGTGTTTCCTGTAGCAGGCTCTATGTTTCCTGTAGTAGGAATTTTCCCTTTTGTTGGAGTGTGATAGGTGCCTTGGGCTTCTTAGAGGAGGTTGACCTGGTGACAGGATTTCTTACATAGGTTACAGGAGTCTTTGAGATGGCTCCAGGAGATGTGACTTTCTCAATTTTCATTTCAATGGGTTCTAGTTCCTCTCTTTTAATTGGCGATTCTTCAATTATAATAGGGGTCCTTGTGGGAGTTTGAGGCTTCCCCTATTTAATCCTAGTGATTTTCGTTGTTTTGAAGTAGAGGGGAGTTTGCCTCTACCTTTTCTTCTTGGGTTTGATTAGGGTTCCCAAGGCAGCTAAGACAACAACTGCCTCCTTTCATGGTGTTCAGGAGACAAACTTTTCTGCTCTGGGGGTACCTCCTCTTCTCTAGGTGAAGTGGTTTTCTCTGGGCTTGGTTCTTCTTGCTTCTCCTCTTATTCTTCTTCCTTTTGTTCTTCCTCCACCTCTTCCTTTTGCTATGGTTTTTCCTTTGTTTTCTCTCCCTCTACCTCTTCTTCCTCTTCTGCTTTTGCCTCTTCCTCTTCTACTTCTACCTCTTCCTCTTCTTATTTTGCTTCTTCTACCTTTTCCTCTCCTTCCCCTTCTACCTCTATCTTTTCTCCTTCAACACTAGAGGCTAGGGTCTCATCAAGTCTAAGGACTTGAGTGTCAAGGAAGGATTCTCTGTCCATATCTCTGAATGTGGACTAGAGGACATGAACTCTTAATTTATTCAAAGCAACTTCCACTATTAGTTTGATGAGGCCATGGTCTCCTAAGTGTTGTTACTTGCCCTATTTCACCTTTTGGCTCATGTCCATGATGGACTGTAGGAGGAAATAAGGCACACTAAGTCTTTGGGCTATGGAAAATCTTGCTCGAAATCTCAGTTCATGGAGAAGTCTGAACTAGTAGCCATAGACCTCACTTAGTCTTTCTTCACAAGAGATGAACTTAAGGATGTGGTAGGCCACCTCATCCCATGGATAGGGGAGGCTCTCCCTTCTGACTCCATTTTTATCTTCAATTGGTTTCTCATCATCAGTGAAGAAATTATTCTTAGCAAGGGAACTACTGGACTTGTCTTCTTTTCTCCACTGGACCCCTAGGGGAAGTGTTGTCACCCTGCTAATCAGCTCAGGATTGATGGTAATGGATAATCCCCTCACCACAGTGGTAGCACTAGTTCTTTCCTAAGGGTTTAGGGCCATGGAAAACTCATAAGTGATATCATCATCATATCCTTTTAGCAGCTCAAAGAAACCTAACCATTGATGCCTCCTGAAAATGTCTACTATAGGGGGATGAAGGTGAATTCTCTTAGTATCTATAGGCTCTCTCCTATTGAATCCCCCTCCCATATTCTTCTCTATTTTTGACTAGGTGTAGGATGGTTTCTTCCCGTGATAGCTCCATTATGAATTCAAAGGGAACAGAGAGGCGGAACCTCTAGTTGATGACAATAATGTATATCCCTTTCATTTTATAGCCAAAAAACGTTTTTAATCTACAAGATGACTTTAATTACTAAGAGAGTTCAAGGTTCACCAACATGTAAATCATGGACAAAAGAATGAGAGGGACCACTTACTTTTCACCATAAGGCATAGTATAATGATAATTAAAGACCAAATCAACCTTAGGCACTATTCTTTCACCCTTGGAGGCTTCCTGTAGCAATTTTTGTGCTTCTTGTAGCTTCCTGTAGCCTCATGCACTTCCTGTAGCTATTTCTTGTAGTTGACTCCTATAAGAATGAAAGAGTAGGGTTCGACTCTCTCGATAGCTTCCAAATATTGTCCCTACCTTACTGATTTTGAAATGAGTGAAAATGCAAGAAAGTTTGAGCTTTATGGTAATTGTGGCTAGGGCTTGAAGTGTTGTGATGGATTGCAGTAGTACAAGTTTTCCTCATTTGGACCATTGGCCTACTTAGAGTGATCATTCTCTCTTACCTCGTAATCAACACCCAGTACCTCTTAAGTGATTTTGACTTCCCTCTTAACTAATTTTGACTGATGTGACACTCCTACTTTGCATGATGATTGATAGATCACTTTTCATTCACTAGTTGAGGGTGGTCAAGCTAACTGGCCACCTCCAGCTTATAGAAAAGACCTTTCCTTGACATTCATACATTTTTCATTATTTTACACATAGGGATGAGCTTAGAGGTTACCACACATGTGCCTACCTTATGCTCGATCGATGCATGCTCGAGCGTTGAACCTCTGTGCTACTACTCAAGAAGTTACTTTATTGTCTTTTTTCCTGTGTATACTTTCTTTGCTCCTGTGTATTTCATTGTTGTTGTTGTTCATGTGTGCAGGTGCTTTGTTGATATCCCAAGTGTTGTTGCTGCTGTTGTTGAGTCCTTCTTGGAATGGCAAGGTGCTTTAGGATGATGGTACCATCCCCTCAATCTTGATGGGAAGAAAAACTAGGTTTCATGTTGAATACAAAAGTGGCACAGGCTACTACACAAGATCCCATAGCAACTTTTTCTTTTCCTTTTTCTCAAGGGTTTTCACTTCATAGGAGTGATGAGAAGGAGTGAAGGGGTTTAGAGGATGATGTTAGGGCCAGGGTGGAGTAGTCAAGGGCTATGGAAATAAAGGAAATGTTCTCTTTGTTTTTTTTTTTTTGAATGAGACAGAGCTTAGGGTTGGTTTTGGGAGATGATGATTTTTTGAATTAGGGATGCATGGAGGATGGGTGAGTGGTTAGATTAAGGTGGAGGGACCCCAATTAACCTATGATAGGTCATGCATGATGATTTCCCAATCAGATCCTTTTTCCCATAGAATTTCAGGACATCCTGTACTGCTACAGGATCTTCCTGTAGAAGTTACAGGATATGCTGTAGCAATCCTGAGAGGTTCTGAAAATGGATTTTTGAGCCCAAAGGATGGGTGAGAGTGGTGAGGACATGGTGTTCATGGGTCTTATGGAGTGGATGAAGGAAAAATTGAATGGAACTTGAGCCTGCTGTCCCCGGAGCTCTGCAATTTTCCACTGTCCTCAAAACCTGCAAAATGACAGAAATTATTAATGTACAGGCTGTAGATCCCTGTCATGGAATTTTTTTTTTTTAAGGGACACATAGGCTACCTCAAGAGAGGTTTTCAACCTGTCTGTCCACCTTGGGTGCCTCAAGGGAGGTTTTCACCTAGTGATCTTTTATTTTTTATTTTTTTCTTTTTTCACTCTTGGGCTACCTCAAGGATGTTTTCGACCGAAGAGTTGGCCTAAAATGCCTCATGGAGGTTTTCATCTAGGCCAGTTATTATTTTTTCATTTTTCTTAAAAAAAAAAAAACAATATCTAGGAGTGTTGTGACTTGGAAGCTAAGAAACTTCCAATCACATTCCCCTCTTTACTAATGGTGTTGATGAAATCTTCCATGGACAAAGGCTTTCTGTAAACCTTCAATCTGTAGCCATTGACAAGCAAGGGAATCCCTTCCTCATCAATGGTCCTGATTTGAACGGATCCATTATCATGGCATTTCTCTATCAGGTAGGCACCTAACAAACTTGCCATCATTTTTCCTTTGAATTCCTTGAACCTAGAGTAATACAGTAGAGCCCAATCCCCTTCTTTAAAAACCTTATCCTTGATGTTCCTATCATGCCAGAACTTCCTCTGCAATTGGATAACTTTAGTATGTAGGATGGCCTACATTCTCAATTCATCCAAGCCATTTAATTAGAGCAACCTCTCCTATTGTGCCTTTGTAACATCTAAATCCAATTGTGCTTCCATTCTCAAAGTATTGTACTCAAACTCAATGGAGAGCAGAGCCTTCTTTCCATATATTAATTCATAAGGGGTGAAACCAATAGTTGTCTTCCAAGTTGTATTATAGGCCCAAGTGGCCTCCACTAATTTGTTTTCCCAATCATTTGTGTTTCTACTCACAACCTTGGTGAGGATGCATTCTAGTTCCCTATTGGTGACCTCTACTTGTCCATTGGCTTGAGGATGATAGGATGTAGATTTTATGTGCTTAATATGATGTTTCCTTAACAAATTCTTGATCAGATATGATTTGAATTGAGATCCCTGATCAGTGATTAGCTCTCTGGGGTACCCAAATTTGTAGAACAAATTATCCCTTAAGAACTTAGTCACTTTCTCCTCCGTTGCTACCATGACAGCCTTTGTCTTAGCACACTTTATCAAATAATCAGCGTATACAAATATGTACTTTTTCTGCCCTGATGGTGGATCAATTGGCCCAGTGAAATCCATGCCCCACTTCTCAAATGGCTCTAAATCCACCTAAGGTTGTAAGGGCATTTCATCCTTGGGAGTAGGATTCCCCATCCTTTGGCACTAATCACATTCACTGGTGTATCTTCTTGCATCTTTGTGGAGAGTGGGCCAGTAGTAGCCAGCTTGTAGAACCTTGAAAGATGTCCTCTTGGCAGCAAAGTGACCTCCACAAGACCCATCATGATAGGATGAGAGGATTTAAAATACTTCCTCTTCCATGACGCATATCCTCAAGACTTGATCTGGTCGTATATTGAAGAGATTTCCTCGAATCCAAGTGAAAGGGTCACTCTTCCTTACAATTTTGCAATTCTCTCTGGATGACAGATTTGGAGGGAAATATGTAGCAACTAGGTAGTTGGATATGTTAGCAAACCATGGAGAGAGAACTAAAATAACAAATAAGTTCTCATCTAGTAGCTGATCATCAACCATCCCTTCCTCACCTGCAGGCAAAGAAAGTCTAGACAAAAAATTTGCAACTACATTTTCTTTACCTGACTTATCAATAATATTTAAATCAAACTATCGTAATATACTCTAATAATTCTAGCATTCACATCAGGCTTGTTCATTAAGTACTTGATAGCTTCATGTTTAGTATGCAAAAAAGTTTGATACCCAATGATGTAGTGTCTGAACTTGTTCAAGGAGTGGACAACAACTAGGATTTCCTTCTTAGTTACAATGTAATTTAATTCAGCCTTAGACATATTTTTTCTAATGAAGTAAATGGAATAAGGAAACTTTTCATATATCTGGTCTAGAGGTGCTCCTACAGCTTTTCCAGATGCATCAGCATGGATGTGGAAAGGAATATCCCAATTTGGGCCTCTAAGTATGGGTGCAGTAATCAATTTGTCTTTCAAGATCTCCGGGGCCTCTTGGAAACTATCTGACCAACAAAATTCAGAGTCCTTGGCCAACAATCCAAACAATGGTGAGGGTAATTTGTTGAAGTATTTGATAAACCTCCTATAATATCCAGCTAAGCCCAAGAAGCTCCTAACATCCCTCTACTTTTTAGGAGTAGGGACCCTTTTTATGATGGAAATTTTGTTTGGGTCCACTTGTATTCCCTCCTGAGATATTGAATGGCCAAGGACAATCCTTGCATTCATCAAGAATTCACACTTCTCAGGACTAAGCGAGAGGTTCATTTCAATGCACTTATTTAGGACTTTCCCCAAGTTAGAGAGAGCCTCCAGGAAGTCACACCCATAGGGAGTGAAATCATCCATGTAGATCTCTACAGAGTCATGTACTATTTTAGGAAAGATTCTTAGAATTTCCCTTTGAAAAGTGGCAGGGGAATTACATAATATGAAAGGAAGGACCCTATAAGAAAATGTACCCCAAGGACAAGTGAATGTAGTCTTATCTTGGTCCTCTGGGCTGATCTAGATCTGATTGTAACCACTGAATCCATCCAGGAAAGAGAAGAACATATTCCTTGCAAGACCATCCAAGACTTGATTAATGAAAGGTAAAGGGAAATGGTCCTTTTAGTGGCTTTGTTCAGCTCTTTATAATCCACACATATCCTCCACTTTCCATTCTTCTTTGCGACCAAAACTAGAGGGGACACCCAGTCACTATCTGAGATGGGGTAAATGAACCCTGCATCCAACAACTTCTGTAACCCCTCCTTGACTATATATTTGAGGGTTGGGTTCATTCTCCTTTGAGGTTGGAGCACTGGTTTGCATCCTTCATTGATGTAGACGTGATGAGTACACACTGAAGGATGCACTAGATGGACAAAATTATACTATTTTGACATGTGTAGGACTTGGGTCCACTAGGCATAACTCAATCCAAGGATTTCCCTCAAACTCCTTGACAAGCTCATCAAGAGGCATGGTGTTGGGGGGCTAGTTCTGAAGGATTTGGTCAATGAGGTCATCTTCATCAGGTTCCCCCCTCCTATAATAGCATATAGGGTACAAATGGGATGGGATATGGTATGATACACATCATCTTCCTCCTCCTCTTCCAACCATAGGGGTAAGTCGTGATCGAGGGATGGTTGAGCAGGAGGGTACAATACCAACTATTTGGAAAAATGCCCATTATTAATGGCCATGTTCCCAGCTCTGCAACTTATGTAAGCATCAGCAGTGGCTATCCATGATCTTCCAAGGATTAGAGGATATCCATTGATTTTTTTCTTGGACTGGAGAACTAGGAAGTCAGTAGGATACTCCCAGGAATCAATAGAGACCATTACATCCTCAACAACTACCTTAGGAGACATTGTGGACCTATCTGTAAGTTGAAAAATTTTTGTGGTCTTTCTCAAAGATCCTTGGAGTTTTAGCTTGAGCATGGTTTCCTTAGTCATCACATTGATGGCATCCCCAAGATCAATTAAGTTGTGAGGGACAATGATGCCAACAATGTGCACATCTACCACAAGACTTCCAGGGTCTAGATATTTTGGGAAAATCACTCTCCCTAACATTAGATTAGACAATTGATCAATGACATTGATGGTAGGGGTGTATTTCTTTCTCCTCCCAGGATGTTTGAAGCATTTCTCTTTTATAATATTATTGTAGATGGGAACATCCTTGATAGCTTGGAGGAGTGGGATTTTAACACACAAGTTTTTCAATTCTCCTAGAAGTTCAGTCTCTTATGGGGTGTGTTGGTTAGGATGGATCAATATTTCAGGAAAAGGAGGTGGATTGGCTTTAGGAACACTCTCTTCCTTTTCCTCTTCAAGCTCCTCAGGTGGAGATGGAGGTTGGTTATCTGGGAGCACTCTTCCAGACCTGAGGTTGATTTCTTGAATCTCCACAAAATAGGCAGGGTAATATGTCTCTCCACTATAGACCTTTTTTGTCTGCTTGTTTTTCAGTTCAGATTTGCTTGAGCAGGAATTTGAGGTTGCTTAGGTGGAATAGGATGAATGAGCTATGGTTGAGATGGAGGTGGAGGCAGTAAAGTAGGTGTTTGGTTGAATTGAAACCTCCAACCTTATGATGGGGTATTCCAATGAGGATGTGTACAAGCATATGGCTGAAATGGTTGATTCGTAGGTTGGGGAGGATACTGAGGTGTATAAGTCCAAGGAGAATGTGTGGACCATGAATTATTAGTAGGATAGTACCAGGGGGTTAGGGGTACATTCTGGTTGGGATGGTAATAGGAATAGGATGCACCTTGAATTCCCTACTGGTATGGCCAAGTTCCTTAAGGCCTCCTTTGATTGATGTAACAAAGTTGTTCAAGCCCACCTTCTGCCCCTTGGTATACATATTTCAATCCAAGAAAATAAGTACACTTATCTGTGGAATGGTTTTCCTCACAGACCGAGCATACCTCTAAAGTATTTAATGGACATTAATTTATGGGGTGCCTTCTAGTGCATTTAGAGAAAAAGATAGCTAAGGCTCTCTCTCCTTCCTCTTGTTTCCTCTTGATCGGCATGATGTCCATTTGCAGAAAAAAGGTGTGCAACATTTCACTTTTAAAGTCCTCCAACATGTTTCCAATTTCATTCTTGATAAATGTGGTGGAGGAAGAGGAACTAGCCAAAGCTTGAATAGACCTACCCTTCTTCCTAGCATCCCTAGAATGGTTTTTGAATACTGTCTTGATGTTGTCATAGGGTAGTTGATAAATGTCTCCTCTAGACAACATGTTTATGGTTTCTAGTATGTCCTCCTTGATTCCTCTAAGAAGGACTAACTTGAGTGATTTAGGATCAAGGGTGCGTCTGACCCTTTTACAATTGAGTTGGAACCTTTCCTCATAGTCTTCCAGGGATTCATTTGGTCCAAGAGTCATTCTAAATATTTCGTCTTTGGTGTCTTTGGACCTATAATAGACCCTGTACTTGTTTTTAAAGGATTGTTTCATTTGAGCCTAGGTAGTGATGTTATCCCCAAGTAGACCCATGAACCAGCACAAGACTTCATCCTTAAGGGTGGATGGCAACAACTTCAACTTCTGGTCATCAGAGGTATAATCATAAGTTCTATAGACAACAACAAACTCAAATAAAAAAGTATCAGGGTCCTTTGAGGATAAGCCATGGAAGTGAGGAAGGGGAGAAGGGATTATATTTTTCATCCTAACATCTCCATTAGTTGCTCTGATGGGAAAAACACCCCCATTTCTATTTTCAGCCATGGTGTGGGTATGCGGAATGGTTTCTTCTTCTTCTTCCCCAATAGGCTCTTCAAAGATCTTAGGTTGTTCACCTAAGGGGTCCTCTAACTCCCCTGTAGTCAAAGAGGGAAGTTGATAGTCATCGAAGAAGAGTGAAGGTTGATTGTTTGATGGTGTGGGGGTGTTTGGCAAGAATTTCCCTAAAGTGTCTATACTCCTACGAGGCATGAAATAATTTTTTCTTTTTATGTATTTTTCAAAATCAACTCCAAAATAGAAAGGAAACCAAGAATAACATCTATCTACTGAATGCAAAACAGAAAGAAAAGAAGAAATTACATCTACCTAGACACCTCCCTAGAAACGACACCAAAAAGATGGTGAGCCCTGGTATTGCACCAAGAGTGCTACAACTTCCAGAGGACCTTCAACTTTACTTTGTCAACTCGGGGTTTCGTACAAACTTAGAGGTGACAGTGCTATATGCATAGTAGATGCATCATCCTACTCATGCCACCCTCAACTGGGTCACTTGATATTAGGGTTCCAAACCATTCCTCTACTGAAACTAAAAGGAGTCTAACTACTGGAAGAAGAATGTAAAGACTATTTCTAGTGCAGAGAAAGTAAATGCTTTTCAACTCAGAAAATGAAAGTTTCCAACTTGTAAATGCTGTGAAAGAACACAATCTTTTGCTAGGTTGCAAAGAGGAAACTATGCTAATGTGCACTCAATCATATAGCTATTAGGGTTGCTTGAAAACATAAGATTATTCTACCATTTCATAATTCAATAATGGATGCATTGACTATCTAATTCACACTTGCATAGTAAATGAATTTCTAATTGAAAAATTTGGAAACAAAAGAACTAATGCTATCTAATCTTACAGGAAGGAAAAGAGAGCGAAATGATTGTTCTAAGTGGCACTTTTGGTCATGGAGTCCAAGCTGAGGGGTGAAAATACTCCTAAAATAGGCTAGGCTATTATTGCAGGTGAAAACAACATCAAAATAGCCTGCTACAGGTGAGCTACAAGATGTTGCTACAAGTTTCTTGTATTGCTACAGGAAGTTGGATGAGAGGGTAAGAAGCGTAAAAAGGGTGAGATGAAGTGTTGGAAGGGTGTATGAAAGTTGTGGGAAGTATGAGTAAGGTGATCATCACCCTTAGTCAAGCCCAGTCCTTCAAGAAGGTCATATTTGGGCTAAGATGGCTTTCTCACGGTGACAAAAAAATAAAGTTTTAGAACATGGGTTGACATGCATCAATATAAGGTGGAGAAGACATAAATGGAGTTGGTGGAAGGGGTGCTTTCCTACAGATCAAAAACCCTGCAATAACACCTACACCTGTTTCTCTTTTCATTTGCAAATTATTACATGTCAATGTGGAAAAGATTAATTGAATTTGGAAAAGATTATCTAACTAATGCTAAGAACTTCATCTATGAGATGGACTACCTTCTAAACTATAACAATCATGAGAAGCAAATAAAAAATCTAAATCTTTCCAAGAGATCATAAACAACTATCTAACTAATGTTAAACTTGATCTATACAATGAACATGAAATCAAACTTTGTTTTTGGGCTGTGAGAGTGGGGTCCTCTAATCATGATCAGATGAGGGAGATGAGATAGGGGTCACTATGATAGGATTTTTGATGTATTTTACTCTACTAAACTACAACAACCGATTTACCCTCTAAGATAATGGAAGCGTGAATAAGCAACAACTTAATCAATCTCCTAAGCTAAAAGAAACATGAATAAATTGTAGTAATTAATCAACATTCTAGACTAAGAATATAGATACAGGAGATGAATTTCTGTTGCTAGGGTTCAGCCTTAACCCAAAGCTTCAGCCCTCTGAGTCAAATTAGTGTTGGATCAAAACATAACTTCTCATTATCATTCGAAAAGTGTCAAATACATCATCAAAATAACAGTCAAATGTGCTTCAACTTAATGGCCTCTTGACTATAGTAAAAAATTTGAATCCTAATGAGTCCCTTAGCTTGTTTATTTATACAAAAGTGGAGCTACCAACAACTCCCTAGAAAATATGGATATTTGAATCAATAACTCAAGAATAGGTGAATCTAACTCTTCCTTGACTTGCACTGGCACAAATGCCAATCAACTCGGTCTTCTTGGCTTCCATTGACATTGAGTTGATGAGATAAAGTGGGGGATATTCAACTAATTTGAGGAATTAAGGAGGTTGATCACTTCCTATAATCTCTCTTTCTTTTCTACTCGAAGTTCCTGCACTCAAATCAACTCAAAATTGCTCCAATTCCTGCATTTAACACACATTAGGCCACATGACATAGTAACACATCTTTACTCCTCACACTAAGAATAATATAACAAAATTTGTAGATAAATGTGAGAAAAAGATAATTTAATAATATGGAGGATGGCATTGTGACCCATATAATATACTTATTGATGAGCCTCATCAACATGCTCAAAAAAATTTAGGTCTATCCAGTCTACCGTTTGAGAGATGTGGATAAAACAATTATGCTATAGGAGATTGTCCTGAAATGCTACAGGAGGGACCATAATTGCTACATGAGTGTTATCGAGATAGAGAGAGGGCTCGTATCCTATGTTTTCCTTGTGGGAATTAAGAAATAATTCTAACAAAACTCCATCATCTACCCTCCACACCATTTAGCCTTTTTTCCATCTAAAATTTCATCTTTGTCCATGAAAAAAACCCATTTTCACCCCCTCTCCCACAATTTTCACCACAATCCAAAGAAATTGGAAGCACCAGAATGAATAATTGACCAACATTAATCATTTAAGGACCATATTTGTGATCTTGGGTAGCCACACAACTCTTGCAGGGCTGCTACAGGGTCATTGTTCACCTTCAACAACAACATTTGATCCATCTTCTGCAAAACCTTTATTGTCAAGCACATTTCCAGAGATTTTTTTTTTAAGAGCAAATACAATACATGGAGTAACAAGCATAATAAGATGAAACCCGAAGAATCTAGTAGACCAGCCATTACCTTTGTTCAGAAACAACATACAACCATCAAAGGATCAACACTAGCAACTTTAGAACCACCAAAGGCAGCTTCAACAGTGATATCAACAACCTCAATATCACCTGCAAAAATACATCAAGGGTAAGGCCCACGTATGCAATCATCAAAACCTCTCCTACAGACTTATTTTACCTCCAAAAAATATTGTAAGTGTATGAAGGAAAAGGCTTTTTTTATAGCCAAAATGAGTAGCAGGGCAACCTCGCCTTATCTAGCAAATAACTTCACCTTTCCACCAACACACCCACATGTGTGGGAGAGGAACAAGACAAGAGGGATGAGGAATTGAGAAAGTGGGTTGTAATCATTTAGTAGTGATGGAGGAAAAGGAGTGTGAAGGGGTAAGTGAGGCCCAACTCAATTAAGTCAAAGCACTTTGAGTTTATTTTGCATGCAATGAAAAGAAGGGAAAATTTTGAAAAAATAGAAAAAATAATGAAAAAATCAATAGAAAAATAAAAATAAAAGTATAAAAAGGTGGACCCATCACCTCTTGGCATGCAAGTAATAACTTCTATAGGATTTGGGTTGGTTGCTATAGGAGAAAACAAAGCTGCTCTAGGAAGAACATAACAGTTGCAGGAAGGACAGATGTGTTAGAGGAAGGAACAAAGATGCTACAAGAGATAGATAGATTGCTACATGAAGTTAAGAAAGGGACACACGAGAAAAATATTTCTACTAGGGTGTTGGATAATGATTAATTAATTTATACAAGGTACAAAGAAACACAATAAAGCTACAAAGGATTTCCTACATACATGGTAAATTCTCCAACGATGAAAGGTATCCAAGTCACCAGTTTGTTCATCACATCATTTCCTTTCTTTTGCTTCAGTTTATTGACCATAATTTATCCCTTTGTAAGAAGAAAGAGCTCTTTGTTAAGTGTTTTCAATTCAATAATAAGCAAAGAGAATTTAGATTGCTAGTTAAGGGTTTTCATAAGAATTTGATGGATAGTATGATGTATCATGACCAAGAATTTGTATCAGCAATAAGAGGTTTGGACTTCAATGAGAATGGCATTAGTAATGAGGTAATGGATGCCAAGAAATCCTTCTTTTCACAAGGAGAAGTGCCATAGGAATACCAAGAAGACAAACCAAAAGCAAGGTGTTTCCCTCACAAATATAAACCATTAAAATTGAAGAATCACTTGAGAGAAAGAAGCATCCTAAACCTACATTAGAAGTTCCATGGGAAACTAAGATAGGGGAAGAAATGAAAATATAAGAGTAGCAAGAAGAGAAGAAGGAGAAGAACCACATGGACCAAAAAACAAAGAATGAAATAGGCCAGCATACATGAACAACCATAGGGCAAGGAGGATGAATAGGTTGCTTAGAGTATGAGCAACAATTTTAGTAAGGGGGCATGATGGGCCTCCAAATTAGACACAAATTAAGGCCCATCTAACCTTTATTAGGCACATGAAGGATAAATTAAACCTCTCCTTATACAATTAATAATGCTTTTTTAGATTTAATATGTTCTTAGGAAGGTTTAGAGATAATTGCATATTAGGTGCTTAATATTATTTATTTTTGTACAATATTGTGAGAATATTGGGCAGATTATGAAGATTTGGAGGAGGAGATAATATAGAGACTTGCTCCCTGCTACAGGAGGACCAATATTAGATAGTAAATGAACAAAATATCATGAAATTATTGACAAATTCTAGAGCTCCAGTGATTGAGAAAATCTAGGAATGTGTTCCCCATCATTTAATGCAAATTCCTAGTGTTGTGAACCAGATCCACTATTTGAGGGATTTTGGAGGGGGAAGCTTCCTCCTTTCAATGACAATTATTCCCCGTCAATTTGTATAAGTACCAGTTCGAATTTTCCTCTAGAGGCATGTATTACTTTGTCTTCTTGTGGAGAAAACTTGTTATTTAGCAGTTCCACTTTCATTTCTAACATGGATGTACTTGGATTGATTCAAATAATGAAGTTTGGTGCCATTTTTAGCTTCTAAAGCTTGGTTTCCTTCATAGTACTCTGAGTTTCCTTGGGCTTGGCCATCCCAAGAGCCTCAGAGCCCTCTTGTACAATTTCTTTATTTCCTTTGAATGTCTTTTTCACTCGCATCTATTATTTCTGCATTTACTATCATGCCTCTTTTGTTGTAGGTTATATTGGTTAAATGATTGAAGTGATTTGTTTTGCAGGTTATTTACAGATTCACAAGCATGATGCATCCTTACAAAAACTTTGAAAAGGCACATTCATCATTGATCTACTTGGATTGGTTTACTAGTTCACAAATCTAGAATGTCTCGAAGTCCCTTGTAGCAAAATAGTAGTGATTTTCTGCTATTTTTTACAACATGTTAATGAGATTCATTTGAGTTGATTCCACTTGCATTGGGTCATAAAATAATTCAAGTTACTAAAAAAAATTACCCCATATAATTTTCACTTTATTAGGTTATGCATTTTGTAGGTTAACTGGCTCACTAGTTCTCGAATTTCTAGTTTTTAAAGTAGTAATTTTTTGCTATTTTTAGCGTATGTTAACTGGGGTATTTTGGAGTGATTCCACATGGAATGGAGTCCTAAGAAATCATAATTAATAAAAACAAAAATACCATCCCATTTTCATTTGATTAAATTTGGAACTCAACAAGTTATCTCCTCCTGTAGCAAAATAGGGCCTCCTCTAGCATGTGTAAAGTTGACCAAATTTACTCCAAATGATTGGCTTTTGTCTCTTAGGCTTGAACAATGACCCCTACGCTCTAAATCCATGATTAGGGAAGAATAAACACCACTTAGTACTTTCCTTTTTATAAACTAGATTAGGCCTATTTCTTTGAATTTATGTTCTTAGGATTTCAATTACAAATTGTTGTTCTTGCATAAGATTAGTTTATTTTCAAGGAAACTTTTCACATTCTGCAATTAGACTAATGATTCACATTGTTGCAAGTATCACAAGGTTTACATTCTGAAAATAGACAAGTACTTTTCATTTCTGCAAATAACATAACCTTTACCTTCTTGCATTTAGGATTAGTATTTACATTTGACCAAGTAGCATTTCCAGTTTTTGCTAATAGAGTAACATTTCCATTTATGCAATTAGTTTAGGCTTTTATTTCATGACATTAACTCCATTACATCATATCAACAAAACAAGGACACGTTGTATGTTGTACATATAGTGCCAACACCTCTTAAGTTTGTATGAACCCTGGGTTGATAATTTAAGCTAGTAGCCTTGGGAGTTGCAACATTCTTGTTGCAATATTGAGGCTCATCAAGGGGTATTTATATATCTCATGGGGATGATTCTCTATTACCATTAGTATATTTTGGGAACAACAACATATCAACTTGTAAGTGAATGAATGTTTGGTTGATAGTGAAATCACACTATAGGTCAAGAGAATCCAATGTCACTTAAGGGTGTAATCAAACAGTGAAAAAAGAATGATATTATAGATGAAGATGTTATTCATATGAATTGTAATGGTGGTTGTATTATTATGACCATTATTGTGCAATTGTTGGCTATACAAAGTGTTTTTGATATGCTATGTTGATTATATAAGATATTTGTAGAACATTTCCAAGATATTATGTGTACCTTTTCTAATGTAATTTGTATTACTCTAAAATAGGTATTGCATATATAGGAATCAAGTAATTAATGATCCAATATATAAGGAATAAACTTGAAGATGCGAGAAAAAAATGAGCGAAGGATTAACATGAGCCACAAATTCCTTTGGAATGAATCTAGAGAATTAAATTAGTCATTCACTTCATGCAACTCTATTTTGTCCTCCAATGTAGCAATTTCAGACCAATACAAAATATGTTTGCAATGGTCATAAGCCACAACTTTATTTAAGCTAGCAACAACAACAAATAAATTCTTTTTTCTTGGGTTAAAAGTTGAGTGAATGTTGATTATGATGATTGTGCATAATCTAAATAGCAAAGAAGATGAAAAAAAGTTAAGAGAAACACACAAACATTTGGCATCAAATCTTGAGGCAACAACAACATGATGTATGAGTCAAACATTTGGTATATCATGTTCAATGCAAGTAAAGGAAGATTGGTTATTTGAGGTACTTTTTATTTATTATTTATCCTAGAGTCTCATATTTGTTGCAGAAAACATATTTTTCATTCTATATACAAATCGTTTTTTGAACAAAAATAAGAACAAATTTCTATTAATTTTGTGCCCATTCACAGTGAGAAACCCGGGAGATTTACATCATGTTCCATTTGGCTAAAAATTCTAAGAGAGAAGAAGGAGAATCCTCCAAAAGTTGTAATTGATATTTGTTGCATTCCTTCTTTCTGCCAAGGCTTAAACATCTACTACTAAATTATACACAACTAGTCAACTATTAAAATAAATTTATAGGGGATTCTCATATATTATTGAGGAGGGTCGGATCTTGTTGAGCTATTGGGGTCTTCATTCTTATATTTATTCTGCAAATCTATGAGTTGGAGGCGCACTCTTTCCATTTTATCTTTCATTTTTTGAATTTGGGTTTGTTGGTTTCATTGGTTTCATAAAAGTCAAGAATTTGTTGCCTATGCTCCAAGACCTATGCAAACTAGTCTAGTGGAGGATGAAGGAAATATCGTCAGTTGTGTTCCATTGGACTTTGAGCGAATTTTATTTGATGAGAGTGGTATGCCCAACACTGAGCCTATAATAGAATATCACTACCTTCTTCGACTGGTTGTTGTTGAGAGAAAGGAGGAGGTGCTTCGAGATGTTCTGAAGTCAATTTTTGGAGGAGATGCTCCATTTTTGTAAGCCAATTTGAGATGGGTATTATGAGCACATATGAAATAAGAACCAATACAGTGATTGCACATACAGGTTAGTGAGACAAAGTTTAAATTTATAAGGGACCAATCTCTGGCTTGGACTACAATTTGAACCATTAATATAACACTAGTAGAAAATGAGAAATTAGTGACTAGGTGACTAAAAAAGTTGGTCACCACTGTTTTTCCAAGTGAAATACTACCAAAATTGAGCAATATTAAGTAACCCAACTAAAAACGACTATCATAAATGACTAATTTAGTCCCAGGTTAAAATATATGACTAGCTAATAAGTAATAAAACTAAAATGACTAATGTGAATGACTAATTTAGTCTAGGAACAAAAGTACGACTGCCTAACAAGTACTGTAATAATATGAATCAGTCGTTTATGTTAGTCATTTTTATTTTGTCACTATGCTAGTCATTTTTATTTTGTCACTTTAGAAATCTAAACTTACAAGTGATAGGGGATTCAAAGGTTGTTATAGATTGGCTGAAAGGTTATACTTCCTTAAACACTTATTTATTGGATCAGTCGATGATTACAATTATGGAGCTTATTAGAATCTTTAGGGTTATATCCTTTGATCACATTCACAAGGAATTAAATTCAAAGGCTGACATATTATCCAAAATGAGAGTGAGCTTATAGCCGACTCAAATACATTATGAAGAATACCTATAAGGAGAAGTGTTGGTTAATTAGTAGAGGACACATTTCCTTTAGTTGAAAACTTAACTTTTCATGCATATCTACATTTTTTATTATTAGGGTCATATCCATTGAACTTAGGATACTAGTTTTTAACTTGGATATGAAGTTGTTTATCTAGTTTGACGTACCTTATGAACATAACAAAATTAGACTCTTATGAAATTGTTTTGAATCCTATGGAGATTTTGATATTTCTCGAACATTAGATGTTGCACATATTAAAATATCATGTCATACAAGTGAAGTAGATTTAGTATACATTAGATGATGTAAATTACACCTTGGCATTAATATTAATACAAAAATGATGTTTTTTTATTTGAATTTTTTTTTATGGAAAAGGTTTGATGACACCTTG
Source organism: Pinus tabuliformis (assembly GCA_031772625.1). Taxonomy (NCBI): domain Eukaryota; kingdom Viridiplantae; phylum Streptophyta; class Pinopsida; order Pinales; family Pinaceae; genus Pinus; species Pinus tabuliformis. The sequence continues at coordinate 1,020,015,228 of CM062820.1, read as the reverse complement.
CCTTGCCCATCTAAGACACTACGTATAGGAAGAGGTTTTTTTATCTACCACATTTAGCTTGGTATGTATGATACATGTGTATATGATATTTCCAATGTGTATTATTTTTATTGTGACCACTTAATCACTCTATTCTAACTCTTGATGCTTTGGCTATAAATTCTAAGCATAATTGTTCCATGGTATTTCATAATTTTACTCAAATAAATGTCATATTTGATGGTAGGGGTATAATATTTGGTAATTTGAATAGCTACACATCCATGTTATTGTACCCTTATTTCCCACCAAAAAAATTCGCTCCACCTTACATTTTTGGCGGGAATGAAATCTTGTTTATTGAGCTTGACCGAGTTAAAAAGATAAATGGTAATGAAGTCTAAATTTATTTTAATTTATAGCTTGTAACCATACTGGTGGATTGAAAACCTTCAGATATTTTTTATGGAAAATATACTCCGATGGTAATTTTAGATACACAAAAATGTAAGTGAGCGAAAATGATGATGGGTTTTTTGGAGAATGCAGAGAATAACAATATGGGTTTGAATTTTGGTCATGGAACCAGATCGAAATTCATTGGTTTTAGTACTGTCGCTGCTCTCAAGGAAAAACCAAGAGCAACTCAATTTCCCAAAGGTGCCAACAAGAGCTTTGCAAACACCAATCCCTATGTTGGTCTCTTGTAGCGCTACATTAGAAAAATAACTTTGGCCAAGGGAAAAGGCATCCATGTCCATATCATCAAAACTAGAGTCGAAGGAGCTACTAGACTATCGATGGGAAATCATCTTCTTCAAATGTATTCCAAGTGCCAAAGCATGGAAGACGCGCACCAATTCTTTGACAAAATGTAAGGTATGTGAAATATAAGTGATTGGAGAATGCTCGCTAGTTGTTTGACAAAATGTACAAATGAGATATGTTGTCCTGGAACATGATGATTGTCAGGTATGAGAAGCATGGGCTGGTTGAAGAAGCCTTGAAACTTCATCGACAAATGCAACATTTGGTCGTAATATGAGATGAGTATCCTCTTGCGAGTGTACTTAGTGCTTGTGCATACTTACCTGATCTACAACATGGCAGGAAGATCCATGCTTCTATGATTAAAGGGGGTTTTGAGTCATATGCTTTTGTGGAGATTTCCATTGTTGACATGTATGAAAAATATGGATGCGTCAAGAATGCTCGATGCATCTTTGAGAGATGCGTGAACAAGATGTAGTGTTATGGACAAGCATGATTGCTAGGTATGCTTGTTGTGGAAACATGGAAGATGCATGCCATGTTTTTGATGAAATCCCTAGATGAAATGCATTTTCATGGAATTCAATGCTATTAGGATATGCACAAAATGGGCTAGGTGAATAGGCTCTCAAATTATGGTGTCAAATGCAAAGGATTGATATTGAGATAGACAATGTTACCTTTGTGGCCATTCTGAGTGCTTGTGCTAGCATGGAAACTCTGGAGCCTGATGCTATACAAAGATGTAGGTTACATCAAGCAAAATATGCTTTGCAGACAACCAACTTGCAAAGTCTTGCATCCCTCTATTTGTATAGGTTGTGTATTACATCCTCTTCCTTTTTCTAGGCATGGCACAAGAATTCGTTTTCTTGTTCTTTTATAAGTTAGTAGCTATTCTGATATATGGCTCCATAGTATCCCTATATAAATTTATTTCCATAAGATTCATGGTATTATATTTTTATTGATAGGAGCTCAAAAACATTGATTCTCTCTATCATAATTTCATAAGAATATAATGATGAACATTATTATTTTTTCTTGTGTTGGTTTACATGTTGTGGACTAATGGTAGCACAACAATGGTCCCCCATATTTGTGTATTCTTACCTCTGCTAATTTTTTTTGGTAACCTTAACATTGATCTTTCCATTCTTTTATGAGTTCGTAGATTTTGTGTGGCTATGTGCCTCTGTGGTCTTTCGACATAAATTTATTGCCATAAAATTCACAGTATTAAATATTGATTGACCAGAGCTTGAAATTATTGATTCTCTGATCGACTCTCTGATTCTCGTTGTTTTGTGACAATATTATGGTGGCAATGACTGATTTTTCTTCCTGCTACACTGCTCTGTTTGATGGGTAAGACAATTTTCTTCAAATTCCATATCTAAAGTTTTACCAACCCTGATTGTGCCATGGATGATCGATTTTTCTTGGTTTGATGCACATGTTGTATACTAATGACAACTCAACATTACTCTCATATATTTTTGTCTACCTGTCTTTACTAATTTTTTTTAGTATAACATTGAGAGGTGTCTTTTTAATTTACTGCATTGAGGGGGATATATTTTTATTCAATAGATGTTGATCTATTTTGAATCCAAACTATGATATATTGATGTAGATCAGAGGGAGTTGAGGCAGCGAAATTTATTTTTGAGACAATATTAAATTAAATGCACTTTTTGATTCAGGATTGAGATCAATGAACTAGTAGAAATTTCTTTAAAAGTTTATGCTCATCTAAACTTCTTTGAATGGGAGATTACATGGTGAAACCCATACAAGACCTTCCCTTGAATTTCAGATGGGTTTTGGAATTTTAAGATCTGGATATCTTCATTCCTATGTCATGTATGGTGATTTAGTTTCTAATTCCTTGTATCATTTCTACTTTGCGTAACTTCATACAAATGAAACAAAAAGTTGGCATCTACTTCTTTCGCTGACAAATGCATGGCAGGGGAAAGTATGCATGTGGTACTTGCTTGAACTATGGGCATAAGGAGAGATTTACATGAAGCACAAGCAGCTACAAAACTTGCACTTGGTAAGCAAGTATTACCGTAAGATTTCAATTATTTATTTTATTAGAGAATTTTTGTAGAGAAGAGAAACCCCTTTTTAGGATATCCACTGGCCACTACAAATTTCTACCATTACAAGGATTCGAGCTCATCTTTTGGGGATTAATAATTCTCAGTAAAAATTATCTGAGGATAAGCTCATTTGGTATGAGAAGGAAGCTCATTTTTTGTCATTCTTGCTATTGTATTTGCTTTATGGTTCCTATTTTCAATTCTAAATCCTTTTTGTTTTCTTCTAGCGTTCTTGGGAATATCTAGAGTTCTATTATATTCAGTTTTGTTTACATTGGGAAAAAATTGCATCAAATGATATTTCTTTTTAAAGGTAGGAAAGATGGATATATGGAGTATACATAATATGTTCATGCTATATTTACTGGGACTTTCACATATACCAATCAAACTATTTGGCATTTCCATAACTAAATGTGTGAAGGTCGGGGCTTTATTTATTATAGTGTTTCCTTTGACATATCTCCCGCAAGAATCTGACTGCAGTTAATTGCATCGGTGGATCATAGGAGCTTGTTTACATGCTCTCTGTACATGAAGTCCCTGAGGGTATATCATCATCCATTGTTCAGGTACTCGTTGCATCATGATTGATATTGAAAATAATAAATCCTGTGTGGTGAGCTTTTGATGGAAAGTAACTTCAATCATTTTTTTGTTACAGCTCAGAACACCTATGGCATAAATTAGAGTTGAAGTGGTTGCATAGAGTAGTATGGAATAGCTATTTGGGCAAGAATTTTATTAGGACAAGTATTGTGTAGCACACATGTATAATGACTACGAGATTGAGGGTGTGATTAAAGGGGGAACTATGGAAGGAGTTTTGTGGTGATGTCTAGCATGCGTATCAATTATGTGAGGATGTTGTGCAATTCAATAATTTTCATAGTTTTACATTTCATTATTGATAGAAGAGAGAAACTAGTGGTAGACATCTAGTATTCAAGGATCATCACACATGTCAAATGACTGGCAAGTGATATATTACAAACAAAGATGGTAAATGATTGTATTTGCTGGGGTTGACGAAAATTCAACTTGGCATTATATTTGAAAAACAATTTTTTAAAGGATTGATTGACGAAAATATTAATTAAATTCATTAAAGTGGGTTTGGTTTAGATATTGTCAGTGTTCCATGGGGGTTGTATGTGTTCCCCATACTTCATGGGTTGTATGTCCCACTTTTGGGGAAGCTCAAGGAAACACATGGGGAAATGATTCCCAAGTGTGGGGGATGTTTTTTCCCTGGTACACCCCCCATCCCCATTTTAATTTTTTTTTCCAATAATCCTATAAGATAGAAAAAGGATAGGGGGTAAAGACATGGGAAATTATTCCTGACCTGATAAGACAAAACAAAGATAGGGGATTGAGTTTTGAGGAGTTTGTGACCTTGGTAATTAATGGTGATATTATTGTTTCAAGATGTTTGAGAGTGGTGCCAATCTCATTGGACTTCATATGGAGAAAGTAGAATTTCATATCCCATTCATATTTCAGTGGACTTAATAGTTTTTGAATTTTCATGGGTTGAATTAAACTTTGATGGGAAGTTGATATGATTTAGTGGGATTGGCAGTAGACACAAGTTGATGGAACATAATCAATTTAGGTGATGTGTGATTCTTGCAAAAGTTGTGTTCTTTAATGATTGTTAAGGTATGTTGTTAGTCTGACACTTATCTGGGTAATACTTCCACAAATCCATACCTACAAAATAATGGATTGTATTCCTTGTTGATTTACCATTAATTACCAACTTAACTTTGATGGAAACTGGCAAGTTTATCTAAGGTAGTGAGATTGGCAGTCAATGCAAGGTTAAGGAGCATAATCAATTTTTCTTGTGTAATTTTTACAAAACTTGTTTGGTCTAGTGATTGTCAATGTATGCTGGAAAGTGGGTAACATTTTAGGTCTCTCCATGTCAAACTCCCACTGAAGATGGAAAGAGAGAGGATTCTGAACTGCAATTTGAATTAGTCTCTGTAAAATTTAAATTGTTGTTCAAATTGTTGTTTTTTTCCCTTGATGAGAATATTGTAACTTAAGGGAATCAAATTTGATTCAACGTGGCAATAATGTTTGAACTATAAATTGAATTTGAAAATATATTCAAACTCCATGCATGGAAAGTGTTGATGGTAAGGGATATCTTCTCAGGATTAATGCAAAAAAGCTTGTACTCGCTCAAAATTCTTTGTGCATGTTGTATCTAGTTTTTAAATTGATATGGATGTTATTGGTTGGATGATTTATTGGCATTTGGCTATTCTCCATTTCACAATTCATTTCTTGAATGATGTAGTATTTAATAAATCTCTTCTTAACATATGTTGTCAGGTTTAGAAGCTTTGAACTCTTGCCTAGTTAAAAATGATTGTTCTATGAATAGATGTTGCAAGCCTAATTTTGTAGAATGAAAATAAGACAAATTTTATTGGTGCTATATAGAATAGACATAATCCAATCATAGTGCACAATGAATGCAAATTAAAGGTTTTTTCAAGAATGTAAACTTAATGAGGATATATGGAGCATAAAAATGGTGGAAGTTGTACACATTTGTTATCAAGGAATGATAAAAAAATGTGTTTTTCTTCTTCTGTTTTTCAAAATCATTATCCCTGTGGCTTTCCCTTTTACATTAAACTAATAAAAATATGTAGATCACTTAGAAATGCAATAAATTCCAAGGTAGATATAATCTTTTGGAAATATTATAAACAAATGAGGATTTTGTATTATCATTGCTTCTTTTCTATGTTAGATTGTTAATGAAATAATCATAACTTTGTTCAATCTAAATTTGATTCTTATTCTTTTGATTAGATCACACGAATAAGATAAAATGTACAGAAAGGTTATACGGGTTGGTTGATCTATAATTACTCTTTGGATTGCCTCTGCTTTCAGTTGATATACAAGAATTTTCGTATCTTACATGTAACTTGGAACATTTATGGAAAGCTTTTATGTATCATACCTGGGTTAAAAACCTCTTGCAAAAAATGAGAAAACTACTCTAAGCCTTTTCTATCATGTTAAATAGAAATTTTCAATTTCTACACATCTTGTTAATACTTGAATTTTGAATATATTAACATGGTGAACTTGGTTTGCTTCAACAATAATCTTTCTTTTGTATGCTTAGTTTGTGTTCCTATATGGAAGGTGGTTCAAAATTTATCATATGCACTCACTATTTTAATTTTTTTTATTTGGTTTAATTTTTTTAATGTTTGACTATAGGAATTAGCAATTTGGCCCTTTTCATACTCGCATGGCTCAATATCAATTCTGATTACTGCCACTATAACCTCTAGGTCTCCACATATGCCCCTTCTATGAACATGGGTAAGTAGGGGTTTGAACCTACGACCTTTTACACAACATGTGCCTTAAGTTTTAACAAACACCTTGTCACTAACTGGTCTATGCTCCGGGGGCTATTACATGTGGTTACTATTGTTCCTTCTTCAAAATAAATTTACGTGTTTTCTAGTAACTAAAGAGAGGATATATCAAAAATTAGAACCAGCTAATTTTTTTGAAATCTCAAAATTTCATGAAGACTTCACTTAGCAAGCCCACTAAACTTCCAAAAAATGAGGACCATTTGTACAACAAAAATCCTTAAAGGCTTGGAATTGAAATTCCCTGTTTGGAACTGGGAAGGTAAGAAAGTTCATGGCCATGTCATTAGAATTGGATTTGAGTCAGATACCTTTGTAGTGAGTGCTCTTCTTGAAATGTATGCAAAATGTGTCAGTATAGAGAATGCCCACTAACATTTCGAGAATATGCCAAAACGAGATGTGGTATCATGGAACACTATGATCATAGTGTATGCCCAGAATGGGTATGGAAAGGATGTAGAATTTCCCACTTTAGATCAACAAATTATGCAATATACTAAAGCAAAATACAAGATCTGCTTCTACAACAAACTTGCGAAAGCTTAATCGAATTTGAGCAAGATCAAATAGAACACATATAACTGAGAAATGAGAAATCAATCACACATGAACACAGAAGAATACTTTGGGGAAAGCCTCAACTAAAAACCTCGATCTCTGTATTATCATACAAGTGGAAATATGTTCAGATTACACAAAGCATTAGCTCACAAGCTATCCCTCTCTTAGTACAATCCAACAATACAGCTCATAGACTGAATAGACATAAGATATGCCTTCCCTTAGCCCTCAAAGCCTCTTATTTCCTTGTACAGTTTCTCTTGGGGTTCAATGTTGTCACCTGTGTGAATTGGCCTTATCACACACTCATCAAACTGAAAATCAACTACGCAATCTCCAAGGAATGAATTCCTTCTGCATGCAAGAGATATCCTCCATGGAATATTCCTTCAACTGATAGTACATTGTCCCATCATCTGATCTCAACTAGGTCTCTGTCTGAACTGACATGCATGAGTTATTTATGAGACAATATTCATTTATCTAAAGTGCAGCAGTTACATGCATGCATGCATTAACTAACTGAACTCAAAATTAGTTCAACAAACTATTTGAACTAATCTAACTGGACTTAACTTAGTTAACTGAGCTAACTAATTACAACTCAAAGTATAACTCATCCTGATCTCCTTTAATCAAGGGATAGCTTCCTCAATCAATGTAGAAATTGTTGCATGTCTTCACATAGACTTCATGTTTGATTTCCTACAACTAATTAACTCAAGATGAATTAATTAATTATTTTAGAAATAGCTGCGAAGATCAAATTCAAATTTTAATTCACAATTTTAGTTTAGGGACTAACTAAGATTGGAATGTATCCCAAAATGCTATTTATAGCAGTGCTAATTTTAGCACTTCTATTTTTAGCATTTCTTGTTGCTATTTTCAACAGTCCCTCTCAAAAAGAAAGGGATTATCAGTAACCCCAATCCTGTCTTTGTGGAACTCGAACTTGCATTTTGACATTGCCTTAGTTAAAATATCTGCATCCTGTTCCTCGGTCGAAACATACAGCAACAACATGATCCTCTTGACCACACAGTCTCAAAGATGGTGATACCGGATATCAATGTGCTTGGACCTATCATGAAAAATTAGATTCTCATAGAGTTTGATACAACTCTGATTATCTTAGTAGATCACGGTTAGATCCATCCTCTGAACAAACAATCCCACTAGAATATTCTGCATCCAAATGGCCTCGCACGCTGCCTGAATGGTAGCCATGTATTCAGCCTCTACTAAGCTAAGTGCAACTGACCTATATTTCTTGTTGTACCAGGAAACTACAGCTGAACCAATGTTGAAGATTCCTCCAGAAGTGCTCTTCCGGTCTGATGGAATCCCTGCCCAATCTGCATCTGTGAAGCCCTAAAGCTTCACTCCCTCTGTCTGTCTATACCACAATCCATACTGAGATGTGCCTCTGAGGTATCTAAGCACATGCTTCACTGCCTTCCAAAATAGCTTTGTAGGCTAAACCATAGCTTGACTCAGCTGGTTCAACGCAAAGCATAAGTTTGGTCATGTGTTCACTAGATACATAAGTGAACCCACAGGCTGCCGATAAACAGTAGCAGCTACTACCTCACCTAAAGTAGCATCCTCCTTCCTCCAGTTCCCAGCTAGAGGAGTCTGCATTGGCTTGCACTTCTCCATGTGAAAGCACCTGAGTATCTCATTGGCATACTTGCCTTGAGACAAAAATACTTCCCCATCTTTCTGCCACACTTCCATGCCTAGAAATTAGTGCATAAGACCCATGTCTTTCATCTCGAACTCTCTTGCAAGGTCCTCCTTGCAAGACTTGATCAACTGATCATCACTTGTCAAAATCAGATCATCGACATAAAGAACAGTTATCAATGGCTTACCTTCTACCATGATGTGGTAAAGGTTCTGTTGAATCCCCGAAAATCGGGTCTACAACAAGGGGGACACCCGCCCGGTCCGGACCTTGGTTGGAAGCTCCTTATCCGTTTGGTATAGCGGGTCCCACTGGGGATATGGGACCAGTTTCCCAATCTATGAGTGTGTGTGTGTGTGTTGAATTTGATGTTCTTGGTCTAACAGTTCCTAATTTAAGATATTCTAATTCTAATTGTAATCTAATGCTATGCTATTGTAATCTAATAAGCAGCAACATCTAAGTCTATACTAAATCGGGATGTAATTCTTCTGTTATGCGATCTAAAAAGATTTCAAATAACAACTGGTAATAAAGATCATTCAGCTATTATAAGAAAGGAAATTAATAAGGATGAACCACTTCGCATAAAAAGTTAGACGAAACAGTTGTGAAAAACATATCACATAATGAGCTATTCATACATTAAGCATAAATAAATAGCTATCACCGTACAAAAGTGCCAAATGATAACTCAGGCATTCATGCAATAATACATAAACAACTAAAAATTGTATATCACTTTAACATATAAGCAGAAATGGTCAAGAGATAAAAGTACCATTTATGACTAGTCCTACTCATAAGCTTCAAGCGACAATGATTTATCTCTCCTTGCTCTAACATCCACTAAGAGTACAGAAGTGCAACATCAGTAGCAGACATCAAATGCAAACATCAACAAATCTTGATCCATTCATTCACCAAAACCTCCTCTGAGGGTGCAAAAGTGCATGTTCTAAGGACACGTTTTTGATAAATTTCTGGACCCTTCTCTAAATGCATGAGAAGGGTTTAAATACTACTAACTAAATAACTTAATTACACAGATTCAGGATACGGTTTAAATGACCGCCCTTTTTCTAAGCAAAAATAAAACAAAACTATTTCTAAAAATTAAATCTAATATCTAACTATTTCTGCATTTGCTCCTTAATGTTGCAAGCATTCAGTATTTGCCTTGGTAGAGTCGGTTGACTGTCTTCCGCTTTTGGTTGAGTTAAGCAAACAGAATTGGTAAGAGCTGGCACCATCTTCTTAGCAAATTCAATGATATACTCGAGAGTCATCCTCTGACTATGTGGATTTACTGCGTATGCCCAGTAATAATCTCAGTTCATTTGATTAACCCTTTGGAGTGTTTCTGCCTTTTCTTTCTATTTCCAGTTTGTTTTTTACCATTGCTTTCTTGCAATTTTCAGGCTTACAGGTGACTGAGTAGTTAGAGGCTTTCCTTCTCGAACAATTTTCTCAGCGATGCACGATTAGCGCTAGGCGCTAATCGCGCATCGGAAACTGCCTCCGTTCTTTGATCTAGGCTTCTCTGATGCGTTTTTCTCCTTTTGCGCCTCTTCATCTTTATCGAGTATAAAGCCTCAAAATTTGTAAAAATAATGACCTTGTGAGTTCTTGACCCTGATCATTAAACTGCCTGTTGATATCAGCATCCTTCAGTGCTCATTTAACCATGGTTGTATATGAAATATCTGTAATGGATGGCTCAGCAACATTCTATGAATCTGCGGTTCTATTGCATGCGGTATCTGTTTATGAGGGCGTCTTTTCTCTATCTTTGAACATTGGAGCTTTACCCTTTTTCCTCATAGCTTCCTGTACATTACTTTGTATAGCTTTTGTTTTTCGTTCCTGCAGTTCACAGGTGAGGAGAGAGTAATGATAATAAATAATGACAGGAAAGTTTTAAATGCTACGGATATGCAAAAACACGCTACCTGACGCGAACTGGCTCTTCGAACAACACAAAACCATAATTTATTAACAACTGGCATATAATACATTAATTATCATTAAAGCGCGTAACCAGTTCTTAGTTTATGAAAAACTTTTTCTTGAATACTGAGCCAGGAAAATATGCGATGGGATGTTTCTGCGATTTGCATCACATTATCGCATTTCGATGTATCTCATTACCTTAATTTCGTTGTGCTGTGCTATCGCAAGGTTGCTTGATCGCACTATCGCAAGATCGCGGATCGCAGTATCGCAAGATCGCAGATCGCTTAATCGTTAAATCGTTATGTGTCTTTCATGCAATTTTGCGAGATGCGATATGCGATATCGCATATCGGCGTTTTCGCATATCGGCGTTTTCTTAAGGTTTTCTAACATGATCTTTTCTTAATGCATGTGATGCGATGGAGTTCGCATCGCGATCTCGCATTTCATCATTTTGACTCACAAGGAAATACCCTATCATTCTTTGCGCGATGTGATGTTTCTTAAGGAGTAACATATATGAGTTGATTTTTTGAATTTTTGACTAAGGGTCCCCACTTACATAGTCTTATTGATAATACTAAATAAGGAGGGGGGGTTGTTGGTGGCCACAACAATTGGCGATTCACTTGGAAGAACCAGTTATCTCTGTTTTTCTATTGAATTTTCTAAACTTCCAAAACAGAAAATATTTCAGAAAATTAAACTTTATTATGGAAAGATAAAGTACATTATGCTCTAACCTGTCAATGATATTTTGTTTCAACTATTTTCCATTTTGATTATGCTTCCTCAGTATAGTCCTTGTATTTACATCAGTCATTACTTGGTCTTGTAACGGTAAAACAAAGTATTCTCTGTAAACTAGTTTTAAATATGCTCATTTGTCGTAGGTAGAGCCTCTGATGCCAGCAGGCGTTTATAACCTCGACAGGGTTACCTGTTACCCAACAATGATCCTGTATCCTACTTAAGGCAGTCTACAACTTTCAAAGAAAAATCCATATCCACACTTATTGCTTTGATTTTTTTTTTTACTCTTAAAGAACAATGTCTTGGTTTGGTAGCCAAATTATGACACAGTCATTCACTTGATTTATAACTTTGCTGAACATGCTGGCTCGTGATGAGACCCCTTGTCTTTTGATTGCAACAATCTTGAGTCATTTCCCTGTTGTGGTGTACAGTATTGGCAAAGTCAACAAGTTATAATATCTGTGATTATGATAAGCTGGCTCATGATGAGACCTCTTATTCTTCAAGATAAAGTGTATCCTTGGGTTGTTCCTCTGAAAGTTGTGATTTCCTTAGCAGGGAGGAAGTCATTGTTTCCTTAAAATAGCTCTGGACGACAATAATAGAGTTTTTGGAAACAACTGTTCTACAGAGAATCTTTATTTTGTTATTGATACCTTTCATTGTACTGAGATAAAACAATTTCTTCACTAAAGGTTGTTTTCATCAAACTTTTTGAAGTTGAAACTAATATCATATCTAAGCTAGAGTTTCTAACTGTATCTATCAATAATAAAGATTAATTTTCCAAAAGATTTTCTATTTATACAAGCGAAAAGTTCAAAATCTGAAAGAGAATTGGTGTCTTTTTCGTAAATGCCTAATGTAACTACTCACAACTAGTTTTATTATGAAAAGAAAAATAACTACTCTACAAAAAATAGAAGAATAATCTTCTATGGAAAATATTTCTTGAGAATTTGTCCGTTAACAGGCAAAGAGTCTCTCTTACCTGCTAAATCCTGTAACACAAACGTTGATGGACCTATGACTTCTACAATTTGAAAAGGACCAAGCCACATTCTTTGAAATTTTGTATGTTTGCCTTTCTCTTCATGAGCCTTGTCCCACTTTAAAACTAAGTCTCCCATCTGAAAATCTTTTCTGGTCATTATGTTTGAATCAAAAGAGGATTTTACTAGTGCTTGATGATGAGCATGCATTTTCTTAGCCTGTTCTTGTTGTTCTTCTAATTTGATTATTTCCATTTGTCTTAGCTGTAAGGAGGAAGTGGGTACTTCATCAATGTATTGAACTAGAGACAAAGAGGGAATTTATAAATGAGTCGGAAGAACCACTTCTTTCCCATAAACTAAATTAAAGGGAGAAGTGCCGATAGAAGCTTTTTGCGTTATTCGGTCTACCCATAAAGCATATATCAAAGCCTTATGCCAATTTTTATGATTTTGGTCAACTGTTCTTTTGATAATCCTGATTAGGTTTTTATTTGTGGACTCAGCTAACCCGTTGCCTTGTGGGTAATAATTGGCCGAATATTTAAGTTTGAATCCTCTTTTAAGTGCAAATTCAGTCATTGCATTTCCAGAAAAGTATGATGCATTATCAAACATTAAAGCGGAAGGCAATCCAAACCTGGTGATTATAAATTGATCTATGAACTCAATGATATTTTCAGCATTAACCGTCTTGAGTGGAACTGCTTCTACCCACTTAGTAAAATAATCTGTTGCTGTGAGGATGTATCTATGCTGCTTAGAAGAGTGAGGAACGATCTCACCTATTATGTCCAATCCCCACTGACTGAAAGGTTGGTCAATGTTAACCGGCTGTAGTGGCAAGGATGGCTTCTTTTGTCTTCCAGCAGTAGTTTGGCAGACTTGACATCTCCTCATGTAACTGTGCGAGTCTTTAAATAACGTGGGCCAGTAATATCCTGCGCATAAGATTTTATGTGTAGTAGCATCTCCGACATAGTGTCCACCTGCTGGCCCATCGTGGAGTTCCTGCAAAACTTTTTCAGCTTCAGATTTCTCAAGACACCTACGAAGAACAGAATCATAATTTATTCTAAAAAGAATATCATTTATGAGCTGATATTGTTTGGCTTTCAACCTTAGAGCTCTTTTCTTAGTATGATCAAGGTGTGAAGGAGCATACCCGTTCTTAAGATAATAAATGATATCAGCGTATAATGACTCTGCATTGTTTAAGCTTACCTCGCATATTTGTACCTCTGCAGATGGAATTTCAAAAATTTGCGATGCTCCAGCCAGCATTTTGCAGAAGCCTTGACCTCTTACAATGTTTGTTGGTTTAATCTCAATGTCATATTCCTGTAAGGCAGTAACCCAATTGGCCCTTTTCTCACCCACATCCTTCTGGACTAGAAGGTTCCTTACCGTTGGAAACGGTACTATAATTTTAGTATGGGTTTTGAGTAAGAAAGGTCTGAAGTATTTGACCACTTTGAAAATAACATAAGCATGTTTCTCTACGTCTGAATAATTTAATTCAGTACCCTGTAAATTTGAGCTGAAAAAAGCAATTGGGGCTTCCGCTTTTTCTTGATTTGCTTGAGTGAGAATCGCAACATATGACCTGTCTGAGGCAAATGTATATAAAATAAAAGGCTCTGAAAAATTCGGAGTTGCTAACGATGGAGCATTAATAATAGCTTGTTTGATCAGGTTGAATGCTTCGTGTTCATCTTGGCCCCATTTAAAATTTGAGTTCTATTTAATTATGGCTTGCAAAGGAGAGACGATTCGTGAAAAATCTGGAACGAATCTCTTTACAAAGTTGATCTGACCAAGGAAAGATTGCATGGCTTTTTTGTTATGAGGTAAGGATATTTCAGAAATCTCTTTGATTCTGTTGGAATCGATGTGAATACCGGATTTGGACACTATGAATCCTAGAAGTTTCCCTTCACTTAATGCGAAAAGAGATTTCTTTGGATTAAGTGAAATTCCATACCTTAAACATCGTTGGAAGATTTGTTTCAAGTCTTTAAGATGGTCGCTTCGTTTCTTTGAATACACTGTTATATCATCCAAATAAATCACTACAGATTTATTGATTAAACCTTTGAATGCGATGTCCATGGCTCTCTGAAATGTGGCACCAGCATTAATCAAACCAAATGGCATCTTTCGGTATGCGTATGTGCCCCATTTAGTTCTGAATGTGGTTTTCAATTGATCATCAGGATGTACCAACACTTGACTGTATCCTGAAAAACCATCTAAGAAAGACATTAATTCTGAGCCCGCCACTGCCTGCAATATCTGTTCCATAGGTGGTAAAGGAAAATTATCTTTTTGGCAGGCCTTGTTAAGGTTTCGAAAGTCAATGCAGATCCTAATATCTCTATTTTTCTTTCTAACAGGTACCATATTGGAGACCCATTTGGAATGTCTGACGGGAAAGATTATTCTGGCTTTCAATAACTTATTAAGCTCTGTTTTTATCTGATTTTCTAAATTGGGATGTATCTTTCTCAACTTTTGTTGGACAGGTTTTTCATTATCGATCATGGGAATAGTATGTTGGATGATGGAAGTGTCGTATGTTTTCAGTTCATCATAATTCCAGGAAAAAACATTTTTATATTGTCTCAAAAGATGAATATATGCTAGTTTTTCTTCAGGGGCTAGGCCGAGACCTAGATTAATGTTTTGTGGTTTGGCATCGGTTCCTAGGTTTACTAATTCATAGTTCAAGGTTGAACTTTGGAGTTTTGAATTGGTAGACCTTTTAAACCAATCCTTCAAATCGTACAAGTCTTCTAACTTGACTACTGACTTAGGTATAACATTGTTAGTGCTATCTTGTTGCAATTGTCGATCATGTTGGTCTTCGTCAATTATTTGATTGGAGTAGGATCCTTCAGATGTGAGGAAATTTACAATATCAGGATCGTCATTGAATACTCTCCAATTTGTGATGTTATCAGGAATGGATGGTCTAAAGATTAATTCTATTGAGAATCTATCTGGACTAAAATCTTCTGAAGGGATAAGATTAGAAGCTACATTAGCCAAAAGGTCTGCACTTGCATTTTGGAGCCTGGGGATTGAAGAGATATTAAACAATATGAAATACTCAGTCAGATCTTGAACTAAGGATTGATAATGTTTTAAATGACCTGATAAGCAATGTATAGTGTTACGTACCTGTTTAACCACAATCTCAAAGTCTCCGAAAACTTGAAGATACTTGACGTCTAACCCGATTGATTTGTACAACCCTTGGACCAAAGCCTCATATTCTGTTGTATTGTTGGTGCAATCGAAGTCAAGTCTGCATGTGAGCATGATTTTATGTCCTTCTGGACTAATCAGAACGCATCCTGCTCCTGCTCCTTCGTTAGATCTAGAACCATCAAAAAATAGTTTCCAAAAGAAATATTTATTTATAGGTTTATCTAAAAAATTGATACATTTCGAACTATCATTTCGAGAAATTTTTTTGAATTGGGACAAAACAGAGTGTTCTAAATAGGGTGACGCATGAGCATTGAAATTACCGAGAAAAGAATCTATCGAGTAATTGCCAATAATGCTGCTGTTATATGCTACCGGTTCATTTTCCCCCTCTAACTCTGTTACTATGTATTTCTGGTGTAGTTCTCATTCAACTTTTATTTGATTCGATTTACCATTGTAGGGCAGCCACATGTGCGACCAGTCAGTTGCGAAGTATCCATGAAGTTTTTCTGACCAATCCCTGCTAAGAATTAAGCCATAGAATTCTGGAATATCAGCAACTAGAATGTCAATAACTTGACATACCTTTGGGTTGGATGACAACCTTATGGTTACTTGATTTAGTTCGCCAATCACTTCGACTTGAGATCGATCTAGCTGAACTATGCACACAGTGGATTTCTGCGGCTGAATGTTTAACTTGGCACATATGGACTTTGGTAAAATATTGGATGAAGCACCAGAATCTACCAAACAATTGTGCACATTTTTATTGAAAATTTCATAAGTAAGGAGAAACGGGGGAGTATGAGATCTCGATCTTCCTCCAATTAGAGCGATGTCATTTGGATCAATCTTATTGATCGCGTTAGTTGGAGGTCTTCCCATGTTATGAGAAGCTTGAGAAAGTACAACGACAGGCAAAGGTGCAACTGGCACGACATGTAATTCTTTCATCATTATCTTCTGTTGATGCTTTAACTTGCTCAGTTCGTAAAGGGTGATGTTGGCCCTAGTCTTTTTCATGTCTTCTATAATATTGTACTCCATTTCATCCAACACGATCAGTGTTTTAGATGGATTTGATTCATCTGTTTGGACTGGGCTGGTTTGAGTCACTTTTGATGTCGTTTTCTTTGTTGCGACTTTATCCTTTATTGCAAAGCTTGCGCTCTTTGGCTTAGGGATAGTTTGGGGAGGATCAAGCTGATTTTTGCTTCGTGTGCTAACTGGGAATACTTCTTGATCTTATTCTTGTGGGAGGATGAAATCCCACATTCCTTGTAATTCCACAACCTCTTCTTCATCAGTTTTCCCTTCAGTGGCAATTTCCTCTTCCTCTTCTTTGGATTCAGCATTTGAAATAGCATTGGGTGGCTTTGAATCCGTTGAAGGGCCTCTTTTAAAAGCTTTGTAGGGCTTTTTTGAAGAACTTTCTGCTACTTTATTTTTGATGTCGACCATTTCATTGGACATGGTCTTTAGAACTTTCTGCAATCCTTCCAAATCGAATGGATCTTTTGCTTGTTTCTTCTTGGAGTCTTCCTTGAAGGTGACTTTCTTGGATTTACGTTCCTCTATCGTGGATTTCTTTTCCAGGGCTATTATACATTTCTCTACTGCTATTGCTTCTTTCATGTTTTCAGCTAAGGTTGTTTTATTAGCCCTATCCACGAAGATTGCTATGTTTGATGGTAGAGCGGTGATATACCATTCACTTCGGACTTCTTCACTGGGCTGGGAAGTAGTAGGAATTTTGTTTAGGATTTTATTGAAACGTAAATTGATCTTTGATAGGCTCTCTAGATTCGGCCCTAAGGTTGGATAGGTCGTTTATTAACGTAGTCGTAGACCTTTCATCACCAAACTTGGTCAGGAATTGCTCCTGGAAGATATCCCAACTAGTGATAGATCCGGAGGGTAATGACAAATACCATGATCCGTCTGTTCCTTGCAGAGTATAAGGAAAGAGTCGAACAACAACATCTTCGTTAGTAACCCCGTTGAGATTAATGGATAGCATAAAGTTGTTTATGTGCTCTTCTGCTAGCATGCATGCCTCGGGTTTAAATTTAGGCAGCCATTTCTCAGGATGGGCCGGTATTTGACTCAAGGGTGCAGGCATTAAGACTGCCCCAGGGTTATTCCATGGAGACTGGGCCATTGCTGTGCTACTAATAGTGGAAAGTGCAGAAGATGATCCCTGTGGCTGGGAAGATGAGGATACTACGATTGTAGATGACCGAGGAAGTGTTGTGGGGGTTCCAGTGGATGGATGGACATAGATCTGAAGTGGTGGAGTGGATGGTTGACTTCGCGGTGAAGAATTTGAGATGGATGATGTTGACGAAAGAGTCTCATTGTCGGACTCTTTAGGTGATTTCCTTGCTCTTTTCCTGGTGGGAAGAGGTAATTCGGTTGGCTGAATGCCAAAATTTTCACTCTTTAGCCTGGTCAGGGGATGAGCAGGGTTATATTGCGAAGTCGCGCTACCTTGAGATTTATCAGACCTTTGAGGAGAAATGGAAAATCGCTGAAGTTTTTGAATCAGAGATTCGACTTCAGGAAGTTCAACTGTAGATTGTTCTAAAATGTTAGGGTTTGTAGCAGCGGTTGATACTCGAGCGACTTCTAACTCTGGATTTAAGTGTAATGGAGAATTCGGAGGAGATGGTGAGGGCGATTTACTCTCAGAATGGTATTCAGATTTAGATTTACTTGCCATTCATAGTTCAGGCCCTCCTTCTAGCGCCAAATATGTTGAAGCCCCGAAAATCGGGTCTACAACAAGGGGGATACTCGGCCGGTTCGGACCTTGGTTGGCAGCTCCTTATCCGTTTGGTATAGCGGGTCCCACTGGGGATATGGGACCAGTTTCCCAATCTATGAGTGTGTGTGTGTGTAGAATTTGATGTTCCTGGTCTAACAGTTCCTAATTTAAGATATTCTAATTGTAATTGTAATCTAACGCTATGCTATTGTAATCTAATAAGCAACAACATCTAAGTACTAACCTGGGATGTAATTCTTATGTTATGTGATCTGAAAAGATTTCAAATAACAACTGGTAATAAATATCATTCAACTATTATAAGAAAGGAAATTAATAAGGATGAACCACTTCGCATAAAAAGTTAGACGAAACAGTTGTGAAAAACATACCGCATAATGAGCTATTCATACATTAAGCATAAATAAATAGCTATCACCGTACAAAAGTGCCAAATGATAACTCAGGCATTCATTCAATAATACATAAACAACTAAAAACTGTATATCGCTTTAACATATAAGCAAAAATGGTCAAGAGATAAAAGTACCATTTATGACTAGTCCTACTCATAAGCTTCAAGCGACAATGATTTATCTCTCCTTGCTCTAACATCCACTAAGAGTACAGAAGTGCAACATTAGTAGCAGACATCAAATGCAAAAATCAACAAATCTTGATCCATTCATTCACCAAAACCTCCTCTGAGGGTGCAAAAGTGCACGTTCTGAGGACAAGTTTTTGATAAATTTATGGACCCTTCTCTAAATGCATGAGAAGGGTTTAAATACTACTAACTAAATAACTTAATTACACAGATTCAAGATACAGTTTAAATGACCGCCCTTTTTCTAAGCAAAAATAAAACAAAACTATTTCTAAAAATTAAATCTAATATCTAACTATTTCTGCATTTACTCCTTAATGTTGCAAGCATTCAGTATTTGCCTTGGTAGAGTCGGCTGACTGTCTTCCGCTTTTGGTTGAGTTAAGAAAACATAATTGGTAAGAGCTGGCACCATCTTCTTAGCAAAGTCGATGATATACTCGAGAGTCATCCTCTGACTATGTGGATTTACTGCGTATGCCCAGTAATAATCTCAGTTCATTTGATTAACCCTTTGGAGTGTTTATGCCTTTTCTTTCTATTTCCAGTTTGTTTTTTACCATTGCTTTCTTGCAATTTTCAGGCTTACAGGTGATTGAGCAGTTAGAGGCTTTCCTTCTCGAACAATTTTCTCAGCGATGCGCAATTAGTGCTAGGCGCTAATCGCGCATCGGAAACTGCCTCCGTTCTTTGATCCGGGCTTCTCTGATGCGTTTTTTTCCTTTTGTGCCTCTTCATCTTTATCGAGTATAAAGCCTCAAAATTTGTAAAAATAATGACCTTGTGAGTTCTTGACCCTGATCATTAAACTGCCTGTTGATATCAGCATCCTTCAGTGCTCATTTAACCATGGATGTATATGAAAGATCTGTAATGGATGGCTCAGCAGCATTCTGTGAATCTGCAGCTCTATTGCATGCGGTATCTATTTATGAGGGCGTCTTTTCTCTGTCTTTGAACATTGGAGCTTTACCCTTTTTCCTCATAGCTTCCTGTACATTGCTTTGTATAGCTTTTGTTTTTCATTCCTGCAGTTCACAGGTGAGGAGAGAGTAATGATAATAAATAATGATCAGAAAGTTTTAAATGCTACGAATATGCAAAAACACGCCACCTGATGTGAACTGGCTCTTCGAACAACACAAAACCATAATTTATTAACAATTGGAATATAATACATTAATTATCATTAAAGTGCGTAACCAGTTCTTAGTTTATGGAAAACTTTATATTGAATACTAATCCAGGAAAATCTGTGATGGAATGTTTCTGCGATCTGCATCGCAGTATCGCATTACCGCAATTTCGTCGTGCTGTGCTATCGCAAGGTTGCTTGATCGCGCTATCGCGAGATCGTGGATCGCAGTATCGCAAGATCGCAGATCGCTTAATCGTTAAATCATTATATGTCTTTCATGAAATTTTGCGAGATGCGATATGCGATATCGCATATTGACATTTTTTAAGGTTTTCTAACGTGAGCTTTTCTTAATGCATGCGATGCGATGGAGTTCGCATCGCAATCTCGCATTTCATCATTTTGACTCACAATGAAATACCCTATCATTGTTTGCGCGATGCGATTTTTCTTAAGGAGTAACATATATGAGTTGATTTTTTAAATTTTTGACTAAGTGTCCCCACTTACATAGTCTTATTGCTAATACTAAATAAGGAGGGGGGGTTGTTGGTGGCCACAACAGGTTCGCATCTGCTTCACTCTTGGTGAAGCCCAACCCAGTGAAATAGCTGTCGATCCTGGTGTACCAAACACAGGGTGCTTGCTTCAGCCCATACAAAGCCCTCTTGAGTCGGCACACATGCGACTCACGATCGAATATCTCGAAACCTTTTGGCTGCTCAATGTACACCTCTTCCTCAATCTTCCCATTGAGGAATGTTGTCTTCACATCCATTTGATGGATCTTCCAACCCATTTGAGTTGATAGTGCCAACATCGATCTAATAGATGAGTACCTTGCTATTGGAGAAAAAGTCTCATCGTAGTCGATCCCCTCGACCTGTGAGAAACCTCGGGAAACAAACCTTGCCTTATGTTTCTCAACATTTCCATCAGCAGCCTGCTTTACCTTGTAAAGCCATCTGGAACTCACCACTGACTTGTCCTAAGGTCTTGGGACAACATCCCAAACACAATTTCGAACGACGGAGTCATATTCCTCCACCATTGCATCAACCCAGACTGGTTGCTCCACTGCATCCTCGAATGAAGAAGGTGCAGACTCTACACACTCCCCAACCAGGGCCATGTAACAAATGTATCGCTCGGGCAACCTCCTCTATCTGCACTAAGAAGATGGTTGTCCCACATTATCCCGCGCATCCAACATCAACTTGTCAGCTTCCCTTAAGCATTTTCGCCCATCTCTGGAAGACTCAGCATGAGTGGATGTCTCCACTCTCGGATCCTCTACATGTGGCTGCTGCATCAATCTGAAGCTCCTCCTCCATAGGAACTGAAAGTTCCTCCTCTACATGCAAACTTGAGCTCCCTCTCAAGTGATACTCGCATGGCTTTTTGCTCGTCGAACTTCAGATCTCTGCGTACCACTATCCTCTGACTAGTAGGCAGGAACACCCGATAGTTGTGGGGTGTATCAGTGTACCCCACAAGTATCCCCAACTTAGCTATTGGATCTAGCTTCCTCTGGGCATCTTTGGTCACATGGCAATAAACCGATGATCCAAAGATCTTGAAGTGACTCACATCTAGTCGCTTCTCAGAAAAGGCCTCCATAGGTGTCTTCATTCCTAGTATACGGTGCGGGCTTCTATTCTGCAAGTATACTACTGTATTGCATGCCTCATCCCACAAATGAAGTGGTAGGCTTTGGTCATGCAACATCGCTCGAGCTACACCCACAATCGATCTATTCTTCCTTTCGTCCACCCCATTCTTCTGTGGGTTATGGGGTGCCGTCAGCTCTCGTTTAATTCCTTTTGCAGCGCAGAAGTCCTTAAACTGTTGGGAGACATACTCTCCACCATTGTCGCTATGCAATGCTTTTATTTTCTTTCCAGATTCTTTCTCTACCAAGGCTTTAAACTCATAAAACCTTAAGAAGGTTTGATCCTTCTTTTGCATAAAATAGATCTAGCATCTACGAGAAAAATCATCAATAAAAATAACATAGTACCTTTGTTTAGTGGTGGAGGCTATAGAGAATGGTCCACAAACATCTGTGTGAACTTGCTCCAGGATTGCTCCAGCTCCACTGTCTCGATCATGAAAGGAATATTTCACATACTTACCCAAGGTACAACCTTTGCATGTATCCCTCTGCTCCAGTTTTCCCTTGGGAAGTTTGGTATAAATCTGCTGCATGATCTTCAAGGCCCCATAGTGCAAGTGGCCCAATCTTCTATGCCATAGCTCACCAACATATTGGCTTTGCACCACCTCTGCTTTGGAACTTAGTGTAGCACAATCGTCTATCTCCATCTTGTAGAGATTCTTAACTCGAATCCCAATCCTCTTGGTCTTTCCAGTATCGATATGCCTTAAGAATGCTTTTCCTTTACTAAAGGCTACATCATAGCCTTTATCTTCTAGCATAGCGACAGACACAAGATTCTTCTTCAGACCTGGTACATACTTTACATCAGTCAGGGTGAGAGTAGCTCCATGCTCCCTTTGAAACACAACCGTACCTTCACCTGAAACACGGTACTTTCCATCATCGCCCATCTCGATCTACATCTAGAGATCCTTCTCCTTCAGCGTACTGAAAATATTCTTGTCACTAGACATGTGGAAAGAGGCTCCACTGTCCAGGTACCAAACACATCCCACCATGGATGAAACCATGCATGCGATGAGAAAGAAATCCAACTTGAACTATGAGGCTAGTGCATCACTGTCTGATCCCTTCGAGGATCCCTTCTTGGATTTCTTCTGTGGACAATTTGTAGCATAATGGCCCACCTCATGACAATGAAAGCATCGCACTTTTGATTTGTCAAACTTCTTCCCACCATGGGAAGAACTGGATTTGGGACGGGACACCTTCCCTTTCCTTGTTCTTGCCTTACTCGCTAAGGCTAGATTTTATTCATCATCTTGCTGTGATGAAGATCCATCTCTAGTGCTTCTTCTTATCTCCTCCTGCATCAGATCCGACCAAAGGCGTTCCCAATATGGTAGTTTCTCTCTTCAATTAATTGAGCCTTGGTAGCTATGCCAGCTCTTAGGAAGACCAAGGAGAGCAAGACTCACCATGTCATCATCATCAGTTGTGATCCCTACACTTCCAAGCTCATCCCTACAGGTGGTGAGCTTGTTCAGATATGTAGAGACCGTGTCGCCCTTTTCACACTTGATTTTCTGAAGCTTGTCTTTCAGTGCCAGCTTCCTCTAATCGCTGCTAATATGATATAGATCTTTCAATGTTTTCCACATTGAAAATCGTGTCTCCTTCCCATGGAGGCTCAAGACAATGTGATCTCGAACTCCCTCCAGGAGGATTCTCCTCGCTCTAGCCACACATTTCTTCCATTCCGCCAATTTTGTAGCATTAGCTGTTGTTGGCTTGGGAACCTCTTGATCAATTAAGTCCTTTAGACTGTTGTCCTCTAATACTACTTCCATGCGATCCTTCCAGGCTATATAATTCGAGCTACCATCAAGGGAATACTCGAGTCTTAAACCGTTGAACGCCATTAGTGAAATTGAGATGTGATAAGAACTCAATTTCTATAATCAGGAACTTCAAACTTCGAACTTCTCCCTTCTTTGTACACTGTTCTTCGCTTTGATCACCTTTGCTCTGATACCATGTATAATTTCCCACTGTAGATCAACAGATTATGCAATATACTAAAGAAAAATACAAGATCTACTTCTACAACAAAATTGCGGAAGCTTAATCAAATTTGAGCAAGATCAAATAGAACACATATAACTGAGAAATGAGAAATCAATCACACATGAACATAGAAGAATACTCTGGGGAAAGCCTCAGCTAAAAGCCCCGATCTCTGTATTATCATACAAGTGGAAACATGTTCAGATTACGCAAAGCATCGGCTCACAAGCTATCTGTTGGGTCCCTATAATACTAGTGATTACCCCATTACTATTGTATTTATACCCCTTATTAATATTTTTGTGCCCCTATTGCCCCCATATTGTTATTACTGTGCCTCATAGAATCCCTCTATTATTATTTTGTGACTTTATATTATTATTGTTAGGTCAGCTGGATTATATTGTGACTCCTTAGACTCCTATATATAGAAAGGAGGTTTTGTAATTTGAATCGTCCAAGAATTGTTCATTTATGTAATGTAAAGGAGGTTTCCCCCTCGAAGAGGCTGAGTTCTAAGGCGTTGATCTATCTTTTCTATCTTTTCTTGAGCTGGTTTCATAACATTTGGTATCAGAGCTTTGGATTCTAGAGTTTCGCTGCTCCAAACAGGTCATCATGGAATTTTCTCTATAAATTTTTTTCTGTGATGTTTCAGAAGTTACAAAAAAAACCCATTTGAGAAGAAATCATGCTGAACCTCAGATCCAAATTTCATATCTTTTTGCGCTATATTTGCGGAGATATGATCTGAGGAAGTTGGTCTTTTTGGAGACTCTTGAATTACATTCCAAACATGTGACCTGGAGAAAATCGTCATAACTTTCTCGCTGGGGATCGGATTGAAATTTCGTAAGAAGGTACAGAAAGAGGACGGACTATAGTTTCTTATATGAATTTTTCAGATCCAAAGGTCGAAACAGTGACTCGTGGCACGTCGTACAATTTCGCTCTACTGAACTAGTCAATAATCAAGTCACTGTGGGAGATTTCACATAACTCTTCCTTGGAGAATCCAATTTGGGTCAGACTTGTGGCATTGGAAAGAGGACACAAAGGGCTACTGCAGGTCGCAAATTCAGAAAGAGATGATCGGAAAGTACAGAGATACATCAGAGGCAATATCGAGCTCCTACAAAGTGAAAAAAGGTGTGTAGATTTTCTTAAATTTTTTTGCTTAAGCTTGGTTTGAAAATTTATTTTGAAGGAATTCAAAGGGCATAATAGAGCATTATTATCGGTAACTGATGCCCCGAGGAAAGAAAATGCAAACACCTAGTAAGGAACCTGAAAGCTCTAGCATGACTCATGAAGAAGAAGAAGAAATGCTATATGATATATCAAAATTACAAGAACGAGTGCAACAAGTGTCACTTGCAAAAAAAGCAACAGAATCTAAGATGGATGGTTTAAGGAAAGATGTAGAAGCTAAGATGGATGGTTTAAAGAAAGGTGTAGAAGCTAAGATGGATGGTTTAAAGAAAGGCGTAAAAGCTAAAATTGATGGCATGGATGATAAGATGGAAGAATTGAAGATAAATATGAATAAGTTGCTACAAGAAATGGTCACTAAGGGTGAAAGGGTACTAAAGGAAACTCATGATGAGAACAAAAGAAATGTTAATCATGATTCCATAGACTCTAATGTTGGATCAAAGACTTAGCATATTCCAAAAATCGATATGAGGAAGTTTGATGGCAAGGATCCCGCCACATGGATATTACAGATCGAGCAATTCTTCGATCTCAATAATGTGAAAAACACACAAAAGGTACGTATGGCAACTTTATATTTGGAACCAAATCAGTTTATATGGTATCAATGGCTTTGCTCTCGTAAAAAAATTATCACTTGGGCAATTTTTACGGAAGAATTGATAGCACATTATGAGGATACAAAAAGCAACACTTTTTTTAGCCAATTGATAAGTCTCAAACAAAAGGGTTCAATAATGGAGAACATTAAGGAGTTCCAAAAATTGAACATAAAGGTAAAAGATATTCCAGAGGATCATAATATTGATGTGTTCATAGGGTATTTAAAGGATAATATCCAACATGAAGTTCGCCTTTGGGAACCTGATTCATTAGAGAAGGCATTCAGGTTAGCAAGAAAAATGGAAAGCAAAATTATGGCAACCAGGAAGCATACCACTCACAACTATAAAGACAGAAGTGTTGTTGCCCCTAGTCTTCCACAACCTATAAGGTTGACACCACAACAATTGGAAGAAAAAAGAGCAAAAGGGCTTTGTTACAGTTGTGATAGAAAATACACTAAAGGTCATAAGTGTGTTGAGAAGAAATTATTCTACATAGATTGTGAAGAGGAAGAAGAAAATGAGCAAGAAAGGTCAAAAGAAGAGGATATACTCCAGGAACAAAGCCTAGATGAAGAACAAATAAATCCGACCATATCGTGTAATGCATTGGCGGGAATTACCACTCCTCAAACCATCAAGATAGAAGGACAAATCAAGAAGAAAAAGGTAATAGTGTTGATTGATTCAGGAAGCACCCACAATTTTATTCATTGTAAGGTAGCAAAAGAATTGAATTGCTTCCTATATCCAACACCAGAGTGTCAAGTGATGATTGCAAATGGAGGAACAATAAATTGCTCTGGAAAGTGCCATAATATCAAGCTATCCATGGGAGAATATGTATTGACTAGCCCAATGCTTCCCATTCCAATGGGAGGTGCTGATGTTGTACTAGGAGTCCAATGGCTACAATCCTTGGGTACAATAGCTTATAATTTTCAAGAACTTTTCATCAAATTTTCTACGAAAGGAAAGGAAGTTGAATTAAGGGGTATTGCAGGGAAACCAGGAAAGATAATCAGCTCTAATGGTATGACAAAGCTTCTAAAAAAGGAGCAAAGAGGTGTAATTGCACAATTATGTTCACTAGATGTTTCCACATCGGAATCATCTATTTCTCCAGATCTCCAAAAAGTCCTGGACAATCATTCCAAGGTATTTGAGACTCCCAAAGGTCTCCCACCTATGCGTGATCATGATCATGCTATTCATCTGATTCCAGGAAGTGTTCCTCCAAACATCAGGCCGTACAGATATCCCTATGTCCAAAAGAGTGAAATTGAACGTATGGTTGCAGAAATGCTAGAGGCTGGTATAATTCAACCGAGTCAAAGTTCTTTCTATGCTCCAGTAGTATTGGTGCATAAGAAGGATGATTCATGGCACATGTGTCCGGATTATAGGGAGCTCAACAAGCTCACTATTAAAGATAAGTTCCCCATTCTTGTCATTGATGAATTACTGGACGAATTTCATGGATCAATTTACTTCACCAAGTTGGATCTTCGTTCAGGATATCATCAAATCAGAATGAAGACTGAAGACATTATGAAAACAGCATTTAGAACTCATGAGGGTCATTATGAATTTTTGGTCATGCCTTTTGGCCTTACCAATGCACCTTCAACATTTCAAGGTTTGATGAATTCAATTTTCAAACCATCCCTTAGAAAATTTGTGTTAGTATGTTTTGATGATATACTAATCTACAGCAAGTCTTGGAAGGATCATGTTGAACATGTTGACAGGGTGCTACAACTATTGGAGGAGAAACAATTATATGCAAAAAGATCCAAATGTTTCTTTGGAGTCCAGGATGTGGAATATCTGGGTCATATTGTATCTCATGAAGGAGTTAAGGTAGACCCTAGCAAAATTAAAGCCATTAAGGAATGGAAAATCCCCACATCCATAAAGCATCTGCGAGGATTTCTCGGGTTGACAGGGTATTATCGCAAGTTTGTTAAGAATTATGGGAGAATAGCAGCACCTCTAACAACATTATTGAAGAAAGATGCATTTTCATGGACTCCGGAAGCAACAAAGGCCTTTGAACATCTTAAAGAGGCAATGTGCCAAGCACCAGTCTTAGCTACACCCGACTTCACAAAAACCTTTATTGTGGAATGTGATGCTTCAGGAAATGGCATTGGTGCTGTTCTAATGCAAGATGAAAGACCCATTGCTTTTGAAAGTCGTCCAATCAAGGGAAAGTTTTTACACAAAGCTATTTATGAAAAGGAAATGTTGGAAATACTCAATGCACTTAATAAATGGTGACCCTACCTAATGGGAAGACACTTCAAGGTAAAAACGGATCATGATAGCCTTAAATAATTTTTAGAACAAAGATTATCCTCTGAAGAGCAACAAAAGTGGGTCACAAAGATGTTGGGTTATGACTTTGAAATCATCTACAAAAAAGGGAAGCAAAATGTGGTGGCAGATGCACTCTCAAGAAAGGATGAGGATGTGGAAGCATTGTTGTGCGCCATTTCTATTATCCAACCAGATTGGATAAACGAAGTAAGGGAGGAATGGAAGAATGATGAAGAAGTGTGGGAACTTATTCGAAAGTTACAACAAGATTCCAGTACGTCTAATACAATTAGCTGGCAAAATGATTCATTATGGTACAAAGATCACTTATACCTCTGTAAGAATTCCCAGTTAAAAAAAAAAGATTCTTATGGAATTGCACACTTCTCCCTTAGGAGGGCACTCAAGATTTTTAAAAACTTACCATAGGGTTAAGAAGGAATTTTTTTGGGATGGCCTTAAATCAGATATTCAAAAGTTTGTGGCGGAATGTTTGGTTTGCCAACAAAATAAAGTTGAAACAATTAAGACACCGGGTCAATTACAACCTTTATCCATTCCAAGCTAACGTTAGGAGGAGGTTTCAATGGATTTTATCACAGGTTTACCCAAGTTTGAGGGAAAGAGTGTCATCATGGTGGTAGTTGACAGACTTACCAAGTATGCACACTTTTGTGCATTATCACATCCATTTAAAGCCAGTACGGTTTCTACTGCATTTATGGAAACAATTCAAAAGCTACATGGAAACCCAAAGATTATTGTAAGTGATAGAGATCCCATTTTCACTGGAAATTTTTGGACAGAATTATTCTCTTGTCTTGGTACTCAGTTAGCTCATAGCTCATCTTATCATCCTCAATCCGATGGGAAAACTGAGATAGTAAACAAATGTTTGGAAGGATATCTTCGTTGCTTTGTATCTGATAAACAGACACAATGGGTCAAATGGTTGCCTCTGGCTGAATAGTGGTATAACACTTCCTTCAATACAGTAACAAAAATGACCCCATTTATGGCACTTTATGGGTATCAACCACCATCCATCACATCATATTTAAGAGAAAATTCTAAGGTTCAGGCAGTGGAACATCACATCGAACATCAACAACAAGTCCTCCAACTCTTAAAGGATAACCTCGTGTTGGCACAGAATAGAATGAAACAACAGGTAGATCAACATCGCAGTGAAAGAAGTTTTGATGTAGGTGATTGGGTATTCCTACGGCTACAACCATATAAGAAAATTTCCCTCAAGCAAGCTAAGAAGGATAATAAATTATCACCAAAGTATTATGGTCCATACAAGGTGTTGCAAAAGATTGGTATTATGGCATACAAATTGGAGCTTCCTGCAGCTTCTCGATTGCACCCAGTTTTCCATGTTTCATGTTTAAAGAAGGTTATAGGCAACAAGCTCCCAGTTCAAACAATATTTCCAGAACTTGACGAGGAAGGAAAAATTATATTGGAACCGGAAGCAGTCACAGAAACAAGAACTCGACAGCTACGAAATCGATCAATTTCAGAGTATCTTATCAAGTGGAAGAACTTATCCGCTGAAGATTCCACATGGGAGGATGAGAATTTTATGCAGAAGTATCCAGAACTACTCAAGCGTTGAGGACAACACTTTTTTGAAGGAGAGGGGCATGTTGGGTCCCTATAATACTAGTGATTACCCCATTACTATTGTAGTTATACCCCTTATTAATATTGTTGTGCCCCTATTGCCCCCATATTGTTATTAATGTGCCCCATAGAATCCCTCTATTGTTATTTTTGTGGCTTTATATTATTATTGTTAGGTCGGCTGGATTATATTGTGACTCCTTAGACTCCTATATATAGAAAGGAGGTTTTGTCATTTGAATCATCCAAGAATTGTTCATTTATGTAATGTAAAGGAGGTTTCCCTCTCGAAGAGGCTGAATTCTAAGGCGTTGATCTATCTTTTCTATATTTTCTTGAGCTGGTTTCATAACACAATCCTGCTCTCAATACAATCCAACAATACAGCTCACAGACTGAATAGACACAAGATATGCCTTCCTTTAGCCCTCCAAGCCTCCTATTTCCTTGCACAGTTTCTCTTGGGGTCCAATGCTACCACCTATGTGAATTGCACTCATCATACACTCACCAAACCCAAAAGTAACTACGCAATCTCCAAGGAATGAATTCCTTCTGCATGCAAGAGATATCCTCCACGGAATATTCCTGCAACTAATAGTACACTGTCTCATCATCTGATCTCAACTAGGTCTCTATCTGAACTGACATGCATGAGTTATTTATGAGAGAATATTCAGTTATCTGAAGTGTAGCAGTTACATTCATGCATGCACTAACTAAATGAGCTCACAATTAGTTCAACAAAATATCTGAACTAATCTAACTGGACTTAACTTAGTTAATTGAGCTAACTAATTACAACTCAAAGTACAACTCATCCTGATCTCCTTTAATCAAGGGATAACTTCCTCAATCAATGGAGAAACTGTTACATGTCTTCACATAGACTTAATGTTTGATTTCCTATAACTAATTAACTCAAGATGAATTAATTAATTATTTTACAAACAGCTGCTAACATAAAATTCGAATTTTAATTCACAATTTTAGTTTAGGAACTAACTAAAATTGGAATGTATCCCGAAATGATATTTATAGTTGTGCTAATTTTAGCACTTCTATTTGTAGCATTTCTTGTTACTATTTTCAACAAAGGAATCCCTTCAGATCTTTGCATGAATGTTACATGGTTTCTACATTAATTCTTGTTATTTATATAGGAGACATTCTAGCACTCCTCCTTTGTATTGAGTTCATTATGCTTAGAAATCCCATTGACATACTTCTATGGTCATTATTTGATATTAACGTAATTATCTTATCTTATGTTATCTTATCATTTCCCTTAGTCGCTTAGTTCATCCATGTCTCGGTAGACAATTCTTGTTAGTGAGCAGCTTCCCACATTTATTACACAAGTACAATTGATATCACGTGAGTTTCCATGGATGTAAGCTTACATAAGCACCTAATTATGTGATAATTGAATCCAATATTATGCATGCATTGGGTAGCCCTACTTCTAGGAAATATTGTATTACCAACAAATCCTCCTCCCATTTGGGCCCTCCTCCAATGGTTAGCACTATATAATCAATCATACCCCAACAATACCATAATACAAAGGCTTTCTTGGTGGCTCCCATATAATTCCATCTTTTTTGTTTATAGAAAAGTGCACAAGGCTATAATTTGGTTTTTCAAATCTCCTTGCTTGAATGGAAAGCAATATGGTTATGCTCATAACACACCTTTCTTCCTAGTTTGGATTTCCCTAACAAAGGTGAAGCACAAGAAATGATTCAAATAGAGGAAATTGCCTATCTGATCACAATGGAAATATCAAGAATATATTATTGCACTCTCTTGATTACTGAGAAGCCATGTAACCCACTATGATCCACATCTTATAGTGTTTTCCTACCTATATGAGTGGAAGAAATTTACAGTTGGATCTACTTGTGACCATCATAACTTGGATGGATCTTATTATTTGGGTTTTGTTTCTTCCTGGGAAATATGAAGTTATAGTTGATGCATACCTTTGAAAGATATTGTTTTTTACGTCTATATTCCTCTTTTGGTACTTTTACTTTTTGGTTCTCTTATATTTAGGGCCACTTCTCATAGTTGTTTCATGCTTTTCCTATTTTTGCATGGGTGTATTTTAGCTTCCATATTTATATAGCTTTCATACTTGCTAATATTTATCATGCAAAACTCATTCATTGGTTATGATATTCTCAACAAACTTGCAATTCCCCAACCTAAACAATACTAACATGTAAGAATTATTTATTATATTTTTTCTTTGATTAGTGCAATTGTTGGCTACTTTGAAGACATCAGTGAGGAAGCTAGAGTATCATCACTGAGTAATCTAAATAGTGCACCTCCTTTTTCTTGGATCTTAGGTCAAATATACAGAAGGTGTATTTCTAGAGACAACTTTCGTGCACTCTTCAATGGTTGGCATGTTGGATGCTTTTGCAGAGGATGCTATTGAAAATTGTGGATGGTAAGGGATAGAACATGTAACACTTTATAACATTTTCTAATACCTATTTAAAAGCATCCAAACCTTTAATATCTATTTTGTATTTTCTTTTTGAAACTTAAAGTGTGTTCTTAATTTAATTAATCTTTGTTGTATTGATGGAACCGTTTTTCACATACATTTGTAGTTTAATATTGTTTTTGTTTCTTAAAAAATTGTATGCATATGTTTGGCACTATTATAATGTTATTTATTATTAATCAACCCTACTTTAAGGGGTTGTTGTATGGAGAATCATCTAGAAAAGCAAAATGTTAAGGAAAAACAATATTTTAGTGGAGCATTCGATATAGAAGGTTGACACCTGGATGGTTTGATTATCTCAAGATCATAATGAAGACTTTCTTACTGGAGCATCCCACATATAGGAAATTCTAGATTATTCATTTATATTTTATTACATATAATGTGTAAATGAAGCCTATAAAAGGAGGCCTCCTATCCATTGGCAATAATTCATTGTGGAGAAATTGCGTACACTCTTGTATTTGGGGTTGAATATAAAATTGTAGGTTTGAAGCTTGATTTTGGAAAAATATTTAGGGCTGATTTGCACCCAAGGTCATCATCGTTTCATTTCATATTTATTCCTTATATTTGGGCATCATATTATACTATTATAGTAGGCTAACGCTAGTTCTTGAGGGGCTGAAAGAGAGGTGCGTTGACCTTATTCCCGACTGTTTATGTTATCATATTTCAAAAGTAATATTCAAGGCTATTTATTCAATAGAAAGTTGTTTTGTTTTGATTCCTATGCCTAAATTGATATCTTAAGCTTCACTTGGATGATTGATGATTGTATTAGTGTATCTATTGAGCATCTTTGTTTGGTTGTAAAACAATTTCTGGATATATTCGATCGATAGATAAAATAAAATAAGAAAATATAAGATAAATGTATTAATGTCCAACAAATGACTACTGAAGTAGGTCAATGAGACTGTTTTAGGTACAATAATGTCCATACAAAGTGGGACTTCCAAAGTGACTCTTATATAAAACAAAGAGACCAGAAGTAAAATATTCTTGCTACACTTTTTTGTTTGATGGGTAAGACAATTTTCTTCATAATCCATATCTAAAGTTTTACCAAACTTGATTGTGCCATGGATGATCGGCTTTTCTTGGTTTTATGCACATGTTGTATACTAATGAAAACTCAACATTACTCTCGTATATTTTTGTCTACCCATCTTTACTATTTTTTTACTATAACATTGAGAATTGTATTTTTACTTTACTACATTGAGGGGGATATATTTGTTCAATAGATGTTGATCCATTTTGAATCTAAACTATGATATATTGATGTAGATCAGAAGGAGTTGAGGCAACAGAATTTGTTTTTGAGACAATATTAAATTGAATGCACTTTTTAATTCAAGATTGAGATCAATGAACTAGTAGAACTTTCTTTCAAAGTTTATGATCATCTAAACTTATTTGAATGGTAGATTACATGGTGAAACCCATATAGGACATGCCCTTGAATTTCAAATGGCTTTTGGAATTTTAAGAACTGGATGTGTTCATTCCTATGTCATGTATGGTGATTTAGTTTCTACTTCCTTGCGTCTTTTTGACTTTGTGTAACTTCATACAAACAAAACAAAAAGTTGGCAGCTACTTCTTTAGTTTACAAATGCATGGTAGGGGCAAGTATGCATGTGGTACTTGATTGCACTGTGGGCATAATGAGATATTTACATGAACAACAAGTAGCTACACATCTTGCACTTGGTAAGCAAGCATTACCATAAGATTTCAAGTATATCTTTTATTGGAGAATTGTTGCAAAGAAGAGAACCCCCTTTTTAGCATATCCATTGGCCACTACACATTTTTTTCATTACAAGGATTCAAGCTCATCTTTTGGGTACTACTAATGTTCAGTAAAAATGATCTGAGCATAAGCTCATTTGGTACAAGAAGGAAGCTCATTTGTTGTGATTCTTGCTATTGTCTATGCTTTACGGTTCTTGTTGTCAATGCTAAATCATCTTTTTGTTTTCTTCTAATGTTCTTGGGAATATCTAGAACTCTATTATATTCAGTTTGGTTTAGATTGGGAAAACAATTGCAAGAAATGATATTGAGTTTTAAAGGCAGAAAAGATGGATATATGGAGTAGACATAAAATGTTCATTCTAACTTTACTGTGACTTTCACATATACCAATCAAACTATTTGACAATTTCCATAACTAAATGTGTGAATGTTGGGGATTTGTTTATTATAGTGTTTCCTGTTCCCTTTGGCAAAATCCTAGTTCCCCAACCTAAACAATACTAAAATGTAAGAAGTTGACTGCATTTAATTGCATTAGTGGATCGTAGGAGCTTGTTTACATGCTCTTTGTACATGAATTCCCTGAGTGTATATCTTAATCCAATGCTCAGGTACTCCTTGCATCATGATTGATGTAGAAAAACAATAAATCCTGTGTGGTGAGCTTTTGATGGAAAGTAACTTCAATAATTTTGTTGTTATAGTTGGGAACACCTATGGCATAAATTAGAGTTGAAGTGGTTTCATAGAGTAGTATGGAATAGCTATTTGGGCAAGAATTTGATTAGGACAAGTATTGTGCAGCACACATGTATAATGACTACGAGATTGAGGGTGTGATTAAAGGGGGAACTATGGAAGGAGTTTTGTGGCCATGTCTAGCATGTGTATCAATTATGCCAAGGAAGCTCTTCAATTCAGAAATTTTCATAGTGTTACATTTCATTATTGATAGAAGAGAGTAATTAGTGGTAGACACCTAGTATTCAAGGATCATCACACATGTCAAATGACTGGCAAGTGATATATGACAAACAAAGATGGTAAATGTTGGTATTTGCTGGGGCTGATAAAAATTCAACTTGGCATTATATTTGAAAATCCAATTTCGAATGGATTGATTGACGAAGATATTAATTAAATTCATTAGTTAGTGGGTTTGGTTTAGATATTATCAGTGTTCCATGGGGGTTGTATGTGTTTCCCATACTTCATGGGTTGTATGTCCCACTTTTGGGGAAGATTAGGGAAACACATGGGGAAATAATTCCCAAGTGTGGGGGAAACACATGGGAAATTATTCCTGGCCTGATAAGACATTAAAAATATAGGGGATTGAGTTTTTAGGAGTTTGTAACCTTGGTAATTAATGGTGGTATTAATTGTTTCAAGATGTTTGAGAGTGGTTCCAATCTCATTGGACTTCATATGGAGAAAGTAGAATTTAATATCCCATTCATATTTCAGTGGACTTAACAGTTTTCTAGATTTTGGATTGTAGCATTTCGACTGGATTGTACACTGATGAATTTTCATGGGTTGAATTGCTATTGTTGTGATTTTATCATATGGGGGTTCATATGTTAAGTGCCTTGATGCCCCCCTGTCCCTGCTATAGGGATTAATGCACAGGTGGTTGTGGCTAGAATACCCTCAAGGATCTTCCTGGGATCCTTGGTAGACAAATCAGATTAGCTGCAGCTGGCATAAAGAAGCATATACATATCCATAATAATGAATGATATTCAAAGCAGGAGGGAAGAGATTACCTTAGATCTTGATGCAGTTTTGCTGGAGCACCCAATGTAGCGGAGCGGAAGACCTCTCTGCTAGCTCCTAGATCAACACCTGTATATAGACAAGACAAGAAGTAATACTACATCATATAAACTCTGATAATCAAAACAGTAATACATAAGGATATCAAATAACATGCATCTAAACTACTCATAAACTATGGCATTGCATCAATACATAACTAAATCACAACATAAACACCATAGAGTATAAAACACAACTGCAGGTCTATATTAATAATAGGAAATGATGATTACAACCATCTGGTGAATCAAGCTTCCCTTAATCCTCCAGCTCCTTTCTCTCTCTCTCTCTTCTTAACCTCTTGGTAAACCACTATGTCTCATACAAAGTTTCTACAATAAGTTGGCAATCCTTTAACCTTTCGACCTCTTTCACAATGCCCCAAGCCTCCAATATATAGAATGAGAGGCTAATCCTTGCCAACTCTCTCATGAGTTCCCTTTGGAAAAATCTAGGATGTTTCCTTGCTTTATTGCTCTTTCCCTTTCTATTAGACTCCATTAAAAATAGCAATATCCTCAAACAGGTCGAAGATGGATGTTTCCTACTTTTCGGGTTCATGTATGAGTAAAAAGTGGGATATTATTCAGTCAACCCACTCCTTTGACCTCCGGAACCTCACAAAAGTTGACTAATGATGCCCCTAAGGAAACACAGAGAGTTACCCTAGGGACTAATGCCCCTAGTTCATGCATGGGGAACGTTATAACTCATCTTGCTAGTTCCTGGGGAGTATTACCCTAGAAAATAGGATTGTGAACTTGGTCAAACCTTCAGTCAAACTATCTTTCTCCTCTGAGATGATGAGGAGGTCATTTTCCTGTATAACAGATGCCCCCTAAAGTGTGAGATCAGAGATGAAGACGATGGTTGAAATACTTTATAATTGCAGTGTTGGAAAAAAAAAAGAGGATTGGAGCTTCGGGACTACGAGAAATCTGATACAACCACATATGTTAAAATCTAAAATCATGTCCTGAGTTGGGCATTCCCACACTCAGTAGCCATTAGGGGATTTTTGAGGTCTAAAATGGGCCTCCTAAGGAAATTATAAAATAATAGTGTAAATAATAAAATAAGATTAGATTACATCATCAAAGTTTAGAGGGAAAAAAGACAACTATTTTTTCAACTCGTATTTTCAACTTATCTCCGTATGGGTTTACTCAAATTTCAAGCGGAAACACTCGTTGGATGCAGAATTTGATTCCTCATCCAAGGAGTTCCCATGTTGCATACTTTCGATGGACCCTTCTACATGAAAAATGAAAGATATATGAAAAACGTGATTGTAATCACGTTTTTTTTTATTATGTATTTCTCATTTTTCGTGTAGTAGGGTCCATTGACAGTATGCAACATGGGTACTCCTTGGATGAGGAATTAAATTTTGCATCTAACGAGTACTCCCGCTCGAAATTTGAGTAAAAACTTAGGGAGATAAGTTGAAAATACGAGTTGAAAAAGTAGTTTTATTATTTTATTATTTTTTAATCTTTGTACTTTTTTACTCCCAAAATGGTGAATCATCCCCCATGGTTGACATCATCATCTTGAATTCTATTGGTTCTTATAAAGTTTTTTTTTGTTGTACATTTTTCTTAGGAGGCCCATTTTAGACCTCAAAAATCCCCTAATGTATGTCAGAGTGTTTCCTCAACAAAGAGGTATGACGATCATGTCCACCAATAAGCACAATGTGGAACTATGTCATAATAGGCTCATCCTGATGAGCTGTCTCCAAAAAAACTATGCGTAGCTTGGAAGAGGAAACAAGGCTGAGTGATGTAAGCCTCTACCCAACATCTTGATTGCCACTTCATCTCAACAACATATTTCAACACATGTGAATAAAGGCGTTGAGGTTGAACATGTTCGAAATTGTCTGATTACCAATCAATAATGAAAACTGTTAACAGACATGAGGATGGCCACTGATAATGATGATGGTCTCCAAGATGCATAGTAAAATCTAGTGAGTGTGAATAATGATGTTTTCATCGAACACTCGTATAATCATTCAACTAGGAGCCAATAATGAAAACCCTTGATCAAACACAAGGTAACCTGCCACTAATGATTGCAAGTTCCAAGGCACTGATATGTCTTTGGATCTGCTTCATAGATAGAGTGTTGAATTCGATAGGAAGAGACTTGTTTAAAGGTAGGAAATAATGTGTCCTACATTAGTCGACACGAAACAGGACAAGAATGATTATTTTTGAAGATAAATTTTTAGAAATGGGTCAAATCGACAGAGGTCATGATGGAAGTATATGAGTGACAGTTGATACAGGAAGTAGAGGATAAAGGGATCCCTTGAACAATAGAAGGCATGACACAAAGGTTTAACCAGGCAGATTTAGACTCATGAACACCAAAGAGTGATATGATATAGGGATGCAAGAACATCGGAGTATATAGGCTAAACTCATAGGATGGTAAGGTTCATCTGAGAGGCCTGTCAAAAAGGAGGTTTTGTTGAGGGAGTGCCATGTTCAAGGAAACGACTGCTGCCAAAAAATATTTCCAAATGCAGACATAGAGCAATTGTGTTGTCCACTTTTTCTCCATCTGATTAAATTTAATGAGTCCAGATGGGAAAACTCGGTGGTCTTTTCATATTTAGAGAGTGTAAAAATATCGTAAAGAACAACTCTAGGGGGGTCCCTTTGTCATAGTTGATAACCGAGTGCAACAAAGGTTTAATAGTATACCTGACATAGTTCCTTTTCTATAAGTTATTCTTTTGAGTCGAGATAAAGTGATAAACCTATGCTCAATAGACATTTGCCTCATTTTGTTACAAGTACAAGGGGATAGAGTAAACTCGATATTCTTTGTGAAATTTTAATGAGTCACATGAAGAAAAACTCAATAGATCTTCATCAAATTTTAACGAGTCAAATGAAGAAAACTTGATATATCTTTTTTAGTTTAATGAGCGAGAAAAAAGAGATAAAAGAATTGCTCATTCCTTCTTCATAGATTTAACAAGCCCGAAGAAGGGAAAAACTCGGGGATTTTTCAATTTAAGAGCGAGAAAAGGTCCCAAAAAAGAAAGAGCACATACCGTCATTGTAGGAGTTTAACAAGCCTGACGACGATAACTCAGGGATTTTTCAGTTCAAGAGCGAGAAAAGATCCCATAAAATAAAGCACTCATATTGAGTCAAACATGGTCATTTCTGCAATTCAACACTAAAAATTCTTCATCAAAGCATAAGTAATATTGAAAGCATATCAAAATGGCGTATGATAAACAACATAGGAATGAAAAAAATTGATTTCAATGACTAACTAAGGTGATTCATACCTCCAGAGTGACTATAAGAAGGTTTGGAAGCCTTCATTTTCACCATTTGAGTTCTGTGAGAGTGTTATGGAGTGAAAAAGGAGCAGATCTTCCCTGAGCGATTGTGAGCAATCCAAGTGACCATTTGACATGTCGTTTATTCTAGGTAGATGGTCTAACCCTCATCTTGCATTCTATTACCTTTTTCATCTGCATTTTGGGGTGAAATTTTGGATTTTGGGGAAGCCCTAAACAATTTATTGCACCTAATGCTACCTCCTAGGGCTAGAGGAGCGCTAAATTCCCTTCACAACCTAAAAGGGTGCGTTAGCATGCCCTTTGGGCCTTAGGGGGGAGTGTTAGGCTGCCTAGGTGCATTTTAAAACCCTAACGCATGATTTTTTATTGATTTCTTCATCATTTTGACTGATTTTTGGGTCATTTTATGCAGGTTTGGAGCCATCATCATGAGTCTTTGGAGGGAAAGAGCTCATGATAGTGAAGAACTACAAATTCTTAATGACTGGAGATGCTTACTTTCTTTGCATAGATGCGACTTGATGAAGTGTGCTAGACTTGACCTGATGAAGGATCAGGAAGAACTTCTCAGCTGAATTATCCAACGATGGGATGAACACCAAGGTGTGTTTAGAATCATGGATCATGAGCTTGTGATCCAAAGAGATGACATTTACTTTCTTATAGGTTTATCATGCAGAGGTGCACGAGTAAACTTTACCGGTGGTAGAATAGATCCACGAACCACCCTTGAGTTGGTCTAGACTCATTGTAGGCCAAGCAGTGGTTTAGTTAGTAACAGGGTCCCCATTGAGCGGATCAGGACTAGGCCTATGAGGGGCATTCTTTGGATGATCGTGCACTTTGTGGGGTCCAAGAGCCCACAAGTAGCTACAAAATCTTAGTTGTTACTAGCCATTGACTGTTTGCAGCCTCAGATATTCAACTGGTGTGAGGGAGTTCTTCGCAAGGTGAAGGCATAACTGACAGCTTGTAAGACTCATACCCAAAGGGAATTTGGGTATGGTACTCTTATTGTATCCTTCTGTCTTGAGAGAGTGCCCATGCTGAGGCCATGGGTGAGTTTGGGTCAGGTTGATCCTAGGGAGCCAAGGCAAGCGCGATGGGTTTCCCGTGTTCCTCGGACTGGGGGGGGACCAATTCAACACTTATTCGAATATGATTTCTTTGAGTGGCTTAGCAGCCAGATTCTCATGATCAATGATTATACCTATGCAGGCATGGATTTCACAGTAGATCCATAGCTGATGCTACCACCTGGCACTCAGTGGGGCCACAAGGTAAGAAAGTTTTATTAGAGTACAAAATGTATTTTTTAACTTTTGAAATTTATGTAATGTTTTTAATTTTATGGATGAACAAGTATTGACATGAAGTGATTTCTTGACACAAATGTGGCACCAGTGCATCCTGCGGGCATGCCCTACCAAGCGAGGTAGGAGGACCCACTACCTGGGGTTGGAGCAGGTGCGACAGCTGCCAAAGAAGGAAATGACACTCAGAGTCTCCATGAGGTTCGTAGGAACCTCGAAGGTGTGAGCATGGGTGTGCCTCCTCTTCCCATGAGGGAGATCCCTACTCATATGCATCAACACACATTGGGCGTTCCTGAGTGGTTTTTGGCTCCTCTTAGGAGGTTAGCTAGAGTTGTTCTGAGTTTTCATGAGTAACAGTCTCTTAGCAGTAGCATGGTATAGCTAGTGGGTGTCATAGTGAGGCTTAGTAAAGCCATTTTGTACTTAAAACACCTAAGTTTTGGGAATTTTTGATGTAAAAGACTGGATTCGATATATATATACATATATATATATATTGGCGCTTTTATGATGTAAATGTTTTTTGTAAATTTTTAACTGTGTAAAATTTTACTTTCATGCATGTATCTATAATAAATGAGACAGATGCCAATCTAATACATAATTTACTAATGAGCCAACAACTACAAGGAATTTGTTCACATGTAATAAACTCAAATTGACATTCTAAGAGTCGAACCCTTAAATAATGATGTAACAAGATTGGATTTCGAATGTGATAACGATTTGTTAATTGCATAACGACTAGCTGAGATTCTAACCTGACCACCAGATTGGAGATTTCTTGAGATGATACTTTAGTGAGAAGTGTAATTATAGACATATAGTCAACAATATTGTTGGTGGCAGTTCCAAGAAAAACTCCCTCGAAACAAAGTAGTTATGACTCAGGTGTGTAAATGACCCAAGCAACTGATGCAATGTGCCGTGTGTGACGACTGGCACCATCCGCGTATCCTACGTATGGTAAGGGTGATGAAGACATCTGCGCAACAAGAGACATGCATGAGACAAATACTCATAAAATGCCAAAAATTTAGTCACAACAAAAGAATAAAAACTTATAAATACATAAAATTACAAGGGACATGCCTAGTGGAATACTAGGCATAATACTTTTTCAGATAAGGCAAGAAAAATGACCGCCACATGCCCCGGCATGGTGGTCATATAAAATGTGTTTGCCTCTTCATGAATGAGGCAACATCAAAGAACTGTATCAATGCCACGATGATATAAAGTATCGTTCAACACTAAATAGTGTCGAACTTGGTGGTGGATGCCACGACGGTCACCTAACTATAGTTCAGGGCGGAATCGTTGCACTTGGAGGTAGATAAGAATGTCACCATTCCAAGGGTTAGTTGAGTCGATCAGATAGATAGATTTATCTAGAAGAGGATCATGGGCTATCTCATTTCGATCGACTATGGGAAGATCTGACAATAGTTCTACGAAGACTAAGGATTTTTTTGCCTTAGCAGTGGTGAAAATCAAATCAAATTGCTGGAGGATAACAATCCATTTGGAATATTTTCCTCCTATGACTTGACGAGACAAAATGTGTCTCATGGAATTCTCCAAAGCGATGATGGTAGTCTATCGCAACAGTATATAATGTCGGAAGTGATTGACAACAAAGATAACTTCCAAGGACAACTTTTCCACATGTGAATATCGAAGTTCAAGCCTA
Organism: Pinus tabuliformis; assembly: GCA_031772625.1. Taxonomy (NCBI): domain Eukaryota; kingdom Viridiplantae; phylum Streptophyta; class Pinopsida; order Pinales; family Pinaceae; genus Pinus; species Pinus tabuliformis. The sequence goes on along the minus strand of CM062820.1, from coordinate 1,019,973,339 downwards.
GCCATGCCTTTCGAGAGATAATAGATCACATTCTCACTAAGATCATCATGCGTTTGAACCAACACCATACCAATATAGGATGGTGAGGCTGCCAGGTATAGGAGAAAGTTGCACAAATAGTTGGGAGCACTATGTAGTGGGGCAGATATAAGTGCCTCTTTCAAGGCATCAAATGATCGTTGGGCTTGATCATCCCACAAGTATGGTACTCCCATCTTCAGTAGGCACATAAAGCCTTTCATCAGCTTGACATAGTTCATGATGAATCATCATAAGAAGTTTGCTTTCCCTTGCAAACGTTGGAGCTGTAAAATGGATTATGGTGCGGGAAATTGAGTAATTTCCTTTACCTTATCGGGATGAACCCTAATCCCATGTTTGGAGACAATGAAACCAGGTAGGTGTTTAGACTCGACAAAGAAAATGCATTTGTGCATATTTAGACGTATGTTATAGAACCTGCACCTAAGAAAAATTGCTTGAAGATGAACTAGGTGATGGGCTTGCTTCTTGGAGTGGGCTAGAAGGTCATCCAAGTAAGCTTGAACAATGTGTCTAATATCATGGAATGCGTAGTTCATGGCCCGTTGAAAGGTTTCTCCAGCATTATTTAGATCGAATGGGAGTTTTCTATATGAAAATATTCCCCAAGGGAAAATGAAGGCAGTTTTGTGTTGGTCCGCAGGTTTTATGGCGATTTGGTTATAGCCTGACAAACCATCCATAAATGAGAAGGATTCGTAACTAACACAATCTTCGATTATCTAGTTGATGAACAACGTCAGATAATTATCTGTTGGACATGAAATGTTCAAATCCTAGTAGTAAACATAGACCTGGATGGTACCCTATTTTTTATATACAGGAACCAGATTGGAAATCCATTCCGCCAAAGGAGCGGGGTAAATGAAACCAACACATAATAATTTTTCCATCTTAGTCTTGATGGTTGCAGTTTTGTGGGGGTGGACTAGTCAGAGTCTTTCGTGGATAGGCCTTCCATTGTCATAAACCTTGATCTCATGCTTGATGATAGATGGATCTACGTCGGGCATTTCCTCATAAGACCAAGCAAATACATTGCAAAATTCCTTGAAAAGGCAGGTGAAGCTTGCAATTTCCTCAAGAGTGAAATCGGCTCCAATTTGTATATTTTCCACGATGCTTGTCTTGACTAAGATATCAATGAGAATTGTCTTTGAAAGATTTCCCATGTTCCCTTCTAAATCCAAAGTTTAGATAGTTGTATAACTCGAGGGAATAATCTCAGGTGGTTCAAAGGACATGATTTGTATAGGGGTCACATCCGAATCATATATTGAAACGTGATGGTGAGATTTTTCCCAAGGTCGCTCCTCTAAACACATGATCTCTCGAATAACTTTGTCTAAAGGTAGGAATTGATTGAGGAGATCGATAGAGGGAGAAGTTGTGAGAGAGGAGGTGGAACCGTTGGCCATGACCAAAGTGACAGGAGAATCAAATGCATATTGAATGGCTTGATAGGCCAATTCGATTGGTGACAATGACATTTGTTCTCCATAAGAGTCAATTTCTAAAGGGGCCGAGAGGATCCAAGGATCAGTTGGGTCATGAGGAATAGTGGAGACCATAGAAACCATCTGTGGAACTGTGGGCGGTGGGAGAGGAAAGCAATCCATCAGGGAAGAAACCTTCAAAAACCAATACTGATACTGACATAAGAGTTAGGTATGCCACCCATTAAAGGTACAATGCCACTAGGAAACAGGGAGTAATGTGGGGTGTAGAAGGACAGCTGGTCCACCATGACTATTCTTCCATCCAATGGAAATAAGATGATGCGAAAAACAGTAGACACGATGGAAATCATGGCATAAGTCCAACTATGGCCCAAAAGCAGATTATAGTCGAGTTTTTGATCCACGACTTCAATGTCCACCATTACCGTTTTCCCACTCAAAGTGATGGGGTAGTCGGCAAGGTAACATTTTGGGATGAATGTATGGCCATTGAAAGCTTTAAGGGAATTCAATGGTGGAGAGAGGGTTGGAGAACCCAAGGCTATCCAACATGAAGTAGACATGACACAGGTCGAAGCGCCTTCGTCATTGACAATTCTATGTACCCCTTGTCCTTTCGAAAAAAAAAATCACCTGAAATAAAAGTTGGTGGGAAAGGGGAGGTTTACATTTCTCCATGTCGAATATTGCTCTCATAGGATCCTAAGGGTCAACCGCACCAATAACCGAAAGCAAAGCTTTCCTTTGTTCTGGACAATTTTGCAATACTTCGAGTGCAGACATAGCTGACATTGCTTATGCCAAATATTCTACAATATTGTAGTTTTGGGCAGCACATGCAGATGTGTTATGTGTTGTGCGACAAAGTGACCCTTTTGGGGGGCAAATTACAAGATCAAAAACTGGCCTTTTGATATGAAGATCATTGGGTGGTGGTTTGTTTGAACTTGAGGAAGCGTCTTGAGGATTAGCAACTGGAGCTCCATAATTTTTATTTTTCGTTTAAATATCAACTGTTTCAAAGGTGTAAACAGTTGACAATCCTTCAGTAGTTAAAGGATGATGTAAACCTCTATTGCCCCCTTACGGGGGTTGAGTCAAGTTCACAATAAGATGTTGTTGCTACTAAGCAGGGAAAGGGTTATGTAGGACTGTGGGGGTTCGACCAATTTCCTTTTGAGCAAGAAGATATCTACATTCTTAGAGTTGCAGACAGTGATGTGTCATATGGTTTTCCGCACAGATTTTGCAAGGGAACTTGACAAATTTTTCCTTTCCCTTGTTAGGTGGCGCAACAACTTTATGCTTTGGGTTGGATTGCTTGGTTGGCTGCTCTTTAGAAGGAGCGTTATTTTTCTTATTCTTATTCTTACCACTAGATGTTTTTGTAGATTGCGTAGAGTTTATCGCAGCGATAGGAAGAGCAGCCGATTGGGTAGCGGGATCAACATACAATTAGGAAATGTGTGCGCTAAGTTGTTTTACAACAGACCTAGAGGTATAATACTATCAGCATGCGCATCAGGTTGTTGAGTAGCGAGAACATTGGAAGTTCTGGGGGCATTAGGGATTACGTCGTATAATGTGCCAGACTATGAATAAATCAAATCTAAGTGTTGGGCATGACAAATGGATTGGTCTTTAGTGATCGCACCACCTAAGGCAATGTCTTTGGAAATTTGGGGAAGAAGAGATTTACAAAACCAATTTGTTAATAGATAATCCGGAATGGGAGCTTTGACTAGCCTCCACCTATGTCTCCATTCATGAATGTGATCGAAGATGTGGGTGGAGGTGTCTTGGTGTAAAGTAGTAAGGATTTCTGTCTCGGTTTCGTGGCGGATGGGTAACTGAAAGTGATTTAAAACTTCCATCGCCAATACACCAAAGCTATTAATTGACGCAGGTGGTAAATCAATGTACCACTTGGTGGCATTGATAGTAAGGATGCGGGTGAAGAGTCAGAGCCAGATACTATTATCCACCATGGATTTTGATACACACCATAGATGATAGGTGGTGACATGTGTACTCGGATCATCCCCTTGTTTTCCTTCAAACTTCGGGATGTCAGCAAGAATTTTGTGTGGGATTGGGGGCCAATGTAAGTTATGGTAGATGGGGTCATTGGTTAGTTTGTACAGATCAGGGATGTCGAGTTGCCAAGAAAGGAAAAGTATTTGGTGCCCCTGATTCTGACTAGGGTGATAACGAATGACTTGAGGGTCCTTGTGGTCCACCTATCATATTTTTCCCATCACTGTACATAGGATTTGTTGAATAATAGTTTCCTTGAGGAACATTCATATATTGTGGTTGTCCATATGGATTGTTAGGTTGGGGGAAATAAGGTTGATTTCCCACACGATAATAATTTCCCACTTGACTCAATTAAGGTTGAGAATGGGGTGCCCAAATGGATTGAGCGATATCGGATTGAGGTACCCTACCAACCACGTAGTTGGTCGTCGGAACTTGATTGACATATGGAGGGTTGATGCCAATCAATGACTATCCATCTTGACCTATAAACGAAGGGGGAATCGTAATGCCCCCTACTAGTATGTGCATGTTGGGTACAGTGCCCCCTGACATTTGAAACTGGGGGATTGAACTAAACAAATGATTCCAACCAAATGGATTAATGAAGAGACTCGTGCTAACGACGCTATTTGGAGCGCTAGCCGAAGGTCTAGGAGTAGAAACAAAAGGGGAAGAAATCGGTATGTATTAGGTTCCGTTCATGTTGGGCGTAACTAAGTAGCTTGGAATTGGCACAGTTTGGATAACAAGGTTTACGATCAGTGGTGTAGTATTGACTGTCAGCTGGGGAAGTGAGGGTGGACCAAATTTGTCCACAAAATCTCGTGGCCCATTAGTCACTGACGGAATGGTGGATGTAGGTACAGTGGAAGACATGGTAGGTATTGATGCAACTTTAATCAATAGCGGTCCCAAATTATTAGTGATAGGAGGATTATAAGGAGGTACAAAACCTTCAGTGAAAAATTCTTCTAGAAGTAATGAGCCTTGGGATGTATTGACTGATTAGGTGTTAGATACTGGAGACTAATTACCTAAAGAAGGGTAATCCAGTTCACGGAGGCTCGGTGCATCCTCCATAGTCAGCAGAGGAAGACCTTGTTGTCGCCTAGATTGATGATTAGGGTCGTATGTAGCCACGGTGATCAATATATTTTATTAAAAAAAATTATAGTGATATTTATTATAGTCTTAGGGATAACAAACTGGCACCTAAAAAAATAAAAAATACTCTAAAAAGTCAATCAGCAAGTAGGGGATATGAATATGTCTGATAAACATCATTCGCTAGAGATAAAATCCAGTATAAAAATGGATAAAAGAGAGATTTGGTCGAATGTACAGTTACGATTACTCTTGAGCTTCGCCCGAACCTCATATTAAGGGGTCAAGTACTCTCGTGAAGATGAGCACCCTCCCAAAAACTAAAGACAGAGTATGTTCGTCTATTTAGGCACCAGGGCAGCCCACCCCAGTAACTTTGTGTTCATCCCTAAAAATTATGGCCACTATGGTTACCTCAAATCACAAACACTATCGGGGGGGACATGCTAACAGACAGTAAACTTTATGGGCAGGATACCTGAGACCTCGACACAGCTCCGATACCCTTGAAGGGATCCTCGATACACAAAATACCCAAAGGAGATGTAATCGAAGGTAGCTACCATCTTTCGCATTCCAATTTTGTCTCGCATTTAGCTCCACTTTGACTGGAGTGGTCCCGGATAGTATGAGTACAACAAGATTTTTAGTCTTTAACAACACTAGTCTTGATTTTACGATCTTGGGCAATTAACTCACAACCACCTATCTGAAGATCCTATCCTAGACTAATATGCGTGTATACTAAAAAAAGAGTTGATGATTGATTTTATTACGAGATAGTTTTTAAATGTACTTTGTTAATGTCTTCGGAAGGGGTGTTGACGTATGGAGTTTTGTGGGACTCTGACAGAAACCATGCAGAAAATTCTTTTCAATTTCAGTTCGATAAATGAGTTATTTATACAAGGAGAGAATCATTTATACATCAATCAGTACCATGCATCCAGTGCAGTAAACACAAGCACAACTTGCAGACATGCAATTCTCTCTAACAACTAAACCAAATAAATGTAGAATCTAACCAACGAAATAGAAATACTTTAACAAATTTTTATTTTCTTTCTCTGAAAAACATAAGCAATTAAGCTATTTTCCTGAAAATAAAAAATGCTCAGGAAATAGGCAACCAAACAAAAGTGCACAACTGTAGATCCTTGATCAGACTATAGGCAGCTTCCCCAACCCAAGAGTTCGCAGAACTGGCTAATGATCAAGATTTGTTTGGCTAACGAACTTCAAAAGAGGGCTCAAAGAGTTAGCGACTGCAGTAATGCTCTTTCTGTAAGCCAGCAAAGCATTATAACTCTCTAGTTGCATTGCTAGGGTGCGTTAGTGGGGAAGAAGCTAAAAAAGAAGTCTTTTAGGGTCAGAAAAAGAGCTAAGCACATTGAGGATGGTGTTGAATAGTCCTAAATTATTAGAAAGGGAACCAAGAAGTACAGGAGGGCTTAGAAGAAAGAGAGATCTTGCAACTTGGTAGGAGAAAACTAGGAACTAAGTGTATTCCCCAGTGGAGTTTCCAATTCTGCTATAGGTATTAATGCACGGGTGGTTGTGGCTAGAATACCCTTAAGGGTCTTCCTGGGATCCTTGGCAGGTAGATTAGATTATCTGCATGATCTGAAATTAGAGCCCTAGCTACTAATTTAGATTTCAATTCAATTCATCTCTCAATTCTCCACTAAAACATAATGGAAAAATTGGCTTACAATATTTATTCTCATCATTGGTTAAAGACATGCAAACAAAACATATGCAATTATAATAAGAAATCAAGATAGAGAAATGACACAGAAACTTTGATGACAAAGTTCACCAGAACCTCCCTGGCTACCTCTCTGGGTTCATGAATCCCATGAACCTGCTTTATTGATTCTTGAAGGAAAAATGGAAAAATAAGTAGACCTACAATCTACTTCTCCTTTACAAAATGCTTGAATCAATAAGCCTTGAAGAAGCTCTCCACAAGCTCTCTTCTCCTCCTCTTGATTCCTAAGAAGGGTTTTTAAAGGCTCTCCATCTAAACCACCTAAATATTTTTATGGAAACAATATCTCTTAAAATACCCTTTGATTATGACCTTGGCATATCTCAAGGGAATTGTTTGGAACAAATCCCTCAACCATCCTTAAGGATCTCAACTTCCTCCACAAGACTCTCCTTGAGACTAGGGATTGCAAGCCCACATGGCTTTGCTCCAATAATCCATTTTTTAATTAAAAAAACACATTATTATGAGAATATTATCTCATATGTTAATCATGGACATTTTTCACAAGTACCAACAAGAATATTTTCCTAGTCTATGAAGCCATATAAACTTCATTCCCTTTGCATTAGAAAAACTCCATGTGTGTTCTTTGTTGGTTGGACTGTGTTGGCTGTATCTGAGGCTGACTGGAACATGTTGACACTTGAGGATCCTCCTAGATCACACCTCCCCATGGAGAAAACTTTTGGTCTCCAAAAGTATCAAATCATCAATCAACTATATGCAATGTCTTTGAAACATGTTCTTTGTCTCCTTCACCTTTGTTCTTCAGAGCTTGAATGATGAAACCATTACTTGCATCTGTAGCTGACATTATCGAGATTACAAGGAAGCAATTTACTTTCCAAGAGTTTATAAAATACTCTTTGGATACGTTTACATGGAATTGCCATGATGGTTTAGGCAAATTGCTTCATTCAAAACAATTACATAATGATGATTACAAAACCCATTACAAAAACTTAGGCATAATGCCTCTCACTTTCTCATCACCTCAGAGTGGCTACAAATCCCCTTGATGGCCATTTAAAACACTTTATGTTTTATTGTTTCTTTCCATCATATTATCATGTACAAATAATGGGGTTAGTTCTCTAAGTACCATAAAGCACTAAAAACTTTAATTAAGGTTCTTATTGCAAACTCTCATAATTCAACAAATCTACTTGACTTGGGTTTGAAATCAAGTAGGAGATCGATGATGTTACCACTACACGTTTCATCTTTTCTACAATCGATGCCTTCAATGCGTTCAAAGTGTCTTCGACTGTTGGATCGATGAGTGTTGCCTTTGGATCATCAACTTTATCAATGATATTTGGACATGCCAAGTGAAACACTCCCCTGCAACCATTAATTGTTGCTGCCAAACTCTCATGATATCTTCTAAAAAGATGTCACTCATGTCTTCTAAGGTCTATGTAAGATCTATTCATCATAATGTGATTCTCATTGCAAGAAGAGAAAGAGTTCCTCACTTCTTTCAACATTTCCCTCGATGAAATCTGTCATCTGACCATCATTAGCCTCTTGGGCTATAGCATGCATGTTAAAAAGATTTTGGTTTGTCAGTTTCTCCAAAGACAAGATCAACTCCATGGGATAAAGGTCATCACCCTTCTCAGCATTTTCAAACTCCATGACAACAGGAATCAAAATGGACCATAGTTTAACTTTCCCACCTCTAATGTTCTAATATTTCATGAACATTTCTTCATGATCCCACTCTTTGTTACTGGCATCCTTGAAGTACTTAGAAAATCATGGCAGAGCCACGTTTTTCCTATCAAAGTATACAAAGAGAGCACTATAGACATATGAACTTTTATCTGACCAAAGACTAAGAGAATGATTGAGAAACTAGCACAAGCTCATTCTAGACTTCAACAAAAGGCTCAAATACAACTCCAGTCAAAGAACTTGTCATCCTCCCTTCACTTCCTACAACTCGAATGGTATGAACAGAATGATTTGCCCCACTCTTAGACTTCATATAGGTTACAATCAGACCAATGCTACATTTGTCTACTGATATACCTTTTTGAAAACCATTGTGTTGTTGTTGCTTCCATGGAGAAGAAAAATCAATAGTAGGAGAATCAATGGCAGGAGCTCTGAGAATCATGGTTACAAATTCAATCAATCAACTGAAACCCGAATCCCCCTAATGTCCACCGTTACCGTTTTCCCACCCAAAGTGATGGGGTAGTTGGCAAGGTAACATTTTGGGATGAATGTATGGCCATTGAAAGCTTTCAGGGAATTCAACGGTGGATAGAGGGTTGGAGAACCCAAGGCTATCCAACATGAAGTAGACATGGCACAGGTCGAAGCGCCTTCGTCACTGACAATTCTATGTACCCCTCGTCCTTTCGAAAAAAAATCACCTAAAATGAAAGTTGGTGGGAAAGGGGAGGTTTACATTTCTCCATGTCGAATATTGCTCGCATGGGATCCTAAGGGTCAACCCCACCAATAGCCAAAATCAAAGCTTTCCTTTGTGTGGACAATTTTGCAATACTTCGAGTGCAGACATAGATAACATTGCTTATGCCAAATCTTCTACAATATTGTAGTTCTCGGCAGCACATGCAGATGTATTATGTGTTGTGCAACAATGTGACCCTTTTGGGGGGAAAATTACAAGATCAAAAACTGGCCTTTCGATATGAAGATCATTGGGCGGTGGTTGGTTTGAACTTGAGGAAGCGTCTTAAGCATTAGCAATGGGAGCTCCATAATTTTTATTTTTTGTTTAAAGATCAACCGTTTCAAAGGTGTAAACGGTCGATGATCCTTTAGTAGCTGAAGGATGATGTGAACCTCTGTTGCCCCCTTATGGGGATTGAGTCAGGTTCACAATAAGATGTTGTTGCTACTAAGCAGGGAAAGGGTTATGTAGGATTGTGGGGGTTCGACGAATTTCCTTTTGAGCAAGAAGATCTCTACATTCTTAGAGGTGTTGACAGTGATGTGTCATATGGTTTTCCACATAGATTTTGCAAGGGAACTTGACAGATTTGTCCTTTCCCTTGTTAAGTGGCGCAACAACTTTCTGCTTTAGGTTGGATTGCTTCGCTGGCTGCTCTTTAGAAGAAGCATCATTTTTCTTATTCTTATTCTTACCACTGGGTGTTTTTGTAGATTGCATAGAGTTTATCGCAGCGATAGGAAGAGCAGCCGATTCGGTAGCGGGACCAATAGACAATTGGGCAATGTGTGCACTAAGTTGTTTTTCAGCAGACCTAGAGGTGTAATACTATCAGCATGCGCATCGGGTTGTTGAGTAGCGAGAACATTGGGAGTTCTGGGGGCATTAGGGATTACGTCGTATAATGTGCCAGACTATGAATAAATCAAATGTAAGTGTTGGGCATGAAAAATGGATTGGTCTTTAGTGATCGCACCGCCTAAGGCAATGTCTTTGGAAATTTTGGGAAGAAGAGATTTACAGAACCAATTTGCTAATAGATAATCCGGAATGGGAGCTTTGACTAACCTCCACCTGTGTCTCCGTTCATGAATGTGATCGAAGATGTGGGTGGAGGTGTCTTGGCGTAAAGTAGTAAGGAGTTCCATCTCGGTTTCGTGGCGGATGGGTAACTGAAAGTGCTTTAAAAATTCCATCGCCAAGGCACCAAAGCTATTAATTGACGCAGGTGGTAACTCAATGTACCACTTGGCGGCATTGCTAGTAAGGGTGCGGGGGAAGAGTCAGAGCCAAATACTGTTATCCACCATGGACTTTGATACACACCATAGATGATAGGTGGTGACATGTGTACTCGGATCATCCCTTTGTTTTCCTTCAAACTTCAGGATGTCAGCAAGAATTTTGTGTGGGATTGGGGGCCAATGTAAGTTATGGTAGATGTGGTCATTGGTCAATTTGTACAGATCAGGGATGTCGAGTTGCCAAGAAAGGAAAAGTATTTGGTGCCCTTGATTATGACTATGGTGATAACGAATGACTTGAGGGTCCTTGTGGTCCGCCTATCATATTTTTCCCATCATTGTACATAGGATTTGTTGAATAATAGTTTCCTTGAGGAACATTCATATATTGTGGTTTTCCATATGGGTTGTTAGGTTGGGGGAAATAAGGTTGATTTCCCACAGGATAATAATTTTCCCCTTGACCCAATTAAGGTTGAGAATGGGGTGCCCAAATGGATTGAGTGATACCGGGTTAAGGGATCCTGCCAACCACGTAGTTGGTAGTCGGAACTTGATTGACATATGGAGGGTTGATGCCAATCAATGACTGTCCATCTTGACCTATAAACGAAGGGGGAATTGTAATGCCCCCTACCGGTATGTGCATGTTGGGAACAATGCCCCTTGGCATTTGAAATTGGGGGATTGAACTAAACAAAGGATTCCAACCAAAGGGATTAATGAAGAGACTCGTGCTAACGACGCTATTTGGAGCGCTAGCTGAAGGTCTAGGAGTAGAAACAAAAGGGGAAAAAATTGGTATGTATTGGGTTCCGCTCATGTTAGGTGTAACTAAGTTGCTCGGAATTGGCACAGTTTGGATAACAGGGTTTATGATCAATGGTGCAGTATCGACTGTCAGCTGGAGAAGTGAGGGTGGACCAAAGTTGTCCACAAAATCTCGTGGCCCATTAGTCACTGACGGAATGGTGGATGTAGGTACAGTGGAAGACATGGTAGGTACTTATGCAACTTTAATCAATAGCGGTCCCAAATTATTAGTGATAGGAGGATTATAAGGAGGTACAAAACCTTCAGTGAAAAAATCTTCTAGAAGTATTGAGCCTTGGGATGTATTGACTGATTAGGTGTTAGATACTGGAGACTAATTACCTAAAGAAGGGTAATCCAGTTCATGGAGGCTCGGTGCATCCTCCACAGTCAGCAAAGGAAGACCTTGTTGTCGCCTAGATTGATGATGAGGGTCATATGTAGCCACGGTGATCGATATATTTTATCAAAAAAAATTATAGTGATATTTATTATAGTCTCAGGGATAACAAATTGGCACCTAAAAAATAAAAAATACTCTAAAAAGTCAATCAGCAAGCAGGGAATATGAATATGTCTGATAAACATCATTCACTAGAGATGAAACCCAGTATCACAATGGATAAAAGAGAGAGTTGGCAAAATGTACAGTTACGATTACTCTTGAGCTTCGCCTGAACCTCATATTAAGGGGCCAAGTACTCTCGTGAAGGCGAGCACCCTCCCAAAAACTAAAGACAAAGTATGTTCATCTATTTAGGTATCAGGGCAGCCCACCCTAGTAACCTTGTGTTCATCCTTAAAAATTATGGCCACTATGGTTACCTCAAATCACAAAGACTATCGGGTGGGACATGCTAACAGACAGTGCACTTTGTGGGCAGGATACCTGAGTCCCCGACACAGCTTCGATACCCTTGGAGAGATCCTCGATACAAAAAATACCCAAAGGAGATGCAATCGAAGGTAGCTACCATCTTTCACATTCCAATGTTGTCTCGCATTTAGCTCCACTTTGACTGGAGTGGTCCCGGATAGTATGAGTAGAACAGGATTTTTAGTCTTTAACAACGCTAGTCTTGATTTTATGATCTTGGGCAATTAACTCACAACTGCCTAGCCCAAGATCCTATCCTAGACTAATATGCATGTATACTAAAAAAGAGTTGATGATTGATTTTATTACGAGATAGTTTTTAAATGTACTTTGTTAATGTCTTCGGAAGGGGTGTTGACGTATGGAGTTTTGTTGGACTCTGACAGAAACCATGCAGAAAATTCTTTTCAATTTCAGTTCGATAAATGAGTTATTTCTACAAGGAGAGAATCATTTATACATTGATCAGTACCATGCATCTAGTGCAGTAAACACAAGCACAACTTGCAATCATGCAATTCTCTCTAACAACTAAACCAAATAAATGTAGAATCTAACCAACGAAATAGAAATACTTTAACAAATTTCTATTTTCTTTTTCTAAAAAACATAAGCAATTAAGCTATTTTCCTGAAAATAAAAAATGCTCAGGAAATAGGCAACCAAACAAAAGTGCACAATTGTAGATCCTTTATCAGACTATAGGTAGCTTCCCTAACCCAGGAGTTCATAGAACTATCTAATGATCAAGATTTGGTTGGCTAACGAACTTCAAAAGAGGGCACAAAGAGTTAGTGACTGCAGTAATGCTCTTTCTGTAAGCCAACAGAGCATTATAACTCTCTAGTTGCATTGCTAGGGTGTGTTAGTGGGGAAGAAGCTCAAAATGAAGTCTTTTAGGGTCAGAAAAAGAGCTAAGCACATTAAGGATGGTGTTGAATAGTCCTGAATGGTTAGAAAGGGAACCAAGAAGTACAGGAGGGCTTAGAAGAAAGAGAGATCCTGCAACTTGGTAGGAGAAAACCAGGAACTAAGTGTATTTCCCAATGGAGTTGCCAATTCTGCTATAGGGATTAATGCATGGGTGGTTGTGGCTAGAATACCCTTAAGGGTCTTCCTGGGATCCTTGGCAGGTAGATTAGATTATCTGCATGATCTGAAATTAGAGCCCTAGCTGTTAGGATATTCCGACACATAGGATATAGTTAAGTTCAACTTGGTCTAGTGCAGAGTTAGGTAAAGTGTGTTTCTTTACCGTTGTACATTTTGTAACTTACAATCCGACGGTCACGATATGTAGTGATCCGACGGTTCACTCTCTCCTCGGTATTACCGACACTTGATCCGTGGCTTGACACCCGATTGGTCCATGAGTTCTATTTAAAGCGCATGGAGGGTCATTGTTCGAGTAATCCGTGCATGAGAGAAGCTTATGTAAATTTTCATTCTTTGATTAATAAATTTCCTGTAGTAGCCACGTTGGCACAGGCCGTGGACTGTTTCCCTCTTTGAGGGTTTTAACCACGTCAAAAATGCTGGTGTATTGATCTGAGATCTGGTTGTGAGCGGTGTCCTTTTGGTGTTATTTCTGAGGAACTTACCCTGTAAATTCCTACATGGTATCAAAGCTATTTGAGGGCCGCGTCCGTTGGTGATCCAAATCTGAAGCCGGTAGAACTGCATCCGACTGCCGTTTCCTAGATCTGTTGTTTCTGACTGCTTTCGGGCCGAGAGGACTGCTCTGTTGTGTTCGGAGCATCTGTTCCAATGAGGAACCCCTTTCGTTTCACGCGAAAAGGTTTCCGGTAGCCCTAGCTGTGTCATTTTTAAGATCTGGAGGTATACAGTCTTTATTTGCAGTTTACTGTTATTTTCTCTCTGCTTATTTCGGTTTCGGTTTATTTAGCTTTTTTTTAACCGGATCTATACCTTTCATTTCTGCGTATGCTCTTTGCCCTGCGACTCTGTGCAATCTGGGCAAATCAGAAACAGAAAGGAAGGATTTTTCTCATGCGTATGCTCTTTTCCCTGCACCTTAGTGTGATCTCGGAAAATCAGAAACATTGAGAAAAATATTTAGTTTTTCGGCTAAAGCTAACTTTGAGCTGCAAGGTTCATTTTTTAAAATATCTAGTTTTTTGGCTAAAGTTAACTTCGAGCCATAAGGTTCGTTTTCTTTGCATGTCTGTGTTGGGTTTTGTGTTTTGTGTTTTGTAGGGAAAAAGAGCTTTCTGAAGGCAAGCACGCAAACCAAGGCCCCCCCCCTCTCTCTCTCTCTCTCTCTCTCTCTCAAATTTTTTGTATAGATCAATTGGTTCAAAGATATTTTAAGAGAGTAGAGGTCTTGGGTTCAAGTCTCCATTTTGTGGGGGCGGATTTTTTCATTTCCGCACATTCGCGCACTTTGCCGGCAACTTCAACAATTGTTTTTCAAAAAGCCATAATTTCTTCATCCGGAAGCCTTTTTCAGAGCCGTTTTTTTTAAAACCGCCTAATTTTTCAAGATCTATCCATTGGAACACTTACTTTCAGCGTCTTCAGCTTCATTTTAAAAAAAAAAAATGGAAAGTCCATGCCAAGTCATTCTTGACAGCACTAACTACTTCCAATGGATATCCTACATGGAAGATTTACTTAGAAGTAAAGGTCTCTACAAAATAGCCACAGACCAAGAGAAGAAACCAAAAGATGAAGACAAGGATGGGAAAATAGACAAGATCAAGCACGTGGTTTGATAGGGATGTCTATTTCTCCTGATCTTAGATTCCATATTGCAGAACTTGATACTCCTCATGAAGCATTGGAACAAATCACTAAAGTTTTTGGGATTAAAAATGAAATTAGAGCCCATCAACTTGAAAATGAGTTGCTTACATTGGATCCTAATAATTTTTCTTGCATTGAAGATTTCTTGTCCAAATTCAAGACCCTTAGATATCTCTTGGAAGGTGTTAAGGTTAAGAAAGAAGATAGTAACCTTATTTATTCCATCCTTACTAAGTTGGGACCAGCCTACTCTGTATTTGTTTCCACCTTCCATTCTACAAGGCAAGCTTTCATTTGTCAAGGAAAAGACTATAAGGCCCCTTCCTTTGACTCTTTTTGTGATTCTTTAATAAGAGAACAAGAAAAACTCTTACACCTTGGTCTTCTTAATCTTGGAAACTCTTCCAAGAAAGCGTTAGCCGCCCAGCAGCAACCAAATTCAAAGAATCCTAAGAAGTCATATCCTAAAAAGAATGGTCCTAAACCAAACAAGGGTCCTAAGCAAACTCAGCCTCAAAATGAAAGATCATTTCAGCAAAATGATAAGACCAATAAAAACAAATGGAAGAAGACTGATAGACATTGTAACTTTTGTAATCGAGATGGCCACTTAGAATCTAAATGCTTTAAGAAGATGGAAGCCTTGGAAGCCGCAATGAAGAAACATAACATCCATGTGGAGCATTCTTCAACTTCAACTTCAACTTCATCTTCAGGAATGGCACTTTCTGCATGTCACTGTCAATCATCTCAGTCTGGTTATGCATTAAATGTATCTTCTTCTTCTCATTCTCATGAGTGGCTCATGGATTCTGGAGCCTCTTATCACATGGCCAAAAACCAAGCCATGTTTTCTTCTTTAAATGATTGTAACACCAAAAATATATATGTTGGTGATGATAGATCTCTTAATGTTGTAGGGACTGGAACTATTCATCTAGACAATGGTCAGTTTAATGATGTATTATGTGTTCCAACCTTATCCTGCAACCTTCTATCTGTATATCAGATAACTCATTCAGGTGAAGGTAAAATTGTTGAATTTTCACCTCATGATGTTGTAATCAAGGATCTGAGAGATCCTAAACAGATTCTAACTACTGGTATTGCTGATGATTCCACAAGGTTGTATAAGTTTCACAACTTTGGGTCATCAAATCTTCCCTCAGTATTTGTTGCTCATAATGATGAAGTGAGCAAACTTTGGCATGAGCGATTTGGTCACTTAAACTATCGCTCCCTTCAGCATCTATGTAAAGAAAATATGGTGACAGGTCTTCCTATGGTATCTTGCAGAGATGGTGTTTGTTCCGGATGTGTACTCGGAAAACATCATCGGGACAGTTTTGAAAAACGTGCCTCTTGGCACGCCTCAGCCCCTTTACAGCTTGTGAACAGTGATTTATGTGGTCCACTTCCTGTTGCTTCATTCTCTGGCTGCAAGTATTTCTTAACTTTCATTGATGATTTCTCCAGACGCACTTGGGTATACTTCTTAAAACTCAAGAGCGAAGTATTTAACACATTTTTGGCCTTCAAAGCCTTTGTTGAAAAACAATCTGGACATCAAATTCTTAAGCTAAGAACTGATAATGGTGGAGAATATGTTAAAAACACATTCATCAACTTTTGCACCGAAAATGGAATTCAAATGCAACATACTGTTCCATACACTCCACAACAAAATGGTGTAGCTGAAAGGAAAAATCGCACCTTAAAGGAAATGGCTAATTGTATGCTGCAATCTAAAGGACTCAGTCTTAGTTTTTGGGCCGAAGCAATTAATTGTGCAAATTATATAATAAATCATACTCCTACTAAGGTTCTAAAGAATCTCACTCCAGAAGAAGCTTGGAGTTCCATTAAACCAGATGTAAGTCACTTTCGTGTTTTTGGAAGTGAAGCATGGGCCCATATTCCAGATGAAAAGCATAAAGCTTTAGAACCTAAGAGTGAGAAATGTACTTTTGTTGGATATTCTGAAGATGTAAAAGGTTATAGACTTATTCCATTTAAGTCCAAAAATGTTATCATTAGAAGAGATGTAAAATTTGATGAAAATAAATCGGCCTGCGAGCCTAGTCCGGCGGATGTGCCACCTCTTCCTATCTTTTCTACTTTTGAAAACATTTCTTCTTCAGATGATGAAAGTGAGGATGACAATCCTCCCCCACCTTCTCAGGATCCTCAACTTCCAAGATGGGTCCGTTCTACTCGGGATGCAGCAGGTGATCTTGCCGGTGATCCTACAGATCAGCGACGTACACGTTCTCAGTTTGAAAGAGCCTCTTCTTTACTGGCTCAAGCTCCAGTAAATCATGATCCTGACACTTTTACAGAAGCTTCAGGCCATCCACATTGGGAAGCAGCTATGAATGAAGAATATCATTCATTGTTGACAAATGATACATGGGATCTTGTTCCTCTACCAAAGGGACGCAAACTTGTTAGATGTAAATGGGTTTACAGAACCAAGTATGGACCAGATGGGAAAGTTGATAAACATAAAGCTCATCTTGTTGCTAAGGGTTTTTCACAGGTTGAAGGCATTGACTACACTGAAAACTTCTCCCCTGTTGCCAAAATGAACTCTATCCGCCTTGTTCTTTCCCTTGCTGCCTATTTAAAATGGGAAGTCCATCAGATGGATGTTAAATCTGCCTTCTTGCATGGGGACTTGCATGAAGAAATCTATATGGAACAACCCATTGGCTTCATCCAAACAGACTCCAGCCTTGTATGTCGACTTAAGAAATCCCTTTATGGTCTCAAGCAAGCTCCTCGGGCTTGGTATGCCAAAATGGATAGCTTTCTTTTAGAATCTGGCTTTTCTAGGTGTTATTCTGACAATACTGTCTACACCAAGAAAGTGGGCAACTCTCTTATCATCCTTGTTCTTTATGTTGATGATCTTATTCTTACTGGTAGTGATCCCAACCTTATAAACCATGTGAAGTCCAGCCTTAAAAACAAATTTGAAATGACAGACTTAGGACACTTACACTATTTTCTTGGTCTTCAAGTCTTGCAATCCAAGGAGGGTATTTCCCTTTCCCAGTCCAAGTATGCTTGTGATATTCTTCGTCATTTTCACATGGAAGACTGTAAGCCAACCCCTTCTCCCTTTCAGTCTGGAGTCAAACTTTCAGTCTCTTGTACTTCTCCTGAAGTTGATGCTACCTTATACCGTCAACTTGTAGGAAAACTCTTGTATTTAACCCATACTCGTCCTGACCTTTCCTTTGCTATTGGCCTTGTTGCTCGTTTTATGCAAAACCCCCGTGAAAGTCATTGGAAAGCAGCTAAAAGAATACTTTGTTATGTTCGAGGTACAGTACAGTTTGGGATTCATTACAGTGCCAAAGCAGCTCCTCTATTAGTTGGTTTCACTAATTCTGATTGGGCTGGTGACCCTGATGATCGGAAGTCTACTGCCGGTTATGTCTTCACTCTTGGTTCAGGACCTATTACATGGGCTTGTAAGAAACAGGCTACCATTTCTCTTTCGTCAGCAGAAGCAGAGTATCGTGGTGCCGTGGAAGCTAGTAAGGAAGCCTTGTGGCTTCGTCACATCCTATCAGAGTTTGGCTTTGAGCAGCAGCATCCAACCACACTTTGGTGTGATAATCAAAGTGCCATTCAGCTATGCAAAGATCCAGTCCAGCATCAGCGCAGCAAACACATTGAACTACACATGCACTTCATCAGAAAGCTCATTCATGACCATGTTCTTGAAGTGCAATATTGTTCAACAGATGATCAGGTTGCAGACATCTTCACAAAGGCTCTCACAGAGGCGAAGTTCACTAAAATTCGATATATGCTTGGAGTTCAGGAAGTTGTCACTAAGGGGGGATAGGCTCTAGTGCCTCCTTCCTTCTCCTATTGTGTCATATTTGTAAATCCTTCAATCCTATCCCAAGTTGTTCTTAAGGGGGGATGTTAGGATATTCCGACACATAGGATATAGTTAAGTTCATCTTGGTCTAGTGTAGAGTTAGGTATAGAGTTAGGTAAAGTGTGTTTCTTTACCGTTGTACATTTTGTAACTTACAATCCGACGGTCACGATATGTAGTGATCCGACGGTTTACTCTCTCCTCGGTATTACCGACACTTGATCCGTGGCTTGACACCTGATTGGTCCATGAGTTCTATTTAAAGCGCATGGAGGGTCATTGTTCGAGTAATCCGTGCATGAGAGAAGCTTATGTAAATTTTCATTCTTTGATTAATAAATTGCCTGTAGTAGCCACGTTGGCACAGGCCGTGGACTGTTTCCCTCTTTGAGGGTTTTAACCGCGTCAAAAATACTGGTGTATTGATCTGAGATCTAGTTGTGAGCAGTGTCCTTTTGGTGTTCTTTCTGAGGAACTCACCCTGTAAATTCCTACACTAGCTACTTATTCAGATTTCAATTCAATTCATCTCTTAATTCTCCACTAAAACATAATGGAAAAATTGGCTTACAATATTCATTCTCATCATTGGTTAAATACATGCAAACAAAACATATGCAATTATAATAAGAAATCAAGATAGAGAAATGACACAGAAACTTTGATGACAAAGTTCACCAGAACCTCCTTGGCTACCTCTATGGGTTCATGAATCCCATGAACCTGCTTTATTGATTCTTGAAGGAAAAATGGAAAAATAAGTAGACCTACAATCTACTTCTCCTTTACAAAATCCTTGAATCAATAAGCCTTGAAGAAGCTCTCCACAAGCTCTCTTCTCCTCCTCTTGATTCCCAAGAAGGGTTTTTAAAGGCTCTCCATCTAAACCACCTAATTATTTTTATGGAAACAATATCTCTTAAAATACCCTTTGATTAGGACCTTGGCATATCTCAAGTGAATTGGTTCGAACAAATCCCTCAACCATCCTTAAGGATCTCAACTTCCTTCACAAGACTTTCGTTGAGACTAGGATTGCAAGCCCACATGGCTTTGCTCCAATAATCCATTTTTTAATTAAAAAAACACATTACTATGAGAATATTATCTCATATGTTAATCATGGCCATTTTTCCCAAATACCAACAAGAATATTTTCCTAGTCTATGAAGCCATATGAACTTCATTCCCTTTGCATTAGAAAAACTCCATGTGAGTTCTTTGTTGGTTGGACTGTGTTGGCTGTATCTGAGGCTGACTGGAACATGTTGACACTTGAGGATCCTCCTAGATCACACCTCCCCATGGATAAAACTTTTGGTCTCCAAAAGTATCAAATCATCAATCAACTATATGCAATGTCTTTGAAACATATTCTTTGTCTCCTTCACCTCTGTTCTTCAAAGCTTGAATGATGAAGCCATTACTTGCATCTGTAGCTGACATTATCGAGATTACAAGGACGCAATTTACTTTCCAAGAGTTTATAAAATACTCTTTGGATACTTTTACGTGGAATTTCCATGATGGTTTACGCAAATTGCTTCACTCAAATCGATTACATAATGATGATTACAAAACCCATTACAAAAACTTAGGCATAATGCCTCTCACTTTCTCATCACCTCAGAGTGGCAACAAATCCCCTTGATGGCCATTTAAAACACTTTATGTTTTATTGTTTATTTCCATTATATTATCATGTACAAATAATGGGGTTAGTTCTCTAAGTACCATAAAGCACTAAAAAATTTAATTAAGGTTATTGTTGCAGACTCTCATAATTCAACAAATCTACTTGACATGGGTTTGAAATCAGGTAGGAGATCGATGATGTTACCACTACACGTTTCATCTTTGTTGCAATCGATGCTTTCAAAGTGTCTTCGATTGTTGGATCGATGAGTGCTGCCTTTGGATCATCCACTTTATTGATGATATTTGGATATGCCAAGTGAAACACTCCCCTACAACCATTAATGGCCACTTCCAAACTCTCATGATATCTTCTGAAAAGATGACACTCATGTCTTCTGAGGTCTACGTAAGATTTATTCATCATAATGTTACTCTCATTGCAAGAAGAGAAAGAGTTCCTCACTTCTTTCAACATTTCCAGCGATGAAATCTGTCATCTAACCATCATTAGCCTCCTGGGCTATAGCATGCATGTTCAAAAGATTTTCGTTTGTTATTTTCTCCAAAGACAAGATCAACTCCATGGGATAAAGGTCGTCACCCTTCTCAGCATTCTCAAACTCCATGGCAGTAGGAATCAAAATGGACCGTAGTTTAACTTTCCCACCTCTGATGTTTTGATATTTCATGAACTTTTCTTCATGATCCCACTCTTTGTTACTGGCATCCTTGAAGTACTTAGAAAATCATGGCAGAGCCACGTTGTCCCTATCAAAGTATACAAAGAGAGCACGATAGACATATGAAACATTGTACTCTGTGTTTATTTGTTCATTCAATGCGCCTTCACAGTGATTTGAGAACTTTTGTCTGACCAAAGACTGAGAGAATGATTGAGAAACTAGCACAAGCTCATTCTGGACTTCAGCAAAAGGCTCAAATACAACTCCAGTCAAAGAACTTGTCATCCTCCCTTCACTGCCTACAACTCGAATGGTATGAACAGAATGCTTTGCCCCACTCTTAGACTTCATATAGGTTACAGTCAGACCAACGCTGCATTTGTCTACTGATATACCTTTCTGAAAACCATTGTGTTGTTGCTGCTTCCATGGAGAAGAAGAATCAGTAGTAGGAGAATCAATGGCAGGAGCTCTGAGAATCATGGTTACAAATTGAATCAATCAACTGAAACTTGAATCCGCCTAATCACAGGAATGCCCAAAAACACTTGAATCCTTGGAGCACTTTAAGAAGGGGCAGGCACTAGCCAAATTGTGAGAAACATGCATAAACCAGTGATGCCACTAAGGCATTGTTTGCACTCACTGCCAAATCTGTAATGTCACCCTCATGTCCACGACAGCTAGACTAGAAAAATCTAGTTTCCGTGGACCATATTTTGACAAGGCGATCATCAGAACCAGTGATTCCATATTGTGTACAACTGTCATATGGGAAAGTAGGACTTGAAAGCTGGGCAGTACAATATGCTTGTGAAATCCCTCTGCCTAGAGAAACTCCCAGCTCAACGTGCTTTGAAATCTTCAAAAATGTAACGAAATTGTCGCCTTCCATTTTCCTTGTCAATGATATGATCTCTCTTTCCAAACACTTAGTTAGGCATCAACATGAACAAAGCAAAGGAAACCACCATCTTCGCAATTTTTGCAAATTTCTCCAGTATAATACCCCTACCTATGGCAATAGGCCTGCAAACGAACAAAAGTGTATCAAATTCAATATCTCGCAAGAATTTTAGTAGCCAACCATGGGTTCTCTGTCACATTCATCACCACCAAGAGCAACGTTTGTTCTTCTGAAACTACATACATCCAAGGGATCGCCTCTTCAGGTTTCGACATTCACATGGTTGAGCTCGAAATTCAATCTGAAACGAGAAATGAATCCCAAGATCCAATTTTTCGTTGTCCGATGCAAAACCAACAACACCGAGAAATAAATCTCTTGTTAACAGGATTGATATCAGATATCCTGTAGCATATCCAAAGTGCACATGAACAGACACAAGAAGATCAGATTTGATAAAACGTATCCAAAATCCTTGCAATTATGGAAACCCTCAGCTCCAACGTGGCACAAACTAGAACAACATCTCAGGTTCGCAGCTAACAATGGCTCTAAAAAACGAGCCCCTCGTGTGATGAGTCAACAAATCCCCGTTCTTTATTAATTCTACACTGCTGAATAATGGTGTATCACATATTTGACATCCCAATTTGTTTTCAATAACGTTGCCTAGAAAGGCTTCACAAACACAGAAATCGACTAATTCGAGTTTGTGATCCTCGACACCATGAAATTTTTGGGCAGTTTGTATTTTGGTAATATTTTTCAATCGCTTCGTGTTCATCCCCTCCATGACCATGGGCTCCAAATATGATACCCAGTTGAAACAGGCAAGCTTTTCTCTCATGCCTGCAGCTTCATCCACAATCCATCGAGATTTCAGTTATACGATCATTGCTTCAAACAATTTGAAGGATCATATATCGGAAACTTCCACAGAGCACGCAGTTCTGGCAGCACACAACACACAATTCATCACTTCCACGCAGCACGCAATTCATGACGATACATCAAGCCACCCTTGATCACCAGATGAAATTTGTGATACCGACACACTTCCACGCAACGTGTAGACCACGAAGATAGACTAAGCACCACAAGCATATTTGTTTTTGATTGAAGAAATTTCATAGTTGCCACAGAAACACTACCAGCTACTATGTAATCTCCACCAACAATCCTACAAGACCACATAAATCCACTAATCGAGCTGCATATCCACCAACCGAAGGTGTTGTTGACAAAAATTACTTCACAAGTGCTTAGTCGTAGATCCACCAATCTCGTTCCACCTCACCGCTTCAAACCTTTTCCCATGGTTTTCCTTTAACAATCCACAAAAACAACCTTTGATCATAGTGCTCTGATACCACCTGATCTGAAATTAGAGCCCTAGCTACTAATTCATATTTCAATTCAATTCATATCTCAATTATCCACTAAAACATAATGGAAAATTTGACTTAAAATATCCATTCTCATAATCGCTTAAAGACATACAAACAAAACATATGCAACTATAATAAGAAATCAAGATAGACACATGACACATAAACTTTGATAATGGAGTTCACCAAAACCTCCCTAGCTACCTCTCCGGGTTCATGAATCCCATGAACCTGCTTTATTGATTCTTGAAGGAAAAAGGGAAAAATAAGTAGACCTACAATCTACTTCTCCTTTATAAAATCCCTGAATCAATAAGCCTTGAAGAAGCTCTCCACAAGCTCTCTTCTCCACTTCTTTATTCCCAAGAAGGGTTTTTAAAGGCTCTCCATCTAAACCACCTAAATATTTTTATGAAGACAATATCTCTCAAGATCCCCTTTGATTAGGACCTTGGCATATCTCAAGGGAATTGGTTGGAACAAATATCTCAACCATCCTTAAGGATCTCAACTTCCTCCACAGGACTCTCCTTGAGACTAGAGATTGCAAGCCCACATGGCTTTGCTCCAATAATCCCTTTTTTTAATTAAAAAAATACATTATTATGAGAATCTTATCTCATATGTTAATCATGGCCATTTTTCCCAAATACCAACAAGAATATTTTCCTAGTCTATGAAGCCATATGAACTTCATTCCCTTTGCATTAGAAAAACTCCATGTGCATTCTTTGTTGGCTGGACTGTGTTGGTTGTATATGAGGCTGACCATAACATGTCGACATTTGAGGATCCTCCTGGATCACTGCAGTTGGCACAAAGAAGCATATACATATCCATATTAATGAATGATATTCAAAGTAGGAGGGAAGAGATTACCTCATATCTTGATGCAGTTTTGCTGGAGAACCCAATGTAGCGGAGCGGAAGACCTCTCTGCTAGCTCCTAGATCAACACCTACATATAGATAAGACAAGAAGTAATACTACAACATATAAACTTTGATAATCAAAACAACAATACCTAAGGATATCAAATAACATGCATATAAGCTACTCATAAACTATGGCATTGCATCAATACATATCTGAATCACAACATAAACACCATAGAGTAGACAACACAACTGTAGGTCTATATTAATAATAGGAAAGGATGATTACAACCATCTGGTGAATCAAGCTTCCCTTAATCCTCTAGCTCCTTTCTCTCTTTCTCTTCTTAACCTCTTGGTAAACCACTATGTCTCATACAAAGTTTCAAAAATAAGTTGGCAATCCTTCAACCTTTCGACCTCTTTCACAATGCCCCAAGCCTCCAATATATAGAATGAGAGGCTAATCCTTGCCAACTCTCTCATGAGTTCCCTTTGGAAAAAGCTAGGATGTTTCCTTTCTTTATTTCTCTTTCCCTTTCTATTAGACTCTGTTAGAAATAGCAATATCCTCAAACATGTTGAATATTGATGTTTCCTTCTTTTCAGTCTAAAATATGAGTAAAAAGTGGGATATTATTCAGTCAACCCACTCCTTTGACCTCCGAAACCTCAAAAAAGTTGACTAACGCTGCCCCTAAGGCAACACAGAGAGTTACCCTAGGGACTAATGCCCCTGCTTCATGCATGGGGAGCATTATAACTCATCTTTCCAGTTCTTGGGGAGCATTACCCTAGAAAATAGGACTCTGAACTCGGTCAAACCTTAAGTCAAACTGTATTTATCTTCTGAACGGATGAGGAGGTCATTTTCCTGTATAATAGTCCCCCATGAATTTCCCTAAATTTGGGGTTTCCTCCCCCATGTGTGTTTCTCCACTCCTACACTCTGCTGCCATGGAAACTTGGTGGAACATAGGATATTGTGCATACCGTGTGTTCTATTATGACCAATGGTTTCGAAACTTGTAATTTTGGTCAAGAGAAGACAAATATGTTCCACTGCAATCGATGATTATGTCCCTATGCAACAAATGGCTCCTATTCCTTGTTGATTTACCATTTAGTGCCCAATTAAACTTTGATGGGAAGTTGATATGAGTTAGTGGGATTGGCAGCAAACACAAGTTGATGGACTAGAATCAATTTAGGTGATGTGTGATTCTTGCAAAAGTTGTGTTCTTTAATGATTGTTAAGGTATGTTGTCAGTCTGACACTTATCTGGGTAAGACTTCCATGAATTTGTACCTACACAACAATGGATTGTATTCCTTGTTGATTTACCATTAACTGTTCACTTAACTTTGATGGAAAGTGGCAACTTGATCTAAGGTAGTGGGATTGGCAATCACTGCAAGGTTAAGGAGCATAATCAATTTTTCTTGTGTAATTTTTACAAAAATAGTTTGGTCTAGTGATTGTAAACATATGCTGGAAAGTGGGTAAAATTTTGGGCCTCTCTGTGTCAATCTCCCACTGAAGATGGAAAGAGATAGGATTATGAACTGCAATTTGACTTAGTGTCTGTAAAATTAAAATTGTTGTTCAAAATTTGTTTTTTCCCTTGATGAGAAGACTATAACTTAAGGGAATCAAATTTTATATAACATGGCAATAATATTTGAACTATAAATTTAATTTGGAAATATATTCAAACTTTGTACATGGTAGGTGTTGGTGGTAAGGGAAATCTTCTTAGGATTAATGCAAAAAATCTCGTACTAGCTCAAAATTCTCTGTGAATATTGTATCCAATATTTAAATTGATATGGATGATGCTGGTTGGATGATTTATTGACATTTGGCTATTCTCCAGTTCACAATTCATTGCTTGAATGGTGTAGTATTTTATAAATCTATTCTTTATATATGTTATCAGGTTTAGAAGTTTTGAACTCTTGCCTAGTTAAAAATGATTGCTCTATGAATAGATGTTGCAGGCCTAATTTTGTAGAATGCAAATAAGCCAAATTTAATTGGTGCTATATAGACTAGATAGAAGCCAATCACACTGCACAGTGAATGAAAATTAAAGGTTTTTGTCAAGAATGTAAACATAATGAGGATATATGGAGCATAAAAATGGTGGAAGTTGTGCACATTTGTTATCAAGGGATGACAAAAAATGTGTTTTCTTCTTCTATTTTTCAAAATCGTTATTCTTGTGGCTAGTTTATTCCATTTTACATTAAACTTGTTAATAGAAATATGTAGAT
The DNA here is from genome assembly GCA_031772625.1 of Pinus tabuliformis. Lineage (NCBI taxonomy): Eukaryota > Viridiplantae > Streptophyta > Pinopsida > Pinales > Pinaceae > Pinus > Pinus tabuliformis. The sequence goes on along the minus strand of CM062820.1, from coordinate 1,019,947,119 downwards.
CACTCAGAAATGCAATAAATTCCAAGGTAGATATAATCTTTTGGAAATATTATAAACAAATGAGGATTTTGTATTATCGTTGCTTCTTTTCTTTGTTAGATTGTTAATAAAATAATCATAACTTTGTTCAATCTAAATTTAATACTTATTCTTCTGATTGGATCACACAAATAAGATAAAATCTATAGAAAGGTTATACATGTTGGTTCAACTATAATTACTCTTTGGATTGTCTCTGTTTTTAGTTGATACATAGGAATGTTCACGTCTTACATTTAACTTGGAACATTTATGGCAAGATTTTATGTATCATACCTCGGTTAAAAACCTCTTGAAAAAAATGAGGAAAATATTCTAATCCTTTTTTGTCATGTTAAATAGCAATTTTCAATTTCTACACATCTTGTTAATACTTGAATTTGAATATCTTAGCATGGGGAACTTGGTTTTTCTTCAACAATACTCTTTCTTTTATATGCTTAGTTTTTGTTCCTATATGGAACGTGGTTCAAAATTCATCATATGCACTTACTGTTTTAAAGTTTTTTATTTGGTTTAATTTCTTAAATGTTTGACTAGAGGAATTGGAAATTAGGCCCATTTCATACTCACATGGCTTAGGATCAATTCTGAACATTGCCATTATAACGTCTAGGTGTCCACATATTCCCCTTATGTGAACACGGGTAAGTAGGGGTTTAAACCTGGGACCTTTTAGACAAGGTGTGCCTTAAGTTTTAACAAACACCCTGTCACTAACTGGTCTATGCCCCAGGATTTATTACATGTGGTTAATGGTGTTCCTTCTTCCAACTAAATTTATGTGTTTGCTAATAACTAAAGAGATGATAGATCACAAATTAGAGCAAGTTGATGTTTTTAAAATCTCAAATTTCCTTGAATATTTCACTTAGCAAGCCCACTAAACTTCGAAAAAATGAGGACCATTTGTACAACAAAAATCCTTAAAGGCTTGGAATTTAAATGCCATTTTTGGAACTGGGAAGGTAAGTAGGTTCATGGCCATGTCATTAGAACTAGATTTGAGTCAGATACCTTTTTAAGGAGTGCTCTTCTTGACATGTGTGCAAAATGTGGCAGTATAGAGAATGCCCACCAACATTTTGAGAATATTCCAAAATGAGATGTGGTCTCATGGAACACTATGATCACAACGTATGCCCAAAATGGGTATGGAAAGGAAGCCCTTCAAATCTTTGCATGAATGTTATAGGGTTTCTACATCACTTCTTGTTCTTTATATAGGAGAATTTTTAGTACTCCTCCTTTGTATTGAGTTCATTATACCTAGAAATCCCATTGACATACTTGTGTGGTCATTTATTTGACATTAACATAATTATCTTATCTTATCTTATCATTTCTTTTAGTCCTTTAGTTCAGTCATGTCTAGGTTGATAATTCTTGCTAGTGAGAAGTTCCGCACATTTATTACACAAGTACAATTGAGATCACCTAAGTTTGCATGGATGTAAGCTTACACAAGCACCTAATTTATGTGATAATTGAATCCAATATTATGCATGCATTGTGTAGTCCTACTTCTAGGAAATATTGTATTACCAAAAAATCCTCCTCCCATTTGGGCCCTCCTCCAATGGTTAGCATTATATAATCAATCATACCCAACCATACCATAATACAAAGCCTTTCTCGGTGGCTCCCATATCATTCCACCTTTTCACTTTATATCAAAGTTCACAAGACTCTACCTTGGCCTATCAAATCTCCTTGTTTGGATGGCAAGAAATAGGGTTATGCTCATAACACACCTTTATTCCTAGTTGGATTTTCTTAACAAAGGTTAAGCATAGGAAATGAATCAAATAGAGGAATTGTCTATTCGATCACAATGGAAATATCAAGAATATATTATTGCACTCTATTGATTAGTGAGAATCCATGTAACCCACTATTATCCACATCTTATAGTTCTTTCCCACCTATATGAGTGGAAGAAATTTGTAGTTGGATCTACTTGTGATCATCATAACTTGGATGAATCTTATTATTTGGGTTTTGTTTCTTCTCGGGAAATATGAAATTATAGATGATACGTAACTTTGAAAGATCTTGATTTTTACGTCTATATTCTTGTTTTGGTAATTTTTGGTTCTCTTATATTTAGGTCCACTTCTCATAGTTGTTTCATGCTTTTGCTATTTTTTCATGGGTGTGTTTTAGCTTCAATCTTTATATAGCTTTCATAATTGATAATATTTATCATGCAAAACTCATTCATTTGTTATGATATTATCAACAAACTTGCAATTCCTCAGCCTAAATAGTACTGACATGTAAGAATTCTTTATTATATTTTTTCTTTGATTAGTGCAATTGTTGGCTACTTTGAAGACATAAGTGAGGAAGCTAGAGTATCATCAGACAATAATCTAAATAGTGCACCTCCTTTTTTTGGATATTAGGCTAGATATATAGAAGGCATATTTCTGGAGACAAGTTTTGTGCACTCTTCAATGGTTGGCATGTTGGATGCTTTTGCAGAGGATGCTATTGAACATGGTGGATGGTAAGGGCTAGGACATGTAACACTTTATAACATTTTCTAATATCTATTTAAATGCATATGAGCCTTTAATATCTATTTTTTATTTTCATTTTGGAACTTAAAGTACATTCTTAATTTAATTAATCTTTGTTGTACTGATGGAACTGTTTTTCACATACATTTGTATTTTAATATTGTTTTTGTTCTTACAAAATTGTATGCATATGTTTGGCATTATTATAATGTTATGTATGATTAGTCAACCCTATTTTAAGGGGTTGTTGTATGGAGAAGCCTCTAGAAAGGCACAAATGTTAAGGAAAAACAATATTTTAGTGGAGCATTCAGTATAGAAGGGTGACACTTGGATGGTTTGATTATCTCAAGGTAATAATGAAGGCTTGCTTACTGGATCACCCCACATATAGGAAATTTTAGATTATTCATTTATATTTTAGTCCATATAAAGTGTAAAGCAAGCCTATAAAAGGAGGCCTCCTATCCATTGGCAATAATTCATTGTGGAGAAATTGCGTAGACACTTGTATTTGGGGTTGAAGATAAAATTGCAGGTTTGAAGCTTGATTCTGGAAAAATATTCAGGGTTGATTTGCACCCAAGGTCATCATCATTTCATTTCAGATTTATTCCTTCTTTGTTGGGCATCATATTGTATTGTTATAGTGGGCTAATGCTAGTTGTTGAGGGGCTAAAAGAGAGATGTGTTGACCTTCTTCCCGACTGTTTAAGTTATCAGATTTCAAAATTATTATTCAAGGCTATTTATTCAATAGAAAGTTGTTTTCTTTTGCTTCCTATGCCTAAATTGATATCTTAAGCTTCACTTGGATGATTGATGATTGTTTTAGTGTATCTATTGAGCATCTTAGTTTGGTTGTAAAAAAAAATTATGGATATGTTAGACCGATAGATAAGATAAAATAAGAAAATATAACATAAATTTATTAATGTCCAACAAATGACTACTGAAGTAGGTCAATGAGACTGTTTTAGGTATAATGATGTCCGTACAAAGTGGGAATTCCAAAGTGACTCCTATATAAAAGAAAGAGACCAGAAGTAAAAATCACAATCAAATCTAAAAAACTAGAGGGCCAACTCCAGAGAGTAGGGAGGTGATCTTCTAGGAAACCTTCTATGCCCTCTAAATGCTCCAAGCAGTAAAAGTTCCTTTCACATTCACAATGGTTGGGTAAACAGTCAGTCTGTAAATTTATACTCTATGGGTATGACCTCTATTGTTTTGCATCCATAGCAACTTGCAGGGTTAGAAACAGTCAGACAAAAACTTCATGTAAGGGATATGGTGGTAGACGTATTATTATTATAGGCTCACCAGATGAGGAGCCTTCAAAGCTCAAATAAAGAAGAACAAAACCGAATCTGCATCAAATATGTCAAACATTCACACAACTAGGACTCCAAAGTCGTACATGTTTCTTGCTTGACAAATATTCTACAAATATTTATGAGTAAGATCCACTATATTTATGGATACATTTGCAGAAACAATTTTTGTACCATGCAATTAGCCTACTTGACAAATCTCCAATTTTTTTTACAAAAATATAAATCTTTGAATATTATTTTCTGCAAATATTTATGAGTATATGTACCATGCAGTTAGCATGCTTGACAAATCTCCATTTTTTCTAAAAAATATAAAATCTTTCGTTTGAATGTTACTAAACTCAGGTGTGGGAAGATTACAAGAAATGGGATTGGAAAAAGGATGGGGAGACAATGCAGAGAATGTCTTGGATATGATTCATTTGTTGTTAGAGATCCTTCAAGCACCTGATCCATCGACTTTGGAAATGTTTCTAGGAAGGATTCCTATGTTTTTTAATTTTGTGATTATTTCTCCTCGTGGTTATTTTGACATTGTTGATGTTGAGGTATATGTTGTATAAATCCTTTATAGTATACTTTAATTTATATTCTAGTGTTCATCTTATTTCATGGCTTACACTTTGCACTGTATTTTCTTTTGTTTTCAGAAAATGAACTCAATATTGATGGTAATAAGTAAGAATTGAAGAAAGAGGAGAAAAATAACACTGGAGCGACAAATGAAAAAAGAGAGAGAGAAGAGAACCAGTCTAGTGATACCCTTAGAGCCAATATCCCGCATAAGACACACATAGAGACCAATGGTCAAGTCTTCAAAGTTGGTGAATTCACCTGCAATGCCTTGGAAACACATAGATAATGTTTTGAAGTAATGAAACAACATTTAATGTGTAAATTTTAGTCCAGGCAATATTAAGTTGGAAAATCATATTGTATTACTTGACATTTCATATAATATAATTTATGTGGTTGAAGTTATTTATAGTTGCACTTGATATTGTTTAGTATAGTAATTAACATATGTAACTTTGCGTTTTTATATTACATAAACATGCACATTGTATGATTTTTTTTTTTAATTTAGTCGCAAAATCATACTAATTAATTTATGTTGATTAATAATGAACACATAAAATCAATCTAAAACTACTAAATTAGTAGTTTATATTGACTAATGATGAACAAAAATAAAATGAATATACGACTAAATTATTTGTTTATAATGATTATTACTGAAAGTAAATGAAATGAATATAAACTACTAAATTAGTTGTTTATATAATGAATATTAAACTACTAAAAAAAGATAAATGACTATTGCAAATGATAAATTTATGATTACAAATGACAACTAAATTTTGCATATATACGACTATTAGTAACTAATTTACAATGTCTTATAACACGACCAAAATTTAGTCATATTTCTTTGGTCATTAATTGGTTTCAAATGATAACTAAAATTTGCATATATATGACTATTTGTAGCTAATTTACAGTATCTTATAACATGACCAACATTTTTTGTCATATTTCTTTGGCTATTAATTGGTTTTCTTGTGTGATCATATAATCATATACTTTGTTGTATATTTGGTCATTAATTGTGGCAATTAATGACTAAATAAATGACTAAATTTATGACCAAATTTATGACTAAATATATTACTAGATGATGAAATTGAGACAACAAATTAATGACTAAGCTAAAAATGACTAAAATTTTGTCGTGTTATAAGATACTGTAAATTAGCTACTACTGATCATCGACTAAAAAATTGTCATTTATATGCAAAATTTAGTCATTTTTTTAGTAAATAATTAGTCATTTTGTGCTAGTGTATAATCACCCCAAGATGGAAGGCACTCTCCATGTAACAACTCCGAGTTAAAAGTTCATGTAATAAAGTTAATAAAGGAAAAATAAGACCAAGGTCATGGGATAGGTATTCCAAGTTGAATGTTGGGAAAAATATCCTAGTGGGCATCACTTGTTGTGTATTGTAGCTAAGGGGAAATTGGAAAAGACGATGGCAAAGGCTTTGAAAAGGAAAAAAGGCATTGTCTGTATTTTATTTATGAAAATAAAGGAAAATAGGAGAAAAATGAGTTGAAAACTCACAGGGGTGATTGGATGAAATAAAGATAGATCAAAGACTTAAAAAATTATCCTCTTTGAGGGGGAAGACTCCTTTACATTACATAAATGAAAAATTCTTGGATGATACAAATGACAAGACTTCCTTTGTATATATAGGAGTCTAAGGGGTCACAAAATAGTCATAGCCTACATAACAATAATAATGTAAGGGAACAACAATAACAATAGTGGGCTTCTATGGGGCACAACAATAACAATATGAGGGCTACATGGGCACAACAACAACAATAATGGGGCTACAATAACAATAAAAATAAGGGGGCTACATTAGCATTATAGGGACCTAACATGCCCATCTCCTTCAAAAAAGTGTTTTCTTCAATTCTTGAATAGTTCTGGATGCTTCTGTATAAAATTCTCATCCTCCCATGTGGAATCTTCAGTGGATAAGTTCTTCCACTTAATGAGATACTTTGAAATTTATCGACTATGTAGCTTTCAAGTTCTTGTTTTCGTGACTACTTCAGGCCCAAATATGATTTTTCCTTCTTCGTCAAGTTCTAGCAACTTTGTTTGAACTGGAAGATTTTCATCGATAACCTTATTTAAGCATGAAACATGGAAAATTGGGTGTACTCGGGAAGATGCAGGCAACTCCAATTTGAATCCCATAGTAACAATATTTTGCAACACCTTGTAAGGACCGTAGTACTTGGGTGATAGTTTATTATCCTTCTTAGCTTGCTTGAGATACATTTATTTGTATGGTTATAGCCATAAAAATACCCAATCACTACATCAAAACTTCTTTCTCTATGATGTTGATCTACCTGTTGTTTCATTCGATTTTGAGCCTTAGTGAGGTTATCCTTTAAAAGTTGAAGAACTTGTTGATGCTCGATGTGATCTTATACTGCTTGAACCATAACATTTTTTCTTAAATAGGATGTGATGGATGGTGTATGATATCCATAAAGTGCCATAAATGGGGTCATTTTTGTTGCAGTGTGGAAGGAAGTGTTATACCGTCATTCAGCTAGAGATAACCACTTGACCCATTATGTTTGTTTATCAGATACAAAGCAACGAAGATATCCTTCCAAAAAAAAATTCACTATCTCAATTTTCCCATCAGATTGAGGATGATAAGATGAGATATGAGCTAATTGAGTACCGAGCTAATTGAGTACCAAGACAAGAAAATAATTCCGTCCAAAAATTTCTAGTGAAAATGGGATCTTTGTCACTTACTATAATCTTTGGGTTTCCATGAATATTTTGAATTGTTTCCATAAATGAAGTAGCAACTATACTGGCTTTAAAAGGATGAGATAATGCACAAAAGTGTGCATACTTGGTAAATCTATCAACTACCACCATGATGACACTCTTTCCTTCAGACTTGGGAAAACCTATGATAAAATCCATTGAGATCTCCTCCCAATGCTGACTTGGAATGGCTAAAGGTTATAGCAGACCTGGTTTCTTAATTGTCTCAACTTTATTTTGTTGGCAAACCAAACATTCTGCCACAAACTTCTGAATATCAGATTTAAAGCCATCCCAAAAAAATCCTTCTTGGTCCTATGGTAAGTTTTTAAAAATCTTGAGTTCCCTCCTAATGGAGAGGTGTGCAATTCCAAAAGAACCTTTTTTTTGAGTTGGGAGTTCTTACAAAGATATATGTGATATTTGTACCATAATGAATCATTTTTCCAGCTAAATGTATCAAATGTACTAGGATCTTGCTACAAATTTTGAATGAGTGACCACACCTCTTCATCATTCTTTCATTAATTCCTTGCTTTGGTTATCCACTCAGGTTGGATAATAGAAATGGCACAAAGCAATGCTTCCACATCCTCATCCTTTCTTGAGAGCTCATCTACAACAACATTTTGCTTCCCTTTTTGGTAGATGATTTCAAAGTCATAACCCAACATATTTGTCACCCATTTTTTCTTCTCTTCTGAAGATAATCATTGTTCCAAAAAGTATTTAAGACTATCATTATTTGTTTTTACCTTGAAGTGTGTTCCCATTAGGTAAGGTCGCCATTTCTTTAGTGCATGTAGTATTGTTAGCATTTCCTTCTCATAAATAGGTTTGTGTAAATATTTTCCTTTGATTGGACAACTTTCAAAAGAAATGGGTCTTCCTTCTTGCAATAAAACAACACCAATTCCATTTCCTGAGGCATCACATTCCACAATAATTTTTTTTTGTGAAGTCTGGCATAGCTAAGACTGGTGCTTGGAACATTTCCTCTTTAAGATGTTCAAAGGCCTTTGTTTCTTCTGGAGTCCAATAAAATGCCTCTTTCTTTAGTAATGATGTTAGAGGTGCTGATATTCTTCCATAATTCTTAACAAACTTGTGATAATACCCTGTCAACCCAAGAAAACCTCGAAGATGCTTTATGGTTGTGGGGATTTTCCATTCCTTAATGGATTTAATTTTGTTAGTGTCTACCTTAACACCCTCATGAGATACAATATGACCCAAATATTCCACCTCTTGTACTTCAAAGAAACATTTGGAGGTTTTTGCATATAAGTGTTACTCCTCCAGCAGTTTGAGCACCATGTCAACATGTTGAACATGATCCTTCCAAGACTTGTTGTAGATTAGTATATCATCAAAAAATACTAACGCAAATTTTCTAAGGAAGGGTTTGAAAATGGAATTCATCAAACCATGAAATGTGGAAGGTGCATTAGTAAGGCCAAAAGGCATGACCAAAAATTCATAATGACCATCATGAGTTTTGAATGTTGTTTTTAGAATGTCTTCAGTATTGATTCTAATTTGATGATATCCTAAATGGAGATCCAGCTTGGTGAAATAAATTGCTCCATGTAATTCATCTAATAATTCATCAATGACAGGAATGGGAAATTTATTTTCAATAGTGATCCTATTGATCTCCCTATAATATAGACAGATACGCCATGATCCATCCTTCTTATGCACCAATACTACTGGAGCAGATAAAGAACTTTGAACACGTTGAATTATACCAACCTCTAGCATTCCTGCAACCATATGTTTAATTTCACTCTTTTGGCCATAAGGATATCTGTAAGGCCTGATGTTTGGATGAACACTTCCTGGAATCAAATGAATAGCATGATCATGTTCATGAATATGTGGGAGACCTTTGGGAGTCTCAAACACATTGGAATGATTGTCCAAGACTTTTTAGATATCTAAAGAAATAGATGATTTCGATGTTTGAACCTCTAGTGAGCATAATTGTGCAATTACGCCCCGTTGTTATTTCTTCATAAGCTTTTTCATGCCATTAGAGCTGAGTATATTTAATGGTTTCCCTATGATACCCATTAATTCAAATTCCTTTCCTTCCCAAAAAAAATTCAAGAAAAATTCTTGAAAATTGAAAGCTATCGTCCCCAAAGATTGTAGCCATTGGACTCCTAGTGCAACATCAACACCACCCGTTGGAATAGAAAGCATTGGACTATTCAATACATATTCCCCCATGGTTAGCTTGATATTATGGGACTTTCCATAGAAATTTATGGTTCCTCCATTTGCAACCATCACTTGACACTCTGGTGCTAGATATAGGAAGCAATTCAATTCCTTGGCTATCTTACAATGAATAAAATTCTAGGTACTACCCGAATCAATCAACACTATTACCTTTTTCTTCTTGATATATACTCCTATATTGGGAGTTTGAGGAGTGGTAATTCCTACTAATTCATTACAAGATATGGTCAGATTCATTTCTTCTTTCTTAGGGTTAGTTCCTGGTGTATATCCTCCTCTTTTGATGTTTCTTGTTCCTTTTCTTCCTCTGCTTCAAAATCTATATAAAATAATTTCTTCTCAGCACACTTATGACCTTTAATGTATTTTCTATCACAATTGTAACAAAACCCTTTTGCTATTTTTTCCCTCCAATTTTTGTGGTGTCAACCTTGTAGGTTGTGGAAGACTAGGAGCAGCAACACTTCCATCTTTATTGTTGTGAGTGCTAGACTTCCGTGTTGCCATAATTTTCCTTTCAACTTTTCTTGCCCCCCTAAATGCCTTCTCCAATGAATCAGGTTCCCAAAGGTGAACCTCATGTTCAATGTTATATTTTAAATTCCCTATGAAGACGTCAATCCTATGCTCCTCTAAAATATCAATTACCCAAATATTCAATTTTTGGAAGTCTTCAATGTGCTCCACCATTGAACCCTTTTGTTTGAGATTTATCAATTGGCTAAAGAAGGTGTTTCTCTTTGTATCTTCATAATGTGTTATCATTTACCCTGTAAAAATTGACCAGGTGACAAGTGGTTTACAAGAAAAAAGCCATCTATACCATACAACTGACTCAGTTCTAAATATAAAGATGAAATGTGTACCTTTTGTGAGGTTTGCACATCTTGTAAATCAAAATATTGCTCCATATGTAGTATCATGTTACTAGATCCTTTCCATCAAAATTCCTCATATATATATTTGGAATGTGGTGGTTCTTAAACTCCACATTGGAGTCTCTAAAATCATAATTAATATTCCTTTTATCCTCATCATGATTTTCATGGATTACCTTGTCACCATTGGGAAGCCTTTCTTGCAACAACTTTGTCAACCCTTCCAACTTGAAATTCATCACATCCATGTATGCTTTAAAAAAATCCATGTTGCCTTCTATACCATACATTTCCCCTTTTATTCCATCCATGTCATCTTTGGTTTCTCTTTGTGAGAACGAAATTTGTTGCAGTTGGTCCCGTAACTTTGATATATCATGTTGCAATTCTTCTTCTTCATGTGTCATAGTATATATTTTTGAGGGCTTAATGGCTGTAGAATTATTTTTTTTGGGAATTTTAGAACCAAATACTAATATCTATGCTTCAATATGCCCTTTGAATTACTTCAAACTGACTTTTCAAACAAACATTATGCACAATTAAAAAATACACACCTTTTTCCTGCTTTTTAGGAGCTCGATCTTGAAATGGTTGTACTTCTATAATTTCGGATCTCCAAGGTATGAAATTCAGTCCTATGTTATCCCAATGAATATCCTTTCCAATGCCATAAGTCAGACCAATATTTCATTCTTTAAAAATAGTTATGTCAGATATCCCACGATGAGCTGATTATGAACGTGTTTAGTAGAGAGAATTCGCACGGTATGCCACATGTCACTTTTTCAACATTAAGACGTGAATTTTCTACAGATGAAATCAAATTATGTGATCTTTCAACTGCTTTTTACAAAATTTAATTTTGGTCCCTGAAACGAAAGTTATGACAATTTTCCCTAGGTCACTTGTTTGAGACTGAATTCTGAAGCATGAAAAAACCATAACTTATTCAGACCATACATATGAAAATATAGCTAACCGAGATCTCACATTCCAGCACAAATTTCACCAAGATTTCGGCTCCACATGGTTGCAATTTCATATTCTGAATATTTGTAAAAAAACGTTATAGTGAAAATTCCACAATGACTTGTTTGAAGCAACAAAACCCTAGAATCCAAAGCTTTGATATCAAATGTTATGCAACCAACTCACAAATAGATAGATAAACGACTTAAAAATTATACTCTTCAATGGGGAAGCCTCCTTTACATTACATAAATGAATAATTCTTAGATGATACAAATTACAATACCTCCTTTGTATATATAGGAGTCTAAGGGGTCACAATATAATCAGAGCCTTCATAACAATAATAATGTAAGGGCACAATTATAACAATAGTGGGCTTCTATGGGGCACAACAATAACAATATGGGAGCTACATGGGAAAAAAAATAACAATAATGGGGCTACAATAATAAAAGAAAAAGGGGGCTACACTAGTATTATAAGTACCTAACATTGCATGTATGGTTTCTTTGTTGTCATTGGCATGGGTATTTCCAAGTTTCAACAATGGTTTTAGACTTTCCAAACCATTTTAGGATATCCATGGTGTGATGGGATTCTTTCTTGGTTGAGCTTTGGATTTATGGAAGGTTTTGGATCCGGGTGAGGTGGTCTCAGGAAAATCCCAAGGGTTGTGGGTGGAGATGGTTTTCTCCTGGAATCCCTTGATAGGTGGGTGGAGATAGGAAAATTCCTCAAGGGATGGTGAAGGAATTCTGAGGAATCCAAGCTTAACCTAGTTTTGTGATCTCGAGACCGGTTTAGGTGAGATCACGGTATGGTGAGGGAGGAGGTGGTTTAACCTCTGGATTCCATTGGTTTTTTATGGATTGGTTTATCCCATGAGATCCCACATTCGTGCTTGGAATATAGCATGGGGGTGACTGGCCAAAAGAAATATTTGGTTCAGTCAATCTATGGTAAGGTGGTATGTGGAAGTCCCTAACTTGGTTGGCTTTTGTATATGGTTAATAAGAGCTAAGTTTCTCTTGTCTTTTATGGGTAAATGTATTGGTTATTATGTGGATTTAATGCTTGTTCTATCATTTTTATCTACCTGGTTATATGTTGGTTATAAGCATGGTTATATGACAAATTTAAGTATGGATCTTATCACATTTTAATTAATGAATTTCTAGTTAATGAATGCATGACCTAATTGTTGTTATGACAACTATTGTGAGAAGACATTGGTCCTTCTTGTTAAAAATCAAATAAGTTTTAGATCCCTATGTTTAGATATGCATTCATGACCTATAGGTTGCATGGTTACCATGTGTTTGACAAACTTCTTGTCCTAGTTTGGAGAGGTCAAGTCAAGTCCTTGTTGAATTTCTTAGTTTAAAAGCTTTGTTTCTATGTTATTCATCATTTCTGGAATTTTTATTGAGTTTTGTGCAGAGGCTTGGCTCCTAGCCCTAAAAAAGTGGCTCGGAATTCGGGGTCACTAGCATAGAATTGACTGGAAAAGTCCATAGTCACTGGGAAGCAGGCCTATGGGAGTGATTGGAGGCTTACAGTCACTTAGAGGCCTTATCAAGGGAGTGACTAAGAGCCTAGGTTAGTGAAATAGAAAGTTAGCTCAGGGGTTGGACACCTGGAGGGGTTGGGTAGCTCCTGGAGGTCCTCAACACCTAAGGGAAGTTAGTAAGGTCTTAAGTTTTCAACTCCATTTCCTTAAGGTCATATAGGAGGTTGAGTCTTATCATAGTGACCCTCAGCTCATGTTTACCCTGGGAAAACTGGTGAAAGTGGGTAAATGTGGGAGGAGGCGGTTACATGGTGGTATCAGAGTGGGTTGCACTCTCTTTGGGTAAAATATGATGTTGTCAAGGTTATGGTTTTCATGCATGGGGTCATGGTATACAATTGGTATGGTCATGAATGATATTGTTATATTGATATGATTATGATTATATATGTATCATGCTAATGTGGACTGATTTTGCAAATGAGATAAGCCTCCCTTGAACGCCAATGAGGTATGGTTTTGATTTTAGTATCTATTTGGTTTATCTGACATGGCCTACTTGCAGGAAGAAGAGAATCAGAGATGACGAGCAAAATGGTAGACTATAGTTCTCGTGACTCTCCCTACAGATTAGTTGGGCAACAAGGAGATGAGTATTCTCCTGGTATAGCAGATACATTGAGGAGTTTGAGGGCAGAGATCAGAAGTTTCAAAGCATACAATGATAGATTGTTTAAGGCTTAGGAAAGACTTACAAGGGCTTAGGAAAAGCATGAAAAATTCAATGCAGTGATTCTTCAGAGCTGGTCATATTTGCAGAGATAGGGACAATTGAGGATCAATCAAGAGAAAGAAGAGAAAACTAATAGATCCTATGGTAGCGGGGCTTGGTTTAGATACAGGTTGCAGGATAAATAGGATACAATTAGAGTTGGCATATCACTGGATACACCTGATAGGAGGAATGGTATGTATGGGCATCATTCTAGTTCCTCATCCAAGAGACATTATCACCATCATGACCATCATCATCCTTATAGGAGGAGTGAGTACTTGCTTGAGGAGTTCAAGAAATTCAAGCCTCCTACATTCGATGGAGAGATGAAGAAGTCAGAAGATGCAAAGGCATGGTTGCTTGGGATGAAGAAATTCTTCAGATTACATAACTACTCAGAGAACATGAAAGCCAAAATAGCCACCTTCACTCTTAAAGGGAAAGCAAACATTTGGTGGGAAGATGTGAATAATTTCAAGGGTATTTAGGAAGAAGAGTTGATTTTGGATGAGTTTGAGAGACTCTTCAAGAAGAAGTACCTATCATAGAGGTACTATGATGACAAAGGTAAGGAGTTTTATGAGCTATAGAATGGTTTTATGACAAATGATGAGTCTACTAGCAGGTTCTTGGAGCTGTTTAGGTATGTGCCTTACCTCAAGGATGAGAAGGCTAAGATTCAGAGATTCATTAGTGGGTTTCCAACAACATATAGAGACCAGATTGAGTTTGATGAGCCTATATCATTGGAGGAGGCCATCTGGAAGTTGAAGCATTGTTATGAGTAGTCAAAGCGCAAAGTTGAGCCTAAGCATGATTTGAAGGGAAATGAGAAAGTTAAAGGGAAATGGTCACTGAAGCGGGGAAGACCTCAGGATGCAGGTGAGAAATAAAATGTTGCTCCTTACAAGAAGTTCAATGTAGTTGAGAAGGGACATGGGTCACAACCTGGAGAGAAACAAAATAGAGGTGATGGTAGGGTACCATTGCAGTGTTGGATATGTGGCAAAGATCATCGCAAGAAGGATTTTCCATTTTACCAGGGTGGAAGGCCTCAGATATATAACACTCAGGAGGCACAAATAGTTGGGGATGTTGGTCATAACATTCCTCGAATTTATGCAGTTGTGGACAACAAGCAGATAGATCACCAGGAATCCATTATTGAGATGGAAGGTAAGCTTTGTGGTTGAGTTATTTCTATTTTGATTAACCCTAGTTCTAAATATAGTTTTGTTAATCCTGACGTGGTGGATAAGTGTGGCTTGAGAAGAGAAGTGCATTCAGAGTCTTGGTTGGTGTAGTTGGCTACAAGTACTAAGACGAGAGTTCATCATTGGGTAAGAGCTTGAACATTTGAGCTGAATGGTATGCCTATAGCAGCACATCTTAATGTAATTCCATTGGGATCATATAGTATGCTTTTGGGTATGGATTGGTTGTACCTTCATAGGACCAAAGTAGATTTTTATGATAAGGCCATTAAGTGCCTAGATGATAATGGGGAAAATAGAATCTTGCAGGGAAAGAAGAAGCCTACATCAATTAGGATGGTCACAACTATACAGGCTAAGTGAAGTTACAGGAAAGGGTGTGTAATGTTTGCAGTTCATATTTCCAGTGAAAAGGGTAAGGATGTTGAGGATGAAGAAATCTTCAAGAGGTACCCTATATTATAGTAGTTTCAAGATCTGTTTCTAGTAGAGATTATAGGTTTTCCTCCCCACAGGGAAGTGGAATTTTCTATTGAGTTGGTACTAGGAGCAACACCAACATCAAAGGCACCTTACAAGATGAGCACAACCAGAGTTAGTAGAGTTGAAGTTGCAGCTGAAGGAAATGCTTGACAAGGGAAATATTAAGCCAAGCATATCGCCTTGGGATGTACCAATATTTTTCATGAAGAAGAAGGATGGTACTCTCAAATCGTGCATTGGTTATAGACAACTAAACAAGGTGACAATCAAGAATAGGTACTCGTTACCAAGGATCAATGACTTGTTTGACTAGTTGAAGGGAGTAATGATGTTCTTAAAGATTGATTTGAGATTAGGATACCATCATGTACATATAAAACAAGAGGAAATCTAAAAGACTACTTTCAGGACTAGGTATGGGAATTACGAGTTTTTTGTGGTTCCTTTTGGTTTGACTAATGCCCCATATACTTTTATGTGCTTGATGAATAGTGTATTGTGTCCTTATCTAGACAAGTTTGTGATTGTATTCATTGATGATATATTGATATATTATAAGAATGAGGAAGAACATGTCGAACATTTAGCAACAGTGTTGAGATTGCTAAGAGAGCATCATTGGTATGCCAAGATTAGCAAGTGAAGTTTCTTTTAGAAAAAGGTACATTACTTGGGACATGTTGTTTCCAAGGAAGGCATATCAATGGGTCTAGAAATGATAAGTGGGCATCTCATAAGAATGTGGATGAGGTCAGATCATTTATAGGGTTAGATGGTTACTATAGGAGGTTCATCAAGAACTTCTCATGTATTGCATATCCTATTACATCATTTCAAAGAAAATGTAAGAAATTTGAATGGTTAGAGGAATGTGCAACTAGTTTTGATCAGTTGAAGTAGTTGTTGACAAATTCTACAGTTCTTAATATTGCAGATGTGGATAAAGAGTTCATGGTGTGTACAAATTCTTGTGAAATAGGACTTGGTGGAGTCTTATTGCAAGAGGGACATGTGGTGTGCTATGAGTCCAGGAAACTGAATGAGCATGAGCAGAACTATGTGACTCATGATCTTGAGTTGGAAGCTATTACTCATGCCTTGAAGATGTGGAGGAATTATATTCTTGGCAGGAGATTCTTATTAATGAGTGATGACAGTGGGTTGAGATATATGTTTGGCCAACCAAATCTGAATGCTAGGCATGCTAGATGGTTAGCCACAATCAATGAGTTTGACTTCAAGATCAGATACATTAAGGGTAAGGAGAATAGGGTTGCAGATGCTCTCAATGGGAGAGTGTATATGAACCACATTGTAGCTATGAGCTCGTATGGGACAAATTTATAGGATCGGATATTACAGGAAGGACAACAGGATGACAGGTACATGGAACTTAGGCACAGGTTACATCAGGGTACATGTGATCAGGATGTGGATTATCATCTCACGATAGATGGTTTGGTGAGATTCAAAGACATGATCTATGTGCCAGATGACAGTGGGATCAAGAAGCTTATCTTGAGGGACTTTCATGTCAAGCCATATTTAGGTCACCTAGGATATCAGAAGGTGTTGACAATAGTGAATAAGTTCTACTATTGGTCGAATCTAAAGAAGGAAGTGGTAGAGTTTGTGGCTAGATGTTTGGATTGTTAGTAGATGAAATTAGAGCGTGAGCATCCAGGTGGGCTACTTCAACCTTTCCCAATTCCAAAATGGAAATGGGGGGTCATTTCCATGGATTTCATTATAGGTCTTCTGAGGACATCGAGGAAACATGATTCTATCATTATTGTGGTTGACAGGTTTATGCATCAGCAGGAGAAGTGGGAAGATTATCTTCCACTCGTTGAGTTTTCTTACAACAATGGGTGTCAAGAGTCATTAAGGATGAGTTCATTTGAGGAACTGTATGGGAAGAGTTGTAATACTCCTATTATTTGGAGTGATCTAGTGAACAAGGTATTGATATGGCCATACATGATGGTAGAAATGGAAGAATAAATCCAAGTTATCAAGAAGAATCTAAAGGCAACATAGGACAAATAGAAGAGTTATGCATATCAACATAGGGAATTTAAGGAGTTTCAGGTTGGGGAACAAGTGTATTTGTGCAACAAGCCCAAGAAAATCTCCTTGAGGATTGGATCATGTGTGAAGCTAACACCTCAGTATTGCAAGACTTTTGAGATCCTTGAGAGGATTGGACTAATGGCCTATTTACTTGCACTACCTCCGATAGTGAAAGTCCATGATGTTTTCCATGTTTCATTGCTTAAAAGATATGTAAAGGATGTTGATCATGTTATTTATTGGTCTATATTGTAGGTGGAACCAGAAGGAGAATTCTAGCCACAACCTCAGTGCATATTGCAATGGAAACAACTCATGCTCCAGAATAGAGAAATCGAGTAGGTTAAAGTGTAATGGAAGCACTTTAGGCATGATGAAGCTACATGGGAGATGAATAATTAGATGTGGGCTATGTATCCTTCATTATTTTCTGGTGGAGGCAAATGATATTTTGGTATATGTACATATTTATGTATGGTTGATATTGTAAATACCATAATGAGTTGTGTTATAAATCTCCAACCAATGGTATGGTTGTCAGGTTGTCATGTTTGTCATGATGGTTTTTCTTTTGAACAGGTTGTTCATTATAAATACTACAATCAGATGGGTTATAAAGCTCCATGGGTAGTATGTTTTAGTTTTTAGTGGTTTTGCTAGTTTTAGGTGTCATAGAACACCGAGGACAATGTTCCTTTAAGGGGGAGGGGTCTGTAATATCCTCGGGTTAAAATTTCATGTAATAAAGTTAATAAAGACAAAATAATACCAAGGTCATGGGGCACATATTCCAAGCTGAATGTTGGGAAAAATATCCTAGTGGGCATTTGTGGGCTCTAGTATTGTAGCAATAATGCTACAACTCCTGGAGCTTCCTATCTCTAATTTTATCAACCCGGTAGTTCGTACAAACTTGGAAGCGACGGTGCTGTATGCACAAGTACTAGCTCTTGTTGCAGCTGTCACTTGGTCAGCTGGCACAAGTCCGCTAGGGCTCAAGCCAACTTCTATAGGCTCACAGAAGAAGCTTTATGAGTGATGGATGAAAGCTAACTGAAAGAAGACTAATCTAGTTGCAGAAAGAAACTGAAAGCCAATAAAGCATGAAAACCCTAGTAAACCCTAATTTGACTAGACTAGACCCTAACTATGCAAAACTGTGAATGAAACTACTACCACTAATGCCATTACTTGCAGTGAACTGAAATACATGCATCTAAGCTACTTGCATCTGAAAATACATGTTTCTGTATTTTTTTATTAAGTGGTTGGATTTATTGTGATGATGCTTTTGATTAGGGTTTGGTTGTGCAGGAGCGGTTGGAATGGAAGGAAAGCATGGGCAAGGTCAGGATGGCTAGGGGAGGTCCCAGAGGGTCTCCAGCATCAGTCCACAGAAGCCTACCATGTTTGGATGCTCAGCAACCGAGTTTGTAGGTTTCTACAGGAAGTCTGCAGGGGATCCTATAGGAAACTCAGGGGTTTCTACAGGAAGTTTGTGCAATTCTACAGGATGTTTGACCGTGGAGGTTTTGGGAGATGGTGGAGTGTTGGAGTGGTGTGGAAGGATAGGTGAGATGGAGATGGAGCTGGTGATGGCTCAGGAGCAGAGGAATCAGATGGAGGAAGAGTGCATGCAGTGGTTTGATGGTTGGAAGGATGGGATCAACGAAAGTGTAAGTAAATGGAGCTAAGTGATCAATGGATGAGTTGGAGGGTAGATGAGTTGGACAAAGGCTGAGTAGGTGGATTGAGGAGAGATCAAGAAGAAGAAAAAGAAAGTGGAATGATATGGAGCAGCGTAAATGAAACAAATGACTTATGCACCAAAAACAAGAATTCATTAACCTATGATAACTGTACCATGAAACCTATGAGCAGCAATGGAAAACCAAGAAATGAAACTTATGCGTGGAAGTGGAATGTAGAAGTATGGTTCAATGTCAACAGTGCATGGATGGATCTTCAACGAGAATGTCTATGTTGCAGCTTGCATGGAAATGAGAAGAACTGCGTTTCTTTTTGGTGGTTGGTTATGGACTGCACCCCAATCCCTAACAGAGATGGCAGTGAGCCTTAACAACCTTTTGCTGGAGCTCCAATAGATTATTTCTATCCTCTTCTAACCTAAGCAACTGGAAACAAATTCACCATAAACTAATCCTATCTAAGCTCATGAAAAAGACTAAATTAACAAACTGTAAATTCGAATTGCATGTGAAAGTAAAAACTCAAAGTGCTGGAACGAAATGCAAACACATTACAACACCGAGGAGATCTATTGCTCTCAGGTTGGGCCCTAACCTGAGAGCTATAGCTCCCTTTAGAAACTTAGAATGAGATCAAAATCTGTCTGCCTTTATTCATAAACGAAAGTTTGATGACATGCCAAAATGGCTTACAAAAGGAACAAGAACCGAGCTGTAGCTCGTACTTCCAAATTACAAGAGTAATACAAAAGTTCAAAAAGCTTCTATCCAAGGCTACGGCCTCAGTATTTATGCCAAATGATCATCCAACAGGTGTCCTTGATTTTAGGAGCTTGGCTATCTAACTGAAGTTTAAACTGCTGATCCTGTAGGACAGTCATAACTGTTGTTCCTGTAGAACAGTTATAACTGTTGTTCCTGTAGAACAGTTGGCTGCTTCTAAGCTCGGTGGGGAGATGGATTGGAGCTCGGAGCTATGGTGGGAATCATGAGGAAGGTCCCCAAGACCGTGGACATCCTCTCCTAAAAACCAGCAGTGCCACCTCATTGTCTCCTTGTCTCCTTTCTCGTGGTCTTTTCTCCCTTTTAATGCCAAAAACCTGAAAGCATCATGCATTAGTCACGTAGATAGAATGCCTACCCTTCTTCCTACAAACAACACGAATAAACCAAGAAATGAATGCATAAGCAATAAAAAATGAATGGTTTGAGCAGAGCAAGTAGGCCAAATGAGCCCAAATTGTACCAAAAATTGGGGCTCATCATCACCCCCTAGCTAAACTATTTGCTCATCCTTGAGCAACTTTGCCCTGGCTCCTCGTCTTTGGCCGAGAACTAGAGCCCGGAGCATGCTTTTCCTCTCCTGTTTTTGGTGGCCTTGCCTTTTCTACCGAGGGTGGCGCTTCGTCCTTTCCCGTTTTTGGTGGCCTTGCCTTTTCTACCCCTGGTGGTGACGAAGGTGATGCTTCTCCCCCCTTTCCTATTTCCTTGAGCCGGGCTTCGGAAGGCGACTGGCCTATTTTTCGTGTCCAGGAAGTTATTTTTGGGCTTCCCTTCTCAGGGGTGGCTGATGTTTTAGAGGGGGTTCTTGCACTGGGTGAAGTAGGGACATCCCCTAAAATGGTTTGGCTGCTGGGTGGAGGCTGTGGCTTGCCCGTGGTCATCCTCTTGCTTCTCCTGGCTTCAGATGGTAGAGGGGTCTCCCTCTCCCTTTTCTCCTTCGGTTTTGGAGGTGTACTGAGGGTGGCCAGCGCCGCTGCTGCCTCCTTTTCGAGAATGCCAGCCTTCTCTTTCTTGTGTTTTTCTCTCTCAGAGCTCCTTGTAGAGGGCCCCTCCTTTTCATATTTCGGGCTTCCTGTGGAAGACCCTGCTTTGCCCACTTTCGGGCTTCCTGTAGAAGGCCCTCTCTCTGTCTTCAGACTTCCTGTAGGAGGTTGTTTCTCAATGACTTTCGGGCTTCTTGTAGAAGCCCCTTTTTCCAATTTCGGGCTTCCTGTAGAAGCCCTTGTCTCTGTCCTCGAGCTTCCTGTAGAAGCCTGTTTTTGCAATTTCGGGCTTCCTGTAGAAGCCTTTGTCTCTGTTTTTGGGATTCCTGTAGAAGCCTGTTCTCCAACGATTTTCGGGCTTCCTGTAGAAGCCTGCTTCTCAATGATCTTCGGGATTCCTGTAGAAGCCTTTGTTTTTGTTTTTGGGCTTCCTGTAGAAGCCTTTGTTTGTGTTTTCGGGCTTCCTGTAGAAGCCTGTTTTTGCTTTCCTGTAGACACAGGTGTCTCCACCTCTGCTTGCTTGCCTGCCTGAGTTTTACTTTTTACTTTGGTTGCAGGTGCTGTTGAGGTACTTGGGCTGACGTGGACCACCTCAGCTTTGTCCATTCTGCTCTTCATCCTCTTTTCCCTTGTTGACAGGATAGGTGTGCCACCTTTTTCTTTGTCCTCCTTTCCCTCATGCTTCTTCCTTTGTTCTCCCTTCTGTACTATTGTCGGGGTCTCTTGGCCTTCTTCTCTCTGTTCCTCGGCCACTGCTTCGTGTTCCTCACTGCTGGAGGAACCCGTTTCTTCGATCAACATTTTAATGTCCCCATCTTTTGTCAAATTCCGGAAGGATTCCCATGAGAGGGGGACCTTATATGAGTGCAATGCATCTTCCACAAGAAGCTTGATCAACCCATGGTGGGCTATCTGATCTGGTATTCCCTCTTTCAGCTTTGTAGCACACTCCATTAGAGACTGCAGGAGGTAATAAGGGATGCTCAGTTTTTGTTCTACAGGAAGGTCAATTCGGTGCCTCAATTCAGTGAGCAGCCGAAGGTGATATGCATACACGATGCTGAAACGACCTTCACAAGCAATATATTTCATGATTTGCAAACTGACTTCATTCCAAGGTGGCAACAGGCTTGTTCTTCGCACCCCATTTTTGTCCTCCGAGAATTCTTCCTCAGGTGGAAAGAGTTCTTTCTTTGCCTACTGACTCAGCTTTCTCTCCTCTTTATCCCACGGCAGACCCATAGGAAGTTCTGTGATCCGACTGATATGTTCTGGGGTGAGCTTGAGGCTTAGACCTCTGAAGTTCACTGTGGCCAGTGTCTGGGATTTAGGCTTCAGAGCCTGCAAGAATTCTTCGGCCACTTCATCATCGTAACCCTGCAGCTTATCACAAAAATGCATCCATTGTGCTCTGGTGAAGAGCTCTACCACTGCCGGGTTTCTTCTTAGTTTAGTTGAATCAGTGGGTTCCCGTCTTATAAACCCACCCGTCATGATGAACACGGTTGTTTTAATTAAAGGTGGCAAATGCAAAAGAGATTTGGTCTATTAAGGCAGAGCATGCATATAATCCACAAAATTCAACACAGTCCACCTAAACTGACATCCTGTAGAACGACAGCATAGGCACAGCAAACAACAATTCCACCAATATCTTTATGACCCGACTGTAGACGATGGTCTTGCCACTTCTACTAACCAGTTGCATGAAGAGTTCAGGGTTACCTCTTTAATTGGCCACCTTTTTCGTGAGGCACCCGCTTTCCTGTAGATGACTGTGTTCCTGTAGACTGTGTTCCTGTAGACTGCGTTCCTGTAGACTGCGTTCCTGTAGAACTGCGTTCCTGTAGAAGCAGTGTGCAATTTTCGGGGAGGACTGTAGTTGGCCCGCGCTCGAGGTGTGCTTTACCGGCGTTCTGGTAGCCAACAGCTCGGCGTATCAAAGTGCAGAGGAGATCAGAATAGCCACCCGAGTTTGAAGTGTTGGATGATAAATGCATGCCCATGATCTAGCCGATTAGATTTTGAATCGGCGCAATCCATGCCGCGGGGGATGAGCTGTCCCTGCTGGACCGTTGGGCGACGTCATCCATCATCCGCCTGCGTATTCACTTGCTGCCGCATCCATTCCCACAGATTTGCCACCGCCTTTTCCTGTTAAACTCATGCTCTGACGAGAGTGTTCTCACGTGCGTGCCGTTCATTCTCCTTGTCGTGGCCGCCACCCAAACATCCAATTACACTTTAACTAGCCGACGTGGCCAATCGACTGGCCATACGGCCGCTCAACCATTCAATTTTACGCTTTGCAAACAATTTCAAGGTAAGATTCATGCGATTTGATGGAAGGAAGGGTTGAGACACTTACCTGCGTGGCTGCACACGATTTTTCCAGTTCTTGGACGATGGTGAGTGGATCTACCTGCTGCATGCGACTTACATAGACCCGGAGGCTCGTGGTTACAGGCTGCCAACGATGGAGTGGATGTTTTGCTTGCATGCGCCCGCGTTTCATTTCAGATGGCGGTGCTGTGAATGGTATCCACTCGAGCAGGTTGAACTGTTACAGGATTCCCGCGAGGTGTCTCGTAACAGTCCTTTCTCCTTGGGTGCATGCTGCACGATGGAGGTTCTGGCGTTTCAATCACATTCCCGGAGCTCTTGATGCCTGCGGTATGAGATCCAGCATTTGTTTAACTTTGAAAATGGCCTTTCCCGCGAGAACTCATCGATCTTCTTTGTTGGTGCAGGGAACTTGGTCGCATGATGACAAGGATGGTGGAGCAAGGTGACAACAATGTGCAAGGGTGCCAACAGAGGCTTGCATGCATCCAAACCAATCCATAGTCGCTAAATCTCCTTTCAAGATGAATTCTGGCCGTCCAAAACTCCTACAAGAAGTTTCCTGTAGAACACAGAGCTTCCTGTAGAAAGTTCGGCCTTCCTGTAGAAAGTCTGCACTTTCCTGTAGAAAATCCGCGCCTTCCTGTAGAAAGACTACATCTTCCTGTAGAAAGACAGCATCTTCCTGTAGAAGATTCAAACCATGATAAAATTGCACATACCTTGAAAAAAACATGGGTACTCTTGGAGGAGGTGCTGGTGAGGTTCCTTGACAGCATGATAAGGACCCTTGGCTTTGAGTTGAAGGGCTTCCTCTTCTCCATAGAGCATCTGCAACCTGCATGCAATTTTACCATATTTTGCTTATTGTGTTTTCTTTTTTTTTCTTTTTTCTTTTTTTTTTGAAAGATAACAGGGGCGCCTCAAAGAGGTTTTCACCCGTGCCATCTGCCCTGAGCGCCTCAGAGAGGTTTTCACTCAAGGATCTTTTTCAACCTTTTCTCTTTTTTTTTTTGAAAGACAATAGGGGCGCCTCAATGAGGTTTTCACCCCTACTACCTGCCTTGGGCGCCTCAGAGAGGTTTTCACCCAAGGATCTTTATTTATTTTTTCTTCTTTTTTTTTCTTTTTTTTTCTTTTTATTTCTTTTTTCCATTTTTTTTCATTTTTTTCTTCAGGGTATGCCAAAAGCAGAGGCAGAACCCTTCTCTATGACCAATACAGATTTCTCCATAGTTTTGATGAACTCTTGTCTTGAGAGAGGTCTCCTGTAGATCTTCAAACGATGCCCATTGACAAGCATGGGAATGGCTTCCTCATCAATGGTTCGGATGAGGACAGATCCATTGTCATGGCATTTCTCCACTGCATATGGTCCTAGCCATCTGGTTCTTAGCTTCCCCTTGAAATCTTTGTATCTTGAGTCATACAACAAAGCCCAATCTCCCGGCTGAAATTGCTTGTCATGGAGATGTTGGTCATGCCACACCTTTCTCTGAAGTTGAACCACTTCTGAGTGAAGGAGGGCCTGCATTCGGTGCTCATCCAGGCCATTCAGCTGCAGTAGCCTTTCTTGTTGTGCATGGCTGAGATCTAGGTCTAGCTGAGCTGCCATCCTCAAAGTGTTGTACTCAAACTCAATGGACAGCAAAGCTCTCTTCCCATAGACCAGCTCATACGGTGTGAAGCCGGTGGTGGTCTTGCAAGTGGTGTTGTAAGCCCATGTGGCTTCAACCAGGCGATCTGCCTAGTCCTTTCTGCTGCTGATCACCACTTTAGTCAAGATCCCTTCTAATGCTCTATTGGTGACTTCCACCTGCCCATTTGCTTGAGGGTGATAAGGGGTGGAAGTCCTATGCTTGATCTTGTGATGAGCTAGGAGATCTTCAACCAGGTTGGAGGTGAACTGGCTCCCTTGATCGGTGACCAGCTCTCTTGGATAGCCAAACTTATAGAAGATGTTCTCTCGTAGGAACTCGGCCACCTTTTCTTCTGTTGCTGCTTTGATTGCTTTGGTCTCTACCCACTTTGTCAAATAGTCAGTACACACAATGATGTAAGTCCTTTGCCTCGAAGAGGGGTTGATTGGGCCCACAAAGTCCATGCCCCACTTCTCAAATGGCTCAAGAGTCACTTGAGGTTGGAGAGGCATCTCATCCCTTTGGGTCGGTTTCCCCATTCTTTGGCATTGGTCACACTGACTGACATATCTTCTAACATCTTGATGAAGTGTGGGCCAATAGTAGCCCGCCTGCAGGATCTTGAAGGCAGTTCTCTTTGCTGCAAAATGTCCTCCACAAGGCCCATCATGACAAGTGAGGAGGATATCAAAGACTTCCTCCTCCCTTACACAACGCCTTAAGATCTGATCGGGGCTAAGCTTGAACAGATTTCCCCCGATCCAAGTGAATGAGGCACTTTTTCTGATGATTCTGCTCTTCTCTCTGGAAGATAGGTGTGGAGGGAACTGTGTTGAAACAAGATAGTTTGCTATATCAGCAAACCATGGAGAGAGTACTGAAATAGCAAACAGATGTTCATCAGGCATCTGGTCGTCCACTGTTCCATCCTCATCTGCAGACAAATCCAATCTAGATAAAAAGTCAGCAACAACATTTTCTCTACCTGGTTTGTCAACAATGGTCAAATCAAACTGCTGCAATAAAAGTAACCATCTAATAATACGAGCATTCACATCTGGTTTATTCATTAAATATCTAATAGCAGCATGGTCAGTATGTACAAAGGTCTGGTAACCAGTAATATAATGTCGGAACTTGTTTAATGCATGGACCACAGCCAAGAATTCTTTCTCGGTTACAGTGTAATTCAGCTCAGCTTTGGACAAGTTTTTGCTAACAAAGTAAATGGCATATGGAAGTTTATGCTCAACTTGTCCTAAAGCTGCACCTATGGCTTTGTTCGAGGCATCAGTGTGGATGTGGAAAGGTAGGGCCCAGTTTGGACCTCTCAGGATTGGGGCTGACACCAACTTGTCCTTCAATTCATTTAAAGCCCTCTGACAATCGTTAGTCCAATTAAACTCCACATCTTTTGCCAACAGGCCAAACAATGGCGAGGCTAGCTTGCTGAAATCTTTAATGAATCTCCGGTAGTATCCTGCTAATCCCAAGAAACTCCGGACATCCCTGACCTTTTGAGGAGGTGGAACCCTCTTGATGAGAGCAATTTTGTTAGGATCCACCTGCAATCCTTGGCAAGAAATGGTATGGCCTAGCACGGTCCCTTTAGTCATTAGGAATTCACATTTTTCAGGACTAAGGGACAAGTTCATCTCGGTGCATTTGGTTAGGACTTTTCCCAGGTTGGACAATGCTTCCTGGAAGTTGGCCCCATAAGGAGTAAAGTCATCCATATAGATTTCTACTGCATCATGGACCAGCTCCGAGAAGATGCTCAAGACAGCTCTCTGAAAGGTAGCAGGAGCATTGCATAGCCCAAAGGGAAGGACTCAATAGGCAAAGGTACCCCAAGGACAAGTGAAGGTGGTCTTATCTTGGTCTTCCGGGCGGATTTGGATTTGGTTGTACCCGCTAAACCCATCCAGGAAAGAGAAGAACTTCTTTCCTGCCAGTCCATCCAACACTTGATCTATGAAAGGTAGAGGGAAATGGTCCTTCTTGGTAGCTTTGTTCAGTTCTCGGTAGTCCACACAGATTCTCCATTTCCCATTTTTCTTGGGAACCAACACTAGAGGGGACACCCATTCACTATCTGAGACGGGGTAGATGAATCCGACATCCAACAGTTTTTGCAATTCTTCCTTGACAATGTCCTTAAGGGCTGGATTCATTCTCCTCTGAGGTTGCCTAACCGGTTTACAATCCTCTTTGATGTATATATGATGGGTACAGACCGAAGGATGGACTCCTTTCATTTCCTTATAGCTCCAAGCGAAAGCATCAAGGTGGTTGGCCAACAGACTACACAACTCCTTTTCCTGGGAAGGAGATAGGGAGGATCTGATCTTCAATGCTTTCTCAGGGCCGAACTCCACATTCTTGACTCTGGGAGTAACAGGGTTGGTTGTAGAAAGATCCACTAGGGTGCTAGCTTGGGCATCCTCCACCAATTTCTCTAAGGGTAGTGCACTGGAAGGTGGATTCTGGATCAAGGTCTCGATCAAGTCATCCTCGGTTGGGGGGTCTCTTCTAGTGGTATCTAAGGTGCACAGAGGTGCTGAGTACACCTCGTCTTCCTCCCCTTCTTCCAACCAGAGTGGTAAGTCATGTTCTAAGGAGGGTTGGGCAGGAGGGTATAGGACTAGCTGCTTAGACATGGGACCATTTTTGATGGTCATGTTTCCTGCACGACAACTTATGTAAGCATCTGCAGTAGCTAACTAAGGCCTTCCCAAAATGAGAGGATATCCAGTAAGCTTGGCCTTTGGTTGCAGAACTAGGAAGTCTGCAGGGTATTCCCAAGAGTCAATGGAGACCAAGACATCCTCCACAATCCCTTCGGGAGTCACGGTGGAGCAATCTGCTAATTGCAGTACTGTCGAGGTCTTCCTCAAGGAACCCTGAAGATTAAGCTTAAGCATGGTATCCCTGGTCATCACATTAATGGTAGCCCCCAGATCAATCAAGGTGTGAGGTATAATGGTGCCATTGATGTGAACATCTACTACAGGACTTCCAGGATCTAGGTACTTTGGGCAGATGACTTGTCCTAACATAAGGTCAGACAGTTGTCCTATGACATTGATAGTTGAGGCATCTTTCTTCCGTCTGCCTGGGTGTTTGAAACACTTCTCCTTAACCAGTTTGTTGTATATTGGCACATCCTTGATGGCTTGGAGAAGTGGTATTTTTACACACAACTGCTTGAGCTCACCCAGAAGCTCTTCCTCCTCTGGGTTGGGTTGTGTGGTGGCTGTTAGTCTCTCAGGAAAGGGTGGAATAGCCTTTGGTTCACTTTCCTGTTTATCTTCCTCATCCTCTGGGGGAGGAGGTTGGCGATCTGGTAGAGTATTTCCAGATCGAAGATTGATCTCCTGGATCTCCACAGCATAGGTAGGGCATGAGGTTTCCCCAGTGTATACCTGCTGGGCCTGTCTATTGTTGGGGTTCGGGTTCGGTTGAGTAGGCATTTGAGGCTGCCTTGGAGGAGCAGGAGGTAATGGCTGAGGTTGAACTGGTGGTGGAGGCAAGATGGCAGGAGGAGTGTTGTATTGGGGCCTCCACCCCGACTTAGGTGCATTCCATTGAGGCTGTGGCTGGGTATGTGAGTGATATGAATGAGAAGTAGGTTGAGTGGGGTACTGAGGTGGATAAGACCATGGAGGAGGCATGGACCATGAAGGATGAGCAGGGGGACCCCAGGAAGGCATAGGAGTCGATTGGTTGGGGCTGTAATAAGCTTGAGATGCCCCTTGCATCCCCTGCTGATAAGGTCTAGATCCCTAGGGCCTCCTTTGGTTGAGGTAATAGAGAGGCTCTGTGGGAGCTTCTGTCCCTTGGTACATGGCTTTAAACCCAGGTAAGGTTGGACACTGATTTGTGGGATGGTCCTCCTCACAAACGAAACACACTTCAACCGAATGCAATGGACATTCGTTCTTAGGGTGCCTCCTTGTGCACCTAGGGCAGAAGACAGCCAAGGCTCTCTCAGCCTCTTCTTTCTTTTGCTGAATCCTAAATGTGTCAAGCTACATGGCAATGGTTTATCTCACCTCACTCTTAAGATCTTCTAATTGATTTGCAAGCTCATGTTTAGAGAAAGGGACACTAGTTGAGAGGTGGTTTCCTCTACCTCGTTTCCGAGCTGCCCTGGAGTGGTTTCTAAACACAGTCTTGATGTCCTCATAAGGCAGTTGGTAAATGTCCCCCCCAGCTAACATGTGAAGGCTATCTAAGAGGTCTTCAGGGACTCCTCGGAGCAGGACCAACTTGAGGGATTCAGGGTCAAGTGTGCACCTGGCCCGCTTATAGCTTAGTTGGAACCTCTCCTCATAATCCTCTAAGGACTCATCATTTCCCATGGACATCCGAAAGATTTCCCCCTTTGTTTCCTTGGACCTACAGTAATCCCAGTACTTGGTGTTGAAAGCTTGCTGCATCTGAGCCCAAGTGGTGATACTATTCCCAGGTAAGCCCATGAACCAGCGTAGTGCTGCATCCTTAAGAGTGGAAGGGAAAAGTTTCAACTTTTTCTCATCTTCAGTATAGTCATAGGTTCTACAAAGGACAGCAAACTCAAACAGGAAGGTATCTGGATCTTCAGTGGTCAGCCCATGGAAGTGAGGTAAGGCGGAGGGGCTAATGTTCTTCATTTTCATCTCTCCATTGGTCTCTCGGATGGGGAAGGAACCTTCTATTCTCTCATCTTATCTTCTATTGTCAGCCATAGCTTCAGATGGAGTGGTCTCTAACTCTTCTTCTACTATAGGGTCTTTGGATATCTCAGGATGTTCACCTATAGGTTCTTCTGGGTCACTGTCACCAAAGAAGAGAGAAGGGTGACTCAGTGATGTGGTGGGGGTGTTTGGTAGGAATTTGCCTGATCTATCTCGGTTCCTACGAGGCATGAAATGGAAAAGACTTTATTTTTCTTTTGATTGCTTTTGCTTTGCTTTTCTTTTGGTACCTGCAAAACTGAGACAGATTGATCTACAACTAACTATGAAATATGCGAACTTAAACTGAAAGCAGGAAAGAACTAATCTACTTTGCTCAAATGAAATTGCAAGAATGGAAATGCTAGTCTACGCTTGCAGAAAGGAAATGCTAATCTATGAAAGCAGGAAATGCTAATCTATGAAAGCAGGAAATGCTAATCTATGAAAGTAGGAAATGTCTATGCTACTTTTGCAGAATGGAAATGAAGTAAAACTACTTAGCAGAAGGCAAGAGTAAGGAAATAGAAGAAAAGCAACAATTACTAATACTCTGACGCTTCCCCAGCAACGGCGCCAAAAAGATGGTGGGCTCCAGTATTGTAGCAATAATGCTACAACTCCTGGAGCTTCCTATCTCTAATTTTATCAACCCGGTAGTTCGTACAAACTTGGAAGCGACGGTGCTGTATGCACAAGTACTAGCTCTTGTCGCAGCTGTCACTTGGTCAGCTAGCACAAGTCCGCTAGGGCTCAAGCCAACTTCTATAGGCTCACAGAAGAAGCTTTATGAGTGATGGACGAAAGCTAACTGAAAGAAGACTAATCTAGTTGTAGAAAGAAACTGAAAGCCAATAAAGCATGAAAACCCTAGTAAACCCTAATTTGACTATACTAGACCCTAACTATGCAAAACTGTGAATGAAACTACTACCACTAATGCCATTACTTGCAGTGAACTGAAATACATGCATCTAAGCTACTTGCATCTGAAAATACATGTTTCTGTATTTTTTCATTAAGTGGTTGGATTTATTGTGATGATGCTTTTGATTAGGGTTTGGTTGTGCAGGAGCGGTTGGAATGGAAGGAAAGCATGGGCAAGGTCAGGATGGCTAGGGGAGGTCCCAGAGGGTCTCCAGCATCAGTCCACAGAAGCCTACCACGTTTGGATGCTCAGCAACCGAGTTTGCAGGTTTCTACAGGAAGTCTGCAGGGGATCCTACAGGAAACTCAGGGGTTTCTACAGCAAGTCTGTGCAATTCTACAGGATGTTTGGCCGTGGAGGTTTTGGGAGATGGTGGAGTGTTGGAGTGGTGTGGAAGGATAGGTGAGATGGAGATGGAGCTGGTGATGGCTCAGGAGCAGAGGAATCAGATGGAGGAAGAGTGCATGCAGTGGTTTGATGGTTGGAAGGATGGGATCAACGAAAGTGTAAGTAAATGGAGCTAAGTGATCAATGGATGAGTTGGAGGGTAGATGAGTTGGACAGAGGCTGAGTAGGTGGATTAAGGAGAGATCAAGAAGAAGAAAAAGAAAGTGGAATGATATGGAGCAGCGTAAATGAAACAAATGACTTATGCACCAAAAACAAGAATTCATTAACCTATGATAACTGTACCATGAAACCTATGAGCAGCAATGGAAAACCAAGAAATGAAACTTATGCGTGGAAGTGGAATGTAGAAGTATGGTTCAATGTCAACAGTGCATGGATGGATCTTCAACGAGAATGTCTATGTTGCAGCTTGCATGGAAATGAGAAGAACTGCGTTTCTTTTTGGTGGTTGGTTATGGACTGCACCCCAATCCCTAACAGAGATGGCAGTGAGCCTTAACAACATTTTGCTGGAGCTCCAATAGATTATTTCTATCCTCTTCTAACCTAAGCAACTGGAAACAAATTCACCATAAACTAATCCTATCTAAGCTCATGAAAAAGACTAAATTAACAAACTGTAAATTCGAATTGCATGTGAAAGTAAAAACTCAAAGTGCTGGAACGAAATGCAAACACATTACAACACCGAGGAGATCTATTGCTCTCAGGTTGGGCCCTAAACTGAGAGCTATAGCTCCCTTTAGAAACTCAGAATGAGATCAAAATCTGCCTGCCTTTATTCATAAACGAAAGTCTGATGACATGCCAAAATGGCTTACAAAAGGAACAAGAACCGAGCTGTAGCTCGTACTTCCAAATTACAAGAGTAATACAAAAGTTCAAAAAGCTTCTATCCAAGGCTACGGCCTCAATATTTATGCCAAATGATCATCCAACAGGTGTCCTTGATTTTAGGAGCTCGGCTGTCTAACTGAAGTTTAAACTGCTGATCCTGTAAGACAGTCATAACTGCTGTTCCTGTAGAACAGTTATAACTGTTGTTCCTGTAGAACAGTTGGCTGCTTCTAAGCTCGGTGGGGAGATGGATTGGAGCTCAGAGCTATGGTGGGAATCACGAGGAAGGTCCCCAAGACCGTGGACATCCTCTCCTAAAAACCAGCAGTGCCACCTCATTGTCTCCTTGTCTCCTTTCTCGTGGTCTTTTCTCCCTTTTAATGCCAAAAACCTGAAAGCATCATGCATTAGTCACGTAGATAGAATGCCTACCCTTCTTCCTACAAACAACACGAATAAACCAAGAAATGAATGCATAAGCAATAAAAAATGAATGGTTTGAGCAGAGCAAGTAGGCCAAATGAGCCCAAATTGTACCAAAAATTGGGGCTCATCAGGCATCGCTTTTTGTGTATTATAGCTAAGGGGGAATTGGCAAAGGCTTTGAAAACACAAAAAACATTATTGGTATTTTATTTATGAAAATAAAGGAAAATAGGAGAAAAAGGAGGTGAAAGGTCACAGGCATGTGAGGAGGAAATTAAAGCAGAACTAAGCAAAATAAAGAAATTAGAGGCATCAATAATAAAAATACATCAGAGAATCAGCTTGAGGTCTTTTTTCAATTCAATTTTGGAATTAGTCTCAGAGAGGAGAAGGAAAGAAAGCAAACAAACGAAGGACAAGGAAAGTAAGGGAAAGAAAGGATCAAGCAAGGAAAGGTTGCATCAAGCAACTTCAATGGTAATACTTGTAGGTAACAGGTTGCATGCATGCTTTATAAGTTGCTTTTGGAATGCATGGTATGTGCATGTGTGTATTTGGTTTATTTGTTTTCATTGCCATGGGTTTTGTCGGGTTTCGACAATGGTTTTAGCCTTGTCTTGCCATTTTGGATAACCATGGTGTGATGGAATTGTTTCTTGGTTGAGATTTGGATTGCTGGAAGTTTTTGGATCTGGGTGAAGTGGTCTAAGGAAAATCCCTAGGGTTGGGGGTGGATATGATTTTCTCCAAGAATCCCTCAACAGGTGGGTGGAGATAGGAAAATTCCTGAAGGAATGATGAAGGAATTGAAGCCTCCAAGCTTGGTTTTTTTTATCTCCGGACTGGTTTAGGTGAGATCACGATATGGTAAGGGTGGAGGTGGTTTAACCTCTGGATTTCCTTGGCTTTTTATGGATTGGTTTATCCCATGAGATCCCACATTCATGCTTGGAATATGGCACGATGGTGATTGGCTAAAAGTAAGATTTGGTTCATCCAATCTATGGTCGGGTGGTACATGGAAGTCCTTGAAATGGTTAGATTTTGCATATAATTAATAAGATCTAATTTTATGTTATCTTTTATGAGTAAATGTACTAGTTACTATTTGGATTTAATGCCTATTCTATCATTGTTATCTACCTAGTTATATGTTGGTTATAAGCATGGTTATATGGTAGATTTAAGTATGGCTCTTATCACATTCTAATTAATTAATGTATGGTTAATGAATGCATGACCTAATTGGTGTTATTACAAATATTGTGAGAAGGCATTGGTTCCATCTTGTTAAATTTTCATATAATTTTCAAATCCCTTTGTTCAGATATGCATTCACAATCTATAGGTTGCATGTTTACCATGTGTTTCATGGAATTCCTATCCTGGTTGAGAGGCGTTAGGTCAATTCCTTGTTCAAGTTCTTGGTTTAGAAGCTTTCTTTCTATGTTATTCATCATTTATGGAAGTTTCATTGATTTCTTGGTAGATAGCCGAGTCACAACCCTGAAAAAGTGGCTCAGAATTTAGGGTCGTTGGCACAAAATTGACTGAAAAAGTCCATAGTCATTGGAAAGAAGGCCCATTGGAGTTAATGGAGGCTTACAGTCACTTGGAGGCCTTGTTAAGGGAGCGACTGAGAGCCTAGGTTAGTGAAAAATAGAGTTAGCTTAGGCGTTGGACACCCGGAGGGGTTGAGTAGCTCTTGGAGGTCTTAAACACCTAAGGGAAGTTTGTAAGGTCTTAAGTTGTCGAATCCATTTCCTTAAGGTCATATAGGAAGTTGAGTCTTATCATAGTGACCCTTAGCTCATGTTTAACATGGGAAAACCAATGAAAGTGGGTAAATGTGGGAGGATGTGATTACACTTCAGCATGATCTAAGTGTATCTAGGATGTTTACAGTGGATCAAGATCTTCCATGTTTCCCTAATATCGATTGGAGCCAATACCTAGAAAAGGAAATGATTTATGGTTATTATACAATGTATTGGGGATTAGGGAATGCAAATTAAGAATCCATAATTTAACTCCAAGACACCACAGGTGAGAATACGAGTTGGATCTTTGTATAAATAGGACGTCCTTGAGGAAATAACTATGTATTGAAATTACTCGGAAATGAACTTCGTAAAAGGATTGAGATGACATGAAACTGATGTGAAACCTCCCATTTATACTTTAATGCCAAGCAATATCTTTTTCTTGTGTGGGAACGTAAGCCAAGAAATGCCCACTAAATTGTTCATCATGTTCACGTTGTGGTGAGAGTGAATTAGCAAGAATTGAAGTAGATTCATGGGATACTTATCCAAGAGAGAGTATCATTATTCTTCATTTTCCCTTCTTCCAGACGACAACCTATATTGATTTGGTCATCAACTGCTCGATTCTAGTTGCAAAGGATATGATGGAAGGTTTTTTTAGTAAAAAAACCAAAGGTGTCAAAAAATCTATGGAGAAGGAGAGAAAGAGCATTATTTGAAGGGAGGGAAGACAAGCATAGATGGTGGATGATCAATAGAGAATCCCCCAAAAATGTAATGGAGGGAATACCTAATTCCTTAGCTAATTGAAGCTAAAGGAGGAGGCCATACATTTCTATTGCATAGTTTGATCTCTTCCCCAAGTCTCAGGCATACCTTATCTTCGTTTCTCCATCAGGATTGATGATAACCCCCCCCATCCCCCCACCCCCCCCCCACTCCTACCTCCCCTGGTTTCATTTAGAGGCACCGTAAAAAAAATATCATCCAATTATTTTGATGCATTCTCCATGTTAGAAAATCATCATCAAATAATCTAAGTTTCCATTGTGAAGAGGAGGGGTGTCTTAATTTGATCCTTCTTGGGAAACTTACTCTTGGAGTGATGAGGCCCTTCAACCATTGTTGCTCTTCAAGATCCAAACTAGAATTAGGGTTACTGGCTTTTAGGTGGTTGGACTACACACAGAGTGAGAGAGCCTTGGCCACTGCTAATTGAGGGGGCATTTTGGTGTCTTTGAAAAATAGCTTGTTTCTTGTAAGCCAA
This sequence comes from Pinus tabuliformis, assembly GCA_031772625.1. Classification (NCBI taxonomy): domain Eukaryota; kingdom Viridiplantae; phylum Streptophyta; class Pinopsida; order Pinales; family Pinaceae; genus Pinus; species Pinus tabuliformis. The sequence continues at coordinate 1,019,911,879 of CM062820.1, read as the reverse complement.
ACCTGTCAGCAGACAAACTTAGGAATAGAGGATCAAATCGATTAGAAGCCTTGTTTACCTACAAAGGAACCTGCATAGTGATTTGGCCAATTAGTCAATAAATCAATGATTTCATTTGGAAAATTGATCTTGGGGGACAGGGGACTAGTGATCATATCCCAAACCAAGTAGAGATTCTTCGTTAAGGGAACACAAGGGAAAATGAGATGGTCCAGTAATTCCTCCTAGTTTGATATTTTTGGAGGTGAGAATATTATTATGAATAAGCATCCATAAAAAAGAATTGGCTTTAGGAATGGTGTTGTTTAACCAAATATTATTCCATAGGGATAATTTGAGGGGGGTATGTTCTTGGAAAAGGAGATCTTCATATCCCACCTTTACAGTATACACATGGGTCTTCCAACTGAGCTTATCATCCAAATGGAGATTGATGGGAGCATAACTTGACAAATTAACTTTAAGCAATCGGGCCATACGTGCAAGAGAGGGAGGAAGATCCCCAAACGACTAGGTGGACCAAGAGACTGAATCAGACCATGTGTTGATCTAGGTTAGACTGTGAATACCATGAAGAGATACATAATGCTGAAGGGGGAAAATAGATTCACATTATTGAATTGGGGGGTGATGGAGAATGGAGTCCGACCAATTGTTGATCTTCAATCCACTTCCCAGGGTCCAACTGATATGATTGTTGATAAGAGGGGAGGAGGATGGGATAAGTTTCCAAATAGGGGAGAGGAATCTAGGATGGGGGTCGAGCTTGGAGGAAGAGTTGGATCTTAGATATTTTTTTTTAGGACTTGCACCCACTATGCTATTGAGTTGTTCTTTAGGTTCTAAGCCAATTTTTCTCCCATGGCTTGATTCACCAATGTCAGATCTCTTATAGTCTTTCAAATGAGGAGGTAAAATTTTTTAGTGGAATAATTTCTTCCTTCCAAAAATAATCTTTGAATCACCTTACTGATTTCCTACAAAATGAATTTAGGGGCCAAGAGGGCCTAGAATTGGAATATCAGAAGGCTCATAGGATACATTTGACGAGGGTGATTCAACCTACCAGATTAAGTCAACAAACCCCCCATACATCAAGTTTGGATTTGATTTTTGAAAGGATTGGGCTCCAAGCCTAGGAGGTGAGGGATTTTTGACAAATAGATATAGCAAGATATTTAAAATTATTCCACATTTCCACAAATTTGAAGCCAAATACGTTTTTGATTTGGTGCCACTTATCTGCTGAAATATTCCAGGAGTAGATCTGAGATTTGGAGGAATTTTCTAAACCTCCAAAGGCTAATAGGAAATGATCAAGGAATTTCTTGAATATTTTTGCAATGGCTGGTGAGGCCCCTCCAAGAAAAATTGTTTCGTCCATGAATTGGGAGTGATTGGTGCTTTTTACATCCTAGGAAAATTAGATTCTTGGAAGTTTTCGATTCAATTTGCTCATGTTCCAATCTTTTTCTAAGGGTGTTAGCAACCATAATATATAGAAAGGGTGAAAGAGGACAACCTTCTCTAAACCCCCTTGAAGCTTTGAAGAAAAATTTTGTTTCTCCATTTAATAAAGGGGCTATCCAGGGAGAATTGATCCACATGGAGATCTAGTGGATAAAGGTATAATTGAACCCCAGTCTTCTCAATACTTTAAACAAGAAGTTGTGTTGAACTCTTCAAAGGAATTAGCCATGTCAATATTAAAAGCCATTCCCTTGTCCTCCCTTTCTCTGCTTTAGAATATCACTTCTTAACCAAAATAATGTTATCTAAGATCTACCTCCCATGGAAAAATATTCCTTGGTTTTCAACAATCACATTAGGGAGGTATTTCTTCAGCCTCTCAGCTAACAAATTTGAGATGATTTTATAAGAAATATTACACAAAGAGATTAGGAAAACTCGTGGAAAGAGGAAGGAATAAATTCTTTTGGAATCAAAGCTAGGAAGGATGAATTGATCCCTCCTCCCATATGATCATTCTTCAAGGAATAGGTGATCATGTGAAAGAGATCCCATTTGATGAGGTCCCAAAAGAACTGGTAGAAGTGAGTTGAGAATCCATTGGGTCTGGGAGCCTTGTTAGGACTGAAGGAGAAGATGATTTTTCTAATTTCTTCTTCAGAAGGAAGTTGAGTGAGGTGTGTGTTCATTTCTTCTCAGATGTTGGGCGAGATATGTTCCAACATGAAATTTTAGGACCCTTCATTTGAAGGCTCATCATGTGAATATAATATACTAAAATGTGCTACAACCTCCTCCTTTAATTGCTAAGGATCGCTCATTGTGCTTCCATTGATGATGAGTTTGAGAATGGTCTTCTTATGATCCGTGTTTTTGGCCTGATTGTGAAATATTTAGTGTTCTTTTTCCCCCTTGCATCTAGGCACTGTGAGACTTTAGTATCTAGTATTATTCTTCCTCCCTCACCATAGCATGATATTTATTGAACATTTGTTCATATTTTTTTATTTGATCCTTCGTTACCTGCTCAGATTCCATAATGGAGTGGAGTTGGTTGATTGTTTCCTCCATTATTTGAATTTCTTTTGTCTATCAAATTTAATAGAAAGATCCCAATCCTTAGGTCATATTTTTACCTTTTTCGTTTCTTCTCACAAATTGTGATGGGGCTGCTTGCTACCCATTGTTTCGATGATTGAGCAATGATTTCATAAAAATCCAAATGCTGAAACCAGGGAGGACTAAATGAGAAGGGGATGGATCCAATATTTCGAATGGGAGATATATCATGGTGAATGGGGAAGTGATATGAGTCGTTCCATGGAAGGATGGAGGATGATATGGTTACATTTTAACGAAGAAAGATATTTGAGATGAGAAATCAGTCAAGCCTCACAGTTATATGATTGGGGCCTACCCTTTTATTTGACTAGGTATATTTGAATTTAGAGGGATTTATGTCTAAAAGATTGGCTAAAGAGATGAAATCCTCCATTTTCTCTTGAAAGGCGTCTCTAACAAGAAACCCACCTGCTTTTTCCCAGTTATACAAAGTTGTATTAGTCTCATGCAAATATGCCTGGAGTCTTTTTTTCCAAGTATCCAAGGTTGCATAGAGATGTCCAACATTCTTTATTATTTGTGAAATGAAAATGGATGTAGATTTTGATTACAAGACATACTTGATTGGATGAAAGATCAAGGATTTTTGAGGCCAACTAGTGTGTATTTGAGATTGAATCAATCATGCGAACTTGGAGGGGATCCCATAGAGTGTAGATTCCTCCAGAAGCTCCTCTTGTGCTAACTATTGTTATGTCACTTATTTAACACAAATAAGAATGGTAAGTTAATGCTTCTTGTTCTTCAAAATTCATGTCTTCAATTTAAACTATATAGGGCTTCTCTTTTCTAATTAATGATAACACTTCTGATCTTCTTTCCTCAGACCCCAACCCTTGTTAGTTCCAGAGAGCACACTCATTACTTATATTTGGAAGGGACTTCTTTATTTGGGGAAATGCTTTCATTTAATTTGGACCCCTTGCCTCCATTTCCTCCCATATGGATGTGTTTAAGAGTGGGATGATGATTGAGTTCTTTTTATTTTTTGGTCTACTCGTTTCTTATTTCTCTATTAGATTTCCTTCTGGACCTGCAGGATCTGTGGTCTTTCCCTGAAGTTTTCTCAATTTCAAATATTTATTTCACTAAGCTCACGAAGGGAGCACCAAAAGAGTGATCTCATGGGGAAAGAAAATCCTCCTCGTCGACTGAGGAATCCTCCTAACTCGCATCAGATTCACTTTTAGAATTTGATGTAGAAATATTTTTGGTTGAACCCTACAAAGAAAGTTGGGTAAGAGGGGGACCCTTCGAAGTAGGACTAGATTTGGGTATCTCACCATATTCTATATCAAATGATAGTCTATCAAATTTGTTCCATGATGGAAACTGAGAACCAAATCTATTTGAAGCCTCCCCAGGTTCGCTGGGATGACTCTTCTGGGATGATGGGCCTACCTCATTCGCTATGACTTGATTTTGTTAGGGAGTGGAAGGTGGTTTCTAGTTATGAGAGCCTTTTATTTTTTTGGCCTATTGCCGCTGATCTACTTCTTCTTCTTGGCACTTTTTCTCCTTAGGTTTATTGGGGTAGTTTCGAGAAAAATGTCTCTAATTATGGAAGATATTGCACTTGAAAGGTAGCTAATCATAATCAACTTCTTAGATGTGTGATCAACTATCCATGCTGAGATTGATCATTGCTAAGATGCCCTAATCCAAATCAAATTTGACACATATTTTGGTTCAAGAAAAAATTTCATCCCAAGGTTTCGCATAATCCACATATATACCAAGGGCATTGTCGATCTTTCCAAAGGTTGCATCGTTCCAGCAGTGAAGAGGAAGGAAAGGGAGCTTAACCTAGAACAAAACTATGGAGGGGAAATCACAATCTAGATTGAATTTGAGGCTCCAATGATTCAGATAGAGGCCTTGGGATCCCATTAAGTAAGAGCTGCTATGGAAGATCTTGTCGTGATCAGATCATTTCTCAAAGAAGAAGATAAAGTAACTCTTACCGCAGAAGGAAGAGGTAACTTCACCCTTGATCATGGGTATCTAATTATTCAAAACCCATTGGTGGAACATCTTAAATGAGGGCCATAGACCCATGAATTGGCCCACTAAACCCCGATCTGCTATTTGGAGTGCACAGGATTTGGATTTAGGAGCAGAGATCTCGATTTTTGGAATTTTGTCAAGCTTCTTAACAAATATGGAGGACAAAGCTTTTTGAAATATTGTCTCATTTGAGACCACAACATTTAAAGTTGCAATCTCTTGCTCAAGAGCTAAGGAGGTTGTATTGGCCATTGTGACCACCCGACCCAAGGGAGCTTGAAAGGACCCTGCATGGAGGAGGAGGAAGACTCAGAGATCAAGATCATGTAGCAAATAAACTAAGAGAAGGATAGGGATTGGGAGGAAGGACAAGAGAAGGGCTAACCCATCCTGGCAGGCCAGGCTCGTGAGGAGCATGAGGAAGGCGGGGATGGCTCAAATCCATAGGGTTGCAGAGCATTGAGAGCAGGATGATCCTTTGCACCAAATTTTATATACAAACTTTACTTCCCTTGCAATGCGTAGGAAAATTATATGCCAATCATACTCTAATTTTAATCAATGATAACATAAGAGGATGGACAAATTGTCTTTGTCTGGGCCATTATTTTAATTGAAGTATGAAAAAATCATGAAAGTAAGTATTTATAATGTATCCAAGGTCTTGAAATATGGAAAATACTAAAAAAGAACCAAATCTTTCTCATTCATTGACAGATTGTAATGAGTGAAAATATACTTCTCGTGTATTGTATTGCACTTTGAATTATTATATTGCATGAAACTTTGTTGATCTAAGACAGTAAATCTAGTGAAAATAAATTCCAAAGTGAAGATAACATCTACTTGTGTAAAAGTTAAAGTCAAATTCATCAACCAAATATATATTTCTATTATAACAAAGTTTATGTAATGAAGTCTTGTAATAGCTAAAGGATTTATGTAATGATTTGTTTTTCAAGTTGGTAAGTCAAAATCAATAGAATATTTATTTAAGGAAAATGATTGTGTCTTGGGGTGAAATAAAACACTTACATGCATGCTCAGTAATATCTAACACCCTTGTCATTATAATTTTTGAAAGATTAGGTGCATGATCAATTGTACCCAACATCATATGTTTTTTTTGTTCATTATTTGATGAAATTTTGTTGTACAAGAAATATAATAATTGGGAACTTTTCTAAGATGGATAAACTTAGGAAAACAACTGAAAAATTCTAATCATGAAATTGAATTACTTCAATAAAATCTTAATGGTTCTCTTAAATATATAGATAGGTTACATAGATTTAATGATTTAATAATAAGAAAAGTCACTAAAATTAGACAACATGATACTAACCTCTATTAGGAATTTATTAGTTTCACTACACAATGCATAAGTGAACTAAAAGCATGGTTGGAATCACTATATCAAAAAGTGATTGATATTTTAAAAATTCATGATAGGAAAGATCAAATTATAGAGCCATTGAAACAATATTTCCTGGTAAAGGAATTTTTTTTTTCTTCACATTAGAGAGTGAAGTAAAAGAATTGAACCAAGAAAACGTAATTTGTGATGCAATTTGTGATACAAGTAATTTTCTTCAAAAAATTGCTACTTTTTATTATACATGTAAATTGGTGGATTTAAATAATGATGTTATACATGTGTTTTTGTTATGTTATGAGGCTTAGAATGATGATCCTAGTAATATTTCTAAATTTGAACCTCAAAAAGAGATGTTATGCTTCTCATTATTCATACAGAGTTGTTAGTTTTTATTTTAAGTCACCTATCTGAGTAAATAAAAAAGATGAATATTTTTCATCTTGTATAATTCATGGTAATCTGAAAATATCTCTTATAAGGGTTAAACTTGAACAAATGAAGATAACTTAATGATGTAATGGTTAATGGTAAGCCCATGAAATCCATATATATGATGTGTTGGTTGAGGATAACCCATAGAAACCCATGATATGGTTAATGGTAAGTGAAAGGATCCCATGGTATGAAGATGATGTAGTCTAATGATTGACTCAATATCCATACATAATAAAGGAATATAGATCATTCATTAGATGAGAAATTGACGACACTAAAGATGTGAATGTTGATTAAAAACACTAAAGATGGTGTACAATGTAGAAAATAATAGATGAAGACAACTCAAACATTCATTTTGAATCACAAGTATTCATTAAGGAGGAGTATGAAGGAATAATTCATACTTGTGGTATTTAATAAGGTAAATCATGCACAAATGAGTATGACAAAACCAAGGATGAAGATAAAGAGATAATTTAGGATGATGAGCTCATGGAGAGATTTTTGGAGAATGTTATGGAGATGGTTGAACCAACTATCTTATTATGACATGTTGGTTATGGTCACCTTTTGCTATACAAAAGGACCCCATTATTGTATTAAAAGAGAAAGATGTATGATATTTGAGAAATCAATACAATTTTATGTTCAAAGGACATTATGTTCTTATGGTACACTTTTGTGTGTCAATGCTTGTATGGTTGTGCACATATTCTCTACATAAACTTGTGCAATAATGCTCAAAACCATTGTAAAAATCATATAGATACTTTATTCATGGCATTATCTATATAAATCTAGAAGGAAAAATATATTATTGGGAAACTTTCTTAGATATGACATGCTTTAGGTGTAGTGGAATGGTATCATGAAGCAAGTCTAGGCATGGGAGTGACATGTATCAATTTGGGAGGAAGGTGGTTGACATGTATAAAATCAAATATTTCACATATTAACTAGAAAGTGGGAAATAAAGTAAAAACATATAAGAAGTTACATCTCAAATTGGTGATGTGTCATTGAGGTTGCACTTGGAAATGTCAAAGTAGATTTTATGTAACAATTAACTTATTTTTTATTTTTTTCCTTAACAATTATGTGTATATGAATTCATCAAGGAATTCTTCAACGGATTTGAAACAATATTTTTAACATGTCCATGTGGCTTGATGGTAGGATTGTAGGTTTTAACCCCATACAGAAATTACCTGCATACGAATTCTAAAACATAGAAAATAAACAATGCGAGAGCATAACACATAAAACACATATACACATATATTTTCCCTTGGATCCCAAAACCGGGACTACCAACTTGATTTTTCATTATGTTCTTTTCAATGTTACAATACATATTTATACATGTCGAAGCATCCAAAACCATGGACCGAAAACCATCGCGTCCAAAACCATGGATCGAAAACCATCGCATCTAAAACCATGTGCGAAAATCATGCACAAAACCATAAGTAGGTCCGCCCAACCTAATACAGGGTCCAAAAACAAAATTTTCCAGGGCGCTACCCCGGACCCCACAGAGGGGGGTTACCTGCACCCCTCAAACCCCTATGAACCCCCTGCTATGCAATCGACGCAACAAAGTGGGGGGCTCTGCCCCACCTCTAACACCCCGGTTAACTACGTGGACTAGTTGTGGAAAGAATATAACACAACCAAACATTCTCCCACTTGTTGTTTTCTTTCCACAGGGCACCATAAGAGAGCTTAGTCGTTTATCGAGCCCTGCAATGCCCATTGTTTCTCTACACCAAGAGAACTTCTTAGAGCTCACAGATTTTTTCAATGCATCTGTAGTATTCTTCAAAGTGTCCACCTTTACCAGCAACACCTTTTTGTCTTCTATCATATCCCTCACAAAGTGATACTGAACATCAATGTGCTTTGTCTTTGAATGATATGCAGGGTTCTTTTCCAAGAAAATTGCACTTTGGCTGTCACTATCTATCCTTATAGATCCCTGTACTAACCCCATACTTGAACACAATCTCTGCAACCAAACTGCGTCCTTGCTTGCATGAGTGGCTGCCATGTATTCTGCCTTTGTAGTTGATAGTGCCACTACAAATTGTTTTTTATTCATCCAACTGACTGTACCTCCAAATAGGTTAAACACATACCCACTTGTAGATCTTCTCTGATCCAGATCTCTAGCCCATTTTGCATCCACAAAGCCATGAATATCCAACACTTTGTTCAATCCTGGTCTTCCTTGGTAGCACAAACCATAATCACTAGTGCCACACAAATACTTGAAAACCCACTTCATTGTTGTCCAATGCTCCTTCCCTGGTTTTGACATAAACCTACTCAATACTCCCACTGCATGTGCAATGTCTAGTCTAGTATAGACCATTGCATACATCAGGCTACCGACTACACTTTCATACGGAACACGGGACGTATCCTCTTCCTCTTCTTGTGTCTTGGGACACTGTTTAGCAGATAACATCACACCTACAAGAATAGGAACTTTCACCGGTTTACTATCCTGCATATTAAACCTCTGCAGTATTGTCTCGACATACTTCCTCTAGTTTAACCAAAGCTTCCTCTTTTCTCGATCTCTTTTAATTTCCATGCCCAAAATATATTTTGCAGCACCAAGATATTTCATGTCGAATTTGGAGGACAATTGGGTCTTCAAATCCTGGATAATTTCTTTGTCATTTCCAACCAGCAACATATCATCCACATACAAGACCAGATAAATAACACGGTCACCAATTAATTTAAAATACACACAGTGATCTGATTATCTTCTGGCAAAGCCAAGTCCCCATATAAATGTATCAAATTTATGATACCACATCCTTGGTGACTATTTTAACCCATACAGAGACTTCTTTAACTTGCATACCATTTCTTTCTTACCCTTCATCGCAAAACCTTTAGGTTGCATCATGTAGATATCCTCTTCCAAATCCCCATGAAGAAATGTTGTCTTCACATCCATCTGTTCTACCTCAAAATCAAAAGTAGCAACAATAAATAAAAGTAATCTAATAGAAGCTACCTTGGCAACAAGAGAAAAAATATCACCAAAATCAATTCCTGGCACATGGGAATAACCTTTTGCTACCAATCAAGCTTTGTATTTCTCCACCTTTCCTTCTACATTTGTCTTCGTCTTGAACACCCATTTGCTGCCAATGGGTTTCCTTCCAACCAGCAACTCCACTAGATCCCAAGCCTCATTTTGTGCAAAGATGCCATTTCATCAACCATGGCCTCTTTCCAGAGTTTTCCATCCTCTGAATCCACTGCTTCCTTCACAGTTCTGGGATCATCGTCAGCAATAGATAAAGCAAAAGTTGAACAAAAAGAAGATGGACTATACCTTTCTGGCTACCTTCTTTCTCGAACTGATCTTCTCACACCCGGAGTTTGTGGATCTTCATATTCTGATTCCTCCTCTTTTGTAGAGTCTGATTCTTCCTCCTTAAGCTCAAACTCTATCTTCTCAGGTTCCTTTGGTTGGACTTCATGTTTAATAACATCTTTTACCTCTCTGAACATCACATCTCGGCTATACACAACCTTCCTTGTTACTGGGTTCCAAAGCTTATAACCCTTTAGACCATCCTTATACCCAATAGAGATGCACTTTTCAAATTTACTATCCAACTTGGTTCGTTTCTCCTTTGGAACATGTACATATGCAAACATCCAAATACCCTCAGATGTGAAAGAGAGGGTTTCTTACCAGTCCATACCTCTTGTGCAGTCTTATCCTCCAACGCTAATGAAGGTGATCTGTTGACCAAGTAACATGTTGTCTCCACCACCTCTACCCAGAATTCTTGTCCTAACCCGGCACCATTAAGCATGCTTCTTGCCCTTTCCATCAATGGCTTGTTCATTCTTTCTGAAACTCCATTTTGCTTAGGTGTGTATGGAGTAGTCTTCTGCCATGCTATACCACACTTACACAATTCTTCAAATTCCTTACTGAAAAACTCTCCACCATTTTCTGTCCTCAACACCTTTATCTTCTTCTATGTCTGGTTTTCCACCAGAGCTTTAAATTCTTTAAACCTTTCAAAGACTTCAGATTTCTTCTTAAGGAAATATATCCATGCATTCCTTGATAAGTCATCTATAAATGATACATAGTACACAGACTTACCCAGTGATGGAACCTTCACAGGTCCAAACACATCACTATGCACAAGTTCTAATATTTGTTTCGCCCTCTTACCACCAGAGGAGAAACTCACCTGATTTTGCTTCCCAAATAAACAATTTTCACAGAAATCAAAATCCAGAGAGCTATTACTCATACCTTCTACCATACCTTTACCATGAAGTATTAAAAGGACCTTCTCTCCAATATGTCCAAGCCTTTGATGCCACAACATGGTCTTCTCTCCAGAGACCACTACATTTTCTGCTCCACTTTCAGGAACCACAGAGTTGTTGCACCCATCAACAACAGTGCTACCTTGCAGATCGTACAGAGTTCCAATACGAACTCCCTGCATCAATACCAGTGCTCCCTGAACCATCTTGCAGGTATCCTTCTCGAACACTATTTTTACACCTACATCATCTAGCTTGCTTACAGAAATCAAATTTCAGGCCAATGCAGGAATATGTAGAACACCAGGAAGTGTTCTAACCCTTCCACCTTGCAACTTCAACTTTACTTTTCTACGAACAACGATTCTAGCCTTCTTATCATCCCCTAAGAATACATCACCACCATCGTATTTCTCATACTCGTAGAACCACTCTCTATGGGGAGTGAAGTGAAAGGATGCACCTGAGTCAATAAACCATGCCTCATGATCTACATGTGTACTTGAAGAAGCCAAGTACACATCCCCACCTTCATCTGAGGTGGCTTTTGCCTCTACAGAAGGAGCATCACCAGATCCCTTTCCTTTATCAGGAGCTTTAGATTTACAGTCCCTTTTATAGTGCCCTTCCTTTCTGCATTTCCAGCACACCACCTTTACAAGTTTTCCTAGAGATTTAGATCTCCCTCTAGATTTAGATCTCCCACTCGATGACTTATTTTTTTTTGTTCTGGGACCATCCTTGTACAGACAAGGCATCACCATTCTGGCTCTCCATATTTTTCCATCTCATCTCCTCTGTTAGCAAGGATGAGACTATTTTGTCAAACTACAAGGCAGTTGCATTGCTACTTATTGCAATAACCAGACTATCCCACGAATCTGGTAGAGAACACAACAAACTAATGCACTTATCTTCATCTGAAATTTTGATATCAACAAATGATAACTGACTTACCACAGTATTAAATGAATTCAGATGCTCTGTCACCGATTCTCCATCTTTCATCCTCAGGTTGTACAACTTTTTCCATAGGAATAGTTTATTCACTAGAGACTTAGATTGGTACAAAGTCCCTAACTTTTCCTGCAAAGCCTTTGCCATAGCTTCCCCTGATACATTCAGCAATACTAAATCTGAGACACACAATCATATTGTGTTCTTTTCCTTCTGATCCAACTTCTTCCATTCTTCATCAGACACTCTCGTTGTTTCAGTAACCATAACTATCGTGATCCACTGATCTTTATCCACCAACAGATCCTCCATCTTGAGTTTCCACAACTCAAAACTCTAACCATTAAATTTCTCGATCTCTATCTTTCCACTGCTCACCATCTTCTTTCACCACCAAAATCGATCCCGCAGATCTCCCGCTGAACGGGGTCTACCACAGGCCTGAGCGAAACCCCTCAGCAACAAAGGCGTCCCCTTGAAGCCAAAACAACTCTGATACCAAATGTAGGTTTTAACCCTATACAGAAATTACCTGCATATGAATTCTAAAACACAGAAAATAAAAAATGCGATAGCATAACACATATACACAGAGATTTTCCCCTGGATCCCAAAACCGGGACTACCAGCTTGATTTTTCATTATGATCCTTTCAATGTTACAATACATATTTATACATGCTAAAGCATCCAATACCATGGACCGAAAACCATCACATCCAAAACCATGGACTGAAAACCATTGCGTCCAAAACCATGTGCGAAAATCATGCACAAAACCATAGGTAGGTTCGCCCAACCTAATATAGGGTCCAAAAACAAAATTTTCTGGGGTGTTGCCCCAAACCCCATAGAGGGGGGTTACCTGCACCCATCAAATCCCTGTGACCCCCCTGCTACGCAATCGGTGCAACGAAGGGGGGGGGGGCTCCACCCCCCCTCTAACCCCCCAATTAACTATGTGGGCTAGTCGTGTAAAGAATATAACACAACCCAACAAGGATGAGAAACTTAGAATAATAAAGGATACCTTTTCTATTTTTACTCTATTATCAATGGTTAATTCTTATAAGATATAAAATAGGGAAAATATTAAGGGTGAAATATATCTTAAAGTTTAGAAACCTTGGTTAATCTTACTAGTTCTAATATGAAAACTATAAAATTTTTGGTGATATTTTTGTAAAAATATTCAACTTTCTAATGATTCTATATAGTCTCGATAAAATTTTGGCAATTATTAGGGTAAAATAAACTTATTCTATAAAATTTGGGAAAATCATTTTTAGAAAAAATGAAAATTGGTGAATCTTTCTTTTGGAAAAACCATGGAAAATTAGCCCACCTACGAATATTAGCCCCTAAAATTTTCCTTGAGATAAACTCTCTAGCCACAAATTGAGATTGAAATCCAATATTATCACTCATATTAGGTTACTTTAATGGTCCATATCAAATGAAAGCATGGGCTAGGTAGTATCAAATACAAAAGGGTAATATTGAAGGAGTACCACTTCTACATTAGTAATGATAGCCACCATGACTTTGCTTATGTACAAAATTTATTTCAGGTGTTCTACAATCACTTAAGGGAGAATAATATAGAGATAGAAAAAAATTATATTTTTTTAGATGGTTGTTAGCTAGTTCAAAAATTCCCATGTATTCCAATTGTTATGCCTATTAGACAAAAAAATCAAGGTGCCACATATGCCAAATGCATAAAAAATACACTATAGAGGTAAGATTGAATATTTTGACAAATTCCCCTATGCAATATGTAAAATCTATAGCTGAATCATCTTCTTTGTAAACATATAAGGAACTAAAAGGAAAGAGGAATTGTCAAGGAAGGATAAGTTTTTGATTTGTTTTCTTATCCACGTCAACTAGAATGATTTCCATTCATACTCAATCAAGTGAAGATCAATTTTTAAATTTGGTTAATGCCATATGACACTCACCTAGATTCATCATGAAGGCACAAAAAGTATTTAAGAATTCATAATTAGTTTAGGATGTTGTAGTTATTCTTCAACAAGACTAATGGGGATGATTTCTATTTCCAAGAATCCAACAACAAAAAAGAATACGAAAAGGAAGGAGATATGTTGTGATCATCCTCTCATTGAATAACCCTATGTGTCAGTTTCTTCCAACATTTAATAAAATATACAAAGATCATATGCCCAAGATATTACCATTTCCTCACATCCATTTTTATCCCTTTCCAAAAAAAATTATTGACCAAGCTGCGTTCATTAATTCCTCAAAATTTTACATATGATTTTCAATGGACTCCCTTCTCTCCTGGCCTCACTTCGACCAGATTTGTTGGCCATGAGAGATAGACAAAAGCTAGAAATAAAATGCCAAAAACTAGAACGACATGACCTAGATGCACCTAAGTGCCAAAATACATAGAGGATACAGACATGACCAATCAACATTAGAGATTATGAGGGTGAACCAGGGCTTGCACAACTTGACGATGATCATGAGGACCAAAATCCCTATGAGCATGGAACTCTAAATGATCAATTATGCCTTCAATCTGATCCATCCTCTCCATGATGTGACGTTGTCTTCTACAGACTGAATCAAAGCTATGCAACATCACCCACAGGCTATGTTGTAAATCATCCATGAAGGCAATCACTTCGCTTCTATCATCGAGTCATTATTGTTGCAATTCAACCAGGCTCACTGTGACACTATGAAGCTATCTAGCTATAGTATCCAGGTTGTTATCGGGAAAACTAGTGTCCATTCAGAGTTGCTAGTCCCACTAAGACAGGTAGCTATCTTAGAAACAAACAATTTAAAGTCACTTGTGTTTTCCTTTATGAGAGATAGATGAGAGAGAAGTAGAGAGTACCAACCTCAGTCTTTCGCTAGTCTCCTTGCTTGTTTCCTCTCTCCTTTGATAGAACTTTCGCCACTCCTTTCTTACTTGTTGTGATTCAAAGAACACCTGTAGAGTCAAAGCAACAAAATACCATCAAAGCATAGAGATCTATAACCATAAACAATATAGGATCAAATGTATATTAACCATACAAATGCATACACAAATACAAGATTCAGAGATATAAAAGTATATGGAGGAAAACTCAAATATCTTTATTGATAGAAGTAGTAGAAGAGAGGATTACAACCAAACTATCTAATCCAGCGCCATCCTCCCAGCATGAAAGCCCTCTTCACCTCATTAAAAGCTTAGATCACCCAACAATACAATGTTTCACAGAGAAACCAATAGCACTTCCTTACAAAATAAAAAATTCCAGCCTTTGGATCTCTGGGATGAGGGATCCATATATAGATATTTGCAGGTGGGTGAGTCAGCTTTTGGGATTTTAATTAGTGCCATTTCACTAATAGTTCTTGGTTCCACTTGGAGATTTCATGATCTCTTACTCATCCCTGGGTGAATTCTGAGAGGCAAGTGTCATATGAGAAGTTTCTAGAAGATTCCTTGATCATCCACTTAGCAAACTATCTCTTCCATTTGTCTATTCTCACTCATCGCACCCTATAGAAGGCCTTTTCAGTATGCATCGCACCTCCCATGTGTAGTTGGTGAGATGCATCACACCCTGACTATGGAGCAAGTGAGATGGTCCAGTTTTGACCAGTTCTGAGTAGTTTTTCATGGAGAACTTCTGGGAAATGATGTAATCTGTTGACCTTGATCCTTTAGGGTATGAAACAACACTTTTAGGGGTTTAGAATCCCTTGGTTTATGGACATATGTGATTGGGGTTGCAGTGCCCAAATATGTCTATAACAGTTTCCCCCTAAAGCATGAGGTCGTAAATCTTCTGATGTCAGGTGAAATGCTTTATCATGAGGATTCGAGGTTTTTCGAACTGGAAGGTGACCTGTAATAAGATATAATACAATAAATTATCTTCATAATATTTTCATGATCTAGTTGAGGCGGGCATTCCCATGCTCAGCTTTATAAATTCATTTTCATGTACATAGGACAGACAACCGTTTGTGTGGTAGATTGATGATTCTGGTAGAGCCATCATCCTTTGGCTTGGATGATTATCTATGTAGCTATGTTGTACATTTGATGTCTTTATTTTCGTAAATATATCGCAGCCCGGATGGATAAAAATAGATTCGCGGTCTTCAAACTCGTTCAATCTTCACCCGGAGTACAAGTCGATCCATGTGAAAAGATGTTCTAGTGTCGAACATGGAAAGACATCGCCTGATTACCAGCCAATGATGTAAGCTGTTAACAAGCACGATAGGAATCACCGATAATGATAATGAGCCTCAAGGTACTGCAAGACAATTCATGTGGTGTGAATACATGAGTCGATGTCGAACACCATGCAAAATCTTTCGGTCGAAGGCCATTGATGTAAACCTGTTGTCGGAAGTGAGAAACTTGCCATTGAGGCATGCAAGCTTCAAAGTACTGAAAAGGTTGTTCCTAAGTCGACTTCTTGGATAATGAGCTGACATCGACAAGAAGTGACCCATCGTAGGAGGGTCTTAATGAATCCCACATCTACGACATGGAATGGAGCAAATGATTTTGTGGAGGTGAAAACGATCTGATGATACAAGGTTCAGGGTGGCGGTCATGAAAGAATGAAGCGTGAAGGTATTGCAGCGGATGAGATGTTAGCTAGGTTGGTGAATTCTCTGAGCGACTTCTTTTGAACATATCGGTGACACTGAAATGGATTGGTAGCATTAACCCCAAAAAATGGATGGTACGGAGGACCAATGGTGGTATGACTGGTGAAAAAAATAACCCAACCCGACTCAACCATGATGATGGAGTGAAAGTGTCATGTTCAAGAGCTACCTACTACCAATGAAGTTCTTCAAGTCTTCTTCCCAATTTTTCCCCCATCATTGCTGACCAGTACCTCTTTATTTTTGTCAAGCTTGAGGAGGATAACATATGCTTGTTCTATAATTTGCCCTTCAGGCAAACTTGTCACTATGTTTTAGCGAGCCTAGTGACAATGAAACTCACTCTTGTCTATAATGGACAAGTTTGTCGCCATTGTTTTAACGAGTTTAACGACAAAGATAATTCGGTCCTTTTCAGTTTTAGAGAGTTTGAAAAGAGACGGAAAGGAAACTCCAGTAATCCTTTTTCGTAGTATAATCCCTTAAGTCTGGAAAAGTATAAAATAATACGAAAGGGATGACTTTTCCGATCACTTTAACGAGAAGAAAAAGACAAGCGCTCAATCTTTTCGTGTAATGATCCCTCAGGTCCAAAAAGATTAAAATACAAGAGGGATGGCACTTCCAATCACTTTAATGAGCTAGAGAGGCCAATTGCTCGGCAATATTTTTATAGTTTACGAGTCTAAAAAGAGCTTAAAAGAGACTCGTCTTTGAGGAACGAGTGATATTTTCGAGTAGCCGCTGGTCCCAGTTGAGGTTTGGAACTTTTCAATCACGGCAGTGTAAAGAAGGTGGCTAATAAAATCACTCATCGTAGCTGCTCCTCAAAATGGGTAAACAATCAAGTGGAGGCGTATGATCGGCTAAAAAGTGGAGGTGATGGTAAGAACATGACCAAGGCTCAAAAGCTAATAGTAATGTGATCACAAAGGTTATTTACCGAAAGGTGGGTTCATTTTTTAATGAGCTTGAACTCTAGGGGAACATATGCTCATTGCTAGGTTTAATTTTAACGAGCTTGAACTTCGCGTAAACCTGCTCGTGCTAGTCGTATAATAAGGATGTCTCTCATTAGTAGGTTCATTTTTTAGGGAGCTTGCCCCATGCACAACTTTGCTCCGGAGCCTTTTGTATGCAAGCTAGAAATGACCGACCTACGAGGTTAAAGGGTTGAGAGCCTACAAACTAAGAAAATAAAAGGTCGATTTTCACTCGCAAGCAAAAGGTTTGCATGCCCCCAGGTATAAAGAAAATTAGAGTTTCCAGGTTACCATATGGAAGTTCTTGCATTAAAGCAAGGTTGTTTTGTCCGCATTTGCAGACAAAACACTTCCTTGGCTCTGTCCATCGAAATAGAAAAAGGTGAATGGTGGGAGTTTCCACTCACATAACCTTTGACGAGGGAATCTTATTCCAATCTAATCCCATTTTCCTAAATAGACGGGTGTGTCAGACTAGTCATATATCCTACGAGGAAACCAACCTTATATCTGGGGTTTTCCTGCCGAAGCAGAACAGGGTGCATGCCCCCTGGGTTTAGTCATATTTGCCGAATCACTCGCGCTCATCAAGTGGATTGATTGGAGGTTGATGAGACATTCCTTGCACAAAAAGACCAGTTAGGGATGGCATTTGACTAGTAGTCGTGTTTGAACCGAGGAATGAAAGCTGGTCTACGAGCTGGACCATTCTGCCTTCATACGGGAAACACATTACTCGAAAGAGTGAGGAAACAATAGCTCCCATGCTATAAATGTAGTCATGCCCAAGGAGTAGATTGTAATCTAATGGCCCTTGGACTACCATTACATTCAGATAAACGGTTTTCCTTCTCAAAGTTATAGGCAGATTTGGAAGGATCCCTAACGGTCGACTGGTTCCTTTGTTGAAGCCTAATAGATTTTGTATCTCAGGCAGAAGTGATGTAAAACCAAGCGCATTCAAAGCAATTGAGGAAAGGATACTCACAGAAGCCCCTTCATCTATGATAGTGCCAGCCATGACCATTCTGTAAGCTTGTACTATGATTTGGAATGGTACATTAGATGGTAGGCGAGGTCTCCCTAGTAGATTCCAATCGAAGGAAACGACTAGATTGCTTGGAGGAGGGACCGAATAAATGGCTGGATGAATCTCTGATGAACTTCCTTCCTGCGGTAAAGGAACGGGTAGATTTCCCCCAGGTTCATCGACTCTGTGTTAACAAAAATAATTTGAACAGTGTCATTCTCATTCTCTTTGATGACTGTATCATCTAAAGGTGGACCTTCTAAAGACAAGACTGGGTCGACTGCCGTCTGGACCTGTTGACTTTGGTCCGGTGTGGACTTAGAAGGTTTATTTTCAATGATAGATGTTTCGACTGACAACAGAGGTGTGTCAGTCAGATTTTCAACTAGTGATGGACTTGGCAAGAGTTTCTTATATCTAGGAGGAAGTCGCTGCGGTGAAGCAAGACGATTATCCAAGACTCTTTTAGCTTCGTCCAGGAAAGGACAATGATGGAGGGAATGATCGCCTTGACACAGCCTACAAGGAAATTTAGATCTTCCTTTTTGTCCATTGACTTCGTTTTCACTAGTTGATGGTGTACTCTCAACATGATCGACAGAGGTTGAAGACATTGAATTGTGCAAGCGGGGAGACCAGTCCCTTAAGATCTGCAGGATGCAAGGACAATCTTGATGATAGTGGTCTCCCTTGAAAATGACACATGGAGATTTGGGTTTGGATGATGCAGTGTGTGGATTTTTGCTAGACAATGCATGGTTGCCCCCTTTCGCCGTTGGCTTCTTCTTCTTCTTCTCCTTCCCTTTCTTCTTCTTCTCAGTTACTTGGTTTTTAGCATTACTAGCTTCACCAAGCGAAGAGGAAGAAGGAGAGGGAGAAACAAATGAAGTAGAAGGTGGGGGAGCGACTTCAGTATCATCTGGTTGCTGATTTGATTGCTGAGGAATTACGGTGTTTTGAATGACAGAGGTCGAGAAAAGCCATATTGGCAGGCCAATTGTGAGTCCTGGAAGGGACAATGTAGCCATATGTGGAGCACCAACATCTCCCCAAGAAGAGAAAGGACTAGGATTCCCCCCAAGGGGAAATCCTTGATTGGTGGACTCCATTTTCTCAACCTAAGACCAATGAGGGAACAATGATGTTATTCCGATTAAAATAAATTTTATGATGCTTTGACACAACTTGCTTTTTCAATTTTAAATAGTCTAGTCACCTTCGATTTTTAATGAGCCTGAAGTGACAAGTGCTCAAATGGACCTTTTCTTTTAACGAGTCTGAAAAGGAACGAAAGTGACTACTCTAGAAATCTAGATAGAGGGATTACCAAACCAATTGCAAAACTACAGAATACTTTTTACGTACGACAGTCAATCTTCCCGAATGTTGTGTTCAGTGCATTACGATCGATAGGGCGGCAGACATGGCTTCCTAAGGATAAAGGATATAGCCTATTGTGGTCTCCCAATATATACTCGACGGTACGTGGGAGCACAAGTCCGTATTGGCACTTGTCATATCAAAGAGGAGGAATCACCCAACCTACGATGAAAATGATAATTACCAGGCTTTACGATGCCGAAATACGTCTCTAGCTTAGACTTCTAGATGTTGTGCGTTAGGTTCCAAAGAGTTTTTATGTTCATTGAGGTTTATTTTACAGTTGATCTTTCTTAAGAAGTTTGCCTTTAAGGTTCACTGCGTGATGTAGATATACAATTCTTAAATATGCAATCTAAGATGATAAACATTCGTTTAATTTCTTTTAGTAATGAAAATCCTAGCTACTAAGGAAAGAGAAGTAAAATTCTTTCAACATAGAGCAAAGAGCACACACTAGATGCACTTTTCTGAAATCAATTTCCGCATGCAGTCTAAATGCAAATGCACATGCATGTATTTGTTTTTCAGTTTCCTTAATGTGTGAATGAAAAAAAGAAAACTAAGGACACTTCAACAATTTCTTTTCAAAAACAAAAGGAGGATTAAGACGACACTTTCAATTTCAACTTGAAAACTGCTTTCGACACTTCAAATAATTGATGATTCAAATCAAATACAATGGCAAAAGTGTAATCGACTATCTAAAAGAGGAAGAATTTACGACACTCTTTTCTTTGACCAAAAACGACACTTGCGACACTTTCAAATCAAAAGACGACAGTTCAATTAAGCTATTATTTGCAAAGGAGAACTGTAAATGATGAAAAATACATAAAAAAAAATTCACAATTCTTTATCAATGGAGGCTGAATAATGCAAAGGAAGAGAGTTCCAACAGTGATATACTGATCATAGATAACAAAAATACTGAATAGAGCTGAAAACAATGAAGGAAAACCAAAATCTGAAGGAAGAAACAATCTCATTCAATCATCGCACCTTTAGTACAGGGAAATAGGGATGCATCTCACCTGCAACACAAGGGAGGTGCGATGCATTCAGATTGCCAATGAGAGACAGTGTGATGGTCCAGGGACGAGACTGAGCTTGGTTTTCACTCACAGTTTGCAGCTAAGTTCAAGGATTTAGGCTAAGCTAATGATAGACAGTAAACACAAAGTATAGGGGCTGATCTAATGAGGTTATTTGAGCTACCACCAGAGAACTTAGGATGTTTGCAAGTCAGTTGTTCAGTTCATAAAAAAACTCGGAGATTGACTGAAGCAGTGTTGACCTACTTTGCACTTGCATAGCAAATGCAATTCGAAGGCTAGCTGGCTTAAATTCAAGCTACGTATGTAGTTTATAAAGCAAACAAATAAAGACAAACAAACAAACTATTTGCTCCCTAGTGGATTCACCATTTTGTTATCGGGAAAACTAGTGTCCATTCAGAGCTGCTAGTCCCACTAAGTCGGGTAGCTATCTTAGAAACAAACAATTTAAAGTCACTTGTGTTTTCCTTTATGAGAGATAGATGAGAGAGAAGCAGAGAGTACCAAGCTCAGTCTTTCGCTAGTCTCCTTACTTGTTTCCTCTCTCCTTTGATAGAAATTTCGCCACTCCTTTCTTAGTTGTCCCACTTCAAAGAACACCTGTAGAGTCAAAGAAGAAAAATACCATCAAAGCATAGAGATCTATAATCATAAACAATATAGGATCAAATGTATATTAACCATACAAATGCATACACAAATACAAGATTCAGAGATATACAAGTATATGGAGGAAAACTCAAATAGCTTTATTGATAGAAGTAGTAGAAGAGAGGACTACAACCAATCTGTTTGATCCAGTGCCATCCTCCCAGCATGAAATCCCTCTTCACCTCATGAAAAGCTTAGATCACCCAACAATACAATGTTTCACAGAGAAACCAACAACACTTCCTTACAAAATACGAAATTCTAGCCTTTGGATCTCTGGGATGAGGGATCCATATATAGATATTTGCAGGTGGGTGAGTTAGCTTCTAGGATTTTTATTAGTTTCATTTCACTGATAGTTCTTGGTTCCACTTGGAGATTTCATGATCTCTTACTCATCCTTGGGGGAATTCTGAGAGGCAAGTGTCATATGAGAAGTTTCTAGAAGATTCCTTGATCATCCACTTAGCAAAATGTCTCTGCCATTTTTCTATTCTTGCTCATCGCACCCTACAGAAGGTCTTTTCAATATGCATCACACCTCCCGTGTGTAGCAGGTGATATGCATCACACCCTAACCATGGAGCAGTTTAGATGGTCCAGTTTTGACCAGTTTTGAGCAATTTTTCAGGGAGAACATATGGGAAATGATGTAATTAGTTGACCTTGATCCTTTAGGGTATGAAACAACACTTTTAGGGGTTTATAAGCCCTTGGTTTATGGACATATGCCATTGGGGTTGCAGTGCCCAAGTATGTCTATAACACAGGTAGGGTGGTTCATTCACGGGACCAACATCTGGAACGTTTTCTTGAGCCAACTCACCATCTAAGACCACCTCCAGATCTCCCTTGCCTTCCCTTTCTCCCTCCCTTCCTTCACATCCCACCTATTCCCCTCGAGGAGCCCCCCCATGCTTGGTACAACCTTGTTTCCTATACATGACTCCCACAACTACCTTCCACCAAAATTCAAGCCAGCTACTCCCTAGGGAGCCATGACAACCTACAACCAACTCCCCACCAAGATGAAATGGGGATTCTATCTCTTGACCAGCCCAATAGAACTAGAGCCTTTCTAAAGGAGGCCATCCAAAAATCTAATACCTCTCCCAAAGAAAAAAAATTGGCACCACCAAAGGATGATGCTCTTGACAAAAATCCCGGACGAATGAAAGGTTCCACCAAAGCAAAGAAAAAGCTACATATTTTGATTCCCTCCATGAAATTCCATAGAATATCATAAGTAAAAGCCCACATGGATAATATACCTACCCTACTATCACCTCTACAAGTTACATGATTCTAGAGGATGGAGATGAAATCTCTACCCCTTACCTATAAGCACATAAGAGTTCGAGACTTGGACTAGAACTCTTTCACCACAAGGCCGAGCCACATCCACCTACTCCACACCACACCAGGTCGCTCTGCCATAGCAAGGTCCTAGATCCAAATGCTCCTCCACCTAAATGCAACCTGGCCACCTTCCCTCCTCTTGACATATAAAATTATTCTTGTAGTGCACTAGAGGCGGTCATGCATAGGTAAACCTCCTGTGCATACTCATCTATCACTTCACCACCTTCTATTACTCCCATAACCTACCAAAACATTTACAAAATGAAAGTCTTTGTGCCCAATTTAACGTGCATAAATATATTGAAGGGTACATGAACCCAACTACTCAAATCCCACTTGGAAATAGGTCTCATCATGGCCTGCCAGAACTTCCCTCCAAAATTCAATACAATTTGATCATACACCCCCATTTGGGTTCTCTGATCATTCTTAATAGCTTGAACTAATTTGTCCACCCAATTAGAGGAAGAGGCCACATTAGAGAAATTTTGAGGTATAAAATGAGCCTCGTAAGGAATATTATAAAATAATAATGGAAATAATAAAATAAGATTATATTACATCATCAAATTTTAGAGGGATAAAAGAAAAAACTATTTTTTTCAACTTGTATTTTCAACTTATCTCCCTGTGGTTTTACTGACATTTCTAGTGGGAACACCCATTAGATGAAAATTTTAATTCCTTATCCAAGGAGTACACATGTTGCATACTTTCGATGGACCTTGCTACATGAAAAATGAGAAATACATCAAAAATGTGATTGCATTCACATTTTTCATGTACTAGGGTCCATTGAAAATATGCAAAATGGGTACTCCTTGGATGAAGACTTATATTTTACTCCAATGATTGCTCCCACTCGAAATTTGAGTAAAATTATAGGGAGATAAGTTAAAAATATGTGTTGAAAAAGTAGTTTTTTCTTTTCTTTTTTAATCTTTTTTCTTTTTTACTCCAAAAATCGTGAATCATCCCCCATGGTTGACATCATCATCTTGAATTCTATTGGTTCTTATAAAGTTGATTTTGGTTGTACATTTTAGTTTTGAGGCCCATTTTTGACCTCAAAATTTCGCAAATGGGGGTCAATCCTAGCAAAGGAGGAGATTCACATCTTGGGTTCCCTAATTGAATAAAAACTTTGCCACTTTGTTTCCCTCCCTCAACAAGTGCGATGTGATTACATACTGAAACATTTACAATAGTGATTAGATACTCTGGAGAAGAAAATCCAGTCTCCAACTCTTGATTACCTTCTGGATTGTGGCTCCATCTAGCAATTTTTGAACCACTTAATTGCTAATTGGAAGTCACCATATATTTCGAATTGTGCATATCCTTTCTCTTTTTCCCAGGCTAAGCCCCATTTTAGAGCTCATAACTTTTCCACTCTATTGTTGGTGAATCTGCAATATCTCACAAAGAAAATCAAAGGATGACCCCCTTCGTCACGAAAGATGTCACCAAAGCTTGCCAGATCTAGATTACGTTATGAGGCTCCATCAAAGTTCAACTTTATGAAACCAGATGGGGGAAGTATGAAATTTTATGGGGAATAAGATATGACTCAGGGCATGGTATCTAGACCTCTATCCACCTTTCTCTTGTACAACTCCAAATGCACAAGGATGTGAGTTTCCTCCCCTTCTACTTTCTAATCCTCATCCCCCCATTTTTCTGAAAGGATCATTTATTTAAGATCCAATTGTGTTTTCTGCCACACCTCTTCTCCCATTCTCTTGCCATATTTAAAAAAAACCATGTTTCTCACTTTCCAAACATTCCAGAGGAGTAATTCGGGGATTAAAAACCATGCCCTATTTACCACTAGGTTTTGAAATTTAGTTGTACTCTGGGCTTCTATAGTTTCCTTCAAGCTATTTGGGGATCTCTCTAGATAGCCAAATAGTGTTCGTATGTGGTTCCTGTTATCACTGAAAATGCTGTTGTCAAAAATTTTTAGCATATCTAAAAGGCAGGGTGTTTTCGGAGCGCATAAACTTGTTAACAGTTTCGCAGTGCCATATGTTTTAGTGATTTCGTAGCGAAAACACTGACCTTATAGTGGCTGCGCTGCGAAATTGGGAAATGACAGATATTTAAGGGAAGGACTGTGCACCCTTGAATGCAGTACGAGCCTCGGCTTGTTGCATCTGATGTATCTTAGCTTGAGAACACCATCATACTGTTATTGAAGTTGGAGCGGAGTTAAATCCAGTTTGGCATTATTTTAATATTCAGAACCATAGAATTCGTGGCCTCTTGGAAGGCTGCACATTTGATGAGAAAGGCAATGTAAGGAATGCAGTTGAAGCCGCTTCAATGTTTGCTGGCTTTAAGATTGTCCCAGAAGCTAATTATGACATGCAAAATCTGGGTGAAACAGAGACTGCTTGTATTTCAAATAATGGACCTGTTAATGTTATTAGTATAGATGGTGGACTTCCTAAGCCATGATGAGAAGGTTATTATGACTGAGTAGAACAAGGTAACTGCGGTGAGAATATTGCCTATGATGATCTGGGGTTCAAGTTTGATAGCATTCCACTGTCAGATGCTGCAGTATGCTTTAATTGGGATTCAAACTTGTGGCCAATAGCTGATAAATCCTACCCTACACCCATTACAGCAGACCTCTTTGTAATGATTGTTCTAAAAAATGTATATAATTTTATCACATTATAGCAGCAAAAAGAAATGATGCCTATTTGTTAAAATTGGTATCTTCTATGAGGTTGATGGTCCATCTACTACCTCTTTGTTTGTAGTGGTTTGGTCACTCGAGGATAATTGTCCAGATTCTTTCATTTCATCTTAGTGGCTTCTAGCCATCGAGTTCAATCCTTGAGGTTTTACAAAGGGAATGCTTCCCGAATGACAGTGCTCTAAAGTGAGATACAAGCGTGTGATGGCTTCTTTGTCAAATCTGTAGCCTTTGCACTCATAGAAAGATTTTAGAGCGTTAGAGTTCCAGAAAATAAGGGCTGTAGGTGAGCATATTCTCTAAGATGATCAGGGATTCCTGTTTGGTTTAATAGCAACTGCTAATACTGGATGCTGCAGTATGTTTGATGATAACCCAATTGGTCTTGGCAAACTTTTCAAGAATTGGTTTGGTGACAAGTGGGAAAGTCCTTCATTATACATTTCTGCAATCGTGTTCTAATCTGGTTCTTAATGTAATGGGGGCGATATTGCTTTTATTGCCATGATAAAGTGATTTATTGAAAGCTCGAGATGGCGCATTGCGAATATCCTGATGTGGTGGGCATCAGTTTGTGAAAATACAGGTGCTACACCAGGGCTTTTGGCTACTAGATCGATGGCCAGCCAGTAGAGAAGAAGAGGGTTGGTCTGCAATTGAATGGTGGAGATCACCGGCCTCATATGGTTGATGCTGCAGAAAATACACGCAGTCCTAAGTGATTAAATGACAAGTGTCAAGCGGTTCCTATAAAAATTCGATTGCCACAAGGTCGACAATCTGGAGTTAGATTGCAAGCATCATACGGCGGACAGCGGCATGATAATTCTCCTGATCTGGTGTATTTTCGTTCTCAAGCATGACTTGGTCACTTTCGTTCCTCTTGTTCAGTCTTGAAAAGAGTCCCTTGGTTTCGTGGCAAGTTCGAATTCTTTGATTAATGATATATTGTCGGTGACATGGCAGCACACCTGTATTGTTCTAAGATAACATTCGGAGATGGTAAACTTGTTGCGCAGATCAGAGAGGCACGTGCAGAGCATCTAATAAATAATCTCTGATAACACTTGGCGTCCTCGAATGTATATGCTTCTCATAACAAATAAACAATACCATTACAGTTACCAAAAGTGACTCATATACATACGGCTTCACATGTTCTTACAAAGAAAGAGGCTTGTGATGTATATATGCCGATGAAGAAACCAAATTGTCATGAAATTGCCGCAACCAAGTGCAGAGTATTCGGGTGCCTTGATGGGAATCGAGCAGTAATGCAAAAATATTCAATTTTGAAGTCGTATCAGTTAGGGGTACATGGACCAGAAGCAGATGTTGGTACTTTGTGTGTTGGACTAGGTTATATATTTCATTGTTTTAAGGACACACAAGAAGTTTCAGAGGTTCGATGTGTGAAGAATGCAAATGTTCCCTTGAGTTATCGCTTGCTAATACTTCAATTGGTACCAAAAATTGAGAATTTCCGTTCCACCCTGAGATGTATTAAGTTTTGGGCAAACGATAGAGACGGTGGTGACTAAGCATGCCTGCAAACATTGGGAAATTCTGTCAGCGGCCATACATCAACACTGTGGGCGGTTTCTTTTGACTTTTCCAGAGACAGAATGGTCTCTTGCAGCGATGATTTAACATTGATGGTTTGAGATACAAGCATAAACCCAGCAGAGAGAGATTCAGTACTCTTGCATTCTACCTTGCCAATTCAAAGAATCCCTTGCTACTTTTTATTCGTCTTTTATAACTCATCATTCACAAAGGAAGACATCAAGCTTTGAGCTCAAGGAAGTTTATTGGGGAAGAATATGGAAGTACAAACATGTGGAAAGCTTATTGATTCTTTGCTTGAAAAGGTTCTCTGTATAAACATCCTGTCTTCAGATTACTTCAAGGAATTGTAAAGGCTGAAGACCTACCATGAAGTTATTGTTTTGTCTTCTCTACAAATTTTTACCATGAAGTTGACAGTGAAGCAAATGCATGGGCTTCTTAAGCACGAGGATTCTCCATACATGAGATGTATTGGTTTCTTGTACCTGCGTTATGTTGCAGATCCTAGGATGTTATGGGGTTGGGTTGAGCCTTATGTTAAGGACGAGGAGGAATTTTCTCCAGGATAAAATGGAAGGGTGACCACAATGGGTGTTTATGTTCGTGATATATTCCAGAGCAGATTGAGGTTGCTTTCAGAAGAAATAAATGGATCCTCGGGTTTACTTAAGTCACTGGTTCATATCATAGCGCTAAAATTTGAGAATAAAATTGACCAAGCTCTTCATGGTCTAAAAACAAAATCTCAAGAAGCAGAATATAAGTTTGTCCAAGAAAAACTATATTTCTAGAAGGATTCTCTATTGTTCCTCTTTCAGGAGCTAGACATAGCAGACCATGAATTTACAAATGTTTCATCATCATCCTCTTTGGAAAACTTTGATGATTTGTTTGTAGGTGTTTCAGATCGAGTTGGAAGACTGAGGAAAGAGAGCTGGGACTAAATGCTAAACTAGTAAACTATGTTCCAGCCAAAGTATCTCTAAAAAACAGAGGAATCCGGGCATGCTGTTTGAGTTTGTTTTTAGGAAAGGCTATTGACATTGAAACCTGGCAGCTAAACAGGATTATTTGTAAATTGTTGTTCATTTGTTGGAATGAGGAGATCATTAATAAATGTAGCACAGTGTTAGCAGAAAACCAGTGAGGAGGACTGTGTTTTTAAATCACACAGCAGTTTCGTAGCGCGCTACGAAACTGCTGTAGGTGATGATTTAAAGCGCAGGGCAGCTAGTGTTATACTGTGAGCAGCTAGTCTGACACGGTGAGCAGGAGTTGAGGAAAAGGAACAACTGTTTATCAAGACCACCTACAGCACATCAGAAACCTGGCATCATTCCATACCTGGAGTTATTAAAAGATTTGGGAACATGCTGCTATACTTTAGGAGAATGTTGGGAGACAGAGACCGTTAAGATAGGAGCATCTCTTCTGGTCAATTAATGAGCCATCAGCGCTCTTAAGCATCCTAAATCAACATCCATTGCACCTGTAGCTCAGCCATATCAGATTAATTGAAGGAGGACAGCTGTCAAAGCATTCAAGAAAGCATCAAGTCTACGAGGAGAAAAGAATTATTGTTTTAGTTTGATTAGGACTTTATGTAATTATAGTTTAGCATGTATGTAATTAATGCAGTTAGTTAAAGGC
Organism: Pinus tabuliformis; assembly: GCA_031772625.1. Lineage (NCBI taxonomy): Eukaryota > Viridiplantae > Streptophyta > Pinopsida > Pinales > Pinaceae > Pinus > Pinus tabuliformis. The sequence goes on along the minus strand of CM062820.1, from coordinate 1,019,883,133 downwards.
ATGTAGGAGTAGTTAATAGGAGATTCGAACTCATTCTAGAGGGAGGAAATGTATTCCTATATATGGTGAAAATTAGAATGTAATAGGGGTTGGACTGTATATACAAAAACAGAGTTTTTTTTTGAGCATATGTAAAGACTGTTACAGTAATGGTAAAACAGGTTGTTTCTTCTCAAGATTCTCAATGGATCACTGTGTTCAAATGTGATGATGGTTTAGTTTCTTAATGTTCTTTTTACAGCCTTGTTATAGTACAATCCCTCAGAATTCATATTATATGCTCTGACTTCCTGTGTGTTTGGCAAGCTGTGGGTTTTGGTGAAGCATGTTTGAACATCACTCAGAATTCATTTTTAATGCTCTGACTTCCTGTATGTTTAGCAAGCTTTGATTTAGGTAAATTATGTTTGAACATCTGATGATGCAAAGAGCCTTGACTTCCATGAGATGACTGTGATTTTGTTTATTAACTGTGAGAGACTCCATAGCCCAATGAAGACTAATTTGATGTATGTCCAGCCAGCTATATTTTTATAAATGTGTGAAGAGTTAGCCCTCTGTTGTTGTGATTAATTTTCTATCAAAAGCCTGTGAGAGAGCCCTCTCTGATTAGGAAGGCTAATTCCTAGTCTAAAGTCTGGTCTGAAACAGTTACATGAAACCTTGCTTGGTTGCAGCCCCTAGTACTGGTTTTGTGATAACATTTCCATTGAATTTCCATATTGAGGCATGTGGTTGAGCAGATGTTCAAAGCTTTCTTCCTCTTCCTAACAAACATGACACCACAAAGGACCTATGAAACCCTTGCGCCTTAAGATATCCTAGGTAAGTAATATTTGCTACCAAATCAACCATAAGAAACTGGCCACATTATGCTAGCTATGTTCACCCCATACTCAGTTCCAATAAGGTTCCTTCAGTAAATCCCTGAATTTTCCTATTAGACTATATGCTTCCTTGATGGTGAACGTGCCTTGGGGATGATATTCTCATCAAATCTGATCCTGATCATTAGCTACCTGTATTTTCCTATCCTTCAAAGTGTCGACAAATCCAACCCACTCCCTAGGGGGGTCCTTAATTCCCCAATCGTCTTTATCTTTCCACTCTCTCCATGGTCTCTAGGAATTTATGCCTTCCTAAAGTCAACTACCACCCTTTCCTCATGGTTTTTGAGGATTTTTTGGATTCATCAAAGTTCCTCACATCATCCCATGATTGGAAATGGATTCCAAGACTCCTCCCATAAATGAGCACGTCGTTCATTTCTAACTTCCCAAAACAAGTGGTTCTTTACAAATGAACTCTGAGCCTTTGCCAAGTTCTATATTGAAGAACCCTCCGTCGAAGATGTGTGTCTTAATATTTCCTCCTAATCTAGATCCATTCCATACTTCTTGTGCCAAATCTTCTTCCAGTGTTTCGGTCCCCCCTTGGAGCCATCGTCATCAGATCTTCGCTCCCATGGTTTGCTTCATTAGGTCCATATCTCTCATCCCTAGGCCCCCACTCCATTTAGTCCAACACACTTTATCCCAGGTTACTAATGTCCTTTTTTTATCCTATTGCACCCCTTTCAAAAGAAATTTGCAAAAGAGGCCCACTAAGTATTTGTAGACAAATTTTTGAGCTGGAAGCACTAAAAGGTGGTAGATTGGTAAGGCTTGTAACACTGCTTTTAGTAGAATAATCCGGCTTGGAAAATTGATGGCCCTAAAGGTCTAAGTTATTAGTATTTTTACGATAATATTTTTTTAATTTGTCCACAGGGATGTCTGCATCGAAGTCGCTGCCAGAGGAATACCTAGGTAGTTAGCTGGAAGATCCTATTTGAAATCCCAGTGTTCTCGCAAGGTTGTGTTGAATTATGACATTTGTTTGAAGAAATATATGTGTGAGTTTCCTCCATTTATCAAAGTTCTTGAGGCCCCTTGAAAGTCCTCTAGAATCTAATTTAGAGCCCTATCTTCTTGAGCCAGTGGTTCTCCGTACATCATGGTGTCATCCACAAATTGTTGGTGCGTTACTGGAAAGTCTTGACTCCAAAGATGCAAAAATTTTAGAGTGCCTTGATCTACCACTGATTTATCATAATGGCCCATACCATCTGTAACCAAAATGAATAGGAAGGGGGAGATAGGGTCCCCTTTCCTTAGGAAATGCAAGCCCCTGAATGTCTTAGATGACGAGCCATTGATCAAGATAGAAAAGAAGGGGGTGGAAATTAGGGATTATATCCAACAAATCAAATCCTATGAGAATCCATACACATCCAGAACATTGAGTAGGTACCTCTAGTTCAGATGTTCATAATATTTACAAAGGTAGAGCTTAATGATCATGCCTAACTTATTTGTTTTCAACGAGTGAATCACTTCAAGAGAAATTATTACTCCTTCTAAAATATGTCAGACCTCCACAAATTCTGTTTGTTTTGGTGCGATGAGATGCTTTAAAAGGGGTTTCTATCTTATAACAATAACTAATGAGATGGTGTTATATATTACATTACATAAGGAAATGGGCCTAAATATTCGGGCTTCATCCGAATGGTTAGTTTAGGAACCAAAGTGAGAAATGTAGCATTCAATACAGACCATACCTACTCATAATATCAAGATTCTTCCCATTAATATGGGCTAATCAGCCATAGGAATTGCACAATGAAATAGGAGCTTTCAGAGCAGGAGAATTGGCTAAGTGTTGGCCAAGAGTTTGCTTGTGAGCTGGAGATTGATTTTATTGAATGTCGGGATTATTCTTGTGAGACTAAGCATTGTATTATCATCTTGGATTTTTGATATATGCAATACAGATAGTGAGGTTTTGAGCTGTGGATTTCCCCATATACTTATTACGTTATGTGCCACTGATGTTCTTCTTCATGTTCATATTGCTTTCATCGATCTATTGGCTTCCGTTGGTTGAAAGTAGAAGTAGATTCTTGTCCTGTGCTTTAGTAAATTGCATGAGCTTGTGAATCTATAGGAAATTGTACATGGTATTGGAGATGAGAATAGTATACTATAGGAGATTTCAAAGTTTTGAGTTTTGGGTTACAGGTGAAAGTTGAATTTTCAATACATACTTCAAGATCGGAAGATGGCGTTCTACGATTTGTGCCTCGAGTATGCCTTGGAAGGAAGCTCGAATTTTATAGCTTGGAGGTACAAAAAGGAGGCTGTGCTAGAGGATAATGGCTTGAAGGAATTTTTTGAACATGAAATTCCCAATCCAACAGCAACAGATGCACAAAAATTGGCCGAATGGAAGAAGTGTGTGGCGAAGGCAAGGTGGATAATCCTTGAGGGAGTTCGAGACCACATTGTCTTGAGTCTCCATGGCAAGGAAACTTTGTATGCTATGTGGAAAATATTGACGGACTTGTATCAGGATAGTAGTGACCAAAGGAAGTTGGCACTGAAGGAAACCCTTCGAAAAATCAAAATGGAGAAAGGTGAGACTATTCCAAAATACTTGACCAAGTTCACTCAATGTCGTGATGAACTTGGAAGTGTTGGAATCATGGTTGTAGAGGAAGATATGGTGAGTCTTTCTCTTCTAGGACTCCAAAAGAGTTGGCATAGTTATCAGGAATTTGTCAATGGTTGGGAGAAGCTACCAGATTGGGAACAACTATGGTCAGATTTGATGCAAGACGAGATCAGGAGGAACACTAGGGATGGCTCTTTATCAAAGACTGATGATGAAGAGAATTGTACCTTAGCGATTAAGGTGAAGAAGGGGAAAAGGAAAGCTTCCCATTCCATATCAGATTCTTATCGTGGAGGTAAGAAGAAAGACATGAAGAAGGTTAAATGCTTTCATTGTCATCAGCTGGGCCATTTTGCTACAAATTATCCACTCAAGAAGTCCAAGGAGAAGTCCTCAGGAGGAGCGGCGGGTGAGGCTTTGGCCTCTCAATTTGAATTGGACTTTTCCCTCATTATATGCATGGTGTCTTCAATGATGGGAAGTGTATGGTACTTAGACAGTGGAGCTTCATTCCACATGACTGGTGACAAAGACTTATTCAATGACTTGGAGGAGAAAGATCTCCAGATGCATATCAATATGGGTGATGACAGGAAGTATAATGTTACTAGATTGGGCATGATTATTTTTCAGAGGGATCATGGGGCTCCACTCACCTTGAATAATGTTATGTATGTACTCGAGCTGAAGAAGAACTTGGTATCTATTGCCATGCTTGAGGATATAGGCTATGATGTGATATTCTCGAAAAGAAAGGCATTCCTTCAACACATAGCCACGGGTCAAGTAAAGAAGATAGGGATTCAGGTGAAGAATCTCTATAAGTTGGAGGTATAGGAGTGTGTTGCTTTGATCACAAAAGCATAAAAGATGCAGAGACAAGATGTTGCCAAGTCGTGGCACAGGCGATTAGGTCACTTGCATCATGGAGCTTTGAAGATATTGCAACAGATCTCTATCGGTCTTCCCAAAGGTACGCTTGAGCAAGTTGATACATGCAATGGGTGTACTTTGGGAAAACACACCAAGTCTTCATTTCACGACAGAGACAGTTGAGCAAAGGCTATTCTAGAGTAAGTCCATTTAGATGTGGGTGGACCATTCTCGACAGCATCCACGTCCAAACACGGGTATTGATGACTATTCTCGTAAATGTTGGATATTTTTCATGCAGAAAAAGAATCAAACTTTCACAAAGTTTTGTGAGTTCAAAGCACTGGTGGAGAAAGATTCAGGCAAGAAGGTTAAATCTCTATGGAGTGATAATGGTGATGAGTATGTATCAAATGAGTTTAAGAACTTATGTGCAACAGAAGGGATTAAACGAGAGTTGACGACACACCATAACCCTCAACAGAATGGGGTGGCTGAGAGGAAGAACATAAGCATAGTAGGGGTAGCAAGGGCAATGTTGCATGATCAAGGCCTACCACTACACTTGTGGGTTGAGATATGCAACACAACAGTTTATGTTCATAATCATATCCCACATCAAATACTTGATATGAAGACACCAGAGGAGGATTATTCCAGTAAGAGGCTAGATGTTGGTCACTTCAGGATTTTTGGGTCATCGGTATATTTCCATGTGACCAAAGATGCACAGAAGAATCTTGAGCTGACAACAGAATTGGAGATATTTGTGGGGTGCACTAATACACCTCACAACTATTAGGTGTACTTGTCAACCAATAGGATGACAGTGGTTCGCAGGGATGTCAAATTCGATGAGGAGAAGGCCATTTCCCTTGAGAGGGAGCTTGAGCTACATGTGGATGAGGAGATTTTAGCTCCTAAGGTTGAGGAGCCTCATATTGATGTGGAGCAGCCACATGTAGAGGATCCGGGAGTGGAGACATCCACTCAGGCAGAGTCTTCCAGAGAGGGAAGAAAGCGCACCAGAGAGGCTGACAGATTGTTGGATGATGCACAGGAGAATGTGGGAGCACCCACTTCTCAGTGCAAGTAGAGGAGGTCACCTGAGAGGTACACTAGATACATGGCTCTTATGGGCGAATGTGTTGTGACAAAGCCATCTTCCTTTAAGGAATCAATGAAGCAGACGGTTTGGGTTGATTCCATGGTGGAGGAGTATGACTCCATAGTTTGAAACAGTGTTTGGGATGTGGTCCTGAGATGAGAGGACAAGTCAGTGGTGAGCTCTTGTTGGCTTTACAAGGTAAAGCAAGCTGCAGATGGGAGTGTGGAGAAGCATAAGGCCATATTTTTTGCCCATGGATTTTCACAGGTAGATGGGATTGACTATGATGAGACCTTTTCTCCTGTTGCAAGGTACTTGTCAATCTGATCTATATTAGAACTATCAGCATAGATGGGTTGGAAGATCCATCAGATGGATGTGAAGACAACCTTCCTTAATGGCATGATTGAGGAAGAGGTGTACATAGAGCATCTTGGAGGTTTTGAAACCTTTGACCGTGAGTTTCATGTGTGCCGACTTAGGAGATCATTGTATGGGCCGAAGCAAGCACCCCATGCTTTGTACACCAAGATAGATAACTACTTCACTAGGTTGGGCTTCATGAAGAGTGAAGCGGATACGAACCTATACCACATAGTGGTGGAAGGTAAGTTGTTGATCATTATAATTTATGTTGATGATCTTATACTAACAGGTGATTATTAGTTGATCAAATATTGCAAGGAGGACCTTGCAAGAGAGTTTGAGATGAAGGACTTGGGGCTCATGCATTACTTTCTTAGCATGGAGGTATGTTAGGGAGATGGGGAGTTTTTTTTTTCTTAGGGAAAGTATGCCAATGAGATACTCAGGAGATTTTGCATGGAGAGTAGTAAACCCATGGAGACTCCTTTAGCAAGTAACTGGAGGAAGGAGGATGTAGATTCTGTGGAAGTAGTGGAAGCTACTGTTTACAGAAAAATTGTGGATTCACTCATGTACTTGGTGAACACACGACCAGATATGTGCTATGCAGTTAACCAGCTTAGTCAAGTGATGGTTAGGCCTACCAAGTTGTATTGGAAGGCAAAAAATCATGTGTTGAGATACCTCAGAGGCACTTCTCAGTATGGGTTATTGTATAAACAAACAGAGGGAGTGAAGCTTCAAGGCTTCACCAATGCAAATTGGGCAGGGACTCCATCTGACAGAAAGAGCACATCAGGAGGAATCTTCAGTATTGGTTCAATGACAGTTTCTTAGTTCAGTAGGAAACAGAGATCGGTTGCACTCAGTTCGGCAGAGGCAAAGTACATGGTTGTGATTCAAGCAACATGTGAGGCCATCTAGATGAGTAAGATCCTAGTTGGTTTGTTTGGCCAGCAGATGGATCCAACGGTGATTTACTGCAATAATCTAAGTTGTACCAAACTCTCTAAAAATCCAGCTTTTCATGATCGGTTCAAGCATATTGATATCGGATATCATCATCTCAAAGATTGTGTATTGAGGCAGATTATGTTGTTAGAGTACATTCCCACGAAGGAACAAGATGCTGACATTTTGACAAAGGCATTGTAAAAATTTAAATTCGAGTTTCACAGAGACAAGATCGAGGTAGCTTATAATCCCTTTCTTGTTAAGAGGGAGTGTTGAGAAATGGCAACAAGAAATTCCAGTTTAATTTTTCCTTGAATTAAATTGAAATTTAAAAATGAATTCTATTCTCATAGCAACTTTTAAATAGTGAATTAAGTTTAATTAACTTAATTAGCCTAGGAATTTCGAGTTGGAAGTCTTTCTCAAGTCATGTATATGTTCTCCCTATATTATAGGGGTTGAGATGAGGTAATTGTGAGTTCTAATTAGACAACACAGTTTACTGAGTTAAGTTAAGTTAAATTAGTTCCAAACTGTTTGAGGAACTAATAGTGAGTGAACAATTAGTTGGTGCACTAATTCACTCAACTAGTGCTACTCCAGGTAACTGAAGATTCGCTCATAAGAAACTCATGCATGTCAGTTCAGAGAAAGACCCAATTGAGACTAGAGTGCAGGGACAGTGTACTATCAATTGTAGTTTTATTGAGTTGTATAGATCATGCATACAATTAGGAACTCAACCTTGAAGGGATTGTGCAGTTTTGGATACATTGGTTTCCCATTAATATGGGTTAATCAGCCATAGGAATTGTGCAAGGAAATAGGGGCTTCGAGAGCAGGAGAATTGGCTAAGTGTTGGCCAAGATTTTGCTTGTGAGCTGGAGATTGATTTTACTAAGTGCTGGGATTATTCTTGTGAGAACAAGCATTGTATTATCAGCTTATATTTTTTATATATGCAATACAGATAGTGGGGTTTTGAGCTATGGCTTTCCCCGGATACTTATTGTGTTATGTGCCATTGATGTTCTTCTTCTTGTTCATATTGTTTTCATCGATCTATTGGCTTTCGCTAGTTGAAAGTAGAAGTAGATTCTTGTCCCATGCTTTAGTTAATTGCATGAGTTTGTGAATCTACAGGAAATTCTACAGTTGTTTATAATATGATACTAAATCATTTTCAAAGTCTTCATGATCCATGAGGTGAGATCCATTGTGGGACTTCAGAGAAAAGAAGTGATTATGGTGGCAATGCTTCACCAAGGCCTTGTGGAAGAAGCAGGTATTTTACTCCCCCTCCCCGAGCCATTGAAAATGGAATTTTTGGTGCCAAAAGGCCTCTTCTTGCTTCTAATGAGACTCTATCTTTTATATCGTCCTACCTTCCTCATCCACCAACTGTTCATTCTGGCCTTCCTGGATTATACGGGTTTTTAGGGATTCCATCTGATCCTCCAACCTCCATTTTTCCTTGAAGATATCTCCAAATTCTATTTTGTTCCACTGCTTGATTCTTAGTTTTAATTCCTTTAACTTTACCTACATTGACTGCATCCGAGAACTTCCTATGACCTTTATCTCCTCCCACCAACCCTCCAATTTTGCCAAAAAAATAGGGTGTTTAAGCCAAAATCTTTCAAAGTGGAATGAGTGATTATGGGGGGACATTTTCAAATCAATTTCTAGACAAATTGTCCAATGATCTAATCCCATGCTCGAAATAATTATCACATCCATGAAGAGGTAACAGTCCATCAGGTCTTTAGAAAGAAGAAAATGATCTATCTTGTAAGAAATCAGATGTTTACCTCCTCTCTAGTTATTCCAGGTGTTCTTTCCATTCATTGTATTTATCTCTATAATTTTTAGATCCTGAATCAAATCTTGAAAAGGGAATGACATGAGCTCTAGGTGTCAGATCGCACCTTTCTTCTCCTCTAGGCTTTGAATCAAATTGAAATCTCCTCCTAAAATCCATCCCTCTCCTCTGGTTTGATGATGCAACAACCTGATCTTGTTAAGAAAGTATTCTTTCCCATTTGGGACTATTGGACCATAAACTATAGAGATACATAGCTCTTCCCCTAATCCCATACACCTGAATCGTCCCATCAACATATTATGGCTAGCCAACCAATCACGAAAAGTGATCCCCTGCAAGTGGCATGCAATAGCTAACCCTCTCACACTTCCCCTAACTTTAATACCCATTACTTCACACCCTTTCTAACACTGAGCCAATATCTCTTCTAAATTTAATCTAGATGGTTTTATTTCCTGCAAAAGGATTATCTTCGGTTTCTCATTGTCAATTCAAGCCCTTAAATACCTCTACTTTCCTTTACTATTCAAGCCATGAATGTTCCATGATACGATCTTCATAACTTAATTGATTCTTGGTGGTGCATATACTACAAAATATTATTAACCTATATAGATTTTAGAAGAAATTCCCCTACTTCTCTGATAACCTCCTGGGTTGACTTCCTTCCTTTGTCGTTTCAGTTAATGGTAGTTTTCTCTTTCACCTTAAATGTCTACGTAAATCCTTTCTGAACAGCATGAAAACTCAAGTTACTTCCCTTAGGGCAAGGGTGAGAGTTCCTCCAAGAACCATACAGGTGAAAAAAAATATGAAGTTGTGCAACCAAAATCTCTTGGGCCTCTACACGGACCCAGGTCCTTAGAATTTCCAACATAGTTCTCTCATCATTGTTGAGGTTTTCTTAATGATCCCCTTCCTCCAAGATGGAGGAGGTGTTGACAAGTAACTCTTTTAGATTCGCATGACCTACTAGATATATTGTGGGTTTATGTTTTGGCTTATTTTTCTCGACCTCTCCTTCTTGATCTTCTACACCCATCCTATGTTCCTCACTAGTTGTATCCTCAATGGCAAGTGTTCCTTTCAAATTCTCTTCTTGGTTCAGGATTGCAAAGGGGTTCTCATATTTGGTTTCTTTTGGTGATTCGTCCTTTGATCTTTGCAGTTGCCTTTCATGTTGTGCTATGTTTGTGCGACCTCTTCTCCTAGCAACTTATTGAAAACCCTCAAAGTTCTCCTACACTTGGCTTGTTTACTATTATGTGATTTTTAATGGGAAATCTATAATCAAATTACCATACCCATGTCACCAATGAAACGTGAATGGAATGTGTTCATAATCGAGAGGTTGTTTCTAGATCTCATCTTGGTATTCCAACACAATAGATTTTGGCAAGGGTTTATAGATGCTCATGTAGACACAGATCCATGCATAGGAAGCATTCCTCAGACACTTTGTGATCTCAAACATTTTCACAAAATCCCCTTTGGTTTTACCTATGCCTTCTAATATGTCTGGTTCCCAGAAGTCATTAGGGAGATAGAATAACTTAACCATAATCAGGGTAGCTAGGAATTTCTCCTTGTCAAGGTTATAACATTTCTCCCAAAAATGCATAAGAAAAAACCCACGTTATTCATGGAATAGGGCCCATTTTCGAAAACACTCTTCCTATCCTCCTGTTGACGGTGCTGGACAGGAAAAAATTCAAGGGATCACCCTGGTATGATGTCCCAACTAGACCTCACACCATTTGGTGTGGGAGTCCCATCCGGTATGATTGTCTGGTTGCCATTGTCTTAAGGATTTTCCTCAATTCTTGCTTGTCAGCACAGGAGAGTGGCCTACTTTGCCTTTGAGAAGTGAGGTTCATGTGCCTGGTGAATGCTAATGTACTTGTGTCAATGGTTCTTTCACTGTAAGGGGAGAGAGTGAGAGTGAGTCCCAAGTTGGTTGGGATGAAGTCCCAACTCAGCTAGGAACACATAACACAATAGGACGTGCACAGCTTCCAGAGGAGCAGTCCACATAGATGCGGCAGTCACAACACACAAAGTGAGATAACACGTAGAACACTCAACGGATGAATCTGAACAAGTGCAATGGTTGTTACAACAAGATTTATGTGAAAGGTTTGTCTGATGTCTAGGGAGATAGCCACCACGGGCGAGACAAAGTTAACAACATTGACAACACATTTCCATCAACAGATTATGTATTACAACAAGTGAAATAGTTCAAATATTCAACACAAGTTAAAGCAACATGCATTACAAGTGTTCAAGATTAGTCTTACAAAGTTACAATACATGTGTGAAAATGTGATGGCCTGTTAGCACACTTTTGAATTAAGCAAAAGTTCCAAGACACATTGTTACACCATACATCATTAACCCCGAGTGAGAGGCATTGGAACCACTACTTGCTCCTCAAAGAAAATATTACAAACGCTCTTGGCTATGTGGGAGGAGTTGAGGTGAAAATTCCCTTCATGTACAAATGAGAGGGGTATTTATAGCCAAGGGTGAAACTGATCCTTGTGGTTGTTTGACTATCCTCATGCTTGTGTGACTTCCATGACTTTTTGACTTTGCATGACTCTTTGTACAACAAGTGGGTCTCTTGGACTTCCACGTTACATTACATTGATTGAAAACATAGCCCATATTATAGATGTGGGTGACATGAATCATGACATGACTCAACATGATAGTGCTGGTACATTTGTTCTGCTACTAGAGTGCATGTCGAGCTAGATTGCTGCTAGGTGATGGATGTCTTCATGGTGTAGCACAGCTTCACCTCCGCATGGAAAAGTGCACAGAGTATCCAATGGTCTTTGGTTCACTCAATGATGCTTTGGCATGTTGTTCCTTGCTTGCATGTTGGAAAGATTGACAGGCTCGTCTGTTTGCGAAAGTTGCATGTCCATCCATTCATCCATCCGTGAGCACATCTTGCATATTTGCTCATTCGTTCATCTACGAACACATCTTTGAATGATTATCCATTTGCGAGCACATCTCTTCGCATGCAGCATTCATTCGTCCATTGGTGAATCTGTTCTTCTGCATGTGCTCCCTTTGTTCATCCCTTTCATTTTCGCGCCATGTTTGTTAGTTTACCTATGTCTGCAGTCACTCATGAAGAGACGAAATCAAATCCAAATACCTCCTAGTCTACCATGAAACATGATCATTTCAAACGTAGGTGACTAGGAGAGGCAGCAAGGTTGCGAAGCGGGATGATGGCTCTGGGCACTACTGATGAAAACTGCGCAAGAGTCACTGGGTGATGAAGATGAGAATCCAAGTCGACAGTGACTGTCAACAAGGTCTCGCTCAGCTGGAAGGAAAAATTGCACAAATTTTGGGAGGGAAAATCTGGGCTGCAGGAAGGCAAGGTAGGTAGAATCTGCACAGTTTCTAATATGAGTGGGTAGCAGGGGTGGAAGGTAAAATTTGCGTAATTTTCTGGAGGAAAAGGCTTAGCTGCAAAGAGGATCAGCAGGTAGAAATTACACAGTTTTTGGGAGGAACTGACCATGAGCCTGGCAGTTGCCTGTTGGTTTACTGGCATCATAAATTGCACAATTCCCAAGGGTAACAGGCAGTCAACTGCTAGGAGCTTGGCAGCAAAAACTACACAATTCCTGGAGGGAACTGGCAGTCTGCTGCTAGGAGCTGTTGGCAAGGAAAACTACACTAAGGCTGACAAGCTGGCCTGCTGATCATCTCTATGCAATTTCTAAGTTGAGAAGATTGTTTTCCAATAAAAGGCATGCTCATGAAAATTGTGCAATTTTGTGGATGAGCAGTCAGTCGACTATTGCGAGGACTGACTAGGAAAACTGTGCAATTTTTTGAGGGAGATAGGGACAGGAACTTGGTGTTTGTCTGGCCTGTCTACATAATTTCCTCAGTCAGCAGAGCGGGCAAGGTCAGTAGCCTCTCCATAATTTTTCAGGGGAGTCAGTCCTGGGGTGACTATCAGGTCCGACTCTCCAAGTGGCCATCATGACAGTTGATTGAATCACTTACGATCAGCGCAGCTTGGAAAGACTTGCTTGGTGCTTCTACACTATTCTGGGTGACAGTCGATCGAGTCGATGGCAGGGTGATGGTTTCGCTGTCATAGGGGACTTCGGTCATCAGAACTTCAACAAAATGACTAAGTATGTGAACGATTGAAAGATGCATAGGTGATCATGCAAACACACTCTCATGTGACTCAACGACGAACTAACTCAAAACATCCAGAAACACATGTTCAACATGACTGACCGACGGTGCAAGCGAAAAGCGCAACACTCATGATTGATTGTTGATCGAATGTGATGATGCTTGTGTGATAGTGAATGTGACTCTGTGTGTGAGTGCGACATATGCTTTCATAGCGAACACAACAAGTACACATGAAGCGAAGACCTTGAGCATAAATAGAACATGGTTGCAAGCATGACTTAGACACCAACATTCAGAAACTTGGGTGGAAAGAACATGAAAGGTAGATGCAAAGCTCCCACGAGCTCACGGAGTGAACCTGAGAGTGCACAGTTATCAAATGAAACTCCCAAGGGAGGCTCTGAAATTAGGTGCAGGCCAAAATTTTGGAGGGTGGTTGTAGCGCTACAACACTTGGTGACACATTGGTAGAACTCTAGCTTCTCTATTTTGGTTCATTGCTAGCACAGGGCCTTGGTATTTTGGAGGGTATTGAATCGCTACGTGGGTTACTTCAGCTTCCCCACTTACCCCATGGACATACATGGTTCACCCTTTTCCAACTCAGTTAAACACAATCAAAATTTCAGCTTAGATCTCAATGTTTTGAATCTGAGAAGGGTAGTTTAGCTCGCGAGTTGAAGATTTTCAGAGTATAAGTTTTCATCTCTGGTGTTGCTTTGTTGCTAGCACGCCTGGATAGTACGCAGACAGAGTCACGCAGGAACACACACATTTCTCCACTACCAGTGAGTCTGGTCTGTACCCCGGTGGAGTTGCATGCTTCACCTCTCTGTGCAGGAAGCCTTTCTCTTCTTTTGCCTTTGTATTTTTCAAGAGGACTGTGCATAGGCACTTATTTGTTTTTGGGGCAGAAGAGGGATCCCGACTTATTGAGAGTAGAAGAGGTTGTTCCTTCAGAGAAGCATGTAAGACCTCTGACATAGGTTTGCTCATTTGAATTTTCCCCTTCTTCGTTTCTACTAGTTGGATGAGCTTGAACACATAGAGTAGAAGGCTGAGTACAGGCATGGGGCTTCCTAGTGTGGACACAGGTTCATGGTTGGACAAAAACTCCCTTGCAGATGGCTCGTATTTTCTGTCAAGAATCCATCAGCCGAAGGTTATAACCAAGCATAGAGAAGACAGACATAAGACTGATCAAGTGCCACAGTGTCACAATTCTCTTCAAATTTCAACCACATATGCTATTCAAAAGCCAGAACGTAGTAGTTGGCAGCACTTATTTCTGGAAACAAAAATAGTAATATACCAAGCACACAAAACAAATGTAAACAAAAATAGTGAGAAGAATCAAACAAAGTAAAAACAAAGATAAAGCAAAGCAAACAAGATGAAAACAACAAGAAGCAAGAAGACTATGTACATGGCATAGGCGCGGCCCGGCCTACTGAAGGTAATGCTTGAGATCTTGGCCATTGACAGGAAGGTTGTCAATCCTCTCGTTAAGTGATTGCAAATGATACATGTGTGGGCCAACATTCTCGTGGACCAGTGTAAGTCCACCGGGCTCCACTACCGAAACCTGGTGGCATTCAAAAATACCTTTAAGCGAATACAACATCACTGCTTCAGGTACTGCGTGCAACATAGGCTCGGATGATGGAACAAGGTAGTTGTTTTTATTCCAGGAATGGTTCAAGTTTCTGAAATCGATGCATAAGCGTATTTTCCCGTATTTCTTACGTGTGGAATTTAAATTAGAAAACCAAGTATGATGATGAACTTTGCAAGTAATCCAATCATCCAAAATGTTAGTCAATTTTTCTTGTATAAGGAGTGCAAAAAACATATGTGTTTTACCTAGTCTTTGATGCAATGTATTGTCTCCTCCTTTACCTAGAATCCCATGTTAGATTGCTCGCATGTAGTGTGTACTCAAGTCATCATCTGCCCATGTAGACCATCCCGATATTGTTTATTTGAGCAATATTGTTGCATTGTGTAGAATGTACCGAGATTGGATATCTTCGGATCATGATAGGTTCCCAGGTTACTATGTTCGTTCATAGTGGTGGTCCTATGGGTCCCACTATTTCTCAGCCCTTGAAAGAAATTTTGCAAACCATAGAGCTTGGTGAGGGAAACCCCACTCTCAGGAATGAGTTTGCCCTTCTTGCCCTCAGCTACAGTTTTCAGGGGCTTCTTGTGCTTACCTTCATCAATTGTTATGTCCTTGAAAGCATTGACACTATCTATGGGGCACAACATCACTTTGAGTGAAACCAAATTGAGGTTGATGGTTCTTTGTAAGCTCAGCATGAGTGCTTCATACACAACAACATTGTTTGTGCACTCAAACTTCAAGCAGCTTGAAATCATGCATTTTCTATTGTTTTGGATGACTAAGATACACCCAGTCCTTGAGCCATCATGTGTCTCTGATTCATCAAAATCCATGGCCCACAACTTATCTGTACATGGACCGTTTGGCATGCTAGTACTACTGCTACTACTATTGCTGCTACTACTGCTACTATTAGTACAATGAAATGTACAAGTTTCATTACCATTAGTTGGGCAAGGAAGGAGTCCCAACTGCGTGTCTGATGAGGTTGGAGTTGGTCGTGCAGGATAGCACTCCAATGTTGTTTCTAGAAGGTAGTTTCCAAACATGAGTTCTGGAAAGGCCAATGATTCATTCTCGCCGTTATGGGGAGTGACATTATGTTTCATAGACCTCTCGGATAACACCCAGATTTGGCTACATTTTCCCTTGTACAGAAGCCACATGTGAGACCAGTCTGTAGAAAAATATCCATCTAGCTTGCTGGACCAGTCTCTCCTAAGTAATAAACCATATGCTTCCGGTATGTCCACAACAACTATGTTGATGCATTGGTGGACTCAACTATCATGAGATAGTCGGATGATCATATCTCGCAGTTCACCAATGGCTGGTACTGATGTTTGATCAAGTTGGATGATTCGCGTAGATGTCTTGCTCCATTGTGCATTGATCTTCCTAGCGATGGAGAGTGGCATGACGTTGGCTGCTGCACCAGAATCAACCAATCAGTTGTGAACATTGTAGTTAAAAACTTCAAATGAAAGTAGGAATGGGGGGCAACCTGAGTTTTCTTCTTCCATCTGGAGTGTATTGAGCATAGTGGAAAGTGATCCGGGAGGTGTGCTTTCTCCCTTGCTGGTAGAGGCTGCGTTGTCTGTTGTTGTCTATTCCAATTCACACAGCAGGATATCTTGCTGACTCTGGACCTTGGCTAACTTAAACAAATTGATGTTCGCTCGAGTTTTCTTCATGTCATCAACAATGTTGTATTCCAGAGGTGGTAGACTCACTGAGGCGTCCGGGGTGGAATGGATGTTTATGTTGTCCGACGAAGTGTTTTGCAACTTGCTGCTCATGGATGTACTCTTATCTACCGCTGTCTTACCAGACTTGCTTTGTGTTTTCTACTTTGGGGTGGCTGGTGGATCAGCCTTCTTCATCAACAGTCTCACCTTCTCTTACATTTCCCCAAGTGTAGGGGGAGCCCCTTTACTCCTAATATTGTAACGATCATTTTGCTTTTGGGGTTTCTTCTTGGTGTTCATCTTCGACATTACTTGCAAGCACTGATATGTGTTCACCACATGCTCAGAACTTTATGTTTCATTAGGTGAAACCTATTCGTCATCGTCAGTGTCTTCCAACTGCTCCTTCATATTGCTTTCTGCATCGAGTGTATAACCACAAACAAAGCTAATGACTTGTTTCCAATCCGAACAAGAGTTCTCGGGGTGATGTTCTTCGTGGAAGGAACAAAACTTAAGATCTGCGCACTATTTGAGTTGGAACGCAGGTTTCTGCACAATTTTTGAAGCGAACTAGTTGTTTCTTGATGAGAAGTTTGCATGTCTTTGTCTGGGCGGATGGCTGCTTGCAAATGTGTCTGTTTTTCATTGCTTGATCTCAAACACTTCCATTGTCAAGGTCTTGACATGGCGAGTGAGGGTATCAATATCAGTTGCTTCCTTATCTCTGCCATTGTTCGCCATTGCTTGGGGATTCCTACTCGCATCCTTGGAGTCCTTCGTTGATTCGTCATCCTTGATGACTCTGATTGCGCATAGGTCTTTCTCAAAAACAATAGCCTCTTCACAAATTTCCAAGAGTGTTGGTTTCACAGCTCGCTTGGAAAACTGCACAATGCTGGTTGGTAGTGCGGATGTTTAGTAGTCAACAATGATGGAGTCATGAGGTTTAGTGTTCGTTGCAAACTTGTTCAATATGTGTGTAAACCTCTGATTGAAATATTTCACTTTCTCTTTTCCATCCATCTTGAGGCTTCCCAACTCTTTGAGTAGCATGGTTGGGGTCTTGTCATCAGCGAACTTCTCAAGGAAAATGCGTTTGAATTCACCCCAGTTCTGTATATAGTTCGGTGGAAGGTTGTGATACCATGCAGCTGCGCGACCATCCAAGGTACATGGAAACAATCTACATGCTATGTCATCATACCATACCTCAAGGGTCTGCAGCTGTAGGTGGAAGTTGTTTAAGTGGTCCTCTACCTTCACCATGCTTTCAGGGTTAAACTTGATGTTCATTCTCTCCACTCGCTTCAGCATCTTGTGCAGAACAACCGGGAGAGCCAATGGTCCTTGAGTCATCCATTCAAGATTTGGGTCATCCATCTCTTCTTCTTCTTTGTCCTCCTCCTCTCTTTCAGAGTCTAATGGTTCCGGCTCTGAGTCTGTTGGTTCATCTCCACCTTCGCCTCCTCTGCTACCTCACCCTCTACCTCCTATACTGGATTTCAATCCCAAGATCACAAGAGTGTCTTATTCGCCTTGCAGGAAGACCGAAGGTTCCTATCTGTATTCAATAGATTCATCTAGACCTTCAAGTGTGGCAAGGACTTCTTCTTCCACAGATGATACAAAAACTCCTGAGGGAGTGGATTTTGATTTCTGATGTGTATGGAAGATGATGTACACCTAGGATCAGTCTAAGTGCTTTTGAAAACTGGCGAGTTATGGGACAAATAGAGCGAAGTTGATGATACGGAATCTCGTGTTCAATCCTAGGAGGTGAGGAGTAATCAACTGCAGAGTCGTGTGTAGGTGAGAAGGAGTGCAAGTTACTGCCTTGACCAGATGGTTGATGAATGAGTGTGAGGAGATATTCAGCCATATACAACGGGTTTCCCTCCTTATATAACTGTAAATGTTGACGGTGTTGGACCCGCCAACATTGAGGGGACCACCTCGGTATGAAGTCCCAACTAGAACTCACACCATTTGGTGTGGGAGTCCCATCTGGTATGATGGCCTGGTTGCCATTATGTCAAGGATTTTCTTCAACTCATGCTTGTCAACACATGAGAGTGGTCTTCTTTGCCTTCGAGAAGTGAGGTTCGCGTGCTTGGTGAATCCTAGTGTACTTGTATCAATGGTTATATCATTTTAAGGGGAGAGGGTGAGAGTGAGTCCCAAGTTGGTTGGGATGAAGTCCCAACTCATCTAGTAACACAAAACACAACAGGACATGCACTTCTTCCGAGGGATCAGTCCACACTGTTAGTTCCAGTCTTCGCAGCCTGTCACCGGGGATCAACATGAGCTCTTATTAGGTTTGGTTTGGTTATATGTTTTTCACATGATATTCAGCAAAAAAACATGTCACAATTGTTTCCATTAGAAGAAGCTCAGAAAAATATTTCCAACGGTATATCACACTCCCGTAACTAGCTCCCAGATTAGAAGATATGATCAAAATGAATGATTGATTCTTGGTTATGCATGTTTTGAGGTCAGTTACTGCACACAAGGACAAGTTTACATCAAAATCAGTTTGGACAGGAATTTTAAAAAAGTGAAAGAGGCTTTTTTCCATCACATACCTCATAACAAAAACCTCCTTCAGTTTATGCACATGCATTACTATGTGGGAGATATGCAGTGATATTTGGAGCCTACATTAAAACAAAGCAAAATTTTCATTTATTTTACTGTTTTAGTCATTTTAGTGCGGTGCCATTTTACAATAGATGGAAAGTAATTTTGAAAAACCCAAGGAGTTTTTTGTTAACCACGATCCATATAAAAAAATACTCTTTCATTTTATTCACAGGTATCGTGAATTTGGATATGTGACTAGATCTTACAGCTCATTTTCACAAATTTAAATTTTTAATGATTTTCTGTTTTAGAGATGATTTTGTGGCACAGATTCTGAGAAACTGGAAACGAATTTCCAAAATTTGAGAGAGGTTTTTCTCCAACATGACCTTATCTACAAAAACATCTTTCCTTTTTGTAACATGTGCTATGTTTTAGGAGATACGAGTTCATATTCAACACCTATTTTCAAAAATTCTGTCCAACTTTAATGTAATTGATTCTATTTTGAAGAAGATGGTTGAGCTCAATTCCCTTAATAGAGGGATGAGATAAACATATAAATTTTATGAATTTCATAGTGTATAGGTTCGATTTTGGCAGCAGAGAGGCTGTCTTAGCTTCGTGAAATTTTTTTCCTGAATATCATTTTAATAGAGCAGTGTTTTTCCCTTTGGATCTAAGATTCATCACGGTGCTGATGTTTAGTATGTTTTTCCTGTAATTCATTTACATATTATGTTTTTTCTACCTTCTTACAACATTATCTAAGTGATATGTTAGGAATTCATCTATAATGATGCTCCTTTCGTGATGATTTTGCTGTTAGTTGTAATGGTTGTCTTAGCAGAATTCATCCTTGGCTAGATGCTCTGTTGAGCAACCTCGTGACTCTCTTTTATCTAAAGTTGTTGTTGCAGATTCATCCTTTGTTTGATGCCTACAGGGCAGCAGGATTTCTCCCTTATACTTCTCACATTTACAATCTTCACTTAGCTGAACATGGCACTTAATTTGCCTCAGGTTTGCCGGCAGAAATTGACATCGATTCCATAATCCAGATCATCCTTTCTCTTGTTGTTTCGACCCAAACAAAACCAAAAAACCTAGTGCTACTATACCTAGCCTAAAATCCATATTCAATTCAGTCATCTCAATTTATATTGACAAGGAGAGAGCCCTCTCCCGACCTGGTAGGGCTAGCTACCAGGTTAAGCTTGGTTTGTGGTTATCCTAGGATTGCCTCCCTTCAGCCTGAGGTCAATCTAGGTTCTAACATAGTGGCGAATCCGCTGGGGAAGAGGTGATAGATATTCTCCGGGAAAGATCATTCAAGTTGCAGATCTGATTGCTGATGGTGGACAACAATTAGACACATATGAAGGCTAAAACATTCACTTGGCGACTCCAACTCAATCTAGAGATTCCAGTGCTCACTGATCCGTTCATACACTAAAATAAAATGGTAGGGTATGTAGCAAACCTTGTGTTTTGTGAAGTTTTAAAATAAGTTAGAGATCAGTTAGTGGATATTGAAATTGATTAAGTATTTTTCATTACCGTGCTTCAATGTTTGAGATCTCTGAAGTTTCCTCCTAAAGCTAAAACTGGTTTCTTTGAGTTAGTTGTTGAAAAATTTGAGAAGGAGATTCAATATTTAAATGATCAGATCCAATCATATGAATTCCGAGATCCCAAAAAGTTCTTGGAAACTCTCCCTCCTTCAAACCAAGAAACAATAGAGCTGCCCATGGATGTTTGCATTAACAATTTGCAGTTGGAGGTCTGTGTTGAGGAGTTAGGGCAGCAAACAGAGTCTAGTTTCTTTGATCCTATTGTCACATATATGGAGTATTTTTTCAGTTTGAATGATAAGTCAGATTTTCTTTCACACAGCCAAATTCAGTTTGTGCATGGATGGTTGTCAGCATTTACATTTGTGTCATGGTTGAAGAACTTTCAAGTAGCATCTTTGTCATAGTTGCTTGATTAATTGATCTGGAATTACAACGTTACTTGATCTATCAATTTTGCAGCAAAGTAGGTTAGATTTGTACATAAATAAGCTGCCTGAGGCAGCATTTCAGTTTTCGGTATTTGTTTATGTACAGGTTGCAGTATGTGTATGTTTTATGGATTGGTATAAGTTGTTTTGGGTTTGCAGCTATTTGACCATATTTCCCAATGGATGAGGCACTTGGTCTATGGTGTTCTTGACACCTCCAAGGAGCTTCCATCCCCAATAAGGCCGATGTTAGTTCCAGTCTTCGCAGCCTGTCACCAGGGATCAACATGAGCTCTTACTAGGTTTGGTTTGGTTAGATGTTTTGCACATGATATTCAGCACAAAACATGTCACAAGTGTTTCCATCAGAAGAAGCTTGGAAAAATATTTCCAACGGTATATCACACTCCCGTAACTGGCTCCCAGATTAGAAGATATGATCAAAATGAATGATTGATTCTTGGTTATGCATGTTTTGAGGTCAGTTGCTGCACACAGGGACAAGTTTACAACAAAATCAGTTTGGACAGGAATTTTACAAAAGTGAAAGAGGCTTTTTTCCATCACATACCAAATAACAAAAACCTCCTTCAGTTTATGCACAGGTATTACTATGTGGGAGATATGCAGTGATATTTGGAGCCTACATTAAAACAAAGCAAAATTTTCATTTATTTTACTGTTTTAGTCATTTTAGTGTGGTGCCATTTTACAACAAATGGAAAGTAATTTTGAAAAAATCAAGGAGGTTTTTGTTAACCACGAGCCATATAAAAAAACTTCTTTCATTTTATTCACAGGTGTCGTGAATTTGGATATGTGACTAGATATTTACAGCTCATTTTCACATATTTAAATTTTTAATGATTTTCTGTTTTAGAGATGATTTTGTGGCACAGATTCCGAGAAACTGGAAATGAATTTCAAAAATTTGAGAGATATTTTTCTCCAAAATGACCTTATATACAAAAACCACTTTCAGTTTTGTAACAGGTGCTATGGTTTAGGAGATACGAGTTCATCTTCAACACCTATTTTCAGAAATTCGGTCCAAGTTTAATGTAATTGATTCTATTTTGAAGAAGATGGTTGAGCTCAATTCCCTTAATACAGGGATGAGCTAAATGTATAAATTTTATTAATTTCATAGTGTAGAGGTTCGATTTTGGCAACAGAGAGGTTGTCTTGGCTTTGTGTAAAAATTTTCCTGAATATCATTTTAATAAAGCAGTCTTTTGCCCTTTGGATCTGGGATTCATCACAGTGCTAATGTTTAGTATGTTTTTCCTGTAATTCATTTACATATTATGTTTTTTTTTCCTTTTTACAGCATTATCTAAGTGATATGTTAGGAATTCATCCGTAATGATGCTCCTTTTGCGATGATTTTGCTGTTAGTTGTAATGGTTCTCTGTTGGGTCCCTATAATACTAGTGATTACCCCATTACTATTGTAGTTATACCCCTTATTTATATTGTTGTGCCCCTATTACCCCCATTTTGTTATTTCTGTGCCCCATAGAATCCCTCTATTGTTATTTTTGTGGCTTTATATTATTATTGTTAGGTCGACTGGATTCTACTATGACTCCTTAGACTCCTATATATAGAAAGGAGGTTTTGTCATTTGTATCATCCAAGAATTGTTCATTTATGTAATGTAAAGGAGGTTGCCCCCTCAAAGAGGTTGAATTCTAAGGCGTTGATCTATCTTTTCTATCTTTTCTTGAGCTGGTTTCATAACATTTGGTATCAGAGCTTTGGATTCTAGGGTTTCGCTGCTCCAAACAGGTCATCGTGGAATTTTCGCTATAACTTTTTTTTTGTGACGTTTCAAAAGTCGAAAAAAAAACCCATTTGAGAAGAAATCTCACAGAACCTCGGGTCCAAATTTCAGAGCTTTTCGCGCGATATTTGCGGAGATATGATCTGAGGAAGTTGGTATTTTTGCGGACTCCTGAATTACATTCAAAACAGGTGACCTGGGGAAAATCGTCATAAATTTCTCTCTGGGGATTGGATTGAAATTTCGTAAGAAGGTACAGAAAGAGGACGGACTTTAGTTTCTTGTATGCGTGTTTCAGATTCAAAGGTTGAAACAGTGACTCATGGCACGCCGTACAAGTTCGCTCTATTGAATTAGTCTAAAAGCAAGTCACTGTGGGAGATTTCACATAACTCTTCCTTGGAGAATCCAATTTGGGTCAGACTTGTGGCATTGGAAAGAGGACATAGAAGGCTACTACAAGTCGCAATTTCAGAACTGGATGATCCGAAATTACAGAGATACATCAGATTCGATATCAGGCTTCTATAAAGTGAAAAAAGGTGTGTAGTTTTTTTAAAATTTTTGTGTAAGCTTGGTTTAACGGAATTCAAAGGGCATAGTAAAGCATTATTATCGGTAACTGATGCCCCAAGGAAAGAAAATGCAAACACCTATTAAGGAACCTGAAAGCTCTAGCATGACTCATGAAGAAGAGGAAGAAATGCTACATGATATATCAAAATTACAAGAACTGGTTTGATGCTCTGGCAACCTCATGATTTTGTAATTTTGATATATCCTTGGCTAGATGCTCTGTTGAGCAACCTCATGATTCTCTTTCATCTAAATTTGTTGTTGCAGATTCATCCTTTATCTGATGCCTGCAGGGTAGTAGGCTTTCTCCCTTATACTTCTCACATTTATAATCTTCACTTGGCTGAACATGGCACTTAATTTGCCCCAGGTTTGCCAGCAGAAACTGACATCGATTCCATAATCCAGATCATCCTTTCTCTTTTTGTTTTGACCCAAACAAAATAAAAAAAAAATTAGTGCTACTATACCTAGCCTAAAATCCATATTCAATTCAGTCATCTCAACTGAGATTGACAAGGAGAGAGCCCTCTCCCGACCTGGTAGGGCTAGCTACTAGGCTAAGCTTGGTTTGTGGTTATCCTAGGATTGCCTCCCTTCAGCTTGAGGTCAATCTAGGCTCTAACACACACAGATGTGGTAGTCACAACACACAAGGTGAGATAACACATACAACACTCAACAAATGAGTCCGAACGAGTGCAACGGTTGTTACAACAAGTTTCATGTGAAAGGTTTGTCTGATGTTCGAGGAGATAGCCACCATGGTCGAGACAACGTTAACAACATTTACAACACATTTCCATTAACAGATTATGTATTACAACAAGTGAAATAGTTCAAGTTTTCAACACAGGTTAAAGCAACATGCATTACAAGTGTTCAAGATTAGTCTTACAACAATTACAATACATGTGTGAAGGCTTCTGAATTAAGCGAAATTTCCAAGACACATCGTTACACTATACATCACTAACCCCGAGTGCGTGGCGTTGGAGCCACTACTTACTCCTCAAAGAAAATATTACAGACTCTCTTGGCTATGTGGGAGGAGTTGAGGTGAAAATTCCCTTCATGTACAAATGAGGGGGGTATTTATAGCCAAGGGTGAAACTAACCATTGTGGTTGTTCGACTACCCTCATGACTGTTTGACTTCCATGACTTTTCAACTTTGCATGACTCTTTGTACAACAAGTGGGTCTCTTGGACTTCCACGTTACATTAAATTGATTGACAACATAGCCCATAGGAGAGATGTGGGTGACATGACTCATGACATGACTTGACATGACAATTTTGGTACATTCTTGTTGTTGCTGGAGTGCATTTCGAGCTACAGTGTTGTTAGGTGATGGATGTCTTCATGGTGTATCACAACATCACCTCCGCATGGAAGAGTGCATAGAGTGTCTGATGGTCTTTGGTTTGCTCAATGATGCTTTGCTGCATTGTTCCTTGCTTGCATGTTGGAAGGATTGACAGGCTCAACTGTTCGTGAAAGGTGCATGTTCGTCCGTCCATGAGCACATCTTGCATGTTTGCTCGTCCGTCCATCCACAAACACATATTTTCATGATTATTCGTTCCTGAGCACATCTCTTCACATGCATCATTCATTCATTTGTTGGTGAACCTGTCCTTTTGCATGTGCTCCCTTCATTCATGCCTTTCATTTTCGTGCCATGTTTGTTAGTGTACCTGTACCTACAGTCACTCATGACGAGATGACATCAAATCCAAAAACCTCCTAGTCTACCATGACACATGACCATTTCAAATGCAGGTGACCAAGAGAGGCAGCAAGGTTGCGAAGCGGGATGATGGCTCTGGGCACTACTGATGAAAATTGCACAAGAGTCACTAAGTGATGGATATGGGAAATCGAAGTCGACAATGACTGTCCGTGAGGTCTGGCTCGGCTGGAAGGCAAAATTGGGCAATTTTGGGAGGGACAGTCTGGGATGTAGGAAGGCAAGGTAAGCAGAATCTGCGCATTTTCTAGAACGAGTGGGCAACAGTGGCTGGAAGGAAAAAATTGTGCAATTTTCTAGAGGAACAGGTCAGGCTGCAAGGAGGATCAACAGGCAGAAATTACGTAGTTTTTGGGAGGAACTAGTCGGGAGCCTAGCAATCAAAGCTGCACAATTCCCAGAGGGAGCTAGCAATTTGCTGCTAGGTTACTGGCAGCAGAAACTACGCAATTCCCAAGGGGAACAAGCAGTCAGCTGTTGGGAGCTTGGCAGCAAAAACTGCGTAATTCTTGGAGGGAACTGGCAGTCTACTGCTAGGAGTTGCTGGCGAGGAAAAATGCACTAAGGCTGACAATCTAGCCTACTGATCATCTCTATGCAATTTCTGAGTTGAGCGGATTGTTGTCTAGTAGAAGGCTTGCTCATGAAAACTGTGCAATTTCCTAGATGAGCAGTCAGTCGACTATCGGGAGGAATGACTGGGAAAACTAAACAATTTTCTGAGGGAGACAGGGACGAGCACTTGGTGTCTGTCCAACTTGTTTGCACAATTTCCTCAGTCAGCAGAGCAGGCAAGGTTAGTAGCCTCTACGCAATTTTTGAGGGGAGTCAGTCTCGGGGTGACTATCGGGTTCGACTCTCCGGATGGCCAGCATGGCAATTGATTGAATCGTTTGCAATCAGCGCAACTTGGAAATAATTTCTTGGTGCTTCTACGTTGTTCTGGGTGATAGTCGATCAAGTTGATGGTGGGGTGATGGTCTGGTTGTCAGAGGGGAGTCCGGTCATTAGAACTTCAGCAAAATGACTAACTGTGTGAATGATCAAAAGATGCATAGGTTGCAAACACACACTCACGTGACTCGACAACGAAACGACTCAAAACATCCAAACGCACATGTTCAACATGACTGGCCGACGGTGCAAGCGACAAGCCCAACACTCATGATTGATCATTGATCGACCGTGATGATGCTTATGGGACAGTGAATGCGACTCCGTGTGTGAGTGCAATAGATGCTTTCATAGCGAACACAAGTACACACGAAGCGAAGACCTTGAGCATAACCATAACATAATCTCAAGCATGACTTAGACACCAACATGCAGAAACTTGGGTGGAATGAACAAGTAAGGCAGATGCAAAGACTCCCACGACCTCACGGAGTGAACCTGAGGGTGCACAGTCATCAAGCGAAACTCCTAAGGGAGTCTTTGAAATTAGGTGCAGGCCAAAATTTTGGAGGGTGGTTGTAGCCGCTACAACACCTCCATATCTGCAAAAATGACTATAAATAAATCTTTGGTCATTAACCTGAGCTCCACAGAGCCTTTGGGTTTCCACTTCAAATGGATCCAATTGACAATGTCTTTCTCCTTGGGCCAAATTCTTATGAACTTGTAGATCAAAGCATGGTCCTTCATAAATTAGTGGGAATTTTCCAACATGTTATTTGGAATCACGAATATTGGGTTTTTTCTTGCCTTTAGAAGGAAGCACCCTTTTATGGATGCCTTCCATTGGGCACCCAACACTGGCATTTCTCCTTTGCCTACCTGTGCACCAAACTCAGTCAAACCTCCTCCTGTGTTTCCTGATGCTAGCCCTCCCCCCGACTATACTGAATGAGTCACTTACAACATTTTTTTAGGAGGGTTCATCCCCCCTCCCTCCTAGGGGATTCATGAACCTGTTCAATATCATGCAAGTGAATACTTCTCCCTTCTAAAGAAATGACGCTGCAAAAACCTACAAACCCTCATAGTTGTAGATGACTCCAAAACATTTTCTTTGATTACCACTACTCCACATTATTTCCATTTTTATCATTATTTCCATTATTATTTTCATTATCCATTTCATTTAATCCATTTTCCCAGTCCATTTTAAGGACTTTTGACTTAGTTATTTTATACATCCAGTAACTTGTATTTTCAAAATCCTGAAATTCCAACCACATTTCCACAATGCTCAAGTTACACTTGCATTTATGCAATCCTTAGATTGCACCCACATTTTAACAACCCTAAAACTACACCCACATTTTTAAAATCCTTAAATTTCACCTACATTCATGCAACCCTCAAGTTGGCTCCCATGTCTCCCACATCACAAAATTAGAACCCTCCCATACTTAGTACATTTTATGGATTTTTCCTTCTACAATACCATTTTATACTAACTAATTTAATGGAATTTTTACTGTGTTCCATAGACATTTTTCATGAATGTAGAATACATGTTCCCTTATCATATCCTATGTTCTCCCCCCCCGCCCCCGCCTCAATCCATTTTTATGGATTTTTCCTTCTACAATACCATTTTATACTTATTAATTTTTATGGATTTTTTACCATACATGATCCATTCTCATATCCTAAGTAAACAAAAACTACACTATACACAAGTAACATAGGTTCCATGGCTCTTTGTACTTCACACACAAACAATATGGGAGGCTATTTATTTATAGAGATGCTATTAATAGCATCCCATAATGTTGAAAATGCAATAATAAAATCCTGATTTAATTTTCCCTAGAATTAAATTAGGAGAAAATTTGTAATTCCACATCACAAGACAACTTGTATGAGTTAACTAAGTTAATTTGACTTGGTTGGTTCATTTAATTGGAGATGAGGGTATAACTTGAGTCATGTAGAGTGTCTCCAACTTTATAGGAGCCCTACTTGAGTTTATTTTGAGTTGTAATTAATTAATTTAGTTTAACTGAGTTAAAGTCAGTTAAACTAGTTCCAACTAATGGAGGAAATAATAGGATGTTTAACAGTGGGGTGCTACTTCATGTGTTCAACAAGTTAACTGATAATTTATCCTTAAATAACTCACGCATGTGTAGTCTGAGAGTTATCCAGTTGAGATTGGAGTTCAAGGTAAGTGTACTATCAATTGTATAATCATCATAATTATACAAGTGGTGCATGCTTTCATAGGAAGGCCTATGATGGATTGCACAATTACGATTGATGAATTTCTCTAAATAATAGGGGATAATTCCCAAGGAAATAGGACTTGGGCAAGCAAAAAATTGGTTAAGTATTGGCCAAGGATTGTCTAGGAAGCTATGAGGCAAATAGAGACAGAGCAAAGGTTGCTCGTGCTTAAGAAAATCATTGTACTCTTCTCATATTTTCTGACTAATGTAATATATAGATAGTAGGGGTTTTTAGCTGTGGATTTCCCCAGGAAAACATTTTGTAATGTGTTGATTAAATTCTTTCTCTTGTATGCTTCGTGATTTCTCAATCGATTAATTATTTCTGGTCATGAGTAGAGTAGATTCAAGTCTATTGTTTTAGTAAATTACAATTAAAAGTTTGAATCTACAAGGAATTTCTAAATGGCATCAAAGCTGAAATCACACAAGAAGAGAAGAATACGAGTTTGTCTTTTCAGGTGAAATTGAAATTGTAGCATCATTATTCAGAGCCAACAGGATGTCGTTTTATCGATTGAGACTTGAGTATGCCATTGAGGGTAGCTCGAATTATATTTCTTGGATGGACAAAATGGAGGCAGTTGTCAAAGACAACAAGCTGAAGGAATTCATAGATAATGATATTCGTAAACCTCCAACAACCGATGCTCAAGGTCTGGCATAGTGGAAGAAATGTGTGTCAAAAGCAAGGAGGATCATACTAGAAGGAGTTCGAGATCATATTGTCTGGAATCTTGACAGGAAGGATACACCATATGCAATATGGCAAGCCTTGATAGACTTTTTTCAGAACAACAATGACCACAGGAAGCTGGCACTGAAAGACAAGCTTTGGAAGATCAAGATGGAGAAGGGTGATACAATACCATAGTACTTGATCAAGTTCACCCAATGTTAGGGTGAACTTGGGAGAATTGGTATTACAGTTGCTAAAGATGATCTGGTCAACCTAGCACTTCTAGGCCTTCCCAAGAGCTGGCACATCTACCAGGATTCAGTAAATGGGAGGGAGCATCTACTAAGGTGTAGGGGCACGCCCCTACACCTGTGGTAGTCTTTCAACCGCTTATAGCGAGGTGCGGCACTACCAATCGTTTTCTTTTCACCAATACTTATGATTGTAGGCTACGCCTAACATTCCATACTTAGTCTTATTTTTGTTACCAAGTATTATTAATGTGTTCCTTTATACAAGTGAAAGCCCATAACATTCACATAAACAACATTATACAAGAGAATGGCACAACAGTATAAAGGGAGGGGCAACTCCCTGCAATATGAGTCTGCCTAAATCAACGTATTGTACAATCTTCAATGTTACAAAGCTTTACAAGTTAAATCTTGGGAAACCCCAAATTTACACTTAGCCAATTTTCCAACTTCGGCAAACTCGGTTGCCCAGTTCGTCAGCACCTCCGCACGGTCGCCGCACGACTCACCAACCATTCGTTCACCTTGTCGCAGGATCGTGTTGTTTGCCCAACTTGGGTACGCCTCCAAGTCGCCACACACGGGCGCCTCTGCCCGAGACACACCTTTGTCCACAATCTCAACACTTCACCAAGTCGCCGTGCACACTTGCATGATGGGAGGGCGCTCACCCGAGTCATCCAAGAACCCATGCCAAGTCGTCGCACAAACCGGGCGCCCACCAACGTTTCACCGTTGGGCGCTCCTACACATCACCCGGGTGCCACACACACCGTGCACGCCTTTCTCCAACTGGCGGGCGACCCTGCCTGTGCCCTTCACCCAAACCAAGAGATAGCACTAACTCCGTGTGGCCTCGCCCAAGAACGGGCACATCTCCAACTGCGCCTTCCTTCTTTGCTGCGCCCACACCTTGTATCTGCGCACTCCCTTTCACATGAGCGAAGTTCGTATGTGTTTTGAGCGATGAGTGAATGCCTTTCAAATGCCATCCACACACCTTTTGTTTATACGGGTGGTAGGGCGAGTTGGCTCACCCGGCCGACTCGTCCTCCACGCCTTACACACCCCTACTTCATCACAACTGCACCATCGGCTTTGTGTCCAAGTATGGGTCGGCTCCATAAGTGTTAACTCATATCTCCCACGCATATAAACTCCAGCTCGCCCTCCTCTTATGCGCATAACACTCCATCTCATATCCAAGTCGAGCTCGCACATAATCGGAATGTTGTTCATTCAGCTCCAACCACGCGTGCACTGTTCCACCCGTGCGCCCTGCATCGGTTACGGTCACACTTCACTTGGTGGGTGGGTCAAGGACTGCAAGTCCTTACATCCTCCTCCACCTGAAGTCGTTGTCGTCCTCAACAACATACCATCCTGGTAGCCATCCACCAAGATCATCAATATCTGTCTCATCCATGATGTCAACTCCTCCACATACTGCAAACATCCCTGTAAAATATTGATTATAATATCATATGTCGATGATTTAATTCTAACATGTGATGAGAAGTTGGTCAAATCTTGCAAAGAGAATCTTGCAAGAGAATTCAAGATGAAGGACTTAGGGCTCATGCATTATTTCCTTGGTATGAAAGTATGGCAAGGAGATGGGGAATTGTTTGTCTCTCAAGGAAAGTATGTCAACAAGATATTAAAGAAGCTCCACATGGAGAGAAACAAACCCATTGAGACTCCTCTGGTAGGGAATTGGAGGAAGGAATATCTTACTTCAGGTGAAGTAGTAGAGGCTTCCATTTATAGGAAACTTGTGGGTTCACTTATGTACTCAGTGAACACATGACCGAACATGTGTTTTGCAGTTAACCAACTTAGTCAAGCAATGGTTAAGTCAACCAAACCGTATTTGAAGGCAGTTAAACATGTGTTGAGATACCTTAGAGGCAATACTCAGTTTGGTCTTTAGTACAAATGGACAGAGGGAGTGAAGCTACAAGGCTTCACAAATGCAGACTGGGTAGGGAATACATTAGACAGGAAGCAAAAATCAGGGGGAGTCTTTAGTATTGGTTCAACAACAGTATCTTGGTACAACAGGAAGAAAATATTAGTTGCACTCAGTTCAGCAGAAGCATAGTATATGGCTGCTAGTCAAGCAACTTGTGAGGCTATCTAGATGAGGAAGATCCTTGTTGGGTTATTTGGTCAGCAAATGGATCCTACAATGATTTACTGTGAAAATCATAGTTGTATCAAACTCTCTAAGAATCCATTTTTTCATGATCAGTCCAAGCATATCGACATCCGGTATCACCATCTACGAGATTAGTGCAAAGGAGAATCATGTTGCTAGAGTACATTCCTATAGAGGAACAAGATGTAGATGTATTGACTAAGGAACTGTCAAGAGGTAAATTCGAGTTCCATAGAGGCAGGATTGGGGTATTTGATAATCCCTTTCTTGTTGAGAGGGAGCTTTGAAAATGCAACAAGAAAATCTTGATTTAATTTTACCTTGAATTAAATTAGGAGAAAAATTGTAATTCCACATCACAAGACAACTTGTACGAGTTAACTAAGTTAATTTGACTTAGTTGGTTCAGTTAATTTGAGTTGAGGGTCTAACTTGAGTCATGTAGAGTGTCTCCTAGTTTATAGGAGCCCTGATTGAGTTTATTTTGAGTTGTAATTAATTAATTCAGTTTAACTGAGTTAAATTCAGTTAAATTAGTTCCAACGGATGGAGAAACTAGTAGGAGGTCTGACAATGGGGTGTTGATTCATGTGTTCAACCATTTAATTGATAATTCAACCATAAATAACTCATGCATGTGTGATCTCAGAGTTACCCAGTTGATATTGGAGTTCAAGGGAAGTGTACTATCAGTTGTATAATCATCCAAATTGTACAGGTGATGCATGTCGTCAGAGGAAGGCCTATGATAGATTGCACAATTACAATTGAGGAATTTCCCTAATTAATAGGGGATAATTCCCAAGGAACAACACAAGGAAATAGGGACTTGTGCAAGCAAAAAATTGGTTAAGTATTGGCCAAGGCTTTTCTATGTGAGACAGATAGATATAATGTAGAGGTTTCTCGGGCTTGACCAAAGCATTGTAATCTTCTCATATTTTCTGAATAATGAAATATGTAGATAACATGGGTTTTTAGTTGTGGCTTTCCCCGAGAAATCATTGTGTAATGTGTTGATTGAATTCTTTGTCTTGTATGCTTCATCATTTCTCGATCGATTAATTGTTTTCGCTAATGAGTAGAGTAGATTCAAGTCTATTGTTTTAGTAAATTACAATTAGCAGTTTGAATCTACAAGGAATTTCTACACATAATGCATGTGGAATAAATAGGTTATATTTGCAAACCAAAGATCTAATATTCATGTGGAGAATAAATTAACAACTGTTGACTCCCTATCTTTTGAAGGCCATAACTTGAATTCCTAATGTGTAAATTGAGCAAACAAGAGCTCATTGGAAAGATAAAGACATGGATAATAACTTTAAAATGGTTTCCTTTGTTTAAATGATAGCTATAATTCCAAAAAAAAAAAAATATAATCATGACTATTTCTACCTTAGCAACAAATTATTTTTGAAAAATGGTTTATCATAAGGAATTTTTGAATGCATAAAGTGGGCCCTAGTTGAGGTAATTAATATCAAAGTTCATATTTACCAAAAGGATTTTAGTTCATTACACAAAGGGGGAAAACCATAACTATAAAGTAGTTCCAAGATGATGAAGAGAATATTATAAAAGATGTGAAGTGCATTCAATATTTTAAAAGAAAAAAAGAGAGTTTGATAGAGGCAAGTTTTACCTTTCCAAAATTTGTGAATTACCCTACTTGAATTCCTCCCTCATATTTTCCTTTGTATATTTCTTTCCATTACGTTTTCCATGTATACTTCACGATAGGAGGATTTAGGACAGATCATTTCTTTGTATTCTTCTAAGCACTTCCCGTGACATTCCAAGTTTGGAGGAGTGAAATCCTTACTTGTAAAAAGAAAATACATCTAATTGTCATTGAGATATTGTTGAGATTGTTTCATCCCTCTTATTTCAAAGATTTTTAAACTTGTTACATTTGAGATATTATTATTAATTTCTCCTACAAAGTATTATTAAAGTAGCATTTTGCTTTTATGAATTTGTGTGGTTAATGTATCAATAGATTCTTGATCATATGATGTTTTACAAAATATTTTGATATTAATGAAGCTATCATTTAAAGTCCTTTGATGACATGTCCATTTTATTTTCGGTTCATATTGCAAAGTCATAGCTAATTTTGTATTTAATTATTTTAAGAAAAGGAAAAATATATATTAAAAGAAAATCCTATAGATAAAATATTTTGCATTTATATGTATTCCCTCTTATTTCCAAGAATAAGATGATGTTCTCAACAAGTAAATTTGCTAAATGAGAGCTTTATTGGAATATTGGTCCGGGTTTGTTGTTTAAAATTCACCCATTTCATTCATCTAAGTTTATATGAAGAATATTCCATGTATCAAGAGAGGAGTACCACTTTTATAAAAAAAATAAGAAGAGACATTTTTGCTCCCCATAAGATTTTCTCTTAATGTTGGTCATTCTCCTTTGTCAATAAAAAGTGATCAACACAAGTGTAAAGGTATTTTTGCAATGTGGTTGATGTAGGTTGGTCACACACCTATTATTATGACATGCTACATGGCACTCATGGATTTTATTTAATTCCAACTGTAGACAACACTACAATCAAGATATGGTTGAGAAATTAGCTCGCTTACTTTTGTTATCAATGTAGAAATGGTGAATACAATGATTGTAAATCCATCAATTAGGTTAATATATAGGATCATGTATCACTACCATTAACAAATGTATAAATATTGTCTTAACTTAGTTGGAGAAGGGTCAATTAACTAGTTCACCACATTGTGATCATGTCTCAAATCTTGTGAACCAAGTTTGATACAAATCAAGATTATTATATTAATTTTGATATCATAGAATTATTCATTAATGCTTTGTTTGTTTAGTGTAATGGGTTTAGAGTAATATATCTAGAAATAAAATTTTCAATTCACATGTTGCACTCTATTTTTGTAGGACAAATATATAAAGTGGTTTTCTTGAAAGATAATGAATGGGGTATTGAGTGTTGGTTGCCACGTTGCTTTGAGGAAAATAAGATAGTATATTATTAATTAGTGATGAAATAAATCAATTTTTGATTGGGTAGATGGTTTTTAAAGGAAAATATATGATACATTATGATAAAAAATGGAAGAAGGGTCGTTATGAATTTCAAAATTATAAACCAGGTGCATCTATATACCGCTTTTGTGGGGGATACACCTTGTTGTCCAATATATTATCACGTTTTTTCATTAAGGGGATTTTAAATTTGTGAAAAATAAAGTTAATATATTGTAGGTAATGGTGTGGGGTAGAGGGGTTTATTAGTATTTGGGGGTATAAATAGGGGAATTTGGTAAGATAATGTAACACCCTCCTCCCACATTTACCAAAATTAACCGGTCCGCACAGGTAAACATGTGATGGGAGGCTATTATGATATGATTCAACTTCCCATGTATAGTTAAGGAAGTGGAACCAAAAAAACCAAACAAATATGACCTTCCACACATGCTACAAAACCTTCAGGAGCCAACCAACCCTTCTAGATGACCAACCCCTGAGACAAATTGACATTTCAATGATCTGGACCCTCAGCCGCTCCCATGAAAATCCATGAATGCGACTGAGGCCTTCCATTCACTCCCATAGCAAGGTATGCCAACGACTCTGGAATTTTTCAGCCAGTGACCCCAGATTCTGTGCCACCTTTTCAGGTCCAGGGCTCAAGCCACTGCCCAGAACTTCATGAAACTTCCAAAAATGATAAATGGCATTGGAACAAAGGTACTAATGCAAGCACTTTATAAATGACTTTACTAGAACCCTACTAGCCATGACATGCATTTCATTAAACATGTCACAAATATGCAATCTATAAGTCATAACAACATATATGAGCATAAGGGTCTCATACTTATATGAGATTCGTAAAGAATCATTGTGTCCATATCACAATATCTACATTATCATCTATTAGGTCATATATTCATTGTACATTCACTTGAAAATCAAAACATTATGAGAGTCATACATTGAGTCTGTCATAAAACATACTCATAACCATCATATAACAAATAGAAATAACAAGGATATAAAACCATAGTAATAACATATAAACCAATACATTTACACGTGAAATACCATGGAGAAGAAGTTATTATTAATGACTGAAAAATCCAACTAGGTATGGGACTTCCATGAACCACCTAACCATAGATTGGTTGAACCAAATATTTCTTTCATCCAATCACCCGCTTGCCATATTCCAAGCATGAATGTGGGACTCAAAACCAAACCAACCAAACCAGATTTCCTCAAGCTTTACCGCAATCCCCACCGGATCACTAGGCCCTAAACAAGCATGGATGCCACTGGATTTCTTCACCTACATGGTGAGGAATTTTCCTATCTCCAAATCTCTAGGATTTACCGTATATCCTTCCATACAACAATTGAGGATTCCTAGGCCTAATCAAGACTCCACCCTCCAAGATTTACCATATATCTCGTCATTCACCAATCAAGGATTCCTAGGCTTAATCGAGGGCACACACCTCTAGAATTTACCGTATATCCCACCATTCACCGGTTGAGGATTCCTATGCCCACATCTGGCTTTACCACAATCCCACCTTTCCGATCCAATGATTCCTAGGCCTTGTGTTATTTCTTTCAGAGATCACCTCAACCAAATAAAAGATAACCCATCACACCATGGTTATCCGTAAATGGCAAGGCAAGGTTGAAGAACACTGTCACACCTGGAAAAACCCATACCAATGACAAAAAGAGAACCAAATACACACAAGCATGTACCATGCATGCCAAAACTAGCAAAGAAATCACACATGCAAATCAATACTTGCAAATAATCCCACTATAGTTGCTTGATGCTTCTCTTCCTTGCTTGATCTTAGCTTCCCTTTTACCTTATTTTTCCTTCCTTTTCTTTCCTTGATCCAATGCTAGAGTGCTCCAAGAATGTTCTTAATGTCCGAGAGTGAGAGAGAGAGAATAGAGAAGAACTCCAAAACTGACCTGACAAAAGGTACCAACTGATCCTTATAAGCCTTTTTATTAATGAGGCCTCCATTTTATTCAATTTTCCATTATTTTTCTTCACTTTCCTCCTCACATGCAACTTATGACATTTCACCTTCCTTTTCTCCTAATTTCCATTATTTTCATAAATAAATGCCAATTAATGCCTCATGGCTTTCCAAAGCCTTTGCCTTGGCCAATTTCCCTTAGCCATAATAAACCAAATGAACACCCACACTAGGATGTTTTCCCAACACTTAGCTTGGAATACGTGTCCCATGACCTTAGTTATTATTTTTCCTTTATTAACTTTATTTACATGGAATTTTTTTTACCAGGGTTGTTACAGATAAGAGATATCTATTAAAAATCAGGGTTATTCTTACTAGAAAGATGTAATGGGAGTGGGGTTCAAAAAAGATATTTTGGAGACCCAATGACAACTTTATTAACAAATTCATTGATACAAATCTTCAATTACAAAAATTGGCAAGGAAGAACTCACTAAAGGTACTATACTTCCTTCATCATTCCAATAATGAGAATTTAATGGAGACCACTAGTGTTAGAGATGATCTAGATGTTCTACTTGAATGACTCAATAGTTAAGTATATGGTGAGGTAAAATTACATGTTTAATCTTATGTTTTCTTTTGAGTTACATGGGTTATTTTCATTTTTTCCAATACATTTTTATTATTGTGCATGAGTCTAACACTATTTTATTTTTGCATACCTCGATTATCCATAGAATCATATGTGCATGAAATTAAATACATAAGAATAATAGTTTTTTTTCAACATGAGTGCCAAGTTTTATTTATATTTATCAAATAATCAATATAGTTCACCCACAAGGGTAAGGTTTTTCTAGTGAATAACTTGACCATAAGACAAAAACTTCCCTTGATAGTAGATTCTCTTGGATTGAGGCCATTGTGTTATTGATAACAAACACTTCAATAAAAAAAATTGTGTAGACATTTCATAAAACACTTGGTGTGCATCCTTGAGTTCTTTGGGAGCCAATTTGAAAAACCAAAACAACTCTAAAGTTTGTTGCAATAGGACCTATACATCCAACATAGTAGTAGAAGCCAAATTCTTCTCAACGGTCATTGAGTGTCTCCCACCCTTAAAAATCTCTTAAGTCAAATCCATGATAGGAAATGGAATAATTTCACTATTACAATTACCAATAATAAGGTAAAGTTATTCCAAGAGTGAAATGTAAACCATACCATTAATAAAAAATAGAAACTCCTTCTTCATGAGAAAGTAACTTATCCAACAATGAATACCTTCCAATTCCTTCATCACTAGCATTGTTTCTTTTGAAACTTTATTAAGTGTTATTAGCACTTTGATCCAAACTGTTCTAAGCTAACTACAACCTCCAAGAAAGTTGTAGCAAAGTCATAAAAATATGCTATTAGATTTTACCACAAGACTAATCCACTCTCTCTAATCTTTACTTCATATCTAAATTTGCTTATTCAAGAGATATTTCAATTTGAGTAAAAAAGCTTCCAAATCTAACTCTTAACAATCCAACATTATCACCTCTAAAATAATAATGCCTATGTTTAAATTTTGGAAATCCAAATTGTAAAAGATACTATTCTAAGATAATATTTAAAATTTCAATGAGGTTTTATGAGATTTTACACAAGATAACATAAACCACCAACTTTCTCACCAATTTCTTTTCACTAAATTTATTTTTTCTTTTATTTTTATTTTTCTCTGTCAAAACTTATAACTACTATTTATTTATTTATTTTTATTTTTGAAAAATTTATTTATATTATTATTTTTAATAATAAATAATAAATTTGATTTATTTTTATTAATTACTAAAAAAAATTAAAAACATTACACCTATATTAATTAAATAAAAATACTTTTATTACTTGCATTTTCTAAATCTCAAAAGGTCTTTTATTTAAAAATACATATTAATAAATCAAATTTAAATTTAATCAACTAAACCAACATAAATATTTTAAACTTTGAAATTTATATTGGTAAGTGAATATATCTATTACATATTTAACTAAATACTTCAACCATAACATCAACAAATTTAGACCATCCACAAAATGTTAAAAAGTGTAAAACAAAAATTCTCCAACATTTTCATCAAAACAAGCCAAAAAAAAAAAAAGAAGAAGAAAAGAAGAAAGGAGTCCATCCTCCACGTAAAGTTAAATGTGATAATAGGTTTTCAATATAAAAGTCGTTTTCTTTCTGAAGCTCGTGCAAGGTTGTGCACACGGCTAATTTACTAAGTTTGAGTAAAGTATTTTATCACGATCACTGATATAATATTACTTCTAACTAATTTAATACTATGTTAATGAATAAATTATATATATATATATATAGAAGTTAATAAGTTACACTGTATTGGTTTTGTGTAACATTTTGTGAATTTATATTATTTTAAAGGACTTGTTTATTTAGCTCGTAAATTTAATCAGAGGGTAATATACTAAACACAAAATTATATATATATATATAATTATTAATATAATGTATGTTGATTTTACTGAGGAGCTATATTCTTGTAGTCTAATAGTTAACCTCGGTGTACATCTATATATTTATCATTTAAGACTCCTCCTCGCTCGCATACACTTGACAACGTTTCCTTATGTAAACGGAGAGAACCCCGAGGTCCTTCCGCTGACACTATAGTTCTGCAATTAAGGTTGATGAGACTGGTTAGAAGGATCTCGACTCCGACACATGGCTTGATCTGCACCGTCGGATTGGGTGAGATCCATGGCCTTCATGATTTGGGGATTAACTAGCTGAATAATGCACAGACTAGGCAGGGTTTGGGTCATTTGAACGTGCGACAAGGTTGCTATTTAGCTCCGCGACAGAGGGTGACCGGATGGCGATATGGACAGTCTCTCCGCCATGACTATCTCTTCGGGCTTACAGGTATCCTCTGGAGGTGACAAAGGTTTTGTTAACTTCTCTGCTATCCTGAATCCGTTGACATCCATTATACATTTCTCTGTTGATATTTACTATACATTTATGTGTTGATATTCAGTATACATTCCTCTGTTCTTCTTACTTGCCCTCATGCAACAAGTGAAACCGTCAATAGTTGGACTTTTTGCCTCGAAGGGACGCATCGGGTTCATACGGCAACATGAGGTAATGGTACAGGATTAAAATAGTGAATTCTAGAAGTTTATTCTTGAGCATCTCCTAATGGCAGTGCTGCTCTAACAGGTATACCTCACAACTCATGGCTCGGCAAGCCTCCTCTCAGGTAATTTCTTCCCTATGCAAGTGTTTGGCTGCTAGAACAACTTCCTTCCAACTCGGGTTCCATGCTTACTCCATGGCATTCTTTGCCTGTAGGTACGTCCTGGAGGCGGTGTGAATCTCTATATCTGGCAAGGGGTTTTGGAAAGAGGTTACTCTCTTATAATACGACGTTGTCTTCGTTTTCAGGTTGGTCATTACTCAGGGTTGTATTGGCGTTTTCATTTGTGGCGATAGACCTTCGTTAATTGAGGAATTGTATTAATTTTGGTTATATCAAACTCTCAAGTCTTTGTCGACTGGATGCTACAGTTATTATCAAACTATAATTGTAATTATTGTATGAATGATGGCCTTTGTGGAATTCTGTCATAGGCATGATATTAGTTTTGATAAACCGCCATTAAGGGTTTTGTGAAGGTTTTCATATACATAATCTTATTTGAGGGTTTATGAATATATTACGGTGGCATTCTGATTCACATTCTATCTAAATCAATGTTATAATAGTTCACGGTCAAGGTTTGTTCCCTAAGGCTTAGGTTGGCTAACTGTAACGCTGCATTTAGCTCACAGTTGTTCAATGTTTGATCTTTATATCTAGTTAATGGTTATCTCTGTTCTTTTCCGCTAGGGTTTAAGATTAGCAATCTTTGAATGATAAAGTTGAAGCGCATCCTAGGTAATTGGCTCACAGGGGTTCTTCCCAGAACTTGACCGAGAGCCATACAAACCCTCGCGGTTATCTTTTGTAACTGTTTAAATGGAAGTTCAATGGCTCTGTCATTCTTTATATGCTTTCCTGATATGGTTAGATAAAGAAGTACTTATGAAATTCCATAAATCAATAGTTTGCATATTCTGGTACAATTATTCAGTGAGCTCTTAAATTCCAGTAAGACAATTTATACTCAGAAAATAAAAGGGATATTTGTTCTTCTACTGTAATTCATTCATTTGTTTGATGCTTAAAATAGTTATTGTATTTGATTATCGTGGGTGAAAGTGAAATATTGTTGTTACTCCTTTTATGCACTGATTGTATGCAAAAGTCTGAAAGTACTAAAATGTAATTAAAGACAATATTCCTATTATTATTAGTGACAGAGTCTCATTAATAATTAACTAACATGTTAACTTGTTCATTACGTAAAAAGAAGACAATTAATATTTTCCTATTGATGATTATTAAACAAAAAAACACTACTTATCTGTTTTCCTGTGTTGATTGTGAATCATGCACGTAATTCCTTCATTTTGGAAGGTCTCACCACCCAGCCATGGATCTGGAAATTACGTCCAGAATCCCCTTCGAGCTCTTCCAACTCCTAACAGTGAATAAAAGTTAAAACAGTTGGGTACCTTGGGCATCAGGACTACGTCCAACCTCAAGTCTCATACCCTACAGTTGTTATCACAGTTCTTTCCCACTGGCTAATTCATCCAACTCTAGGAAAGTTAACCACATCATAGTTCCTTTCACCTTTTTCCCACCCCCACTGAGTTATGTCATTTTCCTTTTTGAAGGAAAAGATGGGCAATTGTTGGTAATTGTTTCAGGAGTTATTTAACTGATTCTTTAGTTCTTTTACCAACTGATCAAATTCTTTTAATTAATAATTAACAACATATGTTATGGCTTTCCAGCCTAATTCTTTTAACAATGCAATTTAAAATAGAATAAAATTGATAGTAATAAGTAAAATTTGGTAATCAATAAATGTTGGTGCATCATTGGGTGTTATAGCTCCCTCCCCTTGAGAGGAACATCGCCCCTGGTGTTCTTTTCAAGCAAACAATATCGGATAGGCTTTTTGCATAACTTCGTCTTCTTCCTAAGTAGCCTTATGTTATGGCTTTCCAGCCTAATTCTTTTAACAATCCAATTTAAAATAGAATAAAATTGATAGTAATAAGTAAAATTTGGTAATCAGTAAATGTTGGTGCATCATTGGGTGTTACAGCTCCCTCCCCTTGAGAGGAACATTGCCCCTGGTGTTCTTTTCAAGCAAACAATATCGGATAGGCTTTTTGCATAACTTCGTCTTCTTCCCAAGTAGCCTCATCCGGGCCAAAGTGCTTCCACTGCACTTTAACCTGGGTGATGGCTCATTTCCGCAAGATGGTTTCTCTTCAATCAAGGATATGAAGAGGCTCTGCCAAAAATTATCCCTCGGGTTTGACCTATATATTCTCTCAGTTAATAATATGTTGAGGGTCGTACACAT
Source organism: Pinus tabuliformis (assembly GCA_031772625.1). Taxonomy (NCBI): domain Eukaryota; kingdom Viridiplantae; phylum Streptophyta; class Pinopsida; order Pinales; family Pinaceae; genus Pinus; species Pinus tabuliformis. The sequence goes on along the minus strand of CM062820.1, from coordinate 1,019,841,510 downwards.
ATTTTTTTAACAAAGACACATGAAAAATATTGTGGACTCAAATATGGCATGGGAGTGCTAGCTTGTATGCTACAAGCCCAATCCATTCCAAGATTTAAAATGGTCCACAATACTGAGGTGCCAATTTAACACAACCCTTCCATTGTAAGGTACTTTTTTAGGGTTTGACCTTCAGATATACATGATCTCCGAGCTGAAATTCCTTATGAAATCTCCTCTTATCTGCATAAATATTTTGCCTATCCTGGGCTGCTTTTAAATTCTTACGGACCCTTTTAATTGTATCTTCCATTTCAACTAACATATCAGGACCTAATGATAGTCTGTTATTGGGGCTATTCCAATCTATGGGTACCCTGCACTTCCTTCCATATAATACTTCAAAAGGGCTCATGCCCAGGGAGTCGTGATAACCGTTGTTGTAGGCGAACTCCACCAGGTGGAGGTAGTCCTCCCACTTATGTGGTTGCTACATAACAAACATTCTCAACATGTCCTCCAGAACCTAATTTACCCTTTCTATTTGGCCATCCGTCTGTGGATGGTACGCCGTACTAAAATGAATTTGGGTACCCAATCCAGAGAAGAGGGTTTTCCAAAAGGTGGATATAAATTTTACATCCCTATCAGAGATTACTACTCGAGGTATTCTGTGTAGTCGGAAGATTTCCCTCATAAATATGTCTGTGATCTCCATCATCTTATAGGTGGACTTTACAGGTATGAAATGAGTGGTCTTGCTCAGCTTGTCCACCACAACCATGATTGAGTCATGTTGCTTCTTAGTACGAGGTAACTCGATGATAAAGTCTAGGGTGATCATCTCCCATTTCCACTCAGGAATGGGTAATGGTTGCAACAGACCAGCAGGATGCTGATGTTCTGCCTTCACCAATTGGCACTCTAAGCATTTGGATAGATATTCAACCACATCCTTCCTTAAACCTGGCCAGAAATAACTTTTTCTGATGGCAGAAAACAGTTTCTGGTATCCTGGGTGAGCGGCGTAAGGCTTTCTATGGAACTCATCCAATAATAATTACTTGACAGAATTCTAGTTAGGAATATATATTTTGTTTCTGAATGTTAACATTTTGTCGAGATTAATACCATAATCAGATTGTTCCCCTTCTTCCTGAGCTTTCGAGGCTTACTGCCAAAGGAACACATATTCTAGGTCTTTGAGGGCTGCTTCTAGGATGACCTCCAGCACGTTAGATTGTACTTGACCGTATCATAAATGAAATGTACTTTTCTACTTAATGCATCTGCTACTCGGTTTTCCTTCCCCTTAAGGTGTTTCATGTCAAAGTTGAATTCGCTCAAGAATGTGGTCCATCTGGCCTGCCAAGCATTTAAACTAGACTGGTTAAAGAAGTTTGTAAGGCTGCTATGATCGGTTAATAACATAAATTTCTTTCCTAGGAGGTAGTGTCACCACATTTTGAGCTCGTGTACTGTTGTAGTAAACTCCAGATCATATGCAGAGTATCGCTACTCATAATCCTTCAATTTGCACGATTCATAGGCTATGACCTTCCCTTCTTGTGTTAATACACCACCGACACCCTCCTTACTCACATCTGTGCATACCACAAATGATTTTTCCGGATCTGCTACCTTTAGCACTAGTGCAGTAGTAAGTAATTGCTTTAACTACTCAAAACTTTGCTAACATTCTATTGTCCAGTGGAAGGCACGTCCCTTTTTCTATAGTGAGGTCATAGGAAAAGCTATTTTTGAAAAGCCTTTAATGAATCAGCGGTAATAACCCACCAGGCCCAAAAAGGATCTAATGTCAGCAACATTTTTCGGAGTGGTCCATTCCATAATAGTTTTGATCTTTTCTGGATCCACTGTTATTCCCTCAGCTGATATAACATGGCCTAGGTATTGAATTTGACTTTTGTAAAAATTGCACTTGCTATACTTTGCGTACAGCTGATTGTCTCGCAAAATCTGCAATATTGTTCTCAAGTGCTTCTCATGCTCCTCCTGATTTTTTGAATAAATTAGTATATTGTCAATAAAAATCAATACAAATTTATCTAAAAATGGCTGAAAAATGTTGTGCATCAGGCTCATGAAAGTGGCTGGAGCATTGGTAAGGATGAAAGGCAGTACCATGAACTCATAATGGTCGTAACGAGTTTAGAATGTGGTTTTGCAAATGTCTTCATCCTTTATTCTGATCTGGTGGTAACTGGACCTTAAGTCAATTTTTGAGAGTACGTTAGCCCCCTGGTCTTGATCAAATAAATCATCAATTTAGGGTAAAGGGCACTTATTTTTTACGGTCAGTTTATTTAGCTGACGATAATCAATGCATAGTCTTTAGGTTTCGTCCTTCTTTCGCACAAACAACACAAGGGCTCCCCAAGGAGATACACTAGGGAAAATGTACCATTTATCCAAAAGTTCCTAAAGCTACATTTTGAGTTATGCTAACTCAGGGATTCTCATGTGGTAAGGAGCTTTTGAAACAAGAGTTGCTCTAGGTATTAATTCAATGGTGTTGTTGGGAAAAGTATCTATTCAGAATGCCCCTCTCCCACTCTAAGGTGTGACAGTGCCTTAGCAACAAACAAGGAAAACTACTTTCGTATTCTTCTTTATGAAATGTAAACGAAGAGGAAGGATGTAACTAACCTGTGTCTTTCGCTAGTTTGTTGATCCAATCGCTCTCCTCTTTGTTCGCTTCCCACTGCCTGCTCCCTTACTGGTCCAGCTTCACCAAGTTCCTGCAAGATCACAGAAGAGGAAAACTACACAAAAGACATAGATTTACATTCATAACTAGCTTAGGATCAGATTTAAGCTAAACATGCAGATATAACAAAGCATCATTGATACACAGCATGTAGGAGAAACTCAAATAGTTTTATTGATATGATAATAAAGTCCAAGAGGAGATACAACCAAGTGAGTCCCGATCCAGCATCTACCTCCCAGCAAAGGAATCCCTTCCTCACCTCCAACAAAGCATAAATCACCCAATGCACTAATCTCAATCTCAAACCAACAACAATTCTCTACAAAGTACAAAATTCCAGCCTATGGATCTCTGGGATGAGGGATCCATATATAGATGTAAGCAAAGAGGATGAGTCAGCTTATGTTTTGACTTGTGGCTTCTCCCTGTCAGTTCTTGCTTCCACTTGGAGGCTGAGAGCCTCTTACTCATCCTTGGTCGAACTCAGTGAGGCAAGTGTCATTGGAGAAGATTCTGGAAGCTTCCATTGTCTCTCCACCTCGTTGAATGACTCTGCCACTTGTCATTTCCCGCTCAACGCACCTGGGTAGTGCATTCAAGTGCGTTGCAATGCACCTAGACAGTGTATTTGGGTGCTTTTCAACGCAAGCAGCTAGTGGAGCATCTGAATTGATCCTGATTTGACTAGTTCTGAGTAGTTTTTGGTGGAGAACTTCTGGGAGAAGCTGTCATTGGTTGACCTCGTTCCTTTAGGGGCAGGAACAACACTTTTAGGGACTTTGGATCCCTTGGATTATGGACATTTCATGCTTAGAGCTGTAAGGCACAAAAATGTCTATAACAGTTGCCCCCTAAAGTATGAGGCCATTTATCGGGTGAAATGCTTTATTAGGAGGATCCAAAGTTCTTTCAATGCTGGGAGGAGACCTGTAATAAGATACAATACAATACATTATTTTCATACTTTTTTCATGATCTAGCTGAGGCGGGCATTCCCATGCTCAGCTTTATAAATTCATTTTTATGTACATAGGACAGACAATCGTCTGATGGTAGACTAATGATTCTGATGAAGTCATCATCCTTTTGGTAGGATGATCATCTGTGCTGTAATGCTGTACATGTCAATGTCTTTATTTTTCCTGAATATATATCGCAGCCCGGATGGATGAAACTAGATCTGGGGACTTCAATCTTGTCCGATCTTCATTCGAAGTACAAGTCGATCCATGTGAAAAATGTTTTGAAGTCGAACATGGACATACATCGCTTGATTACCAGTCGATGATGTAAACTGTTAACAAGCGCGAGAGGAATCACCAATAAGGATGATGACCCTCAAGGTACTGCAGTACAATTCACGTGGTGTGAATAAAGGACTTGGCGTCGAACACCACGCAAAATCTTTCGGTCAAAGGTCATTGATGTATACCTGTCGCCGAAGTGAGAAACTTGCCATTGAGGCACACAAGCTTCAAAGTACTGAATGGGGTGTTCCTAGATCAACTTCTTGGATAATGAGCTGATGTCGACAAGAAGCGATCCGTCAAAGGAGGGCCTTGATGAATCCCACATCAATGACACGGAACGGAGCAAATGATTTTGATGGAGGTGAAAACGAACTGATGATATATGGTTCAGGGTGGCGGTCATGAAAGAATGAAGTATAATGTATGGCAGTGGATGGGACACGGTTGACTTCTCTGGATGACTTCTCTTGAACATGTCGGCGTAACTTATGTGATGGATCGGTAGCATTTACCCCAAATGTGGATGGTATGGCGAGACCATGGTGATGTGACCGGTGAATGAAACAACCCAACCCGACTCAGGCACGGAGTGGAAGTGTCATGTTCAAGAGCGACTTGCTACCAATAAAGATTCTTTGAGTTTCTTCCCAATTTTTCCCCAGTCATTGCTGACCAATACCTCTTTATTTTTGTCAAGCTTGAGGAGGATAACATATGCTTGTTCTATAATTTGCCCTTCGGGCAAACCCATTGCTATGTTTTAACGAGCCTAGCGATAGTGAAACTCGTTCTCGTCTAAAGACAAGTTTGCCGCTATTAATGTTTTTAACGAGTTTAACGACAAGGATAACTCGGTCCTTTTCATTTTTAGAGAGTCTGAAAAGGTACGTAAAGTTAACTCCGGAATTCCTTTTTCGTCATCTAATCCCTTAAGCCCGAAAAAGTATAAAACAATACAGAAGGGATGAATTTTCGATAGTTTTAACGAGCCGAACAAAACAAGCGCTCGATCTTTTTGTGCAATAATCCCTCAGGTCCAAAAAGATTAAAATCTAGAGGAGGGATAGCACTTCCGGTCGCTTTAACGAGCTGGAAGGCCAAAACTCGGCAATCTTTTCATATTTTACGAGTCAGATGAAAAGAGCTTAAAGAAGACTCGTCTTTTGAGGAACGAGTGATAAAACGGGTAACAGTTGATTCCAGGTAAGGGTTGGAATTTTCCAATCACGGTAGTGTCACAAGGATGGCTAGTGAAATCACTCTTCGCAGCTGTTCCTCAAAATGGGTAAACAATCAAATGGAGGTGAATGATCGGCCAATGGAAAAGTGGAGGTGACGGTGCAAACACGACCAAGGCTTTAATGGCTGATAATGTTACATTCACGGTGGTTATTTACCGGAGGATAGTTCATTTTTTAACGAGCTTAAACACGGGTTGAAACACTTGCTCGATCTTATGTTTATTTTTTAACGAGCATGAACTATGTGCTAAAACTGCTCGATTAATCCAGTCATATGATAAGAATGTCTCATTGAAGATGCCATTTTTTATGGAGCTTGCACCTTACAAAGCTTTGCCCCGCATCCTTTCTTTATGCAAGTTCGGAAACGACTAATCCTACGAGTTTAAAGGGTTAGAGGTCCTAAAAATTTAAAAAATAAATAGCTGCCCCTTGCTTGCACTCCAAAAGGTTTGCATGCCCCCAGGTATAAAGTACGATTTCAAGGTTACCCCTCAATTTGCAGATAAAACATTTGTTCTACCAGGAAAGGCCTACCTCTTTCAGGTTATTCAAAGTCTGTTTTATTTGTGGTGCAAACAAAACACTTCTTCGACGATGTATACCGAGATAAACAAAGGTAAGCGGCGCCGACCCAGCTTACATAACTTTGACAAGAGAATCTTATTCTAGAATAACCCTCTTCCAGCATGGGTGGGGTACAGACTAGTCATATTCTCTCGCGGAAACCTACCCTATACCCAAAGTTTTCCTGCCGAAGCAGACCAGGACGCATGCCCCCTGGGTTCCAGTCATATCCTTCCGAATTACTCGCGCTCATCGGGAGGACGGACCGTGGGTTGAGACATTTCTTGCGTGAAGAGATCATTTAGGGATGGTATATGACTATTTGCGATGCGTGATCCGGGAAATGAAAGCTGGTCTACGAGCTTGACCACTCTTCCTTCGTGTGGAAAACACATTACTCTAAAGAGTGAGGAGACGATGGATCCCATGCAATATATATAGTCTCGTCCAAGGAGTAGGTTATAATCCAAGGGTCCTTGAACGACCATCACGTTCATTTGAACGGTCTTCCCTTTCAATGTTATGGGCACATTGGGGAGGATCCCTAAAGGTCGACTGGTTCCTTTATCGAAGCCTGTCAGATTTCTCATTTCAGGCAAAAGCGATGGTGAACCAAGCGCTTTCCAAGCAATAGAGGAAAGGATACTCACAGATGCCCCCTCATCAATGATGGTGCCAGCCATGACCATTATGTATATTTGAACGATAATTCAGAATGGTATGCTTGCTGGCAAACGGGGTCTGCCTAGTTGGTTCCAGTCGAAGGATACAACTAGGTTGCTTGGTGGTGGGACCGAGTAGACGGCCGGGTATGGCTCTGACGAACTTCCTTCCTGCGATAAAGGAATGGGTGGATTGCCCCCGTGTTCGTCGGAGTCTGTGTTGATGAAGAGAATTTGGACGGTGTCATCCTTATCCTCTTCAGTGACTGTATCATTCGAAGATAAAACCTCTGAAGGCAAAACCGGGTCAACTGCCGCCTCGACCTTTTGACTTTCGTCTGGTATGGATTCAGTTGGTTTATCTTCAATGATAGACGCTTCAGTTGACCACTTGAGCGGGCCAGCTGGATTCTCAACTAACGAAGGACTCGACAAGAGTTTTTTATATCCAGGAGGAAGTCGTAACGGTGAAACCGGACGATCATCCAAAACTCTTTTAGCTTCGTCTAAGAAGGGACAACGGTGGAGGGCATGGTTGCCTTCGCACAGTCTACAGGGAGGTCTAGCCCTCCCTTTTTGTCCTAGGACTTCACTTTCGCTAGTTGACGGTGTGCTTTCAACATGGCTATCAGAGGTTGACGACACCGGATTGTGCAAACGAGGAGACCAGTCCCTTAGTATCTGAGGGATGCAAGGACAATCTCTGTGAAAGTGGTCTCCTCTACAAATGACACATGGCGATTTAGGCCTGGTCGGTGCTGTGTGTGGATTTTCATCAGACGACACTTGTTTTCCCTTATTTGCCTTTGGCTCCTTCTTCTTTTTCTCTTTCTTCTTCTTTTCTTTTTTCTCCTTAGGAACTTGGTTTTTAGCTTTACCAGTCCCGTCACGCGAAGAGGAAGGAAGAGAGGAAGAATTAGAGGAAGTAGAAGGTTGGTGGGAAATTCTGGACTCGTCTAACTGTCGATTCGATTGTTCAGGAATAGTGGTGTTCTGAACGACATTGGTTGAGAAGAGCCAGACCGGCAAGCCAATTGTCAGTCTTGGGAGCGACAATGTGGCCATATGGGGCGCACCAACATCTCCCCAAGAGGAGAAGGGACTAGGATTTCCACCAAGGGGAATTCCTTGGTTGGTAGGCTCCATTTTCTCAACCTAAAGATCAACGCAGGAAAAAGGGTATGAATATTCCGTTTAAAATAAATTTTAACGACGCTTGGACACAACTTGCTTTTTCAATTTTAAAGAGTCGAGAAAAAGCAAAAGATGACTCTAGTCTCCTTCGATTTTTAATGAGCCTAAAGTGACAAGTGCTCAGATGGACCTTTTCTGTTAAGGAGTCTGAAAAGGAACGAAAGGGACTGCTCTAGAGATCTAGGTAGAGGGTGTGCCAAACCAATCGCAAAACCACAGAATACTTTTTAGGGTACGGGCGGTCAATCTTCCCGAATGCTGTGTTCAGTGCATTGCGATCAGTAGGGCGGCCGACACGACTTCCTATGGATAAAGGTTTTATGCCTATAGGGGTCTCCCAATATATACTCGACGGTATGTGGGAGCACAATCCGTACTGGCACTTATCGTCTCACAGTGGAGGAATCACCCAACCAACAGTGAGGACAACTGTTACCAGGCTTTACGACGCCAGAACACGTCTCTAGCCTAGACCTCTATGTTGTGCGTTAAGTTACAAAGCGTTGTTAAGTTCATTCAATTTATTTTAGGTTGATCTTTCTTAGAAGTTTGCCTTTTTGGATCACCACGAGATGTAGATATAATTCCTAAATGCAGTCTAAAGATGATAAGCAAGCTTTTATCTCTTTTCAACCATGAAAATCCTAGCTACAAGGGGAAAAGAAAGACACAATATTTTCTCAAAGAGCATAGAGCACACTGTAAATGCACTTTTCCTAAATCAAACCATACAAACTGTCAAAATGCAAATGCACTTATGCATGTATTTGTTTTCACTTTCTTAATATTGATGCCTAAAAAGAAAGTTGTTGTACAAATTTGAATTCGATTTCAAGTGAAAAAACACAAACAAGCTTCTTTTCGAAATCAAAAAGACGATTACGACACTTTATGATTTTGAAGTAAACACTTGTTTCGACACTAGAAATTCACAAATTCAAACCAAAAGACAAAAGTAAAAGCGTAATCAACTGTCAACAGCAAACACACTTACTCCTAAGATCAAAACGACACTTACGACAGGTCTAGATCTAAGGGCGACAGTATGACTAGTTTACTTCTGTAATGGGAAACTGCAAATGATGTAACAAATACACAAAAACAAGTACAGTTTCTTTTATACAACTAAGGTGGAACTAAGGCAAAGAAAAGGGGTTTTCAGATAGGTACACACACTGATAACAGGCTGCAAAAATCAGAGATAAAACTGAACAAAATGAAGCAATGACCCACAACTGCACAGGGCAAAGGCTGATCAGCGCACCTGTTGCACATAGAAACTGAATTGCAGCGCAGGTAGCCCTCTCGGGACCTGCATTGAAATGCAGAACCTCTTCACAGAGCCTGCGCTGAAGCAGAAACGATAATTTTCTCTGGGTTCTGGGTCACGGTTTGCAGTTTAATCTATGGTTTTTGGCCGGATAAAAGCTATCAATAAGGTACAATTAGAGGGATGATTTAAAGGAGGACTAAGAGCTATCACAAAGGGAAATTAGAGCATTTGTGGATCAGTTGTTCAGATCATAAACAGGCCCAGTGAATGGACTAGAGTAGCAGATCTCTACTTTGCATTTGTAAATGGCAAATGCAGTTCGATTCGCCACTCCTAAGTTTATGAGAAGAACAACAATAGAAACACAAATAAACTAACTAGATACGATCCCCAGCGGAGTCGCCATTCTGTTGTTGGGAAAAGTATCTATTCAGAACGCCCCTATCCCACTCTAAGGTGTGACAGTGCCTTAGCAACAAACAAGGAAAACTACTTTCGTATTCTTCTTTATGAAATGTAAACGAAGAGGAAGGATGTAACTAACCTGTGTCTTTCGCTAGTTTGTTGATCCAATCGCTCTCCTCTTTGTTCGCTTCCCACTGCCTGCTCCCTTACTGGTCCAGCTTCACCAAGTTCCTGCAAGATCATAGAAGAGGAAAACTACACAAAAGACATAGATTTACATTCATAACTAGCTTAGGATCAGATTTAAGCTAAACATGCAGATATAACAAAGCATCATTGATACACAGCATGTAGGAGAAACTCAAATAGTTTTATTGATATGATAAGAAAGTCCAAGAGGAGATACAACCAAGTGAGTCCCGATCCAGCATCTACCTCCCAGCAAAGGAATCCCTTCCTCACCTCCAACAAAGCATAAATCACCCAATGCACTAATCTCAATCTCAAACCAACAGCAATTCTCTGCAAAGTACAAAATTCCAGCCTCTGGATCTCTGGGATGAGGGATCCATATATAGATGTAAGCAGAGAGGATGAGTCAGCTTATGTTTTGACTTGTGGCTTCTCTCTGTCAGTTCTTGCTTCCACTTGGAGGCTGAGAGCCTCTTACTCATCCTTGGTCGAACTCAGTGAGGCAAGTGTCATTGGAGAAGATTCTGGAAGCTTCCATTGTCTCTCCACCTCGTTGAATGACTCTGCCACTTGTCATTTCCCGCTCAACGCACCTGGGTAGTGCATTCAAGTGCGTTGCAATGCACCTAGATAGTGTATTTGGGTGCTTTGCAACGCAGGCAGCTAGTGGAGCATCTGAATTGATCCTGATTTGACTAGTTCTGAGTAGTTTTTGGTGGAGAACTTCTGGGAGAAGCTGTCATTGGTTGACCTTGTTCCTTTAGGGGCAGGAACAACACTTTTAGGGACTTTGGATCCCTTGGATTATGGACATTTCATGCTTAGAGCTGTAAGGCACAAAAATGTCTATAACAAATGGTAAAATCAATATCATGCCTAGGTGCCAATCCAGGGATGGAATCGAGGAACACATACACGAAATCCTGAATTACAGGAATATTCTCCAATGAAGTCATCTTGTTTCATTCATTGGTGTATCCTACTTGGACAACATAAATCTGGCAACCCTTTCTAATGCATCTTCCTAACTGGTTAGCAGTAATAGGGCGTAATTTAATGTTTTTCTCGATCCCTTTAATTTCCTTTCTCTGTCCCGACTCTGTAAGGTAGCTTACAAATTTCTCTTTACAATCGACTAAGGACCAACGCCCTTCAAACTAGTCCATCCCTATTAATACATCATAAGAACCTAAGGGGAGTATATTCAGATCAACCTGGATGGGTTGTCCTGAAACTGTCATAAAGCAGTTTTTATGTTTTCACAGATACCCTTCTTTTTGTTCTGGTGGCTATCTGAACTAGCCAAGATTTCTTAAATTTACTGCTTTGCAGCTGACATTTCTCTACCACTTTAGGACTAATGTAGCTTAGGCTAGCACCTGGATCAAATAAAATAGAAACATGTTGATCAAAAATCATACCTTCTCACTCGATCATTGTGGGCTGGTATTCTGCTTTATGATTGTCCAAAGCAGCATTAATTCTGGGCACACTCCTTACTATATCTCCAACTGTGGAGGCTTCTTTCATATTTGAAAGCTATTCCATTTGAGCTTTGTGCAGGAAATTCTTGTAGTAATGGGATTCCCCACATCCCCAACATTGCAGAGGTGGTTTTGGCGATTGTTCAGTAACAGGCTTATTAACTCCCTTTATCTGTCTATTTTCTGTTATGAAACCAGCTCACAAAAAGATAGAAAAGAGATATGAATGCCTTGAAAATAAGCCTCTTCGAGGGGGCAACCTCCTTTACATTACACAAATGAACAATTCTTGGATGATACAAATAACAAGACCTCCTTTCTATATCTAGGAGTCTAAGGGGTCATAATATAATCAGAGCCCACATAACAATAATAATGTAAGGGCACAATAATAACAATAGTGGGCTTCTATGGGGCACAATAATAACAATATGGGGACTACATGGGCACAACAATATAATAAGGGGGTTGTACTAATAATAATAAGGGATTACACTAGTAGTATAGGGACCTAACATGCCCCTCTCCTTCAAAAAGTGTTGTCCTCAACGCTTAAGTAGTTCTTGATGCTTCTGTATAAAATTCTTGTCCTCCCATGTGGAATCCTCAGTGGGTAAGTTCTTCCACTTGATGAGATACTATGAAATTGATCGATTTTGTAGCTGTCCGGTTCTTGTTTTTGCGACTACTCCAGGTTCCAATATGGTTTTTCCTTCCTCGTCAAGTTTTGGCAATCTTGTTTGAACTGGAATGTTCTGCAACTTTTGAATGAGTGGCCACACTTCTTCATCCTTCTTCCATTCATCCCTTGCTTCATTTATCCAATCTAGTTGGATAATAGAAATAGCACAAAACAATGCTTCCACATCCTCATCCTTTCTTGAGAGTGCATCTGCAACAACATTTTTCTTCCCTTTTTTGTAGATGATTTCAAAGTCATAACCCAACATATTTGTGACCCATTTTTTATGTTCTTCTAAAGATAATCTTTGTTCTAAAAAGTATTTAAGACTATCATGATCCATTTTTACCTTGAATTGTCTTCCCATTAGGTAAGGTTGCCATTTCTTAAGTGCATGTAGTATTGCCAACATTTCCTTCTCATAAATAGATTTCTTGAGATGTAGCCGTAAAAATACCCAATCGCCTACATCAAAACTTCTTTTATTGCGATGTTGATATGCCCGTTGTTTCATTTGATTTTGTACCAAAGTGGCATTATCCTTTAAAAGTTGGAGAACTTGTTGTTGATGCTCGATGTGATCTTTCACTGCTTGAATCCTTTTCTTCTTGATATGTCCTTCTATCTTGAGAGTTTGAGGAATCGTAGTTTCTTCCAATGCATTACAAGATATGGTTGGATTCATTTCTTGATGCTCGATGTGATCTTTCACTTCTTGAACATTTTTCTTCTTGATATGTCCTTCTATCTTGATAGTTTGAGGAGTGGTAATTACGGCCAATGCATTACAATATATGGTCGAATTCATTTCTTCTTTCTCGATGTGATCTTTCATGTCTTGAACCTTTTTCTTCTTGATATGTCCTTCTATCTTGAGAGTTTGAAGAGTGGTAATCCTTGCCAATTCTTTACAAGATATGGTTAGATTCATTTCTTCTTTATCTGGGGTTGGTTCCTCGTTTATATCCTCTTCTTTGATGTTTCTTGATCATTTTCTTCCTCCTCTTCACAATCAATGTAAAATAATTTCTTCTCAGCACACTTACGACCTTTAATGTATTTGTTATCACAATTGTAACAAAGTCCTTTTGCTCTTTTTTCTTCCAATTGTTGTGGTGTGACCCTTGTAGGTTGTGGAAGGCTAGGAGAAACAACACTTCCTTCTTTATAGTTGTGAGGTGTAGAATTCCTTGTTGCCATAATTTTTCTTTCCACTTTCTTGCCAACCTAAATGCCTTCTCCAATGAATCAGGTTCCCAAAGACGAACCTCATGTTGAATGCTATCCTTTAAAGTCCCTATGGAGACATCAATCCTCTGCTTCTCTGGAATATCATTTTCACTTATATTCAATTTTTGAAATCCCTCAATGTGCTCTTCCATTGAACGCTTTTTTTTTAGATTTATCAATTGGCTAAAGAAGGTGTTTCTCTTTGTATCCTCATAATGTGCTATCATTTCCTCCGTGAAAATTGACCACGTAACAAGTGGTTTATGAGAACAAAGCCCTTTATACCATAAAAATTGATCTGGTTCTAAATATGAAGATGCAATACCTACCTTTTGTAACAGTGGTACACCATGTAGATCAAAATATTTCTCCATCTGTAGTATCCAATTTACCGGATCCTTGCCATCAAACTTCCTCATCTCACTTTTTCTTGATTTTAGGAGCTCAATCTTGAAACGATTGTAACTCTGTAATTTCAGATTTCCAAGTTCTGAAATTTCGTCCTATAGTAACCCTCTGAGTCCTCTTTCTAACCTCGAAAGTCTGATCAAGATTGGATTCTGTAAGGAAGCGTTATGTCAAATCTCCCACGATGACTGGATTATAGACTGGTTCAGTAGAGCGAACTTGTATGAAGTTCCATGTGTCACTGTTTCAACCTTAGGACCTAAAACCGATACACAGAAAACTAGAGTCCGTCCGCATTCTACAAATTCTTACAAAATTTCAATTTGATGCTCAGAGAGAAAGTTATGACGATTTTCCCAAGGTCACCTTTTTAGGATGTAATTCAGGAGCCTGCAGAAACCCTAAATGTCTCAGATTATATCTCTGAAAATATAGCAAGACAAGATCTGAAATTTGGAATCGTGCTTCACCACAACTTCAGTTCAAATGGGTTTTAATTTTAGAGTCTGAACCTTTGTAGAAAAAATATTATAGCTAAAATTCCACGATGACCTGTTTGAGATGAAATTGTGGAGCTTGCAAAAACCCTAACTTCCTCAGATCATATCTCCAAAAATATAGTGAGACAAAATCTCAAATTTGGATGCAAAATTCAGACTGATTTCTTCTAAAATGGGTTTTTGTTTTAGATTTTGAAACTTCATAGCAAAAAGGTTATAGCGAAAACGCCACGATGACCTGTTTGGAGCAGCAAAACCCTAGAATCCACAGCTCTGATACCAAATGTTATGAAACCAACTCACAAAAAGATAGAAAAGAGATATGAAAGCCTCGAAAATAAGCCTCTTCGAGGAAGCAACCCCCTTTACATTACACAAATGAACAATTCTTGGATGATACAAATGACAAGACCTCCTTTCTATATATAGGAGTCTAAGGGGTCATAATATAATCAGAGCCGACATAACAATAATAATGTAAGAGCACAATAATAACAATAGTGGGCTTCTATGGGGCACAATAATAACAATATGGGGACTACATGGGCACAACGATATAATAAGGGGGTTTTACTAATAATAATAAGGGATTACATTAGTAGTATAGGGACCTAACATTTTTGATGTAAGCTAGAACTTTGGACGGGTTCCTTGTAAATTTATCGAAAGTCCTTTGCTGATTATTCCTTCCATTTGTGACTTTCGGTTGTCTATTTGGGGGTAAGTTCCCCATTCTCATGCCAGTGGCTCCTTTGGGCCCCTCACTTTTCTGTTTCATTTGCTAATAACAGATACGGGCTTTTCGCACCGCGTCATCCATTGTTCTAGGATAATCAAATTCTAACTTCTCCTTCATAAAATTGGGTAAACTGCTAATAAACCGCTGAATTTTGGCTTTTTCCTCCTGCATGTACGGGACATATCATAACAGGGAAGTAAATCATTTCACATACTCGTCCATGGTCAAGGTTCCCAACCTTAACTCATGGAACTCCTTTGCTTTTTCATCATAGTAATGTTTAGTTAAATATTTGTCCTTAAAATGTTTCTGGAATTCTTGCCACGTCACTTGTTCTTCATCAATTTTTCTCACAGTTTTAATCTCTTCCCACCAGAGGGTGGCCTTTCCCCTTAATTGATAGACTATCATTTGTGCTTTAAGTTTGTCAATATATTCATAAATCTAAAAATATTTACCCATGTCGATCAGCCATGCTTTAGCTACCTCTTCAGATTCTCCTTCAAAAAGTGACAGTTTTATTTTTTGAACTCACCTTATAGTTCCATTTTTTGTCTTTTTGTCTTTCTTTGGTCAGAAACATTATCCGAACGCCCCTCTTCATCATCCTTATGTCCCTCTGCTGACTCTGCATTATCTTTGCCATGATGGGCTGTTGGGGTCTTCTCCCTATTCTCCATACTGGGATCTGGTCCTCGTTGATTCTGTCAATTGGACAGGCTTTTAAGGATCTTTCCCTGTTCCTGCCTCAGTCGTTCGTTATCCATCCTCAAGTTCATCATTTATGCAAGTACTTTTTGCATTGTTTCAAGCAGGGTAGCATTGGCTTGTCACGATTCTTCTCCCAGTTGTATCCATATATCTGGGTTGGCCTCCACATAAGGCACTTCCAGCTGGTTTGATAATCTGGGGCTCCTCTACATTTTTACTCTTTGGTGTTGACCTATGTCTTTGTGTTCACATTCACCCATACTCAATTGTTTGTTGCATAGATATATGTATATTATAACTTAATTAACTGTGTATTTATCTATCCCAGAAGTCTTAGTGTGCGAGCCTGGGCTTTGATACCATTTGTAACATAACAAACACAAAACTATATATATATATATATATATATATATATATAGATATATATATATATATATATATATATATATATATATATATATATATATATATATATATATATATTAACATAATACATGCCAATTTTACCGAGGAGCTATACTCTGACGGTGGTCTAATAGTTAATCCTGGTGTACAGCCATATCTTCACCATTTAAGACTCCTCCTCACTAGCATACACTTGACAGTGTTTCCCTATGTAAATGGAGAGAACCCCGAGGTCCTTCCGTTGACACTACAGTTCTGCAATTAAGGTTGATGAGACTGGTTAGAAGGATCTCAACTCTGGCACATGGCTTGATCTACACCGTTAGATTGGGTGAGATCCACGGCCTCCATGATTTGGGGATTAACTGGTTGAATAATGCACAGACTAGGCAGGGTTTGGGTCATTTGGACATGCGACAGGGTTGTTATTCGGCTCTGCAATAAAGGGTGACCGGACGGCGATATGGACAGTCTCTCCGCCATGACTATCTCTTCGGGCTTACAGGTATCCTTCGGAGGCGATGAAGGTTTTGCTAACTTCTCTGCTATCTGTACATTTCTGTGTTGATATTCAGTATACATTCCTTTTTTCTTCTTACCTACCCTCATGTAACAGGTGAAACTGCCAATGGTTGGAATATTTGCGTCGGGTTCATGCGGCAACATGAGGTAATGGTACAGGATTAAAATGGTGAATTCTAGAAGTTTATTCTCGAGCATCCCCTAATTGCAGCGCTGCTCTGACAGGTATACCTCGCAACTCATGGCTCGACAAGCCTCCTCTCAGGTAATTTCTTCCTTACGCAAGTGTTTCGCTGCTAGAACAACTTCCTTCCAACTCGGGTTCCATGCTTACTCCATGGCATTCTCTGCCTGTAGGTACGTCCTGGCGGCGGTGTGAATCTCTATATCCGGCAAGGGGTTTTGGAAAGAGGATGCTCTCTTACAATACTTTGTTGTCTTCATTTTCAGGTTGGTCATTACTCAGGTCTGTCCTAGCATTTTCATTTCTGGTGACAGGCCTTCGTTAATTGAGGAATTGTATTAATTTTGGTTATATCAAACTCTTAAGTCTTTGCCGGTTGGATTCTACGGTTGTTATCGAACTGTAATTGTAATTATTGTATGAATGGTGGCCTTTGTGGAATTCTGTCATAGGCATGATATTAGTTTTGCTAAACCGCCATTCAGGGTTTTATGAAAGTTTTCATATACATAATCTTATTTGAGGGTTTATGAATATATTATGGTTGCATTCCGATTCACATTCTGTCTAAATCAATGTTATAATAGTTTGCGGTCAGAGTTTGTTCCCTAAGGCTTAGGTTGGCCGACTGTAACCCTGCATTTAGCTCACAGTTGTTCAATGTTTGATATGTATACCTAGTTAATGGTTATCTCTGTTCTTTTCCACTAGGGTTTAAGATTGGCAATCTTTGAATGATAAAGTTGAAGCGCATCCTGGGTAATTGGCTCACTGGGGTTCTTCCCAGAACTCGACTGAGAGCCATACAAACCCTCACGGTTATCTTTTGTTTACTGTTTAAATGGAAGTTCAATGGCTCTGTCATTCTTTATATGCTTTCCTGATATGGTTAGATAGAGAAGTACTTATGAAATTCCATAAATCAATAGTTTGCATATTCTGGTACAATTATTCAGTGAGCTCTTAAATTCCAGTAAGACAATTTATACTCAGAAAATAAAAGGGATATTTGTTCTTCTATTGTAATTCATTCATTTGTTTGATGCTTAAAATAGCTGTTGTATTTGATTATCATTGGTGAAAGTGAAATATTGTTGTTACTCCTTTTATGCATTGATTGTATGCAAAAGTCTGAAAGTACTGAAATGTAACTAAAGACAATATGCCTATTATTATCAATGACAGAGTCTCATTAATAATTAACTAACATGTTAACTTGTTCATTATGTAAAAAGAAGACAATTAATCTTTTCCTATTGATGATTATTAAATACAGAAACACTACTTATCTATTTTTCTGCGTTGATTTTGAATCATGCACGCAATTTTGGAAGGTCTCACCACCCAGCCACGGATCTAGAAATTACGTCCAGAATCCCCCTCCGAGCTCTTCCAACTCCTGACAGTGAATAAAACAGTCGGGTACCTTGGGCATCAAGACTATGTCCAGCCTCAAGTCTCGTACCCTACAGTTGTTATCACAGTTCTTTCCCTCCCACTTGTTAATTCATCCATCTCTAGGAAAGTTAACCACAACATAGTCCCTTTCACCTTTTTCCCACCCCCACTGGGTTCTGTAATTTTTCTTTTTGAAGGAAAAGATGGGCAACTACTGGTAACTGTTTCAGGAGTTATTTAACTAATTCTTCAGTTCTTTTACCAACTGATCAAATTCTTTTAATTAATAATTAACAACATGTGTTCTGGATTTCCAGCCTAATTCTTTTAACAATCTAGTTTAAAACAAAATAAAATTGATAGTAATAAGTAAAATTTGGTAATCAGTAAATGTTGGTGCATCATTGGGTGTTACAGATTAAAATCTAATTATCTTTTTTCTAAAAAATCTTATGGTAGGAGTGGTTGAGTCTCTTTTTTTGTGATGGTGAAAATGGATTCAACACCTTCAAAAATCTCTGAGCACCCAAAATCTTGAAGCTTAGTAGTTGTAACTAAGATTTCTAAAAAAATTCGTTGGATTTTACCAAAATCGTGCCAAAATTTCCATTATTTTCCAAACAAATTTACAGCATGACTACACATATTTTAAATTGTTTTTCTGTGAAATAATAATTAAAAAAATAATAATAATAAATTTTAAAAATGTAAACATAAATAAATTTAAAATATTATTAATTTTGTATTTAATTTTAATATCCCATACATACATATTCAATTAACAAATCACAAAATAAAAATAATCTCTAAAAAGATAAATAAAGATTAAACTCTCTAATTAATAAAAATTATATGAGTATAAAAATTATAAATATTTATAATTAGCATAGCAAAGGGAAAATAGTTTTTAATATATATATATATATATATATATATATATATAATTAAATTTAATAAATTTAGATTCAATATAGTTTATTGACCTAAATCTAATAAACTTAGATTTAATATAGTTTATCGACTTAAATGTAATAAACTTAAATTTAATATAGTTTAGGGACTTAAATCTAATAAAATTAGATTTAATATAGTTTATGGACTGTTTCATGTTTACATATATTATAAAATTTTGAGGAAATTTTTAATGAAAAATTAATAATTTTAAAATGTTATTTCGTAAAAATAAATTATGGAAAAAGGTATTTGAAAAAGTTTAATATAAATGTTAAACATTTATCATCTTTCGGGAATAAAGTATAAATATGTTATATGTTTAAAATTAAATTTAATTTCACAATAATGATAACAATCTTATTATAATCTTATTATTTTAATGAACAAAACATTTGACATTCTATGAATGAAATGAATTTGGTAAAAAATATCAAATATTGCTATCTAAAAATATTATTATTTTTTCTTGATAACAGAATTAAATCATTGATTATTAGAAAACCAAAGAGATGCACAAGAATGAAATCAAATCTCATTGATCAAAATGTTTGGACTACCAGTACATTATATAGGTACACATAGACAGTTTCTAGGACAATCTAGATCCAAATAATTTGGACCACCAACTCACAACACAAAATACGAAGACACAACTCATGACTTATAGACTCAAACACCAACTACGAGAATACAACTCATCAACTCTATCTGGACCTATCATTTCGACATTATTCCAACATCCTCCCTTAATGGAGAAATGGATTTTTAACAATGCCTAGTTTTTGTCTACATATTTCAAAGTTCATCTTTCCAATAGGCTTGGTAAAGATGTCAGCTACATTCTCACTTGTATTACAATAGGCTAAATTAACCTCATTTCATTGTATCTTTTCTCTTATGAAATGATGTTGGACTTCAAAATGTTTTGTTCTGGCATGATAAATTAAATTATTTGTGAGCTTCATGGAACTCTGGTTGTAACATTTGATGCTTGTTGGTCCTCTTTGTTTTTCTCCAACATCTTCAAGAATCCTTAACCAAATAGCTTCACAAGTTGCATTGGTCAAGGCTTTGTATTCAGCTTCTGTGGATGACAAAGAAACAGTTGGTTGTTTCTTGTTGCTCCATGATACGACCCTCGATCCTAAATTGAATGCATATCCAGAGGTTGATCTTCTATCATTAGGATTTCCAACCCAATCTGAATCAGAAAAACCTGCCAACTCAACATCAGATTCATCAGTATACAAAATACCAAAATAAAGTGTTCTGTTTAGATATCGAAGGACTTTCTTTGCTACTTTCCAATGGCTTTCACAAGGCTTAGCCATAAACTAACTAAGGATGCTGACAGAATATGTTATATTTGGCCTGGTAGTGGTGAGGTAGTTCAAACATCCCACCAATTGACGATACAAAGTTCCATTCACTTCTTTAGATCCATCATCATTGTACAACTTGGCATTCTGTTCCAAAGGAGTAGACACTGGTTTGCATTCAAACATATGAAATCTTTCAAGGATTGTCTTTGCATATTTTCTTTGTGTGATGATTGTCTTACTAGATTCCCTCCAAATTTCAAGACCCAAACAATAATGCAATTCACCAAGATCCTTCATTTCAAATACCTATGACAACTGAATTTTAATTTCTTCAATCAACCTGAGTGCACTGCCTGTTATGATAAGATCATCAACGTACAAAGATATCAAGGAAATATTCCCATCTTCATCTCTCTTGATGTACAAGTTAGGATCACTTTTGCTTCTCACAAAACCTTTTTCATAAAAGAATGAATCAATTTTCACATACCAAGATCTTGGTGCTTGTTTCAAACCATACAAAGCTTTCTTTAACCTACAAACAAGATGCTCTTGTCCCTACTTTACAAACCCTTCAGGCTGAACCAAATAAACTTCTTCTTTTAATTCACCATTCAAGAAAGCAGATTTGACATCTAACTAATGCATTTTCCAATTTTGTTTTGTAGCTAATGCAATCATGATTCTAATTGTATTCAGTTTAGCTACATGTGCAAAAGTATCTTCATAATCAATGCCTTCTTCTTGTGAATAGCCTTTTGCAACCAATATAGCTTTATACTTATCAATACTGCCAACAACATTAAACTTTGGCTTGAACAATCATTTGCATCCTATGGGAACTTTATCTTTGGACAATTATGTTAATTCCCACGTGTCATTCTTCATTGTGGAGCTATATTCTTCATTCATTGCATCTCTCCATTGTTTATAGTATTTAGCTTCTTCATAACTTGAAGGTTCTACAACATTCATTACATGAGACATCAATGCATAATCTTTATACCTTATAGGTGGCTGAATTTGATGTGATGACCTCCTTAGAGTTTTACTGCTTTCATCCTTCTTTCTGCTTTGTGGAGTCTCTTGTTCTCTTCTTGGAGTGTCATGACTGTTGGATGCTTCCTACTCTTGAACCTGTACATGTTGTTGTACATGTTCTTGTTCATGTTCAAAAATTGCTTCTATTTTGGTATAATCATAAATATCATTCCATACACATGTGTTATTCATTTTATCACCTTCATCTACATTTTCATGAAACACCACATCCCTACTTGTAAGCAATCTATGTGAACTAGGATCAAACAACTTGTATGCCTTTTTATCATCACAATAACCAATGAATGTGCACTTAGTTGATTTTGCATCAAGTTTTCTTCTTTCATCTTTTGGAATATGTGCAAATGCCTTGCATACAAAAACTCTTAAATGATTCACTTTTGGTTTATATCAATAAAATGCTTCAGCCCAAAAACCATAAGGTGTTTTCAGATTTAAACTTTTAGTTGGACTCCTATTTTTCAAAGAAACAGTAGTACTAATGGCTTCAGCCCAAAAACCATTAGAGATATTTTTACCTTGAAGCATGCTCCGTGCACATTCCACTAGTGTTCTATTTTTCCTCTCAGCAACTCCATTTTGCTTAGGTGTATGAGGCACTATAAATTATTGTAGAATCCCATGACTTTTTGAATGTTGATTAAAATCTCTTGATTTGTATTCTCCCCCCTGATCAGATCTGAGAATTTTGATGTATTTCCCAGTTTGTTTTTCCACCATGTTTTTGAATTCCTTAAAGTACTCAAAAACATCACTTTTCTTTCTTATGAAATAGACCCAAGTATATCTAGATCTATCATCAAAAAAAATAAGAAAGTACAATGCTCCTCCAAGAGATCTAGTTTTCATAGGTCCACACACATAAGTATGAATTAATTCAAGTATTTATCTTTGCCTTTTTACTTCATGTACAGGAAATTCCTCTCTATGTTGCTTGACAAGTGCACATGCTTCACATTCAGCATGATTATTCTTCATAACAGGAAGACCTTCAACCATTGTTTTTCTTTGAAGTAACATTAAATCATTGTGATTTAAATTACCATACCTTTGATGCCATAACTTTTCTGTTGACATTGTTGTAGATGTCAATGCTTGATGCCCTGTCCTGGTCACATCTAGCTTATACAAGCCTCCAACTCTGGTACTTGTGGAAATAACCTTGTAGCGATCCTGGATATCTTTAACAACACACTGTGATTTGACAAATTCCACCTTTAGATCTTGATCAACAATAGTAGAAACATAAATTAAATTCTTTTTGATACCAAGAACATACATCACATCATGGATTTGTCTCTCTTTTCCATTAGGTAACATCACACCTATTATTCCATAACCTTGAACTTGAAGGGATCTGTTATCTCCTAGATAAACACATGTTCCATCAATTTTCTCATGATATTCATCAAACCAATCCTTATTACAAGACATGTGGAGTGATGCACTAGAATCAATGAACCAAACATTCACATCATCAATCTCAGCAGACAATGCAGCATCGGAAACAAACAATTTGAGATTTTTAAATCCATCATTGATTAAGATGTCTTTGTCCACAAAATTCCCATTATGCCTTTTGTTTCTATGTTTAGACTCATTATATTTCCTTTTATAGCAATCTTTAACATGATGTCCAGGTTTTCCACAATAATAACAATCATCATTTCTCTTATCATGAACTGGAAATTTATATTGTGCCATACCTTTCTACTTTTGCTTGAAACTTTCCTCCTTTGCTTTTGTCCCATGGTTTGCCTTTGTATGGCTGCTTACCCTTGGCTACCAATGCCAAATATGAACTGTTTGAGCCCAAATTGAAGTTCTTCATCCTCTCTTCCTCTTGTAGAAGAATACCTGTCAATTCATCAAAAGTAGGAGGCTTCTCTCTAGCTGAAAGACTTGAAACAAAAATTTGATAATCTTGCACTAAGCCATTTAATGTGATAGTGACCAAGTCAGTATTGGACACCTTTTCACCAATGTCTCCTAACTTATCACTTAGCTCTTTGACACAGGAAATGAAATTGCTTATACTTTCATTGGCCTCCATTTTAATTTACAAAAGATTGGTCTTCAAGAACAAAATTCGGTTGGTATTAGATGTTTCATACAAGCTTTTGAGAACATCCCATGTGTCTTTGAATGTTTTACAATCCCTAATATAAGGAATGATGTTGTCCTTAATTGACATTCGTAGGAACACATTTGCTTTTGTTTCCCTTTTTTCCCAATCTGGAACAGCTGCAGCATCAATGGGTTTAGGCTCCATCCCACTCACTATGGGCCACAAATTATTTCCTTCTAAAACTGTTAATACCTTGAATTTCCAATTTACATTATTTCCTCCATCAAGCCTTGTGGACTCATTAAAATAAGTTTCAGCAGATCTACACCCAAATTCACTAGATCTACATCCAAATGCACAAGATATTAAAAAAAAAAAAAAACAAGACTTAATCTTGCTTCCAATAAAAATCAAAGCCAAAATTACTTCTTATTTCTCTTTTTTTTACCAAACCTTGTTTCTAAAACTTTATTTTCCTTTTTTAATCAAATACACCTTTTTATCCACAATTTTTAACTTTCACCCAAAAAAAGATATTTAACTCCTTATACCACGTAAATTCTTTTTCACCATGAAAAATCGAATCCCATACAACTCCTTTAATCTACCGCACTATACTCTTCATAAAAAAAACAAATTCACTTTATGGATTGGAAAATCATTTTGGAAACATAATAATCAAACCAACGACTCGCCACCGTGGAGAGAATACGAGTTGAATAAAGGATCCAACTGTTTCTCACACTTTATGCTATGTATGCAGAGGTTTACAAATAACTTCACAAACTTCACGCCACCCCTAGTTCAACGAATGGATCAAACTGTCCACAATTTTATGCCCCAAATAACCACACCACAACCTTGATTTTGTAAAATTTCCACAAATCACTAAACTGCGACATTTAATATAACTGGCAGCAATCAATCATGGCCTTCTGCAATGAAATTTTGCGTAGTTAGGGCCCTTACAACAGTAATGGACTGCACTTGTAAGATCTGTATAGGATCTCAGCCAATGATAAAAATAAATTGGAGAGCAATGACTTAACAATAAGATCTCACTTCCCTCGATCTCACAGCCCTCACAGACATGGGCCCTCTTGCTCTCAGATCTGAAGCCTCACTATTCTGGCTCTGATACCATATTAGAAAACCAGAGAGATGCACAAGAATGAAATCAAATCTCATTCATCAAACTGCTTGGACAACCAGTACATTATATAGGCACACATAGACATCTTCTAGGACAATCTAGATCCAAATAATTTGGATCACAACTCAAAACACAAACTACCATGACAAATAGACTCAAACACTAACTACGAGAATACAACTCATCAACTCTATTTGGACATATCATTTCTACATTATTCCAACATTGATGACATAAAGAAAAAGAAAAGCCAAACATTATCTTCTCAATACATTTAAATAAACATTTTCCAAATAGATTGAGACATTACGTCAATTTTCCATTTGGACATTGTGTAAATAGATTAAAACATTTTGTCAATTGTCCGTGTGTTTTCCTTTTCCTTATGTCTTATTATAGATATTTTTTCTTAAATTAAAATGTTGATAGAAACCTCTAGAATTTTAATTTAACTATCAATAATTATTACGTGGATGGTATGGATTTAATGTCCAATAAATATACACAAATTAAAGGTTGAGATTTATCTAAATGGAGATTACTAGCCATTTAATTTATATGGCTATGTTAGTTATATAATAAAAATAATTTTTATTAAGTCAACATATATTATACATGGATGTAAATGCACTACATCCATTCACAAAGAGATTTATTTCCCTATCTATAAAATTGTTCTTTTCCCGTGATCACTTTTTAAGTCATATAAAGTTATCAATGAATGGACCACATTTTATTGTTTTGTTTATATTAATGAAAAGGTGAGTGGAACAAGGCAGTATTATCTCCATCACAAAGTGATGAATGAAGTAGAAGCTCAGATAGAGTGATTTCAAACTTGAGCTACTTTGACAAGATGTAAATGTGAATGTCATTGGTGGAAAAGAATGTGGTACTAACAAGGTATTGTTGGTTGAAATGATCAAAGCATTAGAGTTAATGGGTTAGAAGAAGAATTTAGAGCTATGGAGACAAGGATGTGGGAAGATAAAGACCTAGTATTTGAATTCATTCAAAAGGTGTTTATTGTGTTATCATGAAATTGATTTCCTAAAAAATTTAAAATTACGAAAATAAAAAAATTGGAATGAGAATACTTTTGTTTCAAATATAAATAATCATTCTTTGAAATGTAATTCCATTCCATATCTATATATTTTGTTGGTTTCAATATATTGATTTGATGTTCTTTTCTTATTCTCCACCATTTACCTTCTTATTATATTACGTTAATAACGTAGACATTAACCCAAAGAATTTTTTTTAACCAATAATACTTTTTTATATTATATCTTTTCTTTTCAAAAATCACATTCACATTTAATTAAAAAAAATGAAACATCTCTTCTTTTCAAAAATCACATTTACATTAGATTAAAAAAAGGTAAAATATGAAAATTCAGCCAATAGAGTGTGCCACTCAGTTGAACCTATGCTCCTACTTCATTCACAAGTGAAGATACCAATATTCCATCTCATGCTATTCACTTCTGCATTCCCATTCAATCATCTACAAGTTATGCTAGTTATACATGGCTTCACTTGTATTTGGCAAGAAATTCCATTGCAAAGTGCTTTATTTTAAGACTCTTAACTCATAGCAATGTTAGTTATATATGGCTTCACTTGTATATAGTAAAAAAATCCATTGTGAAGTGCTTTACTTTAAGAATCTTAACTCATAGCAATGTTAATTAAGATGAAAAAACACTTAAAAAAAATCTCAATTTTCCTCCAACGACATATTTACATTTGAGATCGAAAATTAAAATGCATCTGACAAAATAATCCCATATGTAAATGAGCATCTGAGTTTGGAATGTATCGATTTGTGAAGCAGCAAACAAGAGAAGTACATGGTACATGCTGACGTTGGAAACAGTTTGTGAACAGTGTTGTGAAAGATGTAAAACAAAATTGCATTTTGTTTGTATGGCCACCCCAGACATCGTGGAGGCTTATTACCAGTTTGAGGAAACAGAAAATGACATGACGAAGACGCTTGCACAGAACTTGGCCTATTCTTATTCTAACTGAAGCACAGATTTACTTTGTGTAGGAAAAAAGTTTATGATATTTAAACCATTATAAATAAGCATATCCATCCGATCAGTCTATAATTTTTTTAGAGAAAACGT
Organism: Pinus tabuliformis; assembly: GCA_031772625.1. Taxonomy (NCBI): domain Eukaryota; kingdom Viridiplantae; phylum Streptophyta; class Pinopsida; order Pinales; family Pinaceae; genus Pinus; species Pinus tabuliformis. The sequence goes on along the minus strand of CM062820.1, from coordinate 1,019,815,053 downwards.
TCTTCGACATAAAGCTTTTACAAAATATGTGGATTAGTGTTAAAGATTTGTCTTTCATTTTTACACGTTAAATTCAATCTTCTGAACGTGTTAAGCTTTTATATTACAAGATCACTCTCAGCAAAGGATAGTGGAAACTTGCATGACCAGAGCTTCGTGTAGCTCCACCGGATTTGCTTCCAAGTTTTGTTGAATTTCTTCTCACCGCTCCTCGTGATAATTTTTGCCAACCTTACATTAAATCCCACCACCCCCTCTTTTTTTTTTCTCTAAGTATACACATCCGCTACACCGGATTTGCTTCCAAGTTTTGTTGAATTTCTTCTCACCTCTCCTCGTGATAATTTTTGCCAACCTTACATTAAATCCCACCACCCCCGCTTTTTTTCTCTACGTATACACATCCGCTACACCGGATTTGCTTCCAAGTTTTGTTGAATTTCTTCTCACCTCTCCTCGTGATAATTTTTGCCAACATTACATTAAATCCCACCCCCTCTTTTTTTCTCTAAGTATACACATCCTCCTCTAAGTATACACATCCTCCTTGTTGTAATAGTAGTTTCTATTTCTAATTAAAAAAAAATTAAAGCAAAATTGAAAGAGAGAATCAGCAGTTAACCTGGTTCCTTAACCCTTGAATAATGTAAACTTACCATCCATTATCATCAAAGTACCAATATACATATTTTCCTCTAGTTTATTCAAGACTACCTTTCATTTCATGCTACATATAACCTATACGTGGTCATTTTCAGAAAACAATCCTTTTGTTTAATCTTCCAGGATTGCCTTGACCTTCTTTCATTCCTACTTTTTTTTCAAATTGTGAGCAAGTTTGATCAATTTTTCATAAATATGACAATTTTTATATAGGTAATTTTCCAGTAATAAAAAACATGAAAGTATTTCTAGGATTACTTTGACTTTTTTGTATTCTTACTTTTCTTTAAATTATGAGAATGTTTGGTCAATTTTTTATAAATAAGACAATTTGTATATAAGTAATTTTCCAGTAATAAAAAATATGAAAGTATTTCACTTTTCCTAACAAATTTCTACGACCTTTAGAAACCTCTTTGAGAAGATTTATCTAGACTAAATTTGATTACTATATTGATTCGGGATTAAGTATTTTCTTCTATTTTTTTTATATTTTTCTACATAAAGTATTTGTAGAGTTATTATAAGAAACCTCATTGTGTCATGTGTGATAATTAAATATAGGTGACAAGAATAATAATCATTCTTCTCAACGGCTACCTAAGATTAACATAATTTCCCTCTAAAAAGCCTATTTATTAATATTTTATAATTACTTTAAAAAGACCATTTATTATAGCATCTTTTTTCCAAAATAAATTTTCCCCTCCTTTTTCAAACACTTATACAAATTTTCTTCCTTCTAACCACTCGTAGTGCTAGCCCCTCTTGTTCATCCCTCTACTACAAAAATCCTTCATAAAATGCTAGGAAGACTTAAAGTTCCACAGCCTAGTCCTCCAAATCTATTCCTCCCTTCATTAACATCTCTTATTTTCTTGACATAGAGTAGTAGATATAATCTTACTTTAAACTTTTATAACCTTAAAATCAACATCTTTCCTTTCTTCACATAAGGTAATGATATAACTTTACTTTAAATTTTTATAACTTAAAATATAAAGAATGTGACTCTACAACATTTTCAAGATGTGATTTCTTTGATAAAGAGATCATTATTATTAGTTCCCTAATAAATTTATTTTTACTATCTTAAACCTCTTCAATTTAGAAAACCTTAAATTCTTTATCCAAAATAACAAAAATAATACTAAAAACAACATTTCCTTTTCAAATAATTAACTATTATTATAATTTATGATTAAATTATATTTTATTATATATATATATATATATATATATATATATATATATATATATATATATATATATATAAAGTGATAATTATAAGTATTTCATTAGAGATTAATTATTATTATTAAAATTAACAACTATTATAATTATTATTATAATTACTAGGAAAAAAATTCACGCAAATAAGTCATGTCAACAAATTTGAAATAGTCTTTTTGTGAATAGGAAATTTGGATGTTAGCTTGTTGTGAGAGAACTCTCAGGTCAATTAATTTTTGTAAAATACATTTTTTAGTTAAATAATGATATATAAAAATAAATTTAAAGTTATTGATTTCAAACATATATTTTTTAAAATTTGGTAAGTTGAATATTATATTGTATTAAAAAGGGGATAATAAGTTTAAAAAATTTGATTATCAATAAAAAATCAAATCACTATAAGATTGATTCTTTCTATTTAAAATATATGTATCTATAATAGAAATTGTTACTAAATAATATATTGATATAATTATGGTTAGCTTTCCTAAATTTAAAATTTTTAATATCTACATACATGCTCAAAAAAACTAAATAGTTTTATTATTTTTCTCATACTGATTCTAAAGGAAATTGATAACATAACTAATCATTCATAGGGGAGTCCACTTGAAGACTATTGTCATCCTATAAATTTTGTCAATTCTAAATTTTCCACTACTAGGGAAAACTTCATCATGTGTCCAATTTCTTTGTTTGGAATTGGGTTTCATCCAAACAAAGACGAATAACTCGACCCATGATAGTTTTTATTTGCTAGTAAGTATCCATTATCTACATATACCTTGTAGTTTTTCTCCTTGTAGTTCTTGGATCCGGTATCCATTTCACCACCTATGCAAGAACTTCTTCATTGTAAATAAAACTATGTTTAATCTAGGTTTCCTCTCTAGCCTTCTCAATCTCTTGTTGTACTTGCAGGGGAGTCAAGTGTTGTGGTAAATATGTGTAGAGATATCGGCTTCTTTTTTCACTTGAGATGTGGAGGGCCCCAACCCATCCCATCTTCCTCTGTGCCAATGCCCCCCTTTTCCCCTCATCATTGAAAAATGATAGTAGTAGGGGTAAGGCACAAATACCATGGGAGCGTTGAAAGCTATGAATAAAGACAAGGGTTTGAGACAAACAACAAGCTTGTTGTAGGGATGAAACACCACAAAGCTATCAAAACAAATTTTGTATACTATTTCCAACAAACTATGGAAGGCTCCCAACTAAAGAGAACCATAATCACCATAATTTGAAGTCTAGTTGCAAGAAGATATGCCTATACCTAAAAATAGGTGATGGATCAAAGAGGTCTCGCCCAAAACTAGAGGATGTTAAGTTCCTATTCCCACTATGAATTGAGGGCCACAAAAAAGACCCAAAAACTGGAACTAACACAACCAAAATAGAGCAAGAATATTAGCCAACCATAGGAAATTGAAAGCACTGCATTTCCAAAGTATGTACCCATCCCAGGAGCTAGAACAAAGTCCCGAGAAAAAACACCAAACTTAACCTCCACACCCCCCACGACATTTAGGGAATAAAGCCACAAGAGAATGATTGTGATGAGTTGTAAACTGGGGGTAAGGAAATTGATAAAATAGGAACCTACAATAAATACTAGAAAAACCCATGGAATTGAAGACCTAACTTGAGTTATAAGCCTGCAGCCCAATTGAGTGCCATTTCACTAAGAGAGATCATGCTCTCATGTCTTGGCATGAGTTTTGAGCTCCTTGTACTATCATTATAATGTAAAATTGACATTCCTTGTCCCTACCTACTTACATGATGAACTGATCATATGGTGTTGCTACTAAACTCTCTATTCACTCACGACATGCCCTTGTTGAATACTCCTTGAAATCACTTTGAATTTCCAGGGTGATGGAGTAAATGGAACCCATTCTATATTGATTGTCTATCATTACAAACTGATTTTCTGTCATTACAAATTGATGCTAACCGGTAGGAACCATCCCTTCCCACTTCCTTTGTGACCGCTAAGAGATCCCCATCATAATGACCTTGGTAAAACACCTACCACAAAGGTTAAATATTTTTTTTATTTTTTTTCAAAGTGTAAGAGACTAAATTGTAATTAGGATTGGCCTTTATTTTATGTATGCGATTAAGGTTAAATGTAATTAGGAAATACAAGAATTTATTAGAGGTAGCCCTTATAGTAATCATAAAGGAAAGTGACACTCTTATGGATACTACTTAAGTTGAGACTTCCTTTTGATAAAACATAAAACTACCTCTCATAGATTAAAAACTCATTGATAAGGAAACATGTTAACTATCCAAAACCAATAAGCATATAAAATAGTGGAAATCTACACCCAAATGACATGGTATTCCTTAACTAATGATAGTGAATCAAATTACATTAAGTTATAAATAAGAGGGAGGGGGTGAATCATTAATAAAAAAGGGGAAATATTCTTCAGTGTCTTAAATAATTTATTATATTGTAGAAATAACACTCACACTAACCACCTATATATATAAATAGTTGTAAACATATATTTGATTTCAAAAAATATTATTTATCTATATTGAAAATGAATATGAAATTATTTATTATATCGTTGCGTTATATTATTTTTTAAATATTATATACATAGTGAAGTTCTATTATATGAGAAAATTGGGTGTATAACAAGGATTACATATTTTTAGTTAGTCTCACACATGGGATATCTAACCATAGCCAAAAAATATTTTCCTTAACGAGGACATAGACAATTGATAGCACATTGTTACAAAATTATCCATGTTGAAGTTGTCACACAAGCCAAACTAGCCATATACATAAGGAACAAAGCAAAGAAAAACAATGTCTTCAAGTCACCATCATGCCATTGGGTCTGATTCCAAGCCTACCACTGGGATGATGGACCATCTGGGGTTCTCCTTGCTACTCAGGGAATGCCTAAGTGGTGCTTGATTCACTCCATCCTTTGGTCAAGATTCTGAAGGTGTTTGTGCATATGCTCCCATGATTGAAGAATGTCCACACGGGATTCATGGCGGTCCAAGATCATCCTCCCTAACAAAAAATTCATTTTCCAATATAGATCCACCATTTGCATGCACTAGTTGAACTAGCCCCTCATATCCCCAGTGTTTTGATATCTAGTCTGTATGTTCCCTCAACAGCTCTATATCTGACAGGAGGGTTCTATGGGAAGAGGCCTCCCCTTCCTCCTAGGTGATTTCTACCTGAATATGATATGGGTTTAATTCTTGATATTGAGAAGCAAACCCTTCTATCTAGTGGTGCATCCGAGTGTTTCCTCATTGGGCTTTCTTCTATTAGTAAGCAACCCCTGGTCTAACACGAGCCCTTTATCTCGGCATTACTGCCCAACCTATATATTTTTCAATAGTAAACCACACCTCCACCTAATTAAATGCACTATTGAGATGATTAACACTTCCCACTTTCCCCGAGTCTAAGGGCTAGTACAAGCTACACCACGAGATGGACCAGATGAGGAATTTGATTTTATGATATAAGAGATATGACCCCCAATTTCGTGTTGCCTCCACAACTTCACCATGTACTTGTACACAATCTTATAGGGGACCTATAACAAATGCCAGATAGATAAATTGGTTTAACCTTCGAGAAATAATAGGATAATGACTCCCATCTTTGGTTACGATAACATAGATGCCAATGCAGGACCCCCACATTCATTGAAGTAAAAGTTTTCCAATGTCAGGTTTAACAGGCTCACAAGAAAGCCATAAGGACCATATCACAACCCCACATTGGTGCAGCAAAAACAAGATCTTTGAATGTGATTGGGGTGAACCACCAAAATTGACAATTAAAACCCCCCGTCCCTAGAAAGAAACCCAAATGCCCAACCAAACTAGTAAGGATATACACTCACAGACACCATGCAACCTCAGAGATAGATTGAAAAACAAAAATTATCAACTGAAAATTGAAAAGGAAAAAAAGAAAACATAAACACTACTAGGAATTAAAAATTGATGTCGAAACCACTTTTCTTTAGCTGTGGAACATGCCCAAATCTTCCATAAATAGTAGTAAAGGGGAGAGGAAATTGCTAGAATCTAGAAATGGAGCTAACAAAAACTGTTTTTCCTAAAATCCTCTTTAGTGTGCTTGCATATTCCCGAATTGGACTGAGTAAAAGCAATATTGTTTCACCTTCCTAATTTACCTTGCGTTCATTGAGTCCTCTAGGGCTTGAATCTAGTTGCAACCACAACAATGAGTGTACAGTATAATTCCTTTGTTATCCTCATGCTATAACATCTTGTAGAGCATGTGGTTCCACTATCCATACCTTTAGGAGTGCTCTCAGCTAGGCTAAATGAACTCTTTCTCTAATCATCCTTAACACTTTGCTAGCCACTCACAATCGCTCATAGATAGAAACCTCTTTAGACTGACCTCCCTTCAATTGATTTTGACACTCTTCTCCCCTTGCTTTGATCCTTATAACTCCCATAGAGTAAATCACCATGCCTAAAATCTCAAACTTCACATGCTCCACATGTTTGGGCACCTTGGCTAACCCGCTTATTACATCCTGACATCGTTTCTTTGCATTACCAAATGCATATTAAATGCTTATTGTATATCATTTAATTTCACCCTTTGCAATACCAAATACATATTAAATGCTTATCTTATGTCATTTAATTTCAGCGGGAGCGGGATGCCATGTTCCCAACCCATTTACCAAATAAACGATGACATCACACCCCATGGAACACTAATAAATATAAATATAGTAAATATAATTTTTAATTAAAATTAGTTTTTAAATATATTAAACTATTAAGTAAATTTATAATTTTATAAATAAAATTTATATTTTTCCATAATTAAAAATAATAATAATTATAACAACTGAATTCTAATAATAAATTACGTTGAGAAATTTCCTTCCTTCCCAAGAATATATTCACAATAATATGGTAATTAATTAACAATTAATAATAAATTACGCTGAGAAATTTTCTTCTTTCCCAAGAATATATTCACAATAATATTGTCATTTATTAATAATTAATAACGTTGAACATAATATTATTTATTAATATATTTATTTTCTAATTCAATCTATAAAAATATTATATATTTTTTCATTTATTAATAATGTTGAGTATAATATTATTTATTAATAATATTGAAATTAAAATTAATAAGGGATAAGAATATTTTTATTTTATTTTTATTAATAAATAATGTTGAATAATGATGTGTATAATATTATTTATTAATAATAAGGAGTGTAAAGTTAGCCTCAAGAGTTAGCTCAATCGGTCAAATCAAGTGTCTCGCTAATGGGGTCGAATCCCGAAAACACTTGGGGCTAGGTCAGTGAATAGGCCAAAGAGTGTGATCCCCTTTGGGTGGGGTCCACCCTAGTATTGTCTAACCGTGGACACCATGGGTATCCGTAAACCAGAAGTGAAAAAAAAAGAAAGTGTAAAGTTATTAATAAATAAAAATATTAATCTTTTGGCTAGTTAATAATGTTAAATAATGTTATATATAATATTATTTGTTAATAATATTGAATGTAAAATTATTAACAAATAAAATTATTTTAATTTTTAATTTGTTTTATTAAAAAAATTAGATATAAAAAAACATGTTAATAGTCCAAGATCAAACCTGAAATATTTGACTTTTTCTCATTCACAATAAATAATTCTAAATGGTATGATTGTTCCACATTCATAAATAATAATCCACCCTATTCCTTCACCATCAATTAACCATTAAAAACTTATATTATTCCATCAATTAACCATTAAAAACTTATATTATTCCATCAATTAACCATTAATAACTTATATTTTTAAATAATTAGGTTGTTGTTTTTTCTAAATTTTATTAAAAAAATGGCATTCCCCTAATTAACCATGAAGGTATGACAAATTCTATTTTAAAATTACTAAAAAAAATGAGTTGTAAATTGCTTTTTAAAGTTGTGGAAAATATCTCCATCGTACTTCTGCCACTGCTAATGGAAAGTCATTGAAAATTTAAATAAAATATAAATTTACCTTGGCTGACATACTTAAAAGACCACGTGTAAATGGGCGTCTGAGATTGGAATGTATGGATTTTTGGGGCAGGAAAGAAGAGAAGTACAGGGTAGACGATGGCGTTGAAGCAACCTGTCGACGTTGTTGCAGATGACGCAAAAACAAAATTGCAGTTTGTTTGTATGTGTGCTCCCGAGATCGTAGAGGCTTATTTTAATTCTTCATCAACTTCATCAACAAGTTAAAAATATTGTTTTCACATCACATCAAAAATTTGGACACTTTTGCGCTATAGACAAAAGCATGAAAAATAGCAATCTGCTTTTTCTTATTATTTATATATTGAAATAATTATAAATAAATACATAGAGGTAAAGGAGTTTTTTTCCATAGTGTAGATTCACGATGTATTTGTCTTTTCTAATCCATTTTTTTTTTAAATTCGATAGAAAAGTATTTAGATTACAGTTTGAGTAGGATATGTTTAAAAAACAATTAAAAATATTATATATTTTAAATAATAAAAGTTATAATTTTATTCCAAATTATTAATAAATTAAAAAATAAATATTTAATAATAAAATTATACTTATTTATAAATTCTATTTTTATTAAATCCATTTCAATGTATCAAATTTGATTGGCAAATATATTTTAATTAAAACTAAAATTTATATTAATAAAGTTTTTCTAATAATCATGAGTTTTTTTAATTGAAATATGACATGTTATCACTAAACTTATAATGGAATACTAAAATGGAATCAATAGATATAATAATAAAAAATATAATTTTAAAGATAATATAAAAAATATTATTTTAAAAATAATATGGATTATTAAAGAGTATAGTTTTTTAATAAAGATGATGCGGTGTTTTGGATAGATATAATAATAAAAAAATATTATTTTAATGATAATATGGATTATGGATCATCAATGAGTATGGTTTTTTTAATTAAAATGATGAGTTATCCTAAATAGATATAATAATAAAAAATATTATTTTAATGATAATATGTATTATACATCATCAATGAATATGGTTTTCTTTTAATAAAAATGATGAGTCATCATGCATTTGCTAGTAACTTCTAAGTACATGTGCATGCCCCTTCAGCATGAACGGGGAATTTGGATACATGCATGGGGAATTAGGGTATTTGAACCACCGAGACTCATAATAATATGAATATTATTAAAAATTTGAAAAAAAAAATTAGCAAAAAAACATATAAGAAAAACAATAAAAATGTATTATAAAATTGTCATTTATTTATTATAATTATTTTTTCATTTTAAAAAATATTTATATAAGGAAAACCTATAATAGAAGTAATAGACAATGTGCTTTTATTTTCATTTTTAGCCATGCTATAAAATATAAATTTATTTTAGATTTTTTTTATTATTAGACTTATTTTTTATTTCAATTTCATATTTTTATAATTAATTATCAATATAGAAAGAAAAAAAATTAATAAATTAAAAAAGTAGATAAATGTTATTAAAGAATATATATTTGAAATAAAAACACCAACCATTAACATTCTAAAACCAAACTAAAAAAACATAATTATAATCAATTTCTAATATTAAAATTACCTTAAAAATAAATACTACCTTAAAAACATAAAATACAGAATTGCTCCAAAACTAAATAAATTAAATCACAAATTTTGAGCTACAAAGAATTTGTAAGCATAGCTTCTGTAAGCATCCATTTATTTTCCACTCTTCATTGTTTCCACCAAATTAACCTAAAATTAAATCACAAATTTTGAGTTACAAAGAATTTGTAAGCATGGCTTCTGTAAGCATCCATTTATTTTCCACTCTTCATTGTTTCTACCAAATTAACCTAAAATAATTTAGAACCAAATGAAGTAATAGTACAAAATGAAATAAAATATAAAAATAGAAGTGTGAATTAATAGAATGGAAAATAGTTAAGTACACTCAATAATTCAAAATAAACAATTAATAATATGACTCAATAAAATATAAAATATAAATATAAATATGTAAATTATTAAAATAAAATAGAATAGATATAAGTAAGGAATTAGGAAATTAAAAAAATTCCAAAAAAATGCGATAATTATATATTTTATGAGATATTTAATTAATTATTTAAAATATCTAAACAAGCATTTTGTTTTATTTTATTCTTTACATATAAAACATATATCATCATAATCACTTCATTTTCAATTTAGATAATAATATATTTTATGACAAATTTAACTAATTATTTAAAATATCTAAGCAAGCATTTTGTTTTATTTTATTCTTTACATATAAAACATATATCATCATAATCATTTCATTGGCAATTTTTTCCTTGAGTAGAAGTGTTATTTTCTTTGTTTTTTTATTTCTCTTTTATTGTTAGTTAATGATAGCTATAAGTAGAAGTGTTATTTTCTTTGTTTTTTTATCTCTCTTTTATCGTTAGTTAATGATAGCTATAGTTTTAATAGACAAAATGAATTTTGTTATATATAAATATTTATTTTTCAAAGCACTTCTTCTTTGTTGTCAAGATCACATTTGTTTTTTTGGGGTTTTATTACTCAAGTGCGACATTGACTACATATAACATACATATTTTCATTAATATTATGAAATAAAGAGATTGTATATCAACTATGATAAAGATTCAAAAATATTGACCTTATTTTTTACAAATGGTCTAGATATAACATTGAGCAATATTTACTTATTTAATCTTTATTCATTCACAAATATAAAATACAAATAAACCAAAAAATTTAGTTTTTTCTCACATACAAAAATACATACAACAAGATTCATAATATCAATCTTAACTTTGTAAAAATTGTCAATATGCATCACTTATTTTATCTCCATTCATTCATAAATTTAAAATACAAATAAATCAAATCCTCCAAAATATCTATGAACACACATTATTTATTTTATATCCATCCATTCATAAATTTAAAATATAAATAAACCAAATACCTCAAATTTAAAATATAAATGAACCAAATACCTCATATATATGAATAGGAAAATTTTCCCAAATCAATTAGTTTTATAAAATAATTTTAAGGTTAAAATTGTTTTAAAATTTCAAATATAATAATATTTTAGTAATTATAAAATAAAATGTGCATTTCTGTGTTTATTTTATTTTAATTGAATATACCTTACTTATTTTATCTCCATTAATTCATAAATCTAAAATGCAAACAAACCAAATTAATTCATAAATCTAAAATGCAAATAAACCAAATATATATGATGGGCGGAATTTTCTAAAATTGATTTTTTTTATTAGATAATAATATTTTAATAATTATAAAATAAAGTATGCACTTTTGATGTTGTGTGTTTGGTTAATTTTTTGATAATTATTTTTAAATTTTATGATATATATATTTTTTAATAAATTGAAAGTTAAATATTATAATTTCTAGGTTTAATGGTTAAGAAAATATATAAAATAATATGTTTAAATTTAAAGATGAAAAAAGTTATTATTATTATCTAATTTTAAGGCCACTGCCAAGTCAAACACTAAATTGGTGAATAAGGCTTTTTTGTTTGTGGGACAAGGGATCCACTTCTCCCCAGTTATTTCATTGTTAAGTCTACAAAGATATACATACTCTACCTATCTGGTTTTGAACATACAACTTAAAAAAAAAAAACAAAAAAACAAAAAACACCACATATATACATGTATAAATTTTAATAATCAAATTATTGTATAATAACTGATCTCACAAATAAAAATTTCCCTCACATATTCAAATCCAAACCTCACATATTCAAATCCAAAAAAATAAAATATTTAAGCTTTTATAAATTTTAGTAATTAAATCAAATTCCAACCTAATATAAAGTCATCATCCATTACCATCCAATTTTTTAAAATGGTTTTTCCTTTATTTTACCAACAGGAATGTTATGCATGCAACCATGAAATTCCAACTTGCACCACAATTAAAACGCTACATTTTCATTCAATTTGTTCGCTTTCTGGGGCCTCGCTGAAGTTTGTTCTCATTGTGGATATTTTTCCAGTTTAACCTTAGTTGAAATCCAAGGTCACAAAAATATATTTTTTAGATATATAATTCATCCAAAGTATCAAAATTACAATGACCTGTGTAATTCAACCGAAGTATCAAAATTACAATGGGCTTCCAAACAGGTGAAGAACTGTACAACAGGCGATCGTAAAATGTACATATTCTGGGAACACAGCGAGAACGTACGGCAATGCAATATGTGGGCTTCTTCAATATTTTGTTTTGGAATGAGCCACTGGTCTTAGTGGTGAAATAATTGGATTCAGCAAGATGCACATCGACAAGATGCAATGCCTATCGTTGTCAGCTTATTGAACGTTTCTGAAGAATTCGAGGGCTCTGTCGAAATGCTTGGCCCGCACAACCAGATACTCATTCCATTTAAGTGCTCTGTATAAGAGAGGGTGCTTGGAATCGACTAACTGTGGCGCAGGCTCTATGACAGCAGTTAGAGGAGGACCCCATAAATATGCAAATGAAAGTCTGGGCTTGATGCTGTTAACGGCTCGATGAACCACACTTTTGTATCTGCCGTTGCTCAGAACCTGCGTGCAATTTAAATTCAATCATATATATTATTCTTCGCAACATTTTTTTTTGATAGTCAGGGGCACAGGTAAGCATCCAAACACAAGTTGCCCTTATACAAGGGTGGGGATTACTTGTAAATGGATTTTAACTATCAAGATGGGATTATTTGTAAATCCATTCCAAACTGTTTTTATTCATAATTTTTTTTTATACACATTTATTAAGTCTTTCTTTTCCATACACATTTATTAAGGTATGTTTTTTTTTTTCCATAGTGACCTAACTAACTATAAGTATATAAATTTTGTTTTCCATACACATTTATTAAAGTATGTTTTTTCTTTTCCATAGTGACCTAACTAACTATAAATATATAAATGCAGTTGTCTATAAGATGACTTTTTGAAAACCTTTCCAGCGAAACTCCTATATAAATACCAAACCAAATCATACAAACTCTAATTATACCTACTTTTCTTCAACTAACTACATCACTTTAATAATATTAAGCTCGAACTACTATTCTCAACTGAACTCTTCATACATTACATGCATACCTGAATAGTAACAGTTTTTTGATAGCCATGAAAGGACGAGCAGTACTAGTTGTTTGTGATGGTTACCTGCAAAAGATCTCCAGCGTTGACGACAAATGCATTGGGTATGGCAGGGACAACAGTCCACATGCCATCTGAGCGCTTGATTTGAAGGCCTTGGACGCTTCCCTGGTAAAGGACAGTCAAGAAAGTGGAGTCCGTATGTTCGGCCATGCCCATTGTTTGGGCTGGCCGGGGACACGAAGGGTAGTGGTTCATCTGCAATGCTGCACAATTGTCGCCGCCCCAACTGTAATCTCTTTGCCTCAATCCCAGGCTTGCTAGTATAAGCGACATCAGCTTGCTAGCCAGATCCTTCATTGCATGATCGTATTCATCTATGGTCTCACTGTAGAGGGCAGTGGCGTTAGAAGACGTCCATATCATGTTCAGAAATATTGCTAGGACAGAATGCTCACGCAGCAAACTGATAATATGAAAATATCTAAAATATCTATTATGTAATAAAAAATTTAATAAGTACATTACCACTACGCAGCCCACAACATTGACTTTATTCATGGGACCTCCCTGTATGTTCAAGGGACAGTGTGAACTTATTTTGGTTGGAGAATTGTGTCCAATACTAAATTAACAGATTAAATTTTGACATATTTTGATTTTTTTTAATAACATAAATCAATCAGTATATCAATCAGTATACTAGAGAATAGAAGGTACCTATCAATAGTGAATTGACTAAACAGTTCACAACAGTGATCGGTACAATAAAATTTATTTCATGAATTTTGGTATTTTATTGATATTGAGCAATAATATTATATATATTTATAGTTTGATAGTTTGAGTGGGTTTAATGGTTAAGAGTATGTGTTTTTTCTTAAGAGATCACATTTCAAAATCTGAAAGGTAAAGTATGTATGTTTTGCTAGACTTAGCAATCAAATCTCTTGACCCACAAACAAGGGGTCTCATACACCAATTTAGTGTTTGACTTAACAGTGACCTTAAAATTGGATAATAAAATAATTAATTAATTTTTTATAAAATTAATTTAAATATTTTAATTATTGTAATTTTTATTTTATTAAAATTAATCAATTAAATTAAATTAGAATTAATAAATATTTAATCAAAATCAACCATAAGAAAATTCACAATACATTTAATAAAATTTATATTTATTTAGTGAATAATTAATAATTTTACATTTACATTTACATTTTAGAGCATACATTATTTAGTTTGAAAATGTATAAGATTTTATATATCTTAAAATTTTATATATTTTAACTTACTCACGTCTCTTTTAATTTTCAAAATATTTTTTATAATATCAATCTTCTTGCCAAGGGATCTAGAAAGACTTATCTCCTTTTTTTTATCATAAAAATAAAATATTAAAGAATTTCAATTAATTTATTATTTTCTTAATGTCCGATAGACCATATTAATCTTATGAAACATTAATCATCCTAATCATCATAATTACATTTTTTTGGTTTTATTGTTCATAAAATTTTTTAATGTTATTATAAATATTTTTTTACTTTTATATATTAAAAAAATCTACTTAAACACATTTATAAAAAATAATTAAATAATATTATTTTATATAAATTGAATAACAAATTTTAAAAATTAACAATATTTTTGTTTTAAAATTATATTAAAAATATAAATAAATAATTACTATTAATAAAATATAAAATTAAATAATTTATTTTTAATGACAATGTCGATATTTTTAACATTAACATTTATTTTTAAAATGATTCCAAAATTTTAGTTTATATATAGTTTGTAACACTCCATCACTAAATTTAAGAAAATTCAATAAACACATGGTAGTTAATTCACAGGTTTTGGAAAAAGAAATGTTCAAGACACCATCATTAAAATCTAATGGTAAGAGTAAAATTTATGAGTGTAGATTTTTTTGTTGAATTGTTTTGGAGTGGACTATTTGGACTGTACTATGCGTATTAGACAAGAGTGAACACTTCTTCTATTTAGTTGTTTTCTTTTTCTTGTCTCTTGTAAAGTTTCTAACTAATACCAACACTTCACTACCACCAAAAAAAACTATCAATAATAATACTAAAATTTTATAATCAAAATGTGTCCACGAAACTTCACTCCCATGGCTCCCATGAATTTTTTTTGTCCAAACATTCTGTAATAATGTCTCTATCGTTGTGCCTAGGTGCGAATGCTGCGTATTAAACCGAAAAAAGCATACAAACCATGAATCTCAAAAAAAACCTCGCGGGTTATACCAGTGGTGATAAAGCAACAATTATCACATATTAAATGCTAATTTTGCAGAAGGTGGTGTATTAATCAGCGAAAGTCGTGTTGCAGTAACCAATTTCAAAACTAAAACTAACATAATGAAGAGGAAGAATTATAAGTACCAGAAATCCTGGTAGTCATCCGGCCAAAGCTTCTCTGCATGCTCTAATGGAGATCCAATGGACGTAAATCCTTCTGACCACATAAGCCTGTCGAAGAATGTGCAAATCCTGGGCATACCATAGCCAGTAACTCCATCAGGGGATCGTCGTGCCTTGATCTTTTGGTCCAGCGGAAGCGAAAACAAGCGCCGCCCTTGATTCTCTACTCTTTCCAGCAGCTGCTGCGAGACTCCATGGTTAACAATCTGAAACACACCAAACTCCTCGTAGGCAGCTCGCAGCAACTCTATTACAGAGCCTGCTGATGCTCTACTAGTTACTCCATGCTGCAAGTCAATTACTGGTATATCAACACCAATGTTCTCTTCCAAGGCTTGTTGATTCTCTTGTGGCCATAAATACAATTCTGGAACCTCGTCCATTGAGCTAATGTCTGGTTCCTTACACTGAACAGGAACACTTTTAAATGCATCAGATAATGATGGCATATCTAGAAATTTCTGAGATACAGGATCAAATCCGAGCACTGAGAGGAATTGAAGTGAGTAGAGGCTTGATACAGTATGGTGTATGATGGTGGAGAGTATATAGAGTAGCGCAGCCATGTATGACAAAATAACGCAGCAATTTCAAAGTTCAGTGCCATGTGATTCCAGCCAGCCCCAAGCTGCTCCAGACAATCTCTAAAGCTTATTAAATTGTCGAGTATAATCGCCTTGACAGCAAGACACCAAGCAAATAATTCACCTCATCTTAGCCGCCTAAATTCGATAAAAAAGATGCTGCGGTAATCATATATACATTTTTTAATGGGAAATCCAGTCGTGGGTTTGGCCGAAGCTGTGTCGCGCATGGTGTTTTTGCAGGAAAACAACAGGGGTAGAATGGTATCGTAGAGTGTGTTTTTAACTGGATTTTCATGTGGGGGCCGAACAAAAGCCAAGTGAGTGTTGATTGATGAGATGGCAGTTGGCCAAACCATTTGGTGTGTGTCTATTTGGCGTTTGCCTCCATATCAAACACACAATCAAACAAACCAACGCTGAACAAACTCTAGGAAAAAGCATCCAAAGTAGCCATCACTTCCTCTTCTATTATAAAATTGTTGTTGCTCACTCCCCTTCACGTGAACAATTTTCCCACAATTCTGCCTCAGATCCGGTATCCAGGTCAATCTCATCCTCGATCCATTTATATTCATACAGCAACCACTCAGTCCTACGCCTCTCCTTTGTCTTCTCTGAGATTCCATGTCAATGTCATCCTCGATTCCTTTATATTCACTCTGCAACCATTCTGTCCTACTCGCCTTTGTCTTCTCTGAGATTGACCAGTTCTCACCCTCACAAACAAAATCATCGCTGTGTCCTAAGCGCCTTTCTAGCTGATACGTTTCTACGTTAACATCATTCTATTTTGTCTGCAAATTCTTTATACTGTGAATAAAATCCCCCGGCCTCACCATAGGAATTCCTATGATCAGGGTGGGGTGAATTCAACAAACTAATAAAATTAAAAATAATTTGTTGGCTCGAGGAATCCGCAATTAGAACAGTCTCGTATTTACATGATACATTTGGGTAACTCTCCACAAGTTTAGGCAACTAGTTTCCTTTGACAAAGGGTCATTTTCAATCACTATTACTATTAATTTTCTTGGGCGGTCTCACTCACATGGTAAGTTTTAACATATCTAATCAAGTAGGCTGGTCATGACAAAGGTTGTTTCGAACCATCACTACTATAAATTTTTTTGGGAAATTTTTGAAATATGTCGGCAAGGAGGCCCATCATGACATGGGATTGTTTCCAACCACTATTAGCATAAACTATTTTGGGCAAGTCATCTCTACAAGTAAGCTAGTCATGACAAGGGGTTGTTTCCAACCACTACAAGGGTTTGTTTCCAACCACTACTACTATAAACTCTCTTAGGCAAGTCTAGACACATCTCCGAATTAAAAGTACTTACTTGTTGAGAAAGAAATTCTTGCTTATGACAGTCTAACTAATTTCTTTTAGCAACCCAATTTAAATGTATCCAAGCTCGATGGACAACATTCCTCAGGGAGTTTTACGTGACACAACAGCTCAAGGAAGTTGCCCTTAAGGATCTTGAATGTAAATTCCTGTTGCATCAAACTATGCAAATGCAGAAAACCCCCTACTTCCACTAGATATTGTAAGTATCCATTTTTGTTATTAACATTTTTTATACCTCTTTATATTTTATCATTAATATTGAGTTCCATTTTTTATACCTGCCAATATAAAAACCCCTTAACCCCTATATATCCCCCAATATATGATGCCATTCTTTCCTTAATATAAATCCCCCATTATGAACCTACGTGGTATGGTATTGCTCCCCTAAAGAAACCCCCATGGATTACATTAGACTTCATAACTGTACTTCCTAGACTAGGAAGCAGCATGCACCATGACTCCATCATGGTGGTGGTGGACAAGTTGAGCAAAGTTGCTCATTTTATTCACGTTGAGTCTACCTATAAGGCTATGGAAATAGCAGACATCTTTATGAGGGAAATATTTGGTTCACGTTGAGTCTACCTATAAGGCTGTGGAAATAGCAGACATCTTTATGAGGGAAATATTTGGATTGCACGGTATGGTGAAAGTAGTAATTTCAGATAGAGATGTGAAATTTACATCTGGAAAGCTCGTTTTACAGGGCTAGGTACTAAGATCCAATTTAGTACCAGCTTATCACCCCAAGACGGATGGGCAAACAAAGCGCGTTAATCAAGATGTGAAATTTACATCTGGAAAGTCGTTTTACAGGGCTAGGTACTAAGATCCAATTTAGTACCAGCTTATCACCCCAAGACGGATGGGCAAACAAAGCGGGTTAATCAAGTACGGAAGACTTCTGAAAATATGTGATGCAACAACCAACCAAATGGGAAGACTATCTCCATTTGGTTGGTTGGTGGTCATGACAATAGATTGTTTCCAACCACATGCAACAGCGAACCAAATGGGAAGACTATCTCCATTTGGTTGATTGGTGGTCATGACAAGGAGTTGTTTCCAACCACTATTATAAACTCTGAGTTTTTTAAACCACCACTACTATAAACTATAAGTGTATTATGTTTTCACATACACAAATAAAACATAAGATTTGAACACTGAACTTTTTTACAGATAATACTTTATTTATACTATTATTATCCATTAACTTGCCCATGGACAAAAAATAAAAATAAAAATAAATTGACTTGCCTACGGACAAAAATTTAAAACTAAACTTAACTAGGTACAACCAAAATCCTAGAATAACCCACCCCGGACCACTGATTATCCTCCATTCAAGTAACCTTTCCGGACCACTGATTATCCTCCCTACGAGTAACCAATCCCTGGGCACTGCACATGAAAATATATAAAACACGCATGACGCTACTATAGTCATGTGTCAGTGGCGATACTCCTGTGTACAACGTCTAGTAAAACAAAATCCAGACAGTGCTATCTGTTAAAAAAAGAAAAAGAAAAACAGAAACAAAAACCTTATCTTATTATATACATAATACAGAGCTTTTAACCTCTGGAGGGCATCGTATTTCCGCGTCTTATTGGTGGAGCTCTTGGAGGGCATCGCATTTCTCCAGTCTTATTGGTGTATCTTTTCACCTCTGGTGCGCATTGGACTTCTAAAATGAATGGATAATATGTTAATAATGCACATTCTGGTTTTGCTGAAATTATCAGTGTCAGCAAATATTGGCATATATCCGGATTATGTCATGTGTAAATTTTATCACATACTTTTTCCCTACATTTCCATCATCGTTTCTTTAACTTCCTAGTCTTTAAATATTTTTTTTGGGTTAAATCCTTCTCTACATCATTTACTTACATTTTTATAATTTAAAAAAAAAATCTAAATATTTTTTTCTTTTTCACTTACTGGTTTACGGATACTCGGGTCAGTGGGTAGCCGCTACATCGAAAGACATCAACACCCCTCGACCTATTTACTGGCCTAACCCCAAAAGCTGACGAAGCACTTGATTTGACCGATTGAACTAACTTTTAAAACTATCTAAATACTTTCTAAAACAATAAAAACATATAATATTTAATATATTAAAAAAATTCATAATCTATAACATATTCAAATCATAATACAATAACATAAAAAAACACAATCATACGCAATAAGGAATGCAAGTACATTCACCAACGCATCTCGACATTGAAGAAAAAGACAAATTTATGCAAAACAACCGGACATCAATAATCATTTACATTATGAAGCATTGTCATGTCTTAAGGACAACCAAATAATCCATCACACCATAATTAAAACTAAATATAATATCATCCATCCTTTTAAATAATTATATCATATTATATATAAACAAAAACTATTTCTTTAGAAATGTAACACTACTATGTCACAAATATACTTGTTACAATATATTATAAAAAGCACGAAATGGCTTAACTTTGAAACCAGTGTAAATCTATTTTAAATACAAATTTATGTTTTTAGAATTTAAAATATAATGTGTTATTTTTCATTATTTAAATTGTATTTTTAAATGCTATATAAAATACATATAAAATCAAAAAAAAAATCATGATATATACATAATTTTTTAAGAATAATAATAATAATAATAATATAATATATATATATATATATATATATATATATATAATATTGACGTTAAAATATTTTATATAACATGTACATCCAAACTTTTTTATAGTGAAAATTAAAATGGTTTTTTATTATTAATGTATTTTTAAGTATATATCAATATTAATTTATATTAAAATATTTTACTGATAATCCAAATTGAAATTTTTCATATACAACATTAAAATATTTTATTTTAACAATTTTGTTGCTATATATAAATATATATGAAGTTGATATCCACATAGATTAGTTAGCATAGATCTTCAAATAGTTTATTTAAATTAGTTAGCATAGATCTTCAAATAGTTTATTTAAATTTACTATTTAAATATTTTTGAAAAGTATAAGATTTAAACATTTTACTCACATTTTTTACTTCTAATTACTTTATAGCATATTCATTTTTTTCTATTTAGAAAAAAAAATTATTTTTATTTAAAAAAACACATGTCAACTCAATAAACAAACTTACCAACAAACTGACACATCCCCTCATACTATCTATTGAATAAACCTTTAAACTCAATAAACCTCTTAACTCAATAAAAAATTATTCAATAAACCATAAAAAATATTATAATATTTAATAAACATTTTAATCTTAATTACAAACCCATACATCCCACTACCAAAATGAAACAACAAAGTCATCCATTATGACTTTTCTCTCTATATATTAAATACCATACTCTAACATCAATATATAAACTTAAGCGTATCAAATTAAAAAACTATGAATAATATCATTATATATAACCTTTGTAATATATATGCAAAACATTATTTTCTATAAAAATAAAATAAAACTAATAACCTTATTATATACCTGTTAAATTTTCTAACTTATAACATATATAAATTCAAGCATATCAAACTAAATAATGGAGTTGTCTATAATGCGACTTTTTGGAGATTCCGGTGACGGAATCCGGTGGAAGAAATTGAGGTTAAATCTTGATTTGTTGCAGTTAAAATGGTTTTTTAACTGCATATTTGGATTCAGCACCCTCGAAAACCCTTGGGACGCCTTCATTGTGCAGAAACTAGCTATCAAACTTGCGATTCCAATAAATTCCTGCAGGATTTCGACCAGAAAAACCCGCGGGAAAGACTTTCAAAAAGTCGCGTTATAGACAACTGCCTAAATAATTATGAATAAAAATCAAGCATATCAAACTAAACCATTATAAATAGTATCACGGTATCACCAGTTTAAATCTATTTAGCTATCCATCTAAGTGCTTACTTAGATTAGTAAGAGTTAAGAAGATATAATTTTTACATTAAATTTTTTTTGGAGTGCCAAGATTGAAAAATAGATTGTATTTGAGGAGATTTGAAATATGTGATTATAATATTGTGTAGCTGTTTACTATTTAAATTACATTTTAAATGTGTAAGTGAAATTTAAATATTAAATTCCAACAAATTTTACTATTTTAACTTAAACATGTAATTCTAACAAATCTTCACTATATTTCAAACAAAATTCATCTAAAAATATAACTTAAAAAAACACAAAATATAGAATCGCTAAAATGTTTGAAATATTTTCATATCAAAATTTATTTTTTTCATTTACTCTGTATGTATAGAGTTTAGATTGAAATATGTATTTATGTATTATATTTTTCATACTAATTTGCTTTTTGATTCATATATTATAAATATACATTAATATTATTTAATTATGCATATTGGAATATTTTATTTTATGTAATATTTTATTAATGATTTATATTAAATTTATTATTATTATTATTATTTAAATGTTCTCTATCAATTTTATGTTAAGAATTAAATGAATTATGTATATATGTTTTATTAAAAATAATTAAATTTTTTTATTTTTATTTACAAAGTATTTCATAAAGGCATATACTTACTTCATTACATACTCTCTCTATATATTTAATATTGAAGTATATTATTTAAAATAGATATTCAAATAATTTTAATAAATTATATATATATATATATATATATATATATATATATATATATATATAATTTTATCTTATCTTTAGTAAAATTAAACTAGTTTTTAATTAAAACTAAACCATATATATATCTTCATCATTTTTTATTATATTAACACATTATTATTTAATTTAAAATTTATTTTATTTTTATTATATATATAAACACTCTATTAAACATAAATGAAATCACACATCACCATATAAAATACTCCTCCAACATAAACATAAATAATCTTTAAAATCCCAAATCTCAATATAAGTAGCAAATATTCAATTCTCTTCTTGACAAAAAACTTCGCCAGCATAGCTTCACCTATGAAAATGGTTTTACATTAAAATAACAGTAACCGGTAAAACATAAACAACATTCTGCCGAGTTCAAAATTACCCAATCAACTCTTTCGAAAATAAACATTAAATTCACACTTCACAGGTCGTACATGAGTTTCATTCATCGATGTAACATTAAATTATTTTTTAAATTTGTCTGAGTTTCATTCATCGATGTAACCAAGTTTTAACAACATAAATTAAACTAACTACAACCATGAGGAAGCACAACTCTTATTCAAAATTAATTTGGAATCCATATAAGGACACCAACAGTCAATATTAAACATTGTGTTTTAAAAATTTTGTTTTATTTCATGTCATTGTGTTACATTATAATGAGAGTTTTAAAACATGTATAACAACGATCATAACATCATTATTTTTTCTTCATAATTAATTTTCTTGTTATCAATGTCAAATTATTATATTTACTATTATAATTAACTAAAAACATCATAATTCATTTCATAAATATAGAAATTATATTATTTTTTTATAAATACAATATTATATTAAGTTTTTATTTATTGATTTTATTTAATTAAATTATGTTTTATATTCAAATTATTTAATTTTTTTAATTAGATTTAAATCAAGTGATATATAATTATTTTGTTATCAAATTTAAAATACAGAAAATTTTATAAGGATTTTTTTTTCAATTGGATAATGTTAAATAATATTAAATTATTATTAAATTTAGTTGGAGAAATGGACTTGAATCTTATATAAAAAAAGAATACATGTACTCTTTGACACTTTACTAATTTGAAGGATTAAAAGAAGGAAAAAATTGATTTTTTGATCTAGATTGGATGATTATATTGTTTGTCATTTATTTCGATGCTTTCATACTCAAAAAAGTGGAGGAATCAACTCACACTACCATTTTTTGGGACCTAGTTCGACAAATTAGGGTTCAAGAGTAGTTTGAGACATTAAACAATGTTTTCTTAAGGGTAAAAAATTTCCACTTTAGTGCAATGCTTTTCATTTCTATTCTACATATAGATACCTTTCCAATAACTCAAGAATCACATCAATCAGATTTCGTATGCAAAAATTATCCCACTCGGAAGTTGACCTTCCTATTTTGACCCCCATAATTTGAGAGGATGTCATGTCAACCCCTATTACTCAAGAAAAAGGGGCTAGCCATGTGATTATGATGAATAAGGCTCTAGAAGAGTCAATATTATATCTCTAATTAAGAGTTCAAGGAGTCAAACCTGACCACTAGTAGGCTATTAGGTTGTATTAAAATTGTGTCACTAAGAGGAAAATCGATTTCATTATTTTTTAGTGCATTTTGTTTGATAGACAAGAAGAGTATATGAGAGGTTTTTCACTTTATTAGCCCACGAGCCATAATACATAGGGATTCAATTCTCTTTAGATTTTTGGATCTGTAAATTATTGTTCATTGCATATGCATGAAAATTATAATTATGCAGAAAACAGAGAACAATGAAATAAAAACTCAAAAATCACAATTGACACAAGATATATCATTGGAAACCCTTCTAGGAGAAAACCAACTAGAAGGTGAGTTCACTCTACTCGCTTTCTCTCAATAGAAAATGGCTACATGTATAAAGAAGTAAAGCTAATGGCCCATGGGTTACTACAATGCACAAATCATCTATGTGTACTCTTTCACTATTCCTCTCAGTTGCTCTACTTGTCTATGGAACAAAATGCACTTGAAAAGAATGGGATATGTTTTCCTCTTAGTTTCCCAATTGTAATATAGCTTGATAGCCTACTAGTGCTTAGGTTTGCTCCTTGAACTATTAACTAGAGATACAATATTGACTCTTCTAGTCTTATTCACCATGATCATGTGACTAGCCCCTTTTCCTTGAGCAATGGGTGTTGACATGGCATCCTTTCAAATTATGGTAGTTGAAATAGGAAGGTCAACTTCTAAGTGGCATAATGTTTGCACACTGACTCTGATTGAGGTGATCATTAAGCCACTAGAAATTTCTTTATGTGTAGAATAGGAAAAAAGGTGTTGCATTAGAGTGAAAAAATTTACCCCAAAAAATAATGTTTAATGCCTCAAACTACTCCCAGAAGGTTTCAAACTCTAATTTGCCAAATTGGATCCCGTCGGTAAAAGTGGTCCTATGATTTGATTCCTCTGCTTTTTCCACTCCAAAACATTGAGATGGATGAAAAACAATACAATTATCTAAATTTGGATCATGCCTCCCCATTTTGGGCAACTTTTAGTCCCTAAAAGCTTCTACTAAATGAGGTAAGTAAAAGTTTCCTCCACCATCTCTCAAGTGTACCATTTAGCTTTGCTTGGAAGTTGTCCTTTCAGCCTAATCTTCCAAAGGTCATGTTGGTCGTGTCTCATAGTTCTGGACCTCTTCTACACAATTGTATCTTCTATCAACTTTGTTTAAGCGTCTGGTGCCAAATCCTCTACAGAAGGTAGGACTTATTCCGCTTCATGCTCTAGCATGGAAGGCTCACATAGTTTCAGATTTTTTACATTCACCACTAAGTAAATGCACATGTATAGGGGTAGAATAAGTATATAAGCCTTATCTCCCACCTTTTATATTATTTCAAAGGGACCATATCACAGGGCCTTGATTTCCCTTCCAAGGCCTTGTAGCATCTCCTTGCTCAACTGTAACCATACTATGTCTCCCACCTTGAACAAATTAGTTGTTCTATGTTAATCATGCCTAGAATTATATGTTTCATATGATTTTTATAGTGTCTCTTGTACCTGTATATGGATATGCCTAATCTTCTAAAAAAAATAAAGCATCGAGGCATCCCTTATAATATCCTCCCTCACTCGTCCTTGTTTCCCATATGCAATATCCAAAGGTGAAGGTGGAAAACATCACAAACAAATTTCAAATGGGGACTAGTTAGTAGTAGAAGTGTAGATTGTTATGTTATAAGGGTGTTGTATATATACCATATTTTCATCCCATGTCTTCAAATGCTTTTGATTGTAACCCCTCAAAAGATGCACTAAAGTCTTGTTAACTACTTATGTCTGCCCATTTTTTTGTGGATGGAAAAGTGTAGACCTCTTTAATTTCATGTCCATCTTCTCCCACAATGTAGTCCAAAATGCATTAAGAAATATTGTGTCATTTTCTAAAACATTGTTCCCCAGTATCCCCAAGTGCACCTAGACCTATCCAAAGAACAATATGTTTGCTTCTTTCCTACTGATGGTCTTGTTATAGTGCACCATAACACACATCTTTCTAAACTTGTCAACTACCACAAATAGGTAGTAATTTCCCTTCCTTGTTGTTGGTAAACTCCCTCAAAGTACATGGAAATTCTTTCCCAAGGACAAGTGTGTACATATAAGAGATCATATATATCGTGTTTCCTATTACTAGGCTTGTTGGTACAACAAAGCATGCATCCTCTTATAAACCTAACTACCTTCTCCTGCACCTTGGGACAATACACATACCTCTACAAGTTGGCCATTGTCTTCCCTACACCATAGTTCCCTGTAACCTTGGAGGTGTGAGGCTCTCTAATAAGCTACAATCACTCACCTTTAGGAATAGATAACATATCCAGCCTATAGAGAAACGCATCCTAGATATGAAAGTCAATAGTGTTGTCACCATAGTGCACATGAATCCGACTTTACAATTGTTGAAACACCTCATGTAAGTCATCATCCTCTAAATATGCCTCTTTGTGTGCGTCATGGGTGAATGGATCCATGTGCATCAGAGTTCCTAAAGTTTTGATTTTTTCTATGGGTGGCCTTGAAAACATGTCATCCAACTTATTTATGCTACCCTTCTTATACTTGGTGTGTTGTAGCTTACTTTGGGCCTGTAGTGGCTATTGATATGTTTGTATTTCTATCTCCTTTCCCATCAGATAGTGTTTCCACTTCTTCATAGCTTACAACATGGCATAGAGATCCTTATCATAGGTAGGGAAGTTAATAAATACCCCCTGAAATACTTCATAAGGGTAGTATACATGCCACCTTCACTATCTATATCACTCCCATAGCATACCCACTCCCATCTATTTCCACTTCGAAGGGATTTTTCAAGTTTGATAATGCCAAAACTAATGCCTGATTGATCTTCTTCTTTAACTCCTCAAAGGGCCTATGTTGACTCTTTCCCCACTGGGAGCTCTTTTCACTTGTTGTTATGGCATGGAATGGTGTTGTTACTACTAAAAATGAGGCTATGAATTTCCTTAGGTACTATGCTACCCAAGTGAAACTCTTTACCTCAAAAACACTAGTAGGAATTAACCATTTCATGATGGTATCCATCTTGGTAGGATCTATCTTCATATCTCCACCTATCACATACCCAAAATACTCCAAACACCACTATGAAAACTCACACTTCTTAATATTTTCTAGCAATTGATGCTTCTTCAACATCTCCAAAACCCATGTCAAGCATGAGATGTGCTCCTCCAAAGTAGAACTATATACTAGTATATCATCCAAATAAACAATAACAAATGAATCTATAAAATGGCACTATATATCATTCATTAACATAAATGTAGTTGATGCATTGCATAGGCCAAATGCCATGAATAACCACTCATAGAAAACTTTCCTAGTTTTCGTAGAAATTTGAATAATATAACACTTATTCACAAAGATTATCCTGATTATACACTATTTTTGGAATGCATGCATAATACATAACCTCCTCTACCATTGATCATCAATTTGCGGAATTAAAAAAACAATCGCATGCGCACATTGAAACATCAATCACACATATCAACACAGTATGTAATGGGGAAAGAATACAACTGAAAACCCCCAACTATCTGTATATTATAATGATAGAGAACATGTAACAATACGTAGTACAATACTCCTCACAAGTACTCAGTACTATCTCCACATGCTACACACAAACTAGCTCAGATCTGAACAAGTCATGGGTTCAAATCTCCTCCACTGTTTGCCTGCCTCTACTGCGCAATCCAAGTTGAGAATAGAATCAGATCCAAGTTCGAATTCCCTTGGCCTGTATTGCGCAATCCTCATTGGAAATCTCAATCAATGATTGTGAAAATCACATGCACAGCTATAGTCACAACTGATAGTAGTCTCACCCTTTCACCCACCTCTAACACTTGTCTCCACTGAACTGTCCATGCACTGAGTTAACTGATGTATTCTTTAGTTGATTTATGAGTTAATAATTAGTGAATTAATTCACATCACTCATCACTAGTGTATTTGGCAGTTAGACTAAATACAACTAGTTCAACTAAGTCAAACTGAACACAACTCCATCAACTCCTCAATCAACTCCACCAAACTCAATCACTTGAGTTCTAACTGAAGTCCATCATGCAATAGCTCAACTAACCCATAGGAAAAGTGTATTTCCTTCTGGCAGTTGCATGTGCCACATCCGTAGCTCGAACTGAAGTGCTGCAAGAGGATAAGATAATGTTTATAGTCCAAATATTATTAAGAGCTAATAATATTCGATTGTTCTATTTTTTGACTGGCAGTCTAAAAATAGACTCCGCCCATATGTCTAAAATAAAGGTCCATCTATTTTTACCAACATGACCAATCATCCATAAATAGCATCCTGCAACTCATAGACCATGATCCATATGTCTAAAAATAGACTTTGCGCCAAAAATAGCCTGCGGGCCCACTTAGTGAAGGCGACTTCTTTTCACTAAGTTCCATCATCTTGTTGCATTTTCAACAGTTTTAAAGATGGTATTCTAGGTATATTATTCTTTGAATTGAACATAGTGATATCCATACTTTAATCTAGCTTGGTGAAGTATTTCACTTGCTGCAACTGATCCAATAGATCATTTATCTTGGGCGGGGGTACATGTTTTTAATCGTAATTTTGTTCAACACCCTATAATGTATACACATTCACCAAGTCCCATCCTTCTTTGGTGTAATGATGATCAGGTGACCCACATGGTGAGGTACTCAATCAAATGAAACCCTATTGTAGTAGCTTTTGCAACTATTTCTTTGCCCCTCTCTCTTATAACAAACTGCCTCTACAACCCCATGTTTTTCCATGGGAATTCCAACAATATGTGGATCTCATGCTCCACTTCACTCTTGTGAGTTAGCCCTTTAGGCTCCTGGAACACATCCATGTATGCTTGTAGAAGCTATTCCATTTTTTTTCTGTCTTTTAGTACAACCCTCTAGGGATTCATTTTCTCTCATTAACTATTTTATAGATTGATTTTTTGTTAAAAAAAATAAAACATACTTCTTTCTAGAATTAGCCAATTTCTTGGCTTGCTTGGCACTTACCAATGAAATTTTTTACCTATCTTTGTGCACATTCATGGTGAATTATTTTCCATCCTTAAGGAGTTGGCACTACTTGGCTCTCCACATGAATATTATATAGCACATGTACATGTAGGGACTTCCAAAAACCACTATGCGACATTGCTTGCACAACCCTTTCCTATTGTAATGATAATTATGATTTCCACACCAACATGGAGAGAGCCACTACTGGTCAAACCTCTTATTAAATATCTAACAATGACCCATGACCCATGACAATGACCCTCTAATTAAATATTCTCACATGTTTGAAAAAACATGACCCATACTCAGCTAAAATAATGTCGTAGTTACTTAGAGAAAATAAAAACTATCACCTGACAAGTTTAATGTGATGTGATTGAGGCATAACTAAGTTGATAGAGCCAATGAAAGCCATCACATGATTAGACTAGAGCTGTGGAAGGGAATGTAGTTCCCATTACCCTTTTTCCTCTTGCAAATCAAAGAGACAACTATCAGGGGAGACAAAACTTGGGAGATGCCAAGGCATGGTTCTCTCTGAGGTCCAAAGGGATGCTATCAAGGAGACACACAATGAAGAATAAGGTGATTCTCTTTGTCTCTCTCTAAAATAAAAACAAAACAAAAAAATATGAAGAGGCACTAAAAGGGATATATACATCCTCACAGTGGACACACAAGGGAGATATCATACAACTTCTCACTTATGTTGGTGCAATTGAGCCTTTATATTTTTTTGGTGGCCCTATTTTCTAGAAAGAACAAAGTAAATTCAAAGCAAATTGTTAGGCATTATGCAACAATATAGCTTAACATGGTAGCACTGGATTTGACCTTGAGTTTGTACTTTACGATCTTGGGTCATGTCCTTTTCGGCTATCTTTAAAACCATTGAGCCCTTATATAAGAGTATGAGGCCTATGTGAAGCTAAGTGAATGAAGGGACCACTAAGTGCTTGTTGTTAAGTTGATGAACCACCTAAATAGTGGACTCCATCTCCATTGGTGTGAAATTATCCCTTATGAAAGCATCCCCTAAGACTCTAAATCCGACTCGAGTGTGGTTAGCTACAAGAGATATTTCAGTGTAGCTAACCTATGGTTGGGTGGAGAGTGGAAGTCACTCCTTCAGTTGTTTTCTAATCTAACTCATTTAGATGAGTAGAATGGTTTATGCGCCTTTCATTTGTGGATGATAAGTTATGCTTAATGGGATAACAAGTTAGTATATGCTTCTATATAATTCATGAATGAATGCTTGAATCTCTATGTATCCATGGTTGACAACTACCTGGGACGTTCATGGCTTTATGCATATGTAGTGTTATTAATTCTATTGTAGAGATCATCACTAACAAGTTATGTCATAAGTTGAGTGATACATAAATGTTTGGATTGTGTTGTCCAATATTTTGTTTATGGTTGGTATGTTAACAATGTGTAATGTTCTCTTTCACTTGGTTGGTATTCCTAAGGGATGGAATAGGATGTGTGCACAACATACTTATGTTGTTTTACCAAAGGATCTATAATTCCTCACACAATATTATCGTCCTTGAATACTTGGATTATGGAGTTTGTTTTCCTATTCATGAATTGCATATAACTTGCATGTTGTACACTGAATGAACACCTAGGTTGTGATGATAATTTATTAGACCATAAATAATGTGGTAGAATATAGGTTTACATACATTCATGTCACTATGCATGAAAACTATAGTGTTGAATGTTTAGAGATAATATATTGTTTGATGATTGGACCATAATCCTCCTTGAGCATACATATAGTTATGCGTATTTCATAATTATTCAATTGAATGTCTTTGAACATTGTATACTAACCTGCAAAGGGTCAGGAGAGTTGGATTACCTATAGGCCTTCTCGTACAACTTGCAATTTGTGTGGAATTGGATTTTGATACTATGTTCTCTCTCTTAAATTCTAAAGGAGTAACTAGGACCCCTCTTCATTACCAGCTATGTCAAGGCACTATGAGGACCATGGTTCTGACCCTTGGATAAAGTTTCTCCGCAAATGGAAAATAGGATATCCCTTCTCATCATTTCCACTCACTAATATTTGAAGTCTAAGACTGTATCCCCAAGCCATAACACCCTAGAGTGCGGATCTTGGTCTTCAATCCTTTGGAGTGTTAGAATGAAACAAGTAAAGAAGTGGGCAATGTACCCCAACATCAAAAAATGCCCAGGGCATTGAAGCGATTGATTAAATCACATGAATATTGGGTTGATAGACCTCGAAGCTGATATGTGTCGGGAGTGGGCCCATAAGGCTCTTGACCTTTAGGCCACCGAATTTGTAGAGAAGCAATGTGGAACACCACTCATTGCCAACATGGTAGTTAGCTTTGTATTGGGTGACAAGGATATGAGTCAGGCCAATCTTCCCAAGGTTCCAATTTGTGGAACCATGCAGTCGAGCCACCACCTACCACCATAGAGTGGGTTATTGTGAACTAAAGGGGTGATGCCAATGATGAAAGGGATGGTATGGTCAAGGTTCCGATGCGAGAACCCTCACCGTGAGATTTCCTACCGCCTATTTTTTGTAATTGGTTAGTTGCCACATGTGGTGGGCAGGAACACATTAGAGTACTACTCCAGTGTGACATGGATGCAGTGATAGCACGACAATGCCAAGTGGGTCAGGTCGAGACCACGTCATAGTCATGTGTTTCTAAAGAAATGACATGGCCCTTCTTAATGGACCAACCTTTCAATGTGCATAACTTTCGATCCATGATGAGATAAAAGTTATATGCTCTGAATATGGCCGACCTTACATTGGGTGTGATCTCTATTAATGAGTGTGCCTATCTGAATGATGCAAATTAGAGATGTTCATATCAATGGTTCATGTTGATCTCAGAACCCCCCCCCCCCCAACGAAAATTAATGGTTGGGGAAGGGGGGGGTGTCTGACATTGGGTTTCCCACCATGGGTCCCTCGTTAAAAGGAGTGCTAATCTCGAGAAGTACGAGTGGATTTTTGGATTGACCAATGGTCCCTATTCACCCGGGCCCCCCTTAGTCTACTAGGCATTAGCAGGGGGGGTCCAAAAATAGATATTGTTCATCCATGAAACTGCCTGGATTTGGGTGGTGGTAACATCATGTAATCCAACGTGGAGAAAAATTCCATGCACATGGAACCAGCACACAGGTAAATGTGGGGTTACATGGGTTTACTCATGGTGGACATGGTAGAGCCACGTGGACTGCACGTGCATGTCATGTGGCATTATGTGATTGACCAAAATTTAGTTGGGCATAACTCTCAATCCAGGAATATGAGTGCGATGAAACTTATATCACTAGAAAGATCTCAACGAGTTGGGCACAATGAAAATATCATATTTTAATTCCACAAAATTTGAAAAAGGAGCGTTTTCATAACCCCATATTTATGAAACATTGTGGAGGTCAAATTAATTTAATAAGTAGCACCTTTCGCATCCCAAGTTAGTACAAGGGGGTGGGAGAGAGTGTTACAAAGTGGTATCAAATCCGAGTTTCAAAACTCACAATGAGTGGTCCTTAAAAGAGATTATTTATATATATATATATATATATATATATATATATATATATATATATATATATATATATATACATATAGATATATATATACATACATATATATATATATATATATATATATATATATATATATATATATATATATATATATATATATATATATATATATATATGTTATTGTTAAACATGTAGATGTCATGGTTACTAACCTTGGTAAAATATTGATTTCAAACCTAATGTTGATATGGTTACACACATGTCGATATATCCTTTTTATTTCCCGGAACAGGTGACTGAGATGGGTTTTAGAATATTGGCAGATCAACATGATTTAGATTAGCATGCTTAGTATTGGCATGACAAGGTAACAAGTTAGCATGTTTATGCTTTATATAACTAATAGTTGTGTTTGTTTGTGACAACACATATGAAAACACACATAAAATAATACACAATTTCTAGCAATAAATAAAGGAATGGATAGTAGTATGGTATAACAAAGTATGGACCAAAATCATCATGAGAAAGAAGAATAAAGTTCCCCAAATGGATGATCAGGTGCTCAAAATTATGCTCGAAAATCAAAGCTGTCAAAATGGTATGGAACCTGAATGACCGCATAGTTCTCATCATCCTGAATCCGTCGTAACTCATTTCACGTGAAACAGACACCGTATGCTCCCAGAAACGCGTTTTGTTCACTTTGTCAAATAGGTAAAAAATTTGCAGGTGCTAACAGGGATGCTAACTAGGCATCTGTAAAGCCCAATCAGCAAAAGGAATATTCTTGGTATATTCTTTGGAATATTCTTCAAGCTCGGTGGCATCACTCTATTGGTCCACATGTATTGTTTGGGGCCAATGAGGAGGTGACATGTGGCTAAGCCTGAGGCTGCCACATGTCCTCCTCGTGGCATGGAAAAATTTGTTATGGCGGATAGGGTGGAGGCCGAGCTCGACCCCACGACCTCCCATCGCATAGACCAACCACTTTACCATTGCGCCTGCATTGTGTTACTTAACATGTAATGGGGGTGGGTTCTTGTTATAGTTTAATGTCGCATGGTATGGGGGGGCGGGCAGACTTAATTGCCCCTCATGTGAACACTTGAGCACCGTTTAATGTGACCGCCAACGATCACTGCCAATGTTGACCTCTAACGATGACCGCCAACGGATCCGCATGTGAACACTCCTGCAAAAAATTAATGTGACCACCAGAGGGAGGGGGCCAGTGCTAGGGGCTAAGGAGCATGGTGCGCCATATGACCATTATTTTAGTTTTTAGGCCTTGGCAGAAAAATTAATGGTCTTACAAATCCACCCAAAAATCGGCAAAAATGTCACTCCGTTAGAGCGCTTGGTGGGCAAAATTGTAGGATGATGTCGGATTTTGGGGAAAATTTAGAGCGAATAGTGGGAAAACTAGGAGAGGTCATAATTTCTCCAGTTTGCAACCAAATTGGATGAAGAGAGAGGCTAGGTAGCCATTTTGGACATTCTAGACTCATTGGAGCAGGTTTCAGAATAATTTGAGCATTGTAAACACATATTTTTACACCTTTGAGCATAATAGACAGGGCACGACCATTGGAAGTTGGACCAAGGAGACGTAGTCCAGGAGGGGTGAACTCCTTCATCATGTTCCTGTTGTGATGTGTTTTTGGTGATGTTCTGTACATTTTTATGTTTTTGTTCAGTCTCTTATTTATGTTAAAATTTCTCATAAAATTAACATAAAAACTCATTTTACACTTGCAAAATTCATGAATCCTTAAGCACATGAAAAGCATTTTGTTTCTAGTCTGAGGAGGATATTAGCATAGAAATCTAATATTCTTAATCAGATCATTTTTAGTATTAGAGCATTAGGTTTTATTTATGTAAGAAGGATTTAACTCTTTGCAAGTTTATGTCATGCTTACAGGGTTAAAACTCAAAAGAGGAGAAGGGAAGTTGGTTGGAAGCCCAGAAGTTGGTTCAAGAGGAAGGAGGGTAAGGTTGCCACAATCTCCAACACCAGTTCATCCTCAAGTGGCAGTAGAAATTCTAGAGAACATGTCTCATGAAGGAGAACCTACAAACATGACAGAAGATGAGAAGGTCTTCAGAAAGGCTTTCTTTGATATGACAAAGATGGTGAAGGTCCTCTATGAAGAGAGGAATACCAGGCTGCAAGGTGAAACTTCCAAACCTCCCAAAGGAGAAGGTTCTTCATGAGGAGGTAATGGAAATGGAGACAAACCTCCATCCTCTCCACCATCTTATTCATCTTCTTCTTCACAAGCATCTTCACCCTCTTCCACTAACACAACCCTTACTCATACTCATCAACCTACTTCAAAAGGAACCGGTAAATCACCCTTTTTAAAACTTGATGTTAAATTTGAGCTACCCATGTATAATGGTGAATTGAATGCAGAAAAACTTGATAATTGGATTCGTTAGTTGGAGGTACATTACAAAATTCAAAACCTTCAAGAGGATGACATAAAGATTCAGTTAGCTTCCTTGAGAATGGAGGGTGCAGCACTAGTATGGTGGGAATCAAAGACACAATATGAGATAATAAAAAAACACGTTAAGATATCAATTTCTTTGATTGATTTCATTCCTGCGAACAAAAGACAATTCTACCCTATAGATTATATGCAGAAATCCATCATGAATTGGTAGAACTTTAGACAGCTTAAAGGTCAAAATGTGAAAGATTACACTGAATAATTCAGAAAAAAAAAAAGAAAAAAAAAAATCTTTAATGTTAGGTGTAGATTTGAAATCACAAGACACATTGCTAAATTACATAGGGTGTTTACACATTTACCTTAGAAATACTATCTTAATGTTTAATCCCAATAATCTAGATGATGTGTGTGTGCAATCCACTCATCTTGAGGCAAGAGGGAAAAACACTCCAGAAGATGGTAGTAAAAATCCATTTAAGAGTAAAGGAAAAGAAAAGGGTTTCAAAGGGAAGGGAAAGAAAAATGCATCTATCAAAAAAGAAGGAGAGAAATTAACATGCAAACATTGTTCCAAAGAGGGTCACGATGAAGCTCATTGTTGGAAGCTTCATCCCAAAATGAAACCAAAAAACTTCAACAACAAGGGAAAACAAAAGACAACTGCAACCACTCAATAGGATTTGGGATCCGATTCAGGCGATGAAACTAAAATTATAGCCATGGGTATAAAAGGAAAAGAATCCATTGCTAGCACTAGTTCTTCAAATTCACAAAATGAAACTCCAAATGAAAAGAGGAGGATAAAACTTTTTCACATAAGGGCGATCTCAAAACATAGCAAGATTGATACACTTTTCGACAATGGCTCTCAAGATAATCTTATTTCTGAAAAAATTGTCAAAATTTTAAACTTGGAAACCATTCCACATCATAAACCATATCCACTTGGATGGGTGTGTGACAATGCACAATTGCAGGCTACTAGAAAATGTAAACTGAAATTCGTCATTACTGTAAATTTCATAGATGAAGTGGAGCTTGATGTTGTGCCATTAGATATATGTGGCATCTTTTTGGGCAACCCGTACCTCTATGATAGAAAATCTATCTTCCATATACATGAAAACAAATACCATTTGTTCAAAGATGAAGTAGAATATATTGTGAGAGCTCATACCAAAAAAACTAAATCTTTCACTTGTTAATGCAGGGCAGATGAAAAGACTAGTGAATTCAAGCAAGAATTTTGTGCTTCTAATGATCAAACCCAAGAATGATGTTGATAATGAAGCTTTTAAATGTTGTGATTCAAAATTGAAATCTGAATTGGTTGATGTAGTTAACCAGAATGATGAGATGTTTCAGGAACCAAAGGGATTACCTCCCAAGAGAGGAATCCAACATGAAGTACAGTTGTAGCAATATTGTCCTCTTCCTGACATTGGCATGTACAAGATGTCAGTGATGGAAAGTGCAAAAATTAAGAAGCAAATTCAAGATTTGTTGGATAAAGGGATCATCAGCCCATCTTCCTCGCCACGTGGTTCACCTATTGTCTTGGTGCCAAAGAAGTATGGAACATGGCGCATGTGTGTGGACTTCTGTGCATTGAACAAAATTACAGTAAAGAACCGTTACCCACTGCCTATAATATATTATTTACTTGATCAATTGAAAGATGCA
This sequence comes from Pinus tabuliformis, assembly GCA_031772625.1. Classification (NCBI taxonomy): domain Eukaryota; kingdom Viridiplantae; phylum Streptophyta; class Pinopsida; order Pinales; family Pinaceae; genus Pinus; species Pinus tabuliformis. The sequence goes on along the minus strand of CM062820.1, from coordinate 1,019,778,534 downwards.
AAGTATTTTACTAAGTTGGACTTAAGGAGTGGCTACCATCAAATTATAATAGTTGAAGGAGACATTTGGAAGACAACATTCAAAACAAAACAAGGTTTGTTTGAATTGCTAGTTATGCCTTTTGGTTTATGTAATGCTCTTGCTACATTCATGTGTGTGATGAATGATGTGTTGAGGCCATTTCTTGATGAGTTTGTTATAGTATACTTAGATGACATCTTACTTTTCAGTAAATCTCATGATGAACATGTCATGCATGTGAGAAAAGTACTTGATGTATTGAAGAAAGAAATGTTGTATCTTAAGATATCAAAGTGTGAGTTTGGAAAAACTTATTTAGTTTACTTGGGTCATATTGTTGGAGGAGGTGAGTTAAAAATAGATCCCTCCAAGGTTGATGTCATTTTGAATTGGCCAAGGCCCAAGGCAGTTACTAAGGTAAGAAGTTTTTTGGGAGCATCCCAATATTGGAGGAAATTCATTGCTAATTTGTCTTCTATAGCAGCTCCTTTGCATGCATTAACAAGTGTGAAAAACGATTTTCAGTGGTGAGGCAAACAGCAAAATGCCTTTGATGCATTAAAGGAAAGATCAGTTCAGCTCCAGTACTTGCACTTCCAGACTTGAGATAGTCATTTGAGATTTAGATTGATGCTAGTGACTATGCCATGGGTGCATTCTTCATGCAACATGGTAAGCCTATATGTTTTCATTCAGAAACTTTTAATGGTGCAGTGATTAACTATCCTACATATGACAAGGAATTGTATGCATTGGTGCAAAGTGTGAAAAAATGGAAACACTACTTAATGGGTAAGGAAACAATCATTCGCACTGATCATCAACCATTGCAATACTTGCAACCTCAATCAAAGTTGCAACAATCAAGGCACTTACAATGGATGGGTTTTCTTCAACAATTCCACTTGGTAATCAGTATATGAAAGGTATCTACAATAAAGTTGTTGATATGCATTCTAGACCTATTGTTAGTGCAGCTAATTTACTCAAGCATAATTATGTTTTGCATGAAAGTTATATTGAGCAATATGCATTAGACAATGACTTTCAAGATGTGTATGCAAGCTTGAGTCAAGGTAACCAAGTAGAGTAATTGGATTATCATTTGCATGACAACTTATTGTACCATCTTGGCAAAATTTGTATTCCACAGGGAGAAAGAGTTAACATCATAAGAGAGGCACATAATTCTCTTATTGTTGGTCATTTCGGTGTAAGTAAGACGATGGAACATCTACAGAGGTATTGTTATTGGCCTCGTATGCTTGAAAGTGTGTGACGTTTTATTAAAGGATGTTCATTATGTGCAATCAATAAGCCTAGAAATAGGAAGTTAGGATTGTACACACCACTTATGATTCCTTCACGGCCATGGGAGAGTGTTTCTATGGATTTTGTAGGAGGTCTTCTATTGTCAAAAAGAGGTTATGATTATTTGTATGTAATTGTGGATAGGTTTAGAAAAATGTGTATTTTGATGCCATGTAAAAGGAAATTTACAGCTGAAAAAAATGCTCAATTATTCTTTCAAAATGTATGGGTGCATTTTGGATTTCCCACATCCATTGTTAGTGATCGAGATTCTCGCTTTGTTGGGAATTTTTGGTCAAGCTTGTGGGAATACATGGACACCAAAATAAAAAAGAGTACAACTTTTCATCCACAAACAGATGGTCAAATAGAGGTGGTGAATAGAACAATGATACATCTTCTTCGTGGATATTACAGCAAGCATCCTACGTTGTGGGATAACATTTGCACTATATTCAACATGCTTGCAACTGGGCCAAGCATTCTTCAACTCAAACATCTCCATTTGAGGCATGTTTGGGATACTTGCCTAAATCTCCTTTAGATTTTATTTTTGGAAAATATGTTGTTATTGATGGTCATAGTGCCATAGACAAAGTAAGAAAGTTCATTGAACAAATCCAATTGGTACACCAAAAATTTCAAGAACAAATTGAAAAGAGCCAAGGCAAGTACAAAGAAAGGCACGACAAGATCATGTAGATCACAAGTTCCAAGTCAATGATGAAGTTTGGCTTCACATTAGCAAAAAGAGGCTCCAAGGAGAAGGTAAAAAGCTAAAACCAATTAGATATGGTCCATTCAGAATTTTGGAAAAGATTGGTAACAATGCCTTCAGGTTGGATTTTCTGTCATATATGAAAATTCATGTTGTTGTTAATGTTGAGAATTTAAGGTTGCATGAGCCTCCTTTGATTGAAGATCAAGGAGAGAATGTTCAAATTCCATCTATTGAAGACTTTTCTCTAGAATTCCTTGATGAGCTTTAGCAAGACACTATACTTGACAGAAAACAAGGACATCAAAAAGAGGAAGTGTCAATTATCTTCAAGTGGGACTCAAGGGAACAAATCCATCAAAATCCAAATGGTAGAGATTGGAAAGGTGAGGGAATTGTACCCTCACCTGTTGGACAACTGAAAGTGATCTTTTGGGGTCCAAAAGGCTTCCAATGGGGAGGAATGATCAAGTGCTCAAAATTATGCTAAAAAACCAAATTCATTAGATTGGGTTTGAAACTGAATGGCCGCGTAGTTATCTTCATCCCGAATCCAGTGCAACTCGTTTCACATGAAACGGACACCATATGCTCCCAGAAACGTGTTTTGTTCTCTTTGTCAAACAGGTAAAATTTTTGCAGGTGCTGACAGGGATGCTGATTGGGCATCTGTATAGCCCAGTCAACAAAAGGAATATTCTTGGTATATTCTTGTGGTATATTCCTTTAGCATATTCTTTGGAATATTCTTCAAGCTCAGTGGCATCACTCTATTGGTCCACGTGTTTTGTTTGGGGCCAATGAGGAGGTGACACGTGGCTAAGCCTGAGGCCACCACATGTCCTCGTGGCATGGGAAACTTTGTTATGGTGGATAGAGCAGAGGTCGGGCTCAACCCCACGACCTCCCATTGCATAGATCAATCACTTTACCATTACGCCTGCACTGTATTACTTAACATGTAATGGGGGTGTGTTCTTGTTATAGTTTAATGTCTCATTGTATGGGGGGCGAGCGGACTTAACCACCCCCCATGTGAACACTTGGGCACCATTTAATGTGACTGCCAAAGGTCACCACCAACACTGACTGCTAACGTTGATTGCCAACGGATCCGCATGTGAACACTCCTGCAAAAATTTAATGTGACCGCCGGAGGGAGGGGGCTAGCGCCGGGGCTAGACCCTGGGTGCATGGCCCCCCATATGACCATTATTTTGGTTTTTAGGCCTCGGCGGAAAAATTAATGGTCCTACAAATCCGCCCAAAAATCAGCGAAAATGTCACTCCGTTAGAGCACTTAGTAGGCGAAATTGTAGGATGATGCCGGATTTTGGGGAAAATGTAGAGCGAATAGTGGGAAAACTAGGAGAGGTCATAACTTCTGTAGTTTTCGACCAAATTGGATGTAGGAAGAGGCTAGGTAGCCATTTTTGGACATTCTGGATTCATTGGAGTAGGTGTCAAAAGTATTTGAGCATTGTAAACACATTGTTTTACACTTTTGAGCATAATAGAGAGGCCACAGCCATTGGAAGTTGGACCAAGGAGACGTAGCCCAGGAGGGGTGAACTCCTTCATCATGTTCCTATTGTGATGTGTTTTTGGTGATGTTCTGTACATTTTTATGTTGTTGTTCAGTCTCTTATTTATGTTAAAATTTCTCATTAAATTAACATAAAAACCCATTTTACACTTGCAAAACTCATGAATCCTTAAGCACATGAAAAGCATTTTGTTTCTAATTTGAGGAGGATCTTAGCACATAAATATGATATTGTTAATCAGGTCATGGAGGAGATCCTCTCAGGAGCTTGAGAGCCAAGTTGAAGAGTTTCAAAGAAGAAAATGAAAAAATCATTAGAAAACAAGAAGAATAATAAAATCTATACAAAATGTTACTATAAAACATGTCCTATGTGTAAGGGATATTGAAACATGGACCCAACCACTAAAGATATGGAAGGGTGTCATGCTGACAAGATCAGAGAGATTTTTTGCAAGTTCTTTGTTTGTGGTTGTTAGCCGCATGTTTACATTTTGTTGAATTTGAGCATGGCCATGCTTTGTATTGTTTGTCATATGTTATTGTTGTGGTTTCTCTTTGTTTTTCACTTTTCTTTCTTTCTTCGTTTGGTATTTGTTTGGTTTGCTGGGGGTGGGAAAGGGAAGGAAAAAAACTCATCAAGAGGAGTTGAATAAAACCCAATGAAAAGTACAAGGCACTAATTAAATTAATTGCATAGAGATAAATTACACTTGAGGGCAGATGAGGGTAAAATATCTTTCAAGAAGGCCTAGTCGAATTAATTTGAACCGGTTATGTAACAATGTTACATGTTCGAACATGACTTAAGAAGGATATTCCCTTACCTAAAATTGTGCTTGGATGATACATATTTTATATTTTATGAGTATGTGAAAAATAGGAAAATGAGATAAAGGTATGATGATGCCATTTCATTTGAAATATCATTTGTTGAGAACCATCATGGTAGGAGAATAATTAAATTTGTTTTTAAAATCTAATGATTATGTGAATGATATGCTTTGGGTAACATGATGAGGTTACCCAATAAAACTCCTTGTCGTGAGGAATATTCATGGGAAAAGAGTGTGATGGCCCTCCATATTGCAACAACAATGTTGCAACTCCTAAGGGTATTAGCTTTAATTATTAACCCAGGGTTTGTACAAACTTAAGAGGGGACATAACTATATGTTTAGTGGGAATTTTCTCTTTCTCTTGTTGATTTGTATGTAAGTGAAAATATTGAAATGAAAGCTAGATGTACAAAGACTAGGTTAACTAATCTATGCTACAGGAAAATTACAATTACAGAAAATAAATTGCTAAAAGGGAAATAACACGCAAGCACAAGATAGTTGTAATGAAATAGTGCACACTTGTACATTATCTACAATGAAATGAAAGGACACTTGCACACTTCTACATTATCTGCAAGAAAGGAAAATCACATCGTTGAAATGAAAGACTTTAAATCGAAAACCCTAATTTGTAGGAAAAGAAATTTTCTAAATCAAACCAATCAAAAGAATATATAAGGTCTCTATAGCTCTATGTTACATTATCAAGGTTTTAAGAGTGTTGTAATATAACAAAGAAGCCAAATCATGAATTTATTGCAAAAGTGAGTGAGAATGAAAGGCTAGTCATAGACTACTACAATAGACAACCCAATGAGTAAGTAACTAGGAAAAATGTGAGTTTGAGGAGGAAGGAGGATATGTGGAAGTTATATAATGATAAAATAAACCTATTTAGAATTTCAAGAAATTTTGCTACAAGTTTAACCTAACAAAACTTGACTCTGTGTGTTTCATGTAGTTGTAAATTGGTTACACAACACAATAAAATAATGAACACTAAATGGTGAACAATAACTGCGTAGTAGTAAAGGAAATGAAGAAAATGAAAAGTGGAAATGACATTAACTAGTGTAACTACTATAACTAAATTCTCAGATAACGTGCAAGATAATACTTTTCATGAAAACCTTCTAATTTAGCCATGCATGAGCGCTATAAATAAAACTAACTTTCAGAAAAGTTTTGCAAAAGTAAATAGATGCATAATACTAATATAAAATAATAAAAGAGGGACCTAGAGCTCCTAGGATGGGCCTAACCCAAGGATGATTAGAGCCCCTTAGAAGAAATCTAAGCCAAGAGATGAAATAGAACACCAGTTCCATTAACTGAAAGATTGTTTGTACATTAAAAGTTACAAAACATTCTTGGAAGCACAAATCTATACTTTTATCCTATTATTCACACGCTTTTTTACATGTCTACTTGGCTACTCTAGCCTCTTATTTATACAATGAGTGGGGAGCAGCCTTCTTGAGGGGACTGCATTTCCCTCTAAAAATGCCTAGAATTGGGGTTATTTCTCCTAGGCCACCTCTCTCTAGTAGGATGGGGCATTAAATGCCCTCTTCCAAATTGAGTTGAGATTCTCTTGTAGTAGGGAACAAGCCCCATTAATATCTTTACCTGGATCTCCTTGAATATGTGCAATATTTCTTCAAATCCTACACAATAAAATTTTAAAGCACATAAAATATGAAAAGCCTCATTGACTTCTCCTAATAAAACATTAAGCAAATAAAGTGTGTCATTAAGTACAAAAGGTAGGTTTAATATAGTTTTAATGTGCCTAGGAGTGGAGATGTGCCTTATGATTTACCTATTTAGGAGGCTCATCATACCCCCCTACTGAAACTATTGCTCACCCTTTGAGAATCTTAATCTTCTTCTCTCCTCTTCTCTTTCTCATTCATCTCTCCAATAACCTGCTTCACATCCCAAGCTAAGCTATTATTGGTTGTATTTGTTAGGTGGAATCCTACATTTTATTATATAGACCACTATCACTTAGATTCCCCTTCCTAAATTTGATTTTCTTGGAGTCCCAACAACATGGGTGGATTGAACCTAAGCCTAATCAACTATATTCCAAGTCTTTGGATAACCCTTTTGTATATAGGAGTCTTGTTTAGTGCTACTTGTATTTGACTAGGAGAGTGGTATTCTTTGATTTTCACGCTATGGGGAAACACTTGCCATATTATTTGAAAAGATTATGAGATATCCTCCCCTAATAATTTGAAAGTTTCTTCGAAGTGGAGGATGGAATCCACTTGTATTTTCTTCCAAATTTCCACTATCTAGGGGTATTCTCTAACAAGGGCATGATTTAAGGTGAGTATGGAGGGGTTTGGGTGCTCATGCTTGATCCACAATAGCTCTCTTAGTTCCCCATCCAATTGTTTCTTCACTTCCTCTACCCTGATTTCCTCATGCCTCAACTAGGATGCCAAGGCTAATATTTATGCATTCCCTAGGTATGGGTTTGGATCCCATATGGTTAAGTCAATATGAACAAGGTTGTGGATGTAGAATTCAACAACCTTGGCTTTGTCCTCCATACTACATTCCAAAAAAAAATTTGAATTATTTAGTCTCTTTCATATGGATGGTACCCCTTTATGTAATTTGGTTGATTTTAAATATGCACAATTTTTCCTTCAAAAGTAGTGAGTAAGCATTGAAGGTTATATATAGCTAATTGCCTACAAGGAGAGGCATACCATTGTCCCAAAAGTTGTTTCTAATAATAAAATCTGAGTGCCTTTTTCTTTAGCAACCTTTGTTCTTGCTGCAATTGGATTCTTAATTGATTTTTCTCCTTCTCAATTTGTTCCATTCTATTTTCCTCATATAACCTTAATAAGGCCATCTCTTCCCTCATTATGTTCATTTCATCCTCTATCTTAGAAATATCAACCACTCCCTTGTCTTGTGCTATTCTCCTCCATTGGTGAGTTTCTACTTTTTCCTTATCCACTTCAACCAGTATGTGGGGCATTAGGTTTTCAAGGTATACTCTTCCTGATGTTCCTACTGTAGGTGGGTCAACCTTCAATGGCCAAGAGAAAAAGGAAGGGTGATTCCTTTGGGATGATTGATCTATTTCCTTTTCAATATTTTGTAGCTCTATAGACTACTCTTGTAGTATGACATTATGCTCTTGTTGATGGGGAGCCTTCCCCTATAGTTGTATTGGTTGTTCTATGATCTTAGGGAGTGCAAGGATTTCACCTTTTTGTGCCTCTAGTTTCGGTAATTCTTGCTTTTCTCCCTCCCATAGCCTCTCCCCTTTTGGAATGGGTGTTTCCTCAATGGTGATTGGGGTAGAAAAAGGAGTTTTTGGTCTACCACTAAACCTTATTCTAGTACTTTTCCTTCTTATATACATGATTTTTTGAATAGATCTACTTTCTCTTAGCTTGGTGGGAGTGCTATATCTTGCTAGTGTGGTTGCAATATTCTTGCTAGTGTGGTTGAAATCTTCTTTTCCTATTCTTCCAAGGTTTCTTCCTTTTTCTACTTTGTAGGGTTGGCCACTTCCTTCCATTTCCTTTTCTTAGCTGATCCCTTATATGATTTATTAAGTTTTTCCTTGGCCTTTATGAATGCTTTCCTATTCCTGTCCATAAAATCAATCCAAGGATGGGATGCAGAAGGTTTTCTAGTGCATCAATAACTATTAACATAATACTTTCATTCTTTGAATTTACCGCTCATTTCCTTGAGGTATTGAATTAGGAAGCAAGGAATATTCAGTAGCTCATGGGTTGGAACAATTGCCTAAAATCTCAGTTGATATAGTAGTTTGAAATAATAGGCATATACTATGCTCATCCTACGCTCATAAGAAATATATTTTAGAATGTGATGAGCTGCCTTATCCCAAGGGCTAGGTAAGCTCTCCCTCCTAATTCCATTTTTATATTCATCAGGTTTCTCAATGAGTAAGAATAATCATCTCTTAGCATTAATGCCTTCTTTTCTCTCTTCTTTGTTCCAATCCAACCCCCTAGGGAGAGTGGTGACTCTAATAATGGACTCTTCTTTGGCATAGATCACCAATCCCTTGAAAATAGTAAATAATTATTTTTCTTTGGGATTTTTCAAATTCATTGCAAATTCCATAGAAATATCATCATCAATCTTTGTGAAGTTTTCAAAGAATCCTAATTATTGACAATTTTTCAAAACAACGACAACCTTGGGATTCTAGTGGATTTTGTCTTTATTAGTAGGTTCCTTTCTATTAAATCCAACCCCAATTTTGTATAATAGAGTCATTTCAAAGGTTTGGGGTTTGATTTGATGGGTTCCTTCCCAAATCTGGATAAAGTTTAACAAGTTTTATTTGCAGGCAAAAACATTATCTCTATGTTTCTATAGGATACAAAGTTTCCTATGGTAACAGGGTAACTTTTTTTTTTAAAACTAGAAAAGAAACACAACCTTAATTATTTCTTCACAATGGGACCAACCATAAATGTATGAAAAAAACTGACAACCCCTCTGTTTTCCCCTTATTTCACTATTCTAATACAAGAATACTGAAAAATGATTGATAATTCTTTACGAGCATGCAACATGCCTATGCCAAATTCAAGATAATGTGGTGGAAAAAAAAGAAAAAAATAAATAAATAAATAAAAAATAAAATAAAAATAGAGTACCAACGTTTGCAAGATGATTAGGGGTATTTTTTAGTGATTTTGGTAGTATACTACGTTCATGTAGCAAACCCTTTGTCTCCTGTAGTGTTCTGCAACCTTTTTCATGTATTTATAACATGAGTCATGTAACACTACAACCTGTAGCTTCACTTCCTGTAGCATTGGGCACTTTTTTTGTAGGATTTTGATCGTCTCTTGCATGCACAACATTGATGGTAGGACAGGTGGTGAGCTTGTGTTCACTCTCAATTTAAGTGGAGATGTGTTGTGGCGACGAAGAAGAAGGGATCAATGCAAAACATTAAGCTGGTCCACCTACACAAATAAATCCTTGTGTTGCTCATATGTCCACCTCAGTTGCTCAATGGCCACATTTTTAAAGGATAGATGGTTTTACTTATTCACTTTTCTCACATGTGGGATAAAATTTAGATAAAGTGAGGTTAACTGCTAAATTGGCTAAGAATACCACTAGTTAGGTTGGGATACTTAAGTCGTCCCTTTTTGCACAAACACCATTTTTCTTATGCTTGAATGAATTCATAGAGTGATTGCTAGATGTCTCATACCATATGCTTACCTTCCATGGTGCTAGAGAGTGTTGTTTGTCAACTTGCAGGTGTTTTTAATATGTTGTGTGGTACATGATGTTGAAGAAAAGCGTAACTAGGTTTGGTATTTGTAAATATAATTTTGATCTTTGTACTTGCTAAGAAAAATACATATTATTTTTGTAAATTATAAGAATGAGTTTCTTGTTCATTCCATAGATCTAAGAAAGTCAAAGAGTCAAAATCATGTTAAAGAGCTCTTATTTAGCATGCATGTAATAAATATGAGTCAACCCAGTGTCACGTAGCCCTCCAATACAAGCACAACCTCCAATACAAGCACAATCCTCCAAAGAAGAAGTCTTCCAGCTAAATGATGAAAAAGATAGTCATGTCAGCCTCAAATAATTTACAGATGTCGGCTCAAAATTGGTGTCACAACGATCTACTATAATGTCGGCGTGATATCGAAGACATGATCACTATATATATACAACTAAAGATCAGCGTTGAAAGAAACGAACTCGAACTATTCTATAAGTATCGGTGAGTGCAGCGAAGTATAGCATCTCAACATTCGATGGATACTCTGTCTCGATGAAAGGAGAAAACACTATCTCGGCATTTCTATGATCACAGTCTCAACGCAAAACGCAGTCACTGTAATCGTGGATGAAAAACTAAACGCAATCATTGTAATCTCAACGCAACTCAGATTCCTCTGCTATCTTGTGGACACAAAACTTGGATCTTCGCATACATTCCTGTAACTTCTGGATGGGCACAGGGAGACACATTCTCGAACATACTCTATGATTAGAAAGATCTCGATACAAGGAAGGATATTAAGTCTCGGCGTAGTTATAAAGATCTCAATACATGGAAGGAACACAACCATGGTCGCGTTAATGATAATCTTTGTGATCACACAGTAAATTCACATTCATCTATACACAATACTTTGTCTCGGTACACTGTCTCGGCATCTCACAGGAAATACATTTGTGTCTCGGTACACTGTCTCGGCATCTCACAGGAAATACATTTATGTCATAAGTTGAGATCTCGACATAATAACTATGGTTTCAGCCATTAAAAAAAAAAAAAGTCATGATTATGATCTTTGTGTATCGATGATTACATGAAATTAAATTCATGATGAAGATCCTGAAGAAGGTAAGATCAATATAGTAATCTCGTGAACGTGTTGATGATCTTAGCAAAGGGAAAGGGATGATTTCAGTGAAGGTATAGTGACAATCTCAGAGGAGGTGTTGTAATGATCTCGATGAAGGTAACCTCAGTAATGGAATTGAACTTCTAAACATGACAGTAATGATGATGATCTCAACAGTGACAGAGAAGAGGATTGGTGTCTTGGCCTTGGAGTGGCATTGTAATTCAAGGGTCATGATATTGGTGTTCGTCAATTAAAATCTCTATAAGAAGAATTATGTGTGGGTTTACCTCTCCAAGAGGGAGAGGTTTTTGTCCTGGCGGAGTGCCAACACTTTGTGTTCTTTTCTCTTTTTTTTGATAGCTATTTGATGAACTAAAGAAGACACACTAAAGAACATGCTAATAAGAAAAATGTTAAATATCTCTTAAATAGTTATCATGTAAGAAGAATCTCATTAACTTTAATTTCCCTAGATTTTTCAACATGGGATCAAAGTTATGGTTGCAGTCAAATGAAGGGCAGAAAAGAGACATTTCAAGGACCAAGTTTTTAGCAGAGCATCAAAGAAAGATGAAAAGATATAAAGATCTACATTGCAGGATCAAACCCTAACAATCTACAACAATAGTCTACATTAGTAAGGGTTTTTGTCTATGCAATCAAAAACTTGTGTCTCCATAGTCATCATCAAAAGGCCACCATGACTCTCATCAGGATGTCTACAAATCAAGATAGCTTGAAGGATTTCAAAACGAATATCACATCAGCTTGGAAGAGGAGACATAAAGAGAGATATATGAAATGATAGAAGATATACTCTCTAGAACTGTAGTAAAGAAGGTCACATCACTTAGACCTACACAAAAATAAAGGTATCAAAGAATGAAGGAATATCTTCATGAGATCTCAATTGAGAGATTTGGGAAAGATGTAAGAAGGTAGTCATCATTGATAAGCAATGTAACAAATGTCAATGAAAAAGAAGGTTACCCCATCCAATAATTTGTGGTCTCTATGCTAGATAGAGAAAGACAAGTTTCAAATGAAAGTATTAAAGGTTAAAGAACTCAATCATGTGTAGAAAGGAAAGGAAAGTATGGTCCTCCAACAAAACAGAATAGTATAAGGTTCAATGGTATGAAAAGAATATGGAAAGAAGTTCATATCACCATAAATATGGAGGAACCTGAAGAAAAAGGCCAAGGAAAGAGGGAGCAACAAATATGCGCTGTGATTTGAGGTATAAAAGGTGTCATTTTAACTCCTAATTATCTTCACATTAGTTATCAATCCAGGCAAGACTTTCTATTTCAAGAGTGTACACAGTATGTGGTGGCTATTTACTCGAGTAATGTTTCTAAATTGTAGTACAGTGCTTTCAGATACAAGAGTAAATGGATGCAGCTACTGAACTCGAATTACAATTAAAAGAAAGCTTAAATTGCTAATGAAACCAAATCAAATATTCATTCAAGTATCAGTCAAGAATACAATAACAATAACTCGTTTCTCTTTTAATTGATTTGATGTTCCAAACGTATTTTCTAATCTGAACAACAGGGATCTCGGTTTGAGAGTGTAGACAGCAATAGTCAATGCTCTCTATAGTAGAGATTCTCAAGATAGTATGCTAAACTAAATAACTAGATTGGAAATAGAATGTTGAACTTCAATGACTAAATCTGAAATAACAATAAGAGAATACTGAAGCAGGTAATTAGATAACAACTTGAATCAATATTTTTTCTAATGTGTCCATTGGATCATATCCCTGGTGTGGTGGCCATAGTGGGAATTCCACTTCACTGCTTCTTTATGATCATGGTAGGCTGGCTCATGATGAGACCCCCTATCCTCTAACTGATAAATCATATAATTGTTAGTATATATATATATATATATATATATATATATATATATATATATATTCTTTCCTTCTTTTTTCTTTTCTTTTATATAGCCCTTCCTATTTATATATAGAGGGTAGCTCAGCACTCCGTAAGAGTAGGTATGGTAGAAGAAGTTTGAACATATCAATAGAAGAAAATATGCCCTTATTCCTATTCATTGATAATAAGCAAAGAGAATTATGAGGATTAGGGAAGAACTAGCATGATACAAGTAATTAATCAGTTTAAGTTATAGTGAAGATAAGGACAGCAAAGTAATATAGATAGTTGTGTCTTCCCCTTTTCTAATCGATACAAAGCAATCTCATTAGAGATAATAACTTTCTTTGATTTGCTTATTCAAGTAGCCTTTAAATTTTGCATCCTTGCATATATGTTTGTACTCTTGCCTTTATAGGATCATAAAGAGTGAAACAATATTCACAAGATGTTTATTTCCTAAAAAAAAATCTCTCAAAAAGAGTGTTGTTATTTTAGGAGGAACAGCAAAAAATGCACACAAAAAAGGTGTTGTTCCTTAAAAGGAACCATAGTTGCTCCTTAGGAGGAACAACAAAAAGACAATTGCACAAAAAACTCTTGTTCCTTGGGAGGAACAGCAGAAAGGCAAAAAAATTGCACACGAAACTATTGTTCCTTAAAAGGAACAACGGGAAAATGGATGCACACGAAAGCGTTGATCCTTCGGGGGAACAACATTAAAACAAAGCGAAGCGAAACTGTTGTTCCTTAGAAGGAACATCAAAAAGAAAATAATGACGAAATTGTTGTTCCTTAGAAGGAACATCAGCTGTTCCTTAAATGGAACAGCGTAAAGCACTCGCATACCAAACTGCTATTCCTTAGATGGAACAGTTGTTGTTTCTTTTAGAGCGAATAGCAATTGTTCCTTAAACGGAACAGCGAAAACAAATGTAAACAGAACTATTGTTCCTTAAATGGAACAGTTGTTGTTCCTTAGAGGGAACAACAGTTGTTCCTTAAATGGAACCGCAGAAAGAAACGCACACGAAACTGGTGTTCCTTAAATTGAACGGTTGTTGTTCCTTAAGAGGAACAGTAGTTATTCCTTTAAATGGAACAACAAAAAACAAACACACAAGACTGTTGTTCCTTAAATGGAACAGAAAAAATACAAACACTGAAGACTAATGTTCCTTAAATGGAACGACTGTTGTTCCTTAAGAAGAACAACAGTTGTTCCTTAAATGGAATAGCAAAAATACAAACATGTGAGACTATTGTTCTTTAAGAGGAACAACACACGCAAATCTAGTGTCCCTTAAATGGAACGGCTGCTATTCCTTAAGAGGGACAACAGCTGTTCCTTAAATGGAACAGCAAAAAGAAAACCACACAGAACTGTTTTTCCTTAAATGGAACGGTTGATGTTCCTTAAGAATAACAACAATTGTTCCTTAAATGGAACAACACGAAGAAAACACACACAAAATTGTTGCTCCTTAAATGGAACGGCTGTTGTTCCTTAAGAGGAACAACAACTATTCTTTAAATGGAACAACACAAAAAAATCGTATATATAGGGGACTGTTGTTTCATAATTGGAACGGTTGTTGTTCCTTAGAAGGAACAGCAGCTATTCCTTAGAAGGAACAACAGTTGTTCCTTAAATGGAACAACACGAAAATGAAATAAAGAGAAGATTGTTGTTCCTTAGGAGGGAACAACAGTTGTTCTTTAAATGGAACAGCTAAAGCAAAAAAAAAGTTTATTTACAGTTTATACAAGCAAATTTAAATAGAAAGAAAAGTTTATATACAAAATTCAAAAACCAATGCATTGTTCACTAGATTGATGTTGAGGATGGGTTACCCTCCTCAGCGAGAATTTGCATTGTGGAATCTTCCCATAACTGTTGGCAAAAGGACTCCCTGGTAAACGGTTTGTGATAAAGTCGCACTCGATGACCATTCGCTTTAAAATAATAGCCAAATCCATCAATGGTTTCCAATGTAATGGTGCCATTATCATGCACCTTTTATATCTCATAAGGTCCTAACCATCTGGTCTGGAGTTTTCCAGGGAAATCCTGAAACCTAGAATCGTATAGGAGTGCCCAATCTCCTTCATGGAAGATATTCTTTTTAATAAGGGCATCATGCCATTTCTCTCTCTGTTGTTGGATTAATGCAGTGTGCTGAAGAGCTGATAGCCTGATTTCATCTAATTCATTGATTTGCTGTAATCTATTGATCTGAGCTTCATTTAAATTCAAACCCACCTCCTGAGCTGTTCTTAATGTTTGAATCTCGAATTCGATTGGGAAGATGGGTTCTTTCCCAAATACTAATTGATATGGTGAATATCCCATGGTATTTCTCCATGTTGTGCGGTATGCCCACAAGGCTTCTGGCAATCTAGAAGCCTAGTCATGTCTATGTGATGCAATTGTTTTTGTAAGTATTGCCTCAATTACCTTATTAGTACTTTCTACTTGGCCATTTTCCTGTGGGTGGTATGGAATTGTAATTTTGAGGAGAATATGGTAATTTCTCAATGTTGCAGCAATCTTGTTGCCTACGAATTGTGGTCCTCCATCTGTAATTATGTTTCAGCAGGCCATATCACACAAACAATTGGAAAAGAAAATGTATCACTAAATCCTCAGTAGCTCTTGGTAGCGCCTCTGCCTCGACCCATTTAGTAACATATTTTGTTGCAACCAGTATGTATGTTTTTTGATTAGATGATGGGTTAATAGGAACAATAAAATATAGTGCCCATCGCTCAAAAGGCTCGATTACTAATTCCGGGTTCAGAGGCATCTCATCAAATTGTCTAGGGCGTCCCGCCCTCTGGCAGATATCACAAGCTTGAACAAACCTTTTAGCATCTTTAAAGATAGTGGGCCAGTAATAGCCTGTTTGTAAGACTTTGTGACCGGTTCTGTGATCTGCAAAATGTCCGCTGCACGGCCCATCGTGGCATGTTTTTAGAATGTCAAACACTTCATCTTCCCATACGCATCTTCTAATGTGCATATCTTCTCCTGTATGGAATAAATAGCCCCTGATCCAAGAGAATCGGGTACTGCGCTGCACTATTTTTTTTCTTTCATTAGGCGTCAGGTGCTTGGGTAATTTGCCTACTGCCAAATAATTTGCAACGTCCATATACCATGGCATTCTGACAGTAACAGCAAATAAATGTTCATCAGGAAATTGATCCTCAACTGTTGCTGCATTAGCTAGCTTTGGCATTCGTGAGAGAAAATTAGCTACAGGGTTTTCTTTTCCAGGTCGATCCTTAATTGTGATGTCAAATTCCTGCAAGAGAATCAACCATCTTGTCACTCTTCCATTTGTAACAGGTTTATTTGCTAGATATTTAATGGTAGAGTGATCTGTATATAAAACTACAGGATATCCAGTTATATAATGTCTAAATTTATTTACAGCATATATTACAGCTAAAAATTCTTTTTCAGTCACAGTATAGTTTAATTCAGCAGGAGATAGATTTTTGCTAATATAATATATTGCATATGGCTTTTTATCTTCTTCCTGTCCAAGAACTACTCTGATTGCTATGTCTGAAGCATCAAATGAAATTTGGAATGGCAAATCCCAGTTTGGGCCCCTTAGCACTAAGGTTGTTGATAGAAGCCTTTTTAAATCCTTAAAATCACTGTCACATTTATCTGTCCCAATGAAATCAATATTTCCTATTAGTGCATATAATGGTGCAGCAATCTAAGAAAAATTCTTTATAAATCTTCTATAATAACCAAAAAATCCCAAAAAACTTTGTACCTCTGTTTGTGTGGAAGGGTAGGTATTAAAAGAATTATCTGAATTTTAGCCAAATCTACCTGTATTCCAGCTGCTGAGATGTAATGTCCTAAGATGAGTCCCTCGGCCATCATCATATGACACTTTTCGTGGCTTAAACAGAGCCTAGTGGCAATGCATCTTTGCGGCACTGTTTCTAATGTTTGTAATGCTGGCTCGAAGTCATCCCCATAAGGTGTGAATTCATCCATATACACTTCGAGCCCTTCATTTATCAAATCTGAAAAAATGTTGAGTACAACCCTCTGAAATGTGGCAGGTGCATTGCACAGCCCAAAGGGTAAGACCCTGTAAGCAAATGTTCCCCAAGGGTAGGTAAAGGTAGTTTTATCCTGATCTTTAGGGGCAATCTGAATCTGATTGTATCCACTGAAGCCATCTAGGAAAGAAAAGAATTTCTTTCCTGCCAATGTGTCCAAGACCTGGTCAATGAATGGAAGGGGGAAGTGGTCTTTCTGGGTTGCTTTATTAAGTTCTCTATAGTCAACACATATCCACCACTTTCCATTCTTTTTTAGCACCACTACTAATGGAGAGACCCACTTGCTGTCAGATATTGGGTAGATAAAGTTTACATCTAAAAGTTTTTGCAATTCAGCTTTCACAATATCCTTAAGATGAGGATTTAATCTCTGTTGGGGTTGGCGAACGGGTCTAGCATCCTTTTCTATATAGATGTGGTGCATACACAAGTGGGCATCAATTCCCTTCATGTCCAGGTAATCCCATGCAAAGGTCTCTTTATATTTTCTCAGGAGTTGAACTAGCTTTTGCTCTTGGTTAGCAGTCAGGTTTTTGTTAATGTTCAAAGTTTTTCCTGGCTCAATTTCTATGGTTTTGCTATTATAAACAGAGGTGGTTGGTATTGATTGATCGTTAGTATCTTTTAGGGGATCTTCTTCTACTTCACTATCGAATGTTGCTTTGATCATGTGACATTTTAGATGGGATCCAGCTTCTGGTTGGTTAATGTAGGTGTTAATGATGTCGTCTTCTGTTTGATCTTTAAATTCGAGAGCATCTTCTATGGTTAGTGGTGATCTAATGTTTTCAGTTAGGTATGATACAGGTTGTTTTCTGGTTTTGATTATTGTTAAACTTGGCTGAGCTGGAGGATATAAGGCTAAATTCTTTATATTGCTTCCTCTTGCTATAGTCATGCTGCATGTTCGACAGCTAATGTAAGCATCCGTAGTTGCTAGCCAAGGTCTACCTATAATTAAGGGGTGTCCATCCAATCGGTTTCTAGGATTGATGATCAGAAATTCTGTAGGGTATTCCCAAGAGTCTACAGACACCATTACATCATGTAATGTGCCTTCTGGTCTGACTACCAATCGGTCAACCAATTCCAACAAGGTTGTGGTTGGGTCCAATGATGTAATGCCAAGCTTTTGACAAGTTGTGGTTGTAAGAATATTGATTGCTGCTCCGAAATCAACTAAGGCATTGGGGAAGGAGCATCCATTTATTTGCACCGTGACTATAAGGTTTCCTGGGTCCTCATATTTTACAGGTGTTTCTCTTCCTGATAGTAAGTCAGATAAGGTACCGACTACATGGACAGTTGGATTTGTTGTTATTTTCCTCTTTGGCTTTTTCATACATAATTCCTTGATGGTTTTTGCATAAATTGGGATATCTTGAATAGCCTGGAGGAGTGGTATTTTTATACACAAATTTTTCAATTCTCCCAGAAGATCAAAATCAGGGTGTTCTATTGGGCAAGGTATGATTAGTCGTTCTGGGAATGGTGGAGAAGAGGTGGTTGCTTGTTCATGAGTTTTCTGTCTAACCAGGTTCTCTTCTTGTGGTGTTTTTTCTATAGGTAACGAATTTTAAATTTGAACATTTTTATCCCCCTCTGATTCAATTATACGCCCAGATCTTAATTTAAGGTCATTGCACTCCCTTAACTCGGTTTCTGGTTGTGGTCCTTCAATAATTTGCACAAATTGAACCAATCTGTTGTTGGGGTTCGGGTTGGGTTGGGCTGGGAGCTACAGTCTTAAGTTGGTTTGGGGGTTTTGTTGCAATGTGTAAGGTGCTAGCAGTGTGGGTTGAGGTAGGGGGATTGTTCCTACTGGCTGATTTAGGGGGATTGTTCCTACTGGGATGACTCTGCGAGGTGGAGGGTGACCATTGTGATGAATATGCGTTATTTTTCCAAAATGGTGGACAGTAAGGAAATTTCGGCCAATTGGTTTGATTTGTTTGATTTGGCCATGGTGGCATAGGGAATGGCTACTATGACCAACTGGGGAAAGGTGGTTGATTCTACCATGTTCCATTATATTGTTGAGCATTATACTGAGGAGGCTGGAAAGAAGAGGATGGATCAACGGGCATACCTGTTTGTCACGGTTGCCATTGGCGACGCTAATTTAGTAGGTAGACTAGTTCTATTTCTTCTTCTGCTTCTTTGTAGACTAATTTCAGTCCTGGGAGTGATGGGCAGCTTTCTGTGGCGTGATCTTTCATACAGATGTTGCATATTTGGACCGTATCTAGTGGGCACTCTTTGTGGTTATGCTTCATTCTACATCTAGGACAGAATATCACCAAGTTTTGTTCTGCTTATGCTTGCTTTTGTTTGGCTTGCATAATGTCCAATTGCATTGTCAGAGTCCCTAGAATATCAGTTTTGAAATCCTCTAGCAGATTGCCAATATCTGTGTGAGTTATACCTCCATGAAAGATTTTGTTATCCCTTGTGATCATGTCGCGTTCTGCCAGCTTCAATCTTATGCTACCTCTTGAACACCTGATACACAAATTAATGATGTCAGCAAAATTTTCCTGATATATATCACCTTTACCCATAATGTTTAATGTTTCAATCCATTGTTCTTTCATCCCTTTAATTAGTGTAGTTTTCAACACGTTATCAGGCAAGGGAAAAGATGCATAGGGAGATCTCTGGAGATTATATTGAAAGCACTCTACATATTCCTCCAGTGTTTCACTTGAAATATCTCATCCTTCAATTCCCTGGATCTACAATAGTCCTGATATTTCTTTAGGAAGGCAGTTTTCATCTGATCCCAGTCGTTTATAGTGCCCCCACCTAATCCCATAAACCATCGTAAAGCTGCTCCTTTCAATGTGGAGGGAAATAACTTTAGTTTTTTGGGATCGGTGGTATAGTCATACCCCCAGCACAATACATCAAACTCAAACAAAAATGTGTCTAGATCCTCTGATGTCAGCCCATGAAAGGTAGGAATATTCTGGAGAGGAATGGCTTTCATAGGTGCGTTGACTGTTGTGTCAACGATGGGATACTACAGTGTGGAGGTTTGAGGTGTTTGTTGGTTCTGGGCCATTTGATCAAATATGTGCCAATACCCTTCTGGGATTTCTAGAGAGTTATTCCTAGGATGACTAGAAGGGATGGGAATGAGCTTAACAGCACTCCCCTAGTCTGGGATAATGAGTGTTCCTTGCTGAACTACTACCTGGGGGGATCTTAGCTCCTCATTTTCTCCTGCTTCTTTTTGGATAAACTTAACAGCACTCCCCTTATCTGGGTTGTTGATTGTTTGAAATATTTTGTGAGGGAATCTTGGCTCCTCTGTCTCCCCTATTTCTCCTCCTCCTTCACGGAGATTACTAGAATTCCCTTCTTGTAAATAAATTGGGCGAGAATTTTCAATTTCTTGAAAATTTTATTTAGTCTCTTCTATTTTGTTGTGCACCTTAGCGAAGGCTACAGATGGTGAGTCTGTGGCCCGAAGGGAGCCAGTAGGTTGTCTGGAAGCAACTTTCCTAGGGCCTACTGATGGCTGAGATTCGACTTTCTTAATGATGTCGTCTATGAAGGTTGATCGACCAAGGGTCACTGGTCCCTTAGCTTTGTCGGGTTTGGGTAGTGGATTTGGATTATTTTCAGGTTTTTTCTTCTTAGTCATACACACAACTCAAATATTTACTTCTACCCTAAGTTCTTAACAATTCTGCTGGAAAGCGGGCGGGGGAGAAGGCATTTTACGTGCTCCGTACACAGGTTCTTACCTTTCATTTTTAATACCCAATTCTCTCCTAACAGACAATCATCAGATGCACACTACTCCTTAGAAATGGCTACACTCTCCCAGCAATAGCGCCAAAATGTTGAGGTATAAAAGGTGTCTTTTTAACTCCTAATTATCTTCACATTAGTTATCAATCTGGGCAAGACTTTCTATTTCAAGAGTGTACATAGTATGTGGTGGCTATTTACTCAAGAGTAATGTTTCTAAATTGCAATATAGTGCTTTCAAATACAAGAGTAAATGGATGCAGCTAGTGAACTCGAATTACAATTAAAAGAAAGCTTAACTTGCTAATGAAACCAAATCAAACATTCATTCAAGTATCAGTCAAGAATACAGTAACAATAACTCATTTCTCTTTTAACTGATTGATGTTCCAAACATATTTTCTAATCTAAACAACAGGAATCTCAATCTGAGAGCATAGACAGCAGTAGTCAATGCTCTTTACAGTAGAGAATCTCAAGATAGCACACTGAACTAAATAACTAGATTGGAAATAGAATGTTGAACTTAAATGACTAAATCTGAAATAACAATAAGAGAATACTGAAGCAGGTAATTAGATAACAACTTGAATCAATATTTATGCAGCATGTAAAACAGAGTACTTTTGTTAAGCCTGGGAATACAAAATAGCAAAGCGATGTGATTACAATAAATGGAAATCAAACCAAACCATCACACGACAAAAATTATAAAAGAATGATACAGAAACAAGTGAATCCACCAGGGCCGAGCCCTTAGCCGCCAGTGAACACTGCCGGATTACTTCAAGATGTGAGAAGGAACAGTAACTGTATTATATATTAATCATTTGCAAAATAGTGACTGCCAGTTCGTACTCTTTTTCAACAACAAGAGTCGATAATCAAAGTATAAATACGATGGTAATTCTTGAATAATCTCCAATCCCCTTTCTCTTTACAATCGCTTCCTTTTATAATGGCCAAGCGGTAAGAAGGATAAATAGTAACAATGATCCCTCAGGATCAAGAGATCCTGAGGGATTCGTACAATCTTCCATCTTCAATTAACTTTCCTTCCTTGCGCTGATGCTGTGCTCTCCTTTGTTCTTATCCATAACTACTCGCTCCATCCTTGGCTTGCTACCTGTACTCTGTTTCCTGGTTAAGGAACAACAATTGTTCCATTTCGTCCTTTTCCTGCATAAAGAGTGATAACAGATAGCTAAATTGTGATGATAGATAATTTCCTTATTTTTACCATAATCCTTTGATATATTAACACTTTAGGGTGTAGAATGGATATAACTAAAGAAAAGGATAATGAAATAAATAATATATGCATACCTTTTCCATGACTCAATAATGACATCCCTCACAAAAGGGTTCCTATCATAAACTTCTAAATCTTTAGATATGGCCATGATATTGATATGCATTGTGGCATCATGAAAGCATTAGAAGCAAGATCTCGTGGCATCACCATGGGAATCATGGAAAACAAAACCCATGACAGTCGAACATGAAGGACATAACTCTTGGGAACCTCATTGGACATTTAAGCAAAGGAAGAATTCATCCAAGACAGATCTCATCATACATAAAGTCAAAAGGGAAACATCTACCATATGAGGATATACAAGACCCTCAAAATTCTTTGATAGAATCCTAGTCGAAGGATTCACTAATAAAAAGAGGAAGAAAGTGTTTCATAAGGAACTCCAACTTATGGAATTTGTGGGATGATGATATGATGCCATAAGAGATGAAGCATATCAAGGGATTGAAGACACTTCAATCAGGGAAGCTGTGAGAAGAAGCCTAGATGACCTAAAGACAAAATGAGGCATGTATGCTTGTATTTAACTTTTATAATGTCATGTCATATGGTTGCAGGTAATATAGATCATCACTTTTATCTTAAGAAGCATGATCGGGGGAAAATAATCTCCTCCTCTGAAAGGATGCAGAAAGACATAAGTCACACTAGATGAAATCAACATAATATGTCCTCATATGAAGTATGAGGTGATTGAATACAATGAAGAAACTATGATTAAAATCTATTGGGAATGGAATGTGTGAGGAAGGAATAGATCGTGAGATATGCAACCATGATGAAGGCAATCAACATCCAAAATACCAAGAAAATTTGAATAGGAAATCTCCTGGAAAGATATGAAGACTCTGATGAAAGTCTGAAAAAGATGAAGACCCTTGACAATGGGTATCTTTGGGAGATATGTCAATATGTGTGTAGGATGTTGATACCTATAGAAATATGTCATGATGAAGAGCCACCCAGTAAGGTATGATTTGATTTAATGATATACTTGATTTCTTGAATAATATATGGATAATTTCATGCGGGGCTACTTACAAGTACAACTAGCATTCATGTGATGAATGGAAGAAGCATGACGAGAAAGAAGTAGTCATATAAATAAGGTTCCAGATATGAAGAAGGCCACTTTCCATGAAGAAAGGAATGACATGATGAACTAAGGAGGAAAGAGATCAATGATTGTTGTCGTACAAGAAAGAATATCAACTAACTTTCATGATATCAAGGAGAGAAGTTGATCAAGTAGCTAAAGGACCCATGAAGAAGAAGTTGTTGATGTATTGAAGAGTCCCTCACTAAAAGGAAGCTTTGACAGGTCCCTAATCAAGAGGGAACTTTAATTAGATCACCGATGATTACAAAGGAGTGGCAGTTGTGTTTTTGTATTTCATGTGTCATGCACGATACCAAGACTAACAACCGTAATTCTAGGTGAAAACCATGAATTGAAATGTAGACACATGATAGACACAACATTCTTGTCTTCACCTAGGAAGAAAGAATGGAGGGTTGGGTAATCATCTGGCATCTGATGCTCTTTGAGGATGTGTAGGGCATCCAAGATAAGAGTAGGCAAGAGGACCGATATTCTTTGAGGGCTGGGAACCCAAGATAAGAATAGTTCTGAAAGGTCATACTCAGTGAACACCTGGGTGGG
Source organism: Pinus tabuliformis (assembly GCA_031772625.1). Taxonomy (NCBI): domain Eukaryota; kingdom Viridiplantae; phylum Streptophyta; class Pinopsida; order Pinales; family Pinaceae; genus Pinus; species Pinus tabuliformis. Next base: position 1,019,754,968 of record CM062820.1, on the reverse strand, counting down.
TATGTACCTTGAGAGACAATGATGAAGGTGTCTATAAATCATTGGTCTCGCCAGCATTGTAGTTCATGGTCTCATGGAGATATGGAGTTGTTAGTCAAGGCCTTGCACTATGAAAATATTGGTTGATATGATGTTATACAGATGGGATTACCAATCCGATTCTTCTTATGAGAAATTATTCAAATTGAGAATGACCAAGTACGATTATAAATACCTCCCTAGTTAAGAGGGAGTGTTGAAGAAAAGTGTAACTATGTTCAGTATTTGTAAATATAATTTTGATCTTTGTACTTTCCAAGAAAAATAAATATTATTTTTGTAAATTATACAAATGAGTTTCTTGCTTATTCCATAGGCCTCGGAAAGTTAAAGAGTAAAAATAATGTTAAAGAGTTCTTCTTGAGCATGTATGTAATAAATATGAGTCAACCTAGTGTCAAGTAGCCCTCCAAGACAAGAACAATCCTCCAAAGAAGAAGCCTTCCAGCTAAATGATGAGAAATATAGTCATGTCGGCCTCAAAGCATTTACAGATGTCGGCTCAAAATTGGTGTCACAACGATCTACTATAATGTCAGCTTGATATGGAAGACATAATAACTATATATATGTATATATATGTATATATATGTATATATATATATATATATATATGACTAAAGATCAACATTGAAAGAAAAGAACTTGAACTCCTCTATAAGTCTCGGTGATTACAATGAAGTATAGCATGTCAACATTTGATGGATACTCTGTCTCACTGAAACGAGGAAACATTGTCCCGGCATTGCTGTGATCACAGTCTCAAAGAAAAACGCAGTCATTGTAATTGTGGATGAAAAACTAATCATAGTCACTGTAATCTCAGCGCAACTCAAATTCCTCTGATATATTGTGGACATGGAACTTGGATCTTCGCATACATCCCTGTAACTTCTGGATGGGCACAAGGAGACACATTCGCGAACATACTCTATGATTATAAATATCTTGATAAAAGGAAGGAGATTAAGTCTCAGCGTAGTTATAAAGATCTCAATACATGGAAGGAACACAACCATGGTCACGTTAATGATAATCTCTATGATCACACAGTAAATTCACATTCAGCTATACACAAAATACTTTGTCTTGGCATCTCACAGGAAATACATTTGTGGCATAAGTTGAGATATAATCATAATAACTATGGTCTCAGTCATAAAAACAAAGTCATGATTATGATCTTTGTGAATCGATGATGACATGAAATTAAATTCATGATGAAGATCTTGAAGAAGGTAAGATCAGTATAGTAATCGCGTGAACATGATGATGATCTTAGAAAAGGGACAGAGATGATTTTAGTGAAGGTATAGTGACAATCTCAGAGAAGGTGCAGTAATGATCTCGATGAAGGTAACCTCAGTAATGGAATTGAACTTTGAAACACAATAGTAATGATGATGATCTCAATAGTGACAAAGAAGAGGATTAGTGTCTTGGTCTTGTAGTGGCATTATAATTAAAGGGTCATGGTCTTGTTGTTCGTCAATTAGAATCTCTATAAGAAGAATTATGTATGGGTTTTCCTCTCCAAGAGGGAGAGGTTTTTTCCCTAGAAGAATGCCAACACTATGGGTTCTTGTCTCTTTGTTTTTGGTAGCTATTTGATAAATAAAGAATACACACTAAAGAACATGCTAACAAGCAAAATGTTAAATATCTCTCAAATAGTTATCATGTAAGAAGAATCTCATTAACTCTAATTTCCCTAGATTCTTCAACACATGAAATATTATAGTAACCTACATGGATTATGTAGTTTCTCATACTTCTTTCATCAAAGTTGGAGTGAGTATCTGGAGTTGTTGATCTTGCTAGAGGGTGTGGTATTCTTACGGAGAAATTCTTTTATTTTGGAACCTGAGCTTTTAGGATTTCTGCAGTTTGCTACAAGACTATGTAGTCTCTTATTGTAGGCACAAAATTCCCTATGCTTATTGAAAATTTCTTCTGAAGTGGCAAGGTGACTTTGTAATTTATGGAGAAGCATATGATGTTGATGGAGAGGGATCATGTTGTTACTGTGAAGGAGAAAATGGAGGAATTGGATTTCTACAGGGTGAAATATGGAGAAAATTATGGGAAAAAATAAGTTATGATGTATGATGATTAAAAAAATTGATTGTTAGGATTTCGCTAGTTTATTTTCTCATACTAGATGTTAACAATTTCCTTGATCCATGGATTTTTCTCAAAACTGGGCTTTCTTGTAGCAATTCAGGGAAACTAAAATAAACATATGGTAAGTGGATGGTATGTGATGACTAATGTTTGGGATGATGAAGGTGAGTGGGAGATGGTGCAGGGATGCCACTTGGGCCCTCTTGGAGTGCTTAGGCTAATGCCTTGGACCAAGCCTATGGTACTTGGTCATGAATCAATGTGAGACAAAATAAAATAAAAACTTTCTCTTTTTTCATTTTTTTCATTTTTTTCCTTTTTTTTTGGTGGGGGGGTGGTGTTGTTGGCTGCCTCATGGAGGTTTTCACCCAGTGAGCTTGCTTAAGGTGTCTTGGAAGAGGTTTTCACCTAGAGCTCTTATTTTTCATTTTTTTCTTTTTTCGCTTCACACTTATAAACTTCCTCATAGATATTTTCAATTAGTGAGTTCATGTCAAGTGCCTCAAAGGAGGTTTTCGCTTCAGGGTTTTTTTTTTATCTTTTTTCTTGTTTGTTAGGGACTAAATGTATTGGGAGCTTTGATTCTCTCAATTACATTCAGATCCTTACTTATTGAATTTGTAAACCCAACTAAGGATAGGGGCTTCTTTTAAATTTTTAGTTGGTGTCCATTTAGTAGAAGTGGAATTTGTTCCTCATATATAGTTCTGATTTTGACTGAGCCATTATCATAACACTTCTCAACCCAATAAGGCCCCATCCATCTGGTCATGATTTTTCCCTTCAAATCCTATAACCTAGAATCATACAAGAGGTCCTAATCACCCTATTGTAAGGATCTTGGTTTAATTTGTTTTCCATGCCAAACTCTTCTCTGTAGTTGGACTACTTCAATGTGTAAAAAGTCTTGCATTTTATACTCATCTAGTGCATTCAATTGTTTTAAATTATCAACCTTTTCTTTAGTTAAATTAATGTTAATATGAATTTCCATCCTCAATGTGTTGTACTCAAATTCAATTGAAAATAAATCCATATTCCTATAGAATAAATCATAGAGGGTGAAACCAGTGGTGGTTTTCCAAGTGGTATCATAGGTCCAAGTAACCTTAACAAGCCTTTCTACCTATTCTTTTTCACTATTACTGATTAGTTTGTTGAGATTTATCTATAATGCCCCATTAGTGACTTCTACTTACCATTTTTTGGGGTTATTATGGAGCGAAATTCCAATGACCCATTTTTGGGGGTTATTATGGAGCTAAATTCCAATGTAGAATGTGGTGTTGCTTCATTATCCCTCAATCATATTAGAGGTGAATTAAGAGCCTTGTCTATCACCAATTTTCTTGGAAAAATAAACTTGTAAAAGGTATTTTCTTTTAAGAATTAAACCACTTTATATTCTATTCTTGCCTTCATTTCCTTCACTTTATCCCACTTGGTTAGGTAATCACTGCATACAATGATGTACTTCTTCTTCCTAGATGGGGGATCAATGGGACCTCTTGATACCTAATCTTCGGGATTAGGAAATTCATGTAAATATTGTAAATAGGAAAATAAGTAAGGTGAAGAGACACTAGAATTTGAATTCCAAGAGTCCCCCTCACAATTTATATATCAATAATATCTTAATGTAAATCTCATCAATTTGTGGAGTTACTCATCTGGATTGACATGGTATCAGAGCATAGGCTAAAAATTAGTCTCTTTCTGCATGTAACTCCAGCAATTCTCTACCATTACCCTCTGTCCTTTGTCCCTCTACATCAATTCTTGAAGCATTGGATTGGAGCATCATACAACTCATGAACTAAGAAGGTTGAGTGTTCTCTTTGTTCATATGCATTGAAAGGGAGAAACGTATGGTTCATTCCATGCATTCAATGATGCATATGGCTAGTTAGTGCTTCGTATAGATGGTCATTCACTGCTTGTGCATTGGTCCTTTACATTTTTAAAAACCATGACTCATGGTGTTGTGTTTAATTGAACGTTAATCTACATGACGGTGGAATGGGTCGTTCCTTCTTTGAATTGGTACAACTCATTTAAATTGGTGTGTAATAGTTCAATTACCTGCATTATATACACATTGTTGACTGGTGCATTGAATTTTGTGTGTATTGTTTCTCCACACTGAGTAGGCCATGTTCAAATGTTGTTTCCATTTGGTAAGTCCCTTTTTTAATCACATTTATACATGATACATTAACAACTCTACGTTAATTCATTTTCGAAGGCTAATAGTGGGCATAGTGTGTTGAAATTTTTTATGGTCAATGGCATGTGTTGAATAGTTCCTTTTTAATGGTCATGTATGGTTAATGCATATGTGTATTGGTTCCTTTTTGAAGATTGTGTATTGGTTGTATATGGGTTGTGATAGGTATGTGTGTGTGTGTGTGTGTGTGTGTGCACATCAATTTTTGTTGGAAGTATTATAATTATTTTGGTCCCAACTAGAATTATATGATGCATTCGCTCATATCCATAGTTGGAGTAGTTATCTCTAGCAAAGAGAACTACCATGAGTGGCCCAGGAATATAAAAACAAACTTTGATTTTTAATGAGTTTTGGAAAGGATTTTGTGAAGGATAAGAGGCAATCTTCCTTAGAAGGCCACTTTAGACAAAGAGCTTATTATTTGGTAGAAAAAGAACAACAAGGCATGTGCCTTTATTGCAACATCAATCAATGAAGAGGTGAGTCATCATATTACGCCGTTCATATTTTGAAGCCTTTAAGAAGCTAAAGGATTTATATGACTCACACGCTAAGCTTGAAGTTGTTCAATTAATGATAAGGTTGTTTAACTTAGAATTGTAAGATGATGACCCCCATACCTTAGCCTCTGAAATAAGAGCCATTATGCATGAAATATAAGCCACTAGTGTCAACAATGAATACTCCTCTCACAACTTTTGTCAAGGCATTATATCCCACTTATTCCCATTATCTTGAGTCATTAAAAGCTAATGGAAAACTTAAGGAGATTTCCTTTGACTCTCTTTTGGAGAAGTTTTTTGAAATAGAGAAGGATTTTGGTAAGAATAAGAAAACTACTTAGTCTCCTAAATAATTTTTGTGCCTTGCACAAAAAGAGATGAATTGGGCACAAGATTCTTCTAGAGAAAGAGATGTCCAAAGAGGATGAGGAAGGAAGAATAATAGAGGCAAGGGGGGCAGACATTTCCAAGGAAAAATACATGATCTTCATTGCATATGGTGTAATATAAATGGACATGATGCTTCTATGTGTAATCTCTCATGGGACATGGTTAGAAAAGAAAGGGAAGAAGAGAAAGGAAAATCATCAGATAAAGGGAAAGGTACAGTACTTGAATTCACTTGTTATGTTGTGGAACATTGCAACATTGGAGTAACTAAAGACTTATTTAATGCTTCACTTGCTTCATAGAAATATGCATGGTTGCTTCTTTCAAGAGAAACTTTCCACATGAATTTTAGAAGAGATTTCTTTGAAGAAGCCACTAACAATGTTTATGGAGAAATCTACTTTGAAGACAAGTCAAAACTCAAGCCATCGGGGCTTGGAACCATCAAGCTCAAACTCCCTGGTCTCCTAAACATTCTTCTACATGATGTTATCTACCTCCCATAGCTAAGGAGAAATTTGTTGTGTTTGGTCCATGTCCTCCATCAAGGAAACTCTATTCACATATTTGATGGCAAAATTGAGGTTAGAAAATCATTGAACAACTCACTTGTCATGACTGGGATAGAAGAATAAATACTATTGAAGTTGTAAGGAACCTCTCCTCCTGCATAGAACTTTTCAAATATTTCTCATTATGATGAAGGTACACTTTCATCCATGTTTTTATGACATGCTAGATTTGGAAATTTGAACTATGACCATTTGCGCTTATTGAAGAAAAATGATGTTACTTGTTTGCCTACCATTCCTAGTAAACTTAACCAATGTGATGCTTGTATCTTAGGAAAGAAAACAAACAATCTTTTCATGATTCCCATTCCTGAGCACATATAAATCTTGAACTCATTAATTCTGACTTGTGTGGCCCAATGCTTGTTCCTTCTGCAAATGGTATTAAATACATGATGGCATTTATTAATGACTACACCAAAATGTGTTGGGTAAATATTTAAGAACAAATCTGAAGATTTTGAAACATTAAAGAAATTTCATTCATGGACTGAAAATGATACACAATCTCATATTGGATCTATTTGTATTAATAATGGAAAAGAATATACTTCAAATGAATTTAAAAACTATCTTCGCCAGCATGGGATCAAACATCAAACAATTGTTCCTTATAATCCCTAACAAAACGGTGTAGATGAAAGAATGAACATTACAATCTTAAATATGGTACGTTCAATGATGTTTTCAAAAATGTAAATTTGGTGTTTTGGGTTGATGCAGTTCTATGTTTTGTGTATATAAAGAATAGGTGTCCATATCCTACTCTCAAAAATAAGGCTCCCTATGAAATGTGGTATGGCGACATTCCTTTGGTGAGGCATTTCAAGTTTTTTGGTTCCACCTGCTATGCCTTGATACCTAAGGAACAAAGAAAAAAACTCGGTGTAAGGATTTCAAAATGTGTCTTCTTGGGGTACTGCGATACCTTCAAAGCATGTTGTCTCTGTGATGAAGTAAATAATAAGTTTATAATATCTAGAGATGTGATTTTTCTTTAATCTTCCAAGACTGACAATGTTATTGAGAAACATCTTGATCACTTAGACAGATTCGGGCATGCAAAGTCTTTTCAATAGTTTTATAATGAGATTCCACATCTTGAAGGGGGGATCCCTATATTGGGTCAATCTGTGGAATCTCCTTTTGAAGAACTCTCTCCCCCTCATGAAGCTCTAACCATTGATCAAGATGGAACTTTGAGTGATCTAATTAAGAGAATTGGAAGGCCAAATATTGATTCAGCCCCATCTCAGTCAATTGAACAACTTGGGTCATCTTAGAAAGGTCCTCCAAAATGGCTCACAAGGACACTTGAAAGTTTTCGTCCTGATGAGGTTGGAAAGATAGGGAGAAGAATCTCTACTAGAAAAAATGGAGGTGATGTAGACAATTCTGATTCACCTATTGATATGGGTGTGTCTTATTATTTTGAACTAAATTTATCTACAAATTTCAAACCAACTTCCTTCAAATAATTCACTTCTCATGATGAATGGAAAGAAGCGATGAAGAAATAATATGATGCTTTGATAAAGAGTGGCACCTGGAAACTGGTTGATCCTCCATTAGGAACCAAATTGATAGGCTGCGAGTGGGTATTCAAGAACAAAGTATAAAGTGGATGGCTCACTTGAGAAATGTAAAGCTAGGTTCGTGGAAAAAGGTTTTGCAAAGAAGGAAGGGGTTGATTATGAGGATACTTCCCCCCCACAACAAAATTGGGCTACCATATAGACTCTATTTACCTTAGCAGCTCAGAACGGTTGGAAAGTACATCAAATGGATCTAAAAATCACTTTCTTGAATGGAGATATGAAAGAAAATGTTTTTATGTCCCAACCAGAAGGATTTATTGTGAAGGGTCGGGAGAAAAAAGTGTGAAAACTTGTCAAGTTCTTGTATGGTCTCAAACAAGCGCCATGAACTTGGTATGAGAAATTGACTAAACATATTCTAAAACTCAGCTTCTAACATTATGATCTTAATGGTGCAACTTTGTTTGTCACAAAAGTTGGAAAAATAGTTGTATATCTTGTGGAGTATGTAGATGATAATTTGATGACAGGGAACAATCAAAAGTACATTGCATCCATAAAGAAAACATTGAGGAAAGGTTTTGAAATGACATATTTGGGATATGTTCACTACTATCTTGGTATTGAAGTAACCCAACATATAAAGTTTATATTCCTCTCTCAAAGAAGTACATTGGAGATATGTTAAACAAATTTGATATGGTTGAGTGCAATCCTTTTAATACTCCAATGGAATAGAATTTAAAGCTCACATCCATTGAAGGAAAAAAATTTGAGGATGTAATAAAGTGTTGGACACCTAATCCTTTATGGGTTAGTGTGGAAGCGGAATAGACTAAGGAAGTCCAAGAGACCTTGGGATGTGGAACCCAACGGTCACACCATGTACTATAAATTTATATCATTTGTTAATAAAAAATATACTCTCATGTTTTATCTTTCATACTCTTTCTGCCATGTGTGTGTTTAACATGGTATCGGAGCCATGATGTGTGGCCTGTGTAGTTTTCTTCCTCACAGTTTATGCCTTAGGTAGAAAAGAAAAAAAAATGGCATGTTGTTATTCCCTGCGCAGCTGGTCTGAGCTACCTTGAATAGCGCTGGCCTGGTCTTCATTCCCTATAACGTTCCATGCATACCTGACGCTCCTGAGCACTTTTCCTTCATGCGGCCTTCCTGCATGTCAGAATGGCCATTACTATTCTTACTACACCACTCTGAGGAATCTACCAATCCTGCCTCTCCTTGTTTTGTCAAACCTGTTTTAGGAAAGCATACCGCAGTCCAAAAAAAAAAACACATTACCGCCCATGAGAGGGTGAATCTGGCTGGCTCGCCTTGCAGTGAGCTACATTATGATGATATATCCTTTCCATTAAATAGGATCAATCAATCTTCACCGAAAGCACCTCCTCTGCCTTAACTCTGACCCTAACCAAGCTTATCGACCACGATGAGATGAAGGTTGATTGAAGTGTTATCCATGCCTTTATGAATGGGCACAAAACCACTGTAAATTTCTGAATGCATGTATGAACTCCATAAATCAGAGTAATTCTTTCTAGTGTGCTGGTTTATTTTTGGTACGTTATACCTGCTCTGGATAGGCACCCCCATTCCCAAGTTCACCTATTTCATAGGCGAGGTCCTGAGACTATATGCCACCGAATCGTATAATTCCAAGGCAGAGAGAGGATCTGGCATATTTGACGGCGGATAGACAGATATACACTTGTAGATTTCTGCAATAAAGTTTTGGATTTGCGTAGATGAACCTCAAGGTAGAACATTTTGTTGTCTGGTGTTGTTAGAACAATCAAACAGAGGTGCATGCGATGGTAGCCTATGCGAATGTTGATTGTGGTAGGCGAATGTTGGTTGTGGTGCAGCGCACGTGGAGATGCTTCCTGGAGGTGCTAGTTTGATTCTAATAGTGCTCCTTGGTATTTGAGTTAGTTGAGGCACAATCTGTATGAACCAATGACAATATGACCGCTTGTATGTCTCGCTAAGAGGTGAGGAGTGAATCATGTAATTATATGGTGGATTTTCCAATTGGTGATCCAACTTCTGCAAAATATGGTTCAATATATATGCTAGATCCATTGCCTGTTCTTCTTTTATCTCCTAGTAATGAGGAGCATGTTCCTTGGGAGTGATCCATGTCTCAAAGGGAAGTGAAGCTGCATAAGGAACAAATGAAATGAAAAGTGTGGATTCTTCTATAAATCGGCACCTAGACTATATCTCCCTGCTCAAACACTCACAAAGGTTTCATTTTCATGCCCTGATAAAGTACTCCCATGCATTATTAAGCCTGCACAATGGGAAGGCCAATGATATGACTGTGAGAATGCCTCATTGATGTTACTGCGACTCTGTGATTTTTGAAAACCTCGATGTATTTAATAATCTCTTTCCTAGCCTATGTTCTGTGCATTGTAATTGAAGCATTTATTAGAAGGTTTTCGAGTTCAATTGTCTCAATTAAATTTGAATTCCATATTAGAATTTTGTCACTTACTTTGACATCACCAAAGCTCTTCCAAGTCTCATCGATTAGGGTACATCCCTCCTCCAAAGTTTCTTGAGTACGGAAGACAGTCGTATTGTTTTGCATCACTCTCTGCATGTTAGGACATATATTTGATGTAGGCAAACTACCATTTACATTCCTTAATTTATCCATCCAAGAAATTTTCCTTTCTCCAGCATTGCCAGACAACGGTTTCTGTTTTTCACTGGCTCTGTATAGGTCAGCAACCCTGTTGGCGCAAGCTCGACCAAACACTACAATATCAAGAAGGAAGTTCACACCAGGTCGATTAGTACCATGAACTGATGCACATGATGCCTCTCCAGTAGCGAATAATCCATGTATAACAACATCAGGGTTATCACCTATGATATTCACAAACCATCAGGACAGGGAATCGAACATATTTCACTTTGATGGCCTCCATGGCATTCGTCGTTGTAAGCACTTGTGTTGCAACTCACACAGAAGAATAATGATAATAAATGGCATAGGGAAGGATTTTATAATGGAAGAGTTATAGTCCATATTCATCCTTGCATTTTGGCAGAGATATATTGGTTTGTGTTCTTAATCTATGGGAATGTATGTGTTGTATGTACATTGAACATTGAATGTACATTGAAGCTGACTCGTGACAAAAGATTTCGTGTGAAGAGAATATATGCCTCCTATATGTTGTATTATATGATTGAATAGCATGAATATATAGTAGTTCATGCGCTAGTTATAAGGTTTGTGTGTCTCCACTCTTTACATGTTCATTGAAGGTGCTCTTCACATATAGCATTGAAGGCTATACGTTGAAATCATGTCTTTTGGATTGGTATAGTATTGTTATTGAATTGTGTTGATGGTTGAGTGCTACGTTGAGCCTTTGAAGCCGATGTTGGTTATACATGCACCTTGGAATGATGGGTCTCTATTGTTTAACATGTTTATGGAGATATATTAGAATTTTGTTGCAAGCATTGTGATTATTTAGGGTACATTTTCACCTCAACTCATACTAAAACAAGCTTCTAGTGGTGCATTTCTAGGCCTTTATTTCCTGTTGAGAAAAATGGCTACAATTACTGAAGTATTAGAGTTCATGAAAACTCTTATACAATCTACTATTGATGACACATTCCAAATCAGCAAAGGCTCTCTCTCAGAAATTCAGACATGTCTACAATATGCACAAGAACATATTGAATTTTTGTAGCTTGGATCTCAACTACAGCAAGAAGAATTACAGCAGTTGAGTCATCATTATGAACCTATTTCTATTTAGAACATTGAAACAGACTCCCATAAGCATCAAGTTCATTCAGATCCAGTGCCCAATAAAGCAGCAGTTGTACATGCAGAAGCAGAAACTTAGTTTGCACTTCCCAAGTCGGTCATCAGACCTTGGGAACAGCTTGTCCATAACAAGCACAGAACTGGTCTTGGATATGAGAAGGACTTGTCCTTTCATATTCCAGACTACTCAAAGCCCATTCAGTTTCAAAGTGTTGGATTCCTTCATAACAATTCACCTTCAGTTGTTTCAGATTCTGGTTCTCTTCCACAACAGCCACAACAGATTATGAAATGCCAACACTGTGACCAAGTTGGCCATCTGAAAGATCACTGTTTTGATCTTCATCCATGTAAGCACTGTCATAAAACCATTCATTCTTCAAACAGATGCTTCAAAAACAAACCTCCTGCAAGAACAAAGATTCATCTTGGATGGATCACTTCTTAGCAATGGGCATCAACAGCCAAGAAGTTATTTCAATCACATGTCAGAACTTGTTCAAGAGTATTGAAGAGTCTTGCAGTTGAGTTTTCTCCATCATCTCACCTTGTATCTGACAGGGGGGTAAATGATGGTCATCTACAAGCTTCAAAGCCACATCAAGTGAGCCTGAGCCAAAACCTGCCATACCAGATTCAGAGTTGTAGCCAGAGACAAAGATGCCCCTGAGCATGCCTTCAATTGGTAATCTGAGACACTTCCTCTAGTAGAAGACTTCAGCTTCTTGCCAGTTTCGGAAGAATTCCAGGAATAGAATTGGGGACACTTCCTCTAGCAGAAGACTTCAGCTTCTTGCCAGTTTCGGAAGAGTTCTAGGAATTGCATTAAGCATTCCAGAGTTGTTGGTCATCCTTAAACCATCACAATTTGAGACTTCCCTTTTCAGGTTGAAGTTCTCCCTTTTATACGGGGTGAGACCTCCCTTTCATGGTTGAAGGTTTCCCTCTTCAAAACAATAGGAGCACTTCCTCTAGCAGAAGACTTCAGCTTCTTGCCAGTTTTGGAAGAGTTCTAGGAATTGCACTAAGCATTCCAGTGTTGGTGGTCATCCTTAAACCACCGCCCTTTATACCAACATTTCAGGGAGGACATTCAGGCTAGTGCTGCCATGCATTTTTTGCACATTTTGTATTACAGCTCTCTTCTTGGACTCATACATAACCCTTCGGATTAAGGGGGGAATGTTGGACACTTAATCCTCTATCGGTTAGTGTGGAAGCGGAATAGACTAAGGAAGTCTAAGAGACCTTGGGATGTGGAACCCAACGGTCACACCATGTACTATAAATGTATATCATTTGTTAATAAAAAATATACTCTCATGTTTTAGCTTTCATACTCTTTCTACCATGTGTGTGTTTAAAATAAAGTATAGACAACTTGTAGGAAGTCTCAACTACTTAACTACTACCATAACAAAAATTTCATTTTTTATTGGAATCCTCTCTAGGTTTATGCAAAATCGTTGTGAGGGTCATTGGTCTGCTACAAAAATAGTTCTAAAGTATTTGAAGGGAACTCAGGACTTTGGAATCAAGTATACACGTGTATGACTTCATCTTGATTGTGTACTTTGATTCATATTTTGATGGAAATAAAGAAACTAGAGCATCTATTTTAGGTTATGTTATGAGTCTTGGATCAAGAGTTATCTCCTAAAGGTCACACAAACAATCAGTTCCAATAGATTCCACATGTTAGTGTCTGTCAATCTTGCCAGTCACCAGTGATCAAGTGTACTCTTTCAAAGTTGTTGATAGGGTTAATAGGTCAAATTGTTATATTTTCAAATAAAATGTGATCATTGGCCAGTTCTAGGTCATTATTACTCTCTCCATCCTCAAGGTCAATTAATCCCATACTAGTCTTGTCATCACTCCTTGTCAATAAAGAGTGTCTTGGTCATATCATCAATGAATCAAATAGGGATCATGTCATCGCTTTATGTCTCATCATGGGAGTAGTAATAGGGAAAACTATTCAAGGATATTTCAGATTGTTTCAACATCCTCTTTCATACTCCATATATCCCCTCAAAAATTTCCTCATAAAGGGGTTTTAAACTTTTAGGTCTGACTTTTTGTAAAACAGGGAAAAAATAGTGTTAAGAGCTCGTCCTGGATGTGATTGCGATAAGGATAAACATCAGAGGAAGAATCGATCCCCCTGGCTTGCTTTTAACATAAAAAGCAACAGCGAAAGAACATAGAATAACATCGCATTCTCGTCAACTACAATCATCAAAACAAAATGCAGCAGAAAGAGGAGAAATGTAGTTCATCAATCAATAGGATTACCAAAAATGTCTATTTGAGGCCGCAGTTACACCAGAATGCCCAGAATAACACTAGAGATCGGCCAAATTATATTTATAGTAGTTTTGATCTATTTTCATGAATTTTTGTAACAAAACTTGAATGTTGTTTCAAGACATTTTTCTATAATAATTGTATAAATACTTCAGATTTCGAAGTATTGTGGGGTTGGACATCAGTGAGTGAAAGGTTTGTAGCTTGTATTCATCATCTTTTTACAGGAAATCAAAGGACAGTTGCAACTATTATTCAGGAATTCTTGTGTTGTGAGTTTGTGATAATTTTTTCTTCTATTATAGTTTTATATGAATGATATACAAGTCTCTTTTCCATATCTTCCTTCTTCAGTGGTTTTCCTAAGAGGTTTTAAACAGAGTTCTTAAATTTAAGCTATGTTTTGTTAGGGATTTCATGCTTATGTTATCTATCTTATGATAAATGAATTCATGCTTTTCATGCTCATTTTGAACCTTTTCTTTTCCACCCTACACTACATCGACAAAACCCCAAAGTACCACAAAGGCATACCTACCCTGCTCCTTTATATCTATTGAAATTGGACCCTTGAGACCTGACCTAGTTCCTTGATTTTGACTCCTAATCCAGCAAAACCGGAGAGTTGAACATACCTAACCTAATATATATTTCCCACTCCAATCATATTTGGTTGTGAGATTTATAAAGGGAGCCCTCTATGGTTTAGCAGGGCTAGCTGTTGAACCCTAAGTGGTTTGAGGTTACCTTTATCAATCTCCTTTCTCAGCCTTGGGATATTGTGGAGGATAACACCACAAATGAGGAAAAATATGTGGCAACATCTGAAGCAACAAAGGAAATTGTGTGGCTCAGGAAAATTTTGGAAGATTTGCTAGAGAAACAAGTGCATTCAACTCCTATTTTGGTTGACAAAACTTCTAAACCCAAAGTTCCATGATCAAACCAAGCACATCGATACAAAGTATCATCTTATTTGACAACATGTTGGGGCCAATACTATCCGCCTATGGAATTGTTCCAAAAATGAGCAGATTGCAGTTATCTTCACTAAAGCACTTGGAAGATAAAATTTTGAAAGATTCAAAATGATGCTTGGACTCACCAACATCCCCTGAGATTAAGGGGGGGAATGTTGACACCTAATATTTGGGATTTAGAATTCATGTAAATATTGTAAACAAGAAAATAAGGAAGGTGAAGAGACATTGGAATTTGAATTCCAAGAATCTCCCTCACAATGTCTATACCAATAATCTCTTAATGCAAATCTCATCAATTCGTGGAGTTACTCACTTGGCCTGAAGAGGCTAATGAATTCCATGCCCCACTTCTAAAATGGCTCAAAAGATACTTAAGGTTAGAGGGGAATTTCATCCTTTTGGGTAGGTTTTCACATCCTTTGGCACTCATCACATTATGAAGTATATATCTGGGCATCCTTGTGAAGGGTTGGCCAAAAGTATCCTATTTGAAATATTTTGTAAGTTGTCCTATTTACAGCAAAATGGCCCCCACAAGACCCAACATGGCAAGCTAAGAGGATGTCATAAAGTTCATCCTCCCTCATACATCTTCTCAAAATCTGATCAAGACCGAACTTGAAGAGGTTTCCCCTAATCTAAGTCTAGGAGGAAATTTTTTTGACAATCTTACTTTTCTCCTTTGAAGATAGGTGAGGAGGGAATTGTCCAATAGCTCAGAAATTGGCAATCAGTTGGAAAACTATGGGGAGATAAGTAATGTGGAACAAATATGATCATTTGGGATTTTTTCATCTATCACCTCTTCATCTATAGACTAGGTTATTCTTGATAAAAAAATCTACAACAACATTCTCTTTTCCATATTTGTCAAAAATTCAAGTCAAATTGTTGCAATAGTAATAACCACCTAATTTTGTGAGCGCTCACATCTAGTTTATTCATTAATTACTTGAATGTTGCATAGTTAGTATGCATGAAGACTTGGTAACCATTGATGTAATGTCTAAATTTATTTAAATAGTGTACAACATTAAGGAACTCTTTGTCAATTACTATATAGTTTAATTCAACCTTGGACAGATTTTTGTTAATGAAATAAATTGCATAGGGGAGTTTACCTTCAAATTGTTCTAGAGTTTCCCCAATTGCCTTATCTGATGCATATATATGAATATGAAAGGGAAGAATCTAATTTAGGCCTCTAAGGATGGGTGTTTTCATTAGTTTTTCTTTTATACCCTCGAATGCTTCTTGACATGAATTTGTCCAACAAAACTCAACATCTTTGGTTAGTAATGAAAATAAAGGAGAAACTAGTTTACTGAAATATTTTATGAATCTTCGATAATATCCTTCAAGGCATAAGAAACTTCTAACATATGTTTCCTTTTGAGGAACAAGAACATTTTGTATGATTGTTATTTTTTCAAGGTCCACATGGATTCTTTTTATGAGAGAAATTTTCCTAAGACAATTCCCTCATTCATCAGGAATAGGCACTTTTCATGGCTTAGGGAGAGGTTTGTCTCCTCACACCTTTGAAAGACCTTTCTTAGGTTTGAGAGAGCCTCTTGGAAATCATCCCCATAGGATGTGAGGTCATCCATGTATATTTCCACAAAATCATGCACAATATCATATAATATGTTAAACATGTCACTTTGGAAGGTGGTAGGGGCATTGCACAAGCGAAATGAGAGGAATCTATGAGAAAAAAATCCCCTAATGACATGTGAAGGTGGTATTAACCTAATCCTCAGGAATGATCTGGATCTAGTTGTACCCCTAAATCCATCCAAAAAGGAAAAGGTTTTTTTTCCCTACAAGCACATCAAGGATTTGGTCAATGAAGGAAAATGGGAAATGATCCTTCCATTTGGCCTTTTTAATTTCTTTGTAATCAACACAAATTCTCCACTTTCAATTTTTCTTGGGGACAATAACCAATGGAGACACCCATTTACTATCCAAGATTGGATAGATGAATCCCACATCTAATAACTTCTGCAATTCTTCTTTTAATATATATTTCAATGTAGGGTTCATTCACCTTTGTTGCTAATGAATATGTTTGTGATTATCCTTGATGTATATAGGGTGAGTGTACACAAAAGGATGTA
This sequence comes from Pinus tabuliformis, assembly GCA_031772625.1. Taxonomy (NCBI): domain Eukaryota; kingdom Viridiplantae; phylum Streptophyta; class Pinopsida; order Pinales; family Pinaceae; genus Pinus; species Pinus tabuliformis. Next base: position 1,019,738,333 of record CM062820.1, on the reverse strand, counting down.
CTCTTTTCGTCCCCCTGTACTCCCGTGTAAATGCATCAATATGATGTTTTAAGACAATGAGTAGTTGGTCCTCTTGATCAATTAAAAGAGAGGGGTTGATTTTCAATGTTTTAGAGGGGTTTATTTATATTATTTTTCTCAAAGAAAAAAATCAAAAAATCATCCCATGAACTATCTTGGGAACTAGGTTTCCCTATGGATGATTTTTCTTTTAGGCCATCAATATTCATGGTAGCAAGGTAATGGTTTTGCAGAAAATTATCGATCAAATCATATTCATCAATATACCTTCTACCAAGGGTGGTTTATAATGTACACATAGGGTAGGATGATTAGAGATAAGAATCATCTTCTTCTTCTTCCTCTACTCATGTAGTAAATTCATTCTTACCAAGAGGTTGAGCTAGTGGGTATAATACAATATGTTTTCTAGATTTCCCATTGGTGATGGTCATGTTTCTGGCCCTACAACTAATGTATGCATCAATAGTAGCTAACCATGGTCTCCCTAAGATGAGTGGATACCAATTAAACTTGGTCTTGGGAAGGAGGAAAAGTAAGTCTTTGGGATGCTCCCAGGAATCAATAGATACCATTACATCGTATATGATACCCTCTGATACTACTGTGGATCTATCAACAAGCTGTAGCACAATAATGGTCTTGTTTAAAGATCCTTGGAGTTTAATTTTGAACATGGTTTCCTTGGTCATGATGTTGATTGAAGCTCCCAAGTCAATGAGAGTGTTTCTGTTACACATTATTTTGTCTCATGCATGACAATTGATGTTGTACCCATATCCTTTTCCATATGAAGCATAATTTCCAACAATCCATGAAGAAGATGGAAGAAAATCCATACACATGAAGACAAGAATCTTGTAAAAATACCTTTAAAAACCCCTAATTTTAAATGGTGTAGTAGGTGGGACTGTAATTATCTCCAACATTGCTAGGTTGTCACGCTGTGTATAACTACTAGATTGTAACACTGTCACACTTTTCCTATTCAAGTGGTGCAGCTTTTTTTAACCAAGGTAAAAATAAAAAGAATATGAGAAGCTTCTATTATAGAAACCTCGTGGATGACATCTCCTATTAGAGGTTTGGATTTGACTTGTCTCCCTACATTGTTGGATCTTAACCTCCATCTCTTATCCTCCTCCTATCCCTTCCCAAGCTTACAAAAAGAACTATCTCCCATTGAGATGGCTAGTTAGTAAATCTCAAGAAAGCTTGGTGAAATTGTGATTAAATACCCACCTTTTTACTACAAGGATTTTGAAGGTAATGTATTGGAATGAAGGAAAAAACTATAAGGGGACCTACAACATCAAGGATTAGGTTGTAACTGCTTCTTTTATGATTACTACAATGATAAATTTATTTCCCACAAATATTATCTGCATTTTATGGTTTTCATTGCATATCTCCTTGATCATATGTATAGGTATTTTTCAATTCATATTTGTGTTTTGGTTCTTTGATCTCTTTTTTTTTTTGTTATCTACAATTTTTTCTTTGTGATGACTATGGACAAAGCTGGAAGCTAAATATTACAAGTAACTAGTGAGGAAAAACATCATTTAACAAGGTAAAAAACGCTCATGTCATTGTTTCTCATATATGATTTAATCATTATAGACTTGGGGAAAGTTTTCTATTACTATTTGTTTTGTTCTATATTTGGGTTCTAGCTCTACAGAGATTTCTCTTGTCCACAAGAGGGATTTTTCCATCAAACATAATTGGTGACCATATTGGGGAATGATCTCAAATTTGTTCTTCAAAATCATTATGCTTGACTACGTCCTTGTTTTCTTGAGTATTTATGCTTTCTAAGTCATTGGCGAGCCAAATCTAACTCTTGAACCCCATATCCATTTATATCTTGGAATTTTTTTTATTTTTTCTTGGTTTTTGCGCTTTCCACACCCTTCTATGGGGAACAGTGTGACACTGTCACACTATGGTAGATTAGACCATGACACAACTTGTCTATCACATACCATTGCACTGCAGCCTGTCATGGAAAATTAATTTTTTTCCTATCGTTTTTGCCTGAATTGATCTTCAATATTTTTTTATATGGTTTTCGAGGTTGTTTACTATTTCTATACAATTTAAACTTTTCATATCTGGTCTTTTTTATGTCCCTTTTCACCTCTTTTTTTGAGTGTGTGTTGGAAGTGATCTTTGAATTCATGTCGAGTGCATGTTTTGTTTGCATCTTTCTACTTCATGATTTTTTTCTCCATCGTTGAATTCTTTCATCTTGTTTGAAAATAAGGAATAAAAAATTGCATAGAAGTTTTTTAGTGCATTTGGAAAGGAGACAAAAAGGGAAAAATCTTGACTTCTAGTTCATAGGTGGAGTATTTTTTAGCTTGCATTTTTAAGCAAGGTAAGTTTCATTTTTTAAAGAATACCCCCCTCATGGTTGGGTGGGGGAGGAATCATGTATCCTAAAATTTATTTGATTTGCATTCAAAGAGTAGTTCATGTTTCTTGCATTGAATGTTACACTTGTTTCTTTGCTTAAAATCTCTTACTCCTTACTGTAGCTAGAATTCATCAAAATAAAATCTTGCATTTCATGTTGTGGAAAATGATATTTTGAGTCATGTCAAAATATCATTTTCTTCTACTCCAAATTCGTATTATGTAAACAACAACCATAAAATTAGTGCTTAATAAAATTGGTTCAACGTTTTTACATTTCTTTGGTAGCACACCTACATTAGATTATGTGTAGGGCCTTGGAATAGGTGGTAAGTTTAAACTCTCCAAGGCTACAAAACAAACATTAGAATCTTGAGTTACAAAGTGAAAATCCATTTAATGCATCACATTTTCTAGGAAGCTCCTCTCACATAGGATCTAAGCATAAGGTCATATTGGTCCCAACAAAGCAATCTACCTTGCTTCATTGGTCTTGGTGGTGTTTATTTTCTCGTATTACAAACGGTGTTGTAAAACATTTGGGGATCACTTGGGAGGACGAACCCCCTTTGAGGAAACTCTCAGGGGAATTTTGGGTTATTTCTCTACCCTTACATGTACACCTTATTGTTAACTGTCCCCCTAGACCAAGTTGTTGTAGGTGGTGACCTTAGTAGATTTTATCTCATGGCTCATACATAAGGTGATGGTGAGGGGGACATCCTCGCTATACATGGGATACACATTGGTCATACTCACTTGGGCCTTCTTGGAGGGTGATCCAGTATATGTGAGGTCGATACTTGCACCAGGATTGGATTGTTAAGAAATTCACCAACATGACTATTCCACCCCACTCTCTCTTTAGCCACTTTTTATATTGATCTCACGATGTTGGATTTCATCACCAACTAGTGTGATCATTGTGGGAAGGTTTGTATGTTTTATTCCTTAGATTTGATAGTGTGTTGTTTGTTTTCTTGTTTAGAATACCTTAGGTTGATTCTGATGGCAATAGTTCCTGAGCCTACCAATTAAGGAACCTATTTTATCGGGGATCCTTGTATTTTTCGTTGTATTGGAAACGTTGGTCCTTATATGGCTACATTGTCCCTTCCTGCATTCACGATATGTTTACCAGTATGGTGCAACTTCATTGGTCCCAAACACCTAATATTCTCCACTCAATTGATTTCTCCACCTCAATAACAACACCATTTTCCTTCTTCTCCCATTATGTCTTCTTCCCTTTCTTCTTTCTTGTCTAGTGAAAGTCTTAATCCTAGTAACCAGGAAGCTAAGAACAAGAAGACAAGGAAGAATAAGAAGCAAAATAAGCAAGGGTTCAACCCACCAACCATTGTTGTGAGTGTTGATAATGTTGAGAAGCCTTCCAACATACATTGCAAGCCCAAATTCCCTTGCAAACTTTGTAAGGGTGACCACCAGCTTAACAATTTCCCTAGTATTCCCAAAGTCTTAGAAGTGTGGTCTAAATATTCTCATCAACTAGTTATTGGTCCATCAACTAGTGTTTTTAAGGTTACAAAGAAAAAAGGTAAAGTTAGGTTTTCTTGTAGGTTATGTGAAGGGATCCATCAAAATCAAATTTTCCCTCGTGTGGATGAAGCCTCAAAATTGTTGGAAATCCTTATTGTTTTTCAGCAACAACTTCCAACTAGTTACCATAAGCTTTCTCCCAACCCACCATTATTTGTTGAAGTGATCGATTCAAGTCCACCATCAATCAATCCCACTCTTCCCTTAAAGAGTGAATCCCATAGCAATAAGGTTGATGAACCATTGGTTGATGAAGTGGTCGACTCGATTCCATTTTTAATTGATCTCAATCTCCCCTTAGAGAGTGAATTCAATATCTCTCATGCTTTTCCTAATATTTCATATTCCACTATACAAAGGGGTATTTCTCCCTTTCCCACAAAACCCCCTCCAAGTACTAAGGTCATTTCCTTTTATTGGAATAGACTGACAAATATTTGTCTCCCTTCTTTAATTCCTTTCCAAATCAATGTGCAAGCTTGTAATAATAACATATGTGGCACTATTGTAAATTAGGGTTCTTCTATTAGAATTATAACCTTGACTGCTTGGAAAGATATAAGTTCCCCTCAACTTGTGTTTGTTACTTAAAATATGTTGGCTTTTAAGAAAAGAGCTAGTTAAACTTTAGGGATCCTTCCTTAGTTTCTTGTTACCTTGAAAGGAAAAACTATTTGTATTGATGTTATGGTAGTCCAAGACCCCTTGGATTTAAATTTTCTCCTTGGGAGAGAATATCTTTATCCTAGGAAATCCCTCGTGTCCACAATATTTCAAGTGATGTCTTTCCCTCACAATGTAAACATTATGACTATGGACCAACTTTTTTCCATTGGTCTTGATCTGACTTGCAACTGTTGGGTGTGGTTTTTTTTACCCATTTTTTGCACATTCTTTCCCCAATTTTGACCTTTCTGTCCCCCAGGCCCATGACTTTATATGACCAAATTCCCTGTTTTCTTACCTTTTTAACCTATTATGTTGTCATGTTATTTTGTTGTATTTTACCGAATAATACGAGGCTTTATTCCTTTTTGTGGCTAACTGGGAGAGTACTGAAGAAGTATTTTGGGAAGTCCTTATTTTCAGGTGTTGGCTCGTGAGAACAAAGCTATGAAGTAGACAACTATTATAGGTTGTTGCTACACATTAGATGTTGTTACATGTTGTTGTTACATATTAGATGTTATCACAGGTTGTTGTTACACATTGGATGTTGTTACAGGATGCTGTTACACCACACACTGATCCGTCGTCACACCAACAGTGTTGTCGCCAGTAATGTCGCGTCATCCTGAACCACCATTCACTCGATGTTGTTATGCTGAAGTTGGGAAATGTGGGTAAAATTCCACATAACAGCTGTAGGCAGTAGGGATTGTTTGTTTTTGAAGCAATAAGACTCAAGCAGTTGCAATCATAACTGATGGACATTTGTATTTAGCAATAGTTTGTAACTACTTTTATTTTTTATCAGCATGAGAATCGTGAGATTCTCATGACTGATCTATTTCTAATTTCGGGTTGTAATAACTATAAAAGACTTGATTTTTCATGTAAAAGGATACAGCATATAGAGAAGCACTATTACTTTGCTTCTGTAATTCTGAATTTATTTTTAATATCAATCATCACTGTGATGTTGTTATTGTTCTTCCACAGATTCGTTAATCACTTTTTTGTTCTTCCTACACCCTGCTGAGGAGGAAGGGACCTCCTCTTTGGTAGGGATTGCAGTGATATAGGTAGTGTACATTGTAGTCTAGTTAATTGTTTTATGGTTTCTCGTTGTTGTTGTACAAATCATGGGTTACATTCGTTGTTGTTTTCATTTATATTATGTTGTTACACTAAGTTAATCAACAAAATGGTAGTAACCAGCTGGAGTAGATATTAGTTCCTGTGTGGCGCACCTTTACTTTGATAGATGCGAGTTGTGATTTAATTCTGTAGAGTGTTTTTATGTCTACACGCATGGTTTGATTCAACAATTTAGATCAGCGACATCTTTTATAGTTTTCTACATTTTCTTATGCTTGGCTGGAGTGTATCGGCATAGACAGTGTGAACTCCATTGAAACAACAAGACCTACCCTGGGTTGACAATGAATGTTGCAGTCTCAGTCAATTAAGATTGATTACAACACCACTACATTTTTGCGTCGTTGTCGAGGATGGCATTTGACGATACAGTCAGCCAAGTTGTTTGTTTGATATAGAATGTTCCTAGTCCACAGTTGTTGGGTGGTAAGACGAGAAGTAAGAACCTTTGCATCACTCTAACATACCTAGATGGGCTCACCATTGTGATTACAAGGACACTTAGGACATTTTGATGTTTTGTTAGTGTGTCTTCAGCTCTTCAATCGCTAGACGGTAAGATGAGAGTTAAGAACCTGTGCATTGCTCTAACATACCTGGGCGAGCTCACCACTGTCGAATACTGAGACACTTAGAGTGTGATTTAATACATATAGGGTCCATGTGTGCACTTGTAGGAATTACAGAGACACTAAAATCACCCCCACTCTAATAAATCACAAGAACAACGGGTCATAAAAAGGAAAGGAAAGGTGAATATTTAGGAAGGAAGACATTTATCCAGCAACTAATATCCAAGGTGGAAAAAGAACATTCCATCTCTTAAAGGAATGCCAGGAAAATAGGGCCATAGAAAGCTATTACTCCCATAGCAAAAGCAGAAACCTCTAATCCCTCCATCTTGGGACCATATCATTCTAAAGCTAGCACTCATACCGCCAAGACCAAGGATTCGATTCATGAGCAAGAAGGGGAAGCTAGTAGCCAGAATTTGAGGACCGAGGGGCAAGGGGAAACTGAGGGGGAACATCGAACACCTAAGATGGAAAATCACCTGTTGGTTTATCAATATCCAGATACAGGTAGTGCAGTGAAATAGCCAACCCCAGGGGTATCTGAGGCACTAACCACATCTACAGGGCCATCACAAACACAGCTCGAAGGACATATGCTACAACAAGGGTTATAAGAATTAGTCATGGGGGGCAATAATGATAAAAATGCTAAAACAAACACCGCTATCACCACCTTTGAGTTTCCAATCAGGAATATCGGAGGTGAAGCTCCTATGAAAAATATTCCTCTACCATCCTTACCATCCTTTCAGGGGATGACTATGGAAGATATAGATACATTTCTATTTGATTTTGATGTCTTATGTAGAAGTTATGATTATACAACAGAAGCTTACAAAGTAAAGCTATTTCCTGCTACCTTAAAAGGGGAAGCCTTGAGGTGGTTCATGGGATTAGGCTCCACTTCTATTTCAACGTGGAATGATATGAAGGAGATGTTTTTGTCAAAGTACCAGGACTATTGCAGGACTAGGGACTTAAGGGAAGAGATATTTAGAATGACACAAAAGGAGGATGAAATCCTGGAAGATTATGTGGAATGGTGCCACTATAATAGAGGTCTAAACACAGCGATTTCGACCACGAAATTTTGAAGACTATATTCGTCAGAGGAATGAGGGAGGACTTCCTTGACACCTTGAATCTATTGGGAAAATGGGATATATCGCAAGAATCATTTTCCAAAATCGTAAAGCTCTGCCTAAGATGCTCTCGAGGATCGTCCAAAGGAAGGAGTACAATTCAGGATGCCTTTGTTCGCATACAAAAATCTACAAGCGGAGGATTAACTAGAGCAGATATCAGGAATTTGTTTGAAAATTTCATGACTGATATCCTCAGTACTCTCTCGGCCCAAATAACAACAGCACAGATCAAGAAGACACAAGCAGAAGCTGACACACCCCTGGCCGTGTTCTATCTGACTTGTCGAAAGAAGTATCCTTTCAGGGAATGCGAAGTGAACAACATCAACCTATGTAATATCTGCAAGCTGGAGCATCCGATAGAGCAATGTCTGGAGCTTCCTAAACTAAAGGCATTACTCAGAGAGTCAAGAGAAGAGGTGTAGTTCTCTTACTTCATCACACCAAGGAGGCCATGGCAACCGCGACCTCCAGGTATGTCTCAAGACTTTTCCTCTTTCAATATGTGGAACAATGCATATAATAACCAGCAATATCCATGGCAGTATTCTGCCCCTCCTTCAGCATAGTTTCCTTCACTTTGGAACCAATGGTCTCCATCTCCTCCTGTTCAATATCCTCAACCCCAACCATACCCTTGGAACCAGAATTGGAGAGGAAATACCTAGAATTTAGCTCTGCCTAGACCACCCATGCAACAGCAACTACAGTTACCTCCTTTCCAAGCTCCTACTCCTCCACCACCTATGTGACCCTAACTACCTGTGCAACCTAACCCAAACCCAAACAATAAAGCAGCTCAAGGCATAAAGGATCCGACAACCTTCCAGACCTACATTATTACCCCCATGGGGCTTAATGAAATACAATTGCGATCAGGCATGGTAATTAACCCTAGTCACTCCCCTATCGTTACAGAGGAGGACTGTGAACCATCCAAAGGAGATGCCGGAGGCTCTGAGGTGGCTACTGCACCTAAAAAAACTGACATAGAGGAAGTTGTTACATCTGTAACAGCCACCCTGCGCAGAACTGTTATGACTATAATGACTAATTTGGGGAAGGCTGATACACCTGTAACAATAGATTCAACCGTTGTAACGTAGAACCCCACGTACCCTCAGAGATTGGCCAAACCTAGGATGACTTCATAGCCTGAATCTGATTTTCTTAGGGAGTTGCAAAATTTGTATGTACAAATTCCTCTACTGCAAGCCCTTAAAGAAGTACCCATCTATGCCAAGACAGTGAGAGATTTGTGCATCAAGAAACCTGGGAGGAAGCCTAAAGACCCTGCCACCATACATGTGATGGGAAAGTTATCCGAATTAATGTCTGCTCAGCCTCTCCTTACTAAGTACAATGATCCAGGAAATCCTATGGTCACTATCTACATTAATGATCAGCCCATAGCCAACACATTGATTGATCTTGGGGCTGCCATTAATGTAATGACGAAGGATCTCTTTATCGCTCTCGGGCTACAGGGACTTATACATACTCCTATTGTGCTTGAATTAGCATACAGGTCCTGTGTTGAACCCAAGGGGATGCTAGAGGATATAGTGATTATGATAGCTTCCTAGAGATATCTGACTATTTTTCTTATCTTACAGCCCAAATTCAATTTGGGGGGGCCTCCTTTGATCCTAGGGAGGCCTTGGCTAGCCATGACAGACGCATTTGTAGGCTGCAGGACGAAATCCATGGTGAGCTCGGATGGCCAGGCAACACAGAACCTTAATCTTTATCCCCAAAACCAAATATGGATGTGTACAACCCTTGGTGGGATGAGTTTGACCCTGAGTCAGATCTTTCCCTGCTACTCCTCACTTTGGGGAAAGCCCAGTATTTCAAAAATGATACAGAGGATGATGTCATTAATGGTTTTATTAGTAATTCACTTTCTGTTGCTTCTGTTAAAAATGTAACTGAGGAAGAAGAGGTGGAAGATATAGGTTTTGAATAAATGAGGACCACTCTAAATATTGCTAGCAGTCCAATTGAGATCGAATCTGGAAAGTTTTTGAATGTTAATCCCAACTTGATTGTTGAACAAAACCAATGGCTTCTACAGCTGTTACAGAAGTATAAAAAGGCTTTTGCATGGGATTATACGGATATGAAAGGGACCCACCCTAACCTATGCACTCACCATATTTATTTGAAGGATGGATACAAACCAGTCAGACAGCCACAACACCACATGAACCCTACACTAAAGGAGGTGGTGAAAGAAGAACTACAAAAACTCCTAAGTGCTAATTTTATTTATCCAATATTTGACAGTCAGTGGGTGTCACCACTTGTCATCGTCCCTAAAAAGAATGGCAAGTGGGGATTTTATATTGATTACAGAGAACTCAATAAGGCCACTGGGAAGGACCATTTTCCCTTACCATTTATATATCAGGTCCTCGATACTCTCTCTGGAAAGAAATTCTTTTCATTTTTGGACAGATTTAGTGGCTACAATTAGATACAGATTGCCTCGGAAGACTAGGAAAAAACAACCTTTACTTGTCCTTGGGGAACCTACGCATACATAGTACTTCCTTTTGGGCTCTGTAATGCACCAGCAACCTTTCAAAGGGAAATAATGGGAATTTTTTTTGACTTATTGAATGATTGACTAGAAATATTCATGGCGGATTTCACACCTTATGGATATGCTTTTGAAACAGCATTAGTCAATTTGGTAAAAGTATTAGAACGGTGTGTACAGACTAATGTTTCCTTGAGCACTGAGAAATGTCACATGATGATGACTGAAGGGATTGTGCTTGGACACCACATTTCTGCTGACGGAATCAAGGTCGAACCTGCAAAAATAGAGGTAATTCTAAAATTTCCAACCCCCAAAATGCAAAAAGAGGTACGTAGTTTCTTGGGGCATGCAGCGTACTACAGAAGATTTATAGAAAAAAATTCAAAAATTGCATCACCATTATTTTCCTTGCTCATGAAGGATGTTGATTTCTTGTGGACCAAGAAGTGTGAGAAGGCCTTCTTAAAACTGAAATGTTGTGTATCAGCAGCTCTGGTCTTGTGAGGACCTAATTGGGAGTTGTCGTTTCACATAGCTACAGATGCATTGGCTATTGATGTAGGTGTTGTTTTGGGCCAACTGGAGGATTATAAACCTTCTGTTATTTACTACATAAGCAAAAATCTAACCCCAGTTGAGCTCAACTACACAGTGACTACGAAGGATTTCTTAGCAGTCATGCATGTCATCAATAAATTCTGACATTACATCACCAGATATCAAGTATTTGTACATATTGACCATTATGCCATTATTTTTTTTAATGAATAAGCCAATTACAAATGGTAGGATTACATGCTGGTTATTGTTGTTACAATAATTTGATATCACTATTGTAGATAAGCCTGGAAAAGACAATGTAGTAGATGACTTTCTTTCTAGGCTAACTATTGATGATAATTGCACTCCCACTGAAGATTCTTTCCCTGATGAATATCTTTTTGCTATTTGTACTTACTCACCTTGGTTTGCAGATATAGCCAATTATCTTGCTGCAGGGAAGCTTCCATAATATTTGTCCTCCAACGAGAAAAGAATAATCATACAACAAAGTGCTACATATACCTAGATAGATGGGAACCTCTATGACACTAGCCCAGATTTTCAGATCAGATGTTGTGTTAGAGAAGATGAGGTCTGTGATATCCTTAAATCCTATCATGAGGAACCTTATGGAGGACACTTCGCAGACAAATAGATAGGATACAAAGTAATTTCAACAGGGTATTACTGGCCGACAATATTTCAGGATGCCATGAAGTTTGTGAAGGGATTTGATAGTTGTCAAAGGATGGGCCAACCACTGCAATCAAATGAGATGTCGTTGCAACCCCAAATCATCCTAGAACCTTTTGAGAAGTGGGCTATAGATTTTGTAGGACTAATTCATACTTTATCTAGACAAAGATCCTACATCTTGGTCTGCACTGACTATGTCACAAAATGGGTTGAGGTGAAGGCACTAACTAGAGCCACAGAGCAAGTTGTCTCAGACTTTTTGTTTGAAGACATATTTGTTCGGTTTGGCATACCTAGGGAGATAGTCATAGATAGAGAACCCCATTTCACATCTCATAAGATCCAGGAGTTGGTCAATAAATATAAAATCCATCACATAATCACAACACCTTATCATCCACAAGAAAATGGCCAAGTAGAAAGCACTAACAAATTCATTGAGGGGATCCTTACTAAGGTTGTGGCTAGTCATCGAAGAAATTGGGCTGACAAAATTCCAGAAGTGTTATGGGCATATGGGACTACATGGAGGAATCCCACTGGATTCTCACCATATGAACTTGTATATGGTAAGAACCCTTTATTCCCCATTGAATTTGAAATCAAGACACTAAGGACAACATTGCAGGTCAATTTGGATTTGGCTACAGCATAAAGGAAAAGATTGAACCAGCTCAATGAATTGGAGGAGAAATGGTTGGCTGCTATCCAGCAAACAGAGATTATCCAACAGCAGAGAGCTATGTGGCATGACAGATTTATAAAGAAGAAGAAGTTCCAGAAATGAGATTGGGCTCTCTTATATGACTCAAGGTTTAAAGACTTCAAGTGTAAGCTTTGCACCAGATGGGTAGGTCCTTATGAGGTAGATGCGGTCTTTGACAATGGAACTATAAATTTAGTGATCATTGACAGTGTGAGGACACTATTACTTGCAAAATGGGCACCGTCTTCGGTTATATCACAAACATACCTCAAGGGATTCATTTGTCAACATTGTCACAAATTCGGATCTATAGATTACGGGAACATGGAAAGACCCCCTGTGCTAAAAAAATTTAAATTTTTCCAATAAGTGTAACAGCTGAAAATCAAACACTTTTGTAGTAGTTGAAAACCACCTAGTGGTGGTTGTTACACACTTTGTAACAGAATTTTTTATTTCAAAGCATATCTTACGAGAAGTGTTGTTACATGATCGTTTCTTCTTTATCTTTTTGTAGAAATTAAAATAATATATATTAGTTGTCTTGGCTATTACACCTATAACAGTGGACAACGTTTTAGGAATAAATGAGATATTTTATTGTAATAAGTAGCAAAACATCACCATGATCCTAATCATCAGAATTAAGTTTGCACATCTCGCTGCCCGAGCCTGGTTCGCGCATCACTCCGCCCATTACTTCACCCCACTTCACCCAAGTATGTCATCAAAAAGGCAATATTGAATTCGTTTTATTTTGTAATTATGGAAACTTAACATGACTATTGACGACCGAGGATGGCTGTCATAATTAAGCTTGGCGTGGGGGAATGAATCATATGGAGACATGACCATCACATGACTTGTGATCATTAGAAAAATCTAGCAATTAAGGCATGATGACCTGGTAGTTATTGTTACTTAATGTTGATCATACCAAAAATGGTAAGTGTACCATCGACAAGACCTCCCCGTGACTCACCATTAAGGCAAAATTCACTGTGCAGTATAAACCATGTGTGCGAAATCCTAATCCGAAATATTCACCTGCACCACCCTGCCACCCTACCATTTACCTCTGTTGGAAGCGTTGAACCCCCATTCGGAGTGCTCAAAGAAGAGAAAATAGCAGTGCAGGCTGAAACAGCTAGATTGTGTGTCGACTACCCCAGAGCACTTAAAGGGAAGGATAAGTAGGTGGAACAACACTGAATTGCATAAGCAATGGGAGGAGCAGCAATACGGCATGAGCCAGGGTCCACAGAAGCCTTGGAAGATTGCCCAGAAGCATGCCATATTTTCAAGGATGCAGGCTGGTTCGAATTCTTCCAGAGGTTGGAAGGATCAGACAGCGGTCTTGCCATGGAATTTGCAAAGAATCTGGAGAGAAACCAGACAAAGGTCAGAGAGTTGAAGCTGGAGGTCACGGAAGAGGTGATTTCTAGAGTAATAGGATTTCCAACAGAAAGGAAGAGATGGTTTAATAGGAAGTTCAATGACCCCTCACTAAAAGGGGATTTCCTCCAAGAAGAAGAGTCGTTTGTAAAGAAAGGCAGGGGAATTGATAGACTGTCACTCCCCCAGCCATGGGCGGATGTTTCCCTCTACATCATCAAGTACATTACTTGCGAAGGAAGGGCAACAATTGTGTTTAATTATCATTTTCCATTGTTGAACCACCTCCGGCATCAGTAGCTAATCAACCTTCCTTATTTCTTGCTGGGCAACATTAGGCACATGGCCACGGCTGTGAAAACAATTGCACATCTAAAAATGTGTGTTACCAACCATGGCCTTATCAAACTCATTGTGTTAGACACTTTGAGCCGACAGGGCAAGAATTGGGAAGAATTCATGCAGAAAAGGCCCAGGACCACGCATAGAAGGAAAACCGAGACATCTGAGGAAGCTCCAGAGGTGACAAAGGAGCAACCCCAACTCTCGACAGTAAGGGTTAGCAAGAGGTGGGTTGATAAACCAATTGGCAATAGGAGGCCAAAGCAGAGGATAAGGGTTAGCGGGCATCCAGAGTCCACATCCATGTGAAGGAAGAACAAAGAAGTAGCAGAGCATAAGGACGAGGAGCAAGCTCAGCCAAAAGAGCCTTCTTCACTTGGTAAGAGCGAAATCCAATCCTTGCTGTCAAAAATTGAAATTATAGAGAAAGAAATTAGAGAATTGAGGGAATATCTAGTAGAAGGAAAGGCAGAGCCAAGAGCTCCAGGGCTAGATACTTTGGCAGAGGCTGTGGACAAGGCCAGACAGGGAGAAATCCCAGGTACTCTGTGTGTAGCATGTGCTGAGAAGTTGGTGGCAGTAGGATTCAAAGTCTGTGCAGCAGAGACCACCTCGAGGGAGACTCAAACTGAAATCTGGGAAGATGTTACACAATAACCGGTCGAGGACGTTGCTGTTACACAAGAACTAGCAACCGAGACATCACAATCCACAGGAAGTGATCGGGTAATGGATATAAAGGATCCCTTCGCTGACACTTATGTTTCATCTGAACCAATAGTGGAGAAGGAATTCATCCAAGAGAACGAAGAGATAGATAATATCCATGAGCCTACAGTCAACACTACTGCTACATAAGAACTAGCAGTGAAGACTGAAGCCGATCCGGAGAAAAACGATGTACAGAAGTATGTGGATAACATTGCTGCTACACAAGAACCAGCAGTCAAAATGGAAGCTGACCAGGAAGATAAAGAAACTGTGACAAAATCCACTAATGAAGCTATTTTTACCCAAGAACCATCAGCCAAGGTGGAACAGTTTCACCCTCAAGAGGCTGCTACACCCTCCATTGATAGTGCATGCGGAAGAACGTCAGGTCCTGATGAAGGATGGTGTTCTAAAAGATTGTTGTTGTTTCTAGAGCTGCAAAAGTGGAAGTAGCTAGTGCTCTCTCTACAAGAGGGAGTGATTTCACTTGAAATGCATAAAATAATGATGGATTCCCTAAGAGAAAAATGGCTAAAAGAAGAATGGGAAGGAGAATAGGAGGAACGAAGGCACAAGGAAGTTATAAAGAAGAACAATGAACAACTATATCGACTGCATCGACGGGTCTCAGACCTAACATTTGATAAGACCAAACTTCGTGACCTTGCTCTAAACCTGCTAGCATGCAGGCGGCCATCCCCGTCATACCCTGTGTTCCTGTGGGAATGTTACTACTTATTTCAATTAAAGGCAATTTATGAGAATAGGTCCTATTTGGGTTCTTCAACCCGTACCTTTTTGGAAATTTTTTGCTCCTATGACTTTGATGACCAGAGCTTGTTGTGCGAGTTGTTCTTGCACAATATCATGTGTGAATATGTGAGCACGAAGATGGTGGCGAGAGTCCTCTCCTACATGGGGGACTTGCAGTTGTGGGCCTTCCTTTCATTCATGAGGAATCAGATTGAGTGGCACCTAGCCAAGAAAACAGCAGAAACCAACGAGGAAAGAATAGCATTGTGGGTCAGGGCTGAACCAAGAATGGCTTATGAACTCCGACGAGAGTTTAGACTATTCCTAAGCACTCTGGAAATCAAAGAACAATTGGTCATCTACAGAAAAAGAATCGTGAGGATTTTCCTCAACTTGTTTACAAATATGAGGATCCAAGTGCTAGCCAGATGTCTCAAGCACACCAAGGCCTGTAGCGCAGAGTTACAGTAAGGGGACCCCTTTGAGTACAAGAACTTCATGGTTGTTGTTACACGGGTGCTAGAATATGCTCAGATTGTACAAACACTAGGGGCATTTTGGATTGGCCTCAAGTTGAAATTTCCTTTGATATGGTTGTCATTGGATGATGATCATCCCGATTACCATTTATGTGACTACGAAGAGGAACCTTGGCCACGTCAGTTAGTGGCCATTCAAGGATTTATATTTTTGGGCAATGATACTGTTGGATAGGTAAATCCCCTCTCCGGACAGAGGCGATCCCACTAGCCTAAAACAGAACTAGCCACAATCAAACCACGCTGCCACGCAAGTTCCTAGTTATGCATTAAAGGTGAATTAAGAAGACCAACCTGGAATCCAACGCTATGGTTGAAGCAGAGTTGATATTCCCGCCCCCTCGCTCCAGCAGATCATAAACGGACACCTGCACATGCAAAGGAAGAGACAGATACCAACATAAAATCTACCAAGGCACAACTATATTTCAGTCAGAAAGGAAATAAATCAACACATCACCATAATAGACAATGAGATTGGAACTATAATAGCAGTCGCTCATTAATTAATAATAAACAGGAAAAGTTACAACCAAGGTTCTGACGTTGAACCTCTCCTGGCTGGGCGAGCAACTATATGTGTCTTGCAATGTATCTCCTCTCCGGCAGCATAACCTCTCTATGCTTCATTATCACTCATGATAACCACAACTAGCATTCCTCCAAGAACTCAAGAACTCAACATCTAGCACTCCATGACTAGCTTGTCAAATGCATAGAGACAAGCTTATATAGATGAAGAAGGGAGGACGATACAATGAACCGGGACACCTATTGTGGATTAACATTATCCCCAAAATCCATTAAGGATGGAGATAGGATAGAACTCGACATAAGACTGATTTTTTATCCTCAAAAAGCTCCATGTAATGAAGGAAACAACAGTCAGGCGTGCGTTAAGGCAAAAAGCATGACCAAACTTGGTTGGTGCGACTGTTGCTCTAAGACAGAGCGCCAATGGTCGCGCCCTCTTTTGAGGATCTCCATGATTTGCGCGGGTAAGATACTGTGGACCTGCGCCAATGGAAAAAGAGCACTTTTCAGGGATAATCTGTAGAAGGTGTCTTCAGGGAACATGAAGTACATACTCAGGGGAACATAATGCAAGTGTTTTTAGACTTTGTCACTTCTTATAACTCTTGGGATGAGTCCTCCAAAGTACGACAAGAGGAGTAACAGGGATGGTGACAAATTACTGTGTAACAGATACTGTTGGTGCCTATAATTTCATAGATTTGCATCGGGGGTATAGTAGAAGGAACTGAAATTCTACATGGGGACATGCAGTTGCTTCAGTCGGGGGGAGATGTTGGGTGTGGTTTTTTACCTATTTTCTGTGCATTCTTTCCCCAATTTTGACCTTTCTGTCCCCCAAGCCCATGACTTTATATGACCAAATTCCCTGTTTTCTTACCTTTTTATTCTATTATACCGCCATGTTTCTTTGTTGTATTTTACCGAATAATATGAGGCTTTATTCCTTTTTGTGGTTAATTGGGAGAATATTGAGGAAGTATTTTGGGAAGTCCTTTTCAGGTGTTGGCTCAAGAGAACAAAGCTATGAAGCAAACCATTGTTACAGGTTGCTACTACACATTAGATGTTGTTACAGGTTGTTGTTACACACTAGATGTTGTCACAAGTTGTTGTTACACATTGGATGTTGTTACAAATGATGTTACACCACACGTTGATTTGTCGTTACACCAACAGTGTTGTAGCCAATAATGATGCATCATCTCGAACCACCATTCACTTAATGTTGTTGCACCGAAGCTAGGAAATGTGGGTACTATTCCACATAACAACTGTCGACAGTAGGGATTGTTTATTTTTGAAGCAACAAGAATCAAGCAATTGCAATCATAACTGATGGACATTTGTATTTAGAAATAGGTTGTAACTACTTTTATTTTTTATCAACATGATAATCATGAGATTCTCATGACTGATCTGTTTCTAATTTCGTGTTGTAATAACTATAAAAGACTTGATTTTTCATGTAAAAGGATACGCCATATAGAGAAGCACTGTTACTCTACTTCTGTAATTATGAATTTATTTTTAATATCAATTAACATGGTGATGTTGTTATTGTTCTTCCACTGATTCGTTAATCACTTTTTTGTTCTTCCTGCGCCCTGCTGAGGAGGAAGGGCCCTCCTCTTTAGCAGGGATTGCAGTGATATAGGTAGTGTACATTCTAGTTTAGTTAATTGATTTATGGTTTCTCATTGTTGCTGTATAAATCATGGATTACATTCTTTGTTGTTTCCATTTATATTATGTTGTTACACTGAGTTAATCAACAGAATGGTAGTAACCAGCTGGAGTAGATATTAGTTCCTTTGTGGCGTGCCTTTACTTTAATAGCTGTGAGTTGTGATTTAATTCTATAGAGTGTTTTTATGTCTACACGCATGGTTTGATTCAGCAATTTAGATCAGTGAAATCTTTTATAGTTTTTTGCATTTTCTTATGCTTGGCTGGAGTGTATCGACACAGACAATGCAAACTCCATTGAAACAGCAAGACCTACCCTGGGTTGACAATGAATGTTGCAGTCTCAATCAATTAAGATTGATTAAAACACCACTACACCAACCATCTGACCTTCCTAAGCATTCCGTATATGAAAGTGGTATCCCCCTCCATAGGTTAATTATGTGGCAACCCATCCCATGCCTTAACCTATCGATAAAAAAAAATCCTCTCACTATATGCTCGACTTTTTTTTACCTACATTCAGTAGTTGACATGGTGAACCCTTTATTGGGGACATTGGAACCTAATCTTCATACCCCTATTTAGTACCTTGGCATGTATTACTTCAAGAGAATTTTTATTATGTACGATGAATACCTCTCGAAAGCCATGATTGAGGTGTGTTCCTTGGCATGTATTCCTTTCAGAGCTTTGTCCTCTTAGAAGCCATGATCAAGGTAACCATAAGAATAGTTCCTTTTCTCTATTTCAAGCTCGTTAAAAAATGAAACTGATAATTATGAGCATAATTCATTTTCTTTGTGTCAAGCTCGTTAAAAAATGATACATATCATTATGAGGATAGTTCCTTTTCTATGTCAAGCTCATTAAAAAATGAAACAGATCCTATGAGCATAGTTCCTTTCTTTTGTCAAGATTCTTAAAATGAAACAAATCTCCTTCCATAAAATCTTGGGGGCGTGTTCCTCTGCAGGTCATATTAGGGGCAGGGAACCTATCTCAGGTATAGTTTTTCTCTGTTCAAGTTTGTCTAAAAATAAAACCTATGTCAAGCACAGTTTTATTTTTATTTCAAGATGTAAAATGAAACCCATCCTGATCTTAGTCTTTGTTCCTTCTTGTGCTCATAAATACATGAGAATAAGTTACTGTGTATACTTTTATCACATTTCCGGCTAATAAAAACTATACGAAAAAGTAGCTCTATGGATTTTCCTTTAAGATCTTTTCAGAATCCCTAAACATGAAATTTTTGTCGACAAAAATTGTTTCCTTTCATGCTATTTAAAAATATTAGAAAGGGCATGTGTTCATTGCAAGTTTACACCTTTTTCAAACCAGGTAGATAATTACAAAAAAAGTATACTCTAGTCAATCATGGCTATAAGAGTTCTCCTTTGTATTGTTTTATCATTTTGCGGCCCTCGGAGACTAAATTTATGACAAAGAACTCCCTTGGAATTTTATTTTTAAAATTTTTAAACTCTCGAAATATGAAAAATCACCAAGCTTTACTTTCTCTTGGCTCATCAAAATTTTACGTTGAATGAACTAAATGAGTTATCTTTTATCCCTTTTTTCAGACTCATTAAACCTAAATGAAAATTCCCATGGAGTTTCCTTTTATTTCTTTTATAACTCTCTAAACATGAAAATACGTCGAATTATGCCTTCATTGGACTTGTAAAACTTAAACAACAAATTACCCATCTCTAAAGTGGGACCGAACCACTCCTTCCTAGGCTTCGTTAAAAATACTCTGAAGGACTCATCCAAAAGATGAGCTTATACTTAAAGCATATGTTATCCTCCTCATGCATCTCTACTCTATATGGAAACAACTCACTCTTGAACATGACACCCTTTCACTCCTTGTGTCAAGGTTGGGAAGTCCACTTCTCTCTTATTAATCAAACCCCTTTGAAAAACCTTACACTTTTGTCTGTGATCCACTCTTTGAGTCAGTGCTTCCAAGACAATAATCATGTCGTCAATATTTTCATGAGATACTCACACTAATATTAATTATTGAGCCTTCTATAATGTTGGCCATATCTGAGTTAGCCAATTTTTATAGTCCCTACAGGCTTCTATCATGTTGGTCATCCTTGAGTTAATCCTAGATTTCTCTGTGCTATATTCCACTTCACATATTTGTACATGTTTTGTGTCATTGATAGGGGATACATCAAGTCCCTCCCGTGATGAATCACTTCCTCTCAACTTCAACACATTATACAGGAAGTTAATTTAGAAACCATTCATTACCTTGGAGCTTGCATGCCTTAATAACAGGTTTCCTTGCCTTCAACAATAGGTTTACATCATTGACCTTTGATCGATTGATTCTATGAGTGTTCAAATTTAGATCATTTATGTTGGGTTGTGTTATATTCTTTCCACGACTAGCCCATGTAGTTAACCAGGACGTTAGAAGGGGGGTGGAGCCCCCCTTCGTTGTGTCGATTGCGTAGCGGGGGGAGTTACAAGGGGTTTGAGGGGTGTAGGTAACCCCACTCTATGGGGTCAGGGGCAGCGCCCCAGAAAATTTTGGATTTGGAACCTATGTTAGGGTGGGCAGACCTACCTATGATTTTGTGCATGATTTTCGCACATGGTTTTGGACGCGATGGTTTTCAGTCTATGGTATTGGATGCTTCGGCGTGTATAAATATGTATTGTAACATTGAAAGGAACATAATGAAAAATCAAGCTGGTAGTCCCGATTTGGGGATCCAGGGGAAAATCTTTATGTATATGTGTTTTATGCTCTCGCATTGTTTATTTTTTGTGTTTTAGAATTCGTATGCAGGTAATTTCTGTACAAGGTTAAAACCTAAATTTGGCATCGGAGCTATTTTGGCTTCAAGGGGATGCCTTTGTTGCTGAGGGGTTTTGGTCAGGCCTGTGGTAGACCCTGTTTAGTGGGAGATCTGCGAGATCGATTCTAGTGGTGAAAGAAGATGGCGAGCAATGGAAAGACAGAGATCAAGAAATTTAATGGTCAGAGTTTTGAGTTGTGGAAACTCAAGATGGAGGATCTGTTGGTGGATAAAGATCAGTGGATCATGGTAGATCTGGGTACTAAACCAACGGGAGTTTCCGATGAAGAATGGAATAAGTTAGATTGGAAGGAAAATATCACAATACAATTGTGTGTCTCAGATTCAGTATTGTTGAATGTATCAGGGGAAACTACGGTGAAGGCGTTGTGGGACAAGTTAGGGACTTTGTACCAATCTAAGTCTCTCGTGAATAAATTGTTCTTGCGGAAAAAGTTGTATAGCCTGAGCATGAAAGATGGAGACTCGGTGAAAGAGCATCTGAACGCATTTAATACTGTGCTAAGTCAGTTATCATCTATTGATATTAAAATTTCAAATGAAGATAAGTGCATCAGTTGTTGTGTTCTCTACTAGATTCGTGGGATAGTCTGGTTATTGCAATAGGTAGCAATGCAACTGCCTTGCAGTTTGATGAAATAGTCTGATCCTTGCTGACGAAGGAGATGAGACGGAAAAATATGGAGAGCCAGAATGGTGAGGCCTTGTCTGTACGAGGACGGTCCCAAAACAGAAACAAAAATAAGTCATCAAGTGGGAGATCTAAATCTAGAGGGAGATCTAAATCTCCAGGAAAACCTGTAAATGTGGTGTGCTGGAAATGTGGAAAGGAAGGGCACTACAAAAGGGATTGTAAATCTAAAGCTCCTGATAAAGGAAAGGGATCTGATGATGCTCCTTCTGCAAAGGCGAAAACTACCTCAGATGAAGGTGGGGATGTGTACTTGGCTTCTTCAAGTACACATGTAGATTATGAGGCATGGTTGATTGAATCAGATGCATCCTTCCACTTCACTCCCCATAGAGAGTGGTTCTACGAGTATGAGAAATATGATGGTGGTGATGTCTTCTTGGGGGATCACAGGAAGGCTAGAATCGTTGGTCATAGAAAATGTAAAGTTGAAGTTGCAAAGTGGAAGGGTTAGAACAATTCTAGGTGTTCTGCATATTCCTGCATTAGCCAGAAATCTAATTTCTGTAAGCAAGTTGGATGATGCAGGTGTAAAAACAGTGTTCGAGAAGGATACCTACAAGATGGTTCGGGAGGCACTTGTATTGATGCGGGGAGTTCAAATTGGAACTCTATACAGGCTTCAAGGTAGCACCGTTGTTGATGGGTGCAATAGTTCCGTGGTTCCTGAAAGTGGAGCAGAAAATCTTGTGGTCTCTAGAGAGAAGACCATGTTGTGGCATCAAAGGCTTGGACATATTAGAGAGAAGGGCCTTTGAAAACTTCATGGTAAAGGTATGGTAGAAAGTATGAGTAATAACTCTTTGGATTTTGATTTCTATGAAAATTGTGTATATGGGAAGCAGAATCAGGTGAGTTTCCCCTCTGGTGGTAAGAGGATGAAACAGATATTAGAGATTGTGCACAGTGATGTGTTTGGACCTGTGAAGGTTCCATCACTATGTAAGTTTTTGTACTATGTATCATTTATGGATGACTTCTCAAGGAATACATGGATATATTTCTGTAAGAAGAAATCTGAAGTCTTTGATAGGTTTAAAGAATTTAAGGCTCTGGTGGAAAACCAGACAAAGAAGAAGATAAAGGTGTTGATGATAGATAACGGTGAAGAGTTTTGCAGTAAGGAATTTGAAGAATTCTATAAGAAGTGTGGTATAGCACGGCAGAAGACTACTCCATATACACCTCAGCAAAATGGAGTTTCAGAAAGAATGAACAAGACGTTGATGGAAAGGGCAAGAAGCATGCTCAGTGGTGTTGGGTTAGGACAGGAATTCTGGGAAGAGGCGGTGGAGATAGCATGTTACCTGGTCAACAAATCACCTTCATCAGCGTTGGAGGATAAGACTCCACAAGAGGTATGGACTAGTAAGAAACCCTCCCTTTCACATCTGAGGGTATTTGGATGTGATGCATATGTACATGTTCCAAAGGAGAAACGAACCAAGTTAGATAGTAAATCTGAAAAGTGCATCTTTATTGGGTATAAAGGTGCTTTAAAGGGTTATAAGCTTTGGAACCCAGTAACAAGGAAGGTTGTGTACAGCCAAGATGTGGTGTTCAGAGAGGTGAAAGATGTTATTAAACATGAATTCCAACCAAAGGAAGCTGAAAAGATAGAGTTTGAGCTAAAGGAGGAAGAATCAGACTCTACAATAGAGGAGGAATCAGAAGATGAAGAGCCACAAACTCCGGGTGTGAGAAGATCAGTTCGAGAAAGAAGGAAACCAAAAAGGTATAGTCCATCTACTTTCTGTTCAAATTTTTCTTTATCTATTACTAATGATGATCCCAGAACTGTGAAGGAAGCAATAGATTCAGAGGATGGAAAACTCTGGAAAGAGGCCATGGTTGATGAAATGGCATCTTTTCACAAAAATGAGGCTTCGGATCTGGTGGAGTTGCCGGCTGGAAGGAAACCCATTGGCAGCAAATGGGTGTTCAAGAAAAAGACAAATGCAGAAGGAAAGGTGGAGAAATACAAAGCTTGGTTGGTAGCAAAAGGTTATTCCCAGGTGCCGGGAATTGATTTTGGCAATATTTTTTCTCCTGTTGCCAAGGTAACTTCCATTAGATTTCTTTTATCTGTTGTTGCTGCTTTTGATTTTGAGGTAGAACAGATGGATGTGAAGACAACATTTCTTCACGGGGATCTGGAAGAGGAGATCTACATGAAGCAACCTGAAGGCTTTGCGGTGAAGGGTAAGAAATAACTGGTATGCAAGCTAAAGAAGTCTTTGTATGGGTTAAAACAGTCACCAAGGATGTGGTATCATAAATTTTATACATTTATACGAGGACTTGGCTTCACCAGAAGAAAAGCATATCACTGTGTGTATTTTAAATTAATTGGTGACCATGTTATTTATCTGGTCTTGTATGTGGATGATATTTTGCTGGTTGGAAATCACAAAGAAATTATCCAGGAATTGAAGACCCATTTATCCTCCAAATTCGACATGAAATATCCTGGTGCTGCAAACTATATTTTGGGCATGGAAATTAAAAGAGATCGGACAAAGAGGAAGCTCTAGTTAAACCAGAGGAAGTATGTTGAGACAATATTGCAGAGGTTTAATATGCAGGATAGTAAACCGGTGAAGGTTCCTATTCCTGTAGGTGTAAAGTTATTTGTTGAACAGTGTCCCAAGACATAAGAATAGGAAGAGGACATGTCCCATGTTCCATATGCAAGTGCAGTCGGTAGCCTGACGTATACGATGGTCTGTACTAGACCAGACATTGCACATGTAGTGGGAGTATTGAGCAGGTTTATGTCAAAACCAAGGAAGGAGCATTGGACAGCAGTGAAGCGTGTTTTCAGGCATTTGCATGGCACTAGTGATTATGGTTTGTGCTACCAAGGAAGACCAAAATTGGACAGAGTCTTGGATATTCGTGGCTTCGTTGATGTAGACTGGGCTGGAGATCTGGATCAGAGAAGAACTACAAGTGGGTATGTGTTTAACCTATTTGGAGGTGTAGTCAGTTGGATGAGTAAGAAACAATCTGTAGTGGCACTATCAACTACAGAGGCAGAATACATGGCACCACTCATGCAAGCAAGGAAGCAGTTTGGTTGCAGAGATTGTGTTTAAATATGGGGTTAGTACAGGGAGCTATAAGGATAGACTGTGACAGCCAAAGTACAATTTTCTTGGAAAATAAACCTGCATATCATTCAAAGGCAAAGCACATTGATGTTTAGTATCACTTTGTGAGGGATATGATAGAAGACAAAAAGGTGTTGCTGGTAAAGGTGGACACTTTGAATAATATTGCAGATGCATTGACAAAATATGTGAGCTCTGAGAATTTCTCTTGGTGTAGAGAAGCAATGGGCATTGCAAGGCTGGATAAATGACTAAGCTCTCTTGTGCCCCCCTGTGGCAAGAAAAAAACAAGTGGGAGAATGTTGGGTTGTGTTATATTCTTTCCATGACTAGCCCATGTAGTTAACCGGGTGGTTAGAAGGGGGGAAAAGCCCCCCCTTCGTTGCGCCGATTGCGTAGCGGGGGGAGTCACAGGGGGTTTGAGGGGTGCAGGTAACCCCACTTTATGGGGTTACCTATGTTAAGGGTGCAAGTAACCCCACTCTAGGGGGTTTTGGAACCTATGTTAGGTTGGGCAGACCTACCTATGGTTTTGTGCATGATTTTCGCACATGGTTTTGGATGCGATGGTTTTCGGTCCATGGTTTTGGATGCGATGGTTTTCGGTCCATGGTTTTGGACGCGATGGTTTTTGGTCCATGGTATTGGATGCTTCGGCATGTATAAATATGTACTGTAACATTGAAAGGAACATAATAAAAAATCAAGCTGGTAGTCCCGGTTTTGGGATCCAGGGGAAAATCTTTGTGTATATGTGTTTTATGCTCTCACATTGTTTATTTTTTGTGTTTTAGAATTCGTATGCAGGTAATTTCTGTACGGGGTTAAAACCTATAATTTATTCGTACTCCATATAATGTACTTGAGTAAATTAAGATCCATTGTCATTATTGGTGGTTCCTTTCACATATGTTAATGGTTTTCATGATTGACTAATAATTAGGTGGTTTCTATCATGTTTGAACTCAACACATTGATTCACATGATTAGATTCATACAACGACTTGACAGAGATGAAGACCTTGGACCGTATCTATTATGTCCAAGTTGTGATGGAGTTACTTGACTATTTATTATTGTTGCATAGATCCACAACGTATTTTTAGTGGATATGTTCATATTGAGTCATGTAGGCATGGACCCATGATGTGTGTTGGTGGCCATTACCTTATTCATTTGACATGGATATTTCCATATCCATACTTCACTTGTATTCTAAGTATGGGAATGTTTATCTCAGAGATGATCATATGATATTATTGTACTATAATTCCTTGATTGTGGTTGGCAGGTTCTCGACTGGTTGATCCCTTGTTTCGATGCCTTTGCATGATAAGGTACTTCAATCATCACTCCTTTTTCCAGATTCATACTTTAGGGGACATTCTGTTACACATTATTTTGTTGCATGCATGACAATTAATGTCGTACCCATATCCTTCGCCATCCAAAGCATAATTTCCATCAATCATTGAAGAAGATGGAAGAAAATCCTGACTAGGAAGACAAGAATCTTGTGAAAATACCTTTAAAAATGATAATTTTAAAGGGTGTTGAAGGTGGGATGATAATTATATGTGACGTTGCTAGGTTGTCGCATTGTGTATAAGTACTAGGATGTGACACTATCACACTTTTCCTGTTCAAAAGGTGTGGCATTGTTTTAACAAAGGTAAAAATAAAAATAATATGAGAAGCTCTATTCTAGAAGTGTCATGGATGGAACCTCCTCTAAGAAGTTTGGATTTGGCTCGCCTCCTTACCTTGTTGGAGATCAACCTCTATCCCTTATCCTCCTCCTATCCCTTCCCAAGCCTACAAATAGAACCATCTCCCATTGAGATGGTTAGTTAATAAATATAAAAAAAGCTTGGTGAAAATCTGCTCAAATACCCACCTTTTGACTATAAGGCTTCTGAAAGCAAGGCATTATAATGAAGGAACAAACTAGAAGGGGACCTACAACATCAAGAGTCAGGTTGTAACTACTTCTTTTATGATTATTACAGCATTAAATTTATTTCCTATAAATATTATCTACATTTGATGGTTTTTATTACATATCTCCTTGATCTTATGTATAGGTATTTTTCAAATCATATTTGTATATTGGTGCTTTGAGCTTTTGTTTGTTTGAGCTATCTACAGGTTTCTTCTTCATGAGGACTATAAACAAACCTAGAAGCTAAATATTACAAGCACTTAGAGAGGACAAACATCATTTAACAAGGAACAAAACACTCATCTCATTGTTGCTCATCTATGATTTGATCATTATAGTGATCCAAATTTATGAAGGAATGAAATGAAATACAAATATAAATTGAAACACAGAGATATAGTGAAAATAGAACTTCATTTCATTAATAACAAAGTACTTAAAATTGTTTACATGTAGAATGCAAATAAACTAACGTAGGAAATGGTAGTTTTTCTCAGAGAAGAGATGTGGTGACTACATGCCTTCCAAACTATATTACAATGAGGCTCGAAGGCCTATTTATTATTGAGAAAAAACAGAAAACCCTAAACATCTAAAAACATAATCCTAGGAAATGAAGCACCAAAATTTTGTGGGCCTCATTGGGGTAAATTGGTACATCAACTTCCCGAGGTTGTAACTTTTGTATATGATCTCCATTTGATGCGTAAGATACCTCATTAGAAAGATATATTCAAGGACTACAACTTTTTACTGAAAACCCTAATACTAAGTTATGGGTTTGCCTGTTTCCCAAAAAAACATTGTTTAGGGCCTCAAAACAGCTCCAGAAGTTCAGGACACAAAAAGCTGCCAAAAATAGTAAATTGTGCTATAATTAAGGAAACTGGAAGAAACAATGGTGGGGGTCCAAGTGGAATATGCGAGTGGCCACCAAATTCCACCTAGATCATATAGACTCAGGGAAGATTTTCTATTATTGATTTTTTTTCTAAATTTGTGTTCTAGATCTGGGGAGATTGCTCTTGTCTACAATAGGGATTTATCCATCAAATAGTTTAGAATCATAATACCATTGATATGCACATATACTACTAGGATTTTTGGATTACTTGGGGATCATTACTCTCCCAAACATTATATTGGCTAGTTTCCGTATGATATTAATATTAGGGGCATCTATTTTCTTTCTACCAGGACTTCTGAGGCATTCCTTTATAATGAACTTGTTATAGATATGAACATTCTTGATGGATTGAAGGAGAGGGATTTTGACACACGTATTATTTAGTTTTCCCAGAAGTTATGGTTCTTCTGGGGTGTGTGCATTTTGGGTTATCAACCATTTAGGATAGGGATGTTTTGGTTGGGTTGCTTGAGGTAGAGAATCCTCCCTCTCTTCCTCGGGATTTTTTAGTAGAGAAGGTATATGAACATCTCGAAGGATCTTCCCAGACCCAAGGTTGAGTTCTTGGAATTCTATAGCATAAGTTTCATAGATATTTTCTCCACTGTAGAATATTTGAAAATGTTTATTATTAGTATTTTTATTCAGTTGGGAAATCATTTAGGGTTTCTTTAGAGGAACATTCTAGGGTACTTGTGGTTGCTCAAGAGGAGGAATAAAGGAAATGTTTGGGTCACTTAAGGCCTCCGACGTTGTGATAGATTACCCATTTGAGGAGGTTGATTAGGATGTGGTTGGAAGGGAGGAACAATAATTTGAGGAGGATATGGCCAAGGAGTGGGAATAGGCCAGGATGAAGGGTTAGGAGGGAACCAACATTAATAATGAGCATTATAATTGGCATTGAAAGGAGAGGGGAAGCTCATGCGTTGTTGGAAATTCCTTAGAGATTGTGGCCTCTTTTGGCTAACAAATAACAACTACTCCATGCTCCCTTCTACTCCCTAGTACACAACCTTAAGACCTGGAAAAGATGGAAAATTATAAGTGGAATTATCTTCCTCACATGATCAGGTGCTTAAAAAATAGCTCAAATTTCAAAGTTCTCGGATGGGAGTGGAACCTGGATGACTGAGTAGTGCTCGTCATTCTAAATCCGGAACAACTCATTTCGCACGAAACAGACTCTGTATGACTCTAGAAACGAGTTCTATTCACTTTCCCAAATCCACAAATTTTCAAAAAAAGGACATCCCAGTCAATAGTCCATACTGTTGATGTGGCACTGACTGGTTGGTGAGGTGGATGTTGACTTGGTCAAAGTGCTTCTTAGCTAATGAAATTGTGTCAAGTGGCACATTCTAAATTGTCAAAATTTTGTGGTTATGATTGGTTGGAATGATGGCAAACCACATGTTGACACATGGCGTAGCCGGAGGCCACCATGTGGCAGCCCAGGAGGCCACCAAAAATATTTCCATTGTTCGAGCAGAGGCAGCAAGGGCCAAACTCATGACCTCCCAACTCAAATCTAAAGGTCGTTACAATTTCAACACACAAGTTGTTACTTAACAGTATGGGGCACGATTTATATTTAAAGTTTGTTGTCGTGGGATTTGAAGGTTAGGCTAGCCCTATGGGGCTGGCCGCAAACTTAACCCATGTGAACACTCTCGCCGTTAGCTGCCAGCAATTTTTTTCACCGCCATCGCTTGACCGTCGAGGTCTCCTCCATGTGACACCACGGCCTAACCACTAACGGTTATATGACCACTAAAGGGAAGGGGCCAGTGTCGGGGGCTAGCCCCTAGGTGCATGGCCCTCCATATGACCCTAAAATTTCCGCAATTTTAGGCCTCGGTGGCCAAGTTAACCGTCTGGAAAATCCGTGTGGATTTCAATGAATTTGGTGGCTCGTTAGCGGAAAACTAGGCGAAAATGAGGGTTCGGTGCCGGATTTTGGGAAATTTGTGGAGCGAATAGTGGAGAAACTAGGAGAGGTCATAACTTCTCCAATTTTCGACCAAATTGGGTGCAAAAAGAGGCTAGGTAGCCCTTTTTGGACATTCTGAACTCATTGGAGCGGATTTTAGAAGAATTTGAGCATTGTAAACACATATTTTTTTACACATTTGAGCATAATAGAGAGGCCCAAGCCATTGGAAGTTGGACCAAGGAGACGTAGCCTAGGAGGGGTGAACTCCTTCATCATGTTCCTGTTGTGATGTGTTATTGGTGATATTATGTACATTTACATGTTGTTGTTCAGTTTCTATTTTATGTTAAATTTCTCATAAAATTAACATAAAACTCATTTTCACTTGCAATAAACTCATGAATCCTTAAGCACATGAATAACATTTTGTTTATAATCTGAGGAGGATCTTAGCAACAAAACCAATATTATTAATCAGATTCTTTTGGTATCAAAGCACTAGGTTTTCTTTTTGCAAGAATGATTTAACTGTTTTCAAGTTTATGTCATGCTTACAAGGTTAAAAATCAAAAGAGGAGAAGGGAAGCACGTTGGAAGCCTTGAAAGTTGGGTCAAGGGGAAGGAGGGAAAGGTTGCCACAATCTCCCACACCATTCCATCCACAAGTTGCATTTGAGACTGCGTGAGCATGCCTCATGAATGAGAACCTACAAACATGATAGAAGATGAGAAGGTCTTCAGGAAGGCTTTCTTTGATATGACAGAGATGGTGAAGGTCCTCTATGAAGAGAGGAATACCAGACTACAGGGTGAAAGCTCCAAACCTCCCAAAGGAGAAGGTTCTTCAAGAGGAGGAAATGGAAATGGAGGCAAACATCCACCCTCTCCACCATCTTCTTCATCTTATTCTTCACAGGCATCTTCACCCTCTTCCACAAACACAACCCTTATTCATACTCACCAACATACCTCAAAAGGAACTGGTAAATCACCCTTACTAAAATTTGATGTTAAATATGAGTTGCCCATGTATAATGGTGAAGTGAATGCAAAGAAGATTGATAATTGGATTCATCAGTTGGAGGTCTATTGCAGTATTCAAAACCTTCAATAGGATGACATAAAGATTCAGTTAGCTTCCTTGAGAATGGAGGGTGCAGCACTAGTATGGTGGGAATAAAAGACACAAGAGGAGATAAAAAAATACGATAAGATCTCAGTTTCTTGGTCTGATTTCATTGTTGCAATTAAAAGACAATGCTACCCTCTAGCTTATATACAGAAAGCTATCATGAAATGGCAGAACTTTTGTACAACTTAAAGGTAAAAATGTGCAAGATTACACCCAAGAATTCAGAAAAAAAAGGTCTCTAATGTTAGGTGTAGATTTTCAATCACAAGACATGTTGCTGAAGTACATATGGGGTTTACACAGTTACCTTAGGCATACTATGTTAATGCTTAATCCCAATAATCTAGATGATGTGTGTGCGCAAGCCACTCATCTTGAGGAAAGAGGGAAAGACACTTCAAGAGAAGCTAGTAAAAAGTCATTTAAGGGTAAAGGAAAAGAAAAGGGTTTCAAAGGGAAGGGAATGAAAATGAATCTATCAAGAAGGAAGGAGATAAATTAACATGAAAACATTGTTCCAAATATGGTCATGATGAAGCTCATTGTTGGAAGCTTCATCCCGAAATGAAACCAACTAAATTCAACAACAAGGGGAAATAAAAGACAACTGCAACCACTCAACAGGATTTGGGATCCGATTCGGGTGATGAAACTAAAATTACATCCATGGGTATGAAAGGAAAAGAATCCATTGCTAGAACTAGTACTTCAAATTCACACAATGAAACTCCAAATGAAAAGAAGAGGATAGAACTTTTTCACGTAAGGGTGATCTCAAAACATAGAAAAATTGATACACTTTTCGATAGTGGATCTCAAGCCAATCTTATCTCTGAAAACATTGTTAAAAGTTTAAACTTGGAAACCATTTCACATCTGTTATGGGGAATTTTTCATCTACGGATAAATACTAATTCCCTAGGTAGGTAGTTATAGCTAGAACAACATATTTAAAGTGGTTATCCTTTTTCTATAGACAATAAATAAGACAAAGGGAATCAAAGGACCTACTTGTTCTTTCGCTTTCATTTTGTCTCCTTTGTATGGCTCACGTCGCTCCTTCTCAAACTTAACTTGCTCAAAAAGTACCTGCAAGCATAAATAGAAGACAGAGAACCAATCAAAGCAAGAGATATATCGACTATAAGTAAATGGAATCAGATACATTCACACATATAAACATCATGTATCAAGATAAGAAAATGGAAAAATGGGTAAACAACTTTATTAAGTAGAAGGAATAATTACAACCATGAAGCCTGATCCATTGTCACTCTTCCAGCTTGGGTTCCAACCAACATCACATCAATAGCATAGCACTCCAGCAACATAACAACACTTTCTTATAATCTCAATCTTCACACCAACAGTATCTCCTTACAAATTCTCAAAGCCCAATCCCTGATCACTTAGATGAGTGCTCAATTTATAGTAAAATGGAGGAGGTTTGGTCATAAATGAGGGTATTGAATGGCCTTCCAAACTTAGAGTTAGTTTCCATGGAGGAAGGGATGAGAGGATAGGAGGTTACTTAACTCATTCCCTATCCAATTTCTAGCTCATAGGAAATGATAAGTGTGGGAATCTTCTATATGGCTCTAGAAGATGATAATATTCCTAGAACCCTATGTGAATTTCGCTCAATCTCGCCCAGTGCAGGTCAAAATGGGCCTAGGTGCTCTGCAGAGCACCCTGACATGGGCGTACCTGCACTGAAGTGCACTTACCCCTATCTAAGGCTCTGCTAGCCCCTCAAGGAGGAAATTCCAGAGGGATTCAGTCCAAGAAACTCTTAGGGAAGGAGGCATTCAAAATGGTGACTTGTCTAGGGCATGTAGCAACTAAATTAGGGTTTAATGAGCCCTAATGGTACTGATCTGAATGATGGGATGATGTGCCCAAATGGATCTGTAACAGCAGCCTCCTAAAGCATGAAGTTAAAAAGAATGATTTCAAGTGATATGCTTTACGATGTGATGAGGAGGTTCCGAAGTGGTTGGTGACCTGCATTGATTACAATACATAATATCATGATATTTTGATTTTTTCTCATGAATCGTTGAGGGAAGGCATATTCATGCTTAGAATATAAACTTTTATTACAAGTACATAGACAGTCATCTACAGATATGGACCCATGATAGGATGACCATCAATGTAAAGGCATTGTACAGATGATTTGGTACATTTCCTGAAATCGCAAGCCGGATGGATAAAACTAGATCCGGGGTCTTCTATCTTGTTCAATCGTTCGCTCAAGTACGAATATAACCATGCGAATATGTGATCTGAAGTCGAACATGGGAAGACACCATCTAATTACAAGCCAATGATGTAAGCTATTAACAGATGCGAGAGAAATCACCGATAATGGTAATGATCCTCAAGGTACTACAATACATTTTGCATGGTGTGAATGGATGTTTTGATGTTGAACACTATACAAAGTCTTTTGGTCGAAGGCCAGTGATTTCAACCTATCGCCGGAAGCGAGAAACCTGCCATTGATGTATGCAAGCTTCAAGGTACTAGAAGGATGTTTCTAAGTCAACTTCTTGGATAATGTGCTGATGTCGACAAGAAGTGACTCATTGCAGGAGGGCCTTGATGTATCCCACATCAACGACATGAAATAAGTGTAATGATTTTGGAGACGGAATTTGACTGACGACACAAGGTTCAGGAATGGCGGTCATGAAAATGAAGGTTTATGAGTATTACAAAGGACGAATTTTAAACTGAGTGACTTCTCTTGAACATGTCGATGACACTAAATGGATTGGCAGCATTGACCCAAAACAAAAGTAATGGATGCTATGATAGACCAAGGTATGATGACCATCAAGCAAATAACCCAACCCAAATAGTCACAATGATGAAGTGAAATTGTCATGTTCAAGAGCGACCTGCTGCCATAAAGTGGTTTACCCCTTTTCCCATTTCCCTTAGTCATTGATGACTAGTACCTCTTTATTTTTATCAAGCTTGAGGAGGATAACATATGCTTGTTGTATAATTTCACCCTTCAAGTGAATCCATTGCTATGTGATGTTTTAACGAGTCTAGCGAAGGTGAAACTCGGTCTTGTCATGATAGACAAGTTTGTTGCTATTTGATGTTTTAACGAGTCAGGATGGACAATTCATGATCGTGCATGTCAAATTCTGTAATTCAGCAATAAATTTGTTCAAAGCAACACCAAATGGATTAAACATACTTGTTTCATTGGTAAAAATAGGTAAATACTAAATTTTACTCATTTAATGTTCATGAAATAAACATAAAAACAAGAATTTACCATGTTATTTTCACCATTTGATATTTACCATTCAGTTTATGCTCTAACCTTGTTTTTTACCTCGATCTTCATTAGCTGATTGCGAGAGATTCTGCGGATCATTTCTCGTGCCATCTGGACCAGGTAGGAGATATACCCCTCCTCTTTCTTTTCATGTCATTATTTTACTATTTCATGCAAGTTTTTATGGTTTTTAGGGCCCCTGGGGTTTGAATTTTTTGCCCTGGGATCAGCACAGGATTGCATGTTGAAAACTGCATTGGGGAGCACCCAAATAGAAGGAATTTTGCACTGCAGTGTAGTGTCTCCTTGCCTGGGCTGCGCTGGGCGAGTTTCAAAAACTTGTTTCACCAAATTGACCCAAAATTTCTCTAGTTTTTTGCATGAAAAGGATCCTAACTAAGCTTATGGTTTGATTTCAAGCTTTCATCGGATCAGAATGTCTATTACTTGGTGAGAAAGAGAGCATGAAGAACAAGACATGGTTTCCCTAAATGATCTAGGTATAGTTGAGGCCCTCAGAAACTGTGGGTTGCTCAAATACTTCAGGTTGTCCGAAATGAGGCAACAATCAGAACTATTACAGTTCCTAGTTCATGCATGGGATCCGATAGATCAAGATTTTCACATAAGAGACAAATTTTTCCCTATTGTGATCGATGATGTTTACTTTCTTACAGGGTTGTCAAGATGTGGTGCCCCCATATCTCTTTCAGGTTCTTCCCGTGGAGGGGAGACAGTGAGGGACTATGTTCGACAATTTTGTCGGCCAGGTACACAGCCTAGCAAGGACGGAAAGATAATCATCAAAGATATCTATGATTTTCCTTTGAGAACAATCCTTTTCACCATCGCAAAGTTGGCAGGCAATGTGACACTTCATCTGGCAAATAGATCATATGTGCAATATGCTCTTGAGTGTCTTGAGCCAACTTTATTCAACTGGTGTGAGGCAGTACTTTCTTCACTAAAAGAGAAGTTGACAAAGGTAAAGAGTGGTAAGACCAAGAACTTTAGCTATGGATCACTCTTAATTTCTTTTACCTTAGAAAGAATTCCATTGATGCAACCCCAGCATGTAACACTGGGTGTAGCTGGTCCTAGAGATCCACGGATGCAACAGTGGGTCGAATTGATGGCTAGACATGCTGGTTAGTCATCGATTACATTTTCCACTACATTCTTCAATTGGCTCAATCAACAACACATTGTTATTGAGGAGCATCCATACTCAGGAATGGACTTTCGTGGAGATCTAGAGTTGAGTCTACCAGTGAGCGCTCAATGGGGTGCTATAAGTAAATTGTTTTTTACCAAAATGTTTTTTGGTTTTTAAGTTTCTACATAATTTGTGTTTTGATGTTCAAGAATAAACTAAAATCATTCTCATGCATGCATATGTGGGTATTTTTTTACCTATGAGGCACCGACAGGAAGCAGGTGGGCCAACGTGAGAAATGTTGGGAAAGCAGTTCTCCAAGATTTGGATTTGGCCGAGACACTGGCAAAGTTGTAGGATCATGTAGAGGGATTGACCCTTGGTATTTTGGATGTCTAGATCGAGGAGTTACCTATGAGGTTGCGGCACCATACTATTCGTGTTCCATGCCATTGGATGCAGCTCTTGCGCATGATAGCTCAGGCTGTGACCTGTTATCATGAGCATCACTAGGTCTACTTAGGATGTTTTTGCATGAATTTTGAGTTTTTAGTTCAAATGACCAAACATGTTATGGACACAAATTTTGAAAAAAAAAATTAAAACATCTACCTATTTTTACTTTCAGAGTTTATATATATATATGGTTATGTGCAATCCTATTCAACTAATGATGTGAATTGAAAATTTACTTTTACATGTGTCACAAATGTCTATTTAACACATAGTTTTCTAATAAGTCAGATAATGTGTTAAAGTTTCTGGAAATATGTTGATATTGAATGTACTCCAAATGTCTTTCCAAAATATGAACTCTAAGGAACATACGAAGAATTCTTGGGTTTCAGACGGTATAAACGTTTGTTAGTTGCAGTACGATGAGTTGTGAGTCCAAGCTTATGATGATTCGGTGAATGCCAAGCGAAATGGCATCAGAGAGAAGTTCAATCAATGCGCTATACTCAGCGATATTGTTCGTCGATCAACTGATACAAATCCCTTGAAAACTCACTAACTCGCCACTAGGAGCGAAAATGGCCCATGCTGCAAAAGATAGGTTCTACGTACTATGACTAGCACTATCGACGTAACCAACAAATGGTTCCAAAGGTTCTGACATCTGCAACAAATTCAAAGTGGATTACTTAACCACATAAAAACTTTAAAAGACACACTGTCACACACATGCAATTAAAGCATATATACAGTGATTTTTACTACACTCAATTAAGCATAGTAACGTTTTTGGTATAGCCCATTTCTAGGCTGTGAAAATGGAATTCCATCATAATCCACCAACTCGTAGGCACCTTTTGCCAAAACACGCTTGACAGTATAAGGACCCATCCAAAGTGGTTCAAATTTTCCTACTCCTAGTTTATCAACTTCATGATCGTAAAGAAAGACCAGGTCTCCTTCTACTATGTTATAATTTTGTGTAGCTCGAGATCAAGCGTTAAATGTCGATTTATGTACAAATCCCTTAGGTGGTTTTATTTTTAACTCTGGTGCAATAGGTGGTGGAATAGGATCAGTCAAAGAGTTAGGGTGATCAGCCTAGTTATTCGATGACGACGGTTGATTTCCATAATCTTTACTTCGTGTTGACAACAAAACTTCAATTTTAAGGCATAGGTGCAGATAGTGTAAGCACTTGGGAAGTGGAAGCATGGTCTATAGCAACCATATTTGTCTCCGGTTTTGGAAAAGGATCAGTCAATACTGCGGATGTATTAGAAGTCTTCAGAAGCTTTGAGACTTTGGAGAAGTGAGGACAATTTCACGTAAATGCTCATCATTATAGATCAAACATGGGTAACAAGGTTTCCTAGCTGAAGCAGAGGAATTAGATTATTTCTCTTGAGGGGATTTATTTTGTTTCTTCTTGTTTTTCCCCTTCTTCTTACTTCCTGGTTGCTTTTCATTTTTTCCCTTGTCAAATAACACAACATTGATTTCGGAAGTAAGAGTGTTATCAAGTTCATTTGTAGTTTGATTGGAAATGGCAAGTGTTTGACCAGCTGGTATACCTACCATTTGTGTGCTCGAAGAACCAATCATACCGTCACCGGCATGAGAGTCCTTACTCGATGGTGGAGGAGGACCAATGAAAGTTGGTCGGGGTGCATTTTGGATATTGTCATAGAGTGTGCCAGATTGTGTATAAATAAAGTCCAAATATTGGGCACGAGAAATTACTTGCTCTTCAATGACAACTCCACCTTTTTCCACATCCTCAGTGATAGATGGAAGCAAGGATTTTATAAACCATTTAGCCAGAATCTAATCAGGAACATAAGTTTTAACCATTCGACGACGACGACGCCACCTATGAAGATGATTAGAGATATGAGTAGCAGTAGTCTATTTAAAGTTGGTTAATAGTTATGTTCCAGTCTCATATTGTATGGGTAACTGGAAGTGGGTTAAAAACATGGTAGCTAAGGTAGTGAAGTTATCAAAAGAAGCTCGTGGTAACTCAACGTACCACTTCGCAGCCGGACCAGTAAGCGCTCTTTGGAAAAGATGTAGTCTAACAGAATCATCATTCAAGGAGTTTGATGAACACCATAAATGAAAATTCATGACATGGTTGCACGGGTCTTCTCCAGGGTTTCCATTGAATTTCGGAATATCAGAAGGTAACTTATGAGGAATCACTAGCCACAAAGGTGCAAAATGAATTGGGTCATTGGTGATCCGATTTAGATCTAGTAATTCAAGTGTCGTAACGAAAGGAAATTGTCTATTGAGGACAGGTTGAGCATATCCAGGGTACGATGGAATTTCCTGGCTAATAGGCCTTTGCATACTAGCATAAGGCATCTGTTGCTGGTAACCTTGATAAGGGTAAGTTCATTGAGAAAATCCATCATAAGGTTGTTGTTGAGCACTAGGATACATTTGTTGTTGTCCAATCCTAGCATAGGCTTGCTGACCAGGACCTAGATAAACTTGTTGCTAACTAAACCCAACATAAGCTTGTTGACCAACTTCATGTTGAGGTTGGTATTTTTGGAATTGTTGTTCGTTATATTGGGGTTGCCAAGGTTGTTGAATCAACTTTTGTTGTTGTTGGTAAAATGGTTGTTGATTTAACGGTTGTTGTTGCCCACTAATGTAAGGTTGACTAGGTTGTGAATACACTAAACCAGTGTAAGTCTGAGTCATTCCAGCAAAAGGTAAACTAGCCTGAAGTTGTTGGACTCCAGACACAAGTGGTTGTTGTAAAACTTCCTGAGAAGGTTGGATCTGTATACCTAAAACTTGGGGGTCTGAGGTTTAAGGGCCAGCTTGCACAGGTTGAGATACAACAATATGAACTTGTGACTGCGGTACAGATGTAACAACAGGTGTTGTAGGTATGGATGAGATAGATTGCATAGGTTGTTATAGACACACAAGCCTTAGTTGAACGGGCATGGTTGGCTGCCACTAACAAACAGTCATTCCAGGCTGACCTAAAGACGATGGCATACCGACATATGGTTGCCCCCCAAAAAATGGAGGTTAAGGAGAATGTGCATATTGTTCTCTGTATGGGGGCAGTCTAGTGTAAAGCGGATACATATGACAGTAACCAGATGAGCCAGCTTGATATGAACTTGATGGGTCTAAATGTTTGGTATCCATTAATGAAGAACCAGATAAAATTCCAGTAGAGGACATTGGTGAAGACCAAGGGCTAGAAGCAACACCTTAGTGGATTCTCGATAAATATTGGTAACCCGATGGGACGGATGGAACACAACACAAGTGTGACTCAGGTGTCGTAGTAAACATCAAATAGGTTGCGACAGAAGATTATTTCGTAGCTGTAACAGATGGTAGGGTCTGGAATGTTGACTCTCCCATAGTCAAATGTCCAAATAAGTTTCCTAACAAATCAATGGGTGTCTAAAAGTAATTAGGATCAAAAGGAGAAGTGAAATGAGGAGTATGAGGATAAAGATAAAGTCTATTTCCAAAATGGAATGGAGTTCTAGGTGATTCTACTTAAGGCTCCTCTTCTATCAAAATCAAACCAGGTGGAAGAATTTCACCATTTGGTCCGTAATAGATTTCTGGTATTTGTTGCTGAGGTAAAGAGGAAGTCTCGACAGTTACGGATGTCTGAGGATGTACCGGTCGATCTTCTTCCAGTAAGGTAACAACTTCTAACTGTTCAGCCTCAAAATCCAAATGTTCTAGTAAAAGAACAAGTTCAGGTTGGGCTTCGTGAACAACTTCTGGTTTAGAAGTAACTTCTGATTGAACAATGATGGATTCAGGATCCACTTCTGGTTGAATAGATTCAGATTTAGAAGTAATTTCTTTTTGAACAACTTTGGATTGAGAATCAACTTGTTGTTGAATAACTTGGGCTACCATTTCACTAAATTCAGCTCTAGTTTCCTTAGGTAATTGTGGAGATTCCACTTCAGTAACAGATGTACCAATAATCGTAGGAGTAATTAGGGTCACAGTACTTACCGGTATAGGTGTTTCTGGTAATTCGGATGAAGAACCAGAGGCTTATGAAGTACTGGATCCAATCAAACAAGACCGCTTCGACCGGATAGGTGTAGCTTCGGGCGGTAAAGGCGGTTTACTCGCTGCTCTCTGCGAACGATGGGGTAAGGGTTGATTTTCCTCCACGATTTCTAATTGATTTTATTACAAAAAGAAATAAAAAAAAGGGGTAAGCTGAGAAAAAAGGTTTACCAAGCAGCTATGAACTGCAGAAGACCTCCTAGTGAACCACGAAGTATGGGCAGGCAATCTCCCTGAATGTTGTGTTCGATGTATCATAGTGTACAAGGTGGTCGACTCGGTTACCTAAGGATGGATAGAAACCTAGTGTTTTCCTCCCATATATACTCGAAATTACATGGAGGCCTAATCCATATTAGTGTTGTCTAATGTGAAACCGCACAATGAGAGAATTCCCATATACTTTACGTACTATAACACTACTCTATATACCTGAAGGTACGTGGACGACCTATGATATACTCACGTATGTGGAATGAGGTATCACACTCGAAATGTATCACAGACAAGTTAGCGACAGATGCTATGTTTTACGACACCAAAACATGTCTCTAGCCTAGAACCTCTAAATTTTTTTGCGTTAGGTGACAATGCTCCATTAGGTTAATTGATGTTAATTTTAAGTTGATCTTGATTAAGAATTTGCATTTCAAGGTTCACCACGTGATGTATTTTGAATTCCTAGAATGCAACTAATATGATAAGCATCCTTTTCATTCAAATTTGACAATGAAAACCATAGCTAGTAGGGATAAAGCAATCAAATTATTGTAATCAAAGAACAAAGAACACATCTAATGCAATTTCCCTAAATTATTCCTATGAGCACACACAAACTCTTTTAATGCACAATGCAAGTTTTTCTTTTCAATTCCCTTAATGTTGTGATGAACAAAAGGAAACTAATGCACATACAATCAATCAATATTTTTTCAAGAACGAAGACTTTACGACAGTTCCGTTTCGAAAGAAAAGAATACTTTTACGACACTTTCTTTTGAACAAAGATTAATCGACTATAAACTAACTTTGACAATGAATTGATAGTGATAAAGAAATCATTTAAGAAACACTAAACAATCAAGGACAAAGTAGGGTTGGCAAAGGAAACACAAATTGATTTCAGAGACACAAGCATCATTGACCTTTCAGCAAGCAGAAATAGAAGGAAATTTGGAAAAAAATCAACTCAAAGGAGGGATTTTTGTCCTAAAGAGGATCAGCACAGCCTTGAATGGGAGACAGTGCACTTCAGAGCACTGTCCTCAAGCCAAGGGTGCTCTGCAGTGCTCTGTCTCTAGACCAAGCCTGCACTGGTGCCAGAGAGGCCATCCTAGGGGCTTACAAGCACAATTTTCACCAAAAAAACACTTCAAAAGGCTGAAAGAAGATCAATGGAAGCAAGTAAGGTCTACTAGAGTGTACTAGGATGAAGGTAAACTACCCGGAATGATGATCATTCCCCAATGGAGTTGCCAATTTTTTATGAGGAATTTTGCATCTACGGATAAATACTAATTCCCTAGGTAGGTAGCTATACCTAGAACAACAGATTTAAAGCACTTATCCTTTTTCTATAGATGATAAATAAGACAAAGGGAATCAAAGGACCTACTTGTTCTTTCGCTTTCCTTTTGTCTCCTTTGTATGGCTCCCGTCGCTCCTTCTCAAACTTAACTTGCTCAAAAAGTACCTGCAAGCATAAACAGAAGACAAAGAACCAATCAAAGCAAGAGATCTATCGACTATAAGTAAATGGAATCAAATACATTCACACATATAAACATCATATATCAAGATAAGCATATGGAAAAAGGTGTAAATAGATTTATTAAGTAAAAGGAAGAATTACAACCATGAAGTCCAATCCATTTCCACTCTTCCATCTTGGGTTCCAACCAACATCACATCAATAGCACAGCACTCTGGCAGCATAACAACACTTGCTTATAATCTCAATCTTCACAC
This sequence comes from Pinus tabuliformis, assembly GCA_031772625.1. Lineage (NCBI taxonomy): Eukaryota > Viridiplantae > Streptophyta > Pinopsida > Pinales > Pinaceae > Pinus > Pinus tabuliformis. Next base: position 1,019,696,809 of record CM062820.1, on the reverse strand, counting down.
CAACAGTATCTCCTTACAAATTCTCAAAGTCTAGCCCCTGATCACTTAGATGAGTGCTCAATTTATAGGAAAATGGAGGAGGTTTGGTCATAAATGATGGTATTGAATGGCCTTCCAAACTTAGAGTTAGTTTCCATGGAGGAAGGGATGAGAGGATAGGAGGTTACTTAACTCATTCCCTATCCAATTTCAAGCTCATAGGAGATGATAAGTGTGGGAATCTTCTAGATGGCTTTAGAAGATAAGAATATTCCCAGAACCCTATGTGAATTTCGCTCAATCTCGCCCAACGCATGTCAATGTGGACCTAGGTGCTCTGCAGAGCACCCTGATATGGGCCTACCTGCACTGAAGCGCACTTACCCCTGTCCAATACTGCGTTGGTACCTCAAGGAGGCAATTTTGGAGGGCTTCAAGCCAAGAAACTCTCAAGGAAGGAGCCATTCAAAATGGTGACTTGTCTAGGGGATGTAGCAACTGAATTAGGGTTTGATGAGCCTTAATGGTACTAATATAAATGATGGGAGTGATGTGCCCAAATGGATCTGTAACAACATCAGAAACCATATCCACTTGGATGGGTGTGTGATAATGCACAATTGCAGGTTACTAGAAATTGTAAACTGAAATTCGCCATTACTACAAATTTCATAGATGATGTGGAGCTTGATGTTGTGCCATTAGACATATGTGGTATAGTTTTGGGCAGCCCATACCTCTATGATAGAAAATCTATCTTCCATAGACATGAAAACAAATACCATTTGTTCAAAGATGGAGTAGAATATATTGTGAGAGCTCATAACAAAAAACTAAATCTTTCACTTGTTAATGTGGGGCAGATGAAAAGACTAGTGAATTCAAGCAAGAATTTTGTGCTTCTAATGATCAAACCCACGAATGATGTTGATAATGAAGCTTTTAAAGATTTTGTTTCAAAATTGAAATCTGAATTGGTTTATGTAGTTAACCAATATGATGAGATGTTTCAGGAACCAAAAGTATTGCCTCCCAAGAGAGGAATCCAACATGAGATACAGTTGTAGCAGCATTGTCCTCTTCCTAACGTTGGCATGTATAAGATGTCAGTGATGGGAAGTGTGGAAATTAAAAATCAAATTCAAGAGTTGTTGGATAAAGGGATCATTAGGCCATCTTCTTCTCCATGTGGTTCACCTATTGTCTTGGTGCCAAAGAAGGATGGAATATGGCACATGTGTGTGGAATTCTGTGCATTGAACAAAATTACGGTAAAGAACTGTTACCCACTACCTAGAATATATGATTTACTTGATCAATTAAAAGATACAAATTATTTTACTAAGTTCGACTTAAGGAGTGGCTACCATCAAATTAGAATTGTTGAAGGAGGCATTTGGAAGACAACATTCCAAACAAAACAAGGTTTGTTTGAATGGCTAGTTATGCCTTTTGGTTTATGTAATGCTCCTGCTACATTCATGCATGTGATGAATGATGTGTTGAGGTCATTTCTTGATGAGTATTTTATAGTCTACTTAGATGACATCTTAATTTTCATTAAATCTCGTGATGAACATGTCATTCATGTGAGAAAATTGCTTGATGTCTTAAAGAAAGAACAATTGTATTTAAGATGTCAAAGTGTGAGTTTGGAAAAACTTCTTTAGTTTACTTAGATCATATTGTTGGAGGAGGTGAGTTGAAAATAGATCCCTCTAAGGTTGATGTCATTTTGAATTGGCCAAGGCCCAAGACAGTTACTGAGGTAAGAAGTTTTTTTGGAGTAGCCCAATATTGGAGGAAATTCACTGCTAACTTTTCTTCTATACCAGCCCCCTTGCATGCATTGACAAGAGTGAAAAAGGTTTTTTTAGTGGGGAGGCAAGCAAAAAAAGGCCTTTGAAGCATTGAAGGAAAATATCAGTTCAACTCCAGTACTTTCACTTCCATACTTGAGACAGTTATTTGACATTCAGACTGATGATAGCGATTATGTCATGGGTGTAGTCCTCATGCAATATGGTAAGCCTATTTGTTTTCATTCAGAAACTTTCAATGGTGCAGTGATTAATTACCCTAAATATGACAAGGAATTGTATGCATTGGTGCAAATTGTGAAAAAATGGAAACACTACTTGATGGGTAAGGAAAACAATCATTCACATTGTTCATCAACCATTGAAATACTTGCAATCTCAATCAAAATTGTAGCAATCAAGGCACTTCTGATGGATGGGTTTTCTTCACCAATTCCACTTGGTAATCAGGTATACGAAAGGTATCTACAATGAAGTTGTTTATATTCTTTCTAGGCCTATTGTTAGTGTAGCTACTTTACTCAAGCATAATTATGTTTTTCATTAAAGTTATATTGATAAATATGCATTACACAATGATTTTCAGGATGTTTATGCAAGCTTGAGTCAAGGTTAGCAGGTAGAGGAATTGGATTATCTTTGCATGATAACTTGTTGTACCATCTTGGCAAGCTTTGTATTCCATAGGGAGAAAGAGTCAACATCATAAGAGAGGCACATACTTCTCTTATTGTTGGTCATTTCGGTGTAAGTACAATAGTGGCACACCTACAGAGGTGTTATTATTGGCCTCATATGCTTGAAAGTGTGTCACATTTTATTAAAGGATGTTCATTATGTATAGTCAGTAAGCCTAGCAATAGAAAGTTAGGATTGTACACACCACTTATGGTTCCTTCACAACCATGGGAGAGTGTTTCTATGGATTTTGTAGGAGGCCTTCCATTGTCAAAAAGAGGTCATTATTATTTGTATGTAGTTTTGGAAAGGTTCAGCAAAATGTGTATTTTAATGCCATGTAAAAAGCAAGCTACAGCTGAACAAACTGCTTAGTTATTCTTTCAGAATGTATGGGTGCATTTTGGATTGCCCACATCCATTGTTAGTGATCGAGATTCTCGCTTTGTTGGGAATTTTTGGTCAAGATTTTGGGGATTCATGGACACCAAATTGAAAAAGAGTACAACTTTTCATCCGCAAATAGATGGTCAAACAGAGGTGGTGAACAGGACAGTGGTACATATTCTTTATGGATATTGCAGCAAGCATCCTAAGTTGTGGGATGAACATTTGCACTATATTCAGCATACTTACAACTAGGCGAAGCACTCTTCAACTCAAACATCACCATTTGAGGCATGTTTGGGATACGTGCCTAAGTCTCCTTTGGATTTCATTTTTGGAAAAGATGTTGCTATTGATGGTCATAGTGACATAGAAAAAGCAAGAAGGTTCATTGAACAAATTCAATTGGTACAACAAAGAGTTCAAGGACATCTTGAAAAGAGCCAAGGCAAGTACAAAGCAAGGCACGACAAGCATCGTGTACATCATAAGTTCCAATTCAGTGATGAAGTTTGGCTTCACATTAGAAAAGAGAGGCTCCAAGGATAAGGTAAAAAGCTAAAACCAATTAGATATGGTCCATTCATAATTTTGGAAAAGATTGGTAACAATTCCTTCAGGTTGGATTTGCCTTGATATATGAAAATTGATGTTGTTGTTAATGTTGAGAAATTAAGGTTGTATTAGCCTCCTTTGGTTGAAGATCAAGGAGAGAATGTTTAAATTCATTCCATAGAGGATTTTTCTCATGAATACCTTGATGAACTATAGCAAGACACCATTCTTGATAGAAGAATAAGGTCTTCAAAACGAGGGAATGTGGATTACCTTCGAGTGGGGCTTATGGTAAAAAATCCTTCAAAGGCTAAATGGATAGAGATTGGAAAGATGAGGGAATTGTACCCTCACCTGATGGACAACTAAAAGTGATCTTTTGGGGTCAAAAAGGCTTCCAGTGGGGAGGAATGGTTAGGTGCTCAAAACATAGCTCAAATTTCAAAGTTGTCGTATTGGTGTGGAACCTAGATGGTCATGTAGTGCTCCCCATCATGAATTCGACTCAACTTATTTCACACGAAATGAACTCCATATGACTATAGAAACGAGTTCTATTCACTTTCCCAAACAAGGGAATTTTCAAAAAAAGGACAATCCAGTCAGAAGTCTGTATTGCTGACGTGGTGTTAATTGGGCAGGTGGGGTGGACATTGACTTGGTCAAAGCACTTTTTGGCTAATGAAATCATGCCAAGTGGCACATCCTAAATGGTCGAAACTTCTTGGTTATGATTGGTTGGAATGATGGCCAACCATAGGCTGACATGTGGCCCAGCAGGAGTCCGCCACATGGCAGCCTAGGAGGCCACCAAAAATATTGCCATAGTCCGGTCTGAGGCAGTGGGGGTTGAACCCACGACCTCCCAACTCAAATCCAAAGGTCATTACCATTGCACCACACAAGTTTTTACTTAATCGTATGGGGCGCGATTTATATTTAAAGTTTGTTGCCACGAGATTTGGAGGTTATACCAGCCCCGTGGGGCCAGCTGCGGACTTCACCCATGTGAACACTCCCACCGTTAGCCGCTAGAAATTTGTGCCATCGCCATCGCTTGACCGTCAGGGAAAAGTGTTGGGGTCTCTGCCATGTGACACCGTCACCTAACCACTAACGGTTATACGACCACCGGAGGGAAGGGGCCAGCGTCAGGAGCTAGCCCCTGGGTGCATTACCCTCCATATGACCCTAAAATTTCCACATTTTTAGGCCTCGATGACCAAGTTAACCATCCGACAAATCCGCCCAGATTTCGGTGGATTTGGTGTCCCTTTAGCGGAAAACTAGGTGAAAATGAGGGTTCGGTGCAGTATTTTGGGCAATTTGTGGAGCGAATAGTGGAGAAACTAGGACAGGTCATAACTTCTCCAGTTTTTGACCAAATTGGATATAGAAAGAGGCTAGGTAGTCATTTTTGGACATTCTGGACTCATTGGAGTAGGTTTCATAAGAATTTGAGCATTGTAAACACATGTTTTTACACATTTGAGCATAATATAAAGGTCCAAGTCATTGGAAGATGGACCAAGAAGACATAGCCCAGGAGGGGTGAACTTCGTCATCATGTTCCTGTTGTGATGTGTTTTTGGTGATGTTCAATATATTTACATGTTGTTGTTCAGTTTTTATTTCATGTTAAATTACTCATAAAATTAACATAAAAACTCATTTTCACTTGCAATAAACTCATGAATCCTTAAGCACATGAATAGCATTTTGTTTATAATATGAGGAGGATCTTAGCACAGAAAAACTAATATTATTAATCAGATCATCACATATACATCATAATTCTATGATATCTAAAGGACATTCATTCCTAGGATGATGGAAAAATATGGCTAATTCCTTTTCTACTCTCTTTGCTTACTTTTGATCTATAATATGTCCATCTGCATGGAAAAATTATGTGATATCTCAATATTCATGTCTTATAACTTACCTCCTATCCTGTTTTTAGTAATTAGGGGAGAAGAAGAAGGAATTACCAAGATTTTACTTACTATACCTCTTTTTCTTGTAGCCCTTGAGTGGTTTTTTAATACATATTTAATGTCATAATAAGTGAGTTGGTGTGCGTATCTATTAGCTAGCAAGTTGAGTGTTTACATTAGATCTTCCCTGAATCCTCATAGTAGAACTAGTGTCAAGGAGTCGAGATCCAAGGTGAAATTTTGCACCCTTTTATAACTCAGCTAGAATCTCTCCTCAAAGTCTTCCAGAGACTCATTTGTTGGGAAATTGAAAAATACTAGGGGGGGGTGGGGGGGGTAAATTAGTATTGTAGGAATGATTCACTTTTATCCTCTTTTTTTATTTTCTTTCGCATTAAAAGATCATGCATTCGTTAGTACCATAAGTATTTAAAACATATGTGTAATAATACAATTGAAAATGTAACCATCAACAACACACAATCACACAATCATACATAAATACACTAGATGTTAGATGGAAACCCAAAGGGATAAAACCATCATCGGATGCTTTGCTTCGCACTTATTTTATTAAGAAAAATATTTCTTTTACATATGATCACTAGTCACCACCAGTGTGCAAGCCACAACTTTCCAATCACATGAGTCGTTACTCGCCCTAGGCCACTACCTATATAAAATTTGTAGGCCATCACCTACTGGAAGCTACAACTCCCATGACTTTGTATGCCACCACCTGCTAGATTCCCCAATACCCAAGTCTTTCATTCCACCACTCGACGGAAGCAACCACTCCCAATTTCTTAGGCCTCTACCTAAAGGATGTCACTATAACTTGTCATAGGAAGCCACTACTTGCCTCATTGAAGGCCTCAACCTTTAAACTCTCTTGCGGACCATGTTTCACAATTTTCACATTGGATCCACTGCTCTATGTAATCAAACATTTGTGAGCAACATTTCATCCATTTTCATACTAGACTAACAATATCATCTATGCTAAAACTGAATACAATCTCCTCTAACACATTCTTTCTACAACACAATCAGCTACTCAACAATTTTAACCAAAATCAAATATACAATAAAAGTATGTCGTACATAAGTGAAAAATATGATGAAATACATCAAACACAAAAAAAACCCCAACACACACACTCTCAACACAACTCCATCAACAACATAACAATTCTGATAACAAAATTCAACCATGTATCAACAACAGCAACCATACAAGACATAAACTACAATGCAACAACTACATAAAATTTCTACAATAATAAAACATAATATGCTCTGTTATGATTCCCTGTAGAAATGATGTTGGCAATACAAATGGGCCATATAAAACATGCTAACATCAAAACTCCAAGGTAGAAGCAATCTCCTCAATCAAATGCCTTCATAAACCTACATAAAACATTTTGTGAAGCATACACACAAAAATTTTCATTAAAATTGATCTCCTTCAACAATTTGTTACAAATATATCACTCCTCAACCATTGGCTCTCACCGTTTTTTTTTTTTTTACATCAGTGCCAACACAATTGACTCCATGTTTGACTCCTTAGGTAGACATCCTAGGTTGGCATCAATGCCAACACCATGTGGCCAACATGCTATCCTTTGGTGTTGATGTCAAACTATAGCCACAACACCAAGTTGATCTACAAAAACTTGTCAAATTGGTTGATCTCATTCTCTTCTTGTGGTTTTCACTCTCCCCCTTTGACATCAATGGAAAAGAGTGTCTTGGAAATACTAAGAGTGGGGGGTGAATCAGTACTTATTTTACAATTGTTACTTTACCAGTTTTATATCACTTATAAATAGAACACAAAATGAACAATATAGAATAAAAGAGTTTATTAATCAGAAATGACGAAGACTCCAATCCTCTTTTTTACAACAAATCAAGTACAATAATGCTTAGGGATCCAACCCTAGATGAAGACTCCACTATTCAATCAACCAGGCTCTGGCCTACATTGTTCCAAGATCCAACTCGAACTTCAATGAGGCACCAACCTCTAGGGCTCCAAACCTCTCTATTGGTCCCAGCTCCAACCTAGTCTTTATGAGGCTCCAACCTCTAGGGCACCAACCCACTACTTCAATTCTTTAATAATGAGTACAATATGTTCTTCAAGGCTTCCAAAACACTTCTGCAACAAGCCTTTCCAATGTCTTCAACAATGCTCTCAATCACCCTTCAATAAACCTTCATTCATCAATGACAAATTTATGATCACCAAAAGGTATCTTCAAATTTGTTTGAAAATATATCGACAAAAGTTTGCTCCAAGATATCCAAAAACTTCTTCTAAAGGTCTTGAACATATGCTCCAAGTTGGTCTCAAGAGGCTGCTTCATAATGTCTCTAAGGTCTGCTTTGAGGCAAGCTCCAATGACTCTTCAAGGAATTCTCTAAAGACTGATCCAAGCACTACTTCAAAAAGCTTCAGGACTGCTCCATAATTTCTTCAAGGTCCATACCAGAGATGAATCCTTTATTAATCCATAAACTCCTCCTCTATTAGCTTGATCAGGGTCTATGATGGAAGTCTAGTTTATGTTTTCTTCTCTCATAGTCACACCTCTGCAAACTCAAGCTTGTACACTACATCCCTTAGGCAATTCTGACTTGATGGTAGGCTTCTTCTCCACAAGGACTCGAGCTTCCCCACAGAGGTATATATATCATAGATTTTAGTCTTCTTCAGAGAGTATATTCAATCCTCCTCCACAAAAGATATACCATAGACCTTTGCTCCTCTAACACGAAGATATAATCACAATATTTCGCTCCTCTAGCACAAAGATATCACAGGAACTTGCTCTTCTAGCACAGAGATATGCCATGTTATTTCACTCCTCTTCAATAGAGATATAATTTCACTCTTATTCAATAGAGATAAGATATAAAATTTCATTCTTATTCAAAAATATAAGACACAGAATTTTTCTCTTCTTCAACAGGGATAAGACACAAAAATTTTCTCCACTTTTCTTATCTTTCTTTGCTTGACCTAGTTATTTCCTCCTTCAATTAGTACTCCATCAATAATCCTTTCTAACAGGTTGAAACTTCTTGCTATCTGTGTGATTTTTCCTCCACGAATTTCCTTACTTTCTTTATGGTTTCATATCACTAAATTTCTTCCTCAAATTTCTTCTTTGAGACCTCAGTTTTTTCTTCCTCAGATGACCCATGAATTTATCAGCTCCTTCATATCACCGAATTCTTTACATCTATTCCTGGGAAAGTTCTAGGCCAAATGGAGGAGATTTATTATTTATTTATACTAGTCAAAGATTTTATTGAACCCTTATGACTCTGAGAGGGCCAATATGTGTTAGTGGAGTCGACTTGTGAGTGGGAAGGCTGACTATATAAATATTTTTAAATTCTATTGACCTTTTTTATGGTGGGGTCGTATATGTCTTAGCATTTAGTTTTTCAACAACATATATAACACTCTCTTTTAAATTGTAATTAATGTCCAACAACATGATTTTTTAATTATAATTAATGAGGGGCCAACCTGTAGGTTGAAGAGAAGGCATGTATAGTGAGGGAATTTTTGTATGTATGTATGTATATATATATATATATATATATATATATATAACTATGAAAGGGAGAGTGGTTGATTGAAATTGGATTGTCTTAATAGGAAATAGGATGAGAATAAGGAATAATTAAATTTTCAAGGACAAGGAGTTTTAGGATTTTATTATTTTATTAGGGTATACATTTAGAATTTAGGGTTTCTAAGGATTAGGAAAGTGGTTAGTACAAGGGTTAGGGTTTATTAGGATTTACCCATCTTCAACAATTCCATATTGACATCAATGACAACTTTAATTGGAAATCTCCCCCTTTGTCATTGATGGCAATATTCTCGCCCTTTCATCATTCTCTCCCCCTTTGACATCAATGGCAAATGGGGTGTCCTGACAAAGACTTTTTCCATAAAATGCTTCCCCTATCGTGTTTCTTCTTGTTATTATACTCCCCCTGTCATCCTGCTTTTATTATTTTGGAAATATGGTACAAGAGATATCTTTGTGTTTCTTCATGATAAACCATCTCTCCTTTGCCTGCATAAACTCCTCTTTCTCTTCTTTTTATGGAACCCAAGATAAGAAATATTGTTTCCTATGATTAAGTGGAAGGAATATTCAACAATTGATGTGTAGTGAAGACACAATATCATGTTTTTCTTCAATAGAATTACTCCCCCTAAGCTTTGCATGCGTGGAAAGGAATGAATTAGATGATGTCTTTATGCAAGAAAGACCAATTTGTCCAACAAGATTTTCTTCAAAATTTCTAAGAGATGATCAATAAAGAGATATATCTATGTATCTCATAGCATGATTGTCGATATGTGACACGTCAAGGGTTTCCCAAGGCTTATTAGGAAAGCATCTTGTAAGAATAGTCAAATTGTCACAATCTCCTCCTAAAAATATCCATGGTCTTGGCAGAATCTCATCATCAAAACTTGAAATATCATATCTGCCAAAGATGTACTCATTAGATCAACAACATGAATTGGTGTTTTGAGTATTCAAGACACATTCCACGTGATCTCCTTGTGGTTCAACTTGCTTCCTTCTCCAAACTTGTTTAACCTTCTTTTCATGCTTGGTTGTTATGTTTTTAGCTTGTTTAGGAGCCCAATTCAAGTTACAATCACGAGCCATATGACCAATATTATGACATTTGTAGCATTAAATTTTGTATATAAATGGGGAGGCATAATTTCTTCCTATAAAGTTGCTTCTTGGAGGTTGATGGAGACCATTATATTTGTCCTTGTTGTATTCCCTACATTCCTTTGCCATATGCCCAAAATTTGTACAAGAATAGCAATAACCAAAAAATATACTTTGGTACCTGTAGGATGATGCTTGCCTTGATATACTTCTAAAGTCTCTTTGCCTTGAGATCCTTTGATGATATCCATTTCCTCTTGCATCCTTGAAACCTTTTGTATACCTTCCTGGAGTAGGGTTTCCTTTATGGTCATCTTGATTAATCTTCTTTCTTTTGTTGGAACTAGGGGCATCAACATCTCTTTCAAACTTCTCCACATCCTTGTTGCTTGATTCATTAGAGTTTGCATCATTTTTTCTTGAGCGTTCACCTGCATAACCAAGACCTGATTAATCAAGGGGAGATCTTTGATACTTAGGATGTCATCTAGGGTTTGAGAGCTCCTTAGACTCTTGTTCAACTGATCAACTTCTTTCCTAAGGAGATCAATTTCTTCTTTGATCGTCTTGTATTATTTATCCTTCTTTGTTAGATGGTTCTCCATTTCTTCCTTATTCCTTGTTGCTTCACATGTTTGAGCCTTGAGAGAGGAGACATCTAATTTCAATCTTAATATTTCTTCATTTTTTTCTTCTAGTTGGCATGTTATGGTATTTATGTCCATTTGTGCTTCACCTACTTGTTTTTCCAGGAGGGAAAAAACTTTCATCACCTTTTCATCTCCTTGTACTTGTTTATTTTCTTCTTCCAGCTGAGATTTAAGGGAGGATACCTCTTCCTTGTATTGACCAATTTTTGCTTCAAATTTGTTCAAGTCCTCATGTCTTTGTTCAAGATGGTTTGACAAAATGTCTTCTCTTTTCTTTGCTTTATCCAACTAATTTGTTATGGATATGACTTCTTCATGATTCCTTTTCTTGTTTTGATGTAATTCCTCCTTAATCTTGGTGAGCTCCTTATCTCTTTCTTGTACTTGAAGCTTGAAGAGGTTAACTTCCTTTCTTATCTTGTCAAGGTCATGGTCACCATCTTATGCTTGCCGTTTTAGTTCTTCATATTATTTTTTAAATTTGCTTATTTCTTCTAGGGAAACTACAAGATTTTCCTTAAGATCTATTTCAACTTCTACTCCAAAATTTTCTTCATCATCATCTTTCTTTATAAAATTGGTCCCTTCATTTTTTATTTAATTTGTCTTCTTTGGTTCATCTTGGTGGTCTTTGTCATCATCTTTTGGATTAGAGATTATGACCAATAATCCTGTAGAGTGAAGATCTTGAATATTTTCCAAAACTCTTTTGATGACGAAGTATTTTCCATTTTGTCCTTTATAGGATTTGGTAGGCCACTCATGATAGCTTTAATAGTTATTGCATTATGTTCCTTGGAGTCTTATTCTTCCTTTTTTCTTCAAATAACCACTGATTCCCAGACTTCAAAACCTTGAGCCATTAAGAAATTCTTCATTTATGCCTTCCATATTTCAAAGTTTCCATTGAACAATAGAGCTTTCCCAATGTCATTATCCATTGAGGAGATGACACCTTCAAATGGTTTGCAAGCCTTCTTCCTTGAATTTTCCATTTGCGTTCTAAGGATCTACCTTCTAGTTGTAAGGTTGATACTGAAGGTACTGGCTCTGATACCAATTGTTGGAAATACTGAGAGGGGGCAGTGAATTAGTATTTCTTTTACAATTTTTACTTTACTAGTTTCAGATCACTTATAAATAGAACAAAAAATGAACAATATAGAATAAATGATTTTATTAATCAGAAATGAAAAGGACTTCAATCCTCTTCTTTACAATAAATCACGTACAATAATGCTTAGAGCTCCAACCCTAGATGAATACTCCAATCTTTAATCAACTAGGCTCCGACATGCACTATGCCAAGCTCCAACTCGAACTTCAATTAGGCACCAACCTCTAGGGCTGCAACCCTATCCACTTGTCCAAGCTCCAACCTAGTCTTTATGAGGCTCCAACCTCTAGGGCTCAAACCCACTACTTCAATTATTCAATAATGAGTAAAATATGTCCTTCAAGGCTTCCCAAACACTTTTACAACAATCCTTTCCAATGTCTTCAACAATGCTCTCAATCATCCTTCAATAACCCTTCTTTCATCAATGATAAATTTATGATCACCAAAAGGTATCTTAAAATATGTTTCAACAAATATCGGCAAAAGGCTTCTCCAATATCTCCAAAATATACTTCAAAAGGTATTTAACATGTGGTCCAAGTTGGTCTCTAGAGGATGCTTCATAATATCTCTAAGGTCTACTTCAAGGCAAGCTCCAATGATTCTTTAAGGACTTCTCTAAAGACTGGTCAAGGGACTAATCCAAAAAGCTTCAAAACTACTCCATAATTGATTCAAGGTCCATACCAGAGATGACTTACTTATTTTTCCATAAACTCCTCCTCTAGTAGCTTGATCAGGTTCTGTGATGGAAGTCTAATTTATGCTTTCCTCTTTCATAGTCACACTTCTGCAAACTCAAGCTTGTACATTGAAACCCTTAAGCAATTCTGACATGATGTCAGGCTTCTTATTGACAACGACTCAGGCTTCTCCATAGAGGTATATATATCATAGATTTCAGTCTTCTTTAGGGAGTATATTCATTCCTCCTCCATAGAATATATACCACAGACCTTTGCTCGTCTGACACAGAGATATAATCACAATCTTTCGCTCCTCTATCACAAAGATATAGTCATGTGAACTTGCTCTTCTAACACAGATATATCCCACAATATTTCACTCCTCTTCAACAGAGATAGAATTTCACTCTTCTTCAACATAGGTAAGATACATAATTTCACTCTTCTTCAACTGGATAAGACACAAAATTTCACTCTTCTTAAACAGGGATAAGACACAAAAGTTTTCTCCACTTGTCTTATCTTTCTTTGCTTGACCGATTTATTTCCTTCTTCAATTAGTTCTCCATCAATAATCTTATGTAGCAGGTCGAAACTTCTTATTATCTCTGTGATTTTTCCTCCACAAATTTCCTTACTTGCTCTGTGGTTTCATTTCACTGAATTACTTCCTCAGATTTCTTACCTCAGATGATCCACTAATTTCTCAGCTCCTTCGGATCACTAAATTCTCTACATATGTTCCTTGGGCAAGTTCTAAGCCAAATGGAGGAGTTGTATTATTTATTTATTTATATTAGTCAAATATTTTGTTGAACTATCATGACTCTGAGAGGGCTAATATGTGTTAGTAGGTCTGACTTGTGAGTGGGAAGGTCGACTATATAAATATTTTTAAATTTAATTAAACTTTGTGATTTGTTCGACGTTATATATAACGCTCTCTTTTTAATTATAATTAATGTCTAACAACATGATTTTTAATTATAATTAATGAGGGGCCAACTTGTAGGTTGAAGAGCAGGCATGTATAGTGAGGGAATTTTTGTGTGTATATATATATATATATATATATATAACTATGAAAGGGAGAGCGATTGATTTAAATAGGATTGTCTTAATAAGAAATAAGATTAGAATAAGAATAGATTAAGGAATAATTTATTTTTTAAGGACAAGGTGAGAGTTTTAGGATTTTATTATTTTATTAGGGTATACATTTAGGAATTAAGGTTTCTAAGGATTAGGAAAAGGGTTAGGACAAGGGTTAGGGTTTTTAGGGAATTTTAATAATTAGGGTTAGGTTTTATTAAGATTTACCCATCTTCAACAATGCCATATTGACATCAACGACAACTTTAACCAAAAGAGAAGTCAAGTATGGTTGAATTGCATGCTAAACAGTGTAGATATAAAATGATATGCACATGAAAATTGATCATATCCTTATCCAACAAGCCAACATGATGCCAACAAACCAACAAGTTAAAACCATGCATCTATGCCAACGCCATGCACTTCCTTTCACTACTAGGATGAATAAGCTCCCCTTGAACATGTAATGGGGCTGAAAAGAATAACACTATGTTTTTTTACATCAAGCTTTGTTGCTGCCATATTTCTAATTTCCACATTCAAGAGATACTCCTCATCGACCAAAGACTCAACTCGTACATGAGCAAAATATATGCAATGATTACAGGACTTTATAATCATGATACATGTCTATATCAATGAAATATAACATCCCATACATGGGTGAAACAAGTTACATGCAATAACACATCCATGGCTGAACAACTCTCAAGAATCTCTCTCATACATTACCAAGACTCATAACTCTCTCCAAGACATGGACCACTCAACCAATGCACCAATAATGAAAACTACAGTGATTACAAGGTTGATCTTGCACACATGAGTGCATACATGGTTGAAGAAATACACTTAATACAATGCATGAAAACATACTCTCTCTCTCTATGCATAGTTGTTACATCAATGCACTCAAAGGTGCTTTACATAATTGAAGAAAGTAACTCAGTCCTATGCATGCCAAACTCAAGTGCTCCACAACCTATGGACCAAATAAGATGCATGTACATACAGGGTTGATAACACTCTCACCCAATCATGGTTGAACCAAAGATGCTCTTCTATGCATGGTTGTACATGACATTTTCAACCAATTTTCAATGAGAACCAAGAACATATATATGGTTGAAAAATGTACTCTTTTACTCATGAAAACACATGTAAGGCCACTACCAACAAATGAGTCAAAACAATAAGAAAAATATGTAAAACTCTTGAAACTCTAAAACCATGCATATCTCCCCCTGAGCTCATTATACCTCTAATAGGTAGGTTTATCCTATGGACCTGAATATACAATAAGTCTCATGATCACATCATGATGCTACTACTGCTACAACTTTTACAAGTATCTTTATCAGGCTTCCATGCACTCCCCCTAAGACCATGTAGGCCTCTCATAAACTTTTGCAACCTCTCAAGAATATGCATCAAATAACTAATGGATTGTATATGGGGTTGATCTTCTCTACATCATGGTTGCTTCTCCTTCTTCCACACAATTCTAAGGTGCTTCTAAGTGTTTAAGTCTTCTTCCTCATTTTAATTGTCAATTCACTTGCACACACATGCTTAGTCTTCGATGAGTTCACGAGAACACTTCCTTCATGCAATCTTGAACAAGCATAGCACCATCCATCAAGGTAGTGGATGTGCGATGTTCAATTCATGTCAACAGTCAGTGTGCATTTTCTTTGACAATCTCCCTCACCTTGGTTGTGATTGTACTTCTATATTTGTGAGTGTTCTCAACCATTGCTTTTGCATGCCTCTATGTTCACACATGTAGCTTTCACTTTTGCAACTGTCACTTTTGCTTTATTTTTCCTTAACAAGTGGCATAATCAGGTTATCTTCACTCGTACATGTGTTTCCTTCAATTTATTTAAGTTTTGCAAGCGTCACTTTGCTATCGTTTCAAGGTGTGATTGTTGTTCATCGGTATTGTGAATTCGCTTGTCTTACATTAATGGAATTCATGTGTGTGATCCATGTTTGAGTTGTGACCAGATGCATTTCTCTCTGTTACTGTATTGGTCTCACACTTAGTCATTTTGAAGCCCTTTCTCGGTCCTACTATTCAGCGCAAGTTGTATAGGCATTATCCTTCTTACTATGTAATGATCACATCTTATCCATGAGCCTCATTGACTCATATTTCCTCCCATACTTATGAACAAAGTGTTTTATAAGGTCTCCTCCCTCTCATAGTGCATTATTACTTCCTAAGGATAAGTCACCTAGCCTGTGTTGCATCCCTCAGTGAAAAGTGCATTCCAAATGAATAAGTAGCTATTGTTGGAGAGAACTACGCCCTTCCAAGCCTGAGTGCACTTCAAAAAAATGAAACTCACTTTAAAACAATGAATCACATTTACAAACAATGAATCACACTTCAAACGCTCAGTGAAAAAGCACACTTCAGAAGAACAAGGACCTTCTCTCCCCTAAAATGCGCACTCCTAACAAACAAGGCCTTCTTACCTTAAAAATCACTCTTTGAGAGCCTGAGTGCACTTCAAAACCACAAGCACACTTCGGGACTATGAATGCACTCCTTCAACACAAAGAAATGTACCCTATTAGAGTGCATGTCACACTCACAAAGCATGAAGCCTTAGAGCGCATGGCATAGTCACGAAGCTTGAAGCTTGAGCGCACTCCTTCAGTGCAAGGAACTGTGCACTCTTAGAGCACATTTCACACTCATGAAGCATGAAGTTGCATCCTTCCCTTTGAGCACATGGTGCAATCATGAAGCCTAAAGCTTGAGCGAACTCCTTCAACACGAACAACTACGCCCTCTTTTAGTGCATGGGTGCACCTCGAAGGCTTGAGTGCTTTCCCTTTGTCCCTTTGACATGCACCAGTGAACCCTCCTTGTCCTTGAGCATACGAATGCATCTTGAAGGAATGAAGGCCCGAATATTGACTCCTTCGTCTCTTCGGAGTGTGCCCTTGTGCCCTCTTTGTCTCTTTGAGTCCATGAGCGCACCTTGAAGGCTTGAAGGCCTCAAGCCTCACTCCTTCTTCTCTTCGGAGTGCGCCCTTGCACCCCATGAGTTATCTCTCTCTTGCTTGAGTGCACAAGCACACCTTGAAGGCCTCTTGTGAACCTTGATGAGTTTAATTGTGCCATCCTAATCAAGCCTTCTTCTTTTAACCTTCTCATAAGCTTATTATGAGCAGATCATTCCATGAGCTTGGTAGTGATAGGATATATGTTTTAAACTGATTTTTCCTTGTCATGAATGGTTTTCATTTGTAGGAGTACCATATCAGCATGACAAGGTGATGCTCAAGAGCATATAGAAAGGAGAAAGCATAAAGAAACACCTGTGAAGAAGAAGAACAAAAGAGAGCTATGGAGACATGAAGAAAATCATGAACTGAAACAGAAAGAAGACATTGCATGATGACTCAGAGCATTCCAATGTTGATCCAAGACCCTTTGGAGGGTGAAGATAAGAAAAAAAGTGGATCTTTCATGAAGATAAAGCATAGATCAGATCTATCATCAAGCATGCAAGATGAAGCAGCAAGGAAGACAACTTGGCATTGCCACCTCATCATTAATTCCATGTCATCATGTGTAAATTCACGACATATTTTCAAAGAAAAGGAAAAAATGTAATGTGTGGAAGTCCAAGAGTCATATGTGGAACATGAAGAGTCACATAGTCATTTATGGACAAGATTGTATAGAATTCCAAAAATCATTTAGAAGTTAAAAAATTGTTTAGAAGTCCAAAGGACACACTAGAAGTCCAAGAGTCATGAGGATGTGAAAGGTCATTCCTCTTGTTATGAAAGAAACCTCATAACTTAAGAAAAGGGATTTTGGAGGCGTAAGTTTTGGAGAGCTAGTCTTGGCTTGTCTACTTGGAATTGGAGAGAAAACTATTTTGGGGAAGCAAGAAGTGACTTAATTTTCCACTATTGGACCTTGTGTCTCATCATTGTAACTGTGTACTTGGATCTTTCACCTTACAATTAAATTCAATGAGCCAAAACATATTCATTCATGTATCGCAAATGTTTTGGTACTATTCTTGGGATGTTTACGGTATACGTTGTTTTCATATGTACTGGAGAAATTGAATGATTTCGATGGATTTGGTACTTAACATGTTGAATGTATGTTGTATTTGTTTTACAATCATTATGTGAATTATTTCTCTAATGAATCTTTTTATGCTCTCATGTGTCTCTCCTAGGTTAGTACTATTACTTCCTTCTAAAGGATCACTTTTTATCTCTTGCTCATGAAGGTCTCCTTTTACACATTACAATCGGTGTTTCACAATGTCAACTTACTTGCTTATTGAAGCTTTATGTATATAATCTCTTATGTTATCCATTGAAACCAAGACGAACCTTTGTGTTGTGGTGGGCAGGTTGATACTCCGGATGGGGCTCCTACTTCAAATGGTGTGAGGTCTAATTGGGATGTCACATTAGGGAGACCCCCTGTATGTTGGAAGTATCTAACACCGTCAACAGAACAATAGAATAAAAACATACGCAATAGAGACACCAGGATTTTGGTCGGAGACCAGGGGAAACCCATAAATAAATTCTTCTAATTATATTAGATATTCATCAATGTTCAATTGAGATGCAAAGTACAATAGAAATGAGACATATTTCTTTCATCATCAAACACGTTAGGCCAACTAGGGCCAATCCTAGATCATGCAGGATCCTCATGAGATGACAATTGTTAAGACAATCAAGGAGGAATGTAGACAACCTTTAGATCTCTGTAAGCAGCATAGATATTTGTCTTCAAGAAGATCACAAGTAACATTGTCACCCATCACACTATCATGAGCCATGTATCACTATCATAGTGCCACTGCCATATATCACTATACATCCCATTAAAGGAACTGCCATAAATATTGCCTTACATCACTATCCAATGAGGACAAGTAAATCATACATCATCAAGTGTTACTGCCAATACTTCACAATTGTACAACCTAGTATCATATCACAACCTTTTCACCAGTATCATTGTGAAGTATCATAATGCCATGCATATTGGCATGCCATATATTACATGTATAATATTGTCATAAGGACAACCATGCCATATTTTTGTCAAACGAGAACTGTCATGTCATGTTACTGTCTATCATGTCATATCATTGTTATATAATGATTGTCATGTCATATCATTGTTATATAATGATTGTCATGTCTTATCATTGTTATATAATGATCGTCATGTCATATCACTGAACATTGAATATATCATGATGATATATCCATTACTTGTCAAAAACTCAAACTTTGGGGCACAAATTACTGACCATTCAATTGTAACAGGTCTTCCCTAGTTCATAGTACTAGGGCATATCAAGCAGCCTCTTATAAAACCTCCAAATCTAATATACATAGACTATTCAAACAAAAAAAGAGTAGATAACATACCTTTATTTTAGGTGACAACATCAGCTTCAATAACTAACCCTGTGCATTCCTTAGATCTGATATTTTCGGCCCCTGGTCAAAGCCACCCAAAAATCGTACGTTTTTACCATAAATCAACCTTTAAATCATTTCAATATATGTGTTACCTTTCCTTTTCATTTCATGTCTTACTATGTTGCACTACAACACAACTCGACCCTTCTTTCTTACCTCAAACCTACTCCTACTAGGGTTCGACCCTCCTGTAACAAACACAGTATTCGACCAATATTTTCAAGTGTAATGAAAGTTCAAACATCCTCAGAATTTACCCTCAATAGATGCGTCCTAACATCGATCATATCCCTAAATTTTATGGTCCTTCATCATAGGCCTTATGGCCTTCCTGATCCGGATTTAAACAGGAACGCAATAAAATACAGAGATAACCATAAAGACAGATATGCAGCGGAAATAATACTTCATTTCATTACTATAAAATATTGAAATATGCTTACAAACAGAATTGGATAAACCCAGCTAGGGCGATGGTAGCTTATCTGTGAGAAGAGATGTGGTGGCTACATGCCTCTGAACTATTCTAAATTGTGTTACAATGAGGCTCAAAGGCCTATTTATTGTTGAGAAACAATGGAAAACCCTTCACATCCCGAAACCTAACCCTAGAAGATGAAACGCCAAATTGTGGGCCCCGTTTGGGTAAATTGGTACATCAATTTCCCGGGGTCGTAACTTTGGCATATGATCTCCATTTGACGCGTACGATAGCTCGTTAGAAAGATCTATCCGAGTACTACCACTTTGGGAAGCAACATCAGTCCATGGACCCATGTTGCCCCAGATTTCCCAAAAAACGTTGTTTAGGGCCTCAAAACGGCTCCGGAAGTTCAGGACCCGAAAAACTGCTAAAAATAGTAAATTGTGCTACAATTTAGGAAACTGAAAAAGCTGAAAGAGACAGTTGTGGGGGTCCAAATGGGATAGGTGGGTGGCCACCAACATCCACCTGGATCATTCCTCCCCCCTTAGGAAGCAATGGTCCCCATTGCGTTGAGTTCCTCTCTGAGATGAGGAAGCTTCTGCTGAGCTGGGTCTCTGGTGAGCTGTTCTGCAATCTCTGATGTATCCAGAAATGGTGGAAAGCATGGTCGACGATGGTCCACATTGAACACTCGGTGCAAGTGAAGGAATGGAGGAATGTTGTGCTTCAAAGCATTGTTGCCCGTAGCCTTGGTACTGGTGTAAGGACCATGTCGGAGTGGTCTGAGTTTCTGATGGGTTCTGGTAAGGCGTTCTCTCTGTAGATGTAACCAAAATTTGTTGCCCACCTGAAACTTGTGTGGTACCCCTGTGGGTGAGGAGAAGTTGTTCCTGTGTTCTGTCATGACCGTATCCCTTTGCTGCTGCTGCTGCGTGGAGGAACCCTTTGCAGGGGTCATGGATGTAGCAACGATCTTCCCCTTACTTTGAGAGTGAACCAGACAGATAAATTTTCTGGTCTGGGAGATTAGCTTGCTGCCTTTCTTAGCAGTGATCAAAGATGTGGCAGTAGGTGGGGCTACCTCTGGTATCCTGTATAGTGAATTATTTAAAGAAATAATGACAGCACGAGGCCTTGACTCATACACAACATGTCGCCTCCACAAGTATGGCTAGCCTAATAATACATCACAAACATCCAGAGGTGTAACATCACACAATACCTCGTCTGTGAAGGGTTTGATGCTGTAGGGAAGGCGGCACTGCTAGCAAACTTTCAGATCTCGTCCTTCGTGAAGCCACCCGATACTGTACGGCTGTGGGTGCGGTGTAGTCGGTAGGCCCAACCGCTTCACAACCTCTGCTGAAATGAGGTTGTTTTGGCTGCCACTGTCGACAATGAATTGTAGCGGCGAACCCTTCACCCACATCTGTGAGTGGAAAAGACGCTCCCCTTCCTCTGGATTTTCGGGCTCATCTTTCTGGATCTTGGCGGTGGCAACAGTGGCACTGGGGTCCGCATCAATGATTTGCTTCCCTTTGCCATTCCCCTTGTCGGGTTCTGGCTCAGGGTCAGAACATGCATCTGATTCGGAAGCCTTCAACTCAGCCACCAGTGACTGCTTGGTCCGACACTCACTTGTGTTATGAGTGGGGCTCTTGTGGAAGTCACACCACTTCCCTGTGTCCTTCTTCGGCTTCATGGTGTTGTTCTTTTCTTGCGGCTTCGACGGTTTGTCTTGGGTCACCCCGCCTTGGCTTTGTCCTTTGGGCTTCAGATTTGCAGATCCAAAGTCTCGCTTCTTCTGTTTGAACTTTTGCTCAATTTTGACAGCGTATCGGTATGCCGTTCCGAGCGAGGAGATGTTCAAGAACACCATCTCTTCCTGGATGTATCTGTGTAAGCAGCCGCGGTATTTGAGTACCAAATGCCGCTCAGTATCTTTGATA
Organism: Pinus tabuliformis; assembly: GCA_031772625.1. NCBI lineage: Eukaryota > Viridiplantae > Streptophyta > Pinopsida > Pinales > Pinaceae > Pinus > Pinus tabuliformis. The sequence goes on along the minus strand of CM062820.1, from coordinate 1,019,675,303 downwards.
CCCAACTGTGTGCGAAGGGTATGAAAAATGTTTGTGAACTCCGGCACATCTTGGTCTCGTCCTTGCCGCAGTGTGGTCCATTTGATGTATTTGTCCTCATAGCTTCCAACAGGGTAGTACTGCTCCTTGATGGCATCCCGAAAGTCATTCCAAGTGGGTGCGGCTGAAAATAGTGAGCCTGTACTTTCATCCTTCTGCTCGCAGTAGGTTTCCCACCAGTCCTTGACATGGGGGGCTGCTTTGAGAAGAGCGAAAACAATCTTTTCCCGACTTGAAAATTCATGAACAGAAAAATACCCATCTAGCAGATTTAACCATTTATCTATGGCATCTGCGTCTATTTGACCCTCGAAGATGGGGATTTCAAAATTAACTTGTACCTTAAACGGCGTGGCGTTTCCAGAGTAGCTGTTGGAAGCCGATGCGTCGCCTCTGGGTAGCCGCTGAAGGATCTGCACAAAGCTATCCATCATCAAGTTCCTTTGCCGCTCGAGGGCTTCTTCGAGAAAGGTTTTGATAGGATCTCCTACCCCCTCGTCTTTCTTCTCATCCGCCATGGGAGGCCGTCGGGATTTGCGAGGCTGGTCTTGCAAAGGTTCGACTAGTTCAAGCCCTAACTCCTTATATCCTGACCTCGTTGGGGACATGCAAAGAAAAACAGAGAAAAAGCAGACCGCTCTGATACCACTGATCCAGATTTAAACAGGAATGCAATAAAATACAGAGATAACCATAAAGACAGATATGCAGTGGAAATAATACTTCATTTCATTACTGTAAAATATTGAAATATGCTTACAAACAGAATCGGATAAACCCAGCTAGGGCGATGGTAGCTTATCTCTGAGAAGATATGTGGTGGCTACATGCCTCTGAACTGTTCTAAATTGTGTTACAATGAGGCTCAAAGGCCTATTTATTGTTGAGAAACAATGGAAAACCCTTCACATCCCGAAACCTAACCCTAGAAGATGAAACGCCAAATTGTGGGCCCCGTTTGGGTAAATTGGTACATCAATTTCCCTGGATCGTAACTTTGGCATACGATCTTCGTTTGACACGTACGATAGCTCGTTAGAAAGATCTATCCGAGTACTACCACTTTGGTAGGCATCATCGGTCCATGGACCCATGTTGCCCCAGATTTCCCAAAAAACGTCGTTTAGGGCCTCAAAACGGCTCCGGAAGTTCAGGACCCAAAAAACTGCTAAAAATAGTAAACTGTGCTACAATTTAGGAAACTGAAAAAGCTGAAAGAGATAGTTGTGGGGGTCCAAATGGGATAGGTGGGTGGCCACCAAAATCCACCTGGATCACTTCCAAAGTATCGCAGGGTTTCAACCCAACCTCGAAAGTCACAATAGAATCTGACCTTCAAAACAAAGTATCCTTCCAAAAATGAATGCACATCATTTTTCCCACACTTGTTTCTCCAAACTCGGCCATATGTAAGGCGAAGTGATCTTCTAGAAATGATCATAGGAATGCCCTCTTGTCCTAAATGATTTCGACTAACATGGGCCTACCATGCAAGTTTCCTCAAGAAATAAATGTGAGTTGCCTCAGAGAGAGAATGTGAGCTACCTCAGAGAAAATATGTGCGAGCTCTTGCTTCACTTCAAGGAGGAGAAAATATGTCCTTTATATAGATATTCCTTATGATGAATAGACATGTATTTTCATGGAGTCAATTTGGAATCTTTGAGGAGCCAACTTGATAAAAACCCTTTCAACTTATACTTAAATATATTAAAATAAATCTACTAATATCTTAGATGATTTCTTTCCCAAATAGGGTCATCACATCAAGGAGGAGTGCTGAGAACATATTAAAGATAATATTTTCCTTTAACTGGTTTGAATTCATCTTTCTGGCAACATGGGCTTCTTTTGCGGTAGATGGGTTTCTCATGGGAAATACATCCCATAGCTTCCCCAAATTTCAACACTCCTCTCAGCTAGGGAGGAATTTCTGGCTACATCATAAGTCTCAACAAAAGGTTTACATGTACCATCATAGCTACATCAACAAGTCATCCATCTCATCTCATCTCGTCTCAACTCATCTCCCCTTTGTACATCAACTGAACAATGATGTCTCGATCTAAAGAAGAAGAAGAATGATCCACTTAGTCAAGTATCGAACTTGATAGTAGGAAACATATACAACTTGCCGCAAGTGGCAAGGATCAAACATGCCTACAATGATAGGTGATAGATACAACTTTCCATAATGACAAGGATCAAACATGCCTAACAATAGATGATAGATACAACTTGCCATAAGTGCAAAGGATCAAACATCTCCTATTGTCTGCTAATATTCCCACCTTGATCATCAACAATAAATTGGTAGAAAAGTTGCATCCAGATGACACATACAACTTGACATAAATGGCAAGGATAATACACATATCAAATCTCCTCACCCGTTGGCCAGATGGGAGGAAATATCAACAAGCCTAGATTTTGGGTAGGATGCATATTGGGGTATACTTAGTCAAGTCTCATACTTAAGAATAGGCAAGGATCAGATAAGCCTCGGAAATAAATACAACTTTCCATAAGTAGAAAGGATCAAGCAAAAATTGGGAATAGATACAACTTGCCACAAGTGGCAAGGATCATACATCCCTCTAATGACTATAAGGGAGTAGGGGACATATACAACTTTCCACAAGTGGCAAGGATCAAACATAACCTAGCACCCTCAACCCCAGTAGCTCCCCAGCTCCATTCCCCCTCTCAAATTAATAGAATTCAAAAGACAAGGGGGAAAGAGCATAGATAATTATTCTTGATTAGTTGTGATCCATTCCCCGAAGGGTCACATCCACCAGTCTAACCTATTCTCTAAAGAATATTAATGGCTTGGAGAAAATGTTAGCAACTTGTCCGTCATATGACATGTGTTGTAGCCTCACTATTGCTCTCTACACCATATCCTAGATATAATAATACCTAATCTCAATGTGATTTTACCTATCATGGGACATGAGATTCCCTAAAAGTTGGATCCCACTCTTATTGTCACAATATATCACATTCATGTCCAACACATACTCAAGAAACTTTCCAAACATCTTTCTCAACCACACTTCCTCATAGCTAGCCATGCTAGCAACAATGTGCTCAAAGGAACAAAAATATTCTTCTGGCTCATCCATGAAATAATGGTATACCTCAAGCTAAAGTAGCACATGAATGTGCTCTTCCTTTCAACAACATTTCCATCCCAATCAACATTGGTGTATCCATGAAGTCTCAAGTCTCCAACAATGTATTTTAATCTCTGAATGACTGCATCATCTAGGTATCTGAATACCAACTTTGCAACATCCCAATATACATTTCCATGCCAGGCTCAAAAAACATGTTGCAAAGAAAAGGTTCATCTATTTGTCAGCTCATTGGAGGATCCACTAAATCTATAACTAAAGAGGAGTCTCTCAATTGCTTCAGTGAAATTCATCATACCAAGTCTTCGACAACAAACTTTCTATTTGGAGGTTTCTGAGGATGCGTTTTGAAGAGTTGAGAGTGGGAGATGAATCCATAGTATGCATTTTTAATCGACGTTTTGAGTCATAATCATGACCCATCATCAGGAAGTTCTCATTATCCTAATGATGGGTCATGATTGTGACTTAAAACGTAGATTAAAAATGCATATTGTGGATTCATCTCTGACTCTCAACACACTTAACAATAATTTCTCATCATTTCTTTGTTACTCTTCTAGTTTCAAGATGTGGATCACCTTGGGCTCAAAGGTCAACTCCCTTTGGCACTGAACATTGAGATGATCTGATCCTGTCAAAAATAAATTGTTAACATATATGAAACCAAGTATCAAAGACATACCTTCAACCCTGATGAGAGTCTTGGAATCTGCATCAGGTGTCCATCAATCCAACCATGCCATGTCCAGGGAACTTGCTTAAGTCCACATGGGACTTTCTTCAATCTGAACTCACGAATCTCTTTCTTCTATACCTAAAATCTCTAAGGAAGCTCCAAGTATTCTTCTTCCTTAAGTTCATCATGGATGAATCGAACTTCACATACATTTGATAATAGTGTATCTGGAAATAGGAGCTAGGATCTCATCATATAATTCTTTCTTGGAGAGCATATCATTGTTGACACTGCTACATATTTTTCATCTTTGGTTACAACATCCCCTTATTTCAGAACATATAATTTGACTATTACATGAAATTCTATTCCTCTGAATGGAAAGCCTCTTTAATCATATATATCAACCTGGGAGACTGGGATCCTTCCTTCAAGGTCTAAGCTTTCAAGTGCCACTCTTAATCCTGGGAAGGATTTGCATCGTCCTAAATCTCAATATTGAGGAATAGATCCTTGTAATTGATGACCCCAAAATAAGAGTAGGAGAAATAATAATAAAATAAAGTGTATGTGATGATGAGGCAGGATTGTCTTTCTTCTCTAGATATGAACTGGCTCCATCATTTTCTTACACTAGCTCCCTCTTAGAACTAACTTTCCCTACATTATTCTGCATTCTAATGATACTCATGTTGGGTGTGGAGCCTGATTATCTTCTATATTTAGAGGTATCGCAACATTGCACCCCAATTCGTAATGTGGCGACAATGCCGCCCGTAAAATATACACTGCAAGGGGGGTCCAGGAGGGGGCGGATGCGATCTTTGGGAGCGCTCCTCCCCCCCTAGCGAGGGATCATGGGCAGCACCCTTGAAGCTAAAAATAGATGTAAAATTGCATTGTAAAATGTTGTAATTTCGTAGTCAATCTAGGTCATTCATTAGGCGGAGATCTGACGGTAGAAGTTATGTTTAATTTAGGGTTCTTTGCCCTAGAAGACAACCCCTCATTATATATGAGGGAATTGTATTGCGTCTATGTAGATCTGTATTCTGAGTGAGAAAGAGAGAGGAGTTTGTGTGAGAGTGAAGAGGGAATTACACTGGATCTGTTGTAGGTTGTATCTCTTCATTTTGTTGGATAATATAAAAGGAAGGAATGGTTGTTTCTCCATGGATGTAGCCCAAATTGGGTGAACCACATATATCTGTGTCTCTCTTGTTTTATGTGTTTTCTATGTTTATGTTTCTGCAACATATTTTATGTGTTTCATTGCTCTATAATATATAATTCCCTAACAACTCAAGATGAATAACATTCTCATCCAAGAAGTTAGCATTTTCAAATACTCATGTAGGGAGAATAAACGATAGTCTAAGAAAATAAATTAAGAATGAAATAACATAAGACTTGAAAGTACTTATCTTTAACGAGGATTGTAGGAAGCTATCATCTCCCTCTTGATCCTGCCTCCAAGGTTCACCACAATTAATCAACGATATGTTGATATCATCTACATAGGAAATTTATCCTATTCATCACACGTATTTTCATTCCAGATCCTTCCATTCCCGACTATCAATGTACAAGATGACCATTGAAACTGCATCATATCATCTCCTATTGGGAGACTAACCCATCTAGGGTTAAACTGAATCTATCATAGCTGCTAATCATAATCACAATAAGGTTCTAATACTGTAGAACCCATTCCTTTTCAATATCCAAGTCCAATCCTAGGGTTTCTCCCAAAACCTAGCATGTATTTGTAGGAAAAAAAGTTCCCGAGGGTTTCTTACAAACCCTAGCATTCTTTTGGTATCCAATATCTTCATCTCTTTCACTCAAATTAATTAAGAAATATATTATATGTGTCTTCACGGGGATGATCTCAATTACTTTTCTTCAACCTAGCTCTGATCCCATGCTAATTTTTAGGGCTACATTATTCTTTGTTGAAGATAATTAGATTCAGGGAAAATTTTAAGGATGGAAACTTATCTTAAAGTTTATAAACCTCGGAGAATCTTGCTAGTCTCTAATATGAAAAACTATAAAAATATTGGTGACATCATTGTAAAAACATTAAAATTTATTATGTTTTTATATATACTCTCTATAAAATTTTGGCGATATTTAAGATAAAATAATTTTATATTATAAAACATGGGTGAATTATTTTTAGAAAAAAAGGAAATTGGTGAATATTTTTCTTTGAAAAACCATGGAAAATTATCCCACCTATGAATATTAGCCCCTAAAATTTTCCATGATTACATTATTAAACTTTTTCAACATTTTCACATTGCATTCACCCCATAACATCATATCATCATTAGCAATTATGTAGAGAGCACAATAACATCAATAATTTAGTAGAAGAGTAAGTAACAATAGAAGAAAATCATACACAATAGAGACACCGGGATTTTGATCAGAGACTAGGGTGAAACCCTACAAGGGGGAAACCCATAAATCAATTCTTCTTCTTATATTATATATTCATCAACTGATATACAAAGTACAATAGGAATGAGACATATGTATTTCATCATCAAATATATTAGGCCAACTAGGGCCAATCCTGAATCATATAAGATCCTCATTATATGGAAATTGTCAAGACAATCAAGGAGGAATGTGTTAGAGTCAGTCTGTTCAGCCCTCCGTCAGCGATCAAAATCTCTTTTGTTGCATTTCATTTTTAGGTGTCTCATTCAGTCCAGGCATTTGCATTCCATTAGGAGCATCGATTTTCTGACAGAACGGTCTTGTCACTCATCTCCTTCATGTCATGTATCTGTTGCTCCGTGTCTATACATCAAAATCAATTTTAAAGTCATTCACAGTCCTATTCAGTCTCTTGGTCAGCAAAAGGGTTAGTCATTAGGTCTAGGGTTTCATCTTCAAAAGGTATAATAATGCCAGCAGGCCAGAGGGAGTTTCAAAATAAGTTTTCATTTCGAAAATTTCATTTTCATACTAATTGATCATGAATAGAAAAAGTCGTCTTTCCGTCTTTTGAAATAATTGCCATGTATATTTTCAAGGTTTTTTGGTTGAAAATGTTCAAATGCAGCATCTGGTCATTTTTTGCCGAAATCCAATGCCACCACCCCTACAAAAGTTGACAAGATTCATCATCAGCTCAAAAATCAGTGGAAACAAAGAACAGAGTATGTATTAAAGGTGTAAAGTGTCAAAGTTCAAAATATTGCAGAAATGGGTTTGTCAAAAGAAAGAATCAAAATCCTTTGTACACATCAGTTATTTTCACATTCAATGATCCATATGCACGCCAAAGACATCAGCAAAAGCCAAGATAAAACAAGGAAGTGAAAAAATGAAGTTTTGAAGCCAAACTGTGTGTCAAAACCAGCTGCGCGGCGCATTGGAGGAAGGCGCAGCGCATTGGGCGAAATTCCGCAGTGTTAAATTACATTGTTGTGGCACATCCAGGAGGTGCGGCACACTGGGTTTGTGTGTGGCGCATAGAGCCAACAGCCAGTTTTATCATTTGTCTTCGCGCCAATTTGCCTCGAGTAAGTCCGATTGACCCTGCAATTGCTCTTGAATATTGTTTGGTGTGGTTTTGGAATTTGACTTGGAGAATTTGAATGTTGAAATTCAAACCCTATCTTCTTATGAAAACGGCCTTGAAGTTAAGTTTTGAAATGTGATTTTGGTGCCAAAATCATTTATCCCCTGTTTCCCTATAATCATACTATCATTTCCAACCCCTATTCCCTTATGATCCCAAACTACCCATATCCCTGTTTCCCATTTTCCCTATCTTTAAACCTACTATTCCCTAATCATTCTCCCTCTCCCATATCATTTGTAGCAAATTCCCAAACCCCACATCCCTAAACATAGTCAAGTGTTGGTTATTTCACTTTAATCTCACTTGACAGCCCACTTTCCTACTGTCCCATATTCCTCACAATCCCTCATTTCCCTTTGGCAGAGGAAACAAAGCACCTATTTCTCATTTTCAAAACATACACCTGTTATACATATTGCAGCACCATGGAGGTGGCGGACACAGACACATCATATGAACAAGACAGTTATTCCGCCACTGAACTGCATGCACCAGGAGGGTACTGAGGAGGCGCAAAATGCAGGATAGACTCTGAATCTTGGCTGAAGCCTCTTTAGCCTAGAATGACACTTGATAGAGAAGGTCTAGCCCAAATTTCAAGGAATTTGGAGAAAATTTTGTCAATTTTGAATTTTTTGGCTTCAAAACAGATTTTCCTGCCCAACGCGTAGCGCCACCTTGCGCGCGCTTTCGTTTGAGAGATCTTCTGGAGGAAAACTTTACATTTTTGGATTTTTTATGAAAATTTATGCATGCTCATGAATTACCTAAGGATTTCATCAAGTTCTGGGTGACCTAAAGGGTCAAAAACACCTTGAAAATGGCCTTTCTGCCACCTTTTGCACACACAGGAACCAGTCTTGGGAGATTGAGGTTTTGGAGGGTCAAATGACATCCAAATCTAGAAATTCCACTTGGGTTGGAAAGTGGACAAGCGGGGCTTTCCAACGAGCTATCTTGGGCTCAATTTGGACTTCAGGAAGTGCCTCAAAATCAGCTCCAAAGTTGTGCTATGCATACAGGTTTCAGGCGCGGCGCATAGAGGATTTTTGCCTATTTTTCACTGTACAGCTCAGAAATTCGCCTAGTTTTGACTAGTTTTGATTTTTGATGTTGTTATTGATCTATCTTGATGTAACTTGATGACTATGATCTAATTTTGGCACATATTTACTTGTTCTAGAAGATTCATTCACTAAAAAGTGAAAATTTAATGAATGAATCAGTTTCCTATCATATAGAGGCAAGTTGTTTGATTGCCTAGATTTCAGTTCTTTGTTTAGAATTGGTTGAAACAGCTCCTAGAATGATGAGCTCGACCCCTAGAGGCAAGGGAATGGGTTTGGCTTGTCTATATTATGTAATTTCTAAGTCATTTTCATGGTTGGATACTTGGGATTGCTTGGCACTTCATTGTACATTTCATTTATGCAATTTTGGCAAAGGAAAGAACAAGGTTTTGCAGCACTTGTTGGGATCCATGTTGCTCTATGTTTTGATGGTGTGTTTCTTCATGTAATTGTAAGTTAATTGACATTTTATGTATGCCATTTCCCTTCTCTTTGCTTCCGAATTAAACAAATTAAGTGACAAAGGTAGAATCCATGAGTTTGGTGTGCTCTGCCTGTAGTTTTGTTTAATTCTCAATGTTTTCTTCAGTTTGAGGAGGATTCTTGATACCCTCACGCCCTCCTTAGCTCCTCACTAGTCTGATCCATCCATTCATTCAATCCAAAGCATCAAAACGATTGCCTTCCTTGCCCCAATCAAAACTTTGCAAAAACTAGGCCTCATCCCCAGACCCAAATTTGCCCTTCCTTTTTTCCAACAAAACTCCCAAAAATCAAATCAAATCCTTGCACTTCATACCTAGCTTAAAATTAGTTTGTATTTCAGTCATCTCAAGCCCCATTTGATTATCTTTTGCTGAGATTGACCCATAGAGAGCCCTCTCCTGTCCTCGTAGGGCTAGCTACGAGGCTGAGCGTGGTTTGATGTGGACCTAGAACCTTGCCTTTTCAGCCTGAGGCAAATCTAGGCTCTAACAGAATGTAGATGACCTTTAGATGTCTATAAGTAGCATAGATCTTTGTCTTCAAGAATAGCACACATAACATTTCCTTCCATCACACTTTCATGAGCCATATATCATTTTCATAGGGTCATTGCCATACATCCCACTAAAGGCACTTCCATACATATTGTCTTACATCATTCCCTAATAAGGACAAGTAACTCATACATCATCAAGTATTACTAATAATAGTTCAAAATTGTACAACCTAGTATCATATCACAACTTTGACACCAATATCATTTCCAAGTATCATAATTCCATGCATCATTGTCATGCCATACATTAAATGTGACATACTTTCATAAGGACAACCATGCCATATTACTATCATACAAGAACTACCATGTCATGCTAATGTATTTTATGTCATATCATTGTTATATAAGGACTGTTATGTCATATCATTTCATACTGAATATATCATGATCATAAGAGTAGGTAACATTTCCATCCATTACTTTTCAAAAACTCAAACCTTAGGGCACAAAATAATGCCCATTTAATTGTAATAGGTATACCCTAGTTCACATTAATAGGGCATACCAAGAAACCTCTTAGCAAGCCTCCAAATCGACATTATGTATACTATTCAAACAAATACAAGAGTAGACAACATACCTTTTTTTTGGGTGACAACATCAGCTTCAATACCTGGTCCTACGCATGCCTTAGATATGATATTCTCGACCCCTGGTTAGGGCACCCAAAAACTATACCTCTATCCCATAAATAAAGCTTTAAACCATTTCAATATTTGTGTTAACTTTCTTTTAAAGTCACGTCTTATTTTTCTAACTTACGAGAAATCAACCCTTGTTTCTTACCTCAGACCTACTCATACTAGGGTTCGACCCTCCTGTAACAAACAGAGTATTCAACCATGTTTTCAAGTGTAATGCAAGTTCAAACATTCTTAGAATTTGCCTTCAATATATGTGGCCTAACATCAATCATATCCCTAAAATTTTTGGTCCTTCATAATAGGCCTTATGGCCTTCCAAAAAGATCATCACAGGGTCTCAACCCTACCTCCAAAGTCACAATATAATTTGATGTTCAAAACAACGTATCCTCACATAAATGAATGCATAGAAAATTTTCCCATACTTGTGTCTCCAAACTCAGCCAGATGTAAGGAGAAATACTCTTCTAGAAATGAGCACATGACTTCCCTCTTGTCCTACATCATTTCAGCTACCACAGACTTGACATGTGAGCTCCCTCAAGAAACAAATGCGAGCTTCCTCAAAGAGAGAATATGAGATGCCTAAGAGAGAATATATGTGAGATCTTTCTTGGCTTCAAGGAGGGGCAAATATGGCCTTTATACGTATATTACTTAGGATGAATATGCATGTCTTTCCATGGAGCCGAATTGGAATCTTTAGTGAGCCAACTTGATAAAACCCCTTTCAACTTATACTTAAATATATTAAAATAAATTTACCAATTACTTAGATGAATGCATGCCCAAATAAGGTTTTCACATCGAGGAGGAGTGTCAATAACATATTAAAAACAATATTTTCCTTTAACCAATTTGAATTCATCTTTGGGGAAACATGGGCTAATTTTTGGATAGATGGGTTTCTCATCGAAAATTCATCCCGTAATTGCCCCAAATTTCAACAACTCAATGATATACCTAGATCATGGGATACATTTGTAGCAAGTATAAGTAGCTAGAAGGAAGCTCCTTTGTTTGAGAAACTATGGACCTCTTGTGCTTAAGAAGAATAAAGGATTATTTCAAGAGATAAAAGGGAACAAGCTTCTCAAGCATTTACAACTCGTTTCAATAATAATGGAAAGAAGAAGTTTGGCTTTCAACACAAGAATTCAAGAATAATATCCCCAAAATAAGAAGGATATGTCAAAGATTCAATGTAATGGTTTTCAGAAATTTGGAAATTTTAGAAGTGATTATCCTGAGATGGCTAAAAACAAAAAGATAAAAGGAAAACAACATGCTTCCACAACCAATATTGAAGATGAACAACCAAAGAAGCCTGAAGGTGACAAATATTTCTTTTACTTTTCTGCTCTAATCGATTCTATTGTAGATGATGATGATACATGGCTAGTAGATAGTGGTGCATCAAGGCATATGACCGAAGATCGTCGAAATATTACTAGCATGATGGAAAAGTGGTTATCCCAAAGAGTAGAGCTTGGAGAAAACCACAACTATGCAGTCAACGGAGTTGGAAAGACATTCATTGAGCTAGAATCTGGTAACAATGTTCATTTCAACAATGTTCTATATGTACTAGGTTTGAAAAACAATCTAGTCCCTATTTCATGTTCAAAAGATAAAGGAGATAAAATAGCTTTTGTGGAAGGAAAAGTACGTGTATGGTCCAAGCGCTCTGTTATCACTCAAATTTTCCTTAGAATTTATCAAAAGAAGGAAAGGATCCAAGGTAACTACAAACCAATCTTTTAGACCTAGGTTCTAGCCCACCTAAGTCCAGAGAGGGCTCTCTCTTTATGATTTAGCTATCTTTTGATATGATATTAGGCTAGCTATTAATGTTCAGCGAGGTTGTTTTGTTTGAGAGTGGTGAAGTTCTGAAACAAATGAGAAAACTAGGCTTCTAGGCTATTGGGCTATGGAGTCAATCAGGGATAATTCACTGGATCAAGTCAGATTGTTGAGGTATGAGTTCAACAGGTAGGATAGCAGAATAAAAACAAACTTTGGGGCTTGAATGGATGATATTTCTTCTCAAAACTAGAGGGCAATTAAGAATCCTCAAGTTAGGATTAGAAAGAGGAAAGGAAGATAGGTCAACTAGAAGATGGCAATTAAGAATCCTATACCAGGGACTTATTAGAGAAAATCTACAAGGATAAAGGAGAAATTAAGAATTCCTTTATCGAGATAGTTTAGAAGAAAACATAGAAATGGTAAAATGTTGATAGTAGAGAGCAATAAAGCTAATTCTAATACACTTTGACTATTTTACCATTTAGATCTAAGATGCATGAGACATTGAAACATATAGAAAACACATAAAATCACAAGGATAGAATACTTATTTGTAATTATATTGCACAAGAATCTGATGAAATGTCCTCAACTTTCATTCATTTTCCAGCAAAAATCCAAATTTGAGTACAAAAGCTTTCTCAACTTGATAGCATAGATTTACAGAGATGTTATAGAATCCACACACAATACTTCGAATGGAGAAGTATTTATACAAAAATTACATCAAAAATATCTCATAACTACATGAGATTTATTCTAGGGAATACAAAATATCTTTTACAAAAAGATAGAGACAGATGTACAACTGATTGTTGTTGTCCCTTTATTTATGGAAGACTTGGAGGTTGAAACTTGGATTTGCCTCTTATTGTTGCTTTGTTAATTGTGTGTTGGATCTTTGCTTACTTTTCCCTACTACTACTCTTTACCTGTTTCTGATACTCTTTACTTGTTTACCAGACTTTACCTCAGTAAATATTTTCTATTTACGTCTGAGTTAACATAGTAAATTATAGGATATCGGTCATGCTGCTCCACTATTCTTCATTTGGTATCTTCATCCTAATCAATTTCCTGTATATTTCGTCAGCTTCAGTGTATTTTGCAAAATTCGGCTGGACTGTGAACATGTGCTTGGGGAAACCTTGGGGCTAAGAAATAGCTTAAATGTACTGGAATACTTGAGTTTCGAGTAATTTGGAAGAGGTTTCAGTACAAAAACAGGGTTTCTGAGAAGGAAATGCGGTAAATACCTGGTTATGGTGACTGAAGGGAAAAATGGCTCTGGTGAATGCTCTACTAGGTGCGCACAGTAGTCTGCAGTGGCCTGGAGTTCAACGACTGATGGTGGTTGGCAGTTGGAAGTCAGTTGCTGGTCTGGACGTACTCTGTGCGTGCATGGAACATAAGTTTTCTTTTCTCGGAAAAAAGGAAAAACAATGAACATTTTTGTTTTTATGCACAAAGTCAATGACTTTTGGCGGGTGAATGGGAAAACAACAATCGGTTTAATTAACCGATGAGACACTTTGTCGTTTAGTGGAGGCGGTAAGCGGGATTCATCACACTGCTTTTGGGAGGTTGGTGGTTTTGGCAGAGGGTCACGTGATGCCACAAATTGGATGACACGTAGCATCGGCGAAAAGTCAAAACAGCTTATATCGTGTGGTTAACGTTCGACTAAAAGGCTCACGCGATATGAGCGAGAGTTGTTGGATAAGGGAGGGCAGATCGAACGACAGTTGGCGGCGGAAAGTGTTAGTGAGTTAATGGAAGGGGCACGATGGCATAATCAGCATAATTAAATGACTTTAATTATATCGGGGATGATATGATTGGACAGATGAAGGATTAATATGTTTTAATGATATCGAGGGTGAACGTATTAGCGAAGAGGCTATTAATTAATCCAGGTGATTAATTAATTCCTTTTTAACACGTAGGGGGGTTTTGGCTCTTAATTAATCGCGGTTCGATTAATTAATCCAACTTAATTAACTTTATTTATGGTTTATTTTTCAAACCATCGGGAAGGGATATTTATTTATTTTGGGATTTTTAGTAATAATACGGGAAAGGGTAATTTGTTTCAAGAGTTAAATAAATAATAAGAATTAAGAGTTAATATGACCATGGAAAAGAAAATGCGCTAAGTAAATGCTTCCGAAAATACATTCATCATCCAACATTATGACTTAGGCTAAAATGTGTTTGGGGAGTTTTTATAAAGAACCTATTTATTTTCCCCAAGTAAAGAGTGATTTTACCTTGGGAAAGGATTTGAAGGGAATGAATCAATTATGGGGGGGGTGAATTTTGATGAAGGAGCTTTAGCACTTAGGCCTTACAAGTTATTGGGCCGAGGTTCTGCTCCCTCCAGAAGTCAGAGAAATGCTCTGAGCCCCTTTAACTTTCAGGTTGTTAGTGCCTTTAGTTCTTATGGGAAATTAGTAAAATTTAGAGAAAAAATGAGTGAGGAGGTTAATTAGTTTGACTTTTGTCTATGATGTAAATGTATTCATTGTCATCCATATCTTTAAGTGCTTTTGATGATGAAAGTATATGGCTTGATATCAGGATAATCATTCATCATACATAATTCTGCAACCATTCATCTACTTACCCTACCTACTTATCCTACCATTTTTTCTTCTTTTATTAGGGTGCACTTAAACTGGCAAACCCTTATCAAAAACTTTTCTTTTCTTTTACAGTGGTATTCTAACTAAGTCTAACCTTATTACATCCAAGGGCTCATATTAAATTGTTGAGCTTCTTTTATTAACTCTACCTATCTACTTATCTGCCAAGATTAAACAGTTTGGTCAAATTTTATTCTCTATCTCTAAACATGAAATTCAAAACATGGAATAACCAAGATTAAACTATTTGGTTACCATGGATTGTGGCATAAGTAACAAGTTGCACACAATCATTTATTACAAAAAGTGAAATAGTAGTGGCATTTTGACTTGCACACTTTCATGGTCTTTTTATTTTTCTTGGGGTTCATTTTTTATTATTTTTTTCTGACATTTTCATTCTTTTTGTCCTTTTATTATTTTTATAGGACATACCCTCTTTACAATTTTTTGTTTTTGATTTTGAATATGGAAAACATTTGCAGAAAGAAAAGGTATGTACATATTTCAAAGCTAAACCAAGTCAATCATGATATATGACACCTATTGGTATAGGAACATAACAGTGGCTCCACTTGGGGATGGCTTTCCCGGGTGGAAAGTCAAGAACTGTAGATCAATGGCCTTTGAAAGAATTTGATTGTGCTCTACAAATCTCCTTTTTTATGTTGCTTTATTTGTATGTATAACAGTAATACTTCTGAAGCTTAGGGCCTTCTCTTCGAGCTTCAACTTCAAAACTTTTACCATCCAATCAACATTGAACTGTAAAAGGATATAATATATACACTTTAAAAACCTGGTAAGATTAGAAACTAGGATCAATGTAGTGCTTTAACATTCGACCATTGACTGGTCCTCCTTCAATCTCTGCACCATCCAATTCTTTAAGAAAATATGAATTATTTCCTCTAAAGGCATATATTATGTAATGACCTTTCCACAGGAAGTCAAACTTCCCATGTTTCCCTTTGTCCTCTCTTCTTGAATCCCACTTTAACACTTTCTCTCCCAGGTAGAAGTCTTCTGCTTTAGTCCTTTTGTCAAAAATCTTCTTAAGTTTTTCTTGCAGTACTCGGGTTCTGTTGTATACTTCCTCTTTGGTTTGATGTAAATGGATAGTCTGGGTAATTCTCCTATGTATATCATTTGGTTCCACTTGGGCTTCTTGAAGTAATTTCATGACTAGAACTCCTAAAGATGAGGGGAAAACTACCTTCATTCCATACACTAGTTCATAGGGACTGGTTCCAATGGATTTCTTAGTTGTAAGCCTATCTGCCCACAAAGCATTGGTTAATTTCTTGTTCTAAGTTTTCTTATTGTCTTCCAATAGTTTTTTGATAATATTTATTATACTTTTATTGGAGGATTCTGCAAGTCCATTCCCTTGAGGATAGTAATTTGTGGAATGACCAAGTGTTATATGATACTTGTGATAGAAATCAATCATTTTCTTTGACTTGAAGGCTGCAACATTATCTGTGATGATTTTGTTAGGACAACCAAACCTAGATAGAATATTAGCCTCTGGAAAACCTATTATTACAGTATCAATGGCCTATATAGAGGGAATAGCTTCTATCCATTTGGTAAAGTAATCAGTTGCAGTGAGTATCCATTTATGCTGAGCAGAAGGGGGTGGATGGATTTCTGCAATGAATTCAAGACCCCATTGTTGAAAAGTTTTTTCTGTGGAAATAGGTTTCAAAGGCAAGGGTAAAAGTTTTCTTTTGCCTTCGAAGATCTGGCATTTATGGCAAGAAGTTACAAATTTTTTAACATCTGCAAATAAGGTTGACCAGTAAAATCCAACTCTTAGAATTTTGTCAACAGTTGACTTCCAGTAGAGATGTCCACCACAATCCCCTGCATGAAATTCTTGGAGTACTTTTTCAGATTCTTCTTTTAATAAACAGTTCAACAAAATACCTTCATGATTTTTCCAAAACAAAGTATTATCCATAATGCAAAATTTCTAATATTTCATTTTCAAAAACCTACTCTTAGTTCTGGATAACCCTGGAGGAGCCTGCAGGTTTTGTAGAACATATATAATATCAGCGTACCAGGGGGAATCTAGAAAGGACTGGCTGATCTGTGGAGTCGCCATCTCCTGTTCATTATCCAGTTCTGCAATAAGATTTATGTCTAGGGCTTGGCCAACCCCTGACCTTTAATTAACTTGGTAGGTTTTATCTCCATATCATATTCTAAAATAGTAGCTATCCATTTCCCCCTTTTTCCATCAACTCCATCCTGTGTCAGGATATCTTTGACTACAGCATTGGGAACATAAGCTATTACATGAGAATACAATATATACACTCTGAAATCCTTAATAGCTTTTACCAAAGCAAAAGCTTGTTTCTCCATTATTTTATACTTTAATGAGGCATCTCTAAGAGCTTTACTGAAAAAGGCTATTGGTTTTTCACATCCTTGATCATCCTTTTGTAGTAAAACTGTAGCTATGGTGTGTTCTGATGCAAAGGAAAAGATAATGAAGTCTCTGTCAAATTTTGGGCTTGTAAGGATTGATGTTCGAGTTAAGGCTAATTTTATTTCTGAAGGATTTTTTAGCCTCTACTGTCCACTTAATAGCTGAATCTTTTTTCAACATGTTATTCAATAATCTAATTATTTCAGCTAAATTAGAGATGAATCTTCTAAAAGAAATTATTTTCCCTAGAAATTCCTGAAGTTCTTTAATGTTTCTTGGGTGAGGTATTTGCAAGATAGCTTCAATCCTGGTTGGGTCAATTCGGATTCCATCTTTAGAGATAATGTGGCCTAACAATTTTCCTTCTTCCAACCCAAATAAAGATTCGTTTGGGTTCAGAGAGATGCCATATTTTCTGCATTTAAGAAAAACTTGCCTAAGATAATCCAGGTGTTGTTGATCTGACTTAGAAAAAACTGTAATATCATCAAGGTATATAACCAGGAAGTCATGGATTTCCTTTGCAAAGGAAATATCCATTTCCCTTTGAAAGGTGGCTCCTACATTTTTCAATCCAAAGGGCATTTTGACATACATGAAGGTGCCCCATGGTGTTGTGAATGCAGTTTTTTCTTGGTCATCAAGATGGACTAAGTTTTGGTTGTAACCCGAGAATCCATCTAAAAGTGAAATCCTTGTAGAACCTACTACCCTTTGTAGTATGTGATCCATCTTAGGTAAGGGATAGTTGTCTTTGAGTGAGACTTTGTTCAAATTTCTAAGGTCAACACACAATGTGATTTCTCCTGTTTTCTTTCTTGTAGGGCCAAGATTAGACACCCGATCCAAAAACCTAATAGGGGCAATGATTCCTACTTCATACATTCGTTTGATCTCTTTTTCAATGGAAGGTAATAAAACAGGATTGGTTCTTCTTAGCTTTTGCCTAAAAGGTTTCTGATCTTCTTTCAAAGGGATATTGTGTTGTATAATACTGGTATCATAGGATTTTAAGTCCTCATAACTCCAAGCAAAAACATCCTGGAATTCTTTTAAAAGTTTCATATATTTCAGTTTTTCATTGGGAGGCAATGATTTAGACAATTTTATCAACTTAGGATTCTCTTGAGTTCCTATGTTGCATTCTCCAATGTCTGCTTTCAAGGGCTCCATTTTAGGTTTTTTAGGAATATCATTGGAGTCAAATAAGTCCTCCAAAGGAGTCAATCTCTTGGGTAATTGGTTATCTTTGAGATTTATGACTTTAGTTTCATCATCAATCACTTCATCAATTTCCATTTGTTTTAAATCTTGAATATCTGTTTTTGTGAATTTGTAGGATGAAGTCTATCTTTTATTTGAACTCCTAACTCATTTATTTCTATTTGATTAGAATAATTAAAATCTATTGTTATGTCAAAAAAATAAATTTTGATTCTGAAATAAATAAATAAATAAATAAAATTTGTTGTGTTGCGTTACGTAGCCCGTGACCTAGACAACGCCGCCACATAGACCTCTTCACAGGTTTGCAGCTCCAATGGAGGCCAGTGGGGGTTTCGATCCCTCCCCTCCCCTGCCCAAACTCCTCGCAGTCAAGAAGCTCATTGCCAGATCTCTCAAGGGACCACTGTCCTAGACTCAGCAGAAATTCGTCCAAAAGCTGGACTGCATCCCAATCGTGGAATTGCCAATTGCAGAAACATGAAGATCAGCAATCAATCTTGTAGACAAAGGGCTCATATGATAGTTTACCGGGCTTTGGCCTTCTCCCAAATCCATTGAAGCTTGGGTGCAGAGGAATTGGATGTCGCTTATATCAGAAGGAATCAAGAGCCACGTTGTAGGAAAAGGATTCTATGTATTCGTGTTCGAAAGCTCTGAGGATAAAAATCTCATCTTTAGAAACGGCCCATAATTCATGGGGCCTCAAGGTTTATACTTGAACAAATGGACCCCTGATTTTGACCCAACCCAGGATGTGTCGTTTGTTATTCCATTTTGGGTCCGCCTACCTCATCTTCCTTTACATTGCTGGAATCAAAAATCATGGCAAGCTATCGGCAATTCTCTTGGAAGGTATATTGATCAAGCAGTGCAAAAGGGTCAGTACTCATGCACACAGATCTGCATGGAGGTTGATCTGGAAGTAGGGCTACCAGAGGCAATTAAACTTACTATAGAAAACTGGATGCACATCCAGGAGCTAGATTACTAGAAATTACCCTTCAAATGCCGACACTGTCACGGCTACGGCCATTTCGCAAGACATTGAAAAAAAGAGGAAGGAGAAGAGAGCGAGAAAGTAGAACAATGGACCATAGTGCAAAAAGCAGGGACAGCAAAACCTAGAAGCAAAGGAATAACAAAGGAAAACAACATTGGGCCAAGGGGGTAGGAACAAAAAGGTGGGAACTCCAACCCCATGTCGAAATCAGGATCTCAATATGTAGAGCCCAGTAAGGCCGCAGAAGAGCCAGAAGTAAATAAGGACTGCAATGAACAACCCAAATCCCCTCCTAACAGGAAAGGAACAGAGGAGCAAGGGAAAAACGTGGGAACCCCCGAAGTAGTCCCCTCCCCCTCTTATTCTGACATAGTAAGAAAGAAAGTACATGAATCACCAAGCTCATCGGAGGATGAGATCTTAGAAAGGCTTGCCAAAAGAGCAGGAAGAAAGTCCCACAGAGAATCAAGGGAGGAAGAAGTTGAAAGGCAAAAGAATCAAGGAAGTCAACCCACTATAGAAATATCAATCAGCAGAAGTACAAGGACAAGGCCGCCAAAAGGAGGAGGCCCAACCACCCCTAATAGTAAGTAATGAAAATCGTCTCTTGGAACTACAGAGTGTTGGGGAACCCGATGAAAATTGAAGGAGTCAAAGATCTACTGAAAGCAGAACCAGCAGACATCCTAATGCTCCAAGAGACAAAGATAGAAGGGGAGGTCCTTCTAGAGATCAGCAAAAATAAATGGCAGAAGAACGCAGGAAAAGCAATAAGCGCAAGAGGCTCTTCCAGTGGAATAGCAACCCTGTGGAAGGGAGACCAGTTCAGGCTTGTCAACTCCCACAACACACAACACTGGAGCTTCACAGAGCTGAAGCACATAGCAAGTAAGTTAACCATTGCATTATTCAATTTATATGTACCAGTATTGTATTCTGAAAATAAAGATTGTTGGAAAAAATTAAATGAGTTTTTGGAACTGAATACCCAAAACAACATAATCATAGATGGAGATTTAAATCTAGTGATGAATGAAAAAGAAAAGAGAGGGGGCAGGACCAACAAGGATCATATGATCTATGTAGTAGAAGACATGATACAACAATGGGACCTACTAGATTTTAAACCAAGAAAAGGGCTCTACACCTGGACCAATAACAGGATAGGGAAAGACCACATATTCGCTAGATTGGAAAGGTTCTTGGTTCAAAGAACAATGTTGATGGAAAGGAGGCTAATCTCATCAGCCATTCTCCCCAAGCTTACCTCGGATCACAAACCCATCTGGCTAATGTTAGAGGAGGAAGAAAATTTGGGCCCAATCCCTTTTAGATTTAGCCCATTGTGGAATGTAAAGAGTGGCTTGCAGAAATGGTCCGACTAGCATGGTCCACCTCAGTCAATGGCTCCCCCAATTATGTATGGGAACAAAAATTAAAAATAACAAAAAATGCCCTCAAGAAATGGAGTAAACTCCCATCAAATACTCCCAAAGATCAAAGAATGGAGTCAGTGCAGCACCTAGAAAAGTTGCAAAGTGAAATGGATACAATAGATATAACTAAAACAGAGCTAGAAAAGGAGCAAGAAGCCCAATGCAAAACATTTTGCTCCTTCAGAAATGAAGAAGAATATTGGAGATTAAAGTCTCGGAGCCTTTGGCTGGAAGCCAGAGATAGAAACACAGCATATTTCCATCGACAATGTAGAGCCCGTCTCTCCAGGAATCACATCACAGAGATCACCACCTCTGATGGGAGGTCATGCAAAGGAATAGATCAAATAAAATCTACTGCTGCATTACATTTCCACCATCTTTACAGTAAAGAGAATGATGACTGTGAAGAAGACAACAAAGAATTCCTAAAGAACATTCCGGCGTTGGTCACTAAAGAGGACAATGCAGCATTGTTGAAGCAAACCAATGAAGAAGAAATCAGCAAAATTATCTGGTCCATGAATCCAGATAAAGCCCCTGGGCCAGATGGGTTCACCATTCACTTCTACATGATATGTTGGGACATAATCAAAACACATCTTATTCGAATGATAAAAGGATTCCTTCAGAAAGAAAAACTAGGTGGCAGCACCAATTCAAAATTCCTTGCTTTAATACTAAAAGAGTCAAACCCTACCTCCTTTGACAGGTTTAGGCCAATCTCTTTATGCAATTCTTCATACAAAATAATTTCAAAACTCCTTGCAAACAAAATAAAGCCACTACTAAACAAACTCATATCATATTCGCATGGAGGCTTCGTCAATGGGAGACACATTCTGGATAACATAATTCAAGTTCAGGAAGCCATGCACTCCAGCAACCTTAGAAATGAGAAAGGCATGCTAATCAAGGTAGACATGGCCAATGTATTCGACAGAGTAAAGTTGTCCTTCCTCTATCAAGTTCTACTTTCCTTCGGATTCGACCAAGAATTTGTCAAACTGATCCAATCTTGTACCATAAGTCCTTGGATTGCACCTTTGGTAAATGGGAGGCCAGCTGATTTCTTCCAAGCCACGAGGGGGCTGAGGCAAGGATGCCCTCTTTCTCCATTTCTTTACATTTTAATGGCGGATATGTTGAGCAGAAATTTGGAGCAGGACATGATAGCAGGAGCTGCCCTAGGTTTGAAAATAACTAAGGATCTCAAAGCAATAAATCATGCCCTATTCGCGGATGATTCCCTCATGCTGGGCGGAGCTTCAAACAGAATAGCCTCTGCATTCAAAAATACTCTCCAAGCCTACTGCAAAGCAACTGGAGCACTAATCAGTGAAAGAAAAAGCGCAGTCTATAGTTGGAATGCAGAAGAGGAAGAAACTCAAAAAATAGCTCACAATTTGGGGTTCAATGGATACTCAAAATGGGATAAAATCAATTATCTTGGACTGCCATTAACACTGGGCACAAACAGAGTCAATCTGTGGGAAGGAGTAATAAAAAAAATCAAAGGCAAAATCACTGCATATGGAGGTCAATGGCTAACTCATGGTGGCAAATTAACTTTGATAAAATCCGTTCTTTCATCTCTGCCAATATATCAAGCATCCTACCTCATGGCACCAAAGTCGATTTCAGGGAAAATTAATAAAATCATGAGAGATTTTCTATAGCATGGAGGCAAAGGAAATCAGAACAAATTCCATTTGGTTAAATGGGAGACAGCAAAGAGAACCATGAGAGAAGGCGGCTTTCAAATTCGCGATCCGGACCTCGCCAATACAGCTTTGGGATGCAAGATACTATGGAAGCTCCACAGAAACCCCAATCACCCTGTCAACAAAACATTGAGGCATAAATATATACCAAATGCAAAACTCAGAAACCTGCAAAACGCAAACAGAAAAAGGAGCACGCTTATATGGCAACTGTGTATCAAAGGATTGTGATTCTTCTCCCTAAATCTGTATCGTATCCCTAGGAATGGTAAGCGTGTCAAGTTCAGAACAGATCGCATAATGGGGCAGTCGCCCTTAGCATCAAATGATAGCCTGCAAGAAATCTGTGAGCTTCTCGAAAGTAGAGGAGATAATACAATATATGATATCTCAAAATGGGAAAAATCTGGGTTCTGGATTGATTGGAACTTTAGTAACATACCAGATCATTTATCACAGCAAATAGAAACGCTATAAGAAGAACTTCATGAAGCAGCTCGAGCGCACAAGACAAAAAAAGATAAATGGGGTTGGGGACCTACAGGAGTATACTCCTTAGACAAAGGTTACGAGTTGTTACAATCACACGGAGATAGATCTCTCCCTGCAAGGTTTTGGATGGAGGTATGGGATCCATTGGCACTGCCCAAGGTTAACTTCTTCTTCTGGATATTAATGCATAAAAATATTTTGACTGGTGAAAACTTATTGAAAAGGAAAATAGTAGGTCCGCATAGATGCTCACTATGCAAAGAGGCCATGGAAACCATGGATCACCTGTTTGTAGACTGCTCATTTGCAAACAAAGTTTGGATACTCATACTCCAAGGACTCAAGGCGGCAATCCCCACTAAAATTTCAGTAGTGGACTTATTTTTATCATGGAAAGATTGCTATCCTTTGTCCTCCCTCAACTCCTCATAGGCCAAAATCTGGATCACCATTCCCAAATTTGTGTGTTGGAAGCTATGGTTAGCTAGAAATGAGCAGATATTTAATAATGTAGTCTAGACACCCAACACAGTAGCAGCAAAAGCAAAAGGCCTTCTCCTAGAAACTTTGAACTCCCAAAAACTCAAAGATGACTCTTCAGTGCAGCAGGAGGAAAAGAGCTGGCTTGGAACCCTTGCATTAACCCAACGATCCACAGTATTGGAAAACCCCAACTCAATTCTGAGTGTAGGCTAAGAGATAGGGATGAAATATTTCAGAGTTGGTGGAGGCAGCAAGGAATAACTACAGTCTTCTTTGATGGTGCCTCAAAAGGGAACCCTGGGATAGTGGGATCTGGAGGACTCATATACTCTTCTGACGGAAGCACCAAAGAAACCTTTTGTTGGGGCCTAGGACAGCGATCCAACAACCAAGAAAAAATCCTGAGCTTGACAAAAGCGTGTCAAATAGCTAAAGAAAGAGGACACCGGGAGCTGCAAGCATTTGGAGATTCAGAAATCCTGATCAAAATGATACATTTGAAAGGTCAATTTAATGATGATGGCTTAAATAAGAATCTGAAAAGGTTGAGATATATCCTACAAGACTTCACTTCCTTCCAATGCTACCATATTCTCAGAGAATCAAACAAAGAAGCGGACTATTATGCCAATAAAGGATGTCTTTTGAGCCAAGGAGACCTCAGCATAAACAAGGGAGAACCAGAAAAAATTTACATCCCATGAAAAAGACATCAGCTTGTAACATGAAAATTTAAAAGTCCTGCACTGAAGATTGTAAGGCTTCAGCCATTTGGAGCTATTTATTAATAAAACTCATATCCGTTTCAGTTATAAAAAAAAAAAAATCTACTGTTATGTCAGTATCTATGTTGGTATTTACAAATTCATTATCTAAAGTTAAAAAATTATTGATTTTCTAATCATTCTTAAATACTTTCCAGTTCTTTAAATTGTCAGGAATTGCAGGTCTATGTCTGACCTCAATAGTATATGATGATTAGGCTCGAAAGGCAACTTCCAAGTACTAGCAAACATGGCTAGGTTGTGATCCTGCATGTTGTGTTTTTTGGGGATAACAGCAAGTTTGGTTTCTAAAAAGGTGTTTAGTATGTCTATGACTCTTCCTCTATAAATTCTAACCTGCGATCCTTGGTCATATAAATAGTTGTAATTTTTTTTTATCACTAACTCATAATCTCCCATGATAGAAACTCCGATGGCTCCTAATCTTTTAACCAGTTTCAGTCCTAACAGAAGTGCTTCATATTCGGCTATATTGTTTGTACATTTGAAGTTTAACCTATAGGCATGACCTTCTGCATGATCATTCTCTAAATTGTAAACCCATACACCTGCTCCTGCACCTAGCTTGTTTACCGAACCATCAAATTCCAGATGCCATAGGATTTCATGTTCATAATTTTCATCTGGGGTAGTGGAATCTTTCTTAACTAGGGCATCTAGATTTTCTTTGTTATCTGATATCTCATGAATTTGGACATTTGAATTTTCTTTTGCAATTTCTTTTGGTTTTGTTGTTATATCAGTTGGAATATCTTCTTGATTAGTTTCAGCATTGTAAAGAATAAAAGAGTCCATGTCAGAATGTACTAAATATATAGGAAAGTTCTTAGGCTTTTCCTGACTACTCACTACATACTTCATCAAAGTTTCTCTATACAATTTCTTGGGATGTCTGAAGACTAAAATGGTAGCATAAGACATATCTAATTGAAGAGATCCTTGGAGTTTAGCACCCCAAGATCTGGATAACAGCATGTCATACTTGGGTGGTATATCAACAACAACAATATCCATGAGTATAGTTTGGCAGGACATTGAACTAGAGAGACACAGAAATCTTTTATGAGACCTAAGCATTTAACCTGGCTTGAATCAAAGGAAAAAATATCTTTATAAGGTCTGGTGATATCCAAGTTGGGTTTTTCCATTACAGATTTTCGCATAAGATTGTGTGAGGCTCTAGAGTCTAGCATGGCATTGTGTAAGGTTTTATCGTGGATGTTAAGGCTGATATAGAAGGGTGGTACCCCTCCTTCAACTGACTTTCCATTAACATCTGGTCCAAAAAGTAACTTAGGTTGATCATCAAATAGATTCACAAAATATTCATTTTCAACAAGGTTCAAAGATTTACTAATTTGAGATTTGTAAGCATCATGTTTTACCAGTTCTATCAAAGGAACTGAAATTTTAAGTTTGGCAACCTCAGCCCCCAAATTAAAGGGCAAAGGTGTTTTATCTGTTGGAGCATTTGAAACTTTAGTAGCAGTGTTTTCTATGTTTTCTTCTCTTTCAGGATTTGGGACATTCTTTACTGATTTTTCTAACATGATCTTTGGAGACTCTTCCACCATTTCCTTGGAGGGAAGAGAAGTGGAAGGTTGTTCATTATTGGGCTGATTATCAGACACATCTTCTATGGTGGGGCTGGGGGGGGGGGGGGTTCTGATTTGATCTAGACAAGATTCGAAGGGTTTTGGTTATTGGAGCTGTTTTAATTTTGTCAGATTGATTAGGAGTTGTTTTCTGGTTTTGTTTTGGAGCATCAGTTTTCCTTCTGCTTCTTAAATTGTACTGTTTATGTACCTCGAAATATTAGAATCATACCCCTGTTTAAAATCGAATGATTCCCCTGTTTGGGTTTGGAATTGTTGGAGCATGTATGATTCTTGATCATCCTGAGTCAGGAAAACTTTTTCCTCATCATCTAGACCCATTAAATTAATCTGAGTATCTTCTTTGGGATCTTCTAAATGTGAGGCTTTTGCATAATTTTCTTGGAAAGGTGGTCTGATATTCTGGTCAGGAGTATTCTTTCCAGTATTTTGGTTCTGGTTTTTCCTAAAATTAGGATTTCTCACTGGATTAGCCTGTTGGCCATCCCAAGGAGATTTCCTTTCAATAATTTCAACTCTGTCCAACAATCTATCCATTCCTTTAACTATAGCATCCATCTTTTGTTCAAAGGGTGTATTCTCTTCTTTTGTAGGTATTCTTCTCTCGTTCCTAGCTTTGGATCTTTTGGAAAGTAGGTTAGCCTCAACACTTACTGCTACACTCTACATTTCTTCCAAAGTGGGGGGTTCCTTTATCTTAACTAGAAAGCCATATCTGAATAAAATCCATCAGGAAATTTGATTAGGGCTAAACCAAGTGGGGGTCTAAGGTCGAGTGGAATGGCACTATAAACACTATTGAACCTAGTGCAATAGTCCTAAACGGTTTCATCAGGTCCCCTTTTAAGGTTCTCATATTCAGATAAAATCTGCAGGGGGTCCTTCCTTTTCTCCCACCTATTCAAGAATTTTTGGTATAGAATTCTTAAGCTATGTATACTTTGGGGGGCTAAAGATCTAAACCAAGTCCTAACTTCCCCAGTCAAACTCTGAACAAAAATTCTCATTTGAACGTCAATTGTGTCAATTTCATATATCTCAAAATAGTTTGTCATTTTCTTAGTGTGATTCTGAGCTGTGTAGGTTTCAGTGCCATCAAAAGTAGTAATTTTACTCTGATAGTCCTGAGGCATGGCACCTAGAGGAGCAGACATCACAAGGGGAGCATATATATTGGCAATGATTCTAGGTTGGGTAGTAGTAGGAATGGGAGTTGGGATAACAAGAGGTGTTTGGGTTGTGGAGGAAGAACTGGAGGTGGTGATGGGATTTTGGGTGATGACTGGTGTTAGCGCTTGAAATTTCACCTCAGGCTGAGAAAGGTAAACTTCAAGGCAACATCAAACCACTTAGCCTCGTAGCTAGCCCTACGGGGCAGGAGAGGGCTCTCTCCGGTCTATCTCAGTAAAGATCTTCAACGGGCGAGATAACCAATGAGGAAACACTGATTTTAGGCTAGTAAACTGATAAAAGGTTTGACTTGAGATTTTTAGGATTTCGGTGGAAAATCGGGGAAAGGCAATTTTGGGTGCGGGGATTGGACACAGTTTTTGCAGGGGGTTCTTTGGGGCAAGGTAGGAGACTGTATTGATGCCTTTGAAAGAGTTGGATGGATGAGAATGACTGGTGAGGAGCTAAGGAGAGCAAGCAATCACCTTGAATTCTCCTTAAACAGATGAAAACATTGATATTAAGCAAACTTAAAAGCAGAGCATGGCAATCATGAATTCTACTTTAACACTTCATTTGCCTAATTTGCAGAAGGAAAAGTAAGAATATGATTCACATAACAAACTTACAAGTACAAAGAGAAACACACCATCAATACATGTAACCACAGGAATCCCAAAAAGGACTGCAAAACCCTGGTCTTTCTTCCTTTACCAAAATTGCAGAGATAGAATGAGTGATACAATAGAAGCTTTCTCCCTCAATAGTCCAACCATGAAAATGACCAAGAAAGTACATAATATAGGCAATCTAACATATTTCATTGCCTCTAGGGTTCGAGCTCACTATCCTAGGAGCTGTTTCAACCAATTCTAAACTGAGCACTGAAAACTAGGCAGTCAAAACAACTTGCCTCTATAAGCTAGGAAACCAATTCATTCATTAAATGTTTGCCTATCTCATGAATGAATCTTCTAGAAGAGATAAATGAGTGTCAAAATATCATAAAATTACATCATTTACAACAAGGAGGATCAAAATCCACTCCAAAAGTCAAATCCAGTCAAAACTACGTTTTGTTCAGCTGTAGGTGCATTTCTGTGAAAATTGCCCAACGCGTAGCGCCCTGATTCTGAACACGTAGCGCGCCTTTGGAGAAACTTTTGAGGCACTTCCAGGTGTCCAAATGAGGCAAACGTGGGCTTGTTGAAACGTTCTGGATGTATACTTTCCAGCCCAAGTGGAATTTCTGAATTTGGTGTCCATTTGCCCCTCCAAAACTGCAATCTCCCAAGACTGCTTCCTGTGTGTCAAAAAAGTGGCAGAAAGTCATTTTTTGCTTGTTTTTTGACCTTCTGGAGGCTCAAAACTTGATGAAATCTCTTGGTAATTGCTGAGCAGGTGTATTTTTGCATGAAAAATCCAAAAATGCTGAGTTTTCCTGAAATGGAGTTTCCCATCTTAAGGGTCGCGCGCGGCGCGCTACGCGTTGGGGAGGAAAACCTGTGTTTGGCACAAAAAATTCACAATTGACAAAATTTTCTCCAAATTTCTTGAAATTTGGGCTGGGAGTCCCCAATCAAGTACCATGCTCAGTCAAAGAGGCTTTGGCCAAAATTTGGAGTGGATCGGGCCTTTTCCGTCGTTTTAGTGCCTTGGCCAACCTCCTTGGATTTGGCGATTGTATTTTTGACATTTCTCTAAAACCATGACACCTGTGCAAAAAGTGAAGGAGGTTTTTCTTCTTTGGCATGTTTTGGACAAAAAACTCTCTCAGTTTTCCTAAATTCATCTTTTATTGCTCTGAAACATCTTTTGAGTGAAACTGATCCCGATATGTGAAACAAGGAATTTTGTCGAAATGAAGCGAAATGAAGGGGATAAGGGGCTTCTAAATTCTTGGGGAAATTTTTGGAAGTAGGGAGGGATGTTAGGAAGCAGGGAAAAGTGGAATATCCGAGATTGAGTGAGGGGAAGGGGTCCAAAAGGGCAAAACACAGGCCCAACCTAGAAAATTGCCAAGTTGTAGCTAGAAACTAGGGTTTGTGCGAAAATGAGGAATTTGGGGAATATCAGTAATGGGAAGAATTTGGTAAGGTACTTTAAGGATAGGGGAAGGTGTATGAACATCAGGAAACAAGTTTTGCCGATGATTTGACCATCCAAGAGAAATTGGCTTCAAAACCCTAGGAGAGGAAAATGACCTTACCTAGGCGCAACTGAAGCATGGACAACGTGTAAAAAGACTCATTAGACACTGAGATGATAATGAAAACCCTATGAATGATGATAGACTGAGCTGAATAGTGACATAGATTGGCATTTGGGTAACTTTGAAAAGAGTGAGAGCAAACCCTAGACCTAATGCCTAGTGACCAAATTTTGCTTGAAGACTCTTTGAAATGACAAAATTTGACCTTGACACTCCAAAATCACTTTGTAAGAGCATATTTGATCACTGGAGGAAGGCTAGAAAGACTGACACTAACATTGGCTCCAATGGGGATGGTAGCTCCTTGGAGGTGCCAAGAACCGCAGATCTCTGTAAGAGCTAGACAGTGCCTTCATCCATTGGGCAATGGAGTCATTATTTTGAACGGATAACACAAAACCTTTGACACATTCATTGAATGAAACTTGACTAAAAACTGACTGAAACTTAACTGAAACTTGACTCAAACCGACTCGATGACAAATTGAAATGATGGAAAAAACTTGATTCTAACAAATTAACTCAAGACCTAAACTTAAAACTTAAAACTTGATGGCAGTACATAACCGCCTAGGTTACAAGACAACATACCATCAAACTATATCATAATGCCAATGTAACCAATCAAGCAGATGCCTTTTTGACTGATTCTCCCAATCAGATCTCATGATCAACAATAGATACTGGTAACTGGGCATCCAAAAACATAGCTGACCATGATCTCCTTCATCACTGAACACAACAATAATCACTTTCACTGCTGATTGTAACAAATCTGCCATTGGATCCTGGAAAACATGAAGACTTGACATTGCCACCTCCTGCTGAAAGAATAAGGTATCCTTTGTTTCAAATTCTGATCTGCTTTCATCATGTGCTTCAGAAAGAGTATGTTCCTGGTCCTCAAAAAATTCTGAACAAGTAGATGAGCAGATCTCCTCTTGTAAAAACATTTCAGCACATGAAACATATGAGGAAGAATCTGAAATGGAATCCTGAATGGTCTGATCTTTTGCAGTTTGAATATATGGTAGGTCATTCTCATATGATATGACAGCCAGATTCTCATTACATTCATCAATCGTGAGAAAATAAATTTCAGATGTTTCATGAAACCCAACACTAACATTTCTATCAGCTATCATAGATTCATCCAGAGAAACCTTTTCACTTACTTGAACGAAGATCTTGTCTTTTTTTTCACAGAGGCAATGAACTACCTCCTCATGAAGATCTAGTGTTGGTGAAATGAGAGCATTCAGGTCTGCTACTCCATTTTCTTCATTTGAGGCAGCCGCGACAATACAACTTTCTTTTATGAGATCCGGAACAACATGTTTTGCCTCATCACAATTTATCTCTCGATCTGATTTATCATCATCACTTTCTGAGATTGGAACATTACTTTCCTGCGTTACCTGCATGCTGTCTTCTTCTATGGACAGATCTGAAACAACATTTTCTCTTTCCTCATTTTCAACCATATGGAAATCTTCAGCCTGCTGATCTTGAAAAGTATCCTCTAAAATTTATGTGTGCTGCTGAAATGGATTCTCATACAGAGCCTCCATAATCTCAACGTCCATAAAATTATCATCTTCATAATATTTCTCAAGGCTTTCAATAAAACTATAAGCATGCTTGCAACAGTCTTGAACTAAATTTAATGATGGATAAGAATCCTTATATCGTTCAATGAACATAGCATGAAAATCCTTTAAACAGTAAATACAAGCAGGCGGCAAACTTTCATACCATGATTGGACTTTACCTTCCAGAGTGGCCAAGAATATCTTCATCAAGCAATCTTCAGGAAAATCCACCTTCAACTTGCGAATATGCATATGAAATCTAACTAGATGTAAAGCAGCATCCTTCTTACCATCATCTTTAAATGTAGGAAAATTCCTTGACCAATCTACCTTCGGAATTTTATTTGGAAAACCAGGGATGTGATCTCAGCTCAAGGGAGCATATCTTCTTGCAATTCGGTCCATCTTGAAAATCTCACAGCTACTGATCTCTCTGCAGTGAAGTCACCATGAAGCATTGATCTCTGGATTTTTCAGTGAATGAAGTCGCTAGGTGAATGATTTCAGCCTGGTCAGTGTCTGATCGTTGTCCACCATCAACAATCAGATCTGAACTTGATACATGTATTGGGGTAACTAACAAGTTAGATGTCACGCTTACAAGCTAGACCGGAGATTGACTGAAGCAGCGTTTATCTACTTCCGCTAATGCAAAGCAAAAGCGTTTCAAAGGCTACCTGACATAACTTCAGGCTCCGTCTGTAGCTTATAAAACAAACACATCAATCCACAAACAAGTTTGTTCTCCCCAGTATGGTCGCCAGTATGTTAGCGCTTGAAATTTCACCTCAGGCTGAGAAAGGTAAACTTCAAGGCAACATCAAACCACTTAGCCTCGTAGCTAACCCTACGGGGCAGGAGAGGGCTCTCTCCGGTCTATCTCAGTAAAGATCTTCAACGGGCGAGATAACCAATGAGGAAACACTGATTTTAGGCTAGTAAACTGATAAAAGGTTTGACTTGAGATTTTTAGGATTTCGGTGGAAAATCGGGGAAAGGCAATTTTGGGTGCGGGGATTGGACACAGCTTTTGCAGGGGGTTCTTTGGGGCAAGGTAGGAGACTGTATTGATGCCTTTGAAAGAGTTGGATGGATGAGAATGACTGGTTAGGAGCTAAGGAGAGCAAGCAATCACCTTGAATTCTCCTTAAACAGATGAAAACACTGATATTAAGCAAACTTAAAAGCAGAGCATGGCAATCATGAATTCTACTTTAACACTTCATTTTCCTAATTTGCAAAAGGAAAAGTAAGAAGATGATTCACATAAAAAACTTACAAGTACAAAGAGAAACACACCATCAATACATGTAACCACAGGAATCCCAAAAAGGACTGCAAAACCTTGGTCTTTCTTCCTTTGCCAAAATTGCAGAGATAGAATGAGTGATACAATAGAAGCTTTCTCCCTCAAGAGTCCAACCATGAAAATGACCAAGAAAGTACATAATATAGGCAATATAACATCTTTCATTGCCACTAGGGTTCGAGCTCACTATCCTAGGAGATGTTTCAACCAATTCTAAACTGAGCACTGAAAACTAGGCAGTCAAAACAACTTGCCTCTATAAGCTAGGAAACCAATTCATTCATTAAATGTTTGCCTATCTCATGAATGAATCTTCTAGAAGAGATAAATGAGTGTCAAAATATCATAAAATTACATCATTTACAACAAGGAGGATCAAAATCCACTCCAAAAAGTCAAATCCAGTCAAAACTGCGTTTTGCTCAGCTATAGGTTCATTTCTGTGAAAATTGCCCAACGCATAGCGCCCTGATTCTGAACGCGTAGCGCGCCTTTGGAGCAACTTTTGAGGCACTTCCATGTGTCCAAATGAGGCAAAAGTGGGCTTGTTGGAAATTTCTGGATGTCTACTTTCCAGCCCAAGTGGAATTTCTGAATTTGGTGCCCATTTGCTCCTCCAAAACTGCAATCTCCCAAGACTGCTTCCTGTGTGTCAAAAAAGTGGCAGAAAGTCATTTTTTGCTTGTTTTTTGACCTTCTGAGGCTCAAAACTTGATGAAATCTCTTGGTAATTGCTGAGAAGGTGTATTTTTGCATGAAAAATCCAAAAATGCTGAGTTTCCCTGAAATGGAGTTGCCCATCTTAAGGGTCGCGCGCGGTGCGCTACGCGTTGGGGAGGAAAACCTATGTTTGGCACAAAAAATTCACAATTGACAAAATTTTCTCCAAATTTCTTGAAATTTGTGCTGGGAGTCCCCAATCAAGTACCATGCTCAGTCAATGAGGCTTTGGCCAAAATTTGGAGTGGATCGAGCCGTTTCCATCGTTTTAGTGCCTTGGCCAACCTCCTTGGATCTGGAGATTTATTTTTGACATTTCTCTAAAACCATGACACTTGTGCAAAAAGTGAAGGAGGTTTTTCTTCTTTGGCATGTTGTGGACAAAAACCTCTCTCAGTTTTCCC
The DNA here is from genome assembly GCA_031772625.1 of Pinus tabuliformis. NCBI lineage: Eukaryota > Viridiplantae > Streptophyta > Pinopsida > Pinales > Pinaceae > Pinus > Pinus tabuliformis. The sequence goes on along the minus strand of CM062820.1, from coordinate 1,019,642,015 downwards.
AAATTCATCTTTGATTGCTCTGAAACATCTTTTGAGTGAAACTGATCTCGATGTGTGAAACAAGGAATTTTGTCGAAATGAAGCGAAATGAAGGGGATAAGGGGCTTATAAATTCTTGGGGAAATTTTTTGAAGTAGGGAGGGATGTTAGGAAGCAGGGGAAAGTGGAATCTCAGAGATTGAGTGAGGGGAAGGGGTCTAAAAGGGCAAAACACAGGCCCAACCTAGAAAATTGCCAAGTTGTAGCTAGAAACTAGGGTTTGTGCGAAAATGAGGAATTTGGGGAATCTCAGTGATGGGAAGCATTTGGTAAGGTAATTTAAGGATAGGGGAAGGTGTATGAACATCAGGAAACAAGTTTTGCCGATGATTTGACCGTCCAAGAGAAATTGGCTTCAAAACCCTAGGAGAGGAAAATGACCTTACCTAGGCGCAACTGAAGCATGGACAACGTGTAAAAAGACTCATTAGACACTGAGATGATAATGAATGATGATAGACTCAGCTGAATAGTGACATAGATTGGCATTTGGGCAACTTTGAAAAGAGTGAGAGCAAACCCTAGACCTAATGCCTAGTGACCAAATTTTGCTTGAAGACTCTTTGAAATGACAAAATTTGACCTTGACACTCCAAAATCACTTTGTAAGAGCATATTTGATCACTGGAGGAAGGCTGGAAAGAATGACACTAACAACTGGATGGAAAGGGAGTGAAGGGATGAAGGGAAGGGTCGAAAGGATTTTAGAAGAGTGAGGAAATAGTGATGAACTAGCAGAAAGTGATGTTGTTTCAGAAATTTCAAGGGTTCTATCAGTAGTAAGATATGATTGAGTGGAATCTTACAGATATCGATCAATTGCCAAATTGGATCGTTGGGTTTCAAGTTCTCTGAGGAATTCTGGATCTTGGACTAGGTCCAATAGTTCACTGTCAGATGTCGTTCTAAATAGAGAGAGTTCAAAATGTTCGTCAAAAGGAAGATCCTCTAGGAAAAGCCACTCAACAAGACCTGATTGTGATATGAACAAAGGTCTGGGACTCAATGAACTTTCTTGTCTTCTAATGATTCTTGGAATCAGGTTAGGGTTCTCAAACACAGGGGGAGGATTTGGATCAGGGTTAGCCCTGGTGTAATGAGTTCTTCCTGAAGCCAGATTTCAATTCTTTTAAAATCTTTTCTTTTATAGATTTTCAAAATAACTTCTAACAATCCTTTAAGATGCTTTAAATTTAAACTTTATGTTTCTCAAAGGTTTGTTTCAACTGAGGATTAATTCTTCCCCAGTGGATTCGCCACCATGTTATCGCTCATAGTTTCCTTAGAAGTTATCAAAAGAAGGAAAGGATCCAAGGTAACTACAAACCAATATTTTAGACCTAGGTTCTAGCCCACCTTAGTCCAGAGTGGGCTCTCTCTTTATGATTTAGCTATGTTTTGATATGATATTAGGCTAGCTATTAATGTTCAGTGAGGTTGTTTTGTTTGAGAGTGGTGGAGTTCTGAAACAAATGGGCAAACTAGGCTTCTAGGCCATTGGGCTATGGAGTCAATCAAGGATAATTCACTGGATCAAGTCAGATTGTTGAGGTATGAGTTCAACAGGCAGGATAGCAGAATAAAAACAAACTTTGGGGCTTGAATGGATGATATTTCTTCTCAAAACTAGAGGGCAATTAAGAATCCTCAAGTTAGGATTAGAAAGAGGAAAGGAAGATAGGTCAACTAGTAGAGGGCAATTAAGAATCCTATACCAGGGACTTATTAGAGAAAAACTACAGGGATAGAGGAGCAATTAAGAATTCCTTTATCGAGATAGTTTAGAAGAAAACATAGAAATGGTAAACTGTTGATAGCAGAGAGCAATAAAGCTAATTCTAATACACTTTAACTATTTTACCATTTAGATTTAAGATGCATGAGACATTGAAACATATATAAAACACAGAAAATAACAAGGATAGAATACTTATTTGTAATTATACTGCACAGGAATCTGATGAAATGTCCTCAACTTTCATTCCTTTTCCAGCAAAAATCCAAATTTGAGTACAAAATCTTTCTCAGCTTGATAACATAGATTTACAGAGATGTTATAGAATCCACCCACAATACTTCGAATGGAGAAGTATTTATACAAAAATTACATCAAAAAGATCTCATAACTACATGAGATTTATTCTAGGGAATGCAAAATATCTTTTACAAAAAGATAGAGATAGATGTAAAACTAATTGTTGTTGTCCTTTTATTTATGGAAGAGCTGGAGGTTGAAACTCATATTTGCCTCTTGCTGTTGATTTAATAATTGTGTGTTGGATCATTACTTACTTTTCCCTACTGATACTCTTTACCTGTTTACTAGACTTTACCTCAGTAAATATTTTATATTTACCTCTGAGTTACCATAGTAAATTATAGGATATCGGTCATGCTGGTCCACCATTCTTTATTTGGTATCTTCATCATGATCAATTTCCTGTATATTTCGTCAGCTTCAGTGTATTTTGCAAAATTGGGCTGGACTGTGAACAGGTGCTTGGGGAAACCTTGGGGCTAAGAAACAGCTTAAATGTATTGGATTACTTGAGTTTAGAGTAATTTGGTGGAGGTTTCAGTACAAAAGCAGGGTTTTTGAGAAGGAAATGCGGTAAATACATGGTTATGGTGACTGAAGGGACAAATGGTTGTGGTGAATGCTCTGCTGGGTGCGCACAGTAGTTTGCAGTGGCGTGGAGTTCAGCAACTAATGGTGGTTGGCGGTTGGAAGTCAGTTGTTGGTATGGACGTACTCTGTGCGTGCATGGAACAGAAGTTTTCTTTTCTCGAAAAAAAAGGAAAAACAATGACATTTTTGTTTTTATGCACAAAGTCAATGACTTTTGGCGAGTGAATGGGAAAACAACAGTTGGTTTAATTAATCGATGAGACACTTTGTCTTTTAGTGGTGCCGGTAAGCGGGATTCATCGCACCTCTTTCGGGAGGTTGGTGGTTTTGGCAGAGGGCTGCGCGACGCCACAAATTGGATGACACGTAGCATCGGTGAAAAGTCAAAACAACTTATATTGCGTGGTTAACGTTCAACCAAAAGGCCTGCGCGATATGAGAGAGAGTCGTTGGATGAGGGAGGGCAGATCGAATGACAGTCGGCGGCGGAAAGTGTTAGGGAGTTAATGGAAGGGGCCTGATGGCATAATCAGCATAATAAATGACTTTAATTATATCGGGGATGATATGATTGGACAGATGAAGGATTAATATTTTTTAATGATATCGAGGGTGAACGTATTGGTGGAGAGGCTATTAATTAATCTAGGTGATTAATTAATTCCTTTTTAACACGTAGGGGGGTTTTGGCTCTTAATTAATCGCGGTTCGATTAATTAATCCAACTGAATTAACTTTATTTATGGTTTACTTTTCAAACCATCGGGAAGGGATATTTATTTATTTTTGGATTTTTAGTAATAGTATGGGAAAGGGTAATTTGTTTCGAGAGTTAAATAAATAATAAGAATAAGAGTTAATATGACCATGGAAAATAAAATGCGCTCAGTAAATGCTTCCGAAAATACATTCATCATCCAACATTATGACTTAGGCTAAAATGTGTTTGTGGGGTTTTTATAAAGAACCTATTTATTTTTCCCAAGTAAATAGTGATTTTACCTTGGGAAAGGATTTGAAGGGAATGAATGAATTATGGGGGGGGTGAATTTTGATGAAGGGGCTTTAGCACTTAGACCTTACAAGTTATTGGGCCGAGGGTCCGGTCCCTCCAGAAGCCATAGAAATGCACTGAGCCCCTTTAACTTTCAGGTTATTAGTACCTTTAGTTCTTATGGGAAATTAGTAAAATTTAGGGAAAAAATGAGTGAGGAGTAATTAGTTTGACTTTTGTCTATGATGTAAATGTCTTCATTGTCATCTATATCTTTAAGTGATTTTGATGATGAAAGTATATGGCTTGATATCAGGATAATCGTTCATCATACATAATTTTGCAACCATTCATCTACTTACCCTACCTACTTATCCTACCATTTTTTCTTCTTTTATTAGGGTGCACTTAAACTGGCAAACCCTTATCAAAACCTTTTCTTTTCTTTTACAATGGTATTCTAACTAATTCTCCTTTTATTAACTCTACCTATCTACTTATCTGCCAAGATTAAACAGTTTGGTCAGATTTTATTCTCTATCTCTAAACATGAAATTCAAAACATGGAATAACCAATATTAAACTATTTGGTTACCATGGATTGTGGCATAAGTAACAAGTTGCACACAATCATTTATTACAAAAAGTGAAATAGTAGTGGCATTTTGACTTGCACACCTTCATGGTCTTTTTATTTTTCTTGGGGCTCATTTTTTATTATTATTTTTTTTCTGACCTTTTCATTCTTTTTGTCCTTTTATTCTTTTTCTAGGACATACCCTCTTTATATTTTTAAATTTTTGATTTTGAATATGGAAAAAATTTGCAGAAAGCAAAGGTATGTACATATTTCAGAGCTAAACCAAGTCAATCATGATATATGACACATATTGGTATAGGAACATAACAGGCTCTAGTTTAGATGATGTTAGGATTATTGGGATTCGAGAAGGAATATTGTATAGGCCCGTGATTCAACTAGCTCAAGCCCAAGTACATGATGAAATCAATCAAAGTGAGTTATGACACAGAAGGTATGGTCACCTTCATTATAGAGCACTACCTGAATTGAATAAAATATTTTTATGCATCCCTGAATTACAGATAGATCATGAATGTGTTTGTAAAGGTTGTGCTCTTGGAAAGAACATCAAGAAACCATTTCTAAGTAGTGACAATAGATCGAAAGAAGTTTTATATTTGATTAACTCTGATGTATGTGGATCAATACCTGTAACATTGCTTGGAGGTTCATTATACTATGTGATATTTATTGATGACTTCTCTTGAAATACATTGATCTATCTCTTGAAGACCACAGGTGAAGTCTTCAATAAGTTTCAAGAATTCAAAGTTGAAGTGGAAAACATGACAGGTAAGAAGATCAAGATTATGAAATCTGACAATGGAGGAGAGTGCGCCTCAAAATAACTTGTTGCTTTGTTGGGTGTCGAAAATGTCTTATTTTTCTCCCTTACCCACCTCTATTTTACTCAAATTTGGTCTAAACCTATGGTACTTATCCTTCATTCTGATGTGGTTTTGAAGAGAAGTATTGTAAACATAATATTTAACAAAGCTAGGTAGGCATATTTATGTTTAATGTCAGAATGATTTAATTTGTGTGCTTTTCTAAACTTATGAGATCAATATAAACCACTAACCCTAATTTATGTAGTACCAATACCTAGGAGGCTGCCTATACTATGGTTTGTAGTCAAATTTTTATAGTATGAGCTGGAAAACAGGTTGTTCTATGAGATTTGGCAAGACCACTTGTTTCCCTCCATCGATGGTAATAGCCCGAGGAAGAAGGGATGAATAATTAAATGGTCGAGTTTTACAAACAGATCCAATTTTCTATTGTCTAAGTCTAGGTTATTCAGTTTCATGTTGAAAAAAGTTGGATCTCAAATTCAACAGTTTCTAATATGAGTTGGCCAATAGTGCCCCTTTGGTATTCAGAAATATATATAAATTGTTAATTCAGCTTTGAGCCAAACTAGTGAGGATAAAGAGATGTTTCTGGAAATTCTCGCTCCTCAACTAGATAAACTCATGATGTAAAGACTATCTGAATTAATACAACCTTTGTTCCAAGCTTTTACTTAAGTTGTGAGTTATATTGTTATGAATGATTGATTCTTCGTTTATGTAAGTTATATCTTTAATCGGGGTGTGTGAGCTGGTCTAACTAGATCCCACTATCCAAACTCCACAACCTGTTGTATATCATCCGTAGATTTATGTGTGTGCGTTGTGCTTGAGACACATTATTGTAAGTTTGATTTTAAACACGGTGTGGGTATATTTATCGATCCTTTGTTATCGTACTACTTTCATACTAAGGATTTTTATTCTTTGTTTGCAATAGCTTTGTGAATATACAAGTTGGAACTTGATTCTTTATTTCGGCAGTGAAACACACAGTCATTTCCTTTTGAATGGTTGCAGAGGTTCTGATCTATTATGTTCTTGCACAAGGGTTTTGATTTCAACTTAAATATGTTAGATCTATTTCTATTTCATTAGATATTCATCGATTTGGGTATTTGTTCTCGCACATTAATTTTCACTAATGATATTCATCTGAGTATCTTTCTAGGTTTGATTATTGACTGTTTCAGAGCTATGATTTCGATAATGATTGATTCCTTTTACATATGGTAGCTCCATTTTTATTGGTTGTGATAACCCATTATCTGTAAATTGAGTTACATTGAACTAAGTTCATTGGTGGTGATAGGATTAGTCTTGTTGTATGAATTGTTGCAAATGAACAACTGATTGAAGTCTCTGTGATTTGTTCTATTTTCTATACTCATATTTTAATCCTTTATTATTTGTTTTATGTGCTCCATTATGACCTAGCTTGACCTTGTTTTGAGTGATTATGATCCATATGATAGATTGAAACATTGATTGTCTCTTTGTTTGAGAAAATACAGGTGTCTTTCTCCAGATAAGTTCTGTTGGTTCTCAATCTTGTTGATCTGGGTTAAGTTTAGGACTAGAATCATTTTACAGTACAAACATCATACTAAGTGCAGGAATTAAAGTGGAACAAAGTATTATTTAGAACCATATTTTAGATTTTATTCATCCTCCGCTTTGGCTCTTCTATCATTCATTCGTTGTCCTGATGATGAATCCTCTTTGGGATTCAAAACGTCAACAAATTCACATGCTACTGTGGAAAATGTGAACTATCTCTCTCAATTAGAACCAGATTGATAAGGGAGCAAGATTGTGGACTTTGCTTTCAATATTGAGGGTTGCATTTCATTTACTGAGATTTGTGAGAATATTGTTGTAAGTGTGAGTTATTTTATGAAAGTGTGCTAGCAACACAATTTATTGGTGTTTGATTGGAACTTAAAACAATGGTGTTAATTTCTATTTATTCGGATTTCCATACGCAAGTATCTACAGATATAGGGTTATGCATGTTTTGAAGATTGATGAGATGTATTTTAAAGAAAACTTGTAATTAATGCATGTGTTGAGTTGAAACACAAAGTTAGTTGTATGAGTCGGTTGCAGTCAATTTATTTTGTTTGACTAGCAAAGTTGTGGTTTCGAGAATTTTTGTCCATATCGAATGTCATTGGTAGTTTAGTTGTTTTCTTTAATAAGTTTCCCTCTTTTTGTAGACAGGATTGATTAAAGGAGTGAAATTTTGAGTAGATATCTTGTTTTAATTTAGCAAGGTGAAGGAATTATTCATGTTTTAAATTGATATAATGATAGACAAGGTATACAGAGTCTCTGTGGTACATATAGTACTGTACCTCGAAGTTGATGATTTCGGATTGACAAAATAAATGTTTAGTTAAATACAAACCACTACTACAACCAACATTTTGGTGTTGTTTTCAGGGAGGCACCTAGGATATTCTGGTAATATTTTCAACATTTTTTTCCAGCACTAGAGGTAAATTTCTATGGTATTTTTTAGCAAGTGTGTCTCTTTTTGTTTATTATTTAAGGAGGGGTAATTTTTTATTGTTGTAGGCACGCTCTTTGATATAGATGAAAAAATTTGGTTTGAATTGATTTGTTTCTGACATGTGTTTTTACAGTTTTTGATTTTTCTAATTTGATTTATTTTTTAAAATGAATGACTAGGAGCAGTAGGGGTCTGAAGCCCAAGAAGGGTGGAGTAAATACTAATAAATCAAAAATATTTTCTCATAGTGTGCCTTCTATTATAGGAAAAGACTCCAATAAGACACATACCTACCAGGCTCGTACTTTACACTTAGATTTTGGAGACAACAACTTCGGGGTATCTAAGCCATAAGTAGGGAAGAACAAGTCCGTTGAAACTGAAAAATTAAACTTGAAACATAGTCAACCTTCACAGTCCATAGGGAGTAATTTGTTTGGAGGAAGGAAGATGGCATATCACGATGATGTTCATGGTGAAGGGATTGGTGAGAGTCAACCACTGGAAGAACAATCCAACTTTGGATTTCCAATTGTGGACCCTGATGCAATCATTCAAATGAAAAATATTCCACCTTCAATTCTTCTACATTTCCATGGTAAAGTACATGAGGATCTCGATTCTTTTCTTTTTGAATTCGACATACTTTGTAGGAGCTATTACTATTCATTATATGCCTAGAAGTTAAAACTTTTCCTTGCAACCCTTAAAGACTCAACTTTACGTTATTTTATGGGGTTGGGAAGAAACACTATCACTTCTTGGGAGCAAATGAAGAGGACCTTTTTGAATAAATATCAAGAATATTGTATGACAAGATAAATGAAGGATGAAATCTTTGTTATCACATAGAATGATGATGAAAATTCAGAGGATTATTTGGAGATATTTTTTTATATCCTTCAGAGTTCTAAACACAAATTTGATGTGAGCACTGTCAGAACCTTATTTTTATGAGGAATTTTGGATGATTCCAAAAATAACTTGAATCTGTTAGGTCAAGGAGACATTGCTCAGCTTTCTTTTGTCCAAATTTGTGACTTGTGCAAGAAGTTTTCACAAAACCAATCCAAATATAGTAAGGGAATTAGAAGAAATTATAGAAACAACAGATTTGGATCCATAGATGTTATGATTATTGGTTTGGAAAATAAAATGGATAATATGAAAACTGAAATTATGAATATTGTTAGTAAGAAAATATATTCTTTAAAATTCCAAAACAAACTAGCAGAAGAACAAGAGTCTTGTCCATTTATTGTCCAAAACGTAGAAGAATCATCTTTTACGTGAATGTCCTGCAGATGTCAAGGTTGTTAATAGTTGTGTGATTTGTGCAGGTAAACATATTCCCACTGAATTCCAATCTATACCTAGGTTGAAGGCAAAATTTGAAGAGGAGAATTCAGTACCTGATCCATTGCATGCTATAGGAGCACAAAAATCATGGCCATAGGTAATTACATGTATGATTGTTGAACTTGCACCATATTATCCTAATTTTCATAATGGACCACAATATTCTTCTCAAAATATAAATTATCCTCAAACTTGGTAGAATGGGTTTCATCCTCATTCTGGACACTCTCCTCCTCCTTGGTAACCGGGATGGAGAGGACCACCACACTCTAAGTTTCCTTATCCCATGCCCACCCAACCATATCCTACATTGTATGCACCTTATCCTATGGCACAACCCACACTACCAGATGCTCTTCCCCAGTAGACACAACTTATGCCACCACCATTTCAGCCACCTCAGTTTCCAGCACAGCATGTTCCCAACCCAAATAATAAAGTGGTACAATTGATTCATTCTATTAGACCGTTCGCTTTCCCCACTTATCATACCATGCCAGTTGGGGTCAATGACCTCCAACTAAGATCAGGAAGGGTGATACATTTAGAAAATAAAAACAGAAACAAGTTGCAGCAATAATTGAGGGAAAAAATGAGGAGAAAACTCCTGACCTTTAAAACAATGATGCTCCCTCACAATCTATTCCCATACACTCAGATTCCTTACCCTCTTATTCAAACCAGCCTCCCTTTCCAGAAAGGTTGTATTTGAAGAAAGTTGACCCCACCCCTGAGTTTGACCTAACTTCCGAGTTGAGAAACCTTTGTATAAAGGTTCCTCTATTGCAAGCTATCAAATATATTCCTATATGTACAAATATCATTTGGGAAATTTGTCGTAAAAATCGAAGGAGGAAGAGAGTTGAACCCCGCACTATCTAGTTTTTTGGGAGAGAGGCTAAGTTGATGACATGATGTGATTAAGTTGAAAAAATATTGGTCCTCGAAACTAATCATTTATGTTCATATAGGTGACATCCTCATTCCCAATATGTTGATAGACCTTAGAGTGAATATTAATGTTATGACTAGGAAAACTATGGGAGAAGCTTCGACTAACTCACATTCGTCCTACCCCCACCATTCTTGAACTTTTTGATAGATCTAAAATCAGGTCGGAGGGTGTGTTAGATGATGTTATTGTCTCAATTGAATATTGGGAGTACCTCGAAATTTTTATTGTTTTACAACTGAAGAATCCTATTGGGGGACACCATTTGATTTTGGGACAACCATGGCTTGCTATAGTTGATGCCTATATAGGTTGTCGCTCCTGTGACATGTACATTTCCCATGAGGATGATAGGAGGAAGGTCACCCTATACCCACCTTCCAGGTCTATCCAGGAGCTTCGTGATACCTTTTGGTTGGATTATTATAGTAGTGACGAGGAGACGTCGTCCCTTTCCATGATTCGTCAATATACTGATTATACTTAAGAGAGTGTGATCTAGGAATTTCTTGGTAACCTGAACACTATGCAAGACTTTGGACTACTTCATCAATTTTTTAGCCCAAGTTTCCAAGAAAACTACGATCCACAATCCTCCTCACCACTACAAAGTTTGGTAGCCACCACAAAGATTCATGAGCCGAACAGTACTCTTGTTGAGGTAAGTCCAGGAAAATCCTTATATATTAGTACAGACTTGGACCCGTCCCAATAAGAGAATCTTGTGAGATTGTTGTGAGACCATCTTGATGTCTTTTCATGGAGTTATGAGGACATGAAAGACATCCCTCCTAAAACTTGTACTCATCACATTTATATTCAGGAGGGTGTCGGACCTGTCTGACATCCCCAAAGGAGAATGAGCCCTGCATTTCGAGATTTTATTAAAGAATAAATTCAGATACTCTTAGATGTTGGTTTTATCTATCCTATATATGATAGCCAGTTGGTATCTCCATTGGTAGTAGTCTCGAAAAAAAACACTCTCAAGTATTCCTGTACCCTTCCCTTCATCGATCAGTTACTAGATACCCTTGTGGGTAAAAAGAACTTCTCATTTTTGGATGGCTTCAGCAGTTAGAACCAAATACAGATCGCACCTAATGATCAAGACAAGACTACCTTTACTTGTCCCTAGGGAATATTTTCTTACTGAGTGCTTCCCTTCGGAATTTGCAATGCTTCTGCTACTTTTCAAAGGGAAGCCTTGGCTACTTTTTGTTGACGTCAAGTGTGTAGAGTTTTATATGGATGATTTTTCAGTGTTTGGTAATACTTTTCAGGAATCCCTCTAGAACTTAGAGAAAGTCTAGTTAGATTTCAAGAGGCTTGCCTTGCTTTAAGCGACAAAAAATGTAGATTGATGTGTAAAGTAGGGGTGATCCTTGGCCATCTTATTTCTGACAAGGGTATCCATGTAGAACCAGCTAAGATAGATGTTATCATACACTTTCATGTACCAAAAATACAAAGGGAAGTGAGAGGGTTCTTGGGTCATGCAGGTTACTAGTGAAGATTCATTGAGAAATTTTCCAGGATAGCTGCCCCTGTTTTTCAATTGTTGGCCAAGAATGGTGATTTCTCTTGGACCGAAGCTTGCCAACAAACTTTTAAGAATTTGAAGGAGATATTAGTAAAGGCACCAGCCTTGAGGGGAACTAATTGGTCCCTTCCATTCCATATCTCCTTGGATGCCTCGGATACTTCCATTGGTGTAACATTTGGATAGGAAGAAAATCAACAATCTTATGCCATATACTTCGTCAATAAAAACTTATCACCTGTCAAGCTTAATTATACAATGACAGAGAAAGAGTTCCTAGTTGTGGTTTTCACTATCAATAAGTTCATACACTATATTATAGGAGACGAAGTATTTATACACGCAGATCACTCTGCCATAAAATATTTGATGAACAAACCTTTAAATAGTGGTATGATAACTAGGTGGTTGCTTTTACTGCAGGAATTTAATGTGACTATAATTCACAGGCCAAAAAATTCAAATGTGGTAGTTGATCATCTTTCTTGATTGAATAATCCTTGTCAATCAATTCATGTAGATGATTCATTTCCCGACGAGCACCTTTTTGTTGTTTCAACAAACTCCCCTTGTTTTGCTGACATAGAAAACTATATTGTCATAGGAAAAACACCAACACACCTATCTTCTAAGGAAAGGAAGAGAATCATTCAGAAAAATGCTTTGTACTCTTAGATCCAAGGAGACCTCTTTTACACAGAGCCTAATCTTATTATCCGTATATGTGTAAGAGAGGAGGATGTGTTTGACATTTTAAAAGTCGCTCATGATGTGCCTTATGGAGGCCATTTTATAGACAAAAGAACAACATACAAAGTCCTCTGTGCTAGATACTTTTGGCCTTCCTTGTTTAAGGATGCCGAATGGTATGTTAGGCGTTGTGATAGTCATTAGTGGATGGGCCAACCTAGTTAAGACGAGGAGATGCATTTGTGCCAGTAGGTCATGTTAGAGCCCTTTGAAAAATGGGTCATTGACTTTGTTGGACCTATAGCCTCAACATCTTTAAACAAAAGAAATATCTTGGTTTGTACATTTTTTATGACAAAATGGGTAGAAGTTAGGGTTGTTCCTTATGCCACTGAAAAAGTTGTTGTTGACTTCTCATTTACTGAATTTTTTACTAGATTTGGTGTATCGAGAGAAATTGTCACTAGAAATGGACCACATTTTGTTTCTAATCTAGTAAAAGGAATTGTAGATCAATATACGATTTGACACAGGAAATCTACATCGTACCACCCATAAGAAAAGGGCTAGGTAGAGTCCACAAATTAACTGATTGAGTCCATCCTCACAGAAAACAGTAAATATCCATAAAAAGGATTGGGAAGCAAGATATTGGATACCACACACCTTATGAGTTGATGTACAGGAAATAGATATTTCTTCCAATTGAATTCTAGATTAAAACTTTTATGACTACAATCCAGTTGGGATTAGATCTCTCAAAGGAACAACAACAATGTGTTTTGTAATTAAGTGAGTTGGATGAGATGAGAAGGGACGTTGTGCAACAAACTATTTTGGTCCAACAGTAGTGCAGTAAATGGCATCATAATTTGATCAGGAAAAAATAGTTCCAGCCAGGAAATTGGGTGCTCCATTATGACTCAAAGTTCAAGAATTTCAAAGGAAATCTCCACACGTGCTGGTTGGGACCTTACGAGGCAATCAGAGTTTTCTAGAATGGGGCACTTGAGATAAAGACCATTTTTTAACAGGGTACTCTCTTCCTAGTGAAGAGACATAGAATCGGGTTATTTCTTCAACCCAACACTAAGGAAGATTTTATGCGGCAAGTTTAGCAACAACCAAATTTTAAACTAGTAGGCACAGGAGAGCACCAACCTATTGTGAGTACTTATTGATTATATCTCTTCCATTAAAAAAATTAAAAATAATAAGGAATAAAATAAATAATTAAATCATAAAAAGAAAAAATAATAACATATGGCTGTGAAAATGGCTTCTTAGCACAGTTATGCAGGAGGCTGCCTGAAAAACCGATCACTGGTAGTTAGACTCTATTTATTTAATAAAGTGGGAACACTCACTGATTTAATATGCATGTTTTTTATATCCTTTAGAAGAAGCAGGTCTCTGTAGATATTTTTGGTGGTAGAGAAGGTCAACTAGCAGGAGCTTGCCCTTACCAAATTTTAGGGAAACCAACTTGTCAAATCTATATATAGTCAACATGAATAGTTTTCGTTGTAGTTAATTTACTACCCAAAGGTTACAACATCAAAAAAAGCATAGGAATGATAATTCTGAAATATGAAAAAACTGCTTGATTATGTTTCCCACTTCGTTCTTTCCCATTCTTCCCTGAGAAATTAACCCCTGTCCTTGTTTCTACCTTCCCCTCTATATTCCCTATTTATACACCTCCCATTATTTATTCTCCCTATCCCTATTCTATTTTTCCCCATTTTGGGAAAATTTCAGCTACTTATGCCCTTCTTTCTATTCCCTAAAATTGATACCCTTCCATTCTAAAAATTACTCTTATTCCCTCTTCTTTGTTTCCCCCTTTTTCAAAAAATAATAGATTTTGTTTTTTAAACACTCTACATGTACAAGCAGCATCTTGGGTAGCACCTGGTAGTAAACAATCATTACTAGAGCTAAATTGAAAAGATCTAATTCAAAAGTAGTAGTTTTGAGTAATTGAAATGGCTTCAGCATCATCCTTTTATTGGTTTCTTAGACAGTGCAGAAAGATTATGTAGTGTGGGCAATGGCCACATGTAACAATTTTCACCTTACACTTTGTTGGTTAATACCATCGGTTTATCTCTGTGATTTACAACCCTACTTGGTCCATGTCATATTTTTTTTTATTTTTGAATAGGAGCAGGTTACTTAGTATATAATTAGGTGTTCATAGTGGTTACATGTATTACAAAGTTGGATAGCACATTAAATTGGAAATTAAATCTGGCATATCTTTAACCTACTCTAGACTTTATATTTAACTATAATGTTTGCAATCACTAATATGATAAGCCACAGTCATGATGGGGAAGCACGAGTTTGGTATCATCGTTGTCACCATCATACATGGTAATTGAATCAACTGAAATTTTTTCCCATGCATTATATCCAACTCATGATCAAAGTACTAGCGACATCATTTCTTGTCATCGACTTTGACATGAATATTTGTGTTATGATTATCTTAGTTGGACCCATCACTTTGTAATTACCCCCAATTAAAAAAATTATTTTCCATGATCCTAATCTCATTATGAATGGATTCCCACACGATCGTCATAATTTTCAATTGGTTCAATGGGTGGTGGATGTGGAACAATTTGGTGAATTGAAAGACAGTGGTAATGAGCAAAGGAAATTATATATATCTTTTCACACAAGCTTACAGGGGTGATTGTGTTTCCGGTACTGAAACGTGTTGACGAGAGTATCAGTGAAGGAATTGAAATATAAAGCAAGGGAGAGAAGCAGCATATCACAATTTGCAAGTAGGAGTCTGTAGTAGAAGGTATGGCACCAGTGATATTTGAACCAATTTCGGTTGGTGAAGTTAAGAATCCACCCGAATACAAAAATGGCCTCCAAATATTGAAGGTAGTGGGATGGTTATTGTTTCTCAAGAAGTTCGATGGGTATGATTTAAAAGTTGCATAGTTGTATGCTGAAATTTTCAATGGTAAAGTAGAAACAGTTGGGTCTTTAGTATTTAATGTTTATGAGCAATCTATGGTTGAGGTAATTGGTCTTCCCTATGAGGGGGATAATTGGTTCAAGAAGGGAGAATTTGATGTGAATGCATGGCATATGTTCATGATCGATCCCAATCATAGGGTTCATTGGAGACACGAGATTCATGTGAAATGTTTAATGGAGAAGTGGAGAATCATGTTTCTTACTGCAGAATTTTCTGATCTGTGAAGGTTGATTCTCAAATGTATTCCTTTATCATATCCACCTCTCGCTACATTTTGAATCAGGTCAGACTTTGAAATTTCCTTATTTTCTTCTTAGAAGTTTGATAAGAATGTCAAATGGAGTTAGAAGGAGTTTTGTTAATAAGAGGGAGAAGCAATTATATCATGTTGGACTGATCAAGATTTTGGTTTTTGGGGAATTAAGCCGACAAGGGTGTGACTAAGACCAATTTTTAGTACAATTCAAGACCAGTGGCCTCAAACAGCATGTCAATTCAGTAGAATAGTCTCCAGGAGGGTTTGTGATGTAGGTGCATAAACGTGTTGTTAAGAGAAGATAGAATAAACCCTTGGAGGGGTTTGAGAATGTAAGGGTTGAGCCATATTTGGAATCCATGGTTGGTACCAGAAGAATGACTAGAGAAAGGGCATGAGCAGAGCTTGCCCCTTCATCTATAGAAAATGAAGATGTTCCAACTGAAAACATTCCTTTGATAGAACTAGATTATGATCACGACCCTACTTGTGAAACAGAGGTGGTAAGTCACAGTCCTTAGGTGTCGAATCAGGATGGTAAAATTCTTGTGGAAAATACTATGGAAGAAAATGATTGCACTAAGGTTTAGGCGAGTGCTAAGAAGGAAGCAAAGAAAATGAAAATTGATGCTAAAGAGTTGCAAGTGGACGACGAACTTTAATGGATTGGTGCAGGAGCCACGACAGAAGTCGGTCGTGATCATGAGAATGTGCCAATTGAAGATTCAAAAGATCAAGTTCCTATGAAATCCCTACTTAAACGAAATAAATATGCAAAGAGAATTGCCTTTTTTCATAATGAAGTGAGGGAAATCAAAGTTTTGAACCAGTACATTCAAACTCAGAATTCAACTTTGAAAAACATTGTGGCTAGATTGAATGTGGAGATAGCAAAACTGAAGGAAAATAATAAATAGTTTGAGGATGAGTTGAACACTTTCAAGGAGAAGAACAAACATTTGGAAGAAGAACTGAGCACCTGGAAGGATAAGAGTAAGAGAGTAAGGAAAAGGTTGAAGGAAACCGAGGGCTCAGACATGGAGATTAACATCAAAGTTAACAAGTGATGGAAGGGGTTCCAAGATTTTGGTTTTTTGCAGAGGTTGGAAATTTTGTGTGAGGACACACAAGGAGATAGGGTTGGGGGAGTGTTGGGTGTTGAAAATGTCTTATTTTTCTCCCTTACCCACCCCTTTTTTACTCAATTTTGGTCTAAACCTATGGTGCTTATCCTTCATTTTGATGTGGTTTTGAAGAGAAGTATTGTAAACATAATATTTTACAAATCTAGGTAGGAATATTTATGTTTAATGTTAGAATGATTCAATTTGTGTGCTTTCTAAACTTTTTGTGATCTATATAAGACACTAACCTTAATTTATGCAGTACCAGTACCTAGGAGGTTGCTTGTACTATGGTTTGCAGTCAATGTTTTAGAGTATGAGCTAGCAGTTGGGCTATTCGATGAGATTTAGTAGGACTACTTATTTCCCTCCATCGATGGTAACAGTCTGAAGAAGCAGGGATGAAGACTCCAATGGTCAATTTTTACAAACAGATCTAGTTTTCTATTGTCTAAGTCTAGGTTATTCAATTTTATGTTGACAAAATTTGGATCTCAGATTTAATTGTTTCTAATATGAGTCAACCAATAGTGCCTCTTTGGTATTCAAAAATATGTATAAATTGTATAACTTGGCTTTGAGCCAAACTAGTGAGGATAAGGGGATTATATTGGAAATTCTTGCTCCTCAACTGGATAAACTCATGATGTAAGAACTGTTTGCATTAATACAACCTTTGTTCCAAGCTTTTACTTGATTTGTGAGTTATATCATTATGCATGATTGATTCTTCGTTTTTGTAAGTTATCTCTTTAATATGGGTGTGTGATTTGGTCTAGCTAGGGCCCACTAGCCCAACTCCACAACCCGTTGTATATCATCTATAGATTTATGTGTGATGTTGTGATTGAGACAATACTGTGAGTTTTATTTTAAACACGTTGTGGATTTATTTATCGATCCTTTATTATCATACTTCTTTTATATTGAGGATTTTTGTTCCATGTTTGCAATAGCTTTGTGAATATACAAGTTGGAACTTGAATATTTATTTTGGAAGTGAAACACAAAGTCATTTCCTTTTGAATGGTTGTAGAGGTTCTGGATCTATTATGTTCTTACACGAGAGTTTTGATTTCAACTTAAATATATTAGATCTTGTTCTATTTCGTTAGCTATTCATCAATCTGGGTGATTGTTCTCGCACATTCATTTTCACTAATGATCTTGATCTGAGTATCTTTCTGGGTTTGATTATTAATTGTTTTGGAGTTGTGGTTTGGGTAATGATTGATTCCTTTTACATTTGGTAGCTCCATTTTTATTGGTTGTGATAACCCATTATCTATAACTTGAGTTACTTTGATTTAAAGTCATTGGTGGCGATAGGCTTAGTCTTGTTGTATGAATTGTTGCAAATGAAAAACTGATCGAATTCTTTGTGATTTATTCTATTTTATGGACTCAACTTTTAATCCTTTATTATTGACTTTTTGTGCTCCATTGTGACCTGGCTTGAACCTGTTTTGAGTGATTATGATCCATATGATAAGTTGAAACATTGATTGTCTCTTTGCTTGAGCAAATAGAGGTGTTCTCACTCCAAATCTGTTCTTTCAGTTCTCAATCTTGTTGATTTGGGTTAAGTTCAGGACAAGGTCATTTTCCAGTACAGGCATCATACTAATTGTAGGCATTAAATTGGAGCAAATTATTATTTAGATTTAGATTGCTAAGGGAATGATATTGTGGACTTTGCATTCAATATTTTCTGTTGCATTTCATTTACTAAGATTTGTGAGGATAGTGTTGTAAGTGTGAGTTAGTTTATGAAAGTGTGCTAGTAGCATGATTGATTGGTGTTTGATCAGAACTTGAAACAATGGTGTTAATTTCGATTTATTAGGATTTCCATACATAGGAATCTGCAGATATAGGGTTATGCATGGTTTGAAGATTGATGAGATGTATTTGCAGGAAAAATTTTAATCAATGCATGTATTGAGTTGAAACGCAGAGTTAGTTATATGAGTGGGTCACATTCAATTTATTTTGTTTGACTGGTGAGGTTGTGGATTTGAGAGTTTTTGTCCAGATTGAATTTCATTGGTAGTTTAGTTGTTTTATTTAATAAGTTTCCCTCTTTTTGTAGACAAGAGTGATTAAAGGAGTGAAATTTCAAGTAGAGATCTTGTTTTAAGTTTGTAGGGTGAATGAATTGTTCATGTTTTGATTTGATACAGTGAGAAAAGACAGGGTATGCAGAGTCTTTGTGGTACATATAGTACTGCACCTCAAAGTTGATGATTCTGGATTGACAAAAAAAATGTTGAGTTAAATACAAACCACTACTGCAACCAACATGATTTCTGTAAGAATGTTGGGATTAAGATGGAGTCGATTATTCCCTACAATCCACAACAACACAGTGTGGCAGAATGAAAGAATAGGTCCATTAAATAATCTGTCAAGGCTATGATGCATGATCAATATTTACTAATGTTCTTATGGGGAGAAGCATCATTGACAACTATATATATTCAAAATAGAAGTCCTCATCGAATTCTGGAAGATATGACTCCTCAAGAAGCATTCTCTAGACAAAAGCCAGAGGTTGGAAATATGATAAACTGTGGTTTCCTTGACTACATTCATGTTCCTAACGATAAAAGGAACAAGCTAGAAAATTCAGGAACGAAAGGCATATTCATTGGTTACAGTGAATCATCAAAGGCCTATATAATCTACATTCTCAAATAACGATGGATTAAGTTCAAATGAGGTTGCACCTTTAATGAGAAAGTGGCGTATCAGAAATCTAAGGAAGTCTCCATGGATTCCTATGATGAAGTAAAGCAGGAAGAATAGAATTCAAGTTCTAAAGGATATCTTAAAGAACTAGAGATCATAAAGAGACCAGCATGGCTTATATCTACATTGGAATAAGTAAAAGGACATGTAACTCCTGATGGAAGATCCAAATAAATTAAGAAACATAAGAGGTTTTCTAGATATGTAGTTCTTTTGACTAATCTTATTGATGTATAACCTTCCATTTATGAATAAGAAACTAGCCATCAAGTATTGAAGGATTCCATGAATGAAGAATACCAATCGATCGTGAAGAATGATGTTTGGGAGATTGTGCTAAGAATGGAAGGGAAGTTAGTGGTGACTTCCAAGTGGATATTCAAGATTAAGCATGTTGCATATGGAAGTATTGACAAATACAAGGAGTGATTTGTGGCTAGAGGGTTCTCCTGGAAGGATGGAGAAGATTGTGATGAGATCTTTGCTCCAATTTCCAAGTACACCTCCATTAGATCTATTATTTCTCTTTCTACTTCGTTGGGATGTAATTTACATCATATGGATGTGAAGTCTTATTTACTCAATGGTGTGATTGAGGAAGAGGTGTACATAGAGCAGCCTCAAGGTTTTGAGGTACATGGAAAGGAACATCACGTTTGTAGGTTAAAGAAGTCATTTTATGGACTCAAGTAAGATCCAAGAACTTGGTATGCTCTAATTAATAGTTATTTGACAAGACTAGGAATTACCAAGAGTGATGTCAATCCAAACCTATATTTTAATCTTGTGAAGTATGCACATGTGATCCTATTGCTATATGTTGATGATTTGTTTCTGAAAGACGCTGAGCCTCTAATCATTCAGTGTAAAAAGTAGTTGGATTCTAAATTTGATATGAAGTATCTTAGTTTGATGCATTACTACTTGGGACTGGAATTATGGAAGAAACCTAGCAAAGTATTCCTTGGTCAAGGAAAATATGTTATTGAGATCCTTCATAAATTTTTCATGATGGATTGTAAATCCATGGATACTCCTATGGTGACTAACTTGAAGAATCTAAGATGTTGTGAATCCAATTTGGTAGATCCATGTATGTACCAATGAAATATTAGCTCTCTGATGTATTTTGTTAGCACAAGGCCAAACATTTGCTTTGATGTAAACACATTGAGCTAGTTCCAATTGGATCTGACAAATGAGCATTGGATTGTAGCAAAGCACATTCTCAGATATATGTGTGGTATTGTGAACTATGGTTTGAAATATGTTACAAACAAGGATGTAGAACTTCAGGGATATACAAATGTTAATTGGGTAGGAAGTGTTGATGAAAAGAAGAGCACTTCATGGGTGTGCTTAAGTTTGGTCTCCACCATGATATCTTGGATGAGTAGGAAGTAGAGATCTATCACACTCAGCATTGTAGAAGCAGAATATATTGTAGCCAGTGAAGCATGTACATAAGCAGTATGGTTTCAAAAAAAAAAATTGCAAGACTTTTCGACCAAGAGCTGGAACCGACCATGATATATTGTGATAATCAAAGTTGTGTGAAGCTTTCATAGAATCCCATGTTCCATGACAGTTCAAAGCATATTTAGATAAAGTACCACTACATCTGTGACATGGTATAAAGAAGAGCAATAAGACTCGAGTACATCTCCACCAATGAGTAGAGAATTGATGTTCTGACGAAGTTGTTTCCCAAAGAGAAGTTCATGTACTTCAAAGACAATCTGGGGCTTTTGGATATTACCCCTCTCATTGAGAGGGAGTTTTGATTTGATACTATCATGGATGGACATTCTCTCGATGGGGATAATGGTCTGAAAGGCCTATAGTTCTCACCAAGCAAGGGTGAGTGAGTGTCTCTCATTGAGGAGACTCAATTACTACCCATGAAGGGTTGAGTAAGGTATGGACCTAATCACACACTAGGGAAAGGTTTAGTGTGGTCTTTCAGTATTTGGACTAGATCACATAACAGGGAAGGGTTTAGTGAGTTATTTTAGTATTTGGACCCAATCACACACCAGGGAAGGGTGTAGTGAGGTGTGATATCCCCTATTTTCTGAACTATTATGGAGATATCCCTTATCCCACTTAGTCCCTTGTGAAAAAAGGGTATAATTATGAAGGGACTATCATCTGTAGTTAATTTGGATAATAGTGTGCATTTTAGAGTGTGGAGGTTGTGGTTCTTTAGCCTCATGATTTATCTTCAAAGGGTTTTCTTTTTGTGGAGAAAAATTATAAGGTTTAGCCTTCCATCTAGGATCTGTATTTTTGTGGAGCCTGCACATAGGGAATAAGGGAATTTTTGAGGGTCGAGTCACTATTTCCTGCAGTTCGTGGATCTCCATGGGGAAAGCGTACACAACCTTCTTGCGAGACAAATTGACATTCCCATTTTGGAGCTGGAGTTTGCCTTGGGGAATAAATAGTGGAATTTTGGGGAGTTTTTAATTGAAGGATTGGGGGGAATTTCCAACAGCATCAATTCTTGCAGGGGGTCACACAGACTATTTCATTGGGCCATTCAAACTATTTGGTGGGGTCTCACACTTTCAAGTTCAGGGCCAAACCCTTTCTGGGTTTTTGGAGAGGAGAACGTGGGAGGGTTTTCAAGTTGATCTGTGCTCTTTTCAGGCCAGTCGTCATCATTATACTAGCCAACCAACCAAAATTTATCCACTTGATCATCTACATCACTATTCAGAGTCATACACCACCTGGATTAGAGACATTTATCAGGGTTTTCCCCTGCTTTCTTAACAAGCCCAGGTTCCACTATTTCTTCCTGCTAATGTACTCTTTTCGAAAAAATAATAAAATGGCTCAGTGATTTTTTGGTGTATACTTATGTCTAATTTTTGGTTGTGTTTATTTTTTCATTCTTTGTTGTTTCAAGTTCATCTCTATTTATTTATTGTATTTTTCCCAAAATGAATATTTCAGTGGTATCATAGCATGTTCTTGGTTGGTTATGGGGGCAGGAACAGGTGATGCCACCTCTCTTTAGTGGTGTGGTATTTCACAAGGGTAAGGGCTAAGGCATAATAGGTCAAGGCATAGGTTGGAATAGTGACCTTTTTTGACATTGAGGAATATCACATAAGAAAGTGTGATAATTGGGACAAAGAAACCATGGGAAACGTGGAGGAACTTGAACATGGGGAAGAGGAGCCAACATTGTCTAAGCTAGCAAGACAATAGAATATCATGGTGGATAGATTGGCACAGTTAGCTAGTGTTCATGTAGAAAATTAGGGGAAGTAGGATAGTAATGGGGAAGGCAAATGCTAAACTGGTGAGGGGAGCCACATGCATGCGCGCACAAATCCTCAAAACGCCCCACATATAACTGGCCATTATAGGTGACCCACTATGCCCCAATTTACAGATGGGCCTTGAGGAGAGTGATGTAGTTGCAGCCTTGATAGGATCATTCACAACAGGAATTAAGGAGTATGATTCCCTGGACCCGAGTGTTAAAGTAGCCCTATCTTTTTGTGATTTCTTTTCACTTAAAGGAAAAATATAAACCTGGGTCCGGGGCACCATATATAGGAGGATAGCATAAACAGGATTTGCAGAGGACAATGGGAAATATAACACTTCTCAACTTTGATGGATCAACTAAGAATTATGCTAAAGAATGGGTGCATAAGTTGGATACTTACCTCCAACTAAACCCCATGAGAGAGGTGGATGATATTAAGTATGCCACTTTACATCTAGATGGAGACACACAAGAGTAGTGGTACCATGGGTTGATCACCCTGAGGCATGCTGGAATTACTTCCTACACAGAGTTCACAAAGAGGCTCATAGAGAGGTTTGCCTGGAAGGACCCAGAGTTACATTTAAGAGAGTTGGTGTAGCTAAGACAAACCAATGGTTTAGAGGTGTAAATTTCAAAGTTTTAGATGTTGGTCTTGATGGTTTCAGACATCTCATATGCGAGATTGATCATTTTATTCATTGATGGACTAACAAATCCATTGCATGGATGGGTGTGGATCAACAAGCCCACCACATTGCAAGATGTGGTCAATAGGACTAGGGACATGTATGATGTAGTCCTTAAGGATAGATTACCTCCCACACCTACCTTTCCTCAGAAGGGTAAGGACAACAGATCTCCTCAAAGGGAGTGGAAAGGATGGGTACCTCATGGATCTTATCCCCCAAGATCTGGATCAAATATTTTATCGATAAACCTCCTTTGACTTAACCAGAGTTTCTTGTTTAGCCGATCTCTTTTAATTTCCATGCCTAAAATGAAATTTGCAGCACTGAGATCCTTCATGTGAAATTTAGAGGGAAAATGATCCTATATGATTTCCCTGTCATTTCCAATCAGCAACATTTCCATCCACATGCAAAACCAAATAAATAACATGATCAAAAAATAATTTGAAATACACAAATGATCTAATTTAATCCTTTCAAACCAAGTCCCAGTATATAAGTATATAAAAAAATTATACCACATTCTTGGTGATTGCTTTAACCCATAAAAAGACTTTTCCAGCCTGCATACCAACTCTTTCTTTCCTTTCATAGAAAATCCTTTTGGTTGCTTCAGGTAGATTTCTTCCTTCTAAATCCCCATGTAGGAATTTTGTCTTCACATCCATTTGTTATACTTCAAAATAAAAAGTAGTAGCAATAAATAAAAGAAATCTAATAGAAATTAACTTGCAAGCGGGAGAGAAAATATCACCAAATTCAATTCACTCTACCTGGGAATAACCCTTTTCTACTAATTGAGATTTGTTTTTCTCCACTCAGCATTCTGCATTTAGTTTCTTCTTGAAACCCATTTTTTGCCAATGGTCTTTCTTCCAATTGGAAACTCCACTAAATCCCAAGCCTCATTCTTATCCAATGCTACCATTTCTTCAATCGTGCCATTTTTCCAAATTTTTCCATCTCTACATCCACTGCCTCCGTAACTGTTATAGGATCATCATCAATAATAAACAAAGAAAAATTTGAATGGAAATTAGGTGGAATATACCTTTCTAACTACCTTTTTTCCTAAATCAATCTCCTCAGAGTCAGAGTTTGTAGTTCTTCTTAAACTATTCTTGTTCTTCTGTAGAGTCCAATTCATCACCCTTTAATTCAAACTCTATATTTTCAAGTTCCTTCTCCCTTGGTAGGACTTCTTATTTGACAACATTTTCACTTCTTTAAACTCTACATCTTGACTATACACTACCTTCTTAGTCATCCGGGCTCCAAAGCTTATAACCATTTAGACCATCTTTATATCCATTAAAGATACACTTTTCAACTTTTTTATCCAGCTTATTCATATTCTCCTTTGGAAAATGTACATAAGCATCATAGCCAAATACACTAAGACATTTAAAAGAAGGTTTCTTACTAGTCCATATCTCAAGTGGAGTTTTCATCTAACACTAATGAGGGTGATCTATTTAGCAGATACATGCAATGTCCATTGCCTTTGCCCAAAATTCATATCCTAACCCAACACAACTAAGCATGATCCTTTCTTTCTCCATAAAGGTCTTGTTCATACCATCTACAACTCCATTTTTAGGATGTGTGTATGGAGTATTCTTCTGCCTTTCTACACCACACTTCATACAAAATTATTTGAGTACATTCTCATAAAATTCTCCAGCATTTTATGTCCTTAGCACCTTAATTTTCTTCTCTGTCTAATTTTCCACAAGAGCCTTAAATTATTTAAATTTATCAAAGACTTCAAATTTCTTCCTAAGGAAATAAATCCATGTATTCCTTGATAATTCATATATAAATGAGACATATTATACAGATTCACCTAGTGATCCAGGTGGATATTGGTGGCCACCCGCCTATTCCACTTGGACCCCCACCATTTTTTCTTTCAATTTTTCAGTTTCCTTAATTGTAGCACAGTTTACTATTTTTGGCAGTTTTTCGAGTCCTGAACTTCTAGAGCCGCTTTGAGGCCCTAAACGGCGTTTTTTGGAAAAAAACACCTTTTTGAAAATGTAGTTGGCAGATGCAAATTTTCAACTCTGTATTTGTTGTCAACAGTTGTATTCCTCAGATAGATCTTTCTAACGAGGTAATGTGTGCACCAAATGGAGATCGTGTGCCAAAGTTACAACCCCAGGAAGTTGATGTGCCAACTTACCCCAACGCGGCCCATAGTTTGGTGTTTCATCTCCTAGGGTTAGGTTTTTGGATGTTTAGGGTTTTCCATTGTTTCTAAATAATAAATAGGCCTTCAAGCCTCACTGTAACATAGTTCAGAGGCATGTAGTTGCTACATCTCTTCTCAAAGATAAGCTACCATCACCCGAGCTAGTTTATTTCCATTTTGTATGTAAGCATATTTTAGCTCTTTGATATTAATGAAATGAAGTTTTATTTCCATTGCATTTCTGTGTGTATGGTTATATCTGTAATTTTTTGCATTCCTATTTAAATTCAGATTAGTGGAATCAATGTGGTCTACTCTTTCTCGATCCTTCTTTTCATGTCCCCAACACGGTCATGGTATAAAGATTTAGGGATCTGGTTGAACCTTTGTAAGATCAACCTCGCAAACCTTTACGGACACCCATGGGGTAAGAAAAGAAATACGAGGGAGTAGGAGATCCTATCAAGATATTTCTCGAGGAAGCCCTTGAGAAACAAAGGAACGCGATGATGGATAACTTTGCCCAGATCCTTCAACGGTTGCCCACCGGTGGTGCATCCACATCCAGCATCCACTCTGAAGCTGCCACTCCTTTTAAGGTACAAGTAAATTTTTACATTCCCACATTTGAAGGCCAAATAGATGCAGACGCCATAGATCAATGGTTAAATATGCTAGAAGGATATTTTTTTGTTCATGATTTTTCCAACCAGGAAAATGTTAATTTTTCTCTTCTCAATGTCGCCCCCCACATCAAGCACTGGTGGGAAATCTACTATGAGCAGAAGGATGAAAGTACACCCTCATTGTTTTCAGTCACACCCACTTGGAATTTATTATGGGATGCCATCAAGGAGCAGTACTACTCTGTTGGCAGATATGAGGATAAATACATAAAATGGACCATGCTACAGCAGTGAAGAGGCCAAGACGTGTTAGAGTTTACCAATGTTTTCATACTCTTTGCACGAAGTTGGGTATCAAGGATTCTAAGAAACATTTGGTACTCAAGTACCGCGGCTACCTATATAGGTACATCCAAGATGAGATGGAGTTCCTAGACATCTCCTTGCTTGGCACAGCATGTCGGTATGTTGTCAAGATCGAGTAGCTTAAACATAAAAGGTGAGACTTTGGATATATGAATTTGAAGCAAGGGAAAGGTGCCCCCAAATCGTAGAACAAAGGATAAATCAAAGGCGGGGTGGCCCAGGACAACCCGCCAAAGCCGCAAGCAAAGAACAACACCACGAAGCCAAAAAAGGACACGAGAAATTGGTGTGAGTTCCATAAGAGCTCCACTCACAACAAAAGTGACTGTCAAACCAAGCAGTCACTAGTGGCCGAGCTGAAGGCTTCTGAATCAAATGCATGTTCCGACTCTGAGTCAGAACCCAACAAGGGGAATGAAAAAGGCAAGAATATTATCGATGTGGAGCCCAACGCCACTGTTGCCACCACGAAGATCTAGAAGGAGGAACACAAAGATCTGGAGGAGGAGGAGTGCCTCTTCCACCCCCAGATGTGGGTAAAGGGTTCCCCGCTACAATTTATTATCGATAGCAGGAGCCAAAAGAACCTCATCTTAGCAAAGGTCATGAAGTGGTTGGGCTTACCGATCACAACACAGCCACAATTTTATACCATCAGGTGGCTTCACCAAGGACGGGATCTCCGCGTCAGCCAATAGTGTCGCCTTCCATACAACATCAAGAGCTTCACGGATGAGGTATTATGAGATGTTTCTCCTCTTGATGTTTGTGATATATTATTAGGCCAACCATACTTGTGGAAGCAACATGTTGTGTATGAGTCAAGGCTTTGTGTTGTTATTGTTACCTTGGGAAATAATTTGTAGAGGATACTAGAGGTAGCACCGCCTACCACCATATCTTTAGTCACTACAAAACAATGCAGTAAGCTCATTTCTAAAACCATGAATTTTTTTCCTAATGATACACCCTTAGGGAAAGAAGAACACAGTGGTCACAACCTCCAGACAGGTACCCTCCGCATGACAACAACAGATGGCCAAGGTTATGTAGGAGTACGAGGACATGTTCACCTCCCCCGTAGGGGTGCCTTTGCACTGGCAGGTCAAGCACTCCATCAATCTGACCCCAGGTGCATCGTTTCCCTATGGACCAATCTATCGGTGCTCTATTTTGGAGAACGACGAAATCAAGAGGCAGATTCAAGAGTTGTTGCAGAAAGGTCACATTCGGCTGATTTCATCACCCTATCGGAACCTGATCGTGTTGTTACAAAAGAAGGATGGGACTTGGAGACTATTCATTGACTATCAGGCGCTGAACAAGATCACTGTCCGGAATAGGTACCAGATCCCATGAATTGATGAACTTTTGGACCAACTCAAGGGGGCAAAATATTTCAGCAAGATCGACTTGAAGTCTGGATATAACTAAGTACCAATTGAACCCTGTGATGTGTGGAAGATTGCCTTCAAATCCAAGGAGGGCCTTTTTGAATGGCTAGTTATGCCTTTTGGGTTGATGAATTCTCCTGCAACCTTCATGGAGTTGATGGATGACATATTGGGACCATTCACCAACTCATTTGTAGTGGTAAACTTGGATGACATATTGATCTTCAACTAGAGTTGGGAAGAGCACCTTCACCACATCTGACAGGTTCTCCAAACACTACGGCAACACAAGTTGTGTGTCAATTTGGAGAAATGCACTTTTGGCATGACCCAAGTTCAGTATCTGGGATACTTTATTGATGAACGGGGGAGGGTGCATGGCGATCCAGCCAAGATCCAACTCATTCAGGATTTCCCCCCCAACCAATCTGACAGAGCTCCGCAACTTTCAGGGCCTTGCCAATTTCTACCGCAGGTTCATGTTGGGGTTCTCTCATATCACTTGGCCCTTGAGTCAAGTAACTAAGGGATGAGCAAAAGAAAAATTCTTTTGGTCTGAATATCAACAGAAGGTGTTCGCAGAGTTGAAACATTTCCTCTACTTTGCATCGGTGCTCACATTACGAGACTTGCAACAACCATTTGAGATTGAGATGGATGCCTTTGACTATGCTATTGGGGTAGTCCTTACTCAACAAGGGCATCCAGTGGCATATCACAGTGAGACACTTTCAGACACAGTCCGGAAGTATCCCACTTATGGCAAAGAGATGTATTCCATTGTGAAGACCTTCTAACAATGTAAGCATTACATTTTGAGGAAGGAAACGGTCATCCACACAAGCCACTGACCCCTACAGTTCATATAGATGCAAGGGAAGTTGCAGAATGATCACCATCAGAAGTGGTCCACATACCTGCAACAATTCCGTTTGAATATCAATTACAAGAATAATGTTATAGACTACCTCAGCCGACCCCCGATCATGGCGTTAATCACCGTGCTCAACTCTTGTGGGCACGAGACTTCTGATTGGCCACTTCTCTACAAAAGTGACCCATAATTCAGGAACACATATGCTCTTAGAGGGTCGACAAGTGCCATATTTTCACCTCCAAGACGCACTATTATGCCACCTAGGACACCTTTGTGTTCCTTCAAGCCAGTGTGCCAAGATGATGTGGGAAGTGCACTACAGTCGGGTCATTGGGCATTTCGGGGTCGAGAAAATAGTGGCAGTACTACAGAAGTATTTTTACTGGCTGAATCTTTGATAGGATGTCGAAAAGTACATCAGATCCTACACTGCCTGCATCATTTCCAAACTAGCGATCAAGAAGCAAGGCCCCTATACTCAGTTTTCTACCCTTATTCGACCTTGGGAATCTATTTCCATGGATTACATTTTGGGCCTTACTTCTACTAATCATAGAAACGACTGTGATTTTGTGGTCATTGACAAATTCTTGAAGATGGCCATTATGGCGACCTACAAGAAGAATATCACAGCAGAAGCCACTGCTAAAATCTTCTTTGAAAGAGTGTGGGTACACTTTGGGATCCCATAGTCTATCATATCAGATCGATACAGCAGGTTCCTCAATAAATATTGGTCTAATCTTTGGTTGATGATAGACACCAAGCTCACTAAGTCCACAACTTTCCATCCCCAAACTGATGGCGAGACAGAGGTTGTGAACCAGATGATCGTACACATTATGCGCATGTACAACTCAAAGCATCCACGCACATGGGATGACAGCCTCCCTTATGTCCAACATTGGTATAACTAGGCTCTCAAAAGCTCGACTAGCCACAGCCCTTTTCATGTGGGCTTTGGATTCCAGCCACTATGTCCCATTGATGTGGCCATACCATTTGCAGCTACTCAGGCAGATTTGGCTCATGTCCAGTCTGAAGTCGATAAGGAAAACAGCTTCATTAAGCACATTTAGCACATCTGCCAACAGGTCCATGACATATTGGATAGAGCCAATGCTAAGTACAAGCAGTGGCATGATCAACATTGGGTGCCACACAAGTTCCAGGTGGGCGACAAAGTTTGGCTACATTTGCAAAAGGAGTACCTCACTAGGCCCCACCGCAAGATTTTCCCACTCTGATATGGGCCATACACCATCACCAAGGTAGTAGGGGACAATGCCTTCAAACTCATTATTCTACCATTCCTTGGTCTGCACCCAGTGTTCAATGTGGACTACCTTTGACCCTACTTTCCACCATTATTGGACACATCCGACATTGCAGAACAACTCACACCAACAGAGTTAAACCCAAACTGCATGGAACAAGCCACAACTGATTGGATCATGGAAACATAGATCAAGAACACCTGACAGTAAAGGATCCAACTATATCGAGTTTTCAAAGTAGGCCAACTCCTTCACGAGGGCAAGTGGCTCACCAGGGACCAAGTTCAGCAAAAGTTTCCTCATCTCATGGAGGAACTCAATGCAATGGGGACCATTGCTTCCTAAGGGGGGAGGAATGATCCAGGCGAATATTAGTGGCCACCTGCCCATTCCACTTGGACCCCCACCATTGTTCCTTTCAGTTTTTCAGTTTCCTTACTTTTAGCACAATTTACTATTTTTATCAGTTTTTCGGGTCCTGAACTTCCGGAGCCGTTTTGAGGCCCTAAACGATGTTTTTTGGGAAAACCACCTTCTTGAAAACTCATATTTGGGAAATAAAAGTTTTCAACTCAGTATTCGTTTTTAGCAGTTTTAGTCCTCGGATAGATCTTTCTGACGAGGTATCGTCTGCATCAAATAGAGATCATATGCCAAAGTTACAAACCCGGGAAGTTGATGTACCAACTTACCTCAACGGGGCCCATAGTTTGGTGTTTGATCTCCTAGGGTTATGTTTTTGGATGTTGATGGTTTTATATTGTCTCTCAACAATAAATAGTCCTTCAAGCCTCATTGTAACACAGTTCAGAGGCATGTATCTGCCACATCTCTTCTCAGAGATAAGCTACCATCGCCCGAGCTAGTTTATTCCATTTTGTATGTAAGCATATTCCAGCTCTTTGATATTAATGAAATGAAGTTTTATTTCCACTGCATCTCTGTGTGTATGGTTATATCTGTAATTTGTTGCATTCTTGTTTAAATTTGGATCACCTAGTGATGGAATCAACACAGGTCCAAACACATCACTTTGCACTAACTCTAATATTCCCTTTGACCTCATAGAATCACATAAGGAGAATCTTACCTAATTCTACTTTTGATATAAACAATGTTCACAAAAATCAAAATTAAAAAATGAATTATGCATATCTTTACCATACCATTATCATGTAGTACTTGCAAGTCATTCTCTCCAATAAGTCCCAATCTTTGATGTCACAACATAGTCTTTTCTCTAGAGGACATGTAGGAGTTTTCCTTCTTCTACTCCTCTCTCAGGAACAACAAATATATTGCACCCATCACTAATAGTGCTTCCCAATAGCTTGTATAGAGTTCAAATTCAAATTCCCTTCAACAATACCACTACTCCTCAAACCATTTTGCAATTATCCTTTTCAAACACTATTTTTACACATGCATCACTCATCTTTTATTAATGTCAAATTTTTGGCGAATTTTGGGATGTGCAGAATACTAGGGATTGTTCTAATCCTTCCATCCATTAGATTTAACTTTAATTTTATTCTTCTTATGATTCTAAATGTCGATTCATCTCTTAAGAAAACATCACCATCACCATATCTTTCACACTCACAAAACCACTCCCTATGAGGAGCCATATGAAAGGATGTGCTTGAGTTGACCAGTCATGCTTCATGATCTACATGTGTATTTGAAGAAGCCAAGTACACATCCACTCCTTCATCTTGGAAAGTTTTGTCTTTTCTAGAAGGAACTACTTCAGATCTCTTTCTTTTTTCAGCAATTTTGGATCTACAATGTTACTTACAATGCCCTTCTTTTCCATATCTCCAACATACCTTTATGGACTTTCCGGGAGAATTATATCTTCCTCTAGATTTAGATCTACCACTTAAGGAACTATTTTTATTTCTATTATGGGAGCTTCCTCTTACAGGAAAGGCATCTCCATTCTTGCTTTCCATGTTATTCTATTTCATCTCCTCTACTAAGAAAAATGAGGCTATTTCATTGAAGCTTAAAGTAGTTGTATTATTGTCTATGGAAACAACCAAACTATCCCTTATCCTCATCTAAAATATTAATATCAACAAATACTAGTTGATTACCACAGTATTGGAAGCATTCTAATGCTTTGTCACCAAGCCTCCATCCTTCATAGTCAAGTTATATAACTTTTTCCATAGGACCATTTTTTTTCACTAAGGAATTAGACTGATACAAAGCCCCTTACTTGTTTCACAAATCCTTTGTTGTATCTTCTCTTGAAAAAATCAATAATGTTGAATCTCAGAGACACAATCGTCGCTTGCGTTATTTTCCTTCCAATCCAATTTGTCCAGTATTCTATTGACATCTCGTCGAAGTAGAATCGGGATCCACAACAATCCATTGATTTCACCAACAAATCTTTCATTTTGAGCTTCCATAGCTCAAAAGTTTTCCCATTGAATTTCTCAATCTCTATCTTTGAAATGATTTCTATTTATTTTTACCACAAGAATCACTTCCATAGATGTTCGACTGTAACTGGGTCTACCATAGGGCCGAGCCAAATTCCTTAGCCAAAAAGGTGTCCCCTTCAAACCAAAACTAATTTATTACCAAATGTATGTTTTAACCCTTCAAACACACACATTAACATAATTTTTGTATCATTGAAACCCAATTTAGGAAACCCAACAAGATTTGTTTCAATATATAATCATTTGTACAGTATTACAATACAATATATATCCTATGGCATCCATAAACCTCCAATACATTTACCATGAATTAGAGTACAACCATAGTTCATTCACTGAAACTATAAAGTTATGGGCAAAACTACCATGCACCACAAAACCAATTCTAGCAAAAACCATGTGTTGATAACCACCAAAAATGGAATATGACATGACCCCAACACTTATGGCCAAATCCATTAAGGAGGAGATGAAATTATGCTACCGTGTCCTTTTTCGAAGCAACTTAGAATGAAAAATTGTGTTTGTACTTCCATGTCATAGGCCTTCCATAAAATGCGAAAATATTCCCACAAGATTACACCTTCAAAAATAGATGTATAATAAAACTAGAAGTATCAGTCACCCATAGGAAATACCTCCATGATTTTGGTTTGGCATGAACCCTAGGAAAAATACCAGGTCATAACTTTGTTGAAATTTACAATACCAAGTAGCTAGGTAATTTTTGTAACATAATGAGAGAGGAGTGGACTTGATTTTGGTTTGGCATGAATCCTTGACAAAACACCAAGTCATAACTTTGTTGAACTTTTAAAATACCGAGTAGCTAGATAATTTTTGTAACATAATAAGAGAGGAGTGGACTTGTATAATCCTCTCTGAACTTATACAAAGTGTGAAAACTATCATACACATGCACCAACCATAGGTAAAATATTTACTTATTAGCTCTAAGATGTGCATCATGTATAGTTAGAGAATTGTTACTCATGAAAATTTGATCAAGTAGGACATTTTCTTGTTTTCATTTGTAGAGCTTGAAGTTCATCTATTACATCTCATTATTCTCGATCATTTCGGTGATTAAACTTATCCTCGACCTCTTTTGACGCCTTTATAGTTCCAAGTATCTCTTCTATATTTATAATTCTATGCTCATTCAGATCTTCAGGTTGTTATCTTAGTTGAAGCTTGAAACCAAGAGATGATTAGTGCCTTGTGAACGAAGAGAAAAACATGTATCTTATCTACAATTTAGTGACAAATCACCCTCAAATGGCTTGAAATATGAAAAAAAACAATATCCTATTAGTGTTTATATATTCCAACGGTGTAATGTTTGAATTTTTCAACCATTTCAAGAATTTTTCACATGGAGAAATCTGAGGTTAAAAAAGCTAGTTTTATGTCATCGTACGAAATCTTTTAGATCACTTCTCTTTAGATGGTGCTTCAATAGACCTATTCTCTCAAGGATTGGAATTGATTCCCATGATTTGAGAACTTTTATGGCAAATGGATGTGGGCACCACTATATTTGTTACCTAGTTTCCCCAATTATTCTCAGTTATGGAAAGCTTGGCGGCAAAAGCAATGAAAAGGTGGAAATGATTAAGAAGCTGAAGAATGTGAAATGTTCTACAACCTATCGAATGGTCAACAAAAATTAATACAATTTTGAATGATCAAACCTTAGAAACTGTCGATGAAGAAGATTTCCCGAGATTGCACATGTGCCACACCAAAAATGTAGTCCACGCACACTCTCATCACCTTGGTTTTGTTCAAACGCAAAAAACTTAGTTGTTATGTAGCAAAGGGGGCAATCATGCTTACTTAGATTTACGACCAAGTATTGGAAGCTCTATTTAGAATCACTAGGCTTGAAAAGGAAGAATTAGGAACTGGAAAATATAACTTATACCTCCTTGTAACAAAGATTCAATGGTTTATCCATGTGGATGGGAGAAGAGGAAGATATGGAAGTTGGATATGTTTGCATGGTAAATAGAAAATTTCTAGGGTCTAAACTATGAGATCCCAGTTGAGATTGAATCAATCGTATTTGAAATAGTCTACAAAAGAGATAAAACTAAGGATTTAAAGAGTTGAGTCTTGTTTGTAGCCTCACTAAATCATGTAGCAAAGATGTGAAATGCATTTATCTAGAGTGGGAAAACCATAGACGTGTGGAAATGATAACAAATGACATGTCTAGAGGAAACAAGCATGGATACCCATGAACATCATCTAGGTTGAGTAACAAGGAGCGTCCGGGTGGAGGCAGAGGACATGTCTCTAGCTCTCACATAATCAAAGCCACGCACTCTTGGCTTTGATACCACTCTCGAAATACACAAATTGAGAGATCAAAATAGATAAACATGTGATGCTCTTTATCATTAATAATATACATAAAATTACATCATTTAATTACCCTTGGATTCATCTTCCAAGGTCTCTTAGACTTTTGATGACTCTTCATATTCCCTTGAGACTCTTCAAGTTCTTTCTCAAGTGAATGATACAAATTACCATAATCCCTAAGGATGGCCCTAATGCTTCTAAAGCCATGCTTTCATTGAGGCCTCCTATGCAGTCACACGTCTAATATAAGTTAGGATTAAACTAAGCCTTTCCTTGCAACCGAAACTCTACTTTACCATTGTGTTACATGCCTTTCCGAGATAGGGACCCTTAACAGTTTGATGTGAAAGTGCATATTTCCATCTCCATGACTCTTTGTAGGAGACCTAACAAAGCAATATAAATTGATAGTGATACTCTTCTATCGCATGAAAAAAATATAACGCAAACAAAAGAATTACACATGGATTTTGATTAGACAATAATGGGATAAACAAACACTCTATGGTATGGATCTTGGTTGGATATTAATGTGATGAGTAAATATTTTATATTTCTTTCACAAGGTTAAGTGTTGAACGCAAGTCTAATGGATACATTGCAAGTTCTATTAAGGCTTCCTAAGGGATGAAAACATTGAAAATTATATAAAAAAGAATGTTTATTTTTAGGAAGAAACTACAAAAAAAAAATTCCAACTTCAACTCCCTCTAAACTCGTATTTTCTTTTACAATTTCAGTTTGAATAAAAACAAGATTTGTAGAAAAATGTTTTACTTATGTACTTATATTTTTTTTAAATTATTTATCAACATATATTGGGATAATTTTTTTATTTATTGAGTGTGTATAGTTTACATTTTTATTTAAGGATAATAAGTGACCCATGTGGATGTTTAATTCCTTAGAGAGGGTGCAAACTCTCACTCTACTAAATACTCTAGTTACTTTGTTGAAACCATAGCCTCTACTTGGCTCTTATAGATTCAACTACTGGATGGGGCACCTCCCCTCCTCCCTTCTGACATATCTACCTTCCATGCCCTTGTTTCTTCCATTAGCCAAGAAATGAAACCACAACCCTCTTGAGTCATGAATCACTTGGAAGTAATCCCAAAATTCCCAATTCTTCCCTTCTATTCTCAAAATATTTCTCTACAACTCACTGAGAACAATCATATTGGTTAGTTCACTAGGATTCAATCTTCCCTACAAGCTATGGTGATTCAAGTAGGAAAAAATTGGAGACTATTGATCAAAGGGAATTTCTCTCTCCTTTTGTTGTCATAGATTTTATGCCCTCTTATTTGAGAAGGAAGAATATTGGGACCTAATATTTATAAGTGGTCCCTCTTTCTTTGGCTCTCAAGGGATGTACTTCAATTGATGGAATTCTGACTTTGAACTAGAAAGTGATATCCTTTGAACAATTCCAATATGGTTTCATCTTTCCCATCTGTCGTTTCATTATTGAAATGAAGAAATATTCTACAATATGAGAAACGCATTAGGAAAATACATTGATCGCTTTGAACCACAAGATGGGATGTTCACTTGCGCTCATATTTGTGTAGAGGTGGATCTAAAAATGGATTTCCAAAATCTCTCTAGCGTACCTTGGATAATTAGACTTTCATTCATCCTATTAACTATAAGAAGCTTCCCTTTAAGTGCAAAGTGTGTCATGAATATGGTCACTTTGCCAAATATTTCCCTAAATTCATTTTCGAACAACTATAGGATGATCTATTGAATAATGGAAGTAGTTGAAGAAAAAGTGAACTAGTATGAGATAAGAAGCCCACCGTCATCTTGAAAATCCACTATTCACAACACATCCTTAGGATTAATCCATCTCTAGACCATCATCAGGCTCTAAGTCTCACTCAAGAAACAAAGGAACTAGACAAAATCCTTCTAAGAACATGTACGAAATTTTATTATAGTTGGAAAACCTAAAGTTAATAAACAGTAGAGATCCTATAAGTGAAGTCGAGAAACCATTTTTCATGACTTTACTTGAATATATTCTACAATCTCACCCTTCCCACAAGGGAATAACGTCCAATCATGAGGATGAGGTTTATCACTCACCTACTAAGACCCTTTATTCCTTTGTTCTTCCTCCCTTTCATAATGTTAAACCATTCAATGGACACTCAAATGGGGAAGTAAATATGAACCTTGCTATTAATAATTTGAGTAGAAATTTAGGGAAGAAGTTGAATAGAGACAAGCGAGAAGAATAAGTTAATAAGGACAAGGATTTAGGCACCCAAGCTACAATCAAGTGTATGTACAATAGAGGCACATGAAAAACGAGGAACCAAATTGGAGTAATTCCTCCATTGAGACGAAATATTAAAATCCTTGGGAAATGATGAAAGTGATCACTTGGAAAGTGATGGGATTGGGTAGTTCAAGCAAGCTATCATTAGTAAGAGATTTGATCAAAGAAAAAGAGCCCCAATTCCTCCTACTCCATGAGACCAAGTTGGAGGAAAAGGAGGTACTCCATAAATGTAATAGTATATGGTGTTTTAGTTCGGGTTGATTTTTGATCTCCCCAGGCATGTTTGGGGGTCTTTGTACCTTGTGGAACTCTTCACTTTTCAAACTAAATTAGGTTTGATGTTATCTTCATTGGTTAGCAGTAACTCTAACTTTATCATGTATTCCCTTTGGTGATTTACGTAATATTGTTATTGTTTACATGTCTCTATTCTATCTTGAGAAAGTAGATTGTTGGAACTCCATCATGGAGTTAATGGAATCAAATTTTGGTTCCAATTGTATTGTAGTTGGAGACTTTAATACCACCCTTCATATCTATGAGAAAAATGGGGGAGGGGGGGGACATTGATTGGCATCCATGTAAGTAAATAATGGAGGATATTATCTCCTTACTCAATCTTGTGGTTATTAGGCTTGATAAAGGGGAATTTACATGGACTAATAGTAGGCTAGGTTTACGGCATATTACAAATAGGATATACATATTCTTGGTCCATAATTTTCTCTTAGAAATTAGATTCTCTCTTATTTCTCAAATCCTAGCATGGTTTGGATCTAACCATCATCTCATTTCCCTTTACCATTTCATTTCAATCTGTTGTGGTTTCAAGACCACTCCTTTCTTTACTCGGTCCTTTAAGTCTAGAGAAAATTGATGGATCGCTTTCTGGTGCACATTTGAGAGAAAAAACTTAAATTGTTATTTTTTGTAGCATTGGATGGTGTTCTAGTCTCAAATTTGGTCAGAGAGGATAAGAAACATTAGGACTCCAAAACACATAAATAATTTCTAGAAAATCCACCTAGAAGTAGCTCAATTAAGTCAAATAATCAGTAATTAAATTTTTCCTAAGTCTAACTTAGGGAAAATGATCAATTAACAACAATTCACTGAGAAAGTTGAGATTACTCTAGAAACTCACATGGATCAACTTGGAAATGATCTTAGTCATCGATAAGGACTTGATTGTGGTCATTTGTGATCCAACTTGAGATTATAAGAGGAGGACAATGGGGTTGAGAGAAACACAAATGAGGTTGAGTTCCTTGGCAGAGATCGAACTTTCCTATTGTAGTGATTCAGCAGAAGATATTTTGAGCCAGAGAGGGGACGTAGAGACAGTGAGGGGTAGAGACAGTGAGTCCAAAGGAGGATTTCCAGTTCCAGATATGCAGTGGAAGTGACAGGAGTATTCCACATTGAGGTTGCGTAGGGGCTACGTAGAAGCTTCAGCAGAGCAGTTCGATTTAGCTAAGAGGGGGGTCAATTCAGCTTCCAGTGGCTAGGAAAGTATTCCAGAGAAAGGAGAGTCACTTCTAGTAGCAATAGCAGGCAAAACAGCTTTATCAAAGAGGGTTTCTAACCACATGTGTGAGGTTCTGCACAAAGGCAGCACAGAAGGGCCTATGCAAAGATTGGGCGGCTAGTTATCAAAGGGAGCCAAGTGTCGAGATTGCTTGTGGAGAGTGTTATGAAACCAGCTCAAGAAAAGATAGAAAATATAGATCAACGCCTTAGAATTCAACCTCTTCGAGGGGGCAACCTCCTTTACATTACATAAATGAACAATTCTTGGATGATACAAATGAAAAAACCTCCTTTTTATATATAGGAGTCTAAGGAGTCACAATATAATCCAGCCGACCTAACAATAATAATATAAAGCCACAAAAATAACAATAGAGGGATTCTATGGGGTACAGAAATAACAATATGGGGGTAATAGGGGCACAACAATATAAATAAGGGGTATAACTACAATAGTAATGGTGTAATCACTAGTATTATAGGGACCCAACATGCCCCTCTCCTTCAAAAAAGTGTTGTCCTCAACGCTTGAGTAGTTCTGGATACTT
Source organism: Pinus tabuliformis (assembly GCA_031772625.1). Classification (NCBI taxonomy): domain Eukaryota; kingdom Viridiplantae; phylum Streptophyta; class Pinopsida; order Pinales; family Pinaceae; genus Pinus; species Pinus tabuliformis. The sequence goes on along the minus strand of CM062820.1, from coordinate 1,019,602,816 downwards.
TTGCATAAAATTCTAATCCTCCCATGTGGAATCTTCAGTGGATAAGTTCTTCCACTTGATAAGATACTTTGAAATTGATCGATTTCGTAGCTGTCGAGTTCTTGTTTCTGTGACTGCTTCCGGTTCCAATATAATTTTTCCTTCCTCGTCAAGTTCTGGCAATATTGTTTGAATTGGGAGCTTGTCACCTATAACCTTCTTTAAACATGAAACATGGAAAACTGGGTGCAATCGAGAAGCTGCAGGAAGCTCCAATTTGTATGCCATAGTACCAATCTTTTGCAACACCTTGTACGGACCATAATACTTTGGTGATAATTTATTATCCTTCTTAGCTTGCTTTAGGGACATTTGCTTATATGGTTGTAGCCGTAGGAATACCCAATCACCTACATCAAAACTTCTTTCACTGCGATGTTGATCTGCCTGTTGTTTCATTCTATTTTGTGCCAACACGAGGTTATCCTTTAAGAGTTGGAGGACTTGTTGTTGATGTTCGATGTGATGTTCCACTGCCTGAACCTTAGAATTTTCTCTTAAATATGATGTGATGGATGGTGGTTGATACCCATAAAGTGCCATAAATGGGGTCATTTTTGTTGCTGTATGGAAGGAAGTGTTATACCACCATTCAGCCAGAGGCAACCATTTGACCCATTGTGTCTGTTTATCAGATACAAAGCAACGAAGATATCCTTCCAAACATTTGTTTACTATCTCAGTTTTCCCATCAGATTGAGGATGATAAGATGAGCTATGAGCTAACTGAGTACCAAGACAAGAAAATAATTATGTCCAAAAATTTCTAGTGAAAATGGGATCTCTGTCACTTACAATAATCTTTGGGTTTCCATGTAGCTTTTGAACTGTTTCCATAAATGCAGTAGAAACTGTACTGGCTTTAAATGGATGTGATAATGCACAAAAGTGTGCATACTTGGTAAGTCTGTCAACTACCACCATGATGACACTCTTTCCCTCAGACTTGGGTAAACCTGTGATAAAATCCATTGAAACCTCCTCCCAACGTTGGCTTGGAATGGATAAAGGTTGTAATAGACCCGGTGTCTTAATTGTTTCAACTTTATTTTGCTGGAAAACCAAACATTCCACCACAAACTTTTGAATATCTGATTTAAGGCCATCCCAAAAAAAATCCTTCTTAACCCTGTGGTAAGTTTTTAAAAATCCTGAGTGCCCTCCTAAGGGAGAAGTGTGCAATTCCATAAGAATCTTTTGTTTTAGCTGGGAATTCTTACAGAGGTATAAGCGATCTTTGTACCATAACGAATCATTTTGCCAGCTAAATGTATCAGAAGTACTGGAATCTTGTTGTAGCTTTCGAATAAGTGCCCACACTTCTTCGTCATTCTTCCATTCCTCCCTTGCTTCGTTTATCCAATCTGGTTGGATAATAGAAATGGCACACAACAATGCTTCCACATCCTCATCCTTTCTTGAGAGTGCATCTGCCACCACATTTTGCTTCCCTTTTTTGTAGATGATTTCAAAGTCATAACCCAACATCTTTGTGACCCACTTTTGTTGCTCTTCAGAGGATAATCTTTGTTCTAAAAAGTATTTAAGGCTATCATGATCCGTTTTTACCTTGAAGTGTCTTCCCATTAGGTAGGGTCGCCATTTCTTAAGTGCATGGAGTATTGCCAACATTTCCTTCTCATAAATAGCTTTGCTTAAAAAATTTCCCTTGATTGGACGACTTTCAAAAGCAATGGGTCTTTCATCTTGCATTAGAACAGCACCAATTCCATTTCCTGAAGCATCACATTCCACAATAAAGGTTTTTGTGAAGTCCGGCGTAGCTAAGACCGGTGCTTGGCACATTGCCTCTTTAAGATGTTCAAAGGCCTTTGTTGCTTCCGGAGTCCATGAAAATGAATCTTTCTTCAATAATGTTGTTAGAGGTGCTGCTATTCTCCCATAATTCTTAACAAACTTGCGATAATACCCTGTCAACCCAAGAAATCCTCGCAGATGCTTTATGGATGTGGGGATTTTCCATTCCTTAATGGCTTTAATTTTGCTAGGGTCTACCTTAACTCCTTCATGAGATACAATATGACCCAAATATTCCACCTCCTGGACTCCAAAGAAACATTTGGATCTTTTTGCATATAATTGTTTCTCCTCCAATAGTTGTAGCACCCTGTCAACATGTTCAACATGATCCTTCCAAGACTTGTTGTAGATTAGTATATCATCAAAAAATACTAACACAAATTTTCTAAGGAATGGTTTGAAAATTGAATTCATCAAACCTTGAAATGTTGAAGGTGCATTGGTAAGGCCAAAAGGCATGACCAAAAATTCATAATGACCCTCATGAGTTCTAAATGCCGTTTTCGGAATGTCTTCAATCTTCATTCTGATTTGATGATATCCCGAACGAAGATCCAACTTGGTGAAGTAAATTGATCCATGCAATTCATCCAATAATTCATCAATAACAGGAATGGGGAACTTATCTTTAATAGTGAGCTTGTTGAGCTCCCTATAATCCGGACACATGCGCCATGATCCATCCTTCTTGTGCACCAATACTACTGGAGCTGAGAAAGAACTTTGACTTGGTTGAATTATACCAGCCTCTAGCATTTCTGCAACCATACGTTCAATTTCACTTTTTTGGGCATAGGGATATCTGTACGGCCTGATGTTTGGAGGAACACTTCCTGGAATCAGATGAATAGCATGATCATGATCACGCATAGGTGGGAGACCTTTGGGAGTCTCAAATACCTTGGAATGATTGTCCAGGACATTTTGGAGATCTGGAGAAATAGATGATTCCAATGTGGAAACATCTAGTGAACATAATTGTGCAATTACACCTCTTTGCTCCTTTTTAAGAAGCTTAGTCATGCCATTAGAGCTGATTATCTTTCCTGGTTTCCCTGCAATACCCCTTAATTCAACTTCCTTTCCTTCCGTAGAAAATTTGATGAAAAGTTCTTGAAAATTAAAAGCTATTGTACCCAAGGATTGTAGCCATTGGACTCCTAGTACAACATCAGCACCTCCCATTGGAATGGAAAGCATTGGGCTAGTCAATACATATTCTCCCATGGATAGCTTGATATTATGGCACTTTCCAGAGCAATTTATTGTTCCTCCATTTGCAATCATCACTTGACACTCTGGTGCTGGATATAGGAAGCAATTCAATTCTTTTGCTACCCTACAATGAATAAAATTGTGGGTGCTTCCTGAATCAATCAACACTATTACCTTTTTCTTCTTGATTTGTCCTTCTATCTTGATGGTTTGAGGAGTGGTAATTCCCGCCAATGCATTACAAGATATGGTCGGATTTATTTGTTCTTCATCTAGGCTTTGTTCCTGGAGTATATCTTCTTTTTTTTACCTTTCTTGCTCCTTTTCTTCTTCCTCTTCACAATCTATGTAGAATAATTTCTTCTCAACACACTTATGACCTTTAGTGTATTTGCTATCACAACTGTAACAAAGCCCTTTTGCTCTTTTTTCTTCCAATTGTTGTGGTGTCAACCTTATAGGTTGTGGAAGACTAGGGGCAACAACACTTCCGTCTTTATAGTTGTGAGTGGTATGCTTCCTGGTTGCCATAATTTTGCTTTCCATTTTTCTTGCTAACCTGAATGCCTTCTCTAATGAATCAGGTTCCCAAAGGCGAACATCATGTTGGATATTATCCTTTAAAGACCCTATGAACACATCAATCCTATGCTCCTCTGGAATATCTTTTACCCTTATGTTCAATTTTTGGAACTCCTCAATGTGCTCCATTACTGAACCCTTTTGTTTGAGACTTATCAATTGGCTAAAAAAAGTGTTGCTTTTTGTATCTTCATAATGTGCTATCAATTCTTCCGTAAAAATTGCCCAAGTGATAAATTGTTTACGAGAGCAAAGCCATTGATACCATACAAACTGATTTGGTTCCAAATATACAGTTGCCATACGTACCTTTTGTGCGTTTTGCACATTATTGAGATCGAAGAATTGCTCCATCTGTAATATCCATGTGGCGGGATCCTTGCCATCAAACTTCCTCATATCGATTTTTGGAATATGGTGATTCTTCGATCCAACATTAGCGTCTATGGAATCATGATTAATATTTTTTTTGTTCTCATCATGAGTTTCCTTTACTACCTTTTCACCATTAGTGACCTTTTCTTGTAGCAACTTCTTCAATTCTTCCATGTCTGTCTTCAAATCTATCTTCAAATCTGCCATCGAATCCTCCATCTTAGCTTCCATGCCCTTTATCTTAGATTCCACGCCATTTATCTTAGATTCCACGCCACTTATCTTAGCTTCTGTTAGCTTTTGTGAGCGTGACATTTGTTGCACTTGTTCTTGTAATTTTGATATATCATGTAGCATTTCTTCCTCTTCTTCATGAGTCATGCTAGAGCTTTCAGGTTCCTTACTAGGTGTTTTCATTTTCTTTCCTCGGGGCATCAGTTACCGATAATAATGCTTTACTATGCCCTTTGAATTCCGTTAAACCAAGCTTACACAAAAATTTAAAAAAAAACTACACACCTTTTTTCACTTTATAGAAGCCTGATATTGAATCTGATGTATCTATGTAATTTCGGATCATCCAGTTCTGAAATTGCTACCTGTAGTAGCCTTCTGCGTCCTCTTTCCAATGCCACAAGTCTGAGCCAAATTGGATTCTCCAAGGAAGAGTTATGTGAAATCTCCCACAGTGACTTGCTTTTAAACTGGTTCAGTAGAGCAAACTTGTACGACGTGCCATGAGTCACTGTTTCAACCTTTGAATCTGAAACACACACACAAGAAACTACAGTCCGTCCTCTTTCTGTACCTCCTTACGAAATTTCAATCCAATCCCCAAAGAGAAAGTTATGATGATTTTCCCCAGGTCACCTATTTTGAATGTAATTCAGGAGTCTGCAAAAAGACCAACTTCCTTAGATCATATCTCCGCAAATATCGCGCGAAAAGCTCTGAAATTCAGACACAAGGTTCAGCGTGATTTCTTCTCAAATGGGTTTTTTTTGCGACTTCTGAAACGTCACAGAAAAAAAGTTATAGCGAAAATGCCACGATGACCTGTTTGGAGCAGCGAAACCCTAGAATCCAAAGCTCTGATACCAAATGTTATGAAACCAGCTCAAGAAAAGATAGAAAAGATAGATCAACGCCTTAGAATTCAGCCTCTTCGAGGGGGAAACCTCCTTTACATTACATAAATGAACAATTCTTGGATGATACAAATGACAAAACCTCCTTTCTATATATAGGAGTCTAAGGAGTCACAATATAATCCAGCTGACCTAACAATAATAATATAAAGCCACAAAAATAACAATAGAGGGATTCTATGGGGCACAGAAATAACAATATGGGGGTAATAGGGGCACAACAATATAAATAAGGGGTATAACTACAATAGTAATGGTGTAATCACTAGTATTATAGGGACCCAACAGAGAGAGAAAAAGTTTCTCTCTAATTATTTTTGTTAGATATTTGCAAATTGGATAGCCAACTGGGCATCCATAGATTGTACTCATAATTTCACTATTGGATAATAATAAAACCCTCAGTTGTTGCACCAATTTTCCCGCATTGGGTTTTTCTAGGGACAATTATCCAAAAATAAGTGTGTCATACTTTTATTGTGTGTGTGCTAGCATTTCCTCAGTTACCTATTTATTTCACAATGTTTTATTTGTGAAGAAATTACAGTGTGACTAATTTGTTATTTTTCTATAACAAAATAAATTTTATAATTATCAGTTAGAAGAATTAATTCCAGTTGTTGTGTTTCAAGCGAATTTTCACAAAAACACCAAGTTATCTCTCAAGGCATGGCTAAAATATCAATATCACTCACCATACAAGGATATTAGCATTTGGGCCTCAAATTTCCCTATTTTTATGTCCCATTCTACATCTACATTCCATACATTGTTTCCCTTAAGCCATAAACTTCATGAAAAAAATATACTTTTAATGATCAATATGACTCACATTTATCTAATTACATATAATTAATGAAGTTGAAATGCGGCATATGCCTTATCTTAGACTGATTAAGGTTTTTAATTATTGTGTATATTATATATGAAGGATGGTGTGATTCCCAAATGATAAGTGCAAGAAATCAAATCAACAAGACAATATTGATTTCATGTTTAGTTAAGCTTCGAAATATCCACAGTAATAACCAATGTTTGCCAATGTTTCAAATTTCAACGAGGATTCATCATCACGATCATACTGAATGAAGATAATAGAAGAGCTTAATCATAGGATAAATAGCTATAAGATAATTTGTTTTTAAGGAAGATGTATGTTAGCACTAATAAGTTAAAACCTAAAAATTTTATAATAGTAATTATTATCCATAATTTTCTTTCTATTTAAAGTTTATTTTTATAATAAACATATAATTATTTATTATTAAAACAATAATTATTCTTTATAGTATTTATAAATATTATTATAATTATTAGTAGTAATAATATTATAACTCATTAGTTTATTAATATTGATTAATGCTCTTAATATTATTAAAAATTTAAAATTTTATTTTTTATAAATTAATGTTCTTCTTTCTTAAAAAATAGAAAACAATTAATTAATTAATGGATATTATAATAATTAAACCAACTAATTATTATTATATCTATTTTTAAAGAAAAATAATTAATTAATTAATAGATATTATAATAATTAATTAATAATTATTATTGTAAATCATTACTAATCATAATAATTATTATTATCATCATTATAATTAATTATTAATTATTATTATAAATAATTAATAATAATTATTATTATTATTATAAATGATTAATAATAATAATTATTATTATTATTATTATTTATTAAGAGTAATAATAATTATTATTTTATTTTTAATTCTTATTTATAATATAAAATTAGAAGGTTAGAGAGGAGATAATTAAACCAACTAATTATTATTATATCTATTTTTAAAGATAATTAATTAATTAATTAATAGATACTATAATAATTAATTACTAATTATCATTATAAATCATTACTAATCATAATAATTATTATCATTATCACTATAAATCATCATTATATCTAATTATTAATTATTATTATAAATAATTAATAATAATTATTATTTTTATTATTATTATTATTATTTATTAAGAATAATAATAATTATTATTTTATTTTTAATTCTTATTTATAATATAAGATTAGAAGGTTAGAGAGGAGAAAAGTTACCTGAGTTGTTATGAATTGGGTGTCTTGATCTGCCTAATTAAAGGTAGCCAACTTCCACTGATTTCTATACCATTGTCCCTGTTGAGATTCTGCGGATGCTTTATAATCTCAAGAGCCTCCCTAATCTTCCGTCTATGATATTGTTCCTCCCTTGCAATGATTGAGGCATCTTCCAAGCAAACATGGTGCTTAGTTTTTGAGGAATGTTCTGCCAGGGCTGAAGTACGAGACCTTCCATTCTTAATATCTGCTCCATGTTCTTTTAGTCTTTTCTACAGCGAACGACCAATTTCACCAATGTAACTCTTGCCACAAGAATAATTAATTTTATAAACTCCTTTGAGTTGATGTCCATCAATATTATCCTTGACTAACCTCATTCCTTGTTTAATTGTTCCGGGTGCTGAGAACTGTGTGACTATGTCCTTCTTTCTTAGAATTTTGGCAATCTTATATGTTACCCCCCGAATATATGGTATGAATACCTTAGCACACTGAGGTTGGTTTTGAGCCTGAGGCTCTTGTGATAACACCTTCCTTTCAGCTCTCTCTAAAGCTTTTTTAATTTCCTTGTCCTTATAGCCTATACCCTTAAATACTGAAGATAAATGCTTCTTTTCCTCATCTAGATGCTCAGAGTCAGAAATTCGAAGGGCTCTAATAGCAAGAGTGTTTAGAACACCAAACTTCTGGGAAGGGTGATGGTAGGATTCAGCGTGGAGATAGCTTTCTGTGTGAGTTGATTTCTTGAATACCTTATGCCCTAAAGAGCCATCCTCTTTTTTTATGATAAGTACGTCTAAAAATGGAATGCTCCTGTTTTCCTTTAGCTCCATGGTGAATTTTACTTCTTAAGAGATAGAGTTAAGGTGCACAAAAAACTTATCAAGCTTTGTCCTACCATGAGTCCATTTCACATAGGTATCATCGACGAATCGCTTCCACCAAGTTGGCTTCAAAGGGTATGATTCAAGGGTATTTCCCTCACTCATTGCTTGAGACAAAATTAAATATTGTTGAGATTTTTAAGGAATTGCATCCCTTCTCCTTCTTTACAAGACTGGAGTAATCCCACTAGATAGGCTACATGATTTTAGGATATTTTGAGACAACGTTCATCAATCAAGGGATTGTTTGAAAGGATTACTTAAGATTCATTTTCAAGTATAATATGAAGTCTCCTCTAAAGGATTGGAATTCATTAAGTTGTAAACTTAGATTTAGAAGAAATGTAGAATTTTGGTTCGAGCTTATTACTATAAATAACACTTTTATCATGATTGATTCACCTATTTGCTTTCTTCAGGGCTTGGGCCTACTTTGGGATGCAATGGAGGTTGAATCCCCTCTACCTATGGATTGGATGGATTCTATTATATTATCTTCCAAGAGTTGTGCTTTTATTTCTATGATTCGCATACTTTCATTTCAACATTCATTTTCTTTCATGTATTTACTTTATTCCTTTTGCTTAATGGCTTGTTATTAGAATAGTTTTATTTATGGTTTTCCATTTATTTCTATTAGATTAGTTTCACTTTTGCACATTTACGTTATCATCATTTGCTTTACCTCTCTTCGTTGTTCAATCTTAGCTCATGCTATAACTCTAAGGTGCTCCTTCCATGACACCATTAGCAGATTGTGTTTCCTTATGACTATTGTTTCCTTCCTATATAAAATTGCAATTTCTCTTGAAACCATTTGGTAGAGAGCCATCAATGTTGGTGAGCTAAGGAACAAAGTAAGGAGGTTGGAATTAGGTATCCATTTTTGTTATAAGAGTAGTTTGCTTTCAATTTATAGATTTCCTTGCAATAGAATTAGAATTTTATTTATGTTCATTTTCTAATTTAGTTGTTACATTCCTAGAAATATCATGCTCCATTTTTAAAACATGGTTGTTTTAGTGTACTTTGCACATACAATGCACATCACCTCACAATTTTATGCAAACTCTAGGATGAATTTAAAGGATTTCAACATTCTTGCTGAAATTATTTGGCCCATGAATTTCTGGTGCCATTTCTGGGGATGTGCTAAAGACTAGATTTAGATGGACTCTCTTTTCTTGAAATTTTCATATTTTTTTCTGCATATTTCTTCCAAAATACTTTTTCAAAACCAATGTAGGGAAATTAAAAATTGATCTAAAAAGAAGAAGAAATAGCCCCAACACTTCTAAGTTAAGGTAAATGGGTGATTGATGTATATTATAAACTAAGGAATATCCAAATGTCCACATCGTTCATCTCCAAGTATGTCTTCTAACATCCTTGAATTTTTGTGAAAAAGATTAGAATTGAATTGTTTAAAACACAGTCAGGATAGCGACAAATTGAGCAAGAAATTGGAGATATTTAAAAACATGTTGCTATAGAATATAGAACTTTGAGTCTAGTTTCCAATCCAATTTAAATTTTTATGTTTCCACATTGTACAAAGAAATTACACCAAAAATAGGGATTGCTTGTCTAAAAATATGCATTGTTCCAGTTTTGCATGTCAATTATTTATTGGCATAGCTTGCATGTCAATTATTTATTGGCATCGCTTGCATGTCAATTATTTATTGGCATATCTTGCATGTCAATTCAAGGTATCATTAAAACTTGTTTCTAGTGGAAATAAGTATATGAATATATTGTCTTCTCCCACTGGAATCAATTCAATCCAATATCGAACGAAAAAAGTATGCTAGAAAATGTTTGTCAAAATTAGAAAATATAGAGAACTCCCACACATAGGTTGCTTCTTAGTAAATTTATCATACCAAGATTATGCACTTCAAAATTTGGTTTCTATTGGATATTACCATGCATATGGAACTTGGCCTAACTCCCAAGGAATGAAGAGAAAAATAAGTTTGAATTTTTGAAGTTTTGCAGTTCAAGTAAGGTTCCAAATGATCACAGGTCCAGTGTGGGCACATATGACAAATCCCGAACCTACTCCCTTCATTAAAATTTGGAAAAGAAGGGGGCACCAAAGTATAATACTTATCGTCCCATATGATAGGCGAATGACATTTGCATGGCGTAGTTGGGATAAGTAGAGGTGCATTAAGTCACATATGCGATAAATCCCAGACCCCCCCCCCAAACTTTGTTAACTGTCAGGTAGATGGGGGGGACTTGGTATGATTTTTGGCTATTGATCTATTTTGAAATACATGTCACACCTTTGGAATGCTATTGTTGGTTAACATAGAGTGGAAGGCGATAGGGTGCGAGCCCCCGGTCATAACCCCCTGTCACAAGGGGTCTGTAAGCAATGCCAAAGTGCTTAGTTGACTGCCTATTGTGCTGTACAACAACCCCCCCATTTCATAAAAATTTTCTTTGAAATCATAATAGGAAATGGGTCCCTTTTAAACATAGAAATGTGAATAAATTGGTATTTACTTATTATTAGAAAAAAACCCTTATAAAATGTCCAGTTGAAATATGATTTCCCTTTTGAAAACAATGAGAAAAGGGCCTTTTTAAAAAACAAATTATAAAGCTTTTATTATTGCGATAAAGCGATCACAAGATCGCATATCGCAATAACAAAAGGAACATAAGTAAAGGCACATTGAATAACTCCGATCCGAAAAGGGAAATCGCTATCGGATATCGGGGAAAGACAAAGCACATCACCTATAAAACATTCCCCATTCCTCCGATGCGATAAAGGCATCGCTATCGGAAATTGGCATTGGTAAGTGTTGCATTAATTGGGCCACCCTCAAATCCCCCGATGCGATGAGGCGTATCACCATCGGCGATCGATGATTCACAATGGCACAAATAAAGGAACCCAAGCCCTGCCCCGATTGCGATACATTAAATCAGGGTGCGTGTTTCTAAACATAATAAAGATTGGCATGCATTGTATCACCTTCGGTGACTGAACGATATTTGGGATTTTTATGTAAATCCTCCTTTTCACGACGCCAATCATCAAATGCGATTAACAGCCAAAATATAAGCCACACTAGAATCAATATACGTTATGATCGATTATCTAAAAGCTCCCTTATCATCACTGACAGATGAAGCGGCCAATTAATGAAGGAGTTATGCCGAGATTTTCCACTTAGATTCTATCTGCGGCAATTTTTATCAAGATCTTTTATTATTCATACTCTTTCATATCGGCTCTTGTTATCTGTTTCTTTGTATCACGCTGGTCTTCCTTCCTTGTGTAGAATTCCATCGAAGTTTCAAGTTTTAAGCAAATGGGGAAGAAATCTAAGAGGTCCGCTGCTGCAGCAGCCCCTGCAGTTACTATCCAGCCCACCAGTGACCCAGGACTAAGCAAGAAGGGATTGATTTCAGACACTACATGTCTCAGCCTGGGAAATACCAGTTGGCAAAGCATTTATAATCTGATTGAGGCTGAAGAACCTGAGGAAACAGAAGAAGAAGCGACTGCGGACTCAACCAGCAAATCAGAAGCTTCACTAAAGCATTTGGCTGACTCGTTTCTACACAGGATAGCAGCTCGGGAGAAAATTCTGCCTTACACTGATGTGGTTAGATGGGTGGTTGAACAAATTCCTGTTTCTAATAGGACCTTTTGCACAGTTGATGGAAGAGTTTTCGGTTCGTTTCAGCCTGACGACTTGCAAAAAATGTACCATTTGCCCAAGCCGCAGAAGAAATACAACAAAGCTTTTCTAAAGAAATTCGCAGATGAAAATGAGACGGAATCAGCCCCAATTAGACAATGGAGATAGAATCCAACAAAGCACGAACACGAGTCATCGGGTAAGTACTCCGTGGATTCCTTAGCATCTCCTTACTGTTACGCTGGGGCGATGATGTGTAAGATATGGGGGATGCATGATTCTGCAAGATTTGATATCGAAATGGTTCCTTTAATGGAAGCGGAAACTAGTAGTTATATCATGGATTGGGCCAATATATTGTCTGATAAATTAGCCTCTGCAATTCTCTATTTTAGATTCAATTCACGCAAAACTACCCGGACTATCCCTCCCTTCTATTACAGTGCTTATGTCAGGGATATGCTTTGTTTTAATTCTGAATACCCGATACTCGGGTGGAGGTGGACGCCACAGGACCCTAAACCAATTCACATCTACCATCAGATGTATTGAAGGCACATTACAAGGACCACTTATATCAAATCTGTAATGGTTTTATGTTGCCCATCTATTATGTTATCTTTGATAGGCCCGCCCCAAGAATTTCCGAGGAGGCCGAAATTGATTTGACTGCAGTGGGGAATTGGTTCAGGGAAGAAAAATTCACGTATATACGGGTGTTTGGCAGCGCCACAAAACCCCATGTTCTCCCATTATATGTGCCCGATAAATTGTTGGCACGTGAATTAGCCTACCAAATCACAACCGCTGGAACATCCAAAACTCTTAGGACTTCCAAAAAGCAGTTATGGCCCGTAATCCCTTTAAGATGTGGTGTTTACACCATACTTTATTGGAAACATGCTGAGAAGGAGGCAGGAAAAATTAATATGCTCAACCTTGCGACCATCCCTAGTAGGCAATTCGATCCCCGAAAGGTTGCTTACAATGTGCTTGAACAAGCCAAACTCACCAAGTTTGACCATGAAAAAGATCAATTTGATGATTTATTTTCTTCAGCAGAATCTTTGTCTCAGGTTAAAACATTGGCTAGAATGAAATATAATGATGAAGCACTGGTGGAATTCAATAGGCTCAGAGAGCAGAGGTTGCAAACTCTGCCTCTGGACTTGTTGGCCACTACACCAACAACTAAGTCAAGCGAGCCTGGGCAGAAGAGTACTGACGAGCCTCCTGCTACAAAAGAAATTCCTGAAAAAGAAACAGAGCAGGAGAAAGGAAAGGAGCAAGAAAAAGAGCAGGAAAAAGGGAAGAAGCATGACAGTGAAGTTATTGATTTGGAGACTCAAATTGATCCAAAACTCCTCCAAGAGTGGCAGCAATTTGACTCTATTATTAATAATCCAGAGACCCCACCAAGATTCGGCATGCCTCAAGTGACAGACAGCCAAGAAACAACCACAACTACGGTTCCGATGGAAGGAACCAGCCGCCTACCTAGTAGTAAGGATGCAGAAATAATCCCCAGAGATCCATCTGAAGCAATTTTTTACCGGTAGAAGACATACCACCACTAGACGTCTTTTACAGCCCTAAACACAGGGCTGTGGTGAAAAGACAGAGGAAAAGGAAAAGACTTGATCAATCTTCCCTTTTTCCAGATCAAACAGAGATGGCTAACGTGGTGTGGAAGGAGGAACTGAACCCTTCTGATGACCTTACAAAACTCTCCCAGTATGCCGGAGCATATTCGGCAGCCACAATGGATAAGGCTTCGGAAGTGAGCAGTCTCCTCAAGGAAAAAGATCAAATGATTGATTCATTGCAGTTGCAGGTGTCTGAAGCACAGCGGAAAATAGATCAATTGGAACAACAGCTAGCAACACAGCGGCAGACCAACAGCCAATTAACTGAGCAATTACACAAAGAGAAACAGAGGATAGATTCAAGTGCAGTGCAGAAACAGAAGGAACTGTCTGAAGCAGTGGCCAAATTAAAGGCAATGAACGAACAAATGAGCAAGACTAAGGATGAGAAAATCGCTCAACTGTCACAAGAAGTGGAAAAGTTCAGGAGCCTTCCTCAAATAGCAGAATTCAGAACAGAAGCTCTACAAATCAATAAGGCATTGATTACACAACTGAGACTGCTATGTCATAAAATTTCTTTGGCTGAACCTCTTTGTGAAATTACTACAGCTATAGTTGATAAATCAGTTGAAGCCAGACAGGAATTGGAACAAGCTGATGAAACATTAACCCATTTCCTAGCTTGGCAAGACTCCCTTGAAGGACAGGCTTCGGATCTGCCCAAAATCATTGAAGCACACAAAGACATCCTGTTCCTAGAGTGGCAGACTCAATTAATGAAGGTAGAAAGAGAAACCTCGAGATTTTGGTTATCTACTAGCAATTTAATTGAATTTGTAAATGACACTCTTTATCTGTCTAATATGATTTCACAGTGTAATCCAGGAAAATTAACATCGGCCAAAAACTTGGAACAAACATGCAACCAGGAGCTGGAAAAGAAAGGAAGATTAATCGCTGGCATCCAAAGTCTAACTTGGGATACCTTTTGGTTTTTCTTAATCAAGCCATACAGTTAGAGGGCCACGCTCAAGTGTTTAACTGATGCTATCAGTTGCATGATCCCCAAGATACAAGGTGCCACATACTCAGCTCAACTGAATTCTCGCCTAAGCCGCCCCCCAGAGTTGCAACCGATGTCAGAAATCTACCAACTCAAGCCGAAGGGAGATCATTTGAAGCAATGAATCATGCTACCGACTGAAGACAAGCCGATTTTGAGGAGATCTTCATAGCATAGTTGTACCAATTTATTAGCAGTTTTATTTTGTAATTAGTTAGCTTAATTAGTATTTATAGGCCCTTTCATGCATTTGAAAAGGGTCCTCAGTTTTTGTATAAACTCAAATCAGGAAGTCACACTATTGTGCTTCTAATCTATTTTTTATAAAGACTGGGCCAGTATTCTGATTTTTGACAAAGAAAGCTTTGATAATCTGTGCACTATTGCCTCTTGTGGAAGTATTTTCTAAGTTGGAAAAAGGAATGTGAATGCGATTGATATTGGAGTGACTCGAATAAACATATGGTACTATTATCTATGCTCTTCTGTCATTTTTATATGAATTTGCATTCGTTTAAATTTTGCTATCATGGAATATATATATGTACTTTAACAGCAAGCCTTGTACCTTTCATTATTGGATGTCCGAGGACTAGTATTTTTTCACTCATGTCTATGTCTATGATATAAATGAGAAATAGTGTAATAATGTTTGCTTGATTGCTTTGTTCAACTATTTGGGCTTAGTAATTATCATATGAATAAACATCTTTACTTACCAACAAAGGTCATCTATATGCCTGTTTGTGAATGAAGACCATCCAAAGTTACACTAAAAGCAGCAATTTCCTGGGATAGAATAGTTGTTTATATTTTACTTTTAAATTATATTATTCATCCATTATTGTTAGATATTAGAAAATCAATCATTTATCCATCCCGTTTACCAATCATTGGGAAACTGGTCCCATTATATCCAGTCGGAGCCACCATACCAAATGGAAAAGGAGCCGCCTTTAAGGTCTGGACTGTTGTGGGGAAAAATGCCTATGCAAGACGATCCTATCCACCTAAGGTGTGACAGCACCTTAGCAACAAACGAATACAGCTATTATGATTTCTTCCTTTATGAAATGTGAAAGAGGGGAGATTGGCAGACTTACCGTTGTCTTCCGGTTGTCCCTCGATCTAGATCCTCTTCTCTTTGTGTGTCCACAGCTACTTGTCTCCTCGCTTGCTCAAGAGAACAGCTACTTGAATCCCACGAGATCACAAGAGAACAGCTACCTATGACAAGAGAACAGCTACTTGCGACAAGAGAAGAACACAATGCAAAGGCAAATATACATATTCATAAATGATTTAGGATTAGAAGTAAATCAAATACACTAATGCAATCATACAAAATACACCAGCATATAGGAAAGAATCAAGATAGCTTTATTGATAAGTAACAGGGTTCAGGAAGAGATAAAACCCATGGGGCTCCAATCCAACATCTCCTTCCCAGCAGAATGGAATTCCTTCTTCAGCTCCCTTCAAAGCATTAAGCACCCAATGTTTCTAGCCACAAACCAACAGCAATTCTTTGCAATCACAAAATTCCAGCCTCTCGATCCCATGGAGGTGAGATCCATATATAGATTTTTGGAGAGAGGATGAGTCAGCTTGAGATCTGACTAGTGTCCTCTCCCTCTTTCAGTTCTTGAGTCCACTTGGAGGTTCTTGCTTCCACTTGGAGATTTGGAACCTCTTACTCATCACCAGTCGAATTCCTTGATGCAAGTGTCATTTTGGAAGCTTCCTGGGCATTGACACCTTGAGGAATGACTCTGCCACTTGTCCAAACTCGCCCAGTGCAGGTAGACTTTGTTGGAGTTGACATTCAACGCAGGTAGACAGTGGAGCAGTTGACATTCAGCGCAGATGCTCAGTGGAGCAGTTGACATGATCCAGAATTGGCTTGTTTTTGAGTGTTTTCAGGTGGAGAACTTCTGTGAATTGCTGTGGTTAGTTGGCCTTGTTCCTCTAGGGGTAGGAACAACATGTTTAGGGACTTTGGATCCCTTAGATTATGGACATTTCATGCTCAATGCTGTAAGGCACAAAAATGTCTATAACAGTTGCCCCCTAAAGTATGAGGTCGTTTATCGGGTGAAATGCTTTATCCAGGAGGGTCCGAAGTTCATCCATCTGCTGGGAGGAGACCTGTAATAAAATACAATACAATACATTATGATTCATACTGCTTTCATGATCTAGCTGAGGCGGGTATTCCCATGCTCAGCTTTATAAATTCATTTTTGTACATAGAACAGACGATCGTATGATGGTAGACTGATAATTTTGGCGAAACTATCATCCTTTGAGTAGGATGATCATCTGCTGCAATGATGTACATGTCAAATGTCTTTATTTTTCTTGAATATATATCGCAGCCCGGATGGATGAAACTAGATCCGGGGTCTTCAAACTCGTTCAATCTTCACTCTAAGTACAAGTCGATCCATGTGAGAATTGCGCTGAAGTCGAACATGGAAAGACATCGCTTGATTATCGGTCAATGATGTAAACCGTTAACAAGCGCGAGAGCAATCACCGATAATGATAATGACCCTCAAGGTACTGCAGTACAATTCACGTGGTGTGAATAAAGGACTTGGCGTCGAACACCACGCAAAATCTTCTGGTCGAAGGTCATTGATGTATACCTATCGCCGGAAGTGAGAAACTTGCCATTGAGGCATGCAAGCTTCAAAGTACTGAAGGGGTTGTTCCTAGATCAACTCCTTGGATAATGAGCTGATGTCGACAAGGAGCGATCCGTCACAGGAGGGCCTTAATGAATCCCACGTCAGTGACATGGAACGGAGCTAATGATTTTAATGGAGGTGAAAACGATCTGTGACATATGATTCAGGGTGGCGGTCATGGATGGATGAAGGATAATGTATGGCAGTGGATGGGACCCGGTTAACTCTTTCTGAACGACTTCTCTTGAACATATGGCGACACTGATGCGATGGATTGGTAGCATTACCCCAAATATGGATGGTATGGCGAGACCATGGTGATGTGACCGGTGAATGAGACAACCCAACCCGATTGTGGTACGGAGGAAAAGTGTCATGTTCAAGAGCGACATGCTACCATCAAAGTTTTCTTGATTTTTCCCAATTTTTCCCCAGTCATTGCTGACCAGTACCTCTTTATTTTTGTCAAGCTTGAGTAGGATAACATATGCTTGTTCTATAACCTGCCTTTCGAGCAAGCCCATCGTTATGTTTTAACGAGCTTAGCGATAGTGAAACTCGTTCTCGTCTAAAGACAAGTTTGTCTCTATTTAATAATTTTAACGAGTCTAACGACAAGGATAACTCGGTCCTTTTCATTTTTAGAGAGTCTGAAAAGGTACATAAAGTCAACTCCAAAATTCCTTTTTCGTCATCTAATCCCTTAAGTCCGAAAAAGTATAAAACAATACAGAAGGGATGAGTTTTCGATAATTTTAACGAGCCGAATAAAACAAGCACTCGATCTTTTTGTGTAATAATCCCTCAGGTCCAAAAAGATTAAAATCTAGAGGAGGGATAGCACTTCCGGTCTTTTAACGAGCTGGAAGGCCAAGACTCGGCAATCTTTTCATATTTTACGAGTCAGTTGAAAAGAGCTTAAACAAGACTCGTCTTTTGAGGAACGAGTGATAAACAGGGATAGCAGCAGATTCCAGGTACAGGTTGGAATTTTCCAATCACGGCAGTGTCACAAGGATGGCTAGGTGAAATCACTCTTCGCAGCTGTTCCTCAAAACAGGTAAACAATCATATGGGGGTGAACGATCGGCCAAATGAAAAGTGGAGGTGGCAGGTGCAAACACGACCAAGGCTTTTATGGCTGATAAATTTACGATCACAGTGGTTATTTACCGGGATAGGTTCATTTTTTAGTTAAAAATGAGCTTAAACACTGGAGGAAACTCTACTCACTGCTTATATTTATTTTTTAACGAGCATGAAGACCGCGTTAAAACTGCTCGGATCTTGCGTTTATTTTTTAACGAGCATGAACTTTATGCTAAAACTGCTCGATTACCCAGTCATAAGATAAGAGTGTCTCATCAAGATTCTATTTTTTATGGAGCTTCATCTCACTAAGCTTTGCTCCCTATCCTTTCTTGATGCAAGTTCGGAAACGACTAATCCTACGAGTTTAAAGGGTTAGAGGTCCTAAAAATTTTAAAAATAAATAGTTGCCCCTTGCTTGCACTCCGAAAGGTTTGCATGCCCCCAGGTATAAAACAGAGTTTCAAGGTTACCTCTACTTACCCTCCGCCAAAACATTTGTTTTAATCGAGAGAGGCTTACCTCTTTCAGGTTACCCAAAGATTGTCTCGTTAATCTTTCAAACAAAACACTTCCTCGGCAATGTCTACCGAAATAGACAAGGGTGAATGACTGGTGCCAAACACGTAACTTTGACAAAAGAATCTTATTCCAGAACAACCCCTCTTCCAACCACGGACAGGGTACGGACTAGTCATATTCTCCCGCGGAAACCTACCCTATACCCAAAGTTTTCCTGCCGAAGCAGGCCAGGACGCATGCCCCCTGGGTTCCAGTCATATCCTCCCGAATTACTCGCGCTCATCAGGAGGACGAACCGTGGGTTGAGACACTTCTTGTGTGTATAGACCATTTAGGGATGGTACATGACTATTTGCGATGCGTGATCCGGGAAACGAAAGTTGGTCCACGAGCTTGACCATTCTTTCTTCATGCGGAAAACACATTACTCTAAAGAGTGAGGAGACTACAGCTCCCATGCAATATATATAGTCTCGTCCAAGGAGTAGGTTATAATCCAAGGGTCCTTGAACGACCATCACGTTCATTTGAATGGTCTTCCCTTTCAATGTTACAGGTACATTGGGGAGGATCCCTAAAGGTCGACTGGTTCCTTTATCAAAACCTGATAGATTTCTCATCTCAGGTAAGAGCGCTGGCGAACCAAGCACTCTCCAAGCAATAGAGGAAAGGATACTCACAGATGCCCCCTCATCAATGATAGTGCCAGCCATTACCATTCTGTATATTTGACAAATAATTCTGAATGGTATACTGGCTGGCAACCGGGGTCTGCCTAGTTGGTTCCAATCAAAGGACACAACCAGGTTGCTTGGTGGTGGGACCGAATATACGGCCGGATAGCGCTCTGATGAACTTCCTTCCTGCGATAAAGGAATGGTGGCATTGCCCCCTTGATCATCAGAGTCAGTGCTGATGAAGAGAATCTGGACGGTGTCGTCTTGATTCTCCTCTGTGATGGTGTCATTCGAAGATGGAGCCTCTGAAGGCAAAACCGGGTCAACTACCGTATCAACCTTTTGACTTTCGTCAGGCATGGATCTAGACGGTTCATCTTCAATGACAGGTGCTTCGGCTGACCACCTGGGCGGGTCAGCCGGGTTCTCAACTAGTGAGGGACTTGGCAGGAGTCTTTGATATCCAGGAGGGAGATGCGCTCGTAAAATCGGGCGATCTTCCAGAACTCTTTTTGCCTCGTCTAAGAAGGGACAACGGTGGATGGCGTGATCGCCTTCACACAGTCTACAGGGAAATTTAGCTTTCCCACTTTGTCCTGGAGCTTCACTCCCACTAGTTGACGGTGAGCAGTCGACATGGCTATCAGAGGTCGACGCTACCGAATTGTGCAAACGGGGGGACCAGTCTCTTAGTATCCGCGGGATACAGGGACAATCTCTATGGAAGTGGTCTCCCCTGCATATGATGCATGGCGATTTAGGCCTTACGAGTGCGGTGTGTGGATTTTTGTTAGATGACACTTGTTTGCCCCCAGTCGCCTTAGGCTCCTTCTTCTTCTTCTCTTTCTTCTTCTTCTCCTTCTTCCCCTTAGGAACCTGGTTTTTAATTCGACCAGTTCCATCAAGCGAAGAGGAAGGAGGGGAGGAAGATGAAGTTGAAGGCTGGGAGGCAACTCTTGTCTGATCTAACTGTTGACTCGACTGTTCAGGAATGGTGGTATTCTGAACGACATTGGTTGAAAAGAGCCAAATTGGTAGGCCAATTGTCAGTCCTGGAAGCGACAATGTGGCCATGTGGGGTGCACCAACATCTCCCCATGAGGAGAAGGGACTAGGATTTCCACCCAAGGGAACTCCTTGGTTGGTGTGCTCCATATTTTCAACCTAAAGATCAACGCAGGATTAAAGGGTGATTGTTCCGTTTAAAATAAATTGTTAACGACGCTTTAGACACAACTTGCTTTTTCAGTTTTAAAGAGTCGAGAAAAAGCTAAAGATGACTCTAGTCTCCTTCGATGTTTTAACGAGCCCGAAGTGACAAATGCTCGGATGGACTTTTTCTGTTATAGAGTCTGAAAAAGGCCAAAAGAAACTGCTCTGGAGATCTAGGCAGAGGGTGTGCCAAACTTTTCGCAAAACCACAGAATACTTTTTACAGTACGGTGGTCGATCTTCGTGAATGCTGTGTTCACTGCATTGCAATCAGTAGGGCGGCCGACACGGCTTCCTAAGGATAAAAGATATATGCCTATAGGGGTCTCCCAATATATACGCGACGGTACGTGGGAGCACAAATCCATACTAGCGCTACCGTCTCTCAGGAGGAATCACCCACCTTCTTCGAGATCGACAGTCACTAGGCTTAACGACGCCGGAACACGTCTCTAGCCTAGACCTCTATGTTGTGCGTTATGTTACAAAGCGTTGTTAGGTTCATTCAGTTTATTTTAGGTTGATCTTTTTAAAGTTTGCCTTTCAAGGTTCACCACGAGATGTATGATACAAATTCCTAAATGCAGTCTAAGATGATAAGCAAGCTTTATTATCTTTCAACTTTGAAAATCCTAGCTACTAAGGGAAAAGAAAAACACTATCTTTTCTCAAAGAGAAATCAGCACACTCTAATGCACTTTCCCTAAATCCAACATGCAAACTATCAAATGCAAAATGCACAATGCAGGTGTTTGTTTTCCACTTTCTTAGTATAAATGCCTACAAAGAAAGCTTTTTGCACAACTTTGAATTTGCTTTTAAAATGATCAATACAAACAAGCTCACTCTTTCGAAAACAACAAGGGTAGAAGA
The DNA here is from genome assembly GCA_031772625.1 of Pinus tabuliformis. Classification (NCBI taxonomy): domain Eukaryota; kingdom Viridiplantae; phylum Streptophyta; class Pinopsida; order Pinales; family Pinaceae; genus Pinus; species Pinus tabuliformis. The sequence goes on along the minus strand of CM062820.1, from coordinate 1,019,581,292 downwards.
GATTACAATCACTTCGCTACTTTCGAAATAAAGACTTGTTTTGACACTTAAAAGACACAAATTCAAACCAATAAGCAAAAGTAATTCTATAATCAAACTGCAAACAGCCAATGAACTCTCTTCTAAGATTATAATCAAATCTGAATCAAAGGCTACAGGATGACTACTTTACTCATGCAAAGGAAGACTGTAAATGACGCTGCAAACACATAAAAACATTCACAATCTTTTTGTACAAAAAAGAGGCGGAATCTAAGCAAAGAAAAGGCTTATCAGACTGGTACCTATGCTGGTTAAAGGCTGCAAAAACAGAGATCAAAACAGGGCAACAGAGGACAAAGAACCCTAGCTGCACAAGGCCAAACTGGTTCAACGCAACCTCAACACTGAGGACTTGACATTCAACGCAGGTAGCCCCTTCGGGACCTGCGTTGAAATGCAGACTGCCTTCACAGCAGTTGCGCTGAAAGAGAAACTCTCGTTTCCCTTGGGTTCTGGGTCATAAAATGCTCAAAAATCAACTGTTTCAGGCCAAATCAGAAACACAAGCAAGGTATAAACAGAGGGATACTTTGATAGGGTACTAAAGACTATCACAAGGATCATCAAATCATTTGTGGATCTAGTTTAGATCATAGACAAGTCCAACAACTGGATCAAAACAGCAACTTTCTACTTTGCATCCGGGAAAGATGCAGTTCAATAGTTACTGCCAAGTCTATGAAATAAACAAATGACGGAAACACAAATGAAATGAATAAACAAATTCTTCCCCAGCGGAGTCGCCAATTTTTTGTGGGGAAAAATGCCTATGCAGGACGATCCTATCCACCTAAGGTGTGACAGTGCCTTAGCAACAAACGAATACAGCTATTATGATTTCTTCCTTTATGAAATGTGAAAGAGGGGAGATTGGCAGACTTACCGTTGTCTTCCGGTTGTCCCTCGATCTAGATCCTCTTCTCTTTGTGTGTCCACAGCTACTTGTCTCCTCGCTTGCTCAAGAGAACAGCTACTTGAATCCCACGAGATCACAAGAGAACAGCTACCTGTGACAAGAGAACAGCTACTTGCGACAAGAGAAGAACACAATGCAAAGGCAAATATACATATTCATAAATGATTCAGGATTAGAAGTAAATCAAATACACTAATGCAATCATACAAAATACACCAGCATATAGGAAAGAATCAAGATAGCTTTATTGATAAGTAACAGGGTTCAAGAAGAGATACAACCCATAGGGCTCCAATCCAGCATCTCCTTCCCAGCAGAATGGAATTCCTTCTTCAGCTCCCTTCAAAGCATTAAGCACCCAATGTTTCCAGCCACAAACCAACAGCAATTCTTTGCAATCACAAAATTCCAGCCTCTCGATCCCATGGAGGTGAGATCCATATATAGATTTTTGGAGAGAGGATGAGTCAGCTTGAGATCTGACTAGTGTCCTCTCCCTCTTTCAGTTCTTGAGTCCACTTGGAGGTTCTTGCTTCCACTTGGAGATTTGGAACCTCTTACTCATCACCAGTCGAATTCCTTGATGCAAGTGTCATTTTGGAAGCTTCCTGGGCATTGACACCTTGAGGAATGACTCTGCCACTTGTCCAAACTCGCCCAGCGCAGGTAGCCTTTGTTGGAGTTGACATTCAACGCAGGTAGACAGTGGAGCATTTGACATTCAGCGCAGATGCTCAGTGGAGCAGTTGACATGATCCAGAATTGGCTTGTTTTTGAGTGTTTTCAGGTGGAGAACTTCTATGAATTGCTGTGGTTAGTTGGCCTTGTTCCTCTAGGGGTAGGAACAACATGTTTAGGGACTTTGGATCCCTTAGATTATGGACATTTCATGCTCAATGCTGTAAGGCACAAAAATGTCTATAACATGGACCGGGTGGTTATCCCCGATGTTGATGCAGCGATTTTCGAGGCATAAACATTTTTGGCACTAGAAGGAGGGCATGAACTGTGAATGGTGAGCAAACCCAAACCTACAATCCATTCTGAGAGTAAATATCCCTCCACATCACCTCGTACTTCCCAATTGCATGTTGGTTCTCCAGTATCCAAGCGAGAAGAAGAGGAATCAACTACCACTGCTCAAGCCCATAATACTCCAAAACTATTAAGTCATGAGTCCCCTAAAGTTCAGTTACTCATCCATAAACTTCAAGGCTTCTCGATATCACCACAGAAATCTGAGGTATCTCAAGGCAGTGAGACTTCACAATTCAATCTACCTCATCCTCTCACCAGACTTCAGAGCGAAAAGCTCAGTATCGAACCTACTGAGTTGCCCTTACCTAAAAGGAAAAGGGCAAAAAAGAACACTGAAGGATCTGACAGTGAAACATTCTCATCCACATCTTCCATCTCATCTTCCCCAGTGCGAAGTCAGCCATCCACTCCCTCATTACATATTTTTGTTCATCAGGGATCAGGAACTTCAACATCCCAACCTGCTTAATCCTCAATATCAATTCCTTCCCAAACATCTGGAATTTCATCAGCAATATCATCCACTACTGGTGTTTCAATGGCAGATCCATGGAATAGTCCCGGTGCGGTCAATATGCCTGCACCATTACATGCATTTCCTGATTCTCCTGAAAAATGGTTACCCAAGTTTAATCCAGATGTCGGAACGCAAGCCGAAGAACATATTAATAACTTCATGTTATCAGTTAATTTGAAAGGAGTAACAGAGGAAGATGTTGTCATTAGGCTTTTCCCTTATACTTTACAAGGATCGGCGGGATCTTGGTATTTTTCCCTGCCCTCTGGATCCATTACCAGTTGGAACATTTGCCAAGAACAGTTTCTTACTAAGTATGGCAATGATAGATCTTTAGCCACATTAATCAACGATCTCTCCAATCTTAGGATAGAGCATAAGGAACCGATTAAAGAATTCAACTCACGATTCAATAAACTCTTGAATAAGATTCCAACAGCCTCCAAACCAAGTGAGAAAATCAGAAGCGAATGGTATATAACTGCCCTACCCTCCAATATAGCTATCTTCATAGACAGGGCTACAAAACCAACTTTAGCCGAAAACATGAAAGAAGCACTTGCTGTGGAGAAACGTATTAATGCTTTAGAAAAGAAAGCTGCTCTGGAAGATAGAAAATCCAAAAAAGTTTCTTTCAAAGATGATTCAAAGAAGAAAACCCCTAAATATCCATATGATATGGAAGGTTTACAAAAAGTCCTCAAGACTATGTCAAATGAAATGGTCGAAATCAAAAAGCAAGTAGCAGAAACCTCAACAAAAAGGCCATTTAGGAATTTCAAGAAAACTGAATCAAAACCACCAAATGTTATATCCAATGCCGATTCAGATCTTGAAGAAGAAGAAGAAGATGAAACAGTCTTGACATCCGAGGAACCCGAAGAAGAAGAGACTGTCGAATGCCATGGGATGTGGGATTTTATTTTGCCCACTTCCGATACGGAAAACGAACAAGAAGCTTTCCCTGTGACTACCAGGAGTAAAGGCACTCCTGAACCTGTCCAGACAACTTCGAAGAAAAGGAATGCAGGTTCCTCTACTACCAAAGAAAAAATTCCTACAAAGAAAGCTTCAGCAACACCATCCCAAAATCAACCATCATCTTCAAATCTACCTTCAACTTCTAAGACATTGGTAGTATCAGATTCTATGGACTACAATATTATCGAAGACATGAAGAAGACTAAGGCGAATATTACTATGTTTGAACTTAGCAAACTCAAACATCAGCAGAAGTTACTTCTTAAAGAATTAAATTTCGTTCCTTCTTCACCTCTTCCCAATGTTGTATTGTCCAAAGCTGCTAATGATTCAGGCCAACTGCCTTCTGGTAGAGTGGAAGCTACTGACGCAGTCTTAATTGGGGATAGATCAAATTCTCATACTCCACCCTTCCTCTTAACCTATGAGATCTATAATAGAAACCTACACAACTGTTTGATTGACTTAGGGGCTTCCTCTAATATAATGCCAGCTTCAGTTTGTTCCAAACTGAACATTGAACCCCAAAAGTCTGCAATTCATATTGTACAGTTGGATAGAAGTAAGGTCCAGGTTTTAGGGGAAATCAACTCAGTAACTATCAGGTTATCGGCTGATCCTAGAGTAGTTCAAAGAATTGATATTTTGATCACTAATATACCTGAATTTTATGGGTTGATTTTAAGTAGAGATTGGTCCGAAAAACTCCACGGTTATATTTCCACCGATTGGTCTCATATGTGGTTACCTTATAAAGGAAAACCAAATCAAATCAAGATTGATCAGGAGAAACACATGACCCATACAGTTACCGAGTTTGAACAAGAAAACCAACCAATAGCATTTAATAACAATATCTTGGGGAATTATTCATCTGAATCATTCTTTGGCAACTTCACTGCCCAACCATCTCTTTTCCTAGTTAGTAATTTCACATCTTAGATCGAAAACTTTTCACAAACAGATAGGTCAAGATGTTTTAATATTGTTGAGGAAACTGTAAATAAAATTGTTGATAATTCTTTATTTTGGTCACTATATTTTGACGGGTCTAAGTCTAGTGAAGTCTCAGGAGCAAGATGTATTTTGGTTAGCCCTCAGGGAGAAAAAACTATGTTATCATGCAGACTGGAATTTGAATGCACAAATAATACAGCTGAATATGAGGCCCTAGTCCAGGGACTCTACAAAGCAATTGGCCTCAAGGTTCAATATTTGAAAGTGTTTGGTGATTCTGAGATTGTTATTAACTAGGTTAGAAATACAATTCATTGCCTTTCTGATCATCTCAAACACTATCAGTCTCTGGTACAGGAACTCACCTCTCAATTTTTAGCATTCAATATTGCTCCCATCCCTAGGTCCCAGAATGTAGCAGTAGACCTGTTAGCTAATGTTGCTTCCAGACTCCTACCATCCGAAGATTACAGCACAAATAGATTTTCAGTAGAATTAATTTTTAGACCATCGATCCCCGATAATGTCACCAATTGGAGAGTGTTCAATCATGATGAAGACATTTTAAGCTTCTTGACTTCCGACAAGTCCTATGATGGCCAAATCATTGATGAAAGTGATCATGACCTTCAAATGAAGGAAAAGCAAGAGGGAAACTCAATACCAAAACCAGTGGTCAAGCTTGAAGATCTTTATGATATTAAAGACAGGTTTAAACAAGTGACAAATTCAAAAATCTAGAGTTCCACTTTAAGATTTGAATTGATAAACCTAGGTACTGATGAGAACCCTCAAAACATCAATTTGGGACTAGGACTTTCTATAGAAGAAAGAACAACATTCATTAAGCTGTTAACAAAAAACAAGTATGTCTTCGCTTGGAAATATGATGATTTGAAAACATATGATACATCAATTATTCAACATACTATCCCAATGCTTTCTGAACAAAAACCAGTGCAACAGAAATTAAGAAAGATTCATCCTAACCTTGAGAATCAAATAAAGGCTGAATTAAATAAACTCTTAAAGGCTAAGATAATTTTTCCTGTGAGACATTCAAACTAGGTTTCCAACATGGTGCCTGTTCGGAAGAAAAATGCCGATATCAGGATTTGCATTGATTTCAGAAATCTTAATAAGGCAAGTCAAAAGGATAACTTCCCTTTACCTACTATGGAGCAAACATTACATTCAGTAGCTGGTTCAGAACTAATGTCCTTTTTAGACGGTTTTTCAGGATATAACCAAATATTGGTTCATCCTGATGACAGGCTTAAAACGACCTTCAGAACTAAGTGGGGAACTTATGCCTACCAAAAGATGCCTTTTGGACTCATCAATGTAGGAGCCACATTTCAGAGAGCCATGGACATAGCGTTCAAAGGATTGCTTAATAAATCATTAGTTGTCTATTTAGGTGATATTACTGTATTTTCCAAAAAAAGGTCTAATCACATACATGATTTAAAACAAATCTTTGAGCGATGTAGAAAATATGGTATCTCTCTTAATCCAAAGAAGTCATTTTTTGCCCTTAATCAAGGAAAACTTTTAGGCTTCATTGTTTCAAAAGATGGTATTTATATTGATCCAGACAGAATTAAAGAGATTTCTGAAATTCCATTTCCCCATAATAAAAAATCCATGCAGTCATTTTTGGGTCAAATTAACTTCGTTAAACGTTTTTTTCTAGATTTTTCCCAGATTATTTTACCATTGCAAATGATGATTAAGAAAAATTCAGTGTTTAAATGGGCTGCAGAAAAGAAGGCATTTGATTCCATCAAGCAATCAATAATTAATGCCCCCGCTTTAAGCACTCCCAATTTTTCTAATCATTTCATACTATATACCCTCCTATCCGCTTCATCATATGCAGCAGTACTGACTCAAATCAATGATCAAAACTTGGAAGCACCAATTTCGTTTTACAGCTCAAATCTTCAAGGTGTTGAACTGAATTATTCGGAAGTTGAAAAACAAGCCTTTGTTGTGTACAAAGCCATAAAACACTATAGGCCCTTCCTCTTAAAAGCTCATACAAAAGTTATAGTTCCTTTCTCAGCAGTAAGACAATTACTGGTTCAAAGGGAATTAGGAGAAAAGAGAGCAAATTGGGTCACAGCATTACAAGAATATGACTTGGAAATCAAGCCAGCGAAGATTTTCAAAGGCCAAGGTTTTTGCAGGTTGTTAGCAGGAGCATCCAACATTCAAGAACCTGAAAATACAGAAGATACTGAAGAAATCAATCAGATAAGTACCACAGGTTCTGAATCACAGTATACAGATATGATTTTCTATCTAAGAAATGGGTACGCTCCTTCCAATCTTTCCTATAAAAACAAACGTGCCATTAGATTGAAAGCAAAAAACTTTACAATTATAGATGGCATATTGTTTAGGCAAAATTATGATTCAATTTTATTAAGATGCTTAGAAAAACCTGAAGCACAAAGGTTTTGCAGGAACTTCATGATGGACCGGCAGGAGGACATTTTGGAGCTGACACCACAGCTCACAAAATCATTCATGCTGGATACTATTGGCCCACCTTGTTCAGGGATACTCATGAATATGTAAGGAAATTTCAAAGCTGTCAAACATCATTGGAGAAATCACTCCACACTCATCCAAACAGCATAAGTATATCCTTACTACCACTGATTACTTTACTAAGTGGGTTGAAGCGATTCCTTTAAAGACAACAAATTATGAGGCAATTATGGAATTCATAGATCAATTCATTATTACCAGGTTTGGTGTCCCAAATGCTCTTGTTTTTTATAATGCATCTTATTTCTCCAGAAATTCTATGTTTGAGTTCGCTATCAAAAGGGGATTTAAATTGAGGTATTCTGCAAATTACTACCCTCAGGGTAATGGGTTGGCAGAATCCACCAATAAAAACCTTATTAGAATTATTAAGCAAACTATTGAACATAATCATAAGAACTGGCATAAATCTTTGATATTTGCACTTTGGGCTGACAGAATAACTCAGAAAACCTCTATAGGCACTTATCCATTCAATCTAGTGTATGGAAAGGAAGTTGTCATACCAGCTAACTTAGTGCTTCCATATTTAGCCTTAGTGCAGTTTATCGAAGAAAGTCCCTCATCTTCTATTCAACTAAGACACAATCAAATTTTGAAATTAGAAGAAGAAAGGGAAAAATCTAGGATTATACATGCAAAACATCAGCAAATTATCAATTCATCTTTTGATACAACTTCAACCAGTTCAAAACAATTGCAAGTTGGTGATCTAGTTTTGAAATGGGACAAAGCCCATGAGGATAAAGGAAAACACACAAAGTTCCAGAAAATGTGGCTTGGACCATTTCAAATCAATGAGAAGATAGGCCCTTCTACTTTCATTCTGCAAGATCTATCAGGAAAGAGAGATTCTCTTCCTGTTAACGGCCTCATCTTGAAGAAATTCTTTAATTGAGAAGGTAACCCCTTCTCCCTTTGTAAATATTCAATTTCCAGCTAAACTTTTGTACATAGCTTAGATTTTAGATGTTAGAAGAATAAAGTTAGCCTTCCATTGGTCTTTACTATATTGAAAAGTTTCTCAAAAGAAATGGTTATGATATTTGCTTTTAAAATGGAAACCTTAAATGAAAGGAAGATTTCTAGGAAATTAGGTATATTTAGATTCTGAAACCCCATTTTATTTCTGTAAACTCTTCTCAAAGATTAGAAATACTGTAAACCATTTTAATGTTTTTAAGTAGCCTGGAAACGGTTATCAATACAAAACGGATACTGATTCAATCTTAGCATCTTCAACTCTTATCCTGTCATCCATCCTCTCTTAAGGAGAAAATTGTTCATCCCATTCATCAAGAGTTATAATTACTCAGAGTGTAATTCTAAAATATACTTGAGGTAAAAGATAAGAGGTCTTATCACAAGCCTGCTTACCATGATCATAGGGAAATAGTTCAACTGACATTACCAATACTGCATACCAAAATAGGGTAATGGCTTAGAATTGTAAGACAAGGGGTCTCATCACGAGCTAGCTTGTTCAGTTAAATTATTACCAGTGGATGGCATTGTCAAACAGCTGGCTACCAAACCAGGACAATGGCTTTTATCTTACAAAATGAAGAAAAAGGAAAATGATACAAAAATATGAAAACATATTTCCGGATTCATTCTTTTTAATCATACTCTGAAATGAATGGGATAATGAACGATCAAATGATTAAAAGGTATCCTTGTCGAAACTATAGACGTTTGCTGGCAGCAGAGGCTCTACCTATGGCAAAGGAGTCATTATAAAGCTAAGTTGGAGAAGTTTTTGTTTTATCATTAGCAACCAATCAAGGCTAGTTTAAAACACATAATGTATTTAATTATAACATGAGAAGAGAATAGCAGAGATAGTTACCATTACATTCAGAATTTATGTGTTGGAAATAATACTGAGAGGGGGGGTGAATCAGTATTATCTAATTCTTTTAATAAATCTTCCTTATTTGTTCTTTGAATTATTTTTGCATGTCAGTACCATAAAATAATGAGCATGAACAAAGAAAAACAGATAGTCACACCAAAGAACACAAGATGTAAGGTGGAAACCCAATGTGGGTGAAAACCACCTGCTGCAATATGTCTCTATCTTCTTTCAAATTAGAAACTTCTTTTACAATGGTTTTGTATTGGTGCAGTCCTTTACCAGTACGCAGGCTGCAACCTGCAGAGAGCTACAACTCTCTCTCGTTTTCCAGTCTCTCCTGGAAGGGAGCTACAACCCCCTACTTCTTTTCTTACAAGGACCACTTTTCATAAATTTTCAAACTGGATCCATAAGCATCAAATGATCATCAAGTATAAGAGAATCACCTAGTCAATTGTAGTAACCAAATCAACAATAATAGAACCAAACCCAGAACACAGCAATGATAAACAGAGATTTCAAGAGAAGTAAGCAGCTTCACCCATGTACTGCCTGCTTACAGTACGCACCCTGCTCAACTGCTCGCCTGCTTACGTACGCACTGTAGTCAACTGCTCACCTGCTTACGTACGCACTGTACTCAACTGCTCACCTGCTTACCTACGCTCTGTGTCCATTGATCTGCCTGCGGACCTCCGCACCTGCAACCCTTCTGTGCCTGCGTACCGGCGCACCTGAAACGCTTCGTTCCAGCGTATATACGCACTTTTCTTTCACTGTACCTACGTACCTTCGGGCATAGATGATTTCAAGACTTCAAGAATAACCCAGACAGTCAGATCTATAGATCTGATCATGCGCCGAAGAGATCTCAATCCATCAGTAGATTCGCCTTATTTAGATCTAGATATTACTCCCAAGAGATCATAATATTTCAGATCTAGCTCTCATAAGATGTTCAACCCAAGCACATGCACAAGCCAAATGATCTCCTTTGCTTTATATAGGAAAGCTCTTCCTCAAATCATGGATCAATACCACGGGCCGACACCATAATAACACAAATACCGTCGGCTAAATATCAAAGATTAAACATAAGAAACCCCACGTGTGCTTTTCTCTGCCTTGAAATGAGTGCACTGGGGGTACGCACCTCCTGGACGGCTTATCTGCGTATCAGGCCGCGGTCCCTTCACGGTGTACCTACAGGTACGCACTTTCTGAACTGATCTCCTGCGTACTTCTTAATTTTCAATATATTGAGAGCCTTGCCATGGGGGTTGCCATCAAGTACAACATCTGTAACATATATATAGCCATACCAGAAACATAATGCCAACAGAATTATAAGACAAGGGGTCTCATCACGAGCCAGCTTGTTCAGTTAAATTATTACCAGTGAATGGCATTGTCAAACAGCTGGCTACCAAACCAGGACAATGGCTTTTTATCTTACAAAATGAAGAAAAAGGAAAATGATACAAAAATATGAAAACATATTTCCGGATTCATTCTTTTTAATCATACTCTGAAATGGATGGGATAATGAACGATCAAATGGTTAAAAGGTATCCCTGTCGAAACTATAGACGTTTGCTGGCAGCAGAGGCTCTACCTATGGCAAAGGAGTCATTATAAAGCTAAGTTGGAGAAGTTTTTGTTTTATCATTAGCAACCAATCAAGGCTAGTTTGAAACACATAATGTATTTAATTATAACATGAGAAGAGAATAGCAGAGATAGTTACCATTACATTCAGAATTTATGTTGCTCTAATTATATTAGATTCTTTCACTCAGATAAGATTTTCAGATTAAAAAGCTTAAGTATTTTAACTTTTCCCAGAGATAACTGTTTCTCCCAGTGAATCGCCAATTGTTGTGTTGTACAACAACCCCCCATTTCATAAAAATTTTCTTTGAAATCATAATAGGAAATGGGTCCCTTTTAAACATAGATATGTGAATAAATTGGTATTTACTTATTATTAGAAAAAAACCCTCATAAAAAGTCCAGTTGAAATATGATTTCCCTTTTGAAAACAATGAGAAAAGGGCCTTTTTAAAAAACAAATTATAAAGCTTTTATTATTGCGATAAAGCGATCACAAGATCGCATATCGCAATAACAAAAGGAACATAAGTAAAGGCACATTGAATAACTCCGATCCGAAAAGGGAAATCGCTATCGGATATCGGGGAAAGACAAAGCACATCACCTATAAAACATCCCCCATTCCTCCGATGCGATAAAGGCATCGCTATCGGCAATCGGCATTGGTAAGTGTTGCGTTAATTGGGCCACCCTCAAATCCCCCGACGCGATGAGGCGTATCGCCATCGGTGATCGACGATTCACAATGGCACAAATAAAGGAACCCAAGCCCTGCCCCGATTGCGATACATTAAATCAGGGCGCGTGTTTCTAAACATAATAAATATTGGCATGCATTGTATCACCTTCGGTGATTGAACGATATTTTGGATTTTTATGTAAATCCTCCTTTTCACGACACCAATCATCAAATGTGATTAACCGCCAAAATATAAGCCACGCTTGAATCAATATACGTTATGATCGATTATTTAAAAGCTCCCTTATCATCACTGACAGATGAAGCGGCCAATTAATGAAGGAGTTATGCCGAGATTTTCCACTTAGATTCTATCTGCGGAAATTTTTATCGAGATCTTTTATTATTCATACTCTTTCATATTGGCTCTTGTTATCTATTTCTTTGTATCACGTTGGTCTTCCTTGTGCAGAATTCCGTCGAAGTTTCAAGTTTTAAGCAAATGGGGAAGAAATCTAAGAGGTCCGCTGCGGCAGCAGCCCCTGCAGTTACTATCCAGCCCACCAGTGACCCAGGACCAAGCAAGAAGGGATTGATTTCAAACACTACATGTCTCGACCTGGGAAATACCAGTTGGCAAAGCATTTATAATCTGATTGAGGCTGAAGAACTAGAGGAAACAGAAGAAGAAGCGACTGCAGACTCAACCAGCAAATCAGAAGCTTCGCTAAAGGATTTGGCCGACTTGTTTCTACACAGGATAGCAGCTCGGGAGAAAATTCTCCCTTACACTGACGTGGTCAGATGGTTGGTTGAACAAATTCTTGTTTCTAATAGGACCTTTTGTACAGTTGATGGAAGATTTTTCTGTTCGTTTCAGCTTGACGACTTGAGAAAAATGTACCATTTTCCTAAGCCGAGAAGAAATACAACAAAGCTTTTCTAAAGAAATTCGCAGATGAAAATGAGATGGAATCAACCCCAATTAGACAGTGGAGACAGAATCCAGCAAAGCACAAACACGAGTCATCGGGTACGTACTCCGTGGATTCCTTAGCATCTCCTTACTGTTACGTTGGGGCGATGATGTGTAGGGTATGGGGGATGCATGATTCTGCAAGATTTGATATCGAAATGGTTCCTTTAATGGAAGCGGAAACTAGTAGTTATATCATGGATTGGACCAATATATTGTCTGATAAATTAGCCTCTGCAATTCTTGATTTTAGATTCAATTCACGCAAAACTACCCAGACTATCCCTCCCTTCTATTACAGTGCTTATGTCATGGATATGCTTTGTTTTAATTCTGAATACCCGATACTCGGGTGGAGGTGGACGCCACATGACCCTAAACCAATTCACATCTACCATCAGATGTTATGGAAGGCACATTACAAGGACCACTTATATCAAATCTGTAATGGTTTTATGTTGCCCATCTATTATGCTATCTTTGATAGGCCTGCCCCAAGAATTTCCGAGGAGGCCGAAATTGATTTGACTGCAGTGGGGAATTGGTTCGGGGAAGAAAAACTCACATATATACGGGTGTTTGGCAGCACCACAAAACCCCATGTTCTCCCATTATATGTGCCCGATAAATTGTTGGCACGTGAATTAGCCTACCAAATCACAACCGCTGGAATGTCCAAAACTCTTAGGACTTCCGAAAAGCAGTTATGGCTCGTATTCCCTTTAAGATGTGGTGTTTACACCATACTTGATTCGAAACATGCTGAGAAGGAGGCAGGAAAAATTAGTATGCTCAACCTTGCGACCATCCCTAGTAGGCAATTCGATCCCCGGAAGGTTGCCTACAATGTGCTTGAATAGGCCAAACTCACCAAGTTTGAGCATGAAAAAGATCAATTTGATGATTTATTTTCTTCAGCAGAATCTTTGTCTCAGTTTAAAACATTGGCTAGAATGAAATATAATGACGAAGCACTGGTGGAATTCAATAGGCTCAGAGAATAGAGGTTGCAAACTCTGCCTCTGGACTTGTTGGCCACTACACCAACAACTAAGTCAAGCGAGCCTGGGCAAAAGAGTACTGACGAGCCTCCCGCTACAAAAGAAATTCCCGAAAAAGAAACAGAGCAGGAGAAAGGAAAGGAGCAAGAAAAAGAGCAGGAAAAAGGGAAGAAGCATGACAATGAAGTTATTGATTTGGAGACTCAAATTGATCCAAAACTCCTCCAAGAGTGGCAGCAATTTGACTCTATTATTAATAATCCCGAGACTCCACCAGGATTCGGCATGCCTCAAGTGACAGTCAGCCAAGAAACAACCACAACTACGGTTCCGATGGAAGGAACCAGTGGCCTACCCAGTAGTAAGGATGCAGAAATAATCCCCAGAGATCCATCTGATCAAATTGTTTTACAGGTAGAAGACATACCACCACTAGACGTCTTTTACAGCCCTAAACACAGGGCTGTGGTGAAAAGACAAAGGAAAAGGAAAAGACTTGATCAATCTTCCCTTTTGCCAGATCAAACAGAGATGGCTAATGTGGTGTGGAAGGAGGAACTGAACCCTTCCAATGACCTTACAAAACTCTCCCAATATGTCGGAGCATATTCGGCAGCCACAATGGATAAGGCTTCGGAAGTGAGCAGTGTCCTCAAGGAAAAAGATAAAATTATTGATTCATTGCAGTTGCAGGTGTCCGAAGCACAGCGGAAAATAGATCAATTGGAACAACAGCTAGCAACACAGCGGTAGACCAACAGCCAATTAACTAAGCAACTACACAAAGAGAAACAGAGGATATATTCAAGTGCAGTGCAGAAACAGAAGGAACTGTTTGAAGCAGTGGCCAAATTAAAGGGAATGAATGAACAAATGAGCAAGACTAAGGATGAGAAAATCACTCAATTGTCACAAGAAGTGGAAAAGTTCAGGAGCCTTCCTCAAATAGCAGAATTCAGAATAGAAGCTCTACAAATCAATAAGGCATTGATTACACAACTGAGACTGCTATGTCATAAAATTTCTTTAGCTGAACCTCTTTGTGAAATTACTACAGCTATAGTTGATAAATCAGTTGAAGCCAGACATGAATTGGAAGAGGCCGATGAAACCTTAACCAATTTCCTTGCTTGGCAAGACTCCCTTGAAGGACAGGCTTCGAATCTACCCAAAATCATTGAAGCACACAAAGACATCCTGTTCCTATAATGGCAGAATCAATTAATGAAGGCAGAAAGAGAAACCTCGAGATGTCGGTTATCTACTAGCAATTTAATTGAATTTGTCAATGACACTCTTTATCTGTCTAATATGATTTCACAGTGTAATCCAGGAAAATTAACATCGGCCAAAACCTTGAAACAAACATGCAACCAGGAGCTGGAAAAGAAAGGAAGATTAATCGCTGGCATCCAAAGTCTAACTTGGGATACCTTTTGGTTTTTCCTAATCAAGCCATACAATTAGAGGGTCGCGCTCAAGTGTTTAACTGATGCTATCAGTTGCATGATCCCCAAGATACAAGATGCCACATACTCAGCTCAACTGAATTCTCGCCTAAGCCACCCCCCAGAGTTGTAACTGATGTTAGAAATCTGCCAGCTCAAGCCGAAGGGAGATCATTCGAAGCAATGAATCATGCTGCCGACTAAAGACAAGCTGATTTTGAGGAGATCTTCATAGCATAGTTGTGCCAATTTATTAGCAGTTTTATTTTGTAATTGGTTATCTTAATTAGTATTTATAGGCCCTTTCATGCATTTGGAAAGGGTCCTCAGTTTTTGTATAAACTCAAATCAGGAAGTCACACTATTGTGCTTCTGATCTATTTTTATAAAGACTGGGCCAGTATTCTGATTTTTGACAAAGAAAGCTTTGATAATCTGTGCACTATTGCCTCTTGTGGAAGTATTTTCTAAGTTGGAAAAAGGAACGTGAATGCGATTGATATTGGAGTGACTCAAATAAACATATGGTATTATTACCTATGCTCTTCTGTCATTTTTATATGAATTTGCATTCGTTTAAATTTGTCTATCATTGAATATATATATATGTGCTTTAACAGCAAGCCTTGTACCTTTCACTATTGGATGTCCGAGGACTGTTATCCTTTCACTCATTTCTATGTTTATGATATAAATGAGAAATAGTGTAATAATGTTTGCTTGATTGCTTTGTTCAACTATTTGGGCTTAGTAATTATCATATGAATAAACATCTTTACTTACCAACAAAGGTCATCTATATGCATGTTTGTGAATGAATACCATCCAAAGTTACACTAAAAGCAGCAATTTCCTGGGATAGAATAGTTGTTTATGTTTTACTTTTAAATTAGATTATTCATCCATTATCGTTAGATATTAGAAAATCAATCATTTATCCATCCCATTTACCAATCATTGGGAAATTGGTCCCATTATATCCAGTCGGAGCCACCATACCAAACGGAAAAGGAGTTGCCTTTAAGGTCCGGACCAGGTGGTTATCCCCGATGTTGATGCAGCGATTTTCGAGGCATCAACACTGCCCAATTCAAATTGGTGTCCACAGAATACAACAAGCGATGAGTAGCGGTGGCCGAAAATCCCCTAGTCGCAAGGTGCTTGGGATAGACACCAAAATGCTTATCAAATCATTAGGTGAGGTCTCAACTATACACAACATAGTGATTAGCAACAAGTGATGGCCAACACATGTGGTTGGACAAGTGGTGTCTCCACATAGGTGATAGGGGGTAGTACAGTCAAAATTGACATGGCAGGTGAGTCAGCAAGATGATGTGGCAACTAACACATGGTCATAGGTGACATGTGTCACTCATACTTGGTTTTTTTGGATGGATAAGTTGGATGGGTCTGGGTGACACGTGTCACCACCCAAAGGATGACATGTAGCACAAGGATATTGCCATGAAAATAGCATGATTTCAATAACATGTGGCAAAGGAATCATGACATGGCTAAGATGATGACATCATGACATGTGAGGGTGACACATAGCAGGTGGAATGGCATTTTGGTAATCCAAGTGAACGTATTGCAGGTGACACATGACAGGTGACTAAGTGAGACACGTGGTAAAAGGACAATTGGAAAGTCTTGATTGGCTGCAGCAGTTGATGTGGCAAGCATACTGGCAAGTGATGTGGACATAGTGGGTCCCATTTCATTATACTGGAGTAACGAGCACTCGAAGTGCAATTTATTTTGAAAAAACACGAAGCTAGTATTCGGTGTGATGTGGCAGGAGAATCATTGCAGTGATGAGGTGGTAGAAGTACCATATTGTAGATAGAGATTGGTCCATTGTGGAATGACTTGGCAGGCCCTTAGATCTTGGGATTTGCACCAAGGTCTTGTTTGGCGAGTTTTCCCATAGGTTGGTTCCTACAATAGTTGTAAGTTGGTGCTTACTTTGAATGAGGAAGTTTACAAAATATTTTCAAAGAAATATCATATAAGTTTTTCTTATATAAATATTTGTGTTTCATGATTTATGTGCATAAAATGTGTTAAAATCTAAAGATTTTTAATAGTGACAAAATATCGATTCACTCCCCTCTCTGTGTTTCCAACACAACTGTACCTACACAACCCGTGTAAAGTATTTTCTCATGGTTTTCCACAAGTTAGCACAAAGAGGTAAATTCTTCCCTAAATACACAAGAATAAAAATTAAAATGGCATGATCAAAAGATAACAATACCTTGATTACAAATAAATTGTTTTGGGAAAAAAGGGATATGAAATGGCTTACAAATGGAAAAATGTGTGCAAAAAGGTATTGGAAATGTTCCAAAAATATGCCAATTTGGGCACCTTTCATCTCCCCCCAGCTAAAACTATTGGATGTCCCTATGCAACCATGCAATTAGTCTGAGTATGAGAGAGTGTGGCTCCCATAGAGGTTGTTGATATTGTAATCAACCTTCCCATTTTCATGGGCATGATAGTGACCTCTTATTTCTTTGGCCTCCCTCCAACGGTGATCTGGATTGGGTCATTATATTATTTTTCATCTATCTCATTGCTTTTAGAGTGGAAAAAGTGTAGGAATTAGCTCCAAGGACAATTTATATTGGCGGGTCTCATTATCGTGCATTGGGGTTTGAAACCTTCCAGAAGTAGCTTAAGGCATCAAATGGTGATTTTTGGGGGTAATTTTTTTCTTATTAAGTGCACACCTTTCAGTGTTATTTTATACACAAATATATTTTTGACAATGCAAGAATTGCCTCAATTGGAGTTTGTATACAAAAGTAATGCACTCGAAAGTTGACCTTCCAGTTTTGACAACCATAATTCAAGAGGATGCCATGTCAGACCCCATTATTCTTTGAAAATGGGCTATCCACATGATCCTGATGAATAATACTCTTGAAGTGTTCATATCGTAACTCTAGTTAAGAATTGAGGAGTCAAACTTTACGACTAGTAAGCTATCAAGTTGTATTTAACCAAGCGACTAGGAGGAAAAGGGGTTCCATTATATTCAAGTGAATATTTTTCCATAGATTAGCAGCGTAGACGAGAGTGGATAAGGATAGAGAAAACTTAGAGGTTTGTGCATTGTAGCATCCCATGGGCCACAAGCCTCACTTCTTTGTACTTGCATCCATTTTTCCATTTGGAGAAAGAGAGCAAAGCAGACTCACCTTCTAGTTTGGTTTTCTCCCGAAAGGGTTTACCAAGTTATATCTTGTGCTATTTTGTGGTTTGTGAATTTTATTTCATCTATCTCTATTTTTTGTATAATTATAATTTGCATGCATACACAATATACAATAATTTATAGATCTAGAAATCTAGGGAGAAATAAACCCTCAAAGTGTAGATTTATGATTTTATAATATATTTTAGTAGATCTGTTATGAAATTTTTTCTAGTGGAATATCCATGGCATATTATGGATAAAAAATGCAATTTCTTCCTTCCTAGACATTTTGTAGTCTCTCTAATAACTAGTGAAATGTATCTAGATCATTAGATAAGGGAAGTTGAGGCCTACCCATTGGTTTCCATAACTATACATGCATTTGATATATTGTTTCAATGTCCTTAGAGCTAGTGTAAGGTTACTGATGTTGAATGGATCCTTTTTACATATGTGTCATGTGGCTTGCCCCTAGCACTAAGTGCGTCGTTTTAAAACTAACTTTGATTATATCTTAATTTGTGCTCTACAATGATTAATGTCCTCTTATATATTGTGTTGCATGCTCTAGGGAGTTCACCCGGTCTTAATATGAAAGGAGGACATCCTTAGGACTATAATACTCCCCTTTGATCCGAAAATTGCATTTATAGTTATTCTTTTCCACTTGGAAAGCAATTGACCAATCAATTTGGATTCCTAGGTAAGATCTAGATTGGGTCATGGTGCAGCAAAATATTGTGCAGGTATAATTCATACAATAAGTTATTTTCTTCATTAGTGCATGCATTGTCAGCTTCAATGAATGTGCATGTGGAGGCGATCTCATATGGTTTGGACGTCATGATGGATTTCCTCTTAAATATGAGGTGATTTTCATGTAAGTACATGTTGTACACATGGGAAGAAGCCCTAAAACTAAGTGAAGATTCTATCAACATCCCAAGTTGAATATTTTTTATTTCTAGCTTATTCACCTACCTTTGTATTTCATTGGTTTTCTCAACCTCCTCATTCATTTCCTTCCTCCATTGGTCCCACTTGGGTCTGTGGGATTCAACGTATTCTTCCTATCTCCCATTGAGGATTCTAACAATTTTTTGATGCTCCTTGATAGAAATTGTTCCCTATTTATAGGTAGCCATCACTCCTTTCCACCTATCTTCTTTAGCCTTCTCGCATTGATCTTGAAGGTTTACCTGAAAAACTTTATCCTTCATCAAACTAGGATCTATCTGAGTGGAAATTTCTAACAATTTATGTTCTTCATTCTCCATTTGAACAACTCTCTTGTGGGTTTCTCTTCTATGTACTTGGGTTGTCTCCCATATCTTAGGAAGATATTCCTCCTTATCCTTTTTGTCAAGGAATCTTTCTTCCTAAGCAAGTCAATCCAGTTTCTCAAAGGATCGATTATCTCTTAGTCTATCTTCTAAAATTTTGATTTTGTTTTGCAACACTCTATTTTTTCTCTCCAAAATCCTATTTTTTCTAATAACAATTGAATAAAATGGTGTGAAATAAATTACACCTCTTTTTAAGCTTGTTCTTAATCTACTTGTCCCTCTTGAGTTGCAATAAAGTCAATTCCAAAGCCTTCCCTTATTGGTTCTTATGGTTCAACAATTTCTTTCTTCCTTAGTTACTCTTTCTAGTTCTTGTATGGGAGCAGTGGATGTCATATTTTCTTCACTCTGTGCTACAATAGACACCTCCTCTATAATTGGAGTTGTAGTACATGTTTCCTCTTCAACCTCCACCCCTGTTGGTTCTTATGTTGTAGCAAGGGTTGTAATTTCCTCTTTAACCTCCACCCCTACTGGTTCTTGTGTTGCAACAAGGGTTCTGATTTTCTCTTCAATTTGTGTTGTAGCATGAGCCAGTGCAAAGTTATTTGTGTTGAATGGATCCTTTTTGCATATGTGCTTTGTGGCTTTCCTCTAGCACTAAGTGCTTCGTTCTACAACCAACTTTGATTATATCTCAATTTGTGCTCTACAATGATTAATTACCTCTCGTTTGTTTTTTGCATGCTCTAGGGAGTTCACCCATTCATAATATGTAAGGACGACACCCTTATACCTGTGTTCTCCCCTTTGATCCAAAAATTTCATTTGAAGTTATTCTCTGCCACTTGGAAAGTAGTTGACCAATCAATGTGGATTCATAGGTAAGACGCAAAAGTTATTAGTTGAACATCTCCCACAAAATGGTTAAATCTCTAGATTGGTTCATAGTGCAACAATATATTGTGCAGGTATTTCTCACTAAATAGGTTCTTTTCTTCATTAATGCATGCATGGGAGGCTTCAACGAATGTGCTTTTGGAGGTCATCAAATATGATTTGGAGGTCATGATGGTTTTCCTCTTAAACATAAGGTGTTTTTCATGTAATTACATGTTGTACACATGGGAAGTAACCTTGCAGCTAAGTGCGGATTCTAGCAACATCCCAAGATGAATCTTTTCAATTTTTATCTTATTCACTTGCCATTTGATTTTGATGGTTTTCTCAACCTCCTCATTCATTTCCTTCCAACATTGATCCCATTTGGGTCAGTGGAATTCTAAGAATTCTTCCTATATCTCATTGAGGTTTCTAACAATCTATTGATGCTCCTTGATCGACATTGTTCTCTCTTTATATGTAGCCATTAATCCTTTCCACCTATCTTCCTTAGCCTTCTCCCATTGGTCTTGAAGGTTTACCTAAAAAATTGATCCTTCATCAAACTAGGATCTATAGAGTGGCAATTTCTAACAATTCAAGTTCTCAATTCTCCATTTGAGAAACTCTCTCTTGGGTTTCTCTTCTATGTATTTGGGTTGTATCCCATATTTTAGGAAGATATTCCTCCCTATCCTTTCTACCAAGGAAGCTTGTTTCCTAAGCAAGGCAATCGAGTTCCTAAAAGGATCGATTTTCTCTCAGTTTATCTTCTAAAAGTTTGATTTTGTTTTTCTATGCTCTATTCTTTCTCTCTGAAATCCTATTTTTCTAATAACAGTTGAATACAAGGGTGTGAAAGAAATTACACCTTTGTTTCATCATGTTCTTCATCTACTTGTCCCTCTTGAGTTGCAAAAAAGGCAATTGCCAAGCTTTCCCCTATTGGTTTGTGTGCATCAACAAGTTCTTGTTCTTCCTCAGTTACTCTTGTTGGTTCTTGTATGGGAGTGATGGATCTCATAATTTCTTCACGTTGTGCTACAATTGCCACCTTCTATATAATTGGAGTTGTAGTATGTGTTTCCTTTGCAACCTCCACCCTGTTGGTTCTTTTGTTGTAGTAGGGGTTGTAATTTCCTCTTTAACTCCCACCTGTACTAATTCTTTTGTTGCAATAAGAATTGTGATTTTCTCTTCAATTTGTCTTGCAACATGAGGAAATTTCTCTTCTCCTGTATTGTATCTACTCCTATTCATTTTTAGGACAACCACATATGTAGGCTTTCTAGCCATCCTCCTCAATCATTTCGTTGGATGTCTATTGCTTATGATATCCAATTTTATTTTCATGGATTTTTGATTCCTATGTCTCCTGTGACGACATGCCAACCTCTTCCCTTGCTTTAGGACCTTCACGAGTTGTAGCATAGGGTTCTCCCAAAGTTGCAACTACAACAATAATTTATGGATTTGTGGCAAAGGGTTCTCTTGGTGTTGCAGCAACAACAACATCCAGTGGAGTTGCAACAACTAGCTCTCCAACTAGTAGTGTAGTTGGAGCCTCTACTCTAACCCTTGGTGCTCTCACTAATTCATCCTAGGTCTAGCCCTATCAATGGAGGCCATGTTGCACTAACAATTTGGTTAATTCATTGGGTGACAAGGAATCCTTGGGTATGTTTTAACATTTCCTACCATTTGTTAAAGTGTCCTCCTCATAAATTATGGCATATTGATCAACCTGTGATTCCATAGGTGATCCAACAACCATAAATGATGCTAATACATGACTTCACAGTTCCCCTTATAAGTAAAGGACCTTTATACAACAATATCTACCTATTCCCATTGTGCTGGCAAATATTCTATATCAAAACCACTTCCTTTTGTTATTAGAGCCTCCCCGGGTTGAAGGAACCATTCCATTAGTTTCATCCTGGGTTTCCTCCTAAAATGTCATCTTTCCCAAACCTATCGTAATCCATACATTGTAGAACTTGTGTCTTCATCCACTTGGACTAATGTCCCTTTTACCGTGGTTCAAGTATTCTAAAGGTTAAGTACAAATTCTAATGCAACATCATCATCATAAATCTCTAATCACTCAACATAGTCGATCCAACCCCTGACCTGAAAATTCTCCCATATGTTCTTGTAACCTTGAACCAAAAGGGTCACTATTGAATCTTTGCAGTTTAGTGAACTCCCCATTTTTCCTCTGCTCAGTGCTCTGAAAAACTATCAGTTCTAAAATTTGAATAAAACTTCATTGGGTTCCATTTTCTAATATGGAAATGTAATTATGGAGTAATGGCACGGGTCATTTCGTTAGTTATGGTAGTAGTGGAATGTAATGAATGTAATATTTTCAAAGTACATTCAATCAGGTCAATCAATGTTATTCATTGTTTAAAAGGAAATGCATCCCTCCATGCTTACCATGAGTTGTCCTCCCAGCTAGAGGTTATATGCTATCACATCCCACATCCCCTAATTATGTCACCTTGTATGTGGGAAAAAATATCATCCTTGTTGGAAGGCATGTTGTAGCAGCCATCTTGCAACATTGTGTTGTAGCACTCGTTAAAACTGGAGTTGTAACACGTTTTTTGGGCTAGTGTGGCAGTACCATGTCAGCTTGGTGTTGCAACAATGGTCACTGTATTGGTCTAGTCAGAAGGGTTGCCAATTTTCTTTTTGAAATCTTCTCTTTAAAAGAGCGTTAAAATAATTATGTTTTGTAACAATTGGTTCTTCCTGGAGGAAGTTGTTGCAATACTTCATTGCATGGGTGTTGTAGCATCGAAGTCGCAGCAATGGTGTTGTACTCTTCCCTACAAAATAGTTCTATTATAAACTCAAGAGATATGAAGAAACTATAAGTATCATGAGTATGGTGGTCCTAACATAACCATCACAAAACCGTGAAGTAGCCTTCTACTTATGAATTATTTAGTTTTTTTTTAATAAGTCATGTGCCATACAGGTTGGTTTTCACAGGCCATGTGCCCAAGTGTGCCTTTTTAGGGGTTTTCACAAGTGGACCTTTTTAAAAATGGAAATGGGGTGTAAGAATGATTCACCCATAATGGGTATTTTTCTTACAGATAATATCCATGTTGCTATTGGGCCATCCATCACTGACCTTCGTAAAGAAGGTTTCCTTTGATAGGGGCTTGTGGTATAGCTGAAGCTTGTGCCCATTCACCACTAGTAAGGTTATTTCTTCATCGATGGTGTGAAACTTGATGGCCCCATTGTCATATAAAATATCAATCTCATAACATCTAAGCCATTGTGTGCGAAACTTTCCTCTAGAATATTTCAACTTTGAATCAAATAACAAGACCTAGTCTCAAACTTCGAATTTCTTCTATTTTATAAACTTGTCATGCCAGTGAACTCTTTGATGTTGTATGAATGTTTTCTGGTGTAGGGAATCTTGGCCAATTTCATCCAATTCATTAATCTGGAGGAGTCTATGTTTCTTTGCTTTGGACAACTCCATCCCAAGTTGTGTTATTATTCTTAGGGTTTGTATTTCCATCCCTATTGGAAAAATTACTCTCTTTTCGTAAGCCAATTCATATGAAGTACAAACATTTGTTGTTCTCCATGTTTTCCTATAGGCCCATAGGGATTCAGGAAGTCATTCTTCCTATTCCTTGAGTCGAAACCCAACAATATTCGTTATAATTGCCTCAAGGATCTCATTCATCCATTCTACCTATCTATTGCCCTATATATGGTATGGTGTTGTAAGTTATTCTTGATCTTATATGTGTCCACAAGGTCCTTGGTGAGCCTAGAAGTAAATTATTTTCCTCCATCAATGACAATATCTCGTGGTATCCTTAATCTAGTGAAGATATCTTCATGAATAAAATATGTTACTACTTGCTTAGTTACAGACGGGAGTGCCTTGGCTTCAATCCATTTCATAACATAGTTTGTACACACTAGGATGTAAGAGTTACAACAAGAAGGAGGATTTATTGGTCCAACAAAATCGAGGTCCCATTTGTTGAAGGGTTCTAGTACTAGTTATGGTTTCAATGACATTTCATTTGATTGTACCAGTGTTTCCATGTGTTGACAATTGTTTCATTGCTTTACATATTGCTTGGCATCGAGGAAAATGGTGGGCTAGTAGTACCCTTGATGGGGTACTTTTTATTTGGTCCTCTTATTTGTAAAGTGACCCCAATAGGGGCCATCATTGCAATATTTCAATATGTCATAGATCTCTAGCTTTGCATGATGATATTTTTCAGTTCTTTTCAAGATAGGTGATGTGGAAGTTTACCTATCACCAAGTAGTTAGCAATGTTTAAAAATCAAGGTGAGTCAGTGGATACTCCAAAAACATTCTCATCGGGAAAAGAATCTTCTACAAGTGGCTCATTCTCATTCATTGTAATCTAGAAAGAAATTCAACCACTACATTATTTTTCCCTCTCTTGTTTAGGATGGTTATATCAAATTATTGCAGTAATAACAACCATCTAGTTACCCTACCATTTATGATTGTTTTATGCATTAAGTATTTAATGATAACATTGTTAGTGTGTAACATTAGAAGATGACTTGTTTATTAAGATTTTTTTGGTCAATAACAAGCACAAGTACTCGTGGGTTTGTGTAACCATAACTCTTAAACGCGCGCGCGATAGGGAATGCGTTCTGCTAGGTTTTCGACCAGCTGCCGCCGCCATGGCTGCTCCAGGGGGTGCGGAGCCCTCTCCCACCCCTCCGATTTCGCCTGCAGAAGCCTTCAAGAAGATCCTTACGCAGAGAGGGAAAAAACGAATGCAGCCTGAAGCTCCGAAGTTTATCAAAAAATTAGAAGAAATCCCAGAAATTGCTCTGCCAGAAGACCAGACAATCAAAATCGCCCTTGCCCTGGCTGACAGAGGTTTAGTAGGGCAGTTTATGGGACGATGGCCAACAACCAAATCGACTGATGAATGGGTGCAAAGAAACTGGAGACCCCTGCTCCCAAACAATGTAATCAGCTACCCGATTGGAAGGGGCTACTTCATCTTTGAATTCACTACCAAGGAAGACCGAGATTTGGTGTTCAGAAATGGCCCATATTTCATGGGAAACCAAGGTCTCTTTCTGAATAAATGGACACCCGACTTTGACCCCTCAGTCGATGTCCCAAAGGAGGTCCCTGTTTGGGTTCGGCTCCCCAATCTTCCAATACACTGCTGGAGCTACCAAGCACTGCAAAAGATAGGAAATGGTCTGGGAAGATTCATCGACAAAGCTGATAACAAGGGCCAATACACCTGCGCCAGAATATGCGTGGAAGTGGATCTCGAAGCTGGGCTACCGGAAGCTATCAAGTTGACAGTGGGAGATTGGCATCACTACCAGAAGCTAGACTACGAGCAACTCCCATTTAAATGCAGGATCTGCCATGAACATGGCCATTTTCAACGAAACTGCCCTAAAGCACCATCAGGGGATAAAGAGGAAGAAGAAGGATGGAAGGAAATAAAAAAAGGAAAGGTAGTCTCAAAGCCAAACGAGAAGAAGCAGACAGAATCAAAGGGAAATCCCCAGCCCAACGACAAAACCAAACCAGTCTCAAATGAAGGCCCATCCACAGCTGAAAAGGGGGAGGCCTCAGAGAAACATGAAGAAACTGAAGGTCAGCCGAAGGAAAGGAAAGAATCCGAAGAAGAATCAAATCCCCAACTAACCAAGGCAGATCAAGGGGGAAAAGCAGGCGATGACGAACACATTAGTCTTGCCTCCGAATCAGGAGAAGAATCAGAAGAAAGAGAATCTGAATCAGACAGTTCTCAAATCTCTCCTATCAAAACATCCAGGGGCCGAAAATCCAAGAAGAAACAAAGAGAGGAGAAAACCTACATGGATGTTCTCCAAGGTTCCCAGAAAACCCTCAAGGGAATGATGAATACCAGATCCGGGCGCAAGAATAACAAGGCTCCAAAAGGAGCCACTCCCCCCCTCTCCAGTAAATAATGAAATACGTCTCCTAGAATTGCAGAGGATTAGGTAGCAGGCTGAAAGAAGAGGCCCTGAAAGACATTGTAAGGTTGCATATGCCTGAAATCCTTCTCATCCAGGAGACAAAGATGGAGGACTCTCTTCTCCTCCAATCCAGCAAAACATTCTGGCGCAAAGGCCCTGGAAGAGTTGTCAGTGCTAGAGGTGCCTCTGGTGGGATCGCCTCCTTCTGGGACAGCTCCAAATACGACTTGATTCAAGAAGAAAGTGGCCAGCACTGGATTTTCACTCAACTCCTTCACAAAGATTCTGGTCAACAAGTAAGTTTATTTAACCTTTATGCTCCAGTCTTGCCATCGGAGAAAAAAATTTGCTGGGACTCGCTCCAGTCCTTTCTTGTTTTGCACAATCCAGGAAATATCATTATTGCAGGGGATCTGAACGTTACTCTAGCTGCTGAAGAGAAAAAAGGTGGTTCACCTGTAAGGGACCCTGCCAGAGAATGGGTAGAAGACATCATGAACGATTGGGATTTGGAGGACATCAAACCTTCAGCCGGGAAATATACTTGGTCTAATAAAAGACTAGGTCCCAGCCATATAGCAGCTCGCTTGGACAGATTCCTTGTCCAAACCTCCTTCCTCACTAGTGGCCTAATGACCTCATCCAAAATTCTGCCCAACTGCACCTCTGACCACAAACCCATAAGTCTGGAACTCTCCGTGGATAGATATCTTGGACCCATTCCATTTAGATTTAGCCCGTTATGGATTCAGCAAGAGGGGTTCAATGAGGTGGTTGCTGAAGTCTGGAACCGGAAAATTCAGGGTTCCCCTTTCTTCGTGTGGGAAGAAAAATTGCGGGCTCTTAAGAGAAAGCTCAAGGAATGGGCAAAAGCTTTGAAAACTCCTGCTGCCAATCGAAAAGAGTCTATAGAAAATCTTGCTGCCCTCCAATCCTCAATGGAGAATTCAGATATTACTCAAAGTCTGCTCCAAAAAGAAGTTGAGTTACAAAAAGCCTTTCATAAAGCCAGTAGGGACGAAGAGGAGTATTGGAGACAGAAATCTAGAAACTTATGGTTACAAGCCGGCGACAAAAATACTAGTTTCTTCCACAAACATGCCGAAGCCCGAAAGCAATACAAAAATGTTTCAGAAATCCGATTCCAAGACACAGTGGTTAATGATTTTGAGGGCATAAAGAGAGCAGCATTCTCCTTTTTTAAAGATCTCTATTCAGCTCCTGATTACCAGCCTATAGATCCCCAAGCATATCCGTACAATCTGATCCCCTTCTGTGTGCAAGACCCCGTCAATAATATGCTGACTGCCCCGATCAGCATGGATGAGCTCAAGAAAGCTTTGGATTGCATGGACCCGGATAAAGCGCCAGGGCCTGATGGGTTCACTGCCAGGTTCTTTCAGTCTTGCTGGTCAATTATCAACAAAGACCTTCTGAGAATGGTAAGGAAATCCCAATTTTGTACTAAGATAGGAGGCAGCACCAATTCAGCCTTCCTGGCTTTGCTTCCGAAAGAAAAAGGAGCTTCTGAGTTCAGTAGATTTCGCCCCATTTCGTTGTGTAATACTAGCTATAAACTTATTACCAAAATAATATCCATGCGCCTCAAGAATATATTGCCGAACATCATACCGGAGAACCAAGGAGGCTTCATCAAAGGGAGAAAGATACTGGATAATATTGTACTGGTTCAAGAGGCAGTACATTCAAGTGTCCAGAGAAAAGAGAAAGGAATGGTAATAAAACTAGATCTGGCTAATGCCTTTGACAGGGTGAGGCATGACTTCCTGTTTGCAGTTATGACAAAAATGGGCTTTTCAACAAAATTCACAAATTGGGTGAAAGCCTGCATCGCCTCTCCTTGGATCGCTCCGCTGGTAAATGGAAGATCAACTGAATTTTTTACAGCTTCAAGGGGATTAAGGCAAGGCTGTCCGCTGTCCCCGCTTCTCTATGCCATTCAAGCCTCAGTGTTGAGTTTCCAACTTGACTACTGTCAGCAAATCCAAATTCTGCCAGGTCTCAGAATGGTGCAAAATGTCAAAGAAATAAACCATGCTCAATTTGCCGACGATACTCTGCTACTAGGTGGAGCGAGTATTATTTCGGCCAATTCTTTCAAAAAGGAACTGGACATCTATAAGGAAGCATCCGGCAGCAAGATTAACTACTCAAAAAGTACAATCTATGGCTGGAATTGCTCAGCTAAAATCCTTGCTGATATAGCTAGGCTTCTTGAAATGAAAATCTGTCAAGACTGGGATTCTTTCAAATATCTTGGGATCCCAATTTTCAGATCCATCCCCAAAGTTTCCCATTGGATGCCCCTTTTGGACAAGCTCAAACTCAGAATTAATGCCTGGGGAGCCTCCTGGCTGAACACTGCTGGGAAAATTATCCTTATAAAATCTGTCTTAACAAGCATGCCTCTGTTTCAGCATTCCATTCTCCTCGCCCCCAAAACCTTTCTCAGTAAAATGGATGGTATGCTGAGAAGATTTCTGTGGGAAGGGGGAAAAAACAACGAAAGAAGGCTTCATTTAGTAAATTGGGACACCATTAAGAAACCTTTCATAGAAGGAGGTCTGCAAATTAGAGACTCGGCTACCCAAAATCTCGCTCTTGGCTCAAAAATATTGTGGAATATTGTGGCAGGAAAAATAAGCTGGAGCAAGAAAGTGCTGTGGAAGAAATACTTTCAAGGTCAACGATTGAGATGTCTTGATCTTCCTCCAAAAAATTCCAAAGGCTCCCCAATATCCAAACTTTGTATCGCTGCTCTGGACAACTTCAGCCTCAACCTCTATTGGATCCCAGGTAATGGGAAAAAAATAAGAATTTGGAATGATCAGATTCTTGGAGACCAGCCTCTTCATCATATAAAAGGCCTGGCAAATATTAAGCTATGGTTGCATTCCAACAACAAGGAAACTCTATGGGACATAACCAACTGGACGGAGGATGCTAAAAGAAGATGGGACAGCTGGAACCTCGGGGAGGTACCACACCATTTGCAATCTGAAGCTTCTTTACTGTTAGACAATCTGCAAGGGAAATCACCATTATCAGCAACAGCCAAGGATAAAAGAGGGTGGGGCTCCCATACTGGCTCCTACTCGGTAGCTGAAGGATACAAAAGTTTAATTGCTGTCCCGAATGTCCCTCCAGACCCAACGCAATGGAAATTCATATGGAACTTTCCTTCTCTCCCTAAAATAGACTTTTTCTGCTGGACACTTGCTCATAATAGTATTCTCACAGGAGACAATCTGAGAAAACGGGGAATGGAAGGGCCCTCCAGATGTCCTTTATGTATATCAGAGGAAGAAACAGCTGATCACCTGTTGCTGCTGTGCCCCTTTGCCAAGGCAGTCTGGAAAGGGGTCCTGAGTTCAAGGGCGGACAAGATTGAGCTACCAAGAAGTGTGCCATCCCTGTTCTACGGGTGGGCCAAGCTTCCTCCAATCTGCACCAACAATAAAAACCTCCTTAGGACTGCTTGGATGTGGACCCCTAAATACATATGTTGGAAATTATGGCTGGAAAGGAACAACAGAATCTTCAGAGGAGAAATCTGCACTGTAAACAATGTTATATCCAAAATTAAAGCTTTATTGGGAGAGACTTTGGAAGCTAAGCCAACCCTAAGGAATGAAGTAAAGCTGGACAATGAGGAGGAGCTGTGGCTAAAAGAAATCGTTCCAAATAATCAACCCATCCCTACTATTCCAACCACTTGCCATGCTAAGTGGGAAATCCGTATGGAAGAACAGGAATTTCTAAAGTGGAGATCGGCACTAGATGACCATTGTCTTTTCTTCGACGGGGCCTCTAAAGGCAATCCAGGAGCTGCGGGTGGAGGTGGAGTGCTGCTGAAACCCGATGGGTCTACTTTTCTCAAGTACCATTGGGGTCTGGGAATCGAATCAAATAATAGAGCTGAGGCTCTAGCTTTGTGGCAGGGGCTGACTCTGGCTCTAAAACGGAACATTCAAACATTGACGGTCTTCGGAGACTCTCGGCTCATCATTCAAGCAATGAATTCTCCTTCGAATCAGTGGCAGATTCATTTAGGCCGAATTCTAAAGAAAATAAGACCCATGCTGGCTAAGTTTCAGAAAATCTCCTTCTACCACATTATGAGGCAGCTTAATTCTCAAGCTGATTTTGAAGCCAACCTTGGAGCTGCCAGAAGCCAAAGAACCCTATCAGTCAATTTGGAAGATTCTCTCTGCATCATCCCATAATCGGATTAACCAGTAATTCTGTTTTAACACAGAAAACCCAGAAATTTGCTTGCTGGAAATGGTGTTTCAGCAACACAGTTATTTTATCAGTTGCTGAAACTGGTGTTTCAGCAACGCCGCTCGTGGTGTTTCAGCAACGCAAAATTTTGACGTCAGGCTCTGTACATTCAATCGGACAGCTGCCCATTTTGCATGGCTCTTTCTGCTCCAGGGGGAATTGCTTTGACAAAATACTCAAGCTGATTTTGAAGCCAACCTTGGAGCTGCCAGAAGCCAAAGAACCCTATCAGTCAATTTGGAAGATTCTCTCTGCATCATCCCATAATCGGATTAACCAGTAATTCTGTTTTAACACAGAAAACCCAGAAATTTGCTTGCTGGAAATGGTGTTTCAACAACACAGTTATTTTATCAGTTGCTGAAACTGGTGTTTCAGCAACGCCGATCGTGGTGTCTCAGCAATGCAAAATTTTGACGTCAGGCTCTGTACATTCAATCGGACAGCTGCCCATTTCGCACGGCTCTTTCTGCTCCAGGGGAAATTGCTTTGACAAAAATCAAGGCGTTGGAAGGTTAGAATGAAGACTAGAGATGGAAAACGATTTTCATACTCCCAAGTGGAAATAGCTCATATCCGATTAGCTCCTCTGGCAACAGAGTTAGAGGAAGGCTCCAGAAAGGCATACTCAGGTTGTCAGAATCAGCTGGTAACATCAAGGTAAAGAACCATCCGGCAGAGATACAGCGTTGCTTCTCCAAAAGACGACCCTGAATCAAAGATTGATCATGGATTCGTGGACCTCATGAACTCAGAGAGAAATGAAATTGAGAAACTCAATCCAATGTAAATGCAAGCGGCAGCTGTTTTGCCGCCTTTTAAATAAAAATCTAACCGTTAAAGTCAAAAAAAAAAAACATTAGAAGATGACTTGTTATGTAATGTCGAAATTTATTAATAGTGTTTATAACCGCAAAGTATGTTGTGTATGGAATGTTTCCTTTTGCTACCCTAAGATAGCTCTAATGGTAGTGTCTGATGCATCCACACATATGTGAAATGGGAGGTACCAATTGGGCCCTCTCAAAATAGGAGCCTCGGATACTCTGAATTTCAATCCTTCAAAGGCATGTTGACAACTCTCTATCCACACAAATTCAGCATTTGTATTAAGCAAAGCAAACAAAGGATGAGTTATTCATGAAAAATATTCAATAAATGATGATAATAACCAACATTTCGTTAAAAAATGTATACCTTTTTATGTTTGTGGGGTAGGCAATTTAGTATTACCTTTATTTTTGTTGGGTCCACTTGCATGCCTTTTTATGAGATATGATGCCATAGTACTATACCTCTAGTTAACATTATGAAAACTTTCTTGTTATTGAGGGCAACATGGCTATCCTTATATCTTTCTATAACTCTTTCTAGGTTGGCTAGAGAAAATTCAAATATATCACTATATGTCATGAAATCATCCATGTAAATTTTTGCACAGTTATGATTTTTTTTCCATAGAAAAAGATCGTAATTTTTATTAATGGTATAAAAATTACATTTTGTAGACACACATCATATGTATGAAAATGGCAATAAAAAGTACGTTATGAATCAAAAAGGAAAGAAGACAATAGTAGGGTTATTTTAATAGCTAAGAACCACAAAGTATGTCCAAGAAAAACAACAACAAAAGTGCAAAGGTTACGGCTAACAGCTAGAACTAGATTTTTGTTTTTTGTTTTCCATTTTGCACTTTTTGCTAGCCATTGGGATTTGGTTCAATAAGAACCAAAGCCAATTCATGTCCTAATTGGGGGATTTATTTATCAGAATCTAATATTTTAGATAAATGAGCTCATTTCATGCCCCCAGTTCCATCCAATGCTAGAGATACCTATGGAACCATTCCATTTTGTTGAATACTCATTGTCTTTGATTGAGCCATATCATCCTCTTTGAACCTGTCTCCCTCATGGGCCAAATCATTCATTTCTTATTTTTCAAGTTGGCATCCTTGTTATCTTCTTCTTCATCCTCAGAAGGGTATTCTTCAATGAATTTCCATCCTCTTGGTATATTAGATTGTCTCTTCTTCTTCTAAGGATTCTTCTTTGCCTATGGACAGGTTTTTTGTAGATGACATGTTCAAAAACATATACGACATCGGAATGTCGTGTTCTCATAATCAAGAACTTGTTTCCAATGGAGTTTGTTATTTTTTAAAATTATATGATTTGATAGCCCTTTTTTAATATCAATTACCACACGTTCTAGCATATGTGAAGATTCCATTCTATGTTCATTATAGATCCTTTTTTTTGTATTTTCCTAAAGAGTTTCCAATTTATTCAAGTACTTTATGATGCCAAAAATGAAGCGGGAGGTTTGGGAATGTTATGTAACTAGATTAAAATAACACAAAAACATAAGAAAAAATAGATCAATGACTAAATAATAAGCCACTTCGAGGGGGCAACCTCCCTTTACATCACATAAATGAACAATTCTTGTATGATTCAAATGAAAAGACCTCCTTGGTGTATATATGAGTCTAAAGGATCAAAATATAATTAGAGCCTGTTGTGGTGTACAACAACCCCCCATTTCTTAAAATTTGTCTTTTAAAATCATAATATGAAATGGGTCCCTTTTAAACATAGATGTGTGAATAAATTGGTATTAACTTATTATTAGAAAAAACCCTCATCAAAAGGTCCGACTCAAATATGATATCCCTTTTAAACAATGATAAAATAGGTCTTTTAAACAAATCATAAAACTTTTTATTATTGCGATAAAGCAATCGCAAGATCGCATATCGCAATAATAAGAGAAACATAAATAAAGGCCCATTGAATTACTCTGATCCGAAAAGGGAAATCGTTATCGGATATCGGGGAAAGGCAAAGCGCATCATTTATAAGGCATCCCCCATTCCTCCGATGCGATAAAAGGTATCGCTATTGGCAATCGGCTGTGGCAATCAATGCATTAATTGTGACACCTTCAAATCCCCCGATGCGATAAGGTGTATCGCCATCGGCGATCGGCGATTTCGCAATAGTGTAAGTAAAGTAACCCGAGCCTTGTCCCGATTGCGATGCATTTGAATCAAGGCGCATGTTTCTAAGCATATTAAAGATTGGCATGCATTATATCACCTTGTTGATTGAACGATATTTTGGACTATTATTAAAACTCCCTTTCACGTCGCCAATCATCAAATGCAATTAGCCGCCAAATATCTAAGCCACGCTTGAATCAATTATTCACCATATAGACGTTATGATGGATATTTAAAAGCTCCCTTATCATGATTGACAGGTGAAGCGGCCCATTAATGAAGCAGTTATGCCGAGATTTTCCACTTAGATTCTATCTGCGGCAATTTCACTATGATCTTTGATTATTCGTTAAAAGATATAACTCTTCCATATTGGCTCATGTTATCTATTTCTCTGTATCACGCTCGTTTCCTTCCTTGTGCAGAATTCCATCGAAGTATCAAGTTTAAAGCAAATGGGAAAGAAATCTAAGAGATCCGCTGTGGCAGCGGCCCCTGCAGTAACAATCCAGCCCACCAGTGACCCAGGACCAAGCAAAAAGGGCCTAATTTCGGACACTACATGTCTCGACCTTGGAAATACAAGCTGGCAAAGCATCTATAATTTGATTGAGGCAGAAGAACCAGAGGAAGTGTCGGAAGAAGCTACGGCAGGCTCAACTAACAAATCAAAAGCCTTGCTGAAAGATTTGGCCGACTCATTTTTACACAGGATAGGAGCTCGGGAGAAAATTCTTCCTTACACTGATGTGGTCAGATGGGTAGTCGAACAAATTCCTATTTCTAATAGGACCTTTTGTACAGTTGATGGAAGAGTTTTCGGTTCATTTCAGCCTGACGACTTGAGGAAAATGTACCATTTTCCCGAACCTGAAAAGAAATACAACAAAGCTTTTCTGGAGAAATTCGCAGAGGAGAATGAGACGGAATCAGCCCTGATTAGACAATGGAGACAAAATCCCACAAAGCAAAAACAGGAATCATCGGGTAAGTACTCCGTGGATTCCTTAGCATCTCCTTACTGTTACGCTGGGGCAATGATGTGTAGGATATGGGGAATGCATGATTCAGAAAAATTTGATATCGAAATGGTTCCTTTAATGGAAGCGGAAACTAGTAGTTATGTCATGGATTGGGCGAATATATTGTCTGATAAATTAGCCTCTGCAATTCTTGATTTTAGATTCAATTCATGCAAAACCACCAGGACTATTCCCCCCTTCTATTACAGTGCTTATGTTATGGATATGCTTTGCTTTAATTCTGAATACCCGATACTTGGGTGGAGGTGGACGCCACAGGACCCTAAGCCAATCCACATCTATCATCAGATGTTATGGAAGGCACATTATAAAGACCACTTGCATCAAATCTGTAATGGTTTCATGTTGCCTATCTATTATGCCATTTTTGATAACCCTGCCCCAAGGATTTTCGAGGAGGCAGAAGTTGACTTGACTGCTGTGGGAAATTGGTTCGGGGAAGATAAATTCACATATATAAGGGTGTTTGGTAGCGCCACAAGACCCCATGTCCTCCCATTGTATGTACCGGATAAATTGTTGTCACAAGAATTAGCTTACCAAATCACAACCGCTGGAACATCCAAAACTCTTAGGACTTCCAAAAAGCAGCTATGGCCCATATTCCCTTTGAGATGCGGTGTTTATACCATACTTGATTGGAAACATGCTGAGAAGGAGACAAGAAAAATAAATATGCTCAATCTTGCGACCATTCCTAACAGGCAATTCGATCCCCGAAAGGTTGCCTATAATGTGCTTGAACAGGCCAAACTTACTAAGTTTGACCATGAAAAAGATGAGTTTGATGATCTATTTTCTTCAGCAGAATCATTGTCTCAGGTTAAAACATTGGCCAGGATGAAATATAATGATGAAGGACTGGTAGAATTCAATAGGCTCAGAGAACAGAGGTTGCAAACTCTGCCTCTGGATTTATTGGCTACTACACCAACAACTAAGTCAAGCGAGCCTGGGCAGAAGAGTATTGACGAGCCTCCTGCTACAGAGAAAATTCCCGAAAAGGGAAAAGAGTCAGAAAAAGGTAAAGAGAAGGAAACAGAGCAGGAGAAAGAAAAGAAGCAGGACAGTGAAGTTATTGATTTAGAGACTCAAATTGATCCCAAACTCCTCCAAGAGTGGCAACAATTTGACTCTATTATAAACAATCCCGAGACTTCTCAAGGATTCGGCACACCCCAAGTGACAGTCAGTCAAGAAACAACCACAACTACGGTTCCAAGTGAAGGAACCAGCGGCCTACCCAGTAGCAGAGATGCGGAAATAATTCCCACAGACCCATCTGATCAGATTGTTTTACAGATAGAAGACATACCACCATTAGATGTCTTTTACAGTCCTAAACACAGGGCTGTGGTGAAAAGACAGAGGAAAAGGAGGAGACTTGATCAATCTTCCCTTTTTCCAAATCAAACAGAGATGGCTAATGTGGTGTGGAAGGAGGAATTGAACCCTTCCGATGACCTTACAAAACTCTCCCAGTACGTCGGAGCATACTCGGCAGCCACCATGGATAAAGCCTCGGAAGTGAGCAGTCTCCTTAAGGAAAAAGATCAAATGATTGATTCATTGTAGTCACAGGTGTCTGAAGCACAGCGGAAAATAGAACAAATGGAACAACAACTATCAACACAGCGGCAGACAAACAGCCAATTAAATGAGCAATTGCTCAAAGAGAAACAGAGGATAGATTCGAGTGCAGTGCAAAAACAGAAGGAATTGTCTGAAGCATTGACCAGATTAAAGGCGATGAATGAACAAATGAGCAAGACTAAGGATGAGAAAATTGCTCAACTGTCACAAGAAGTAGAAAAGTTCAGGAGCCTTCCTCAAGTAGCAGAGTTCAGAACAAAAGCTCTACAAATCAATAAGGCATTGATTACACCGTTAAAACTGCTATGTCATAACATTTCTCTGGCTGAACCTATTTGTGAGATTACTACATCGATAGTTGATAAATCAGTTGAAGCTAGACAGGATTTAGAACAGGCCAATGAGACCTTAACCAGTTTTCTTGCTTGGCAAGACTCCCTTGAAGGACATGCTTCGGATCTGCCCAAAATTCTAGAGTCACACAAAGACATCTTGTTCCTAGAATGGCAGACGCAACTAATGAAGGCAAAAAGAGAAACCTCAAGATGTTGGTTATCTACTAGCAATTTAATTAAATTTGTCAATGACACTCTTTATCTGTCTAATATGATTTCACAGTGTAATCCAGGAAAATTTACATCGGCCAAAGCCTTGGAACAAACATGCAATCAGGAATTAGAAAAGAAAGGAAGACTAATCGCTAGCATCCAAAGTTTAACTTTGGATACCTTTTGGTTTTTCTTAATCAAGCCATACAGTCAGAGGGCCGCACTCAAATGTTTAATTGATGCTATCAGTTGCATGATCCCTGAGATCTAAGATGCCACATATTCAGCTCAACTGAATTCTCGCCTAATTTGCCCTCCAGAGTTGCAACCGATGCTAGATATCTGCCAGCTCAAGCCAAAGGGAGATCATTCGAAACAATGAACCATGATGCTGACTGAAGACAAGCCGATTTTGAGCAGATATTTATAACATAGTTGTACCAATTAAATAGCACTTTTATTTTGTAATTAGTTAGCTTAATTAGTATTTATAGGCCCTTTCATGCATTTGGAAAGGGTCCTCATTTTTTGTATAAACTCAAATCAGGAAGTCACACTATTGTGCTTCTGGTCTATTTTTTATAAAGACAGGGCCAGTATTCTGAATTTTGACAAAGAAAGCTTTGATGATTTGTGCACTATTGCCTTTTATGGAAGTATTTATAAGTTGGAAAAAGGAATTTGAATGCGATTGATATCGGGAGTGACTCAAATAACATATGGTACTATTATCTATGCTCTTGTGTCGTTTTTATGTGAATCAACATTCGTTTAAATTTTGCTATCATTGAATATACATATGTATTTTAACAGCAATCCTTGTACTTTTCACTATTGAATGTCTAAGGACTGTTATTCTTTCAATCATATCTATGTCTATGATATATGACGAATAGTGTAATAATGTTTGCTTGATTGCTTTGTTAAACTATTTGGGCTTAGTAATTATCATATGAATAAACATCTTTGCTTACCAACAAGAGTCATCTATATGCCTATTTGTGAATGAATACCATCCAAAGTTACACTAAAAGTAGAAATTTCCCAAGATAGGATAGTTGTTTATAATTTTACTTTTAGATTAGATAATTCATACATTATCATTAGATATCAGAAAATCAATCATTTATCCATCCTATTTACCAATCATTGGGAAACTGGTCCCATTATGTCCAGTCGGAGCCACCACACCAAACGGAAAAGGAGCTGCCTTTAAGGTCCGAACCGGGTGGTTATCCCCGATGTTGATGCAGTGATTTTCGAGGCATCAACAGAGCCTATATAAAAATAATAATGTAATGGATCAAAGTTCGACTATGGCAAGGGTTTCTAAGTGTGATTGAGGTGTCAGCGTCGCTCCCCAACCCAAGCACGATCTGGTCATCAATGGAGAACACAAGATGGGAGAACGACGTCTCCATAGAAGATCTGAAGATGTGCACATGGTTACTACAAATTAGATAATCGTTCAGATTCATCATGGACCATATTACGATCCCCCAATGGTTGATAGGCCTCGATATTGGCTAGAGATGGCATCTCCCTTCCTGATTCGAGGCATAATGAAGAGATCGGGCCAACATCTAATAAATCTAGGCATCCAATTGGAAGATTGGCCCCTGCTTTGACCAGATCCAGAAGACCAACCTTTGCTTGGCGTTGCCCTCTATCGATCTGAGGTCTCACAAGTAAAATGAAAAGGAGGATCTTCTTTGAAGGATAAGGTAGCGCTGGCTAATGTCCGGGATTTTCGTTAGGGTTCTTTTTCTCCAGATCTACCCCTCCCATGCCTCACAGATCCCTACCTTGCATGCAATATGGAAGAATCTTTGTGTGTACCTCATAAATGGGAGCTGAATTAGGGAAACAACACAACATTCCAAATATTTATTAAAACCCCAAAAGGAAAATCAATTATATTTTGGGTTCGGGCCTCTGAGAATGTCCTCCATATGAAGCAAAGAATTATGCACGTTCTAGGTATTCCAATGCACTATCAAAGCCTGATCTACGAAGGAAAATCGATGCAGGATGCACTGAGAATACAAGAGTACAACATTCTTCCGTCATCCACCATCATATTAAATCTGCGACTTCGAGGAGGCTCCCCTGGTCCAAGCAATCCAAAGGGAACAGAAGGAGTATCTGGATCTAGTCTCCCCAAAGGATCATAATCGAATCAAGGACCAGGATATGGAGGTCTTTCGTTCAAAGACATCCTAAAAGGGAAATATGGAGTTTCAACAAAACCAAAACAGGCACACAATCTACCCAGTCCCTATATAGTGGAGCAACTGAATCAAATACCAGCTATGACAATAGATCTTACAGAAACAATTGATCTATGCACCACCTATGAATCACAAGCAGTTATATGCAGGTTCAACGGTTTCTGGCCAAAACTAGTGGATATTTTTCACTGGATTCTCACAATTTGGTCAATAAATTGTGAGATTCACCTATGCTCCAGGGGATTTTTCATAGTAAACATTACATCATCAAAGGAACTTGAATATGTATTTTGAGAAGGCCTGTGGTCTAGGGTTCTGCGGGGCTTTTTTTCACCCCATGGTTCCCCCATTTCGATGCCAATACAATGGTGGTATCAAGAATTCCAGTATGGGTAAGATTGCATAATCTCCCCCTACATTTTTTTCACCATAAAGTGCTTGAAGGAATTGGGAACCTCTTAGGGAGATACATTAAGGCACACACACAAATAATCGAAGAAAAAATATTCACTTTTGCTAGAATTTGTGTAGAGGTGGGTCTGAGTAAAGGATTACTGGATCATATTCTCCTTATACATAACAAGCAATGATAGACACAGTTTCTAGATTTTGAGAGCAAAGCATTTAGATGTCAAACATGTCGGCAAACAAGACATTTACAAAATCATGTCTTAATAAACAGAAAGTGCCTCGAAGGAAGAAGAAACCAAGAAAGCAACCCCAAGGGATGGAAATTCCCATAGCAGCAACTTGAAGAAGAAGAGGATGAAGAAGAAATGGTGCCCCCTACCACTGAAGGCACCCAGATTCCACAAGACAACGTAGAAAAGGAAGGAGTAAATCACGAAGACTCAGGAACCCTAACACACTCATCAAGGCAGACAACCATTATTAAAGCAAAGGAGACAGGGGTTTCCAAACATCATCATGTATCTGATAGCTTAGATTCAGATAAGGAAAATCCAAGAAAGAATGAAGGATCCCAGCTAGCAATTGTATCGACCACTCCATCCCAAGGAGAATGGAGAAAGGTAGAAAAGAAGAAATGGAGAAAAGCATAATGCTTATCTCCATTTCAAAGTTAATTTTTTTGGCTATGTGAACACCAGCTTACACTGGAATGATTGAATGCTTTGTAAGCATCTACAACATGTAATTTTTTTAATTAATAAAATTACGATTTTTCCTTGGCGGGGGGGGGACAATAATAATGTAAGGGCTCAACAATAACAATAGTTGGTTGCTATGGAGCACAATAATAACAATTTGGGAGCTACACTAGTATTATGGGGACCTAACGCACCCCTCTCTTTCAAAAAAGTGTTATCCTCAATGCTTGAGTAGTTTTGGTTGCTTTTGTATGAAACACCCATCCTCCCATGTGGAATATATAGTAAGTAAGTTCTTCCACATAACGAGATACTTTGAATTTGATCGATTCCATAGCTATCAGATTCTTGTTTCCATGATTACGTTAGGCTCCATAGTGATTTTTATATCCTTGTCAAGGTCTAGAAATATAGTTTGAACTAAGATCTTGTCACATATAGCCTTCTTTAAGCATGAAATAAGTAAATTTATGTGTACTTGTGAGGATGCAGGCAACTCCAATTTGTATGCCATAGTACCAATCTTTTGCAACACCTTGTAAGGGCCATAGTACTTGGGTGCTAATTTATTATCCTTATTATCTTGCTTGAGGGACATTTGTTGGTATGGTTATAGCCATAAAAATACCCAATTTCCCACATCAAAACTTCTTTCACTGCGATGTTGATATGCCTATTGTTTCATTCAATTTTGTGCCAGAGTTAGGTAATCCTTTAAGAGTTAGAGAACTTGTTGTTGATGCTCAATGTGATATCCACTGCTTGAACCTTAGAATTGTCTCTTAAATACAATGTGATGGATGGTGGATGACATCCATAAAGCACCATAAATGGGGTCATTTTTGTTGCAGTATGGAAAAGAGTGTTATATCACCATTCTGCCAAAGGTAACCACTTGACAAATTTTGTTTGTTTATCAAATACAAAGAAACAAAGATATCCTTCCAAACATTTGTTCACTATCTTAGTTTTCCCCTCAGATTGAGGATGATAATATGAGCTATGAGATAATTGAGTGCCAAGACAGGAAAATAATTTCGTCCAAAAAATTCCAGTGAAAATGGGATCTATATCACTTACAATAATATTTGGATTTCCATGTACCATTTGAATTGTTTCCACAAATGCAGTAGCGACTATACTAGCTCTGAAAGGATGAGATAGTGCACAAAAGTGTGCATACTTGCTAAGTATATCAACTACCACCATGATGACACTCTTTCCTTCGGATTTAGGTAAACCTACGATCAAATCCATTGGTACCTCCTCCCAACACTGACTGGAATGACTAATAATTGTAAAAGACCCATGGTCTTAATTGTCTCAACTTTATATTGTTGGAAAACCAAACATTCTGCCACAAACTTTTGAATATCATATGTAAGACCATCCCAAAAAAAATACTTCTTGACCTTGTGGTAAGTTTTTAAAAATATTGAGTGCCCTCCTATAAGTGAGGTGTAAAATTCCAAAAGAGCCTTTTGTTTGAGTTGGGAGTGCTTGCATAGTTATATGCCATCTATGTACCATAGTGAATCATTTTTCCAAATAAATGTATCATATGCACTGAGACCTTGTTGCAACTTTTGAATAAGTGTCCACACCTCTTCATCATTCTTCCATTCATTCCTTGCTTCAATTATCTAATCAGGTTGGATAATAGAAATGGCACAGAGAAATGCTTCCACATCCTCATCCCTTCTTGAGAGGCATCTGCAACAACATTTGCTTCCCTTTTTGTAGATGATTTCAAATTCATAAACCAACATCTTTGTGACCCATTTTTGCTACTCTTTTGAATAGAATTTGTTTTCCAAGAAGTATTAAGAGTATCATGATATGTTTTTACCTTGAAGTGTCTTATCATTAGGTAAGGGCATCATTTTTTCATAACATGTAGTATTGCCAACATTTTGCTCTCATAAATAGGTTTTTTAAATACTTTCCCTTGATTGGATGACTTTCAAAA
Source organism: Pinus tabuliformis (assembly GCA_031772625.1). Lineage (NCBI taxonomy): Eukaryota > Viridiplantae > Streptophyta > Pinopsida > Pinales > Pinaceae > Pinus > Pinus tabuliformis. The sequence continues at coordinate 1,019,539,513 of CM062820.1, read as the reverse complement.
GCAAGGGGTCTTCCTTCTTGCATTAAAACAACATCAATGCCATTTATTGAGGCATCACATTCCACAATAAAAAAATTTGTGAAGTCTAGTTTAGCTTAGATCAAAGCTCATCACATTGCCTTTTTAAGATGTTAAAAGGCCTTAGTTGCTTCTAGAGTCCCAAAAAATCACCTTTCTTCAATAATGTTGTTATTGGTCCTTCTATTTTCCCATAACTCTTAACAAACTTGTGATAATACCCTGTCAACCCGAGAAATCCTCGAAAACGCCTTAAGGTTGTGGGGATTTTCCATTCCTTTATGTATTTAATTTTGTTAGGGTTTACCTTAACACCCTAATGAGATACAATATGACCAAAATATTCCACTTCCTATACCCCAAAGAAAAATTTAAGCAATTTTGCATAAAATTGTTTCTCCTCTAATAGTTTTAGCACCCTATCCATGTTGAACATGGTAAGTTCCAAGACTTGTTGTAGATTAGTATATCATCAGAACATACTAACACAAAATTTCTAAGGGTTTGAAAATGGAATTAATCAAACCTTGAAATGTGGAAGGTGCATTAGTAAGGCCAAAAGGCATGACCAAAAATTCATAATGACCTTCATGAGTTTTGAATGTTGTTTTTGGAATGTCTTTTGTCCTCATTCTAAGTTGATGATATCTTGAGTGAATATCCAACTTGGTGAAGTAAATTGCTCCATGTAGTTCATCCAACAATTCATCAAAGATAAGAATGGGAAATTTATCTTTAATAGTGAGATTTTTTAGCTCTCCATAATCTGGACACATACGCCATGCTCAATCCTTCTTGTGCACCAATACTATTGGAAAAGAGAAAAAAAATTGGCTAGTCTTAATTATACCTGCCTCTAGTGTTTTTGTAGCCATACATTCAATTTCAATTTCACTATTTCTGTAAGGTCTAATGTTTGGAGGAACACTTCTTGGAATCAATTGTATAGCATCATCATTATTGTGAATAGGTGGGAGACCTTTGGGAGTCTCAAATACCTTGGAGTGATTTCCAAGGACTCCTTGGAGATCTGGAGAAATGGATGACTTATATGTTTGATCATCCAGTGAGCATAATTGTGCAATTAGCCCTCATTATTCCTTCTTCAAAAACTTTTTCATGCCATTAGAGCTTATTATCTTCCTAAGTTTCCCTGTGATACCCTTTAATTAAATTTCATTTCCTTCCCAAAAAAAATCAAGAAAAGTTCTTCAAAATTAAAAGATATAATCCCCAAAGATAGTAACCATTAGGCTCCTACTACAACATCAGCACCACCCATTGGAACGGAAAGCGTTGGACTATTCAATACAAATTCCCCTTTGATTAGATTGATATTATGGCACTTCCCTGAGAAATTTATAGTTCCTCTATTTGCAACCATCACTTGACACTTTGATGCTAGATATAAAAAGAAATTCAAATCCTTGGCTATCTTACAATGAATAAAATTATGGGTACTACTTGAATCAATCAGCATTATTACCATTTTCTTCTTTATATACCTTTCTATCGTGAGAGTTTGAGGATTGGTAATTCTCGCCAATGCATTACAAGATATGGTTGGATTAATTTCTTATTTTTCAACCCCTGGGGTTGGTTCATGTTGTATATTTTCTCCTTTTGACCTTTCTAGTTCCTTTTCTTCCTCCTCGTCACAATCTATGTAAAATAATTTCTTCTCATCACACTTGTGACCTTTAGCGTATTTGTTATAACAACTGTAACAAATCCCTTTTTGTTTTGGAGAATTTGGTATCTATGGATAAATACTAATTCCCTATATAAGTAGTTGTATATAGAACAACATTTTAAAGTGTTTTAGACTTTTCCTATAAGCAATAGATAAGATGAGAAGATAAGAATACCTACTTGTAGTTCCACTTTCCTCTCGTCTCCCTTGTATCGATCATGTTGCTCCTTCCCGTACTTAATACGCTTGAGAAGTACCCTATAAACACAATAGAAAATAAAGAACTGATCAAAGCATACGATCTACTGAATATAAGTGAAAGGAATCAGATACAATTCACACATATAAGCATTATGAAACAATACAAACATATGGGAAAAAGGTTCAAACACTTTATTAGATAGAAAAAGGAATTACAACCATTGGTGTCTGATTCAAAGCCATTCCTCCAGCTTGGATCCCATCCACATCACATCAAAAGCATGACAAACTTGTAGCATTATAATACTTGCTTCAAAGTCAAATCTCATAGCAGCATTATCTCCTTATAATTCAACATAATCCAACCCCTGATCACTTAGATGAGTGGTCAATTTATAGTAAGATGAAGGAGGTTTTGTCATAAATGGTGGCATTGAATGGCCTTCCATACTTATAATTAGTTCCATGGAGAAAGGGATGAGAGGATAGGATGCACCTTAACTCATTCCTCATCCATTTTCGAGCTCATAGGAGTTGATAAGTGAGGTAACCTTCTAGATGACTCCAAAAGATAAGAATATTCCCCAAACCCTATGTGAATTTCGCTCATTCTCGCCCAGCACAGGTGAAAGGAAGCCTAAGTGCTCTGCAAAGCACCCTAGCAGTGGACTCAATTGCTCTGTAGCACACCTTCATAAGGGCTTACTTTTGTTGGTCCTTCTAGAGGCTATTTCTGGATGTCTTCAAGTCATGAAACTGTCTGGGAAGGAGGCATTCAAAGGGGTGACTTGCTTAGGGCATGAAGCAATAGAAATTAGGGTTTGATGAGCCCTAAAACACTGATCTAGATGTTGGGATTTGATGTGCCCAAATGGATCTATAATAGCTGCCCCCTAAAGCATGAAGTCGGAAAAATGCCAATGTCAAATGAAATGCTTTACAATGTGATGAGGTATCAAAGTGGAAGGTGGCCTACATCAATTACAATACATATATCATGATATTTGATTTTACATCAATTACTGAGGGAAGGCATACCCATGCTCAGCTTATAAACTTTCATTACATGTACATAAACAATCGTCTACAGATATAGACCCATGATCGGAATGACCATCAATGTAAAGCCATTGTACATATGCTTTAGTACTCTTGAAATCGCAGCCTGGATGGATGAAACTAGATCCGGGGTCTTCTATCTCGTTCAATCATTCGCTCAAGTACGAATCTAACCATGTGAATATGTGATATGAAGTCGAACATGGGAAGACACCATCTGATTACCAGTCGATGATGTAAGTTGTTAACATATGCGAGAGAAATCACCAATAATGATAATGATCCTCAAGGTACTGTAGTACATTCTGCATGGTGTGAATGGATGATTTGATGTCAAACACCATACAAAGTCTTTCGGTCGAAGGCCATTGATGTATGCCTATCGCCGGAAGCGAGAAACCTGCCATTGATGCATGTAAGCCTCAAGGTACTGGGAGGGTGTTTCTAAGTCAACTTCTTGGATAATGAGTTGATGTCGACAAGAAGTGACTCATCGCAGGAGGGCCTTGATGTATCCCACATCAACGACACAAAATGAGTGTAGTGATTTTTGAGATGGAATTTGACTGACGACACAAGGTTCAGGAATGGTGGTCATGAAACTAAAGGTTTATGGTATTGCAAAGGATGAATTTTGACTGAATGACTTCTATTGAACATGTCGATGACATTAAAGTGAATTGGTAGCATTGACCCAAAACAAAGTGATGGATGGTATGATAGACCAACGGTGTGATAACCATCAAGCTAATAACCCAACCCAGATAATCATGATGATGGAGTGAAAGTGTCATGTTCAAGAGTGACCTGCTACCTTAAAGTGGCTTTCCCCTTTTTCCATTTTCCCCAGTCATTGATGACCAGTACCTCTTTATTTTTATCAAGCTTGAGGAGGATAACATATGCTTGTTGCATAATTTCACCCTTTGGGCAAATCCATCACTATTTGATGTTTTAACAAGTCTAGCGAAGGTGAAACTCGGTCTTGTCTAGATGGACAAGTTTGTCGCTATTTGATGTTTTAACGAGTTTAACGACAAATATAACTCGGTCCTTTTCATGTTTACAGAGTTTGAAAAGGGGTAAAAAGAAAACTCCACAAGTTCTTTTTCATAAATTAATCTCTCAAGCACAAAAAAGCATAAAATTATACAAGAGAGATATCGTTTCAATCCATTAACGAGCTAGAAAGGACAAGCGCTCGGCAATCTTTTCATGTTTAGAGAGTTTGAAAAGAGCTTAAAGAGGACTCCAAGGGGGTTCCTTTTTCATTTTTAACAGAGCTTGAAAAAGAGATAAAAGTGTGCTCTGTGGTCAAAGGTACAATTTACAATCGAGCACATTGAATTCTGTAAATCAGTTGCAAAACCTGCTCAAAACACCACCAAATGGATTAAAAATATATGTTTCATAGGCAAAAATAGTTAAATACTAATGTTTACTCGATTAATGAACATGAAATAAGCATAAAACAAGTTTTTACCATGACATTTTTACCATTTGGAACTTACCATTCAATTTTTTGCTCTGAGCTAGTTTTTTACCTTGATCTTCACCAGCTAATTGCAAGAGATTCTGCAGACCATTTTTCAAGCCATCTGGACCAGGTAGGAACTAAACCTCTCTACTTTCCTTTCAAGTCATTATTTTGTCATTTCATGCAAGTTTTATGGTTTTTTGGGGCCCCTGGTTTCAACATGGGATTTCACATTGAAAACTGCATTGAAGAGCACCCAACTAGAAGCCTGCATGCTCTGCAGTGCACTGTCTCTATGCCTTAGCTGCGCTGGGCGAGTTTCCCAAGTTTTTTTTAGTTGTTTGCTCCAAAATTTGTCCTGTTTTTTGCATGGAAAGGATCCTAATTAAGCTTATGATTGTGTTTCAGGCTTTCATCGGATCAGAATGTCGATTACATGGTGAGAAAGAGAGCATGAAGAACAATACATGGTTGCCCTAAATAATCTGGGTACAGTTGAGGCCCTCAAAAACTATGGGTTACTCAAATACTTCAAGCTGTCCAGAATGAGGCAACAAATAGAACTATGCAGTTCTTTATTTATGCATGGGGTCTGACAGATCAGACTTTTCACATTAGGGACAAGATGGTCCCTATTACCATTGATGATATTTACTTTCTTACCGGACTGTCGAGGCGAGGTGCCCCCATATTACGTTTTGGATTTTCCCGTGGAGGTGAATCGGTGAGAGATTACATTAGACAGTTTTGTCAGCAAGGTACACAGCCTAGAAAGGATGAGAAAATAAACATCAAGGATTTAGGTGATTTGCCTTTGAGAACGATCCTCTTCACAATCACAAAATTGGCTGGCAGTGTGACACTACATCTGGCGAACAAATCTTATATGCAGTATGCACTGGAGCCTCTAAGAGCCAAAAGTTTTCAACTGGTGCGAGGCTATGCTTTCTTTACTGAAAGAACAACTGACTAAGGTAAAAAGTGGTAAGATGAAGAATTTCTGCTATGGTTCGATCTTAATCGCTTTTACCTTAGAGAAAATCCCATTAATGCAACCACAACATGTGTCATTGGGTGTAGCTGGTCCTAGAGATCCACGTATGCAGAGGTGGGTCGAATTGATGGCTCGACATGTGGGTCAATCAACAATCATTTTTTCCCCTGCATTTTTCAGTTGGCTCGAGCAACAACATCTTGTCGCTCGAGCAACAACATCTTGTCATCGAGGAGCATCCATATTCAGGGATGGATTTCCGTGGAGATCCAGATTTGATTCTCCCAATTGGAGCACAATGGGGTGCTATGGGTAAGTTGTTTGACCAGAGTGTTTTTTGATTTTTCAAGTTTCTACATGTTTTTGTGTTTTTAATGTTTCCAAGACTAAACTAAAATTACTCTTATGCATGCAGATGTGGGTACTGTTCGACCTGTAGGACACCAACAGGTTGCAGGTGGGCGAGTGCGAAGAAACATCAGGAGAGAAGTTCTCCAGGACTTCGATTTGGTTGAGACCTTAGCAGAGTTGCAAGATCACATAGAGGGATTAACCCTTGGTATTCTGGATGTCCGGATCGAGGAGTTACCTATGAGGCTGCAGCGCCACACTATTGGTGTTCCTAGCCGCTGGGCGAGGCTTTTGCGCATGATAGCACAGGCTGTGACCTGTTACCATGAGCACCACTAGATCTACTTAGGATGTTTTGCATGCATTTTGAGTTTTTTGGGTCAGATGACCAAACGTGTCTTGGACACAAATTTTGTAAAAACTTTTAAAACACCTATATATTTTACTCTCAGAGTTTTCTATGGTTATATGCAATCCTATTCAACTAATGATGTGAATTGAAAATATTACTTTTACATGTGTCGCAAATGTCTATTTAACACATAATTCGCTAGAGAATCAGTTAATGTGTTAATATTTCTAGAAATATGTTGATATTGAATGTGTTCAAAATGTCTTTCCAAAATACGAACTCTAAGGAACATACAAAAAATTGTTGGATTTCGGACAGTATAAATGTTTGTTAGTTGTAGTACAATGAGTTGCAAGTCCAGCCTAATGATGATTCGGAAAATTCCAAGTGAAATGGCATCAGAGAGTAGTTTAATCAACGCGCTATACTTAGTGATATTGTTCATCAATCAACCAATACAAATCCCTTGGAAACTCACTGACTCACCACTTGGAGTGAAAATAGCCCATGCTGTAGAAGACAAGTTCTGCGTACTACGACTAGCACCATCGGCGTAACCAACAAAAGGTTCCGAAGACTCCAACATCTACAACAAATGCAAATCAAATTACTAACCAAATAAAAATCTCTAAAAGATACACACACACACATGCAATGAAAGCATATATACAATGATTTTTACTACACTTAATCAAGCATAGTAACGTTTGAGGTATAACCCATTTTGGGGCTGCACAATGGAATCCCATCATAATCTACTAACTTGTAAGCATATTTTTCCAAAACACGCTTGACAACATAAGGACCCATCCACATTGGTTTGAATTTCCCTGCTCCAAGTTTATCAACTTCCTGATCGTAAAGCAAGACCAGGTCTCCTTCCGAGAAGATACGAGGCTTGACATTTCTATCATATTGCGCCTTAATACGTTTCTTATGTGCTTCATTAGCCAATGCAGCATCACGATGGGTTTCATCCAGATGGATTAATTCCAAGAAACGCGCTTCTTCTTCAAAAGTGTCAGGTAACAGGTCAATCGCGAGTTTGAGCGATGAAATTTCACATTGTATCGGTAAGATTGCTTCCAAACCATACACCAATTGAAAGGGTGTGAATCCAGTTGCATTTCTCACTGAGGTTCGATATGCCCACAAGGAAGAGTATAGAATTAAGTGCCAGTTTCGCTTATGAAACCCTATCATTCTCTGCAACATCCGCTTCAAAACTTTGTTGATGGCCTCAACTTGTCCATTCGCTTGCAGGTAATAAGGGGTAGAACTATCATGTGACAGTCCTAACTTAGCAGTCAACTCAGCCATCATGTTATTGCAAAAATGCGATCCATGATTTGTAATTATGGCTTGTGTTACACCAAACCATGCAACCACATGGTTAAAAAAGAAAAGAGCAGTCGTTTCGCCATTGTTGTTCAATGTTGGCATCGCCTCGCCCCATTTGGTAAAATAGTCAACGACGACTATAATATACACATGCCCCGCGGCCGAGACGGGGTTACATGTCATAAAATCAATTCCCCATTTGGCAAATGGGCCAACAGCAATGAATGGATGCAATGGTGCAGGTGGTAATCTGGTTTTTCAGTCATATCTCTAGCATGTGTGACAGCTTCTGACAGCAATAATACAATTTTTAAATATAGTTGGCCAGAAGTAACCAGCACTGAGATTTCTCTGTGCGGTTGCATATCCAAATAAGTGTCCACCATAGGCACCTGAATGGAAATCATCCAATGCTTTCTCGGCTTTCTCATGCGTGAGGCACCTCCGTAAAACCGTATCTATACCATGATGGTAAAGAGTGTCACCAATGATTAGATAATCTTTGGCTTGGTAACAAATACGTCGTTGTTGGGAGCGAGAGGTATCAGGCCAGAAAGTTTGGGTCTGGAGATAGATTAGAATATCTCCATACCATGCTTAGATGACAAAATTAGAAACAAAGACATGTCCAAAATTGATGGTTCAGATGTTGAATCAATGGAGGTCGAGGGAAGGTCGCAAAGTAACTCAGCGAAAACTAGAGATTTCTTTTATTTGGACTTGATGAATTCCAAATCAAATTCCTGTAAAATAACTATCCATTTTGAGTATTTTCCCCCCAGCAATTGACGTGACAAAATGTATGTCATAGGGTTGCAATCTGAAATGATAGTTGTTTTCCGTAACAAGATGTAATGGCGAAATCTTTGAACAGCTTGTACAGCTGCCAAAGCTAGTTTTTCAACATAAGAGTACTTACTTTCTATATCGTTGAGATTACGGATCAAGTAATAAATCAGATGTTCAATTCCATTTTCTTACTGAACTAAAAATATTCCAATGGTTGTATTTGCAGCAACGAGATACAGGTAATAGTCTTTTTGGTAATTTGGAGAATACGTTAATGAAGCTCCAATCAAGGTATCTTTAACAGCATCAAAGGAATCTTGCGCAACCTGTTCCCAATGAAAGGGTATCTCATTTTCCAAAAGACATGTAAAACCTTTAGCCATTTCAGCATAATGAGGAATGAACCTCCTCAGAAATTTTGCTTTCCCTTTGAGTCTCTATAACTGTAAAATATTTGAAGGTGGAGGCAAATCCAAAATTGCCTGAACCTTTAATGGATTGAGTCGAATCCCCTATCTAGACACTACAAATCTGAGAAATCAACCAGAACCAACACAAAACACACATTTGTGAAGATTGAGTCGTATCTTGTAGTGTCGTCACCGTAAAAATATTGCTCTCAAATGTTGCGGGTGATCAGTCTGCCTTCGTGAATGAGCAGGTAAATCGTCAAGGTAAGGTTGAACAATGTGGTTGATGTCATGGAAGGCATAATTCATTGCCCTCTGAAATGTGGTCCCGGCATTTTTAAAACCGAATGGGAGTTTCCTATAGGCGAATGTGCCCCATGGACAAAAAATGTTGTTTTCGATTGGTCCTATGGGCAGATATTGATTTGATTGTAGCCGGAAAATCCATCCATAAATGAGAATATTTTGCATTGGGCACATCCATCAATTATTTGGTCGATAAAAGGAGTAGGATAACTATCCTTTGGACATGCCTAATTTACATCCCTATAATTTACACACACTCGAACTTTCCCTTGTTTCTTCATGACAGGAACAAGGTTGGAAACCCAGTCAGTAAGAGGTATAGGGTAAATGAAACTAGCCCGCAAAAGTTTTTCAACTTCTACTTTAATTGCAACGGCTTTCTTTGGATGAACAGGTCGAAACCATTGTCAAACTGGCTTGACGTCAGGGTACATTTTGATTTCGTGTTCAAAAATACTAGAGTCAATGCCCGACAGCTCCTCGTAAGACCATGCAAAGATATCTCTAAATTCACAAAAGAGAGTACGGTAACTATCGAGTTCCGATGGAGAACGAGGTTTGTCGACATGAAATATTAGGCTTGGTTGAAATATCAATAGAAAACGTTTCTTAAATATTTGATAGGTTTTACTCAGATTCTAATGTGTCTATGAAAACTGAATTCGAAAGGACATCAATGACTGAAAGGTGGTTTAGTTCATTTGAATAATCTTTTATGTCATCTAGAAGATAGGAACGATGATGATAATCTTCTCATGGTTCTTCTCCTATCATCATTGATTGGATGATTCCTTCATCCGTAGAATGTATACATGAAAAAAATATCCAAAGAAGTACCATATTCTAACGAACAGTCTACCCGTACAATTGTTGAATGCGGATTTGGGTTTGTCGCACAAGCCCGAAAAATTGATTGCTATGCTAATTCAATGGGGCTTAGCAGCATCACCTCAATATTACTATCAACTTCAACCTTATTGGTAATCCTCCTTAAATCAGATGAGGTGGAGGAAATCATGTCGCAAGTCTCTACTCTTGCCACTTCCGCCAAATCAGATGGTGACAGTAGCGTAAAAGTACCCATTAGGGAAGGATCTTTAAAGAAACCTACTGCAACACTTTGAAGTGACATTGGGGGTCTTTGTACCAATGGAATGCTTCCCGTAGCCTGTGAACTATTGGCAAAGAAGGCTAGCTGATCAATGATTATGATTCCGCCCTTAAAATGGAATGCAATAGTACGAAAGTACGTGGAAACCACAGCAGTCATAGCATATACCCATGGCCTTCCCAGTAAAATGTTGTAATCGAGGGGTCCATCAACTACCTCAACTTCAACAGTAACTATTTTCCCCCCCAGTTTGATTTGCAGGTTACTCAAAATCCCCAGCGGAGTCACCAATTTGTTTTGGAGAATTTGGTATCTACGGATAAATACTAATTCCCTAGATAAGTAGTTGTATCTAGAACAACATTTTAAAGTGTTTTAGACTTTTCCTATAAGCAATAGATAAGATGAGAAGATAAGAAGACCTACTTGTAGTTCCTCTTTCCTCTCATCTCCCTTGTATCGATCCTGTCGCTCCTTCCCATACTTAATACGCTTGAGAAGTACCCTATAAACACAACAGAAAATAAAGAACTGATCAAATCATACGATCTATTGAATATAAGTGAAACGAATCAGATACAATTCACACATATAAGCATTATGAAACAATACAAACATATGGGAAAAAGGTTCAAACACTTTATTAGATAGAAGAATGAATCACAACCATTGGTGTCTGATTCAAAGCCATTCCTCCAGCTTGGATCCCATCCACATCACATCAAAATCATGACAAACTTGTAGCTTTATAATACTTACTTCAAACTCAAATCTCATAGCGGCATTATCTCCTTATAATTCAACATAATCCAGCCCCTGATCACTTAGATGAGTGGTCAATTTATAGTAAGATGAAGGAGGTTTTGTCATAAATGGTGGCATTGAATGGCCTTCCATACTTAGAATTAGTTCCATGGAGGAAGGGATGAGAGGATAGGATGCACCTTAACTCATTCCTCATCCATTTTCGAGCTCATAGGAGTTGATAAGTGAGGGAACCTTCTAGATGACTCCAAAAGATAAGAATATTCCACAAACCCTATGTGAATTTCACTCATTCTCGCCCAGCGTGGGTGAAAGGAAGCCTAAGTGCTCTGCAGAGCACCCTGGCAGTGGACTCAATTGCTCTGCAGTGCACCTTCATAAGGGCTTACCTACGCTGGTCCCTCTAGAGGCTATTTCTGGATGTCTTCAAGTCATGAAATTGTCTGGGAAGGAGGCATTCAAAGGGGTGACTTGTTTAGGGCATGAAGCAACTGAAATTAGGGTTTGATGAGCCCTAAAACACTGATCTGGATGTTGGGATTTGATGTGCCCAAATGCATCTGTAACACTTTTTCTCTTTTTTCCCCCAGTTCTTGTGGTGTCAACCTCTTAGGTTGTGAGAGGCTAGGAATGGCCACACTTCCATCTTTATAGATGTGAGTGATATACCTCCTTACTGCCATAATTTTTCTTTCAACTTTTCTTGCCACCTTGAATGCATTTTCCAATTACTTAGGTTCCCAAAGGTGAACTCAAGTTGGATGTTATCCATTAGAGTCCCTAGGAAGACATCAATTAGATGCTCCCATGGAATATCAGTTACCTTGATATTCACTCTTTTGAATTCCTCAATCTTCTCCGCAACTAAACCCTTTTGTTTGAGATTTACCAAGTGGATAAAGAAGGTATTTCTTTTTGTATCCTCATAATGTGTTATCAATTCCTCAGTAAAAATGGTCCAAGTGACAACTGATTTATGAGGAAAATCCATCGATACCACACAAATTTATTGGGTTATAAATATAAAGATGAAATGTGTACGTTTTTATGTTTTGCACATCGTGTAGATCAAAGAACTGCTCCATATGTAGTATCCATGTTATCAGATCCTTGTCATCAAACTTCCTCATATTGATCTTTCAAATATGGTTGCTCTTCAACCCAAATTTAGAGTCCCTAAACTCATGATTCACATTCCTTTGTTTTGGAGGAATTATGGAACCAATTAATGATATATATGCTTCACTATTCCCTTTTAATGATTTCAAACTGATTTTTCAAACACAAATTATGCAAATTTAAAAAATACACACCTTTTAAGAGCTTGATTTTCAGCCTGTAGATAAGTTTGAACTTGCAACAGTTCTATCTCTATGATTTAGACCTCCCAAGGTATAAATTGCGTCATTAGGTAGCCCTTTATGTCTTATTTCGAACTCCACAATTCAGACCAAGTTTGGATTCTTCAAGATAAAGTAATGTCAAATATCCCATGATGACGTGATTATGGATTGGTTTAGTAGACCGAAACTGTACGAGATGCCACATGTCATTGTTTCAACCTTTGGCTTTGAAAGTTGTACCCAAAAAAATAAATTCCATGCGATCTTAGACAATTTTTATAGAATTCAAATCCGATGCTTGAGGAGAAAGTTATGAATATTTTCCGTGGGACACCTATTTGAGACTAAATTCTGGAGTATACAAAAACCCTAACTTCCTTGGACCATATCTCCGAAAATATAGTGAACCAATCTCTAAAATTGTAACCATATGTTCATCAAGATTTAAAATCCATTGTGGTAACAATTTCAAGGTCTTAAGCTTCACATAAAAAAAAATATAACAAAAACTCCATGATGCCTTATTTGAAGCAGCAAAACCCTAGAACCAAGAGCTATGATGCCAAATGTTATGTAACCTGATCAAAATAGCTTAAAAACATAAGAAAAAATAGATCAATGACTATATAATAAGGCACTTTGAAGGGGAAACCTCCCTTTGCATCACATAAATGAACAATTCTTAGATGATTCAAATGACAAGACCTCCTTGGTGTAAAGGGTCAAAATATAATTAGGGCCTACATAACAATAATAATGTAGGAATCAACAATAAAAATAGTGGGTTTATATGGGGTACAACAACAAAAATATGGGGGATACACTAGTATTATAGGGACTTAATAGGGAGCCTCACCCAAATCGACATGGTAGAAACCACCATAGTATTGGCATTAAATTAAGGGAACCATGGGGTGATAAATAACATGGCTCTTTCCCAAAACCAAGGCCCTTCATTTACTGCATAATCCAGGTCCTTTTGTGTTTCAAATTGGACTGTAAAAAATCCCTTTGAGCATAAATACATGTCACAATTTTGAGTCCATAATGAAAAAATCCATTTAATTATAGCTTCTGGCTTTTTCTAGAAGCCATTAAATTGGCAAATGACAACTTTAGATTAAAGAACAAAGAAAATGGAAGATACCTCACGAAAATTTACATCCATTATTGGAGATTTCCCCATTTGATCAACAACATATGGCCCTGGGATATTTTGATTTTGTTCTGCGGGAGCTGCTATCTTCCCTTGTGTTTTAGTTCTAGAAACCCTCCCTTAAACTACATCTTTAAAAGAGAGATTTGTGCCATTTGCTGACCTGGCACCTGGAGCACCTCCACATAACCCAGATTTTAGTTGAGTTCTTTATTATACTTGTGTCATTGAGCAGGGAGAAATCATGGAGGACTTTCCCTTCATATTGCAGCCTCTGGAAAATTTTGTGAATACCCCATTTTTCTGCAATAGTCTCTTTAAGCGATGACACTGAATCAAAGAATTTTTCCCAACTGATAATGGATTTCCCTCCCATGTTCCCACTAAAAATCTGAAAAATTTTGTCCTTCTCCTGCACAACCTAGAGGGAAGGAGATGCCTAATTTAATTTGTCTGTCAAATATAAGGGAAGGCTTGATGACGAAAATAGGGGGTGTTCAAACCCCAAAGACCCTTGGTCAGACGGCACAAAAATTTTGCATGTATTCAATCTAAGAGAGTAATGTGGGTTGATAGATATATGAATAATAAAAGAGGATCCAAACTTACAGATTTCGTCCTCCCCAGATGAAAGAAAAATATCTCCTACAGTGTTGTCATTGATGCTTCTAGAAGAATAGATGATACATGTAGTAGTTCGCAGCTAGAAAATTGCATAGAGACATTCTATTGGGCCAAATCCCCCTTTGAAAATGATTCTCCCCTACCATCCAGCTTCTACTGTGGGGATAGGAACCACACTGTGCATGAAGGTGCGGAAAGTTGAAGACGAGTCCCAATATAAGGGGAAATCCCATGAGATGTGAAGTTGGTGAAATTGGTACCACCCCATGGCCCATATGCATAAATTCCAAACAATTATGGGTTCGTGACAGGGGTGGCATGGGAGTGAATAATAGATAAAAGCAAAACCCTAGATGTCGTCACTCCCTCCTCTTCCAGTTGTACCACTCGATGCCCTTCTACACAGTCATGAATTAGATCAAACAAGATTCTAATCATGACTTGCTAGAAACTTGTTGGAGATTTATAGAGTCTAAATGGTAGAATTCAATAGGAAAATATTCCCCAAGGACAAGTGAATGCAGATTTTTCCTCATATTCTAGAGCGATCTAGATTTGGTTGTATCCATTAAACCCATCGAGGAAATAAAATTACTTCTTCCCTACCAATGTATCCAAAACCTTGTTAATAAATGGCAATGGGAAGTGTTATTTTTATGTATATTTAATAAGTTCCATGTAATCATAACAAATCCTCCATTTTCCCTTGTATTTAGGTACAATTGCAAGTTGGGAGACCCCATTGGTTGTAGGAAATGGGATAGATGAAGTTGGTTGAAAGTAATTTCTACAACTCTTGTTTAACTGCATCCTTCAGTGTTAGATTCATTCATTGCTAGGGTTAATGAATGGGTTTTGATCCTCGCTTAATATAGAGATGATGAGTACATAGGTCAAGATGGATTTCCTTAATGTCAATGTATTGCTAGGCCAAAGCATCATTATGCTTTTGTAGGACTTGGATTAGTCATTCCTTCTATTGTTTTGGTAGCCCTTTATTGATTTTAATTTTTTTTCCATGGTTGATCTCTATAATTTCAAAAGTTGGTATTGTCTCTTAAAAGGAAGAGGGTTCATGTTATTTTGTGGTTCATATGTTGCAACAATAAAAAAATTCATTTTGGGGTTCATGATGTGGGTGAGAACATGTGAGTCAAATGAATAGGAGGGGGAAGCTATGAAATCACTAATTTCTTTGTCCTTAGTTTGATCTCTAATTTGTAGATATTGGTCTATGGTGAGGACTTGATGGGCTACTTCCTCCTCATCACTTTCTTGTTTGTCGACCAAAAATGGTGTTTCAATATCTGTACTGGGCTTGGTGGTAGGATATAGGGAAATTTTTTCCATGGAGATCCCTTCCGGAAACTTGCACTCCTTACTCGACTTCACGGATTTTCTCTAGGTAACTCGCACTTGCCTCCATAATCTCTTCTCGGAACTCGCACTGCCTGTTGCTTCCTCTGGGTAACTCGCTCTACCCATTAGAGAAATTTTGAGGTCTAAAATAAGCCTCAAAACAAAAATGTGCAACCAAAATCAACTTTATAGGAACTAGTAGGATTCAAGATGAAGATGTCAACCATGGGGGATTATTCACCCTTTTTGGAGTAAAAGAGTAATATAATATATATAGTCAACTTGTATTTTCAACTTATTTATGGTTTTACTAAAATTTCAAGCGGAATCACTCATTGAATGTTGAATTTAATTCCTCATCTAAGGAGTACCCATGTTGCATACTTTTGATGGACCTTGCTACATTAAAAAAGAGAAATACATGAAAAATGTGATTGCAATCATGTTTTTTCATGTATTTTTTATTTTTCATATAGCAAGGTCCATTGAAAGCATGCAACATGGGTACTCCTTGGATGAGGAATGAAATTAGCATCCAACAAGTTCTACTGCTTGAAATTTGAATAAAATCGTAGGGAGATAAGTTTAAAATATGAGTTGAAAAAGTAGTTTTTTTTTTTTTTTTTACCTCTAAAATTTGATAATGTAATCTAACATTATTTTATTATTCCCACTATTATTTTATAATATTCTTTAGGGGGGCATTTTAGACCTCAAAATTTCTCTATTGTCTAGAAAATATCTCAGACTGGCACATGCATTGATAACCCTAAAAAAATCACTATGTAGACTAGCAAGCTCATACTGGTAAATTGTTTTTCCTACTACAACCTTCTTTTGTTGGAAATTACGACCTCCTTCCATGTCATTGGGATGATGGAAGTCCTCTAACAATTTTCTAGAAATTCCCTCTCTAAAAACTCTGTGTGCTTTCTCTTCTTTGCCCTACGTTGATCTGCTACTGCAAAACCCTTATGCTGCAAATCTTTGATTTAGATCTACTCTATGAATTTCTGATCTTCTCACCCAAAACCCATTCGAGCAACCATACTACTTACTGCCATTGCTTTGACATAATTCTCACTTTTCCTCCAGAATGGACTGGAAATCAAACTGTTGGTTCCTTGCAATGCACACTGCTTGGTTGGCCTGACCAAATCTAGTTATTTGTGCTTCAAATATCCCTATGAACTACACAACCCTTACTTTTATAGCCCTTGATATTATCTTTATTGTTGATACCATGAGAAATTTCCACAATTGCAATTAACTAGAAATTATTCTCCTAACCCTTGTAGGTTATTTGTCTTGTGTAAATTAATATTACGACAACTAGCGAATAATTCACAAATGCAATATTCACAATAAAAATGCTACGAAATATAAAATAAAATGGAACAGATAAAATATGCACACACACAAAAATATGACATCGTTATTTTTGGACAATTGTCCTTGGGAAACCCCAAAAGGAAAACCAATGTAGCAGATGAGGGTTTTATTATTATCTTAAGCAAATAGAGAATTACAACTTTCTGGCAAAGCTGTCACAATTTTCTTTCATTGGAAAATAACTGTGAAAATCATTTTTCCCTCCAACAACTTGATTTGTCCTTCTCTGGGATACCCGCGCTCCTTCCTGGCACTCGCACTTCTTCCTAGAAATGTGCATTGCAGCCTCTGATAAATTTTCACAGTCGTGGGAACCTTTCCGTGCAAGTTGATCTGCCTCCTAGAGCAATTTACTCTTCCTTTCAAAACTTGTTTTGAAAACTAGAAACAAAATGTTGCTCTTGCAAAACGAACTGGGGGAAACTAGCTTAATCAACCTCTTCTTTTGGAAAACTTGGCCTCCTGTCTTAACTCTGGATCATTGGAAAACCTCTTAAGAATTTCTTTGGAAATTATCACTATCAAAATCCTACTACTGATGCTTCCCTAGCTTCAATCGCGCCCTTGTTGAATACCTACAACTGGGTAGTCGAACTTCTTAAGTCACAACTGATGCGATATCCTTCTCCAAGGTCTTCAACTTGCTCTTATTATCTCTCGTTGGAGTCTCAACTACCACAATCACATCTCAACTGGAGGTTAACATCATCTTGGCTTCATCCATGGAAGTCTCTAGAGAAAAATTGAACTTCCCCAATTAATTCACTTTAATTAACCACTTTTCCTAAGTTTACTTAGGAAATACTTTAATTATTTCTAATTGATTTAATTGAGGCGTCTCCAAGTCTTTTCTCGCGAAACTTTTTCTGGGTTTTGTACATCTTGTGTTCCTGAACCTCTTAGACATCATAGAGACTAGAACACTTATCCGTTTCTACCATAATATAACACTCCCTCCTAGCGAGAAAGGTGTTCTCCACTATACCCATCTACTCCCTAAAGTAGACAAAATTTTCGCTACCCAAGGACTTTGTGAGTGTATCAGCCACCTGCTAGTCTGTGGGAACATGTTGTAGCAAAAAATATCCATGTTTCACACAATTTTTTATTCAACTTCTAGATATTGTAACTAAACCATCATGTGCTTCTAGTGCACTACTCTGATCTCACACTGTTGATACCTTTTGCTACCTCTACGATGTTTCTATCACTATAATTGTGTGTATTTATCTCTCCCGATCTAATATGTCACTACAACTAGATCTGCAATTGCCTCTTGAGTGTCTAATTGTGCCTCACAACTAGCTCAGCAACTATCACTCGAGTATCTTACTACACTTTGTTGACCTTTCAATCGTCCTTTACTTTAACTCTAGGGGTCCTGTAGCAAAGGTAATGATCCAAATGAGGAACATACAACAGCTGGATATGATCTATTTATCAAGCCCTCCTTGGCTAGATCTAGATATCCTTGTTTCTCCTCCCTTGAATCCTACCCGATCTGACATATTGGAGTGTCATACTCCTCCTCCTCAGGATAATGTTATAAACATAGAAAATTCATACTCCAACCTGACCAACAAATTATCATTCTCTGTCGAAGATGTTGTTTGTTTACCCTTCTTGTATTTCTTCCTCTTTAGACACTAGCTGACATAGTGGCTAAGATCAGCACATTCGAAGTAATTGACCTTCGACAAATATTTCTTGTTCTTTTCTCCCTTTGAGTCTTGTCCCTGGTTAGGACCCTTCTTTTATTTTCCCTTCCCAGCAAGAGCGACGTTTTTCTCCTCCTTCTCTACCTTTGGTCCTTTTCCACTACTTTTGGTAGTATCATCGACTAGCCTGAGCCTCAACTCCTCCTGAGTGAAGTCACTCCTTATGTGTTCCCAATCCAGTAGCTTATCCCATCTAGTAATAACCTAAATGAATGTTCGTCATTCCTTAGTGAACCTGTTGAGAGTTGTCCGTACCAATTCTTCCTCTACTAGCCTCTCGCCTAATACAATGAGCTCATCTCTATTTGATTGAATTTTGGTGAGATAGGACGTTATGTTCTTTCCCTTATTCATCTTGATGCTTCTGAGCTTCTCTTTGAGTATCATCCTCTGACTCTCAGAAGAATCCTGGTATAACTTGATGATTCCATCCCACATCTCCTTCATTTTTCCTTTTTCTACGATATGTGGAATGATATGGTCCCATACTTCGTTGAGGACCATCCTCTTAGCCTTGGCCATGTCCTTCTTATAATCATGTAAGATATGATATGTTGGTACAACAACAATTTTTGTCAAAAACTCCTTCAGAACATTCTCATCCAATAGCAATAACATCCTTTCCTTCTAGATGCCGAAATTGGAGGCTCCATCCAACCTATCTTGATCTCCTAGTCCTATTGCAGACATCTTTGTGAAATTAAAATAAACTAAATAACAATGAACTGGGAAACTTCCTTTTCCTTCCAACAAATTAACTCAACCTTTCTTCTAGAAACTCGCACTCCTCATTGTACTACACAGTTTTGTTTTGGGTAAATCTCACTTGCCTCTGGAATCTCTTCCCAGCACTCACACTACCTACTACTTCCTTTGGGTAACTCGCTCTACCTCCGGAAAATATCTTGGATCTAGAACACACACTACTAACCCTGAAATAATTATTAGCTAGACTGGAAAATCACTTTTCCTTCTATGGAATTCTCTTTTTGGAAATTACGACCTCCTTGCTTGTCACTGGGATGCTAGAAACCCTTTGAGAATTTGAGAGAAATTTCCTCTCTGAAAACTCTGTGTGTTTTCTCTTCCTTTCCCTCCGCTAATATGCTACCACAAAACCCTTATGCTGCAAATATTTGTGCTAGATTTTCTCTGCGAATATTTGATCTTCTCATTGAAAACCTTTTTGGGAAACCAAACTTCTTATTTTTATTGCCCTGAGACAATTCACACTTTTCCTCCATACTGGATCGGAAATCAAACGACTCTCTTTTCAATTCGCACTACCTGGCTGGCCTACGCAGATTTGGTTCTATGTGTTTCAGAATTGCACAGCCCTCATTTCTAGAGCCTCTAATTTGATCTTTGTTGCTTTGATACCATGTGAAATTTACATGATTGCAATTATTTGAAATTATTCTCCTAACCCTTGCAGTTTATTTGTCTGATGTAAATTAATATTACTACAAATAATGAATAATTTACAATTGCAATGTTCATAATAAAAAAGTTGCAGAATATAAAAAAAGGAAGTGAGAAAATATGCACACACATACACACAAATATGACACTGTTATTTTTGGACATTTGTCCCTAGATAAACCCTAAATGGAAACTAGTGCAACATATGAGGGTTTTATTATTATCTTCATTAGATAGATAATTACAATTGCTTTCATTTTTGAAAAAGATCTGATAATTTTATCTCACTAGAAAATAACTAGGAAAATCCTTTTCCGCTCCAGCAACTTTGTATGGCCTTCTCTGGCCTAATCACATTCCTTCCTCACACTCGCACTTCTGCACAAAAATGTGCACTGCAACTTCAGATAAATTTGCACAGCCCTGGGAACCCTTCCATATAAGTTGATCTTCCTCCCTCTGCCTCCTGGAACAATTATATCTTCCTTTAAGCACTTATTCTTGTAACTGGAAATGAAATGTTTCTCCTACAAATCAGATTGGGGGAAACTGGCTACTCTCACTAGCTGAATTGACCTCTTATGTTGGAAAACTCAACCTCATGTCCTAACTCTAGATCACTAGAAAAACTCCTAAGAGTTTCTCCAGAAATTCTCACTTTTGAAGCCCCACTATTGATGCTTCCCTAGCTTCAATCGCGCCCTTGCTGAATACCTACAACTGGGTAGTCGAATTGCTCAACTCACAACTGATGCGATATATTTCTCCAAGTCGTTCGACCTGCTCTTATAATCTCTCGTTGGAGTCTCAATGGCTACAATCACATCTCAACCAATGGATAAGATCATCTTGACTTCATCCATGGAAGACTCTAAAGAAAAATTCAACTTCCCCAATTAATTCACTTTAACTAACCACTTTTCCTAAGTTAGACTTAGGAAATATTTTAAATATGGCTAATTAATTTAATTGAGGTGTCTCCAAGTCTTATCTCTCGAAACCTTTTCTGGGTTTTGGGTATCTCGTCTTCCTTAGCCTCTTATACATCATAGAGACTAGAACACTTGTTTTTGCTACCATAATCTAATAAACTCCCCCCATCATAAGGTCTGTTATTTTACCCATAATAGGAATAATTGAGGATCTTTTCTTCTTCTACCAGTTTTCTTTAAACACAATCCCCTTATTACTTTGAAGTAAATAGGAACATCCTTGATTGCTTTAAATAATAGTATGAAAATATACAAGTTCTTAAGCTCGCCTAGAAAATCAAATTCAGGCTGGGTAGTCTATTTCTCTAGGTCCAATCTTTTTTCCTAACTTGAGGTTCCATGTGAGCTTAGTCTATTCTTAAGGTATTGGGAGATTAGACCATAGTTAGTTCTTCATGTATAACTTCCTCATTGAGGTCTTGAATATGTATAGGAGGATGTTTTTTATTTAAGGTCTTTATTGATCTTAAGTGGATATCATGAAAATCGAAGGAAGAGATGGAATAAGTTGGGTAAATAGAGAGCATAGTTGCTTGGGCTAGTTGATTTCCTTACCATTATTGGGGCTAGGAATGGGTTGTGCACGAAGATGTGGTCAAGGAGGGATCAATGCAGATAATTTCTTTCGTAGAGAGGGAATAATTTGCATGGGAGGTTGCATTACAACCTAATGAGGGCCTCCAAAGGTGGGATTTCTCCACCCATGTTGCCAAAGCTGATATGGTGGAGATGAAGATTATGACACCAGCAAAATATGGAGCAATGCATTAATTTAGCAATAATAAGACAAGCTCAACTTAATTGCATGAATAAAACAATATGTATTCATGCTCATGAGAAAATGTTCAATTCAATAATTTCCTACAATCTCTAAAAAAAGGTATATAATCTGTCAACAAATTTTTCAACTAATAATTCTCTATCTAAAATAAAACCTTTAAGACGAAACAAATACATACCAACAATAATTCTAGAATATGAAAAATGATTATTATTCTAACATTTCTACCCCATAATGATCATTTGGAGAAATTCCAAGGTCATCTCCAAACTTGTAGAACTCTTCCTTTGGTAGTGTTTTGGTGAAGATTATCCACAACCTCATCTTTTAAGCTACAATACATGATCTTGATCACACCTTGTTGAACCAAGTCTTGAACAAAATGATACTGAATATCAATGTGTTTAGTATTCTTATGAAAAACTAGATTCTTGGACAATTTAATAACACTTTGATTATCACAAATTAATTGAGTAGGTTGCTCCTACTACTCATGTAGATCTTAAAAAATTCTTCTTAACCACATTACTTCACAAGTTCTTGTTGTTGTTGTTGCTTTATACTTTTCTTTGGTTATGAAGAGAGAAATGGTAGGTTTATTTTGAATACTCCAAGCAATTGTTGTTGAACCCACATTGAATGAATACCCTAAAGTAGATTTCCTATCATCCATGCAACCTACCAAATCTAAATTTCTATATCCAATCAACCTGAGATCCTCTGTAGATCTACATACTAATCCATAGCCGATTGTATGATGCATATATCTTAAAATCCTCTTAGATACCTTGCAATGTAATTCCTTGGATTCTAACATAAATATGGAAAAATCTATATCCAGCTGATTTTTTGTTAGATAGATTAAACTTCTAGCCAAATGATGATAAAGAGTGGTATCAACTATATTGGAATCATAATTTCTATATAATTTCAACCCAACTTCCAAATATGTTTCCACTGGCTTGCAAATCAGCATACCCAACGTCTTTAGAATATCCAAAGTATACTTGGGTTGTGACATGAAAATTCCATCTTCCTTCTACCATACTTTAATTCCCGAGAAATAATGCAATTCACCAAGATCTATCATCTCAAATTATGCAGTCATTCGTGAATTAAACCTTTTAAACAATTCAAAATTGTTTCTCGTGTAGATTAAATCATCAACATCAAGTGCAATGATGAGAAATTCTTGACTTCATTGAAGTGTATAAAGATTGGGTTCAGATGAACTCTTAACTAAACCATGATCTTGGAAATACTTATCAATTCTTGAATATCAAACCCTTGTGCTTGCTTCATCCCATACAAAGCCGTATTTAGCTTGTGCACATGATCTTGTTTTCCTAGAATCTCAAAACCTTCATGTTGTTCAACATAGATTTCTTCATCTACATAACCATTCAAGAATGATGATTTGAAATCTATCTAATAAATTATCCACTTATTTTATGTATTCAATGCAAGAACCATCCTGATTGTGTTCATCTTGGCTACTGGAGCAAATGTTTTCGTATAGCCAATCTCTTCCTTTTGAACAAAACCTTTGACAACTAAACAAAATTTATGTTTATCAATTGAACCATATGATTTATACTTATTCTTATACACCCATTTAGTACCAATTACATCCTTTCCTTTGAGTAATTTGACCAAATCACAAGTATCATTCTTTACCAAAGCATTGAACTATGCTTCTATGGCTTCATTCCATTCTTTCTTCTTTGATGCTTCTGTATAGTTATTTGTATCATTGATCTTCATTACTTTAGTCATAAGTGAAAAATGTAGAGTGGAACTTTCAAATCTAGTAATTCTTTTTTCAAATTTTCTATCCAACATATCAATTATAGAATGGCCTTTCGTTAGTCACTTAGGCATTTTCTTATTATCATCTTCATTAATGCCATATCCACTAACAATTTCAACTTTGTTCTTGCTTGATTCTACATATACATGCTCTAGATGATAAAATCATTGCTCATCAAAGACAAAATCCTTGTTCATCAAAGAAAAATTCTTGCTCATCAAAGACAAAATCCTTGCTTATTATGATTTTGTTTGCTTGAGGATCAAATAAACTGAAAATTTGTGTTTTATTATTATACCCAATAAAGATATAAATCACACTTTTATCATCCAATTTTCTCCTCTTTTCCTTAGGAACATGTGCATATGTTGTGCAAGAAAACACTCTCATATGTGAAACATTTGGTTTGTATCCTGACAAACCTTCTTCTCGATTCAAATTAAATGTTGCTTTTGTAAGACATTTTTTAAGAGTGTAAATTGTTTTATGCATTGGTTCAAACCAAAATTCATTTCCAAGAGTCTTATTTTTTAACATGCTTCGAGCCATTTCAACTATGGTCCTATTTTTTCTTTAAGTAACTCCAATTTTTTCAGTAGAGTATGAATTGGTAAAATCACACTTTATTCCATCTATTCTACAAAAATTCAAAAATTCATGTGATTTGTATTCTCCACAATTATTTGTTCTTAGGGTAAGAATTTTCAAAGCACTTTTCTTTTCAACCGTTTCCTTGTACTCAAGGCAATAACAATCTTCATATTTTTCCTGCAAAAATCACATCTCTATACTAGGACACATCACATATTGTACTATAAATTCCCCTTTGGAATCGATAACATGAGAATTTGACGCAACCATTGTCATAGGGTGAAGTGCCTCACTTCCATCAATACCTATAGGTTTATCAAAAATGATTCCTTTCTCTTCATTAAAACAAGACAGGTCAGAAATATAAGTATCATTAGATGAAATAAATATACATGCATGTGATTTATAAAAATTATTCATAGAATGATCAATTATGATTTCATTATTCTAAACATGGCTAACAAAAAATTCATAATTACTTTAACCCACAATATTTTCCTTATCTTCTGAAGATGGATTTTTATGTGAAGAAACTACTAAACGAAAATAGTTGATATTATATGAATTACAATCGGCAAACAGGTTAGGATATAATGAAAAATGGTTGTCAGAACATATATAATTAAATGTTTCTTTGTTATTAAAATGATCATTACTATTAGAGTGTAACATTTGAGTTACAAATTTTAATTCTTCACTATTCCCTTCATCACAGGAAGAACAATCAGTGAACTTATTACAATTTGAAATAATTTTAGGAGTAGGGTTCATTTCATTGGAAACATCTTTACTTCATTTAAATTGAGTAATAATATATTCTAAATTGTGTGATTAAACAACATTTTCAATATTATTAGTAAAATCAAAAGAATCATCCCTAATATCGACTACAATAAGCATATTATTAAAATAATTATATTTATGTTCATCATCGCTATTTTGTAGTTGTATACAATGAAGAGAGCATAAATAAATAAAATATTCCATTAAATTAACAGCCTAAGGAATATCAATATGATGAAATTTAAAACAAAATAATCCAAATCAGAGAAGAAAATCTTCCACACACTCGCCTTCATACCTTCATAAATTTTCTAATTCTAAACACAACCTTTCGTAATCAGAGTCTTGATGGATAACAATAAATAATAACATGAATTGTTTCCATGAATGGATCGATCTAAATGGTAACGCTTCAAACCAACTTTGATTATTCCTCTAAATGTGAGAGTGAACAATCTATAAATCTCATTATCAAGATATATATGTGAATTATTGCAAATGAGATTAAATTGAAAAACATGATAAAAAGTTGAAATTCCATTTTCTCCATTAAATTTCAACTTTGACAAGAAAATATATTTTTGGAAATGCTTTCAATAGGCTCGAAAAAACTAAAAGCATGCTCTAATATAGATATATGATCCATTTATATATTAAAATAATCAAAGACAAACTCTAGAAGGTTTTTTTGCATGCCCTCCTTCTAGAACCAATTGTTGATAGGAAAAAATGTCCTACCTGCAATAGGGGATCATCACCCGATCGAGGTCCCAATCAAAATTTTATTCATTTGGGGTAGTGACATCCACTAGTATGTGGGCTTGGTTTCCACTAAATGAATTTCTCGTCAAAAGGAGACTTTAAAATTTGTTTTTCCTAAACCTAAATGCAATATAATATAATAACAAAAATAAAACTAACTAATCTAAATAAATATACCTCCTATTCTATATCTAACTATCTCAATTGGGATAAAAAAGTAATTCATTTATCCCAATTGGGAGCAAAAATACTTTAACTGAAAGATGTTGAGATGAACATAAATTACTCATGTTAAAATTATGCAACTAAAGTCAAATTCCACTTTGGATAGCTCACGTGATGGAGATAATGATTTCATTGAATTCCTTTTTTCGATAGGGCCAAAATCGACCTAAATATCATCTTATTTGGACAAGCAGAAGTTGGTTTTTGAATTTATTTATCCACTCATGTATATTAGATTAGGTCAGCCCTAAGCACATGTACAATTGGACAATTCGACCTCAACATCAAATGGACCCTCATTGAAACCTATATATAGAAGAGACCTCAAGCTCATTTGGATACAATAATCAAGCACTTTCTTCTCTCTTCTATTGTTTGGTTCGCACAGGTCTGATGGAGGAAAGCTCACGCAAAGGGTTTGAAACTACAGGACGAAGCTTGCACGTGTCTAGGGTTTCTGAGTCTTCGACGCACACTCATAACTAAGGATTTGTGTCCCTAAACGCTTGCACAGTATGGTCAAGGGAGCATTCAAGAAGTCTCGGACGCTCACACATGGTGTCTAAGGGAGCGTCTCGGAAGCTAGGGTTTCCACAATCTAGTTTGGACCCAGACGCTTGCATGTAGTTCACCTGGGAGTGTCCAAGTCAATCTCAAACGCTTGCATAGAGTGCCTTAGGTAGCATCTAGGACCAAAATAAGAATTATCAGTACTCTAGAGTTTTCGCTTAGTGACCGTAGCATTTAGTAATTGACTACAGTCAGTGACATGGCATTATAGGATCATGGTTTTCAAGTATAAGCGTGTTTAGGGTCATGTCATGGATGTTATAGTTATTTGGTTGCATAAATGAAGATATGAATCATTGTACTCTATTTTGTTGAATCATTTTATGACAATCTAAGAAGAATAAGAATTTTCAAGGGTTTTCCTCGTAGTGGGTTTTTCCCTGGTCTCCTACCAATCTTGATGTCTCTATGTGTGCATGATTTTCTTCTATTGTTCCTTTATGTTTTTCTGCATTGATGATGATGATATTTTTCTTTCTACATAGTTTCATATGCTAATGAATAATTATGTAAATCTAAATAATGTCATAACGTTAAGGGGTGCACTTAATGTGTTAATAAATAAATGCAATTATCAAAACAAAGAAAAATATAACCCTTAGAAAATTAACATGGTATCGGAGATGGGCTGAAGAAAATCCATGGAGATCACCTGGATGATGATACCATTGATGGAAGAAAGAAGAGGATGGTGGAGACCTAAATGAATTCTTGGGTTTGAAGAAAACCCTAGGCATCTTGATTATTAGGGTTTTATGAGGTTAGGATTTTAAGATAAACCCTGGTTTATGGAATAGATATGAGATATGAAACCTAGCATGGTCAATGTGAAAAGGCTCAAGCACTTGTGAAAGATTTTATGAAGCCCTAGATGGGATAATCCCTAGTAGGCCTGATTCAATAATTGAAAGCAACATTGGTATGTGGACAATGGATATTCATGGTTGTTGAGAAAGAGGATCACCTCTCATTGAAGATAAGTATTTATTGACTTATGATGCTTCTTTATGCCCATACTTTTATTTAGACTTATGGATCTGGTTTTCATGATTATTGTTCATACTTCCTGCATGTGTCTTTGAGTATATAGATGTTTTCAACCTCCTTGATGAGATGTGATAAGTAAATCCTTCTTGAGGATCATTTGAAATGCATGAAAGGTGGCTAGAGCTGGAAAAGGTAAAGAGGCACTACATGAAAAGATGAGAAAGTTCTACAAGTTTCCTATGTCTAATGAGGAGATGCACAGGTATTTCAATACCACAAGGTATGCATGGCATGTTACATTGAATGGCTAGGTAAGCCCTAAGGTATAATGAGAATGTCTATGACTCATGAAAATGATTTGGATTTATGTTTCCTATGATGAAATGGTGCACCTAGTATTGAACTTTTGATCTTCTTGAAATGTTGATCTTTTCTCTTTATAATATACGATGTTTGGCTAACATCTTTTTATTGGATATTTTGATCTCAGAAATAAGGCTAGCACCCTGAAGATGATACTCTTGATACTTATCATGCATAAGTCATGATGGATTTCACATAGAAGGATAGTTCATTGACTCTTTATAATGTTTGTGATGAACATGATGAAAGTATGGGAAAAAGAGTTGAATCTCCTGTTGTATTGATAAATTTATATTGAATGACCTTACTTATATTGATAATGATAAGCATGGTAACCTTGTTGATAGAGGTATAACTATGAGGTTGATATTCTAGATATTTTTACTAACTACTATCATGTTTTGATGTGATGAGTAACTATGACATCTAGTAAAAATGATTGTCCAACTTGATGGATTTACTTGATATTTTTACATATGTTTGATACCCTAATCACTCGACTCTAATCACCTTATGAAGGATTGGCATCATGATTTTGATGACTATGATGGATATATGTTTGATTTTATGATCTAACAGATCTGTTGTTGCATGACTCTAGTATAGACATGAATGAAGATGAATGAAGTAGATTCCCAGTTAGAGGGAGAATCTCTTCTTAATATTATTACTCATATTACTATTTGAAGTATGATTTATGTGCATCTGAAATTATTGAACTGCAGCAAAGTCTCATATTTGGAGTTCATCAAAAATTAAGGTTTTTGTTCTCAACACAGGCACAAAACTAGGAGATTTCATCCCTAGATGCACGCATGCTAAGGCCAAGGTAGCATCTAAGAAGTTAAAGATGCTCCCATGCTAAACTGAAGGGAGCGTCTAGGGGTTTCACTATAGCTGACCATCATCCAAAGTTTTCTGAAGGTGACTGAATTTTGAACTGATTTCTGAAATTATTGAGTTGAATTGTTGATCACAGAAAAATGAATTATTGTGCATGAAATCAGATGTCTAACGGAAGCATGTCAATCCTATAGATATGAAGATAGAAATATCTGTGAGCAAGAAAAGTTTAGATATTTTCTATAATATGAACTTGTGTTTGTAGGTGATCGAGATAAGAATGTAGATACGCCATTATGATTTAACCATTGAAATTTGTGACACAAGAGATTTGGCTGACTGATATAGATAAGTAGTTTTTAAAGTCTGACATGATACTTGACAATGATTTAGAACTCTGACTTGATATTGAGATATTTTTTTGGAATATAGATCTCTTTGCGATAGAAAATCTAGATTTGACCTAATGTCTAATGATTTGATTTGACATCTGATGATTTTCCTTAATGAGAATGATATATGAGCATAGTCACTTACGATGACTTATATTGTGACACAATGACTTGTATTATGATTATAAGAATGATTTCATTGATATTGCATGATAGATGACAACTTGTTGACAAAATAATAAATGAGGTCAAGACTTGATATGAGCAATAGCTGTCACCTGTAATAAAGAATTGATATTGTGATATTGATGACTTTGATGAGCTGACTTAGTTGATGGTACAATATTGATTTATGAAAATATGAGCAAGTTTGTTTGGTAAAGTATTATGTTTGCAGAGAGTATTACATGAAGAAATCTTCTTGATCCGGATATGTCTGCATTGACAGTTATCTGGTGAAGTCGGGATGATGTGTTCCAATGTATGGCTTTACTTTTGGTTTTGGTTTTATACATTGATTATCCACTCTTAACAGGTAATGATCCTCCAATTATCTGAGTAAGAAAGATATGGCTTCTGAAGCTTGAGATGATGAATGAATCATCTATATTGTGAAGGTATTGAAGAAGTATTGGAAAGAGGAAATGCAAATCCTTGGACACTCTGATTGAATTTGAAAGAGACAATTGACTGAAGAATTTCAAACATTCATCTATGTATATACATGATATGCATAGAACCTGATTCTATTCATGATTGAGCCACTTCATACACATTGAGCTTCCACCAAGCATCCTTCGAGATATTTGCATGAGATGATCTATTCTTGGTCTAAGATATTCTTCCTATAATATATTATTGTATGGATATGTTGATGTTGATTGGGATCGTTATTAATGAGATGAGCACATATGAGTGTTTCCTTAGTATGAGATCTGCCATGATGAGAGGTTCGTAGCACGACCGAGGTTGAGTAGGATGCCCCTTGCATGGCTAGCTATGAAGCAGGATGAAGAAGCATTTGAAGAGATGTTTGAGAAAGTTATAAATATGACATGGATACATTGTGATGACATAGAGAGGCATATAATCCCATATATATAGTTGGGACTGAGATACTTTCATATATTGATACAATGCAGTTGTACGAGACAAGCCTTGGCTTGTGTTTGACACCTCCTTGATAGGGAGGATGATTATGGTATCCATTTGTGATTATATGATTATTTATGTTCTAACATGTTATTTGATTTAATGTCCTGTATGAACAGGAGAAAACTACTACTGATATATGATGATTACCTGATACAATAACGATGAAATAAGTATGATGAGAGCAATGTTGATTGAGGACACTGAGCCAAGCTCTTCCTCCCTTGTATAATCTCCCAGAGTGTGGAATTGAGATAGAGGGCTCCTAGGGTTAATGGAACTCTGGAAAATAGGGTATCACCCCTATCTGTTACCCATAGGTTTGGATTTTTAGCTCACCCTATCTTGGTCTTCGAAGAGTATACCCCAATTGGCATCATACCTGCAAGTTGGGCTTGTTGGGTTTATCCCTCTCCGTCTGGCCAACAGTTGAGGAGGCTTGGGGGCGTGAGATCCTTACCTTCAGTAAGTCAGGCATCTCACCCAAAATATTGTTATGATGCAGGTGTTCTACCACATGACTATTGAGGGTCATTGCTAGGAATATCGGTAGGAAATAGGATGGGTTGAGTAGTAGCTCCCCTATATCACCTATTGTTTGATATGGGGTCATAGTAGTAGCTCCCCCATGATATTTCATGTTGAGTAGTAGCTCTCCGACGTGATTCCAAGTTGATATGTGCTCCCTGATGATATTCTCTCCAATGATGATACAATGACAGATATTCTGGGTAATAGCTCGATGACAGATATTCTGGGTAGTAGCCTAATGAACGATATTCTGGGTAGTAGCGTGTTGACCGATGATCCGGGTAGTAGCCCGTCGATAGACATTCCAAGTAGTATCCCGCTAACTAATATCCGGGTAGTAGCCCACTGATAGAGATTCCATGTAGTAGCCCACTATCAGAGATACGGGTAGTATCCCGATGAATAGAGGGTGGTATCTTTAGCTCCCCTCTGATTCTTCTTCTTTTAGATTCAACAATATTCAACATATGAGAAGGGACGATCAAGAGATAAGGAATGGATGGATTTAGATGTACATTGATGATTTGTGATCATGGCATGACGACTACATGAAAAAGATGGTCAGTGATGATACGTGATGACACTTAAGATACTAGGATGGCATATTGTTCAATGTACAGATATTGGTAGGTGGAATTTTCCCTAGTTGAGAGGGAGTGATAAAATTATGAAATTACGGTAAAATTCCACTTTTGACAGCTCACATGATGGATATAATGATTGCATTGAATTCCTCTTTTTGATAGGACCAAAATTTACCTAAATATCATCTTATTTGGACAAGCAGAAGTTGGTTTTTGAATTTATTTATCCACTCATGTATATTGGATTAGGTCGGCCCTAAGAACATGTACAATTGGACAAGTCAGCCTCAACATCAAGTGGACCCTAATGGAAGCCTATATATAAGAGACCTCAAGCTCATTTGGATACAATCATCAAGCACTTTCCTTTCTTTTCTATTATTTGGCTCGCACATGTATGATGGAGGAAAGCTCGTGAAAAGGGTCTGAAACTACAGGGACGAATCTCGCACGTGTCTAGGGTTTATGAGTCTCAGATGCACGCTTGTAGCTAAGGATTTTATTCCCTAAACTCTTGCACACTATGGTCAAGGGAGTGTCTGGGAAGTCTCGGACACTCGCACACACTGTCTAAGGGAGCGTCTGGGAGGATAGGGTTTCTGCATTCCAATTTGGCCCTAGATGCTCGCATGTAGTTCACCTGGGAGTGCCCAAGTCAATCTCAGACACTCGCATATAGTGTCTTAGGGAGAATTCGGGACCAAAAGAAGAATTATTAGTACTCTTAATTTTCCACTCAGTGACAGTAGCATTCAGCAGTTGACTACAGTCAATGACAGGGCATTACAATCCTCAGGATCATGATTTTCAAGTATAAACATGTTCAGGGTCATTTCATGGATGTTATAGTTATTTTGTTGCATAGATGAAGATATGAATCATTGTAATCTCTTTTGCTAAATCATTTGATGACAATATAATAAGAAGAAGAATTTGCAAGGGTTTTCCCCGTAGTGGGTTTTTCCCTAGTCTCTGACCAATCATGGTGTCTCTATGTGTGCATGCTTTTCTTCTATTGTTCCTTTATGTTCTGCTACATTGATGATGATGATATTTATTTTTCTACATAGTTGCATATGTTGATGAATAATGATGTAAATCTGAATAATGTCATAATGTTAATGGGTGAACTTAATGTGTTAATGAAGAAATGCAATTATCAAAGCAAAGAACAATATAACCCTTAGAAAATTAACAACTCAAAATAATGGCCCTTTTTATTTAAATTTTTTGGGCATTTATATTGTTTATCTGGTAAAAATAATTTAACCAAAATGTTCCTTGTAGTCTCAACCTTCGAACAAGCCATTTCTTACTTAATTTGGCCTCCTAAAACCCAAGAAGTGACTCTCAGAGGTTGGCACTTAGTAGCCAATGATTTCATTTCAAGATTAATTCTTGACCGTTGATATGTAGGTTAATTATTTATCCTAAATGCATTTCAAAATAATGTTTCAAAGAGCTTATATTTGTTTTATCACCCATTAATATATGTATATGAAATTATTGGAAGTATGGAGTGTGGAGCCCAAGCTAAACTTTAAGTTGTTGAATCAAAATAAAATAAATAAATAAAACCAATGAAATCTCTATAGAATAGAATAATAAAATGGCACAAAATAAACAAAAATTAAATAATAAATCAATAAAATAAACTAATCTCTTATTGGTCACTATATTATGTCCCTTGAATATTGGAAGTATCAAGAAATAATGACAAATAGGAAGTTTGATATCTCGCTATCGAGTCATAGATTCCATCGTGCTAAGTGACACCTGATATTGTCATTAATTAACGTAATTAATTTTCGTTACTTGGGTTCTGTTGACTGACAGATCTTGGCCCCCGAATATTGGAAAAATTAGAAAGTGATGACACAAAAAATCTCGATATTTGATATTCCAATATATATTTTCCATGTGGATTGGGGGACATATCAGCTACCACGCCATCAAAATATGTCAAGTATATAAAAACTTTTGAGGGACATAACTTTGTGTCCCATACCTAAAATGAGAATTTTTTTTACCAGAAAGCTCTCAACAAGTAGAAGATGATGATAGCTTCAAAATTGATAAATTATCAAACTTAAAAGTACATTAAAAGTAAAGTGCACAATAGTTCATGACATATCAAATTCAAAAGAAAATGGAATTCAAAGATTTGATCCTATGAATTGAAAATGATGAAAAATAAGTAATGACTTCGCAAGATTAGGTATTAAAAAAAAAATTGGTAGGAGGGCCCCTTAATTTTTTTATCTTAAAAATTAACGAGGGTTGTTGAAGACTCAACAAGACGTTATGGGAATTTGAAGTCTCACTGTAACCTACAAATAACCTTTATGGCTAGAGAATTCCAACTTAGTCCTATTATCTATTGGTACAGGGAATTTGACAACCAAAGATGCCAAAATAACTCATCTCTTGCTTCACACCAGTGAATGTCTCCTTCGACTTCTTGTCCTCTAATATATTGTGAGGACAATTATTCTAGATGTGGATTATTGTCTTTCACGACTCTACAAAAAATGTATCAGCAAGTCTTTTTTGTGAATCATGGCCTTAATAGACCCTGTGATGGATCAGTTCTTCTACTCTGCAACCCCATTTTGTTTTGCGTTATATAGAACAATTAGCTCCCTCTAGATTCCCACCTCCTTGCAGAAACCATCAAACTCCTTGAAGGTATACTCACCTCCATTTTCTAATCTCAAGACTTTGATCTTCTTCCCCATCTAGTTTTCAACTAAAACTTTGAACTCTTGAAAATTTCTAAAGACTTCATCCTTGGTCTTTAAGAAGTAGGTCCAAGTATTGCAAGAGAAATTTTCAATGAAGGAAACCTAGTATATGATTCCTATAGTTTATTTTACTAACATTATTCCAAAAATATCCAAATTCACTCGCATAGAATCTTCTTACACATGCTTTCTACTTTGGTAAATGGCCTTGGCATACTTGCCAAGCATGCACCCTTTTCATATTCCCATGTACTTAATCTCAAAATATTGAACACCTATTACTATCTCTCTAAAAATACGTAATTCCTTGCGATGCAAGTGCCCCATCTTCTTGTGCCACAACTCACACAAGTTTTCATTCTTATGAAGTAGGGATCAAACAATTTCACCCTACAAATTTTAAGGATTACCTTCTCTAACCCCTATTAACTAAGTTATATCAAGGCTAGATTCCTTTGGCTTCATCAAGACACGCTAGTTCTTCAACTCCATTGCATAGCCCTTATCCTCCATAACCAAAATTGAAAGAAAATTCTTTTTTAGACTTGGAAAAAGAAGGAAATAATCAACATATAAGGAGTTACTTGACTTGAGATGGAAGGGAATAATAGAAAATGTTGCAAATAGTTACTTGGAATCATCGCTAAGTTTGACTTGTACTCCTAAGTCCCACATAGAATAGAAATAATTGTTGATATAATTTCATATGAATGGATGCCCCATTATCCACATACCACACATTCCTAGGAACCATGTTGGAAGAAAGGAAACCTACAATCTTTCTCAAACTTGGAAGCAAACTTATTCATCTGAGTTTCCGGAGAGGCTGCTAACTACTTCTATTATTGCTTCATTTTATGCTTCTTCATATCTGGACACTATAATGAATAATGATGGTGCTTATGAAAAAATAAGCACTTGGTTTCACTCAAGTCATTCTTTTTGAGCTATGAGGTTGACTCCTCACTCTTTCCCTTACCCTTGCTAGGTCCTTTTACCTCTACTCACATTTTTATGACTAAATAAGGGTGGTTTCTTATCACCGCCATTCTTATTGGCCTTTGAAGCCATATAAGTTTCCTCCTAGATACGATCACCCCATAACCTTTATAATTTAGGATGGTTCCCACGAGCACAAATACCTTTAATAGATGGTTTCCATGAGGTTGGGAATCCATTTAGTCCCATGTTTTCTAGTTACACATCTTCAATATTATCCATGACTACTGTAAATTTATCATGAATCTATGCGATCTCCATAAGATAACTTGTGACAGAATCTAATATGGTCATCTCTATCAATCTGAGTTTGTTTTGTAATATAATATTTGTGTGTATATTCTCACTCCAAGAGATGAAAACCAGGGCATCAAAAATATATTTTCAAGTTTTCTTCTCATGTATATGAGGGAGTGATTGATCCTTTATGGAATCCATAATCATTTGCTTGGTCTTCACCTCCTTCTTTTTGTGAGTTATCGATTTTCGTGGCTTTATAGGCGAAGACACAACATCCTTGACAATATCTCAGAGATCATTCTCTTAAAATAAGAGAGTAACTCTCACTTTCCATGACAAAAATTTCGAGTCACCATCTATTCTATCCTCAAAGAAGCAAGTTGAGGCCATCTCGAAGATCTAATGCACAAACTCCTAAATTTGAAACTAATCCTTCAAAGGAATATCGAAACACTCTACTTGGTGGTCCTTCTTTCTAGAAATTGATTTACTAGTATAAATATTTTGGAATCTCAATTGGAGAATATACTTATATACAATGTAAAATTTTCAATCCCGGGTGATTGTTGTCTTAATGTTCTCTCATTAATAACTCAAAATGTAGTTTATCTAATAATAGAGAATTTATTTTATAAACATCGCATTAATCACACAGTGGTTGAAAAAGAACAATGGAAGAAATAAAACACATACACATGGATATCTCCTTCTAATAAGCTTTTCTTTCCTTTGATCAAAGCTTACATGGTGATATTTGCATCTTGCCTGAACTAGTTGGTGTATGATCAATAAACTATCCTAGGTTTGAGATGTATGACCTATATAAGAAATGGAAACACTACAATAGTATGGGTATAGTAATACAACCAACTATCTTTTTTTCTTATTTGGATAGAAAATCAATCTCTCTCTCCTCTTAACAATAACCACACTTAAGTATATTAGGATATAATGTATGGCTTGCAAATTTGAAGGTGTAGGGAAAAAATTTCTACAACATTGTATAGTTTGTTGTATGCCTTGTGTACATGTTGGTCACTTCAATAAACTACCCTTCCCCTCCTTCAATGCACTTTTCCCTTGTTTTATCTCTCTTTATCTCTTCTCAAGTGATATTGACCTCTCCACTCTTTCCCACTTTATGTTTTGAGAGAAAATAACAATCTGCTCAATCCTAGCAACTAATATCCTCAATATTAGCTACCACCTATTTCAATATTAAGATGTATGGCTAACATTAAATCCTAATTTAAATCACTAACATTATATATCTTCTAAAACATTCCTTTTAGATTCCTAAGACTAAGTTGACTTCAAAATATAATACTTACACTTTAATTTTATTTTTCAAGTGAAATTGCTAGATGAAATTATTTCCCAATTTCCTTAGCTGGCCACTAAAGAATGTCTCGAACCACTTCCCCCATGTTTACATTGAAATTTGTGCAAGAAGTTCCTATGCAAGCTACATTTCTTAACATTCCGCTCATTTCTTAGCCTTAAGTTGGCCTTTTATGTTGAGAACTTTGCTAGAATCGTAAATGACATTATTTTTTGACCAACATACCCACAACAACTTTGAACTCGTGTTTTGAGATTTTTGTTAGGCCAAAGGAAAGTGCAACCCCATTAACTTAACATTAAGACTACCATCATTTCCTCATGTAGAGAAGATTTTTAGATTATGAAAATCCCAAGAAGTTGAGACCAATGAACATATTATTTTTTAGTGCCATGTCTACTATGAAATTCAAAAGAGAAATTATTTCCTCCCTAGGGACACTAGAGGGTGTTTCTCTATATTTTTGGATAATTTTAAATAAATATGTTTAGAACTCCTTTTAAAGATGAGAATTGTATCACGACCCTTTTAGATTATGTCACTTCATTAATTTATTTCTTTACATCTTTCTTAATTGACTACATTAGTATAAAATACCATATACAAGCATTTGTAGATGGTGGAGGTAGTACCTAGGAAATTAGGGGACACATTGCTTCATTCAAATGTATGAACTTCACTAGTACCATTGAATATATTTTTACAAATGAAATTGGAGAATATATATATTAAATAAGTGCAAAAAAGGTACATCATTATAGAAAAAATTGGTAAGTTGCTTCAAAAAATTTCCTTGGCTAAATAGGATGCCATATCTCCTTGGTCAAAATTTGTTTATGTAAGAGATTGAAACTTGTCCTATTAGTTTATTGAATACATGTATAGATTTTAACAGTTTGATTAAAAATAATATCACAAAAACAATACATAATTATCCTAGAAGGAAATGCTTAAGGTTTTCTTGGTTTGCTTCTAGCAAATTTGTGAGTCCTGTCAATTTTTCTTCTCCTTGTAAGAGTGGGGAAGGGATTTCTTTAGTATTTCAACATAGGATTTATATGATTGGGTTGAACCTAAAATTTTGGTTCCACCACTTATTCCTTCTCTTGAGCTATTATCTCACCTTCTTCCTTTGATTCCTTTGCATCATCACTTTATTTCATGTATGTTTCTCAGTTTTACTCTTCATCAACCTCCTATTTTTATTGTGAATTGAGTGTTGAGACTCCAGGGGATGGCCCTTGACTATTGTTTTGATGAGAGAGATCAACACGATATAATTTTTTCTCCCTTTCAACTTCTATAGGTCCTTCATGGGGTGGTTAATTGAGATTCCCAATAATTTCATACTTATTAATGTTTGATCAACAAGGTCCTTTAGATGACTTTAGATTAGAGGGCCTTTTTTGTGTTAAAATATGAAACTGTTGTAAAATTACACTTTGGATAACTCATTTGATGGATATTATGATTTCATTGAATTCCCCTTTTCGAGGGGACCAAAATCAACCTAAATATCACTCAAATGGGATAAGGGAAAGTGTACTTATGAAGGAAAGCCCACATATGCACATTTAAACAGGTCGGCCCTAACAGAAATTGGTCACCCCTGAAAGCATATAAATACAAGTGACCTCAAGCTCGTTTAGACATCACCAAGAATATTCTTCTTCTCTTCTGAATTGATTGTTTCACACAGGTCTGAGGTTGGGACGACAAAAGAAGTTCACAAAGGTATGAAATTACAAGGTCTGAGGCTCACATCTAATTTAGGGTTTTTGGGTTGCAGTCGCACGCAAGTCACGGGAAAATTTTGACCACAGTCACTAGTTTGCAGGCTCCAAGTTGTGATTGGAAGACTTTAGTTGCTTGCAGAGCTCCTCCTGCATGCAACCAGGAAGTTTAACTCAGATTTGACTGAAGACCGAAGTTGACCACAATTGACCGCATACATGTAAAGTTGCCTTTGATATATTTTGATGTTGGAAACATATTTTTTAATGTTGTTAGGTTTTTTAGCTGGATGATATTGTATTGGGATCATTATATTGTCTGATGAACATTTTATAACAATCTAATAGAAGAAGAATTTCAAAGGATTTCCCCCTAGTGGGGTTTTTCCCTAGTCTTTGACCAAACCTGGTGTTTCTTGTTGATGTGTTGACTGTCTCGTTTGTCATTGAATTTATTATTCTATCTTAAATTATTTTTGATGAATGGAAAGACTAATTGTAATTGGAAATATTTTTAATTGAAGTATTGAATTGGGCTAAAGTAATTGATACAACATAGAACAATACGAAAAAATTAACATGGTATCAGAGCTAAGGTGAAGGACAAGCCAAAAAGGAGACAAGCATTCAAGCAATTATCTTTGGAAAGTCGAAAGAGTCAATCTATCCAAGTCAAGATGACTTCGTTCTTCGAGGAAAATGAGAAGGTTGGTGACTCATCTAATTTTGCTGCACGGAAAGTCAAGTTTGAGATCATAGCTGATAACAATGATGTTTTGGACTACATTCACGGAAAAGTACCCGAGCTTTTAGAGAATTCTTCCACTAATGTCAAGAACAAGCATAATAAATGTGAGTTAAAGGCAAAGAAAATTATAGTTGATGGTCTACAAGATAATTTACTTGCATATGTTGGAAACTTGAGAATGTATAAGGACATGTATGATAAGATAGTTGGCATGTATGAAGTAAACAATTTGAATGAAAGCATCTACTTGAAAGATCAACTCAAAGACACAAAGATGAAAAAAGGAAAATGTGTGAAAAACTACATAATGAGGATATCTCGTCTTAGAGATCAATTGCAAAGAGTTTAGGAATCTATGTCTGACAGGGAATTAGTGATTATGACTCTAAGAGGTCTCCCTCCTATTTGGGAAAACTTTATTACTACTATAAGCAACAATAATGTCCTCCATCATTTGATGAAATTGTTGGAAAACTCACTCAAGAAGAATCAAGGATGATATCAAGAGGAAGGATTCAAAAACATGAAGAAGGAGATTGTTACACAAAATATTGTCACCATGACATTCTGCAGTCAGTGTGAGTCTATCACCACTCATACTTTCCTCCTATGCAAGTCTTAAACCTCAGCTCTTCATGTCAAGCCTTGAAAAATGAGAGAAAGCCCTTGAAAATCTCTAAAACTCTGGTTCTGCACTTTCTCTTAGCATTACCTGCGGTCCCGCACCCCTTGGTCATGTCCCCTGCGGACTTGCCCATTCTGTTTCTGTGTAAAGGGTGCGGACCCCTGTAAAAGTCAAAAAGGCACAAGTACATTCTTAAAAACTCATTTTGGGTTATTTCTGGAAGCTTCTAGAGGGAATCTTGAGGTGGCAAGTTCTCTCCTTTGATGTTCATGCATCCCATAACTAAAGGAGCTAACCCCTTGATGTGAGGAGCTTATCCCTTTGAAGGAGGACTCTATCCCTTCATAGGTGGACCTGTAACTTCCTCCCTCTGCACTATAAAATGAGGCATTGGGCTGGTTACTGGGGAGGTTGAAAGCTGAATATTTTTTAGGGTAAATGTTGTTGGAATTTAGACTTCCTAATTGAGCTTGAGAGGAGAGATTACATACCTTTTGATCTCATTGGGAAGAGTGTGAAGCTTGTCAAAGTAGAGGAGATTCTTGCTTGGACCCTGGGAGGAGCTTGTACAACATCAAGGCACCAAGGTTGTAAAGTTCTTCTTTGTTTAAAGTTAATACAATCAAGTTTATTTTTCTCAATAAGTTGTCCCTTATGGTTTATTTCATGGATTCCTTGATCACCATGATGAATATGATTTATTATATTGGCTATGCAGGTGTTATTTGATGTGTGCTTGTTTGTCTTTGCAGGTTCTTAAAAGGAAGCTCATTCGGACGGTCGAAGCATGGCTGCCACAAACTAGCATTGGACTTAAGGTAGGGTCTAAAAACACCTCTTAGTTTTTATTTATAAATCGCAATATTTAGAGAAAGGTAGATTTGCTTGTTCTTCTTGTCGCTAGATATCTGTAGATACTAGGGAGATCGGTCTTGTCTGCAAGAACGATTTATCCGGCCAACAAAATGGCGACTCCGCTGGGGACTTGAATTTTGGTTTTTTGCCTTTACTTTTACTTTGATTTGAGAAACCTTTTCTCTGTTTCTGGTTTTTGCTTGATGTGTGTGGGATTGGGTAGTTTTTTAGATTCTGAACTTTTTTTTGTTTTTCATGCTTTTGAAAGAGGACCGCACATTCTGTTTGTAACACAGTGCGGACATCCCCACACTATTGCTTTACTACACAAAGCGGTACAGCATCTAGTTATACGAGAGGCTTGCGGACCCTATCAAATTTTTGAAAACCTAAAATCTTTTCATCCTGATAAACTTAGGATTTGTTTATGTTTTTTAGCCTCTGCCCAGATCTGCATGTGTCATGTCAGAAACTTCTTGTAGGTGAGTTCCATTGGCATTTTGGTTTTAGGTGATTTTCTAGAAGTTTTGCATGCCTGGTTTGATTTTCGTTTGGTATTTGTAGTAACTCAGAGATTAGAAGCCTACGAAACCTCAAATTACCCTGGTCTTTGTGGTCTTCTTGATGATTCTGACCGATTTGTGAAATCTGCCCTTGGTGAGAAATAGATCTCGTTTTCTCTTTGCAAAGCTTTGAAAGAACTTGTTTTGAAAGTTTTGAATTTCATTTTTAAAAAAGAAAACATAAGCTGGGTGTTTTTTGATTAATTTTTTATTCTGAACGAATTAGTCCTTAGTTTGCTGAATAACTAAGTAAAACGTCCTCAAAAAGAAATTTCGTAAGCTTTTACTTCAATTAGATTTTTACAAGTTGTAGATCTCAAGACTAGACTTTTTATAGTTTTGAGTGTTTTCTAGAAATTTTAAAATCTCTTTTGAAAAAATTTGTTTTTGTAGTGTTTGAGTGTGGAAAAAGCAAAAGGATTTTTTCGTGAGCATAATTAGTAGTCTCGTTTTTGAGTTTATTGAAAAAAGATTAAAAAAAAAAATTCTTTTCATTTATATGTTAAAGAAAGATTTGTTTTTCAAGCAATTGCATTCTCAACTCTTTCTTTAGCTAGAAATTCATTGAAGAAAAAGAATTGTTTCTCATCTTAGGTGCATTTTTAGTGTTTTGGAGTCGAGTCTTCAACCATAAAGTTTCATCTCCATACCTTTTGACCTAAGGAACAACCAATAAAAATAACGCTTAAAAGTAAAATTTATCTAGCAATCTTTTTATTTCTAAGGCTCTTTATCACCAACATAGCTTAGGCTAGTATCTTGGAGTAGGGAGTAATTAACTCTCCAAGATAGTTAAAACAAACAAGTAGTTATATCTTGCGATAGGAGATAAATTCCAATTGTTACATCTACGCTCTAGGAAGCTCCTCTTAAAGGATTCAAGCACGAGATCATATCTGAACCAGTGGGGTAATCAATCCTTCCTCATTGGGAACGATAGAAGATATACACGTATTAAAAATGGTAAACCTCGGATTGACCATTGTCGAGGAGTCTGGGGTCACTTGTTGGTAAACCTTGGATTATGTCAAGGAGCCTTCAAGGGGATTGAGCTTTGCTACTCTACCCTTGCATGTGTATCAGATCACAGACTGTTCCCCCACGCATATTTGTTTCTGTTGGTAACCATAGTGACCATAATCTATAGGAATATTTCCTAAGGTGACGGTGGAGGGAAGATCCCACTGTACCTGGAGCAGACGTCGACTAGACTCACTTGGACTCTCTAGGGGGTTCTCTTCACTCGAGATGGTTTAGTGAAGAAACTTGTGCCAGTCTGTTTCATTAAGCAGGTTATCGGGGTAACTGTTCCAACCACCATTTCTGTATTGAATTCTACGACGTTGGATTTCATCACCAACTAGTGTTTTCGGTACGGAAAGTTACTGTTTGTGTGTGGTTTGAACTCCTAGATTTTTTAGGCGTGTGATTCAAATTGTTTGGTTCTTTAGAGACTTTAGGTGGTTTTATTGAGATTTTTCTTTGTTTGCGTGTGAAGTAATTAAAATATTTAATCGTGGCTGAATTACCGAGACAATCCTGCAGACTTCGAGGGCAACCTCCTGAGTATTCACCAAGCCAGCTTAAAGGGTTGCGAGCTCTTGTAACTCCTAGTGACAGTAGATTTGGGTCACCGGAAGAAAGAGAATCTTCTTTAGTTGTTCATCCTGATTATCAAGTTCAAGCAACAGAGTATATTTCCGAACCAATTTCATTTTCCGAAGTTACTGGTAGTGTTTCTTCTACTAGTGAATTAGCTGAAGAACTTGAAATTTCTGAACCTGAAACTGAACCTGCTGCTACTCCATTGTCAGGATTTGCTTCTCCAACTTCCAGTGGTCCTAGTTCACCCAGGGTAGGAAGAATCATTACCCAAAATCTTCCTTCTGGACTCATTGCTATTGAAGAACTTGTTAGTCCGGAAGAAGGTATAACTATCCCTGAAAATCAACCAACTATAGAACTTAGGGAGCGTGAATCAATATTCTACAGTCCACCTAGGAGGGACGCTTGGTATCTTTCATTGACCAACTTTTTAGAAAATCCGGGTCTCAATTTTTCACCACCTCGAGTTCCTTTTCATCCAACACCTAGAGGTTATTATCCTCCTTTGAATATGTCGAGACAGTCATCCATGTTTTCCCAATCACCGGAAACATTTTTGTATGGCAGTCCTTCTGTTCCTTCTGGGTATCAGTCACTTACTGGTACTTTTTCAGGAGCATCTCCTCAACCCATTGAACATGGGTTATCAACTGGTAATAACGGAACTAAACCATTGAGTGTAGAAGACATTCTTATGATGTCAGGTACTATTCCAAATCCGCAACCTCAAGGTAGTCAGTTACCGCCTGGGGGGCAACCTCAGGGTACTCAATTATCGCCTGGGGGGCAACCTCAAGGTACTCAGTTACCGCCTGGGGGGAACCTCAAGGACAGTACATACCTTTGGGACAGTACATTCCTCAAGGTCAACCCCAGACTCAGTACGTACCTCAAGGTCAACCCCAGTATCAATATGTACCTCAAGGTCAACCCCAGTTTCAGTACGTGCCTCAAGGTTATCAACCTCAAGGTCAGTACCCAACCCAAGGTTTCCAACCACCTTCAGGTCAATCATTTGTCCAAGGAGCTGGAAATGTGCCTTTGAATTATCAACCCTACCCTCAACCCGGTTATGGTCCTCAATATGCTCAACCTTCTATGGGTCCGTACCCCGGAATGAACATGGTGTGGGATCCATCTCAATCTCAACAGATTTTGCAACCTAATGTGCAGTTTTCATCTCAATCTGGACAACCTTTGGTTTCTGGTTCAACCCAGCAACCTGTCCAGCCTACTATTCAAACTTCTGCACCTGGTGTAGCTCATTAGCCTGGGCCTAGTTCGCCTCGAACTCCGCCTCAAACGACTGCTGCAACTACTGCAGCATTTGTTCAATCTACCCCACCTACTTCTGGAGTATCAACAGCTCCAGTTTCTACTATTCCTGCATCAACTCCTCAAGCATCTTTACCTCAATCTAGACCTAAAATTTAGACTTCAGTTCAGATGCCTGTAGGACAACCTGGTCCAAGTACTGTTTTCACAAGTCAACCTCAATTTATTTATCAACCGTACCATGGACAGTACCAATTCGTTCCTGCTGTGCAAAACCCAGTCTATCAGTATCAACCGTACCCTGGATATACTTATCAGCAACCTCAACAACCCCAGTACGGTCTGGTTAATCCTGGTTTTCCGGGAGGATATAATATCCCAAATTCAATTCCAATTCCAAGTTATCCTAGATATCCTCCTCCTGGGGCTGGTCTTATGAGCCAGGGTTTTTGAGACCCTAACCGTCAGTTACTGTTCATTGCAACTTTGGACTTGCCTGATTTATCGCGCCTTACGAACGATCTGATTAATTATCTTCCGTTTTGGCAGCCAATGCCGAATAAGTTGCCCAATGATATCCCAAATTTTGAAGGTAAATCAGGAGAGGATCCGTCAAACCATGTGATGACTTATCACCTATGGTGTGCATCTAACTCCATTATAGATGATTCAATTCATTTACGTCTTTTTCAACGCACTCCGATTGGTCTTGCGGCCAAGTGGTACATTGAGTTACCGCGAGCCTCTTTTTATAACTTTAGTCAGCT
Source organism: Pinus tabuliformis (assembly GCA_031772625.1). NCBI lineage: Eukaryota > Viridiplantae > Streptophyta > Pinopsida > Pinales > Pinaceae > Pinus > Pinus tabuliformis. The sequence goes on along the minus strand of CM062820.1, from coordinate 1,019,494,770 downwards.
AGCTACTTCATTCTTAACTCATTTTCAGTTGCCTATCAGATATGACAATGGTACGGAATTATTAACTTCATTAAAACAGTCAACGTCCACTTATATTTCAGATCACATTCATGAATGGAGACATCGACGGCATTTAGTGAAAGTTTTTATTCCGGATCAAATCTTAGTAGAATGGTTTTTTAAATCATTATTACCTAAAATCATTGAGGATGTAGCTAAGGTAGGAGTTGTTACTGAAGAGCAAGTAATTGCTCAAGCTCAGTACCTTGACCTTGTTTATATGCAGTCGGGTACTTTACATGAAAAAATCCCCAACCTTCCTAAACAAAATCAAATAACTGCAGCTCCTTCAGGGTCTCATGCCACTGATGGTATGATTGGTTCAGTTAACACCAAAAGTAAGAAGAAATCTTCAAAGAATTCTTCTCCTATCATAACTTTACCAGATCCCCCGACAGCAGACTCTTCCACGGAAATTCCTGCCGATATTCATGTCGTAGAATCATCTACAACCAAATCAAAATCCGGCGGTAAAAAGAAGGGGAAGAAGAAAAATAAACAAAATTCGAAAGAGAAATCAGATAAAACAAAATCTACTAACGAGAAACGTAAACCTCGTTATCCTTGTCTCATTTGTGACGAAGAGCATTTTACAAGAGACTGCCCTCATTGCACTAAGGTTGCGAAAATCGTCAAAGGTTCTCAAACGCCTAATGTATTAAAGGATCCTTTTCCTAGTCAAGATAGTAAGATGATCGGTTCTTCCTCAAATGCCTCAGAAGAACCCATAATGATGATGTCTCATGTTAGGATTGCGACACGATCGCAAGGTTGTGGAAGTTAAAGTTCTGTTGGTGGTAAGGAAGCAGAATATTCTAATTCGAACCCATCAACTTCAACTCCTGGTTCTGATCCGCTACAGATCGAGAAACCTAACCTAGACTTAGTGATCAAACCGCCTGCAAAAGGTATACTTCGAAAGTCAGCTTTCAATCCACATGCGAGAGCTGCTCAGAACTATAACATTGTTGAAGATTTAGCTATTTCCCCTTCAGCAATGTCGGCTTTGGAGGTGCTGCAATCATGTCTAGCACAACGTAAATTGCTATTGTCGGCTATAGGAGTTGTTGATATTCAGGACTCGAACCTTATAATCTTTGATTTAGAAAATAGTACACCTCGCTTACCTCATCAAATGGCTTTCTAGATTCCAGTGTTAGTAAAAAACAGACCTTGCTTTAAGACTGTAATTGATGAGGGAGCTTCTACGTGTATTATGTCGATCCAGTGTTGGAGATCGCTTGGTTCTCCTACACTCAATCAATCCCCGACGATTCTAAAGGCTTTTGATGGTTGTGGGTTCCATCCTTTTGGCATTCTACAGGATCTACCTATAGAGGTTGAAGGAAAAACTGTTAATCTAGATGTGGAAGTGGTTGATGCCCCTCTAGATTACAACCTTCTCTTGGGTCATAGTTGGTCTTACGCTATGACTGTTGTTGTTTCATCGGTCTTTCGGCTTATAAAGTTTCCTCATAATGGAAATATCGTAACTATAGACCAGCTAACTTACTTTTCATCTGACCCAGCCTCTTCTGAAAGTATCCAGCATGTCGGCAAAACAACTATCCCTTATAAGGATGTTGGGGTAGGATTGGTTAAAGATTCTGGTTTACTAGGAACTTTTTCCTTTCCTCCTCTTAACGTATCACCTTCTACTGCAACCATTCATATGATTTCATCAGACGCTATTATTTATGATGATCCTTGGATCGTACCTTCCGAATCTGAGGTGGATTCATTTGGTGATGCGATGCCTTTGAGTCCCTATGAAATTGCGTATCAGGCTATACATTCGTTTTCTGACCTTTTTTCAACCGAAATTAATCTAATGAATTTGATCCATGGAGAATCACTTTCAATATCAACCTCAGATTCAACAACTTTTTCCGAGATTGTTCATACTGATGAGCAGACTCGTGAAATTTTCTCTATTGATGATTTAACATGGGAAGATCTTCATCATAAATCTTCGTTCTTACCTGAGATTGATCATTTTGAAAATGATTTTTCATCTGTTTTTACTACTAATTATGTCAAAGAACCACAGAATCCATTGCAAAATCCTGATTCTGAGTTAAATTTGGGAAATATTTCTCGAACAGTTCCTATTGACATTTCAGTTAAACCTGGAATTGTTGAAAACATTCATATAGGTGCCTCCTGTACGGAAAATAAACTTCAAACTTATAAAGCCCTATTTCAAGAATTTTGCGATGTGTTTGCTTGGTCATATGAAGAAATGCTAGGAATTGATCCAGCAATTGTTGTTCATGAAATCAAAACTTACCCGGATGCTAAACCCGTCCGGCAATGTTTGCATCAGATCCACCCGCGAAAAGCTATTGCTATTAAAACAAAAGTTGAGAAATTACTTAAAGCAGGTTTCATTTATCCAATTCCCTTAACGGATTGGGTATCGAATATATTTCCTGTTAACAAAAAGCAAGGAATGATAAGAATATGTATCGATTATAGGAATATTAATCAAGCTTGTCCCAAAGACAATTACCCAACTCCCTTTATTGATCAAATGATTGATGATTGTGCTGGCAATGAAATTTTCTCCTTTATGGATGGTTTTTCCGGTTACAATCAAATTAACATTCTCCCTGCTGATCAACCCAAAACGGCTTTTATTTGTCCATGGAGGACATTTGCTTATTGCAAATTACCTTTTGGATTGAAAAACGCCGGAGAAAATTTTCAAAGAGCTATGTCTTACGCGTTTCATGACATCAAGCACATTGTGCAACCTTATCTTGATGATTTACCTGCCCATTCATTACGTAGAGGCGATCATCTCACTCATTTACGAGCGATCTTTATGAGATGTAGGCATTATCGAATTAGGTTGAATCCACACAAATGTGTTTTCTGTATAGAAACGGGTCGTTTATTGGGATTTGTTATTTCGAAAGCCGGCATTCGTGTCGATCCCTCGAAGGTTGAAGCTATTGTCAAATTGCCTCCTCCTTTAACTATTCGCCAACTCCAAAGTTTGCAAGGGAAAGCAAACTTTTTACATCGATTCATTCCTAACTACGCCGAGATAACAAAGGGTTTTACCAGGTTGTTGAAACAGAATACTCCATTCTTTTGGGATGAGATAGCTGACAAATCTTTTGATGCACTTAAACACGCGTTGACCCATGCACCATTATTGCATCCTCCCAACTACAACCAGGATTACTTCTTGTATCTCTCCGCCTCTCATTCCACCATAGGAATGGTGTTAGTTCAGGAAGATGAATTCGGTAGTGAACATGTGATTTACTACCTTAGTCGAACTTTGAATCTGACTAAGCTAAATATTCACATGTGGAGAAATTGGCCTTGGCAGCTGTTCAAGCTGTCCAAAGATTTCGTCATTACATCTTACTACACAAAACTACCGTAATTTCTGATTGTAACCCTATGATCTATATTTTGACCAAACAATTGCTAGGGGGCAAGTATTCCAAATGGATTGTTATCCTGCAGGAATTTGACTTGGAATTTGAGAAATCCAAGTCAAAGAAATCTTTAGTTTTTGCGGAGTTGATGTGTGACTTCCCGCGTGCTGATACTGAAACTGTGGCGGAAGAGCCCATTGCGGACGAATCTTTGTTTCTTATCACCACTCTTGATCCATTGTATGGAGATATCATTGTTTATCTCCAAACCCAATCTTTTCGGCCTAAAATTTCATGATATCAGCGACGGAAAATACGTTTCCAATCCCAACAATACAAGATTACTGGAGATACACTCTATCGTCGTGGGGCGGACTTTGTTTTGCGATGTTGTTTAACTCATGAAAGGGTTCTAAATGACTGTCACTTAGGAGCATGTGGCGGTCATATGTCTGGGTATGCCACAGCCCAAAAGATATTCCGCGCTGGCTATTTCTGGTCATCTTTGTTTAAAGATTGTATTTACGTGGTCCGAAAATGCCACAATTGTCAAATTTTTTATCAAAAGATGCGTGCTCCACCTACTCCTCTCCACCCTATAATTGTTGTTGGTCCTTTTGCAAAGTGGGGTATCGACTTTATTACATGTAACCCTCACTCGGCTGGGGAGCATGCGTATATCATCCTTGCGGTAGATTATTTTACCAAGTGGGCCGAGGCGATGCCTACATTTTCGGCAGAGGGCAAAACTACTGCAATTTTCATTTTCAATCATATAATTACTAGATTCGGTGTGCCACAAGCGATTATCACTGATCATGGGCATCATTTTCGAAACATCATCATGACTGAACTAACAGATCAACTTGGCCTACGTCACGATAGTTCTACTCCATATTACCCACAGGCTAATGGTCTGGTTGAAGCCATCAACAAAGTTCTAGTCATTATGATCCGACGAATCATTGGTATTCATAGGTTGAATTGGCATAACATGTTATTTTCAGCGCTTTGGGCATATCGAACCTTAATAAAAACATCAACTGGTTTCACTCCTTTCCAACTGGTTTACGGTTTGGAAGCTGTGTTACCCATTGAATGCGAAGTCCCATCATTGCAAATAGCCATAGAGTTACTCCCAGCCACTTCTGAAGAAGAGAAACGTTTGTTGTACTTGGCTCAGCTAGATTAGAATCGACGTGATGCTGCACTAGCAATCGAAACTCATGCCAAACGAATTAAAGCTCAGTACAATCGAACTATTACACCTCGTAATTTTTCGGAAGGAGACCTAGTCTTACTATACGATCAAGCAAATGATAAGCTAGGGGCTGTAAAATTTGTACCTATGTGGCATGGTCCTTATGTTGTTAAGCGAAAGCTGGCGAAAGGGGCCTATGAATTGGTAGATTTTGACGGTGTCTCTTTAGGTAAGCCCAGAAATGGTCTTTATCTGAAGAGATATTATGCTTAAATCTAGGTGTGGAGATTTTAGTTAGATTAGTTTTCTTTCTAGCTGGTGTATTTTAGATTAGAAAAGTGCGCTTAGTTTAGAGAGTTTTTTTATCAGTATTCCTGCTTATCTTGATTTTACTCTTGATATTGCAGATGTCGACGTCTCTGCAAACATACATTGGTTTCGCTAATGGTGCTTGTCGTAATACACGGAACATTTCTTCCGCGGCTTGGGTTATCTATTCACCCTCTGATCAGTTGGTATCTATTCATGGGGTAAGCCTCGGTCAAACAACGAACAACATTGCAGAGTATAGTGGAATGATTGAGTTATTATCTGAATCCATCTCATTTGGGATTCGGAGTTTGATTGTGAGGTTAGATTCTGAACTCGTTGTATTGCAGCTTAATAGAGTTTATGCCATTAGAAATCCAGTGTTGTTAAGATTATTTTTAAGAGTTCGTCTCTTGGAACGTGAATTTGACTATATTGAATATCAGCATATTCCAAGATATTTAAATACATTAGCAGATGCAATTGCTTCTCAAATGTTAAGTAGACATTTGCAATAATCAAACAGTAAATTTGAAAACATTCCATAACATGTTTTACAAGATAGCCAATAATAGTGATATAGCATAGCATAGAAGTGTGTCAAATATACATCGTCTTCGATCATAGGTTGAAAAACACCTTATGATCGACAAAAATGATAGTACAAAAAGAAAAAATGTCATATGAGTCTACAAAAGGCGATCATCCTATCACTGGTGATGATCACGATAAGAAACCACTGCTCAGGCCACCCTACAAAGGAACCTCCTGAAAGGTCCTGGGACCCCAATCACATAGCATTGTAACCTAAGAGGAATGTCATCTATGCTAGTCTCTGGAATATCTGTTGTCAAACGCTCTAGATGGTTTTCCAATTCGGCCAGGGTCTCTGTAGATTCGTCCCATGGGGCTGGTACTACTGCAGCTGGGTGTCTCCTCTCATAGGGCTAGAGAGTGGCTGGTAGTCGTGGACCTACATCTGCATTTGAAACTTTTTACTATCAGTTTTGGACGATTTAAAAACAAAAAAAATTAAACTAGAAAATGTTGAGAATGATTTTACCTGAGTCATCCCACTGCTCTCCTGGTGGAAGAGCCATGTCTGGGTCACCACGATAATCCATCCTAGCATAAGGAAAATCCTGAATCGCGAAAACTTGGTTCTCCAACCAATGAAAATACTCAAGAGGAAATCAAACAACCTCTGAACCCTCCTCAGGATGACGGGCCATAACTGCAACCCAACGCATCAGCTTGGGCTCTCGGGGAAGTCCAGCTCCAATGGAAAGATGTTGTGGGACCAACATCGGGACCCTCTCTAGACCAAAGCTCACAACTAAGAAACCATATCCAAAGTTTTTTAGTTGTCCGTTCTTTGCTCTAGTCAGTTGGCTTTTTACATTAGCCAACACAGCTTCGCACCAGTTGAAGATGGTGCCTCGATAACAGTCTACTGCCATTCACATTTGGGATCCAGTGGCTACATGTAGTGTTGTGCTTCCGCAGAGTCTGGTGACAGTAAAGGCAATCACTTTTAGTTTAGGATGGGAAATGGTTTTGATATCAATCCCTTTGTCTTTTGTTTGGTCATTACAAAACTCTAGCCGGAGACTATCGACAGACTGGCCACCTGGCCTAGTCCCAAATAGAGTCAATTGTTTGTTGGCATTATGGCTAAAGTGTTGTCCTTGATGGCAACCCATTCAGGTGATAGATCACAACAGCAGAGAGTGATGATCACAGCAGCAGAGAGTGATGATCAGCTATCAAAAATTGAAGAAAATAAGGGGTACGCAGGTACACCTTACAGAAGGTGCGTACACGCAGGCCAATGTTACATAAAGTGCGTACATACCCACACTTATCCCGTTCAAGAGGTGCGTACCCCCAGTGCACTTACTTCAAGGCAGAGAAAAACACACGTGGGGTTTCTTATGTTTAACCCTTGGTATTTAGCCGACGGTATTGTGTTATTATGGTTTCGGCTCGTGGTATTGATCCATGATTTTAGGAGGAGCTTTCCTATATAAAGCAAAGGAGATCATTTGGCTTGAGTATGCTTGGGTTGAACATCTTATGAGAGCTAGATCTGAAATATTATCATCTCTTGGGAGTAATGTCTAGATCTAAATAAGGCGAATCTACTGATGGATTGAGATCTCTTCGGCGCATGATCAGATCTGTAGATCTGACTGTCTGGGTTATTCTTGAAGTCTTGAAATTATCTATGCCCGAAGGTACGCAGGTACAATGAAAGAAAAGTGCGTACATACGCTGGGACGAAGAGTTTCAGGTGCGCCGGTACGCAGGCACAGAAGGGTTGCAGGTGCGGAGGTCCGCAGGAAGTTCAATGGACACAGAGCGTAGGTAAGTAGGTGAGCAGTTGAGTACAGTGTGTACGTAAGCAGGTGAGCAGTTGACTACAGTGCGTACGTAAGCAGGCGAGCAGTTGAGCAGAGTGCGTACTGTAAGCAGGCAGTACATGGGTGAAGCTGCTTACTTCTCTTAAAATCTCCGTTTATCATTTTTATGATCTGGGTTGTTGAAGCGATGTTTGGTTCTGGTATTATGTTCAGATAACAACAGTGATTGAGTGAATGATTATGATTAACTTCAGTTTTGTTGGATGAATGGATCGGTTTAAAATGACTTATCTTCATGTGATCTGATGTACTAGATCTGGTTGATAACTCTCATAATATCATTGTATATGTATGGATCTGGTGATTGGGTGATTCAGAAGGTTGTTTGATTATGAGCTTCAAAGTTGTTGTTGGGTCCAGTATGAAAATTGGATGAAATGTGGCCTTTCAGATTATGTGTTGTGCTTCAGTGTATCCAGTCTGAAAATTGATGAAACGTGGTACCTGGAGGAGAGAAGATTGTAGGCCAGCGCCTACGTACTAGTATCTAAGCTAGTACAAAAGCTAAGGGAGATCTTTGGAGCATTGTAGCAGGTAGCAGCCTGCGTACTAGTAAATGGATCGGCTAGTACAAGAGCAAAGGGGGTTGTAGCTCCCGTACTGGTATAAGACTGCACCAGTACAAATATTGTAAAAGGTTTTTCTTATTAAGAAGAAGATTGAGATGACTTGCAGCAGGTGGTTTTCTCCCGCATTGGGTTTCCACCTTATATCATGGTGTTCATGTGTGTGCCTTATGTGTGATGATCTATTCTATGTTACTGAATTTGTTAACTGATAATATGGTTGATAAAGTTCTAATGCACTCATTGAAGATTAATTAACTTAATTATAAGGAGTTGTGGAAGTAGCATATATGAATCTGATTATGGAAATGAAAAAGTTTTATTAATGTGATAATACTGATTCACCCCCCCCTCTCAGTATTATTTCCAACATTGTTCACCTCTCTTGGGCAAACCAGTCAAGAAGTAAATGTCCTTTGGCTCCATTTCGAGCTGGTGGCCACTAATAATGAAACATTGGTCCTGTATATTCCATCTGTCCACCAGCCACTGCAAAAAGTCTACTTGGGCCCTCATGCCAGGTATGGCCCAGAATTTAAATAACCTGCATGCCTTCAATGCATCTATTGAAGGTTGATGATTAATTATGGCAAGTTCCACATCTTCGTTCTCCCGTTCTCGCCAACTGAGCATTGTGTATATCCTACATTGAAAGAAAAGGCGGATTAGAACATTTTAATTCAAAGTTTTTGGGCGGAAATTGAAAAAATTGAAGTTATAAAACCTATGTCGCGGGGTCTGCACTCTCCAGTTAGGGACAATGCGTAGGTCCGCACTCTGCCCAAACAGCAGGTGTGGGCCCCTGGCTCTTTCCTTTGTAGGAAAAAGTCGGGGTCCACAGGTTTCGCATGCTACGCCTGCGGACCCCCACGAGTAGTCTTTTAAACTAAATTTTTCCTAAAAACAAAATTCAAACGGTTGAAATGCAAGATTAAAGTGATGTGGATTACCTGGAGGTGACGGTTTTCGTTTCCAACGGACGGATTTTCCGCAATCTTCACAGGAAGTTTCTTACCCAAAAGCTCTCTTTTCTCACTCTGAAGTCAAACGGTAAAAATGAATTTACAAAAGCCCTTTTTATAAGCTTTTTTGAATAAATGAATTTTTAATTTGTTTATTTTTCACTTTAAAAAGGTAACTTTTTGATGCATTTTTATTTATTTTAAACAGGTATGAGTAATTTTTGAGTTTTTGTGCAAAATATCAGATTTTTCGGGCAAAATTGATCATTTTCAACAAAAAACATTTGAGTCCTCTTTAAGCTCTTTTCTGACTCGTAAAATATGAAAAGATTGCCAAGTTTTTCTTTTTAAGCTCGTTAAAACGGAATTAAAAGGACAGTCCACTTACAGCTCTTTTCTGACCGTATAAACATGAAAATATTGTCGGGCTTTTGTCGTTTCAAGTTCGATATTGGTTATAAAACGACGTGTCTTTGATCACTTTTTTACTTTTTCAGATCAGGACCACTAATTATGAAAAGTACTCCTTGATCGTAATGATCAAGCGGTTCTCTCAAGTATTATTTTATATTTTTTCGGGCTTGGGAGACACAAATTTACGAAAAAGGACAACCATGGAGTTTTCTTAAGTTTTTCTTCTGACTCCCTAAAATTGAAAAATGCCAAGATTCTCCTATACTGGACTCGTTAAAATTGAACAATAAAGGACCTGTTCAATTACAAACAGGAACGGACCACTCCTTCTTAGGGTTCGAATTTTAAACTAAGTTGGACTCATCCGAAGGATGAGCTTATAATCAAGCAAATGTTATCCTCCTCAAGCTTGTCAAAAATAAAGAGGTACTTGCCAGAAATGGTGGGGGAAAAGATAGAAAAATGAACCTGTTTGTTATACTTTGTGTCTCAGAAAAGCATTTAACCACTCTTGAACACGACACTTTTTGTTCACCTGGGTTGGGAAATCCTTTGCCTAACAGTTAATCAAACCATATTGAAAGTCTTAAGCCGATTTCTGGGTATTAGCTTTGGGTCAATTATCACCAAGCCATCTGCATTATCGTTATGTGTTCAAGAGGTTAGTGCAAATAAACCATTCATCTGCAAAATATCTGTCATCCATCTTGACCATCCCTGAGTTAGTCCTTGCAAACATATTTCTTCAAACTTGATCTATGATTTCATGTTGTGGGCTTGCCTATGACAGATCACTTATATCGACTTCAGCTCTTTATCTAGAAATATGATCTAGAAATCGTCAGTACCTTGGAATCTGCATGCCTCAATGGCAGGTTTCTCGCATTCGACAACAGGTTGCATCATTGACCTTTGATCAAAGGATTCTGTGGTAGGTTCGATATCAACTCATCTATTCACATTTCATGGATTGTACTGAGTACTTTGAGAGCCATTGAAATTATTGGTGGTTTCTCTCACACTTGTTAATAGTTTACATCATTGACTGGTAATTAAGTGGTTTCTACCATGTTCGACTTCGACACATTCATTCACATGGATAGAATCGTACTATTTCGGGAAGTAGAAATCAAGACCCTGTATCTAGTTTCCACCATCCAGGCTGCGAGGAATTTTGTTATTCATTATACAGTGGACTACTCATAAACAGATGGTTGCACCCATACTGTGTCTACATATGTCTATACTTGTGATGTATTACAAGATCATTCCTGTATCAGAGCAGTTTAGTTAGTTTTCTAGTCAGTTTTGATCTGAGTATGGGAATGCCTACCTCAGCAATGATATGATCACATATATATATTTTGTATTGAATGTTTTTACATGTTCCAACCAGGCTCTCCACAGGATGATCATCGAAATGATAAAGTACTTCACTCTTCTTAGATAACAAATACTATCTATTACAGACTTCGCACTTTAGGGGGCAATCTGTTACACAAAATATTGTCACCATGACATTCTGCAGTCAGTGTGAGTCTATCACCACTCATACTTTCCTCCTATGCAAGTCTTAAACCTCAGCTCTTCATGTCAAGCCTTGAAAAATGAGAGAAAGTCCTTGAAAATCTCTAAAACTCTGGTTCCGCACTTTCTCTTAGCATTACCTGCGGTCCCGCACCCCTTGGTCATGTCCCCTGCGGACTTGCTCGCTTTGTTTCTGTGTAAAGGGTGCGGACCCCTGTAAAAGTCAAAAAGGCGCAAGTACATTCTTAAAAACTCACTTTGGGTTATTTCTAGAAGCTTCTAGAGGGAATCTTGAGGTGGCAAGTTCGCTCCTTTGATGTTCATGCATCCCATAACTAAAGGAGCTAACCCCTTGATGTGAGGAGCTTATCCATTTGAAGGAGGACGCTATCCCTTCATAGGTGGACCTGTAACGTCCTCCCTCTGCACTATAAAATGAGGCATTGGGCTGGTTACTGGGGAGGTTGAAAGCTGAATATTTTGGAGGGTAAATGCTGTTGGAATTTATACTTCCTAATTGAACTTGAGAGGAGATATTACATACCTTTTGATCTCATTGGGAAGAGTGTGAAGCTTGTCAAAGTAGAGGAGATTCTTTCTTGGACCCTGGGAGGAGCTTGTACAACATCAAGGCACCAAGGTTGTAAAGTTCTTCTTTGTTTAAAGTTAATATAATCAAGTTTATTTTTCTCAATAAGCTGTCTCTTATGGTTTATTTCATGGATTCCTTGATCACCATGATGAATATGATTTATTATATTGGCTATGCAGGTGTTATTTTATGTGTGCTTGTTTGTCTTTGCAGGTTCTTAAAAGGAAGCTCATTCGGATGGTCGAAGCATGGCTGCCACAAACTAGCATTGGACTTAAGGTAGGGTCTAAAGACACCTCTTAGTTTTTATTTATAAATCGCAATATTTAGAGAAAGGTAGATTTTCTTGTTATGCTTGTCGCTAGATATCTGTAGATACTAGGGAGATCGGTCTTGTCCGAAAGAATGATTTATCCGACCGACAGAGAGCCCGTTGCATTCGTTGCTCATGACAAGAAGGAGAAGAAATGAAAAGGAGGTCCATGAAATTCAAGAAAACCTCCTCCTCCTCGAAATCCAAATATAAGGAAGGAATTTTTTAACATCGAATGCTACAATTGTAATAAGAAAGGCCACTATGCTCGAGATTGCCCCAAGAAGAACAATGGATCATGCTACAATACTAAAAGAAATTACAACAGGTTCAATGATCAAAGAAGGAGAGATAACCAAAGGAATGATCGCAATGGAAAAGATGAAAGAAGAAGAAGAAATGCTCCAAGTGATCATGAAGAAGATCATTGTCCACAAAATAAGTCAAAATTCTCTAAGTATGAAAGTAATGTTGCAAATCAATCTGAATATATTCTTATTTCTACCCTTACTAGTTCATCTCCTCCGGATTCGTGGGATAGTTGGTTAGTTGATAGTGGGGCCACTTATCACTACTCTGGTTATAAGGAAGTTCTCCTTAATTTGGTAGAGATGGAGTCAAACTTGAAAAACATCCTTGGAGACAACTCCACTTATCCCGTTAAAGGTTTTGGGTCCGTAAAATTTCATTTGAACTCTAGGGAATCTGTTTTGCTCCATGATTTGATGTATGTATCGGGGTTTAAGATTAATTTGATACCAATATCCTCTTTAGAAGACAAAGGGATGAGGGTTTCCTTCATTAGGGTAAGGTTCTTACTTGGCATGTTGGATCACCTATGAGAGATGCATTCACATTGGGATCAATATGTGAAGGACTCTACAGGGTTACTAGATGACCACTTCTAGCATTGGTCCATGATACTAATCATCTAAGTGATTTATGGAATCGAAGATTGTCCCATCTACATTATGATTCTCTTCCAAAATTGGAGGAATTGGTCTCAAGGTTTCCCAAGATTCAAGCTCATCATGATGGAGTATGTCCAGGTTGCACCAGTGGAAAGAAGACAAGGAGACCATTCCCCTCTAGTGAAAACAAAACGACTGACATCCTCCATCTCATTCATTCTGACATATGTGGTTTGATGGGCCCGTGCACTCTATTGGTGGCCATATCTACTATATCAGCTTCATTGGTGACTTCTAAAGAAAGACATGGATATATTATTTGAAGCACAAGGATGAATCCTTTGAAATGTTCAAGGAGTTCAAAGCTTTGATTGCAAATAAAAATATTCAAGTCTGGCAATGGTGGAGAGTACACATCAAAGGAGTTGGTTGATTTTTGAAAGAAGGCAAGAATCAAGAAAGATACAATTGCGCCCTATACTCCCGAAAAAAATAGAGTGTCTGAAAAAAAGAATAGGTCCCTTATAGAAGCTACCTATGCCATGCACCTTTATCAAAAGTTGTTGAAGTTCCTTTAGGGAGAAGCAACAAATGTCACCATATTTGTTGAAATAAAGGTACTTCATCAAACATTGGACAGGAAGACCCTTGAAGAAATATTCACAGGTTTCAAGATAGATGTTGGTCATCTATGTATCTTTAGCTTCCTCGTATACTTTCATGTGCCAAAGGACAAAAGAAACAAGTTGGAAGCCTCAGAACAAAAGGTACATTTGTTCGATATTGTGAAAATTCTAAGGAATTTAGAATATATATTCCTGGTCAAAGGAAGGCTGAAATTAGCAGGGATGTTACATTTGAAGAAGATGTCTCCTTTGGAAAATAAAGGGACCTCCCTTTGCCTCCTCCTCCTAAGAATAATGATGATATCGGTATTTTAGATGGTCCTTTCATGCTTGAATCTGAGACAGATGTTTTTGATGATCCCATGGATCCCATAGATCCCTTAGTTCCCCCTCCATATGATCCTCCCACTAGGAAGAGGCCACTTTGTCTATGAGACACTGTGTGGTCTAAAATGCGGATGCAAATTAGAGTTTAATTTAATGTGAACCCGGGAAGGTAAACTTAGAAGTGCTTATCTAAAATATATAGATCTAGAAATATTCCTAATTTGTCCAATATCTTAAAGTCCCCTTACAAGAACATATTCATTAAGATCTCTTTCAATAACTAATCAAACTTAGATCTAACAATTGTCTGAGATCTATGATTCTCTTACAAGAACATATTCTACAAGATCTCTTCCAACATTAGAACATCTAATAAGAAATTAAAAGTTGAAATGAAATAAACCTAGATCTAATAATTGTATGAGATCTTACGGTTCTCTTACAAGAACACCTTAAAATAAGATCCTTCCAATATTAGAACATTTAATAAAACTTGAAAGCTGAAATCAAACAAAAACATAAAGTAAATTATAAACAAATAAGCATGAAAGTGAGGCCATGGGGGCCCTCCATAACTCCACAAGCACACTACTTCAATGAAGACTCAAATGTAGAAGCAAAATTGAAGTATGATCCTTTACTCCAAAATTCTAAGATTACAAAAACTTCCAGATTACAAATGGAGGAGATTGTACTCCTATTTATACAATGGGATGAGTAACAACTCATAATGATCATCCACTAATCTACTTTCCCATTATTACAAAATATGATCCCACAAATCTCTCAAGCATTTTTAACTACTATCCCATTATTACAAAATATGATCCCTCTGAATCCTCCATAAATCTCTCACATATCTTGGATAAGATATGCCAACCAAATCCTCCATGATCTTCTCCCTAGGAATTGGATAAGATATGCCAACCAAATCCTCCATGCTTTTCTCCTTAGGAATTGGATAAGATATGCCAACCAAATCCTCCATGCTTTTCTCCTTAGGAATAGGCTTGCATAATTATCTCCTTAATATGGTGGAGGAGATATGGATAAGTTTCTTGGAATTAATTCTTCACATATTTCCTACACATCACAAAACTCACATATTATTGAGATATATATATAAATATGTATATTTTCTAATAATTAATCATAAATTCACTTGTAATACAAAAATGAATAAAATGGAAAATAAGAAGGTGAAACCCAAATGTATGTATGAAGATGATATGATAAAAGGTTAATGAGATGATGAAATGTAAGGAATAGTGAAGAAAAAAGTGGATGAAAATATGACATTTATGAGTCCCAACATCCTCCCCAACTGAACTTGTTGCATGTCCTCATGCAACCATGCATGGGTCTCTTTAAGAACATTTGGCATCTTGAACAACTTGGCTTTACATGATGATGTCTTTAATAATGAATGTTTCCAGGATATGTGAAAGACATGAGTAACAACTTACATTTTCTTATGGTTGGTTCTTGTGTAACAACCATGAACACAAAGGATGTTGGTTCTTGTGTTAACAACATTCATTTCATTTTCTGTTCTCTTTTCTTCAATAATAATGTAAACACTCACTGGAAATCATAAGCTATCAATGTGCATAAGAAAGCTCTTTTGTAATATTAATGAAGCATGCCAATATTACGTATGAAGCAAAGTGCAACAAAGTATCATTGGAAAATAAATGTTGGTGAATGGTAAATGACAAAAAACTGGAGTGATAGTGGTGAAGAAATGTAATCATGGAAGTGAATATGTATTGTGGTGAAGAAATGGAATCATGGAAGTGAATATAGTTCTCCCCCCCTCAACTGAATTGGTTGCATGTCCTCATGCAACCTTGACATGGCTCATGAAAGGAAATGTAGTATGGTGAGGGAATTTTCCAAAATATTCAAGTTAGCATATAAGGAATTGCATGATTAAAGATTAGAAAACAACATACCTCTACTTACCCAAGAATGATGAACTATGCAAGAGGAATGTAGCTGCTGCTGCTGCTGCTGGATCAGGAAAATGTGACTAATGTTGTTGTTACTGGATCCTGGGAAATGAAGGAATCTGAACTGCTGATGCTAAATCATGGAAAAGATAAATGCTGAAAGTGGAATTGTGGTACTCTTATAGATCAAAATTCATGCTGTTGTAACTGCTGAGGGAGTCGTGAAAAAGTGTATAGTCTTCACCCGCTACTAAACTTCTTGGTACAATTCTAATCATGCGAAAGAATGTGTAGATGTCGAGCATGAATAGAAATCATTGGATTACCGGCCATTGATGTATGCCGTTAACCAATGCGAGGCAACTCACCATTGATGTCAATGAGTGCCAAGGTACCCGAATACATCTTGCGAAGTGCGAATGGATGTGTTGAGATCGAGCCACTTGCAAGATCTAAAGATCAAGGGACATTGATGTATTCCCATGATCGTCAACGAGAGAACTTGCCATTAAGGCATGCAAGCCTATAGGTACTCAAAAGGAACTCTAGTCTATTTCCCAGATAAGGTCCTAATGTCGATGGGGCAAGACTTGTTGAAAGGTGGGCCTTAAGGAATCCCACATCAGTCAACGCGGGTTTGTACAAAAAGATTTGGTAGGACTATAATTGAAAGAACTCACGGACAAGCAGTGTGGATCAGCATGGCGAGGAAAACAAGGCAATGTAATCATGGAAAGGGAATGAGTTATATTCAAAAGGAAAACTAGAAGGCAAATATGTATGAAGTCGTGAAAAATGCATGGTGTATGAAGATGAACTCTTGTTGTGAAAAATGGATATGGAAATGTGCTTTATGGGTTTACAATTGGTGGAATTCAAAATCTGCTTCAAAAAGGGAGGTGCAAGGCAGTGGTTGTGGAGTTGGATTTGTCTTTAGAATTTTTCATTAATTTCGTCTTTGGAAGACCAATTGTTGTCACAATGTAATCTCCTTATGATCAGTTGATTATCCTGTAACCTGTAAAAAAACTTGGCAGAAAGAAAACATAAGTGTGTTCAATAAGAAGTGGCCATTTCCTTCATGATTCTTACGCAAAAATTTCATGCCAAATAAAACATATTAAGGACAATCAAAGTGTTGAAATTGACTTAATCATGATATTAAAATCAATCTGTTCTTAAAATAACCATGAAAAGTAATACTCCCTATTTGGGTCAGATGAAATATACTCAGCAAAAAGATTGGCATTAGAAAGATCCGTTGTGGTTTGCATATTAGTATGTGATATAAAAGCATTCAACAGTAATATGTTATGCCAACTTGAAGCTGTTGAAACAAGATAATCATCATTTATAGAATCCTCCAAATGTTTGATAAATCGATACTCAAAATTTGTTTCCAAGTGTTCCATTTTTTTATTTTCAAACTTGCATGAATTTTGTGAAAAAAAAAAAATTTAAATAAAAAAAAAAAACAAAAGAATGAAATTCAATTATTTTTTTTAAGAACAAAATTAAAAAAAAATCAATTTTTTTTTTAAATAAAGAAGTTAATTAAAAACTAACATAGAAAATTTCTAAAAATAAATTAACACTAAAATGGATTTTTTTTCAATATCCTAAAAAACACACGAAATCCTCTAGAATCAATGAAAAATCGAGCTTTTATGTAACTTTGAATTCCTCTGCATATTAATTGCAAAAACCGTTTTTTCTTCATGTAGTTACCAAAATAGGGTCCCGAAGAACCATGATTTCCTCTTAGACAGTTAGGAATTTAAGAAAACGATTTCTGGGTTATATAATTCATTCTATTATGGAAAAAACCCATGTCTTCATTTGTCTAGATTTTCCCTGGTTTGATCACAAACTACTTTTCAAAACTGACGTTTTTAAGGGATTGCGTTTTGAAGATGATCTTTTTCTCATTCACAAAATTCTTTATTGTCGCATTGCAAATTAGTTCTCCAGCAAGAGTATTTTTAATGGAATAAATCAATAGATTTTCTGATCTTCCAGATCGCACAAAGCGCGGGAAGAAAGCATACTAATCTCTTGATTTATTTTTATTTATGCAGGTTAGCGTGGATGGATAAAACACAATTAAGATCTGCGACAAAACCTTGCATCATCTACACTCTTTCTGCAATGTCACTGTTAGGTCCCTATAATACTAGTGATTACCACATTACTAATGCAGTTGTACCCCTTATTAATATTGTTGTGCCCCTATTATCCCCATATTGTTATTACTGTGCCCCATAGAATCCCTCTATTGTCATTTTTGTGGCTTTATATTATTATTGTTAGGTCGGCTGGGTTATATTATGACTCCTTAGACTCCTATATATAGAAATGAGGTTTTGTCATTTGAATCATCCAAGAATTGTTCATTTATGTAATGTAAAGGAGGTTGCCCCCTCGAAGAGGCTGAATTCTAAGGCGTTGATCTATCTTTTCTATCTTTTTCTTGAGCTGGTTTCATAACATTTGGTATCAGAGCTTTGGATTCTAGGGTTTCGCTGCTCCAAACAGGTCATCGTGGCATTTTCACTATAACCTTTTTTTCTGCGATGTTTCAGAAGTTGCAAAAAAAACCATTTGAGAAGCAATCGCGCTGAACCTCGAATCCAAATTTCAGAGTCGTTCACACTATATTTGCAGAGATATGATCTGAGGAAGTTGGTCTTTTTGCAGACTCCTAAATTACATTCCAAATAGGTGACCTGGGGAAAAGCATCATAACTTTCTCTCTAGAGATCAGATTGAAATTTCGTAAGAAGGTACAGAAAGAGGACGGACTGAAGTTTCTTGTATGTATTTTTCAGATCCAAAGGTCGAAACAGTGACTAGTGGAAAGTCGTACAAGTTCGCTCTACTGAACTAGTCTATAATCAAGTCACTGTGGGAGATTTCGCATAAATCTTCCTTGGAGAATCCAATTTGGGTCAGACTTGTGGCATTGGAAAGAGGACACAGAGGGCTACTGCAGGTCACAAATTCAGATCTAGATGATTGGAAAGTACATAGATACATCAGAGGCAATATCGAGCTCCTACAAAGTGAAAAAAGGTGTGTAGATTTTCTTAAATTTTTGCTTAAGCTTGGTTTGAAAATTTATTTTGAAGGAATTCAAAGGGCATAATAGAGCATTATTATCAGTAATTGATGCCCCGAGGAAAGAAAATGCAAACACCTAGTAAGGAACTTGAAAGCTCTAGCATGACTCATGAAGAAGAGGAAGAAATGCAACATGATATATCAAAATTACAAGACCAAGTGCAACAACTGTCCCTTGCACAAAAAGGAACAGAATCTAAGATCGATGGTTTAAAGAAAGGCGTAGAAGCTAAGATGGATTGTTTAAAGAAAGGTGTAGAAGCTAAGATGAATGACGTGGAAGCTAAGATGGATGATTTGAAGACAGACATGGAAGAATTGAAGATAAATATGAATAAGTTGCTACAAGAAAGGGTCACTAATGGTGAAAGGGTAGTAAAGGAAACTCATGATGAGAACAAAAGAAATGTTAATCATGATTCCATAGACTCTAATGTTGGATCAAAGACCCACCATATTCTAAAAATTGATATGAGGAAGTTTGATGGCAAGGATACCGCAACATGGATATTACAGATGGAGCAATTTTTTGATCTCAATAATGTGCAAAACACACAAAAGGTACGTATTGCAACTTTGTATTTGGAACCAAATCAGTTTGTTTAGTATCAATGGCTTTGCTCTCGTAAACAATTTATCACTAGGGCAATTTTTACGGAAGAATTGATAGCACATTATGAGGATACAAAAAGCAACACTTTTTTTAGCCAATTGATAAGTCTCAAACAAAAGGGTTCAATAATGGAGCACATTGAGGAGTTCCAAAAATTGAACATAAGGGTAAAAGATATTCTAGAGGAGCATAGGATTGATGTGTTCATAGGGTCTTTAAAGGATAATATCCAACATGATGTTCGCCTTTGGGAACCTGATTCATTAGAGAAGGCATTTAGGTTAGCAAGAAAAATGGAAAGCAAAGTTATGGTAACCAGGAAGCATACCACTCACAACTATAAAGACAGAAGTGTTGTTGCCGCTAGTCTTCCACAACCTATAAGGTTGACACCACAAAAATTAGAAGAAAAAAGAGCAAAAGGGCTTTGTTACAATTGTGATAGCAAATACACTAAAGGTCATAAGTGTGCTGAGAAGAAATTATTCTACATAGGTTGTGAAGATGAAAACGAAAAGGAGCATGAAAGGTCAAAACAAGAGGATATACTCTAGGAACAAAGCCTAGATAAAGAAAAAATGAATCCTACCATATCTTGTAATGCATTGGCGGGAATTACCACTCCTCAAATCATCAAGATAGAAGGACAAATCAAGAAGAAAAAGGTAATAGTGCTGATTGATTCAGGAAGTACCCACAATTTTATTCATTGTAAGGTAGCAAGAGAATTGAATTGCTTCTTATATCCAGCACCAGAGTTTCAAGTGATGGTTGCAAATGGAGGAACAATAAATTGCTCGGGAAAGTGCCATAATATCAAGCTATCCATGGGAGAATATGTATTGACTAGCCCAATGCTTTCCATTCCAATGGGAGGTGCTGATGTTATACTAGGAATCCAATGGCTACAATCCTTGGGTACAATAGCTTTTAATTTTCAAGAACTTTTCATGAAATTTTTTGTGGAAGGAAAGGAAGTTGAATTAAGGGGTATTGCAGGGAAACCAGGAAAGATAATCAGCTCTAACGGTATGAAAAATCTTCTAAAAAAGGAACAAAGAGGTGTAATTTCACAATTATGTTCACTAGATGTGTCCACAGTGGAATCATTTATTTCTCCAGATCTCCAAAAATTCTTGAACAATCATTCCAAGGTATTTGAGACTCCCAAAGGTCTCCCACCTATTCATGATCATGATCATGCTATTCATCTGATTCCAGGAAGTGTTCCTCCAAACATCAGGCCGTACAGATATCCCTATGCCCAAAAGAGTGAAATTGAACGTATGGTTGCAGAAATGCTAGAGGCTGGTATAATTCAACCAGGTTAAAGTTCTTTCTCTGCTCCAGTCGTATTGGTGCACAAGAAGGATGGATCATGGCGCATGTGTTCAGATTATAGGGAGCTCAACAAGCTCACTATTAAAGATAAGTTTCCCATTCTTGTCATTGATGAATTACTGGATGAATTTACTTCACCAAGTTGGATCTTCATTCAGGATATCATCAAATCAGAATGAAGATTGAAGACATTCCGAAAATAGCATTTAGAACTCATGAGGGTCATTATGAATTTTTGGTCATGCCTTTTGGCCTTACCAATGCACCTTCAACATTTCAAGGTTTGATGAATTGAATTTTCAAACCATTCCTTAGAAAATTTGTGTTAGTATTTTTTGATGATATACTAATCTACAGCAAGTCTTGGAAGGATCATGTTGAACATGTTGACAGGGTGCTACAACTATTGGAGGAGAAACAATTATATGCAAAAAGATCCAAATGTTTCTTTGGAGTACAAGAGGTGGAATATCTGGGTCATATTGTATCTCATGAAGGAGTTAAGGTAGACCCTAGCAAAATTAAAGCCATTAAGGAATGGAAAATTCCCACATCCATAAAGCATTTGCGAGGATTTCTCGAGTTGATAGGGTATTATCGCAAGTTTGTTAAGAATTATGGGAGAATAGCAGCACCTCTAACAACATTATTGAAGAAAGATGCATTTTCATGGACTCCAGAAGCAACAAAGGCATTCGAACATCTCAAAGAGGCAATGTGCCAAGCACCGGTCTTAGCTACACCGGACTTCACAAAAACCTTTATTGTGGAATGTGATGCTTCAGGAAATGAAATTGGTGTTGTTTTAATGCAAGATGAAAGATCCATTGCTTTTGAAAGTCGTCCAATCAAGGGAAAGATTTTTACACAAAGCTATTTATGAGAAGGAAATGATGGCAATACTCCATGCACTTAAGAAATGGCGACCCTACCTAATGGGAAGACACTTCAAGGTAAAAATAGATCATGATAGCCTTAAATACTTTTTAGAACAAAGATTATCCTCTGAAGAGCAACAAAAGTGGGTCACAAAGATGTTGGGTTATGACTTTGAAATCATCTACAAAAAAGGGAAGCAAAATGTGGTAGCAGATGCACTCTCAAGAAAGGATGAGGATGTGGAAGCATTGTTGTGCACCATTTCTATTATCCAACCAGATTGGATAAACGAAGCAAGGGAGGAATGTAAGAATGATGAAGAAGTGTGGGCACTTATTCGAAAGTTACAACAAGATTCCAGTATGTCTGATACATTTAGCTGGCAAAATGATTCGTTATGGTACAAAGATCGCTTATACCTCTATAAGAATTCCCAGCTAAAACAAAAGATTCTTATGGAATTGCACACTTCTCCCTTAGGAGGGCACTCAGGATTTTTAAAAACTTACCACAAGGTTAAGAAGGAATTTTTTTGGGATGGCCTTAAAGCAGATATTCAAAAGTTTGTGGTGGAATGTTTGGTTTGCCAACAAAATAAAGTTCAAAAGATTAAGATATCGGGTCTACTACAACCTTTATCCATTCCAAGCCAACGTTGGGAGGAGGTTTCAATGGATTTTATCATAGGTTTACTCAAGTTTGAAGGAAAGAGTGTCATCATGGTGGTAGTTGACAGACTTACCAAGTATGCACACTTTTGTGCATTATCACATCCATTTAAAGCCAGTACAATTTCTACTGCATTTATGGAAACAATTCAAAAGCTACATGGAAACCCAAAGATTATTGTAAGTGACAGAGATCCCATTTTCACTGGAAATTTTTGGACATAATTATTTTCTTCTCTTGGTACTCAGTTAGCTCATAGCTCATCTTATCATCCTCAATCTGATGGGCAAACTGAGATAGTAAACAAATGTTTGGAAGGATATCTTCGTTGCTTTGTATCTGATAAACAAACACAATGGGTCAAATGGTTGCCTCTGGCTGAATGGTAGTATAACACTTCCTTCCATACAGCAACAAAAATGACCCCATTTATGGCACTTTATGGGTATCAGACACCATCCATCACATCATATTTAAGAGAAAATTCTAAGGTTCAAGCAGTGGAACAACACATTGAACATCAACAACAAGTCCCCCAACTCTTAAAGGATAATAACGTGTTGACACAGAATAGAATGAAACAACAAGCAGATCAACATCGTAGCGAAAGGAGTTTTGACGTAGGTGATTGGGTATTCCTACGGCTACAACCATATAAGCAAATTTCCCTCAAGCAAGCTAAGAAGGATAATAAATTATCAGCAAAGTATTATGGTCCATACAAGGTGTTGCAAAAGATTGGTACTATGGCATACAAATTGGAGCTTCCTGCAGCTTCTCAATTGCACCCAGTTTTCCATGTTTCATGTTTAAAGAAGGTTATAGGCGAAAAGATCCCAGTTCAAACAATATTGCCAGAACTTGACGAGGAAGGAAAAATTATATTGGAACCGGAAGCAGTCATAGAAACAGGAACTCGACAGCTACGAAATCGATCAATTTCGAAGTATCTTATCAAGTGGAAGAACTTATCCACTGAAGATTCCACATGGGAGGATGAGAATTTTATACAGAAGCATCCATAACTTCTCAAGCGTTGAGGACAACACTTTTTTGAAGGAGAGGGGCATGTTAGGTCCCTATAATACTAGTGATTACCCCATTATTATTGTAGTTGTACCCCTTATTAATATTGTTGTGCCCCTATTATCCCCATATTGTTATTATTGTTCCCCATAGAATCCCTCCATTGTTATTTTTGTGGCTTTATATTATTATTGTTAGGTCGGCTGGGTTATATTGCGACTCCTTAGACTCCTATATATAGAAAGGAGGTTTTGTCATTTGAATCATCAAAGAATTGTTCATTTATGTAATGTAAAGGAGGTTTCCCCCTCGAAGAGGCTGAATTCTAAGGCATTGATCTATATTTTCTATCTTTTTCTTGAGCTGGTTTCATAACAGTCACGGGGGCATTTAGACTCTCGGAAGACAAATCTTTCCGATAATCAGGCTCCTGGCTCACCCGTGATACAGAAACAAGACATAGAAATGAAAAGATGTGCCACTGAATTTATTCATGATGATTTATTTTTTTGAAAACAAAACTAAAAACTTCTAATGATAACGACTTCTAATGACTTCTAAGGACTTCTAATGAGATCTCATTTTTATTTTTATAATCTATTCTACATTAACTTAAAAGATGTTTTATTTTCTAAGTAAAAGAATGCTTCCAGTGAAGCCATCTACAGACTAAAAATTCGAACATGCTCACATCAAGATTTAAAAATTTTACATTATGTTTTGCAAGTATGTGAGAGTCTTGTCTTAGAGTTGGCTCAAGGTTATTGTCCTTGCTCTCCAAGAAGTACCTGTTCAACATTGTCAAAGCCCTCATCCGTAGATGGATTAGTGATAAATGGGGGGGTTTAAAATAAAAACTAAATTTAAATTATCTATGTGCGAAAATGAGAAAAAAGAATGCTCCAAACTTTGAACTCCTTTACGAACCTGTTGTCACCAAGTTTCACAAATTAGTCCATAAAAACAAATGCATAAAATAAAGACTAAATCCTTCTAGTTGCACTTCCCCGGCAACAGCCCCAAAATGTGTGGTCTAAAATGCGGATGCAAATTAGAGTTTAATTTAATGTCAACCCGGGAAGGTAAACTTAGAAGTGCTTATCTAAAATATATAGATCTAGAAAGATTCCTAATTTGTCCAAGATCTTAAAGTCCCCTTACAAGAACATACTCATTAAGATCTCTTTCAATAACTAATCAAACTTAGATCTAACAATTGTCTGAGATCTATGATTCTCTTACAAGAACTTATTCTACAAGATCTCTTCCAACATTAGAACATCTAATAAGAAATTAAAAGCTGAAATGAAATAAACCTAGATCTAATAATTGTATGAGATCTTACGGTTCTCTTACAAGAACACCTTCAAATAAGATCCTTCCAATATTAGAACATTTAATAAAACTTGAAAGTTGAAATCAAACAAAAACATAAAGTAAATTATAAACAAATAAGCATGCAAGTGAGGCCATGGGGGCCCTCCATAACTCCACAAGCACACTACTTCAATGAAGACTCAAATGTAGAAGCAAAATTGAAGTATGATCCTTTACTCCAAAATTATAAGATTACAAAAACTTCCAGATTACAAATGGAGGAGATTGTACTCCTATTTATACAATGGGATGAGTAACAACTCATAATGATCATCCACTAATCTACTTTCCCATTATTACAAAATATGATCCCACAAATCTCTCAAGCATTTTTAACTACTTTCCCATTATTACAAAATATGATCCCTTTGAATCCTCCATAAATCTCTCACATATCTTGGATAAGATATGCCAACCAAATCCTTCATGATCTTCTCCTTAGGAATTGGATAAGATATGCCAACCAAATCCTCCATGCTTTTGTCCTTAGGAATTGGATAAGATATGCCAACCAAATCCTCCATGCTTTTCTCCTTAGGAATAGGCTTGCGTAATTATCTCCTTAATATGGTGGAGGAGATATGGATAAGTCTCTTGGAATTAATTCTTCACATATTTCCTACACATCACAAAACTCACATATTCTTGAGATATATATAAAAATATTTATATTTTCTAATAATTAATCATAAATTCACTTGTAATACAAAAATGAATAAAATGGAAAATAAGAAGGTGAAACCCAAATGTATGTATGAAGATGATATGATAAAAGGTTAATGGGATGATGAAATGTAAGGAATAGTGAAGAAAAAGGTGGATGAAAATATGACATTTATGAGTCCCAACAGACACATTACAGGATGATGAAATACAAGCTCTTGTTCGAAGATCATTTAGAGCAAGGAAGAATCCATGCATGTACCAAGGATATGTTTCATCCATGAGCACTATGATTCAAGCCAAACCTCCCACATTTGAAGAAGTCATAAAAGAACAAGTTTGGAAAGATTCTATGGCCAAATAATATGAATCAATTGTGAAAAATTATGTATGGATGTTGTGTCGAGACCAAAGGGGAAATCTGTGGTGACTTCAAAGTGGCTTTTCAAGATCAAGCATGGAGTTGATGATAGCATTGAGAAATATAAGGCAAATTTTGTGGCTCAAGGATCCTCCCAGAAAGAGGGAGAATATTATGATGATATATTTTCACATGTGGCTCAATATACAACCATTCATTTCATAGTTTCCCTTACCGCAACTCAAGGATGGACACTTCATCAGATGGATGTGAAGACTGCGTTCCTCCATGGCATGTTGCAAGAAGAAGTGTATGTTGAGAAACCATAGAGATTTTCAGTAGAGGATCAAAAGACACATGTTTTCATATTGAAGAAGGCATTGTATGATCTGAAGCAAGCCCATAGAGCATGGTACGCCTGCATAAACAATTATTTGATGAAGTTGGGATTCACAAGAAGCAATGTTGATCCAAAACTCTAATTCAAGGTAGTCCAAGGTATGTTGTTGATTTTGGTTTTATATGTTAATGATCTGTTCTTGAAAGGTAGTGAACCCATAATGATCGAGTGTAAGAGGGAGATAGCCTTTGAATTCACAATGAAGGACCTTGGACTCATGCACTACTTTCTAGGCCTTGAGGTGTGGTAAAGGCCCGGTGAGATTTTTCTTTCACAAGGAAAATACGTTGTGAAGCTATTGGAGAAATTTGGAATGAGAAAATGCAAGTCCCTATCCATACCGATGGAAATAAACTTCAAGAAGTTATGTGGAGAAGTTGCAAGACCCGATTTGGTGAATCCATCCAAGTGTAGATAGTTGATTGGGGCTCTAATGTTCCTAGTAAACACCCGTCTAGACATATGCTATGTAGTGAACACGTTGATTCAATTCATGACTGAGCCTCTCTATGCACATTGGATCGCTACCAAACACATTTTGAGATATTTGCAATTGACACTCACACTTGGTCTGAGATATTCTGCCAAAGATGGTTGACTTCATGGATACACCGATGCCGACATCATAGGAAACCTTGTTGATAGGAAGAGTGTGTTTGGATGTTGTTTTAGCCTTGGATCTGCCATGATATCTTGGATAAGCAGGAAGCGGAAGTCTGTAGCATTGAGTACTACTAAGGCAAATCATATTGCCAATAACATGGCTAGTTTCGAAGTAGTTTTGTTGAGGAAGCTATTTGGAGAGCTATTTGAGCAGGTTCTAGATTCTATAGCAATGTATTGTGATAACAAGAGTGGGATTCGTCTGGAAGAAAATCTTGTATTTCACGACAAGTATAAACACATACATATCTGATATCACTTTATTTGAGACATGGTGCAGAGAGGAGTCATTAGACTCCATCACATATCGACATATGAGAAGATTGGAGATATTCTCACCAAGGTTTTGCTGAAAGGGAAGTTATTGGTCTTCAGATATCAGCTTATACTAATGGATGTGACCCCTCCTAATAAGGGGCGTCGCTGATCGAGGACACTGAGTTACATCTTCCCCCATGTTTGAGCTCCCAGAGTGTGGAATTGAGATCGAAGGTTCATGGGGTTGAGGGATCTATGGACAATAGCATATCACCCCTATCTATTACCCATAGGGTTGGATATATTTCTCCCATCTTGGTTTTTATAGTATACCCTAGTTGGAATCATACCCATAAGATGGGCTTGTTGGGATTGTCCCTCCCCGTCTAGCCAACGGTTTGAGGAGGCTTGGGGGCGTGTGATTGTTGTGCAACCAGCTCACAAAATTATAGATCAATGACTTAAAAATTATCCTCTTTGAGGGGAAAACCTCCTTTACATTACATAAATTAAAAATTCTTGGATAATACAAATTATAATACCTCCTTTCTATATATAGGGGTCTATGGGGTCACAATCTAATTAGAGCCCACATAACAATAATAATGTAAGGGCACAACAATAACAATAGTGGGTTTCTATGGGGCACAATAATAATAATATGGGGACTACATGGGCACAACAATAACAATAAGGGGGCTATAATAAAAATGACAATAAGGGGATACACTAGTATTATAGGGACCTAACATGCCCTTCTCCTTCAAAAAAGTGTTGTCCTCGATGCTTGAATAGTTATGGATGCTTTTGTATAAAATTATCATCCTCCCATGTGGAATATTCAGCAGGTAAGTTCTTCCACTTGATGAGATGCTCTGAAATTGATCAATTTCGTAGCTTTCGGGTTCTTGTTTCCATGACTGCTTCAGGTTCCAATACGATTCTTCATTCCTTGTCAAGTTCTGGCAATATTGTTTGAATTGGGATCTTGTCATCTATACCCTAATTTAATCATGAAACCTGGAAAATTGGGTGCACTCAGGAAGATGTAGGAAGCTCCAATTTGTATGCCATAGTACCAATATTTTGCAACACCTTGTAAGGACCATAATACTTTGGTGATAACTTATTATCCTTCATAGCTTGCTTGAGGGAGTTTGTTTGTATGGTTGAAGCCGTAAAAATACCTAGTCACCTACATCAAAACTTCTTTTGCTACGATGTTGATCTCCCTATTGTTTCATCCAATTCTGCACCAAAGTGAGGTTATCATTTAAGAGTTGGAGAACTTGTTGTTGATGCTTAGTGTGATCTTCTACTACTTGAACCTTATAGCTTTCTCTTAAAGATGATGTGATGGATGGTGGAAGATATCCATAAAGTGCCATAGATGGGGTCATTTTTGTTGCAGTATGGGAGGAAGTGTTATACCACCATTCAAACAGAGGTAACCACTTAACATATTATGTTTGTTTATCAGATATAAAGCAACGAAGATATCCTTCCAAACGTTTGTTAACTATCTCAGTTTGCCCATCAGATTGAGGATGATAAGATGAGATATGAGCTAATTGAGTACCCATATAAGAAAATAATTTCGTCCAAAAATTTCGAGTGAAAATGGGATCTCTGTCACTTACAATATTCTTTTGGTTTCCACGTAGATTTTTAATTGTTTCCATAAATGCAGTAGCTACTATACTAGCTTTAAATGGATGATGCGCAAAAATGTGCATACTTAGTAAGTCTATTAACTACCACCATGATGACACTCTTTCCTTCGAACTTGGCTAAACCTGTAATAAAATCCATTAAACATCCTCCAAACATTGACTTGGAATGTATAAAGGTTGTAACAAACCTGAGGTTTTAATTGCCTCAACTTTATTTTGTTGGCAAACCAAACATTCTACCACAAAATTTTAAATATCATATTTAAACCCTCCCAAAAAAATCCTTCTTGACCTTGTGGTAAGTTTTTAAAAATATTGACTGCCCTCCTAAGGGAGAGGTGTGCAATTCCAAAAGAATCTTTTGGTTTGAGTTGTGAATTCTTAGAAAGATATAAGCAATATTTGTACCATAATGAATCATTTTTCTAGCTAAAAGTATTGGATATATTGGGATATTGCTGCAACTTTTGAATGAGCATCCACACTTCTTTGTCATTCTTCCATTCATCCCTTGCTTTGGTTATCCAATCTGGTTGGATAATAGAAATGGAACAAAGCAATCCTTCGACATCCTCATTCTTTCTTGAGAGTGCATCTTTTTTGTAGAGGATTTCAAAGTCATAACCCCACATCTTTGTGACCCATTTTTGTTCTTCTTTTGAAGATAATATTTGTTCCAAAAAGTATTTAAGACTATGATAATCTGATTTTACCTTGAAGTGTCTTCCCATTAGGTAAGGTCATCATTGCTTTAATGCATCTAGTATTGCCAACATTTCATTCTCGTAAATAGGTTTGTGTAAATACTTTACTTTAATTGGACAACTTTCAAAAGCAATGGGTCATCCTTCTTGCATTAAAATAGTACCAATTCCATTTCCTAAGGCATCACATTCCACAATAAAGGTTTTTTTGAAGTCTGGAGTAGGTAAGACCGGTGCTTCACACATTGCCTCTTTAAGATGTTCAAAGGCCTTAGTTGCTTCTAGAGTCCAAGAAAATGTGTATTTCTTCAGTGATGTATTTAGAAGTGTTGATATTCTCCCATAATTCTTAGCAAACTTGAGATAATACCCTTTCAACCTGAGAAATCCTCGAAGACGCTTTACCGTTGTGGGTATTTTCCATTCATTAATGGCTTTAATTTTGTTAGGATCTACCTTAACAGCCTCATGAGATACAATATGACCCATATATTCCACTTCCTGTACTCCAAAGAAACATTTGGAGGTTTATCCATATAATTGTTTCTCCTCCAATAGTTTGAACGCCTTGTCAACATGTTGAACATGATCCTTCCAAGGCTTGTTGGAGATTAGTATATCATAAAAAAATACTAACACAAATTTTCTAAGGAAGGGTTTGAAAATGGAATTCATCAAACCTTGAAATGTAGAAGGTGCATTGGAAATTCCAAAAGGCATGACCAAAAATTCATAGCGACCCTCATGAGTTTTAAATGTTGTTTCAGAATGTCTTCAGTATTCATTCTAATTTGATGATATCCTGAACGAAGATCCAACTTGGTGAAGTAATTTGCTCCATGTAATTCATCCAACAATTTATCAATGACATGAACAGGAAATTTATCTTTAATAGTGAGCTTGTTGAGCTCACTATAATCCGGACACATGCACCATGATCCATCCTTCTTATGCACCAATACTACTAGAGGACAGAAAGAACTTTGACTAGGTTGAATTATACTGGTGTCTAGCATTTCTGCAACCATACATTTAATTTCACTCTTTTGGGCATAGGGATATCTGTAAGGCCTAATGTTTGGAGGAAAACTTCCTGGAATCAAATGAATAGCATGATCATGATCATGAATAGCTAGGAGGCCTTTGAGAATCTCAAATACCTTCGAACGACTGTCCAATACATTTTGGAGATCTGGAGAAATAGATGATTTCGATATTTGAATCTCTAGTAAGCATAATTGTGCAATTACACCTCGTTTTTATTTCTTTAGAAGATTTGTCATGCCATTAGAGTTGATTACCTTTCCTGGTTTCCATGTGATACCCCTTAATTCAACTTCTTTTCCTTCCCAAAATAATTTCCAAAAAAGTTATTGAAAATTAAAAGCTATCGTACCCAAAGATTGTAGCCATTGGACTCTTAGTACAACAACAGCACCACCCATTGGAATGGAAAGCATTGGACTATTCAATACATATTCCCCCATGGTTAGCTTGATATTATGGCACTTTCCAAAGCAATTTATAGTTCCTCCATTTGCAACCATCACTTGACACTTTGGTGCTGGATATAGGAAGGAATTCAATTCCTTGGCTATCTTACAATGAATAAAATTATGGGTACTACACCAATCAATCAACACTATTACCTTTTTTTTCTTGATATGTCCTTCTATGTTAAGAGTTTGAGGAGTGGTAATTATTGCCAATGCATTACAAGATATGGTCAGATTCATTTATTCTTTCTCTAGGATTAGTTCTCGGTGTATATCCTATTCTTTTGATGTTTCTTGTTCCTTTTCTTCATCCTCTTCACAATCTATGTAAAATAATTTCTTCTCAACACACTTATGGCCTTTAATTTATTTTCCATCACAACTGTAACAAATCCCTTTTACTTGTTTTTCTTCCAATTTTTGTGGTGTCAACCTTGTAGGTTGTGGAAGGCTAGGAGAAGCAACACTTCCATCTTTATAGTTGTGAGTGGTAGACTTCCTTGTTGCCATAATTTTGCTTTCAACTTTTCTTGCCACTCTGAATGCCTTCTCCAATGAATCAGGTTCCCAAATGTGAACCTCATGTTGGATGTTATCCTTTAAATTCCCTATGAAGACATCAATCCTATGTTCCTCTGGAATATCATTTACCCTTATATTCAATTTCTGGAAGTCCTCAATGTGCTCAACAATTGAACCCTTTTGTTTGAGATTTATCAATTGGCTAGAGAAAGTGTTACTCTTTGTATCCTCATAATGTGTTATCATTTCCTCCTTAAAAATTTACCAACTGACAAGTGGTTTATAAGAACAAAGTCATCGATACCATACAAACTAATTGGGTTCTAAATATAAAGTTGCAATGGGTACCTTTTGTGTGTGTTGCACATTATGGAGATCAAAATATTGCTCCATCTGTAGTATCCTTGTTACCCGATCCTTGCCATTGAACTTTGTCATATCAATCTTTGGAATATGGTGGGTCTTCAATCCAATGTTAGAGTCTATGAAATCATGATTAACATTTCTTTTGATCTCATCATGACTTTCATCTAATATATTTTCGCCATTAGGAAGCATTTCTTGTAGCAACTTTGTCAAACCTTGTTTCAAACCTTCCATGTCTGCTTTTAAACCATCCTTCAAACCTTCCATGTCTGATTTTCATCCATCGTTCAAACATTCCATGTATTATTTTAAATCATTCTTCAACCATCCATCTTAGCTTCCATTTCATTTTTTGTTACTCTTTGCGAGAGCGAAATTTCTTGCATTTGGTCTCATAATTTCAATATATCATGTTGCATTTCTTCCTCTTCTTCATGTGTCATAGAAGATTTTTCTGGTTGATTACTAGGTGTGTCCATTTTTTTGTTTAGAGTAATTTTGAAATCAAACAGTGATATCTATGCTTCACTATGCCCTTTGAATCACTTCAAACAGATTTTTCAAATAAAAGTTATGCAAAATTTTGTAAATACACACCTTTTTCTTGCTTTTTAGGAGCTAGATATTGCAGATGTTGTATCTCTATAATTGTGAATCTCCAATATCTAAAATTATGTCATCTAGTATCCATATTAGGCTTATTTCCAACCCAACAAGTCAGACGAAGATTGGATTATTCAAGAAAGAGTTATGCCCAATCTTCCATGATGGGTGGATTAAAAACTGGTTAGTAGAGCAAACTTGTATGGAGTGCCATGTTTCACTGTTTTGACCGTCAACCCTAAAAATGATACCCAAAAAACAAAATTTCATCCTATTTCTTCCACATTTTACAAAATTCAAATCTGATGCTGAGAGAGAAATTTATGACGATTTTCCCTAGGTCACCTGTTTGAGATGGAATTCTAGAGCCTGCAAAAACCCTAACTTCCTCGGATCATATCTCTGAAAATATTGAGAGACAAGATCTGAAATTCATACATGAATTTCACCAAGATTTAGACTCCACTTGGTTTCAATTTCATCTTTTGAATCTTCATAGAAAAAAGTTATAGCGAAAATGCCACGATGACCTGTTTGAAGCGGCGAAACCCTAGAATCCAAAGCTTTGATACCAAATGTTATGCAACCAGCTCACAAAAAGATAGATCAACGACTTAAAATTTATCCTCTTCAAGGGGGAGACCTCCTTTACAATAAATAAATGAACAATTCTTGGATGATACAAATTACAAGACGTCCTTTATATATATAGGAGTCTAAGCGGTCACAATATAATCAGAACCTACAAAACAATATTAATGTAACGGCACAATAATAACAGTAGTGGGTTTCTATGGGGCACAATAATAATAATATGGGGACTACATGGGCACAACAATAACAATAAGGGGCTACACTATTATTATAGAGACCTAACAGTGATCCTTACCTTTGGTAACTTGTCAGGTATCTCGCCCAAGATCGAATTATGATGCAAGTATCCTACCACATGACTCTTGAGGGTCATTATTGGGAAGATAAGTAAGAAATAGGATGGGTTTATATATGCTCCCCTATATCACCCATGGCTCGATATGGGGTTAGAGATATTTAGCTCCCCCATGATATTCCAGGTTGAGATGTACTCCCCGATGTGGTTTCACATTGAGATATGCTCTCCGACGAGTTAGAGGGTGGTATCTTTTGCTCCCGAGTGATTCTTATTCTTTAGATTCAAGAATGTTTCAAAAAATAGAGTTGAGCAGAGATGGGACATATGATGACAGGATGACATGTTGATCGATGGTCAGATATTGATAGGTGGAATTTTCCCTAGTTGAGATGGAGTGTTACAATATGCAACTACAATCAAATTACACTTTGGACAACTAATTTTATGGATATGATGATTGACTTCAATTTCCATTTTCGATGGGACCAAAATCGACCTAAAGATCACTCAAATCGGATAAGGGAAAGTGTACTTATTAAGAAAATCCCACATATGCACATTTGGACAGGTCGACCCTAACAGAATTTGGTCACCCTTGGAAGCCTATAAATACAAGTGACCTCAAGTTCATTTGGACATCACTAGAAATATTCTTCTTCTCTTCTTTATTGATTGATTCATACAAGTTTGAGGCTACAATGACAAAATAAGTTCGAAAAGGTATGAAATTACAGGGTCAGAGGCTTGCATCTGATTTAGGGTTTTTGGGTTGCATTCGTAGGCACGTCACTGGGAAATTTCAACCATAGTCATTGGTTTGCAGGTTCCAGGGTGTGACTTGAATATTTTAGTCGCTGGCACAAGTCCTCCCGCATGCAACTGTGAAGTTTTACTCAGATTTGATTGAAGACCAAAGTTGACCACAGTTGACTACATACAAGAAAAGTTGTCTCTAATATATTTTGATGTTGGAAACATTTTTCTAAATGTTGTTGGGTTGCTTTGTTGGATGATATTATATTGGGCTAATATTACTTTCTGTCGAACATTTTATGACAATCTAATAGAAGAATAATTTCAAAGGGTTTTCCTCCTAGTGGGGCTTTTCGTTGGTCTTTGACCAAACCTGGTGTCTCTTGTTCATGTGTTGATTGTCTCCTTTGTCATTACATTTATTATTTTATCTTCAATTATTGTTGATGAATGGAAAGACGAATTGTAATTGGAAATATTTCTCATTGAAGTATTTAATTGGGCTAAAGTAATTGATACAACATAGAACAATCTAAAAATATATATATATATCATTTTGCTGAAAAATCCTTCACTTGTTTGTAACTATCTTGAACTCAGGCTCTTTTCTCGATTGTCACTTTGATTACTTCAATAAAGGTATGAGCTCCTCTTTAACTTTTGGAAAATATTTAACAAAGTGTCCATAAACATGGCATGCAATGCATTTTAAAGGAATATCTTCATAGTCTAATGTACGTTGATGGCTTCACCCATCGAGGTTGATTTGAAGGGATTTAAGAGACCCTTCGCCAAATCAACCTCCACATATATTATTGCACATGAATATAAATTCCATTTTGGATCTGCACAAGTAATGAAGCAAACTAGTTTATTTCTAGTCTCTTTCAATGAACTTTCATCCTGTTAGCGCTTGAAATTTCACCTCAGGCTGAGAAAGGTAAACCTCAAGGCAACATCAAACCACTTAGCCTCGTAGTTAGCCCTACGGGGCAGGAGAGGGCTCTCTCCGGTCTATCTCAGCAAAGATCTTCAATGAACGAGATGACCAATAGGGAAACACTGATTTTAGGCTAGTAAACTGATAAAAAGGGGTTTTTAATAAAATGACGGGGTTTTTCTGGGCTGCATGGGCAAAGTAACAGCTTGAACAGAGAAATATAATAAAAAACACAGATTATCGACTAAGGCAAGGTAGGCAAGAAATTTAACATCAAATCTAGTTTAAATGAGATGGCAAGACTGCTGAGGAGCTAACAAGGGCATAGGAGATGAATCCTTGTCAAACAGCGGAAAACATTAAATATGAACAAACTTATAGGCAGAGCATATAATACTATGAATTCTACCTAAACACTTCATTTGTTCAATTAGAAATGATCATGAAGTGAAATGAAACATAACAGATCACATATGAAACACAAGAAACACTTATGCTAAATTATCATACCACAGGAATCTCAGAAGTCAGAGCTGTATTTTCATTAAACTCTCTGCCAAAAACTGTACATGGTAAGCTCTCTCTCTTCCAGCACTCAGAACTCTCCCCTCTCCCTCTCCCTTTCATAAAAAAATATTTTTATACATTAAATCAACTAAAAACAAAAAAACAACAGATCGACCCCCAAAACAGGGGCGTTGTTTCAACTAAAGCCATGAAAATAGAATAGAATCCTCCATCTGCTCTTAAAGATAGATGAGCCTTCCATTATTCCAGCGTGAAGACAAAAATAGGCAAACGAACCTATGAATGCCACTTTGCAACTGCTCTCCAAATTTCCGGAAATGCATTGCCACTTTACGGAGAGGGTCAAACTGCCATATATGCTCTTTAAGATGAATCAAATGCGCACATATTGCAATGATTGCCACCTAGGAAATGCCATTTTCTTATATCATTTTTTTTTTTTACAGTTTTCTGCTCGTTGATAAGGATATCCATTTGGATTTCCTTTATTTCCTTTCAGAAATCTGTATTCTTTAACCAAACAAGACTGGATATGATCATTCAAAAGAAACTGTGAGAAACCAACAAACTTTTGAGCATGAAAATAGTATGCAAAATTCACAATTGTACTTATAATGCCTATTTCATGTGTTCGAATAGAGTTGGCGACATGCTTTACACCAACTGTAATCAAGTTTTTCCAGTTTGAGGCATTAGAAACTTTCTCTATGAATACCTGTGTATTTTAGATTATAAGTATGTGAAGCCACAACTATATGAAAGTCCTTTGACCCTATCCGCATATCTGAGTGTATTCAGTGTATGTTCAGATGAGCCTGCATTTGGAGAAATACAGGAGATCATAACTGTGCGTGAATCACCAACAAATGATTCACAAAGCACCTCTGTCAATTTACTTCCTCGGAAAGGAATGCGGATATGATCATTGTCAAAAGCCCGAATGCACTCCTTCAAAGACAACAAGCTCTTATTGATCTCTGTTCCTTGTTTGTCTATCATTGTCTGTCGTGTCTGCACCACGTTCACTTCCAGCCAGGTCAATAAAAGAAAGCTTCCCAACTGTTTTTCCCCTTTCATCTTATTGCCACTGACGTGTCTCTTAACAACCAGCTGTAATATAGCATGAGATCGTGAAGACTCCCCATTGGCACCTGTTGAACCAGTACTTCGGGATGCATTTCCTTTTTCAATATAATCCCTCACAACCTGAACATCTGAGATTTAAAATTCTTGCAAACCAACAATGCAAACCTGTTGTCGGCCATCTAATTTGTACATCGTGACACCTTTCATATTTTTGTAGTGTTCACGTGCTTCCTTCCGCAAATCAACTAACTTTAATAACTCCCATTTGCTGTAGTTAGAGCCCCTGCGCACAGGCTTTTATGATTTATCTCTTCCATACGATGCCCAGCTACACTGTATAACAGCTTCTCTGACAAGTCCGTAATATACTCTTTGTCCAAGTTCTAAAGCTACTGTTGAAAGATCTGAAGTCTGAAGAGCTACAGTGAGCTCTTTATTTGTGATCCAAATAGTCAATAATGGTTCGAATTTATTGACACTTTGAGAAGTTATTTAGGACAAGTCCTAAAGGGATGTTCTGAAGCACAACGCTCTATAAATCCAAGACTTCTTATGACCTGAGCAATTGACTGTGGATTAATCAAATTTTTGGACTGTGTATAACTCAGCGCCAATCCAAATTGACTGAAGTGACAATAAAGATCAGAATTGTATGTTTCGAATCCTTTATGACAGAGACAAATATTGGGACAAAGATCTGTGGTGAGTCATCATACATAAAGTCGAAATCTAGAAGAAAGAATATGTATGATGTAAGTTTTTGTGACACAGTGATCCAAGTTCATGTAGCATATCTCTCAATGATGATGTAAGTTCTAGTGGTACCATCTCTTTAATACACTGTTGTAATCAAGACCCCAAGGAAATCGACCTTTTATCTCTCTGTCTTTCTGCCTTTGTTACAGCTACATTAAAGTCACATGGATCCACTCGATCGAGAATACACATGTACAACCAACCAAATGAATGTGTCCTCTGAAATTTGAATCTTTGCTACAAGAAAAGCTCATACGGTCATCAAGGAAAAAGAGCGCTCAGTTCTGTGCAAACAATGGTTTATTCTCTCCTCAAAATGTACCCAGAAAACATAATAGAGGCCAGTTGCCTCAACCAACAAGGGAATACGGCTCCCACGACTCCAATCCATCCTTCAAACAATGGTAGTCGCACAGGCCACCACAATAAATACAAACCCTTCCTCGAAGATGAAACTCTTGCTCCTCCATTCGAATATTGGTAGATCCACCTTGGTCCTATCTGAGTTGCAACACATTCCATTGTCGCAGGAGAATAAGAACAGGCATAATTGCAGTGAGGGCAGCAATTTCAAGAATTAATGTACCATTCAAGTTGCTGACAAAATCTTTCTTAATCTGCTTGTGAGGATTGAGGCAAGTACTGTAGGACTCCATTGATATATTGTAGGAATTTACAGGGTAAGTTCCTCAGAAAGAATACCAAAAGGACACCGCTCACAACCAGATCTCAAATCAATACACCAGTATTTTTGACGTGGTTAAAACCCTCAGAGTGCAAGGAGGGAAACAGTCCACGGCCTGTCCCAACGTGGGTACAGACAATTTATTAATCAAAGAATGAAAATTTACATAAGCTTCTCTCATGCACGGATTACCCGAACAATGACCCTCCATGCGCTTTAAATAGAACTCATGGACCAATCGGGTGTCAAGCCACGGATCAAGTGTCGATAATACCGAGGTGAGAGTGAACCGTCGGATCACTACATATCGTGACCGTCGGATTGTAAGTTACAATATGTACAACGGTAAAGAAAGACACTTTACCTAACTCTATACCTAACTCTAAACTAGACCAAGTTGATCTTAACTATATCCTATGTGTCGGAATATCCTAACATCCCCCCTTAAGAACAACTTGGGATAGGATTGAAGGATTTACAAATATGACACAATAGGAGAAGGAAGGAGGCACTAGAGCCTATCCCCCCTTAGTGACAACTTCCTGGACTCTAAGCATATATCGAAGTTTAGTGAACTTCGCCTCTGTGAGAGCCTTTGTGAAGATGTCTGCAATCTGATCATCTGTTGGACAATATTGTACTTCAAGAGCATGGTCATGAATGAGTTTTCTGATGAAGTGCATGTGTAGTTCGATGTGTTTGCTGCGCTGATGCTGGACTGGATCTTTGCATAGCTGAATGGCACTTTGATTATCACACCAAAGGGAGGTTGGATGCTGCTGCTCAAAGCCAAACTCTGATAGGATCTGACGAAGCCACAAGGCTTCCTTACTAGCTTCCACGGCACCACGATACTCTGCTTCTGCTGACGAAAGAGAAATGGCAGCCTGTTTCTTACAAGCCCATGTAATAGGTCCTGAACCAAGAGTGAAGACATAACCGGCAGTAGACTTCCGATCATCAGGGTCACCAGCCCAATCAGAATCAGTGAAACCAACTAACAGAGGAGCTGCTTTGGCACTGTAATGAATCCCAAACTGTACTGTACTTCGAACATAACGAAGTATTCTTTTGGCTGCTTTCCAGTGACTTTCACGGGGGTTTTGCATAAAACGAGCAACAAGGCCAACAGCAAAGGAAAGATCAGGACGAGTATGGGTTAAGTACAAGAGTTTTCCTACAAGTTGACGGTATAAGGTAGCATCAACTTCAGGAGAAGAACAAGAGACTGAAAGTTTGACTCCAGACTGAAAGGGAGAAGGGGCTGGCTTACAGTCTTCCATGTGAAAATGACGAAGAATATCACAAGCATACTTGGACTGGGAAAGGGAAATACCCTCCTTGGATTGCAAGACTTGAAGACCGAGAAAATAGTGTAAGTGTCCTAAGTCTGTCATTTCAAATTTCTTTTTAAGGATAGACTTCACATGGTTTATAAGGTTGGGATCACTACCAGTAAGGATAAGATCATCAACATAAAGAACAAGGATGATAAGAGAGTCACCCACTTTCTTGGTGTAGACAGTATTGTCAGAATGACACCTAGAAAAGCCAGATTCTAAAAGAAAGCTATCCATTTTGGCATACCAAGCTCGAGGAGCCTGCTTGAGACCATAAAGGGATTTCTTAAGTCGACACACAAGGCTTGAGTCTGTTTGTATGAAGCCAATGGGTTGTTCCATATAGATTTCTTCCTGCAAGTCCCCATGCAAGAAGGCAGATTTAACATCCATTTGATGGACTTCCCATTTTAAAGAGGCAGCAAGGGAAAGAACAAGGCGGATAGAGTTCATTTTGGCAACAGGGGCGAAGGTTTCAGTGTAGTCAATTCCTTCAACCTGTGAAAAGCCCTTAGCAACAAGACGAGCTTTATGTTTATCAATTTTGCCATCTGGTCCATACTTGGTTCTGTAAACCCATTTACATCTACAAGTTTTCGTCCCGTTGGTAGAGGAACAAGATCCCATGTATCATTTGTCATCAATGACTGATATTCTTCATTCATAGCTGCTTCCCAATGTGGATGGCCTGAAGCTTCTGCAAAAGTGTCAGGATCATGATTTACTGGAGCTTGAGCCAGTAAAGAAGAGGCTCTTTCAAACTGAGAACGTGTACGTCGCTGATCTGTAGGATCACCGGCAAGATCACCTGCTGCATCTCGAGTAGCACGGACCCATCTTGGAAGTTGAGGATCCTGAGAAGGTGGGGGAGGATTGTCATCCTCACTTTCATCATCTGAAGAAGAAATGTTTTCAAAAGTAGAAGAGATAGGAAGAGGTGGCACATCCGCCGGACTAGGCTCGCAGGCCGATTTATTTTCATCAAATTTTACATCTCTTCTAATGATAACATTTTTGGACTTAAATGGAATAAGTCTGTAACCTTTTACATCTTCAGAATATCCAA
The DNA here is from genome assembly GCA_031772625.1 of Pinus tabuliformis. Taxonomy (NCBI): domain Eukaryota; kingdom Viridiplantae; phylum Streptophyta; class Pinopsida; order Pinales; family Pinaceae; genus Pinus; species Pinus tabuliformis. Next base: position 1,019,454,412 of record CM062820.1, on the reverse strand, counting down.
CAAAAGTGCATTTCTCACTCTTAGGTTCTAAAGCTTTATGCTTTTCATCTGGAATATGGGCCTATGCTTCACTTCCAAACACACGAAAGTGACTTACATCTGGTTTAATGGAACTCCAAGCTTCTTCTGGAGTGATATTCTCTAGAACCTTAGTAGGAGTGCGATTGATTATATAATTTGCACAATTAATTGCTTCGGCCCAAAAACTAAGACTGAGTCCTTTAGATTGCAGCATACAATTAGCCATTTCCTTTAAGGTGCGATTTTTCCTTTCAGCTACACCATTTTGTTGTGGAGTGTATGGAACAGTATGTTGCATTTGAATTCCATTTTCAGTGCAAAAGTTGATGAATGTGTTTTTAACATATTCTCCACCATTATCAGTTCGTAGCTTAAGAATTTGATGTCCAGATTGTTTTTCAACAAAGGCTTTGAAGGCCAAAAAAGTGTTAAATACTTCGCTCTTGAGTTTTAAGAAGTATACCCAAGTGCGTCTGGAGAAATCATCAATGAAGGTTAAGAAGTACTTGCAACCAGAGAATGAAGCAACAGGAAGAGGACCACATAAATCACTGTGCACAAGCTGTAAAGGGGCTGAGGCGTGCCAAGAGGCACGTTTGTCAAAACTGTCCCGATGATGTTTTCCGAGTACACATCCGGAACAAACACCATCTCTGCAAGATATCATAGGAAGACCTGTCACCATATTTTCTTTACATAGATGCTGAAGGGAGCGATAGTTTAAGTGACCAAATCGCTCATGCCAAAGTTTGCTCACTTCATCATTATGAGCAACAAATGCTGAGGGAAGATTTGATGACCCAAAGTTGTGAAACTTATACAACCTTGTGGAATCATCAGCAAGACCAGTAGCTAGAATCTGTTTAGGATCTTTTAGATCCTTGATTACAACATCATGAGGTGAAAATTCAACAATTTTGCCTTCACCTGAATGAGTTATCTGATAGACAGATAGAAGGTTGGAGGATAAGGTTGGAACACATAATACATCATTAAACTGACCATTGTCTAGATGAACAGTTCCAGTCCCTACAACACTAAGAGATCTATCATCACCAACATATATATTTTTGGTGTTACAATCTTTTAAAGAAGAAAACATGGCTTGGTTTTTGGCCATGTGATAAGAGGCTCCAGAATCAATGAGCCACTCATGAGAATGAGAAGAAGAAGAAGATACATTTAAAGCATAACCAGACTGAGATGATTGACAACGACATGCAGAAAGTGCCATTCCGGAAGTTGAAGTTGAAGTAGGCTCCACATGGATGTTATGTTTCTTCATTGCGGCTTCCAAGGCTTCCATCTTCTTAAAGCATTTAGATTCTAAGTGGCCATCTCGATTACAAAAGTTACAATGTCTGTCAGTCCTCTTCAATTTGTTTTTATTGGTCTTGTCATTTTGCTGAAATGATCTTTCATCTTGAGGCTGAGTTGGTTTAGGACCATTCCTTTGAGGATAAGACTTCTTAGGATTCTTTGAATTTGGTTGCTGCTGGGCGGCTAACGCTTTCGAGGAAGAGTTTCCAAGATTAAGAAGACCAAGGTGTAAGAGTTTTTCTTGTTCTCTTATTAAGGAATCACAAAAGGAGTCAAAGGAAGGGGGTTTGTAGTCTTTGCCTTGACAAATGAAAGCTTCCCTTGTAGAATGGAAAGTGGAAACAAATACAGAGTAGGCTGGTCCCAACTTAGTAAGGATGGAATAAATAAGGTTACCATCTTCTTTCTTAACTTTAACACCTTCCAAGAGATATCTAAGGGTCTTGAATTTGGACAAGAAATCTTCAATGCAAGAAAAATTATTAGGATCCAAAGTAAGCAACTCATTCTCAAGTTGATGGGCTCTAATTTCATTTTTAATCCCAAAAACTTTAGCAAGTTTTTCTAATGCTTCATGAGGAGTTTCAATTTCTGCAATGTGGAATCTAAGATCAGGAGAAACAGACATTCCTATCAAACCACGTGCTTGATCTTGTCTATTTTCCCATTTTTCAGCCTTGTCTTCATCTTTGGGTTTCTTCTCTTGGTCTGTGGCTATTCTGAAGAGACCTTTACTTCTAAGTAAATCTCCCATGTAGGCTACCCATTGGAAGTAGTTAGTGCTGTCAAGAATGACTTGGCATGGACTTTCCATTTTTTGAAAAAAACCTGAAGCTGAAGATGCTGAAAGTAAGTGGTCCAATGGATAGATCTCGAAAAAATAGGCGGTTTTAAAAAAAACGGCTCTGAAAAAGGCTTCCGGATGAAGAAGTTATGGCTTTTTGAAAAAAAATTGTTGACGTTGCCGGCAAAGTGCGCGAATGTGCGGGAATGAAAAAATCCGCCCCCACAAAATGGAGACTTGAACCCAAGACCTCTACTCTCTTAAAAAGTCTTTGAACCAATTGATCTATACAAAATATTTGAGAGAGAGAGAGAGAGAGAGAGAGGGGGGGGGGGGCCTCGATTTGCGTGCTTGCCTTGGGAAGGCTCTTTTCCCCTACAAAACACAAAACACAAAACCCAACACGAATATGCAAAGAAAAACGAACCTTACGGCTCAAAGTTAGCTTTAGCCAAAAAACTAGAATTTTAAAAAAAATCTCAAAGTTAGCTTTTAACCGAAAAACTAAATATTTTTCTCAATGTTTCTGATTTTCCAAGATCACACTAAGGTGCAGGGAAAAGAGCATACGCATGAGAAAAATCCTTTCTTTCTGTTTCTGATTTGCCCAGATCGCACAGAGTCGCAGGGCAAAGAGCATACGCAGAAATGAAAGGTATAGATCCGGGAAAAAAAAGGCTAAATAAACCGAAACCGAAATAAGCAGAGAGAAAATGACAGTAAACTGCAAAAAAACACTGTATACCTCCCGATCTGAAAAATGACGCAGCTAGGGCTACCGGAAACCTTTTCGCGTGAAACGAAAGGGGTTCCTCACTGAAACAGATGCTCCGAACGCAACAGAGCAGTCCTCTCGGCCCGAAAGCAGTCAGAAACAGCAGATCTAGGAAACGACAGCCGCATGCAGTTCTACCGGCTTCAGATTTGGATCACCAACGGACGCGGCCCTCAAATAGCTCTGATACCATGTAGGAATTTACAGGGTAAGTTCCTCAGAAAGAATACCAAAAGGACACCGCTCACAACCAGATCTCAAATCAATACACCAGTATTTTTGACGTGGTTAAAACCCTCAGAGTGCAAGGAGGGAAACAGTCCACGGCCTGTCCCAACGTGGGTACAGACAATTTATTAATCAAAGAATGAAAATTTACATAAGCTTCTCTCATGCACGGATTACCCGAACAATGACCCTCCATGCGCTTTAAATAGAACTCATGGACCAATCGGGTGTCAAGCCACGGATCAAGTGTCGATAATACCGAGGTGAGAGTGAACCGTCGGATCACTACATATCGTGACCGTCGGATTGTAAGTTACAATATGTACAACGGTAAAGAAAGACACTTTACCTAACTCTATACCTAACTCTAAACTAGACCAAGTTGATCTTAACTATATCCTATGTGTCAGAATATCCTAACAATTCTCTCCTCAAAATGTACCCAGAAAACATAATAGAGGCCAGTTGCCTCAACCAACAAGGGAATACGGCTCCCACGACTCCAATCCATCCTTCAAACAATGGTAGTCGCACAGGCCACCACAATAAATACAAACCCTTCCTCGAAGATGAAACTCTTGCTCCTCCATTCGAATATTGGTAGATCCACCTTGGTCCTATCTGAGTTGCAACACATTCCATTGTCGCAGGAGAATAAGAACAGGCATAATTGCAGTGAGGGCAGCAATTTCAAGAATTAATGTACCATTCAAGTTGCTGACAAAATCTTTCTTAATCTGCTTGTGAGGATTGAGGCAAGTACTGTAGGACTCCATTGATATATTATGAAAAGTGAATATTTTGAATTGTGCTTGTGCAGGGATAGGAGCTTGAAGTCGCTGCCATTTGAAGAGCTGGAGAATAAATTACATATTCTAAAAAAACAACATTAAATGATTTCTTCTTCAAAACCCTGTTTTGAAGAAGAATCAATCGCACACTGACATGAGACGGAGTCTAACACATCCCAAAAAATTACTGGAAGGTGGGGTGACTTGACCTAGAGAGGGGTTGAGATAATCTCATCTTATTGGTTGAATTATAGGGTCCATGGAGATAAAAAAAAAAAAATCCCATGGAACCCATAGAAAAAGGGCTATATCTAAAAACGAAATCTCAAGCTTCCTAGCTTGAAAAAGAAAGAGATGAAATACCCATTAAGGAAAATACAAAAACTCGGCTATTAATTTTTGGGACCCATTGTTCTTCTACCCATGAATCCATCGGTTTTGGAATGTGCCATAGGCCTACTAATCCAGGTGGATATCGATGGCCACTCGCCTACTCCACTAGGACCCCTCTTCTTCTTCTTTTTCCTCCTCAAGGAGGTCTTCGAAACAAGGTGCTATGATAGCCAAACGAATATCATATGCCAAAGTTACAACCCTAGGAAGTTGGCAGTCCAGCTTACCCAACAAGGCCCAAAACCATCGTCGCTTCATCTCCTAGGGTTAGGGTTTCACACTTATTCTTTATGATAAAAAGGCCTTCAAGCCTCATTGTAACACAGTTCAGAAGGCATGTAGTCGTCATATCTCTTCTTAGAGATAAGCTACCATTTCCCAAGCTAGTTTGTTCCATTCCAGAAGTAAACAATTTTAAGTACTTGTTATTAATTAATTGAAGTTATGTTCTTTCATTGTATCTTTGTGTTCATTTTAAATCTATATTTCATTTCATTTCTTCGTAAATTTGGATCACCTAATAAATTTCCCAACTAGAGCCCTATCAAATAAGAACTTTCTTTCTTACCCCATGAATAAGAGATCCAACAGAGGAATGTCATCCAACTTTTTGATAAACTGATGATGAGGCAATCATGGACAACTACATGAAGTAAGCAACATGCTAAATGCCTCAACTTTTTCTTTGGAACCATCGCATGGAAGATCCCATTGTGGGAGAAAATTATCGTTGCATGTAAATAACCCACCCAACCAACACTGAGGCTAAAAGAGATCCAAAAGGCAGTTGCAAAATTGTAGCGATTGTCGAACTTTCATGGATTGAATTGATGATGGTAACTATGGAAACTTTACCTATGGATCACTGTACCCAAACACCATTCTTTTGTTTCACTGGTACCCTTAAATATTATCATTGACACAAGGTAACAATAGATCTTAACCTATACCATCCTCCATATGACATTCTTTTGCACTACCTTGAGGAGAACCTGCAAGTTGAGTTTGGTTGGTGCTTCTTATACTACTTTAACTCCAAGGTTAGGTCCAATAGATACCTTAGCCAAGACCATTATCCATATGGCATTGTTTGGAACTATATTGAGGAGATCTGATCAGGTATCAGTATTTTAGCTAAAAAAATGAAAGTGCTCAGAATTTCTTCAGACTTGAACGATCGGATAGAGTTCATCGTCAAGATTCTAATGCCATGAACGATTCAAAAAACCAACATCGTATGCAAAAGTTAGAGCTTCTGATGGTTTGGTCAAAAAAGTCAAAGTTTGACTAGAGTTTACTAGATGCCCAGTCAGCATGCAGAGAATAATCTCCATTTTCAGCCAGTGACACTATGACAAGTGTCATCTTCAGATTCGCCAGTTTAACTAAGAGAAGGTGAAATTGCCTAGTTGGCTCCAAGGTGGAATTTGATTTTTTTTATTTAATTAAATATTATTATATATAATTTGTATATTATATTATATAATTTTTAAATTATATATATATATATATATATATTATTTTAATTATTAATTAAATATTAATCGAATCAACCCAAAAATCGCATGGCATATACGTTAAATGTTCACATGACATATTAAATATAAAAGGGTGCATTAAATGTAAATGGTAAAACTATACCACAGAATTGTATGTAATATATATATTGCAAAATATGCAATGGAGGAGGGCACGTTTGAACCTGTGACCTCCCCCTCATAACTCCCACACCTTACCAATGAAACACAAAACAACACATTGTATGGAGGGCGCGCAAATTATTTTTAAAACCTTACATGTTTGTTGACGGCGGGGTGGTGGGAGCTAGCCCCCACCCCATGTGACCACATGCCATAACCAAGCGCTAGGGCCAGCGCTAAGCTTGCCCTTAATCTTGCCTAATGAATAATTAAACGGGTTTTACATTAATTAACTAGAGTTTAATCTAGCAGCAGTTTCGGCGGCGCCTCCAACTATGGTGGAATTCCTATTTCTGGAAATTTTACTAGCAGTTCTTCCAGATTTGGTGGAGGAAATGTAGGAAAAATTGGTTTTGCATAACTGAGGCAATTCTTAGCCAAATTTCGAAAATGAATAGTCATTTTTGGCTAATTGGCATGCTAGGAACTCATTGGAGCAGGTTGTAGAGGTATAAGAGGTCATCTATAGGTGCTTTTGGTCACTTGAATATTTTTTAAGCCAAGGGCCACCAGGTGTTGGATGCCATTCCCAAAGAAGTTGGTAACCAAATTAGGTAAAAAAATAGTGATTTCTGATAGATTTGAATGTTTTAAACTCATTGGAATAGGTTCCAAGAGCATTAGATGCATGTAACAACAATTTGAGCACTATTGAAGCTAATACAAAGGCTCACACTATGAAGTTGGACCAAGGAGATGTGGCCCAGGAGGAGTGAACTCCTTCAACAAAAAATTGTGAATTGAGCTCTGTTATTTGTGCTTTCTATGTTTTTATATGCTATTGTTCAGCCATTTAAATTCATGCTTTTAAGTTCATGCAAAACACTAAATTTCAACAATTTAGATGAATTGACAATCACATACTCATGGATAAACTCTTTATGGATAAGTAAACCAAAGAAAAGAAAATTTTATATCTAGAAATGATACTAGCACAGGATTAACTAGCAATCAATTTCATATCAAGTGGTCTCGAAGCACAAGGTTGCTTTCTTGATTTGCTTAAAGGGTTTAATAATTGCAATTGTTGTTATGATTACAAGGTTGAAGTTGCAGAGAGGATAAGGGAAGCTATTGATAGCTAGTCTTGAGATTAGGACAAGAAGGAAGAAGGCTGAGAAAGCATCATCCTCACCCAAAGGACCACTTAAGGTAGAACCTGAATCACCTCAAGTTCCATCTCCATCAATTGAGATAGAAGAGGCACAGATTGCACAAGAGGCTGAAGTGATTGAAGAGGTACAATTGGTAAAAATTTCTGAGCCTAAATCCATAGCCATCATGTCTGGAGAAAGAGAGCATGAATGTCCCTCTTCAGAAGAGGAAGAATTCAAGAAAGTTTCCTATACTTTGACTGAGATGGTTAAAGTCGTCTATGAAGAGAGGAACACCAGAATGGTTGGAGAGAGTTCTAAACCTCTACATGGAGAAGGAAGCTCAAAGGACAAAAAAGATGAGAAGAAGGATTCCAAAGGGAATGGTGGCAAGCCACCTCAATCTCCACCATCCTCATCATCTTCATCATCTCACACAGCATCATCTTCCACTACCACCGCTGCCCATACTCATTCCAAAACCCCACAAGGAAAAACTCCATTACTGAAATTGGACATAAAATTTGAACTTCTCATGTACAACGGAGAAGTGAATGTAGAAAAGTTGAAAAATTGGATTCGACAGTTGGAGGTATACTGCAGAATTCAAAACCTTCAAGAAGACAACATAAAGATCCAGTTGGATTCACTGAGGCTAGAAGGAGCTGCACTAGTTTGGTGGGAAGTGTTTAGTCAATTTAGTGTCCTAAATTGCTCTACATAAATTATCAATCCGGGTATCGTAAACTGATGAAGTGTAGTGCACTATATATGCTAGATGACCCTTATTACTTCATTGTTTTTTATTTTTATGTTGTTTTGGGGGTTTTTGATCCTTTAATCCGTAATGATTTACAATGTACTTAACAACATCTTAAATCCAACTTCTGTAAAGACTGCTAAGAACCTAAAGAAATGAGAAATAAAAGAGCTTAAGTAAGATTTGGAAGCAAAGTTTATTCAAGAAATGAAAACAGAGTTTCTATTTCTAATCATATCATTATTTCCAAATCATGAGCTACAAACTAAAAAGTAAAATTGCAACTACTGTTTATTCAATTACAAAAACAAGACTAAATGGAATACTGAAAACTGAAAGTGAAATTGAAACTATTGTCTATTCTTGTTAAAACTAAATGAAATACTAAAACTGAAAATGAAATTGCAACTAATCTACTATGGAAACAGAACTAAATGAAGTGCTTAGTTACTCTGCCTCTCAATTTTGGGAGAAAAACCTCCTTGTGATGATATTTTGAGGAATTATGTACTTCATTATTCTAAGAGAAGATAAATACAAAAATGCAGAAAAGACTCATTGCATGAATGAAGTATTCAACCACTTAGTTTAAGATGAGTTATCAACTAGAAGGGCTCTTTAGAAACATTCATCTACACCATGAGTCAATAAACTAGTAACAAAATGGCAAGAACTGTAATGGTACTAATCAGTCTAATTGAAAAACTTAAGACTAGTGAAACAGTAAATGAAACAACTACATTACACTACTGCATTTCAACTTCTAACTACTGATAAAAACTAGAAAGAAATTAAGCAAAAAGAAACTATTCTACACTGAAAGAAGTTATTCTGCGTTAGTAAGAAAATGATAAGGATTGCATTATAAACAAGGTTAGTATGGAAATGATTATGAACACTATGAAATAAATGATGAATTTACAGCTAACTAGAAAAGACAAAACAAAATGAAATGAAACCTTAGTCAGCGCAGGGGCCCTCTGCAACTGATCAGGTTATGTGTGCTCAATCAATCTCCAAGAAACGCTTTCAGATATCCATAAAACACACAGTCTTCATATTAAAAACAGAGAATGAGTTTTTCAAAATTACAGAACAGTAGTCTGAGCTTAATACATGAGGAAATTCGAACTGGTTCTGAGTTCTTTACATAGGTATTTATAAGAAAATTATACAACTGTTTGTGGAGAAAAATAAGCTACAGCCAAAAACACGTAGCAGACAGGCACATGGAATTTTCTTCCTCGGCTGCTGGAGACATAAATCTAAGATGATGGCTGTTGGATTCGGTTGCACAGATGGTTGTTGGAGTCCATGGGTTCAGGAAGTTGTTTCGGATCCCATCACTGTGAAACGTGTACAAAACAGAGTCCTGTTGCCTTTGGTCTCTCTATGTTTGACTTATTCATTGACCGGAGTCTTGTACCATCTTCTTTGTCAACCTGGGCTAGGTGAATAGGACATGATCCATGTCATAATGATTTCCAAGCTGCCCATGTAATTAGTTTCTCCTTCTGATACTTGGAACCTGTTAAAGCATGGAAGTAGCTGCGAAACAGCCGATTAGCTGCAGAATAGGCTGCGTTCCATAGCTAAAGACAAAAACTTATTCAAACAGTAAAACATAAAAGCATAACATGTAAATCTCTAAAATGTTCTCCTTAAGGCAATGTATACTGGTTATGATGATAGGGATGCATTTTCTTCATGGAAAAACAAAGAACAGGGATGAGAAGAGTTGCTAAGGAAATGGCAGTTTTGAGGCTCAATGGGAAGCAAAGACTCAAGAGGAAATGAGAATCCATGGTAATATATCCATTACTTGGGTTGAATTTGTTTCTACAATTAAAAGATAGTTTTTTCCTTTAGCCTATATGCAAAAAGCCATTATGAGTCGACATAATTTTAGGCAGCTTAAAGGCCAAAGAGTCCAATATTACACTCAGGAGTTTAGGAAGAGGGCTTTCTTGTTGGGAGTAAACTTGAATTCACAAGACACACTCTTGAAATATATTGGAGGTTTACATTCATATTTGCAACATATTATCCTTATGTTTAACCCAAACAACTTAGATGAAGTATGTGTGCAAGCCACGCATCTTGAGGTAAGGGGAGAACAAAACATAGAGGAGAAAGGTGAAACTGAGGGTAAGGGAAAAGAGAAGGGAGGAAAATGGAAGGGAAAGAAGAATGAAAGTATCAAAAAAGAGAAGGAAAAACTCACATGCAAAAATTGTTCAAAGACTGACCATGATGAAGACCATTGTTGGCAACTTCATCCAGAATTAAAGCCAGATAGATTGAAAGCCAAAGAGAAGGGAAAAACTATTGCTATAGCAGAAAAAGACTTAGGGTTAGATTCAGGAGATGAGACAAAAATTACAGCTATGGGTTTGAAAGGTCAACATGTTGAAAGTACTAGTTCATCAAATAGTCATTCCAACACTCCAAATGAAGACAAAAGGGAAGAGTTGTTCACTGTCAGAGTAATCTCAAATCATACTAAGATTGACGCACTCCTTTATAGTGGATCACAAGCAAACTTGATTTCAGAAGACTTAGTTAAAGAGCTTAAACTTGAAACTGTACCACATCATAAACCATACCCTTTGGGCTAGATAGTTAAGGATGCCAATTTACAAGTTTCAAGGAAATGGATTTTTAGATTTGCTAGTACTGCAAACTTTGTTGATGAAGTCGAGTTAGGCATGGTTCCACTTGAAATTTCTGGAATTATCTTGGGAAGTACATATTTGTATGACAGGAAAGCGGTGTTTCATCGCTATGATCACAAATATCATTTGCTTAAAGATGGGGTGAAGTATTTTGTGAGAGCTCATCGCAAGAAACTGAACATTTCCTAGTTAATGCAAGGCAAATGAAGAGGCTAGTGAATGCAAGTCAGAACTTGACATTGTTGATGATCAAACAAAGAGATGTTTTGAATCATACTACTCATAAAGATGTTTATATTTGTAATGTGTTGTTTCATAATGATAACAGGTTGCCTTTGAAAGAAGGTGAAAAACATTTGCAGTAGCTAACATTGGTGTTGAGCAGTGTTGAAAACAAGGTGCTAGTGCAAGAAGTTGCAAAGGTCAAAGAGAAGAGCACAAAGCAGCTTGGCAAAGAAGGCATGGGTTTCACAAATGTTCATTGTCAATTTCCAAAAGGCACATTACAATGGCGAAGAAACTTGGGCAAGAGTCAACTCAAGCAAAAGGAAAAAGCAGCTAAAAATTGCCATAGAGACAAAGTGCAAGGTGAGAAAGATTCCAAGTTTCCTTTGATTGTTAACCAAGGTAGGAACAATATGTTTTTTGCAAAATTAGATTGTTGTTCTGCAAATTCAAAAATATTGCAGCATGACGGTGTCAAAGACAACAATAGATGGTCGTCGAAATCAAGGAAAATTTGACTTTTTATGAAAAGCTCCAAATGATGAAATTAGGAAAATTTCAATGGATAAAGACTGGAAGGATGACGGAACAGTCCCCTTATCAACATAATCAGTAATCAAGAGAGCTTGTGGGGTCCAAAAGGCTTCTAGTGGGGAGGAATGATCAGGGATCAGTGTTTTAGCTAAAACATTAAAGTGCTCAGAATTGCTTCAGACCTAAACGATTGGATAGAGTTCGTCGCCAAAATTCCAACGCCATGAACGGTTCAAAAAACCAGCATCATATGCAAAAGTTAGAGCTTCTGAAAGTTTGGTAAAAAAAAGTCAAATTTTGACTAGAGTTGACTAGATGCCCAGTCAGCATGAAGAGAATATTCTCATTTTCAGCCAATGACACTGTGATAAGTGTCATCTTCAGATTCGCCAATTTGGCTTAGAGAAGGTGAAATTGCCTATCCAAAGTGGAATTTGATTTTTTTTATTCAATTATATATTTTATATATAATTTTTTATGTTATATTACATAATTTTTAAATTATATATTATAATATTATATATATTATATTTTAATTATTAATTAAATATTCAAACTATACCACAAAATTGTATGTAATATATATATTGCATTTTCAAATTATATATATATATATATATATAATATTTTAATTATTAATTAAATATTAATCGAATCATACGTTTCAAACTATACCACAAAATTGTATGTAATATATATATTGCAAAATATGCAATGGGGAGGATGGGTTTGAACCCATGACCTCCTCCTCATAACTCCCACACCTTACCGAGCCATAGAACAACACATTGTATGGAGGGCGCGCGAATTATTTTTAAAGCCTTAAATATTTGCTGATGGTTGGGTGGTGGGAGCTAGCCCTATGGGCCAACCCCCACCCCGTGTGACCACGTGCCAAAACCGAGGGCTAGGGCCAGCGCTAAGTGCGTCTTTAATCTTGCTTAATGAATAATTAAACTAGTTTTACATTAATTAACTGGATTTTAATTTGGCGGCAGTTTCGACAGCGCCTCCAACTACCTCGAGCAATCGCCAGCTTTGTCAGCAACGCTGCGGCGATAGCAGCGGGAGTGTCATCTCGGCCCTCTGCCTGAAGACCGTTGTAGCTTCTGTGTGATCGACCCGATAGACATCTCACACCTCCAGATGCCTTTGTGTAGCTCCAAGTTTTCACAAAGAGTGTGATGTTCTGAATACTTGACAATGGGGGTTTGTCGTTTTCTCCTAACAAATTTGTTCACTACAAATAGTTGGGTCTAATACTATCACATCAGGGCGACACTACCTGACCTTTTGAGGGTTTAAATTTGATTATCTTCCCTGAATATACGTAAATTATTGATCTAGATACATTAGATCGACAACGTCCATAGTCGACGGAGACGTGTCCTTTCATTCGAATTCACCTTGATCATTGTTACAGTCAATGAGACATACGGTGCTCGAGCCTAGGCTCTCTAATACCACCAGTTGAAATGTGTAACATTATAAGATGCTATGTGTCACATACTACATGGTGTTACTCCAACTACCTCCCACGTAGCATCGACACTGCCACCACACCGGGAAATTCAAACAACTGCTCCTATGCTCTGTACGTTCCACTTACTATGATTGTATTCGGGTTATGGGAAATGAATTTAACTGTGCATTGTTAGGGGAATATGCTCACTGATGCCACAATAGTCTCTGGCCCTCGATTGTGAATAAAAGTGTTAATATATTCTAAAAACCATTGAGCATCCTTATGTACTTAATGTCTTAATAGTTTATGAAATTAGAACCCAACCTAATTGCGACCAACTTGTATCACACATAGGTTTGAATGACAAGGAGTAATCCCGCAGTCAGAACTATGGTATTATTCCCCACTTATATAACTTTTATGGAGGCATATTCAACCGCAGGGGCACAGGTAGGTACCTCAGCAGTTCTATTAGTTGATTTTGTAAGATTTCAGGAAATTGTTTACAGTTTCATGATATAAATCCCTTTACTGTATTTGCATCTGTTTTCGCGGAATTCTTATTTTTGGAAATTTAACTTGCAATTCTTCCAGATTTGGAGGAAATGTAGGAAAAATTGGTTTTGCCATAACTGAGGCAATTCTCAGCTAAATTTCGAAAATGAATAGTCATTTTTGGCCAATTGGCATGCTAGGAACTCGTTGGAGTAGGTTTCAGAGGAAGAATAGGTCATCTACAGGTGTTTTTGGTCACTTGAATATTTTTGAAGCCTAGGGCCACCAATTGTTGGAGGCCATTCCCAGAGCAATTGTTAACCAAATTTAGTAAACAAATAGTCATTTCTAATATATTTGAATGTCTTAAACTCATTGGAATAGGTTTCAAGAGAATTATATGCATGTAACAACAATTTGAGTACTATTGAAGCTAATACAAATACCCACACTATGAAGCTGGACCAAGGAGATGTAACCCATGAAGGGTGAACTCCAACAAAAATTTGTGTATTGAGATCTGTTATTTGTGCTTGCTGTGTTTTTATATGTTGTTGTTCAGCCATTTAAATTCATGCTTTTAAGTTCATGCGAAACACTAAATTTCACCAATTAAGATGAATTGAAAATCACATGCTCATAGATAAACTCTTTATGGATAAGCAAACCAAACCAAAGAAAATTTTATATCTGGAAATGATACTAGCGCAACATTAAATAGCAATCAATTTCAGATCAAGATCCTACAAGTTGAGTTGGGCTTAGTGCTCCTTAACATTAATAATTACACATAATTATTTAAATTGAATCCTATTTGGATTGTATTCTTTTTTCCACTATAATATCATCTCTCATGCTCTAGATTCAATAGATGTGCATTAGGCATCATGTGTCAATTATTTTATGTTGCTTATACTTTTACAACCCCAATAAAACTTATGACTACTAATATATTTTTTGCCTACTAACCACATTTCCATATCATTAGAGTATATAATAGATGAATTTGTCTAATTTGTAACAAACATTCTTTCATTTGCTAGACTCCAATAATACTAGTCGATTTTTTTATCTATCTATACTTTAATTGAACTTTTGACCATCTAGATTGATTTAGATTTGGGCAAATATCTTGAGGTATCACTCCACCATGCTTCGAACTTCGATCATGGTGGAATTATGCTTATGCCTAAAATTTCTATCAAATTCTTATGAAATTTGTGGCAAAAAAACAAATAAATATCTTAGAACAATATTAGTTTTCTCCTATAATGGAATATCTCAAAATAAACAATACACGCACACAAGTAAATAACAACATTAAAAAATATATTATTATAATGCCATATATAAATTAATATATTATACAAAGAAAAAATAGCATCAAAATAGTGAAAGATAATAAAGCCCACTAGACATAAAGCAGATGGTGACAGGGTGTTCTATTAAGGCACTCTGTGGTGTAAAAGTCATCAGTTTGAAACTTAGCGGACACAAAATCTAGCCATGCTAAAGGTTGGTGTGGCCCAGGTCGAATGTGATCCTGTTGGGTCCCTATAATACTAGTGATTACCCCATTACTATTGTAGTTATACCCCTTATTTATATTGTTGTGCCCCCATTTCCCCCATATTGTTATTAATGTGCCCATAGAATCCCTCTATTGTTATTTTTGTGGCTTTATATTATTATTGTTAGGTCAGCTGGATTATATTGTGACTCCTTAGACTCCTATATATGGAAAGGAGGTTTTGTCATTTTAATCATCCAAGAATTGTTCATTTATGTAATGTAAAGGAGGTTGCCCCCTCGAAGAGGCTGAATTCTAAGGCGTGGATCTCTCTTTTCTATCTTTTTGTGAGCTGGTTTCATAACATTTGGTATCAGAGCTTTGGATTCTAGGGTTTCGCTGCTCCAAACAGGTCATCGTGGCATTTTCGCTATAACTTTTTTTCTGTGATGTCTCAGAAGTCACAAAAAAAACCCATTTGAGAAGAAATCACGCTGAACCTTAGGTCCGAATTTCAGAGTTTTTCGCGTGATATTTTCGGAGATATGATCTGAGGAAGTTGGTCTTTTTGCAAACTCCTGAATTACACTCAAAACAGGTGACCTGGGGAAAATCGTCATAACTTTCTTTCTGAGCATCGGATTGAAATTTCGTAAGAAGGTACAGAAAGAGGAAGGATTGTAGTTTTCTTTTATATATTTTTCAGAGTCAAAGGTTGAAACAGTGACACGTGGCACTTCATACAAGTTCGCTCTACTGAACTAGTCTATAATCAGGTCACTGCGGGAGATTGTGCATAACTCTTTCTTGGAGAATCCAATTTGGATCAGACTAGTGGCATTGGAAAGAGGACATATAAGGCTACTACAGGTCACAATTTTAGAACTGGATGATTCGAAATTACAGAGATACATCAGATTCAATATCAGGCTTCTACAAAAAAAAAGGTGTCTAGTTTTTTTTTTTTTTTTTTTTTTTTTTTTTTTTTTTTTTTTTTTTGCATAAGCTTGGTTTGAAGGAATTCAAAGGGCATAGTAAAGCATTATTATCGGTAACTGACACCCCGAGGAAAGAAAATGCAAACACCTAGTAAGGACCTAAAAGCTCTAGCATGACTCATGAAGAAGAGGAAGAAATGCTACATGATATATCAAAATTACAAGAACAAGTGCAACAAATGTCACGCTCACAAAAGCTAACAGATGCTAAGATATATGGCGTGAAATCTAAGATAAAGGGTATGGAAGCTAAGATGGATGATTTGAAGGCAGATTTGAGGACAAATTTGAAGACAGACATGGCAGATTTGAAGACAGATTTGACAAATTTTCTACAAGAAATACTTACTAATGGTGAAAAGGTTGTAAAGGAAACTCATGATGTGAACAAAAGAAATGTTAATCATGATTCCATAGACTCTAATGTTGGATTGAAGACCCACCATATTCCAAAAATCGATATGAGGAAGTTTGATGGCAAGGATCCCGCCACATGGATATTACAGATGGAGCAGTTCTTCGATCTCAATAATGTGCAAAACACACAAAAGGTACGTATGGCAACTTTATATTTGGAACCAAATCAGTTTGTATGGTATCAATGGCTTTGCTCTCGTAAACAATTTATCACTTGGGCAATTTTTACGGAAGAATTGATAGCACATTATGAGGATACAAAAAGCAACACTTTTTTTAGCCAATTGATAAGTCTCAAACAAAAGGGTTCAATAATGGAGCACATTGAGGAGTTCCAAAAATTGAACATAAGGGTAAAAGATATTCCAGAGGAGCATAGGATTGATGTGTTCATAGGGTCTTTAAAGGATAATATCCAACATGATGTTCGACTTTGGGAACCTGATTCATTAGAGAAGGCATTCAGGTTAGCAAGAAAAATGGAAAGCAAAATTATGGCAACCAGGAAGCATACCACTCACAACTATAAAGATGGAAGTGCAGTTGCCCCTAGTCTTCCACAACCTATAAGGTTGACACCACAACAATTGGAAGAAAAAAGAGCAAAAGGGCTTTGTTATAGTTGTGATAGCAAATACACTAAAGGTCATAAGTGTGCTGAGAAGAAACTATTCTACATAGATTGTGAAGAGGAAGAAGAAAAGGAGCAAGAAAGGTCAAAAGAACAGGATATGCTCCAAGAACAAAGCCTAGATGAAGAACAAATAAATCCGACCATATCTTGTAATGCATTGGCGGGAATTACCACTCCTCAAACCATCAAGATAGAAGGACAAATCAAGAAGAAAAAGGTAATAGTGTTGATTGATTCAGAAAGCACCCACAATTTTATTCATTGTAGGGTAGCAAAAGAATTGAATTGCTTCCTATATCCAGCACCAGAGTGTCAAGTGATGATTGCAAATGGAGGAACAATAAATTGCTCTGGAAAGTGCCATAATATCAAGCTATCCATGGGAGAATATGTATTGACTAGCCCAATGCTTTCCATTCCAATGGGAGGTGCTGATGTTGTACTAGGAGTCCAATGGCTACAATCCTTGGGTACAATAGCTTTTAATTTTCAAGAACTTTTCATCAAATTTTCTACGGAAGGAAAGGAAGTTGAATTAAGGGGTATTGCAAGGAAACAGGGAAAGAGAATCAGCTCTAATGGTATGACAAAGCTTCTAAAAAAGGAGCAAAGGGGTGTAATTGCACAATTATGTTCGCTAGATGTTTCCACATTAGAATCATCTATTTCTCCAGATCTCCAAAAAGTCCTGGACAATCATTCCAAGGTATTTGAGACTCCCAAAGGTCTCCCACCTATGCGTGATCATGATCATGCTATTCATCTGATTCCAGGAAGTGTTCCTCCAAACATCAGGCCGTACAGATATCCCTATGTCCAAAAAAGTGAAATTGAACGTATGGTTGCAGAAATGCTAGAGGCTGGTATAATTCAACCGAGTCAAAGTTCTTTCTCTGCTCCAGTAGTATTGGTGCACAAGAAAGATGGATCATGGCGCATGTGTCCGGTGTCCGGATTATAGGGAGCTCAACAAGCTCACTATTAAAGATAAGTTCCCCATTCCTGTCATTGATGAATTACTGGATGAATTGCATGGATCAATTTACTTCACCAAGTTGGATCTTCGTTCAGGATATCATCAAATCAAAATGAAGATTGAAGACATTCCAAAAACGGCATTTAGAACTCATGAGGGTCATTATGAATTTTTGGTCATGCCTTTTGGCCTTACCAATGCACCTTCAACATTTCAAGGTTTGATGAATTCAATTTTCAAACCATTCCTTAGAAAATTTTTGTTAGTATTTTTTGATGATATACTTATCTACAGCAAGTCTTGGAAGGATCATGTTGAACATGTTGACAGGGTGCTACAACTATTGGAGGAGAAACAATTATATGCCAAAAGATCCAAATGTTTTTTTGGAGTACAGGAGGTGGAATATTTGGGTCATATTGTATCTCATGAAGGAGTTAAGGTAGACCCTAGCAAAATTAAAGCCATTAAGGAATGGAAAATCCCCACATCCATAAAGAATTTGCGCGGATTTCTTGGGTTGACAGGGTATTATCGCAAGTTTGTTAAGAATTATGGGAGAATAGCAGCACCTCTAACAACATTATTGAAGAAAGATGCATTTTCATGGACTCCGGAAGCAACAAAGGCCTTTGAACATCTTAAAGAGGCAATGTGCCAAGCACCGGTCTTAGCTACACCGGACTTCACAAAAACCTTTATTGTGGAATGTGATGCTTTAGGAAATGGAATTGGTGTTGTTCTAATGCAAGATGAAAGACCCATTGCTTTTGAAAGTCGTCCAATCAAGGGAAAGTTTTTAAGAAAAGCTATTTATGAGAAGGAAATGTTGGCAATACTCCATGCACTTAAGAAATGGCGACCCTACCTAATGGGAAGACACTTCAAGGTAAAAACGGATCATGATAGCCTTAAATACTTTTTAGAACAAAGATTATCCTCTGAAGAGCAACAAAAGTGGGTCACAAAGATGTTGGGTTATGACTTTGAAATCATCTACAAAAAAGGGAAGCAAAATGTGGTGGCAGATGCACTCTCAAGAAAGGATGAGGATGTGGAAGCATTATTGTGCGCTATTTCTATCATCCAACCAGATTGGATAAATGAAGCAAGGGAGGAATGGAAGAATGACGAAGAAGTGTGGGCACTTATTCGAAAGCTACAACAAGATTCCAGTACGTCTGATACATTTAGCTGGAAAAATGATTTGTTATGGTACAAAGATCGCTTATACCTCTGTAAGAATTCCCAGCTAAAACAAAAGATTTTTATGGAATTGCACACTTCTCCCTTAGGAGGGCACTCAGGATTTTTAAAAACTTACCACAGGGTTAAGAAGGAATTTTTTTTGGATGGCCTTAAATCATATATTCAAAAGTTTGTGGCAGAATGTTTGGTTTGCCAACAAAATAAAGTTGAAACAATTAAGACACCAGGTCTATTACAACCTTTATCCATTCCAAGCCAACGTTGGGAGGAGGTATCAATGGATTTTATCACAGGTTTACCCAAGTCTGAGGGAAAGAGTGTCATCATGGTGGTAGTTGACAGACTTACCAAGTATGCACACTTTTGTGCATTATCACATCCATTTAGAGCTAGTACAGTTTCTACTGCATTTATGGAAACAATTCAAAAGCTACATGGAAACCCAAAGATTATTGTAAGTGACAGAGATCCCATTTTCACTGGAAATTTTTGGACAGAATTATTTTCTCGTCTTGGTACTCAGTTAGCTCATAGCTCATCTTATCATCCTCAATCTGATGGGCAAACTGAGATAGTAAACAAATGTTTGGAAGGATATCTTCGTTGCTTTGTATCTGATAAACAGACACAATGGGTCAAATGGTTGCCTCTCGCTGAATGGTGGTATAACACTTCCTTTCATACAGCAACAAAAATGACCCCATTTATGGCACTTTATGGGTATCAACCACCATCCATCACATCATATTTAAGAGAAAATTCTAAGGTTCAGGCAGTGGAACATCACATCGAACATCAACAACAAGTCCTCCAACTCTTAAAGGATAACCTCGTGTTGGCACAGAATAGAATAAAACAATAGGCAGATCAACATCGCAGTGAAAGAAGTTTTGATGTAGGTGATTGGGTATTCCTACGGCTACAACCATATAAGCAAATGTCCCTCAAGCAAGCTAAGAAGGATAATAAATTATCACCAAAGTATTATGGTCTGTACAAGGTGTTGCAAAAGATTGGTACTATGGCATACAAATTGGAGCTTCCTGCAGCTTCTCGATTGCACCCAGTTTTCCATGTTTCATGCTTAAAGAAGGTTATAGGCGACAAGCTCCTAGTTCAAACAATATTGCCAGAACTTGACGAGGAAGGAAAAATTATATTGGAACCGGAAGCAGTTATAGAAACAAGAACTCGACAGCTACGAAATCGATCAATTTCAGAGTACCTTATCAAGTGGAAGAACTTATCCGCTGAAGATTCCACATGGGAGGATGAGAATTTTATGCAGAAATATCCAGAACTACTCAAGCATTGAGGACAACACTTTTTTGAAGGAGAGGGGTATGTTGGGTCCCTATAATACTAGTGATTACCCCATTACTATCGTAGTTATACCCCCTATTTATATTGTTGTGCCCCCATTGCCCCCATATTGTTATTAATGTGCCCATAGAATCCCTCTATTGTTATTTTTGTGGCTTTATATTATTATTGTTAGGTCGGCTGGATTATATTGTGACTCCTTAGACTCCTATATATAGAAAGGAGGTTTTGTCATTTGAATCATCCAAGAATTGTTCATTTATGTAATGTAAAGGAGGTTTCCCCCTCGAAGAGGCTGAATTCTAAGGCGTGGATCTCTCTTTTCTATCTTTTCTATCTTTTTGTGTGTGTGTGTGTGTGTGTTATGTGGCTCACAGACCCTAGATATTGATGGCTGCTATGTTCACAGAATATTTGTACTAGGAAGATCCACTCAAAGGGGTTACTTCATGTCGGCTCAACCACAGAGCCTGACCTTGAGAGAGTCAATAGAATTTAACCCATGACCTCTCAATAACAAAGGTGTTTTAGCGACGAACATTTAAGCTAATACTTGGGGCTATAAAAAATCCTAAAAATTATATCACTATAATCTCTAATATTATTTAAATTATTTAATATGATGAGAAAAAAAAAAAAAAATATATATATATATATATATATATATATATATATATATATAAATGGTATCAAAATAGTAAAAATAATTATAAATAAAATAAAAGGTGGAAAACAAAAAAACACAAGGATAATAATTTAGTCTATATAAGACAACTAATTTATTAATAAATAAATAAATAAGATTTAAAAAAATAGAGGAATTACTGAAAGGTAATAAAAAAATATAAGCCAAGAAAAATGTTATAAATTGTATGATTAATTATTTAAATGAGAAGTGGAACGAGTGCATGAAACTTCTTGCATGGATGGGTATGAAGAATTTTATGTAATGGAGGTGGATAAAGAAGTGTGACATCTTCTGCTTCAGGTTTTATTTATGTATTTATTTTTTTAACCATGGTGAATTCAAGTACTTTGGACAAGGTCGAGGATCAAGCCTACTGGATGTCACTATAACCTCAAAGAGTATATTCAACAACTCACAAGCTAGATATATCAATAACTTATGAATCAACATCTTTTTCTTGGGTAATTTGATGTAAAGGCTTGGAAGTTGGCATAGGTAGTTTATTGAAGGCTCGTTGTGCTCTCACTGATATAAGCAAGGGGTTTTTTTACCTGTAAACTATCATGTATATTGCATTGGACAATTCATCCCAATATATCTGATAAAATTAAGCTTAAAATCTGAAATCTAGACTATGAGGATTTATTCTCCTTATATTTTTGGATATGTTAATTACTCTGTATTGTGTATGCATTCAAATTATAATTATGCAAAATAAAGAAGAGAAAAACAAAAACAAACTCACAAACCACGATTGAAACTATATATATCTGGAAAGCCCTTTTTGGAGAGAACTCAACTGGAATGTGAGGTTGCCTTGCTCTCTTCCTCTAAATAGAAAATGGATGTGAGTACAAAGAAGTGAGGCTTCTGGCCCATGGGAACCTGTAGCAAATAAATCCTCTCCATTTGTTTTCTTCCTCAACACTCTCAACTGCTCTACTCATCTATGAAACAATCTCAAATAAAATGAAACCCATTTTCTTGTTGGTGGCTTAATTATCTCACAACCTGATAACCTAGTAGTGTTTAAGTTTGACTCATGCAACTCTTAACTAGAGTTGCAATATTGACTCTTCTAGAGTAATTTTCACTCTGATCACATTTCTAGCCCCTTTTCCAAGAATAATTGGGGCTGATATGGCATCCTCTCGAATTATGGTGGTCAAAACAGGAAGGTCAAGTTCTGAGTAGCATAAATTTTGCATACAAACTCCAATGTGGAAATTCCTTGACTATTTGAAAGAAATTTGTGTGTATAATAGGATAGAAAAGTTTGGACGCCAAAGTGACATAATTTTACCCCCAAGAAATGTCATTTGATGTCTCAAACTGCTCTTAAAAAAATTTTGACCTCAATTTTCCAAACTAGGTACTACTAGTAAAAATGGTTCTGTGAGTTAATTCCTCCACTTTTCCATTCTAAAAGAATTGAGATGAATGACAAAAAATATAATGATCCAATCCAGATTTCACCTCCCCATTTTGAGATGCTTTTGGTCCCCAAAACATTCAACTGAATGAGGTGAAGAAAATTTTCCCCCGCCTTCTCTCAAGGAAACCATTAGCCTTTCCTGGAATCTATCCTTTTAACCCAATATCCCAAAGGTCATGTGGCCCCAATCTTGTAGTTTAGGATCTCTTCTACAAAAATGTATCCTTTTTCAACTCTACATGAGCATCTGGTACCAAATACTTTATAGAAAGTAGGACTTGTTCCTCTCTCTGATTCAACATGGAAGGCTCATAGAGTTTCATATTCTCTGCATTTGTTGTTGAGTAAATGTGCATGTGTGGGCATAGACTGAGTTTATAAGTGTTATCTCCCACTTTTTCCAATACCTTAAAGGGACCATATCGCAGAGCCTTTATTTTCTTACCAGGACCTTGTAGCCTCTCCCTATTCAACTACAACTATACTTTGTCTCCGACCTTGAGGGCTTTCTCTGTTGTGTGTTGATCATGTTTGGCCTTATATTTTTCCTATGACTTTTGCAGTGTCTCTTGTACCTGTATATGGATTTTCCTGTTCTTCTCAACATATTTTTTAGACCTCAAAGCATCCCCTGTAAGATTCTTTCTCACTCCTCCTTACTACCCATATGCAATATCCAAGGGCGAAGGTGGAAAATATCTAAGACAAGTTCCAAATTTGGACTTACTAGTAGAAGTGTGGATTGCTCTGTTATAAAAGTGTTGTACATATACTATATTTTCATCCCATGTATTTGGATGCTTCTAATTGTAACCACTCAAAAGTTGCACCAAAGTATTATTGACTTCTTATGTTTTCCCATCTTTGTGAGGATGGAATGTTGTAGACCTCTTTAACTTCATTTCCATCTCCTCCCACATTGTAGTCCAAAACTAACTGAGAAATCTTATGTCGCTTTCTGAAATGATGTTACTCGGTATCGCAAAGTGCACACAGGCCTGTCCAAAGGACAAGTTTGTTGATTCTTGTCAAATGATGGTGTTTTTATAGGGCATCAGAACAAACATCTTGTTGAACCTAACAACTACCATGAATAAGTGGTCATGTCCATTCTTGGTTGTTGGTAAACCCACTACAAGGAAAATACCTTCTATTGCAGGTTATAATGGAGGTTTTTAGTGTAATCAGATAACATTCGTTTGTAGTATCAGATGTTTTAGTGGAGCTAATAATGGAACTTCATCACAACTAAAAAAATATGGGCGACTGAGGGTTTTAGTGGATGTTTTTTTAGCGGTGCGCTTAATGAAAAAAACAAAAATGAAAACAAAAAAACACTAGTGCATTAACACTATAAAAGCATCGGTGTTGTAAATTTAAATAAAAGCACCGGGGCATTGAATGCAAACAACACTAACGCCTGAAAAGTATACTGCCATGTTGCTTATGTCTTAAACAAACACCCCGAGAATTACTTTTCAGGAACCGCACCAGGGTAGGCAAAAATTTTTATAGACTCAATGCTTTTATTTAAATTTACAACACCGATGCTTATATATTGTACAAATGCACATTTTGCTACTAATATAAATCACCAATGTTGTTAATTTGAATAATGCACCAAAGGTGGAAACACTATTTTGGAGCATCGGGTTGTTGGTTCTATGAAAACACCAGTGCTTTAAGAATTACAATGCACTGAGGCATTAAATGAAAATAATGTTGGTGCTTGAATAGTATAACACCTTGGTGCTCATTTTTTTTTGAACTCTCTGGTGTTGTAATGTTCAGGAAAGGCATCGATCCATGCAAGAAGAGTCTTGCTCGACCGGTGCTTATACATAGAATAAGGCACCAGTGTGTTTTTTTTTGCATACACATCGAGATTTTGTATACGATACCATTTTTTATTATTATAAATATCGTTGCTGAAAAATTCATATTCGAAGCAGTGTAGATTAATATATGATGTCCTGGTATCCATTTTCTCTTTTTTAGAAACATCGACCTGTGACAGTGTAATTATTGTGATTTTTTAAATACATTATTCAGAAAAAAAAATTAAAATTAAAATTAAAATTAAAATTAAAATTAAAAATAAAAAATAAAAAAAAAATCGACATATATCTTATAAAAATATTCATATAAATTAATTTTTTATTAGTGCATTTCTGTATGTTGTTTGGATAAATTCATTATATCATTAGATTTCACATCTTTTCATTATAATATGTAATCATCCATATATTTAATCAATGTTGTAACATTTTACAGCCACATTGGACAACACGATAAAATAAATTAAAATGTATTTTATTATATATGAATAAGAGGCTCTTTGTCATACAAAATGGGATAGTTATTGGTAACCCCTCGTCTTTGGACACTATGTCCATTACCTTAAACAAAATGTATGATTTTCACAAACAATTACTTCAAAAAATACAACAACTTGCATTGATATCCAAATAGATCACCATTGGTGATCTTCGTTGGAATTGTTGTCAGTACTGCTCGATCTACTTCCATGACTTGTGTTATTTGGACGGATGTTTTGTTAATTGCATTGATTGATGAGTGTATCTACATTGGTGAGAATAATAAAAATTGAAATAAATAATATACATCAATGTAAATCGAATAGCAATGTACCATAGCAAGAAGTAAGTCATGAATTGTACACTTGATTTCAAAACAAAGTCTCATGCCTTGTTGTAACAACTCTTATTTTGGCATAGTTCCATACTTTGTTTCCTGCAAGTTTTATACCCAATAATAAATCATATATTTAATATAAAGGATTTTTTGTTCTATTAATTATAAACTCAGAAAATTAAAACAACATAGATACTTACAAAATCCACAATTAATTTTGATATGCCAACATATTTTCACAACCCATATTTAACCCACAATGTCAATCAATTCTTCCAATGGCTCTTCTTAGTATGTTAACACCTATTTGAAGACATTCAAGAATGGTTGTTGTAAAACAACTTAAAATATACAAAAATGAAATCTTAAGTTCTTATAAGGAAATATTAACAATTATTCACAAACTTTAATATCAACCCTCTTCTTCCTTGTCATCTTGTTTTATGTGTTGAATGGGTTCCATTTTTTTTCCAAGAAAATACTTGAAAATTAATATTTAATGTTAAATTCTTTGCTTATATGTACCTAATAGTAAATTTCTTTGGTTACATACATTTGAAGCACATTGTTGTTGAGATGGCTCCTCTTGTGATGCAATTATGTCCATTTCTTTAACCATCTCCTTGTACACTTTTTTGGACATTCCTACTGGCATGTTTTGAATATCATTTCGTTGATCCTTTGGGATTTTCATAATCCACCTGAAAAGGTAATAAATTATTTTTATATTGACATATGAAAACTAAATATAGCAAAATTGATATTGATAAATGAATGATTTGTAGTTATATATATATATATATATAGAGAGAGAGAGAGAGAGAGAGATATATATAATTCTAGAAAAGCATTTTAATTGGGAATATCATTTTTTGAATGATTTTTTTTTGTTGTATGTTTTTGCTATTACAAGTCTGACAGGTCTCATTGACCATTGCTCTGCAAATGCTTCATGTAGTTTAAATATAACTTGGTTATTGGAATCATTGGATTATTTTTGTATTGTAAGTGGAAAGTATGTCTATACGTTCGTTCCACTATATCCTTTATATTTTTGTAAAAAAATTCCCCCCTTTCATTAACCTCCATCACCACTCCAAATGAGCTAAGGACCAATTCATCGCCATTTACATGTTCTATTAAAAAAAAAATTATTATAAAGACATTATTTTCCTTCATTGTCGGTTCCTATAAAAGATGTTATCTAATATTCTTAAGTATATTACTAATGAACATTCAAAAGAAAAAAAATCATATTGAATAATATTTTTTCATTCACCTAATTCATCTTTCTGCGATTTTTCCATCAGGATATCAACTCTTTTGCACTTAGATCAGAAATAATCTTATTGAGCTTCCACAATTTGTGGCTCTGCATGACACACACTTACCAATGCATATTAGTTAAACTTACATATAATTCAAACATATTAATTTTGTAAAGAATTTACAAAGAACTTGTCTTTTTTGCTTTGTTGGATGTGTTATCAGGGAAAATTTTAAGAACCCCCCCTAAATTTATAAATATAATAAATGGGCGAATCTCCATGGTATATAGGAAAAATGGAAGGCGATTTTATCAATAATATAATATGTATACATAATTTTTTGGCGAATCTCTCACCAGGCATGGCGAGTATTTTACTCAATTATAAAATATTGTAAGATCTTGGCGAGTCATTCACTAAATAATAAAAATTTGTAAAGTCCTAGTGAATCTTAGCATAGGCTACATGCTGTTTTAATTCCCCCATTTAAATAGGCTACATTCCAGGTGAATACCATGGGTCAATACCATGTGCCATTTTTATTTTTATTAATTCTAATATTAGGGTTAATAATGGTTTTTTGCATGGTATTAATAACAATCTAGTCCATGGTATTTGTCCCATAGTATTTTGGCCATAGGTTTCACCTAAATATAACCCATTTTTTGAGTGTTCGTAAATATAAGGTGACTTATGGAGTAAATATAAAAAAATGTTTTATTTGTTTACCATACCTCTCGTTTATTTATATTTTTATTAATTTACCATACCTCTTTTACAAATATGGTATTTGGCCCATAGGATTCACTTAAATAAAACCTCTTTCTTGAGCCTTCATAAATAGAATGAGGGTTATGGACTAAATATAAAAAGAGGTTTTATTTATTTACGAAACGTCTAGTTTATTTATATTTTTATTTATTTACCATACCTTTTGAGTAAGTATAAAAAGATGTTTTATTTATTCCATACCTCCACTTCACTTATATTTTTATTTGTTTACACCCTTACATGTATGTAAGGTGACTTATGGAGTAAATATAAAAAATATTTTATTTATTTACCATACCTCTCATTTATTTATATTTTTATTAATTTACCATACCTCTTTTATAAATATGGTATTTGGCCCATAGGATTCACTTAAATAAAACCTATTCTTGAAAATGGGCGAATGGAAGGTTGTAAGTCCTAATTTCAAGGGCTAAATTTACCTTTTTTACCCTCTCCCTTAAAATAAGGTGGGCTATTTGAGGTGATTTGTAAAAATGTACTATGATACAAAATATTCGCCCACTAAAAATTTAAAACCCCTTAATTTCGCCAAAGGGCGAACATTCGCCCCTAAAATTATCCTTGTGTGTTATCATTGTGTCGATCAATGTTTTTGCTAATTGACCACTTCTCAGACATTTTTTGTGAATTTACAACTTATATCAATTAATATGTAAGCCATTAAATAAATTTTATAAATAAATCACATAATTTTCAACCAAAAAGAGCTCTGAAAACCAGTGTGCTTATGTGAATAAACACACTAGTGCATTCAATTTAATAGACGTATCGGGCGTTTAATTATTAAGCAACGATAACTTTTTTTTTAACTTTAAATTATGATGGCGCAATACATAACTACAAAAGCACCACCATCATAGTAAAAAATGAAAACAAGAAAATAAACACATGTTTTTTACTTAATGGTGTTATTTGTCATAGATGCTCTGGTGCGTTGTATAAAAATGGGGCACCAGTGCGTTATACTTTAGTAAACGCACCAAGCGTTTAATTATTAAGCACCAATAACAAATTTTTTTATTTTTTTTATTTTTATTTTTATTTTTATTATTTATTTACTTTTTAATTAAATTATGACGGTACGACATGTAACAATAAAATCACCACCATCATGTAAAAAAAACAAAAAAAAAAAACAAAACAAAACAAAAAAAAAACAAAAAACAAACAAAAAACAAACAAAACAAAAACAAAAACAAAAAACAAAACAAAAAAAACATGTTCTTTAACTTAAAAATGTTATTTGTCATAGATGCCTCGGTGTGTTATATACAACATGAAGCATCGATGTGTTTCATAAAACATAGCGCACTAGTAAACGGAAGTCGTGTTTTAAAAAAACAGACAGGGCCGATAGGGTTTAGATCCCATTCAACAACTGGTCTCCATACTTTACATGTGAAACATCTTATATGTAGTAATACACAAACCCCTTAAATCTAAAATGCCTAAAATGAAAAGTCTTAATTGTGAAGTGGGTGAGAGAGTTAAACCCTAAGGTGAAATTTTGCAGTCACATAAGCAAGGGTTTAAGGTAATTATTGAATTTTTTTGTTTTTTTTGTTTTACTTTTAATTAAATCTAAATAGGAACAAAGATTGTAAAAAAAATATTAGTAAAATCAATAGTAAAATTTTTACGATGCAGGGTTTTTATTTTTTTCTGTTTTAATTAAATCTAAGAGAAATTGTAAAAAAAAAATAGTAAAATCAACAGTGACATTTAAAATTTTTACTATGCAGGGGTTTGAGTGAATCACCATACCTTTCAAATTCTGATATTTTGAATAGTTGATCTGGTTTTCCAAAGTATTATGTTACTCCACAGTGATCCCAGTATGTCTCTCTTGCAAATATCTCTTTTAATTAAATCTAACAGAAATTGTAAAAAAAATTATTAGTATAATCAACAGTAAAATATAAAATTAAATTTTACTATGGACAGTTTTGAGTGAATCACCATACCTTTCCACTTCTAATCTTCTAAATAGTTTTGTTGCTCCAAAATATTATGTTGCTCCACAGTGCTCTCAGTTTGTCTCTCTTGCAAATTTCCCCCTTGAAATTTTGGGAAAAATAATGAAATAGTGAAAAAAAACTACTATTTAAAAGACTTTATGAAGTTAGATTTACGCATCCTTTTTTTTTCGACGTCAGATTTTTGAGTAATGCACACTGGTTAAGATAACTTATCAATTGGCTAAATTTTTCGAAACGATAAAATTTCTTTTATATTTTCGAAATCTCTAAAATCGGTGTGGTTTTTATTGAAACACATCAGTGCAATTATGTTAGAAGATCATCGATATGATGGAATTTTTTATTCTTTTTTATTTCGAAATCCCGGACATTGGTGCGGTTATATTATGTTAACACATCGGTATTGCTATTATTGAATGCATTAGTGCATTTAAGTGTAAAGCACGAATATGGTTTAAAAGTTATTTGATTTTTTATTTTCACATAAAATGGCATATTCATCTCATATTATCCTTTAAAATGCATCCACATGAGTTACAATAGTTCATATTATACAATTTTCGCTTAAAGTCGCATTATTCTTGAAAAACGGTTTGAAAATTATATTGAAATTCAAATTGTGGTTATATGGTTCTTGAAATTAATTTGAGGTATGTACATAAAAATTTATTGTTGATTTTGCTCAAATGTGGGGAGAAAATCTCATAATATCAATGGCCAATTCTTTAGATTCTTGCTCATTTAATATTGCTCAAAGTCCTTCGCGAAGTTCTCCCTTTCCATCTTAGTAAGTTCAGATTTTATTTTATATTTCGATTATCTGATTGAATTTTATTTTTTATCCATGTCAATTTGAATAAAAATGTATCCAAATTTGAAAGATCTTGATTCAAAATCGAGTTCAGATGCAGAAAATATTCCCCCATTTCAAAAATGTCGGAAGCTCTTATCAGGAGCAACATATCGCAAGCAGTTGGTAAATGAAAATGGACAGTCACTTCACCCTGCCAATTGGAACATGGCATCTTCCAACCACAATCTTGGGTCAGCGATGGTAATAATTGTTTGGTATAATGTAATTTCAACAAACCAATTGCATTGTGCTTACTAATATCATTGATGTACTAATGTTCAATATTTTTTGAAATTAGGATTCTAGTGATGATGAGCGACCCACCTACCATCTTCTAGAGCACCCCACTACAATGTCAAATTGAGAGAAGGTTGCATTAAGAGAAAAACTTGAAGAGGAAGCATACAAAGAATGGTTGAATCAACCACCTATTCAATTCCCACTACATCCAGATTCACCAATTAGGAATGACTACAGCAATAGTAGTTATTCATCACAAGTTGGCAATGGAGGCAACCAAATAGAGGACAGTATGGATGATTACTTACGGGATATGATTGTCATGGAGACAACGTTGTTAGATGAATTCCAGAACGATGAGGTAGGGGATGATGCTTGTATCACTGATACCTTATTCGAAAGTCTAAAATCTGCTTCCACCACTCCTCCCTTTGGACCTGATGGCTAGTAAAAGTCTACCCAGTTGGGGACAATGATGTTAATGTACAACTTGAAAGCAAAGTTTGGCATGTCAAATGCATGCTTCTCGACAATATTGAGGTAATTGATCATGATCAAGTCCCTTGTATTTTGAGAGCAAATCTTGTCACACAATCAACATGAAAAATAGTTGACTTTGTGAATGTTAAATATTGACATTGTACATTTATATTGCCCACCAAATGCACCTTATTCAAAGATAAGGTTCTTCAAAGTGGTAATGTTTTGCTCAGTAGCTGTGAAGACGCAAAACAATTGTTGAAAATGTTGGGTGTTAAGTACATATCATATCATGCATGTCTGAATGATTGTATTCTATATAGAGGAGAATATGCAGACAAACTGATATGTCTGAAATGTGGGCATGACAGGTACCAAAAAAATTAAAAAATAATAATAATAAATAAAAAATAAAAATAAAAATAAATAAAATATAAAATATAAAATATAAAATCACATGGTCCTCCTCATAATATATTGAGGGACATGCCTATAATACCAAGGATTCAAAGGCTCTTTCATTGCAAAGAATTAGCTATGTTGCAGGGATGGGATGCCTCACACAGAAGTGAGTTAGGAGTTATGTGAATCCCAACAGATTCAATAGTCATGAAGCATATAGAGGATACATGGCCCAAAAAATTCAAGGATGAAGTACGAATTCTACGACTCAGTATAGCCATGGATGGCATCAACCCATATTTCCTCCAAAACACCAACTATTATGTTTGGCATGTAGTAGTGATCAATAACAATATCCCCCCATGGTTGCCCATGAAGAATGAACATATTATGTTGGCTATTATAGTCCCTGGTAGAAGGTAAGTGAAGAATATGGATGTTTACTTACAACCAGTGGTAGATGAATTGAAGGAATTATGGGAAGGGATACATCTATACAATGTATCAAGACCCATCGTAACAGAGAGGATTTTTATGTTGTACGACATATGTGCTTACACCATACATGATTATCCAGGTTTAGGAGTTTGCTCTGGAAAATTACATGTTTATTGATTTTTTTATATATGTAACAATATTGTTTCACATATTAATTTAATCGTTGCAATTGTTCTGATGTTCATGATTGCTAACATGCTCTGTATTATACAATAATTTCGCAGGTATTGTAACAAAAGGGTATCATGGATGTAAATGGTGTGGACCTTCTCTAAAGGCTAGGTGGTCCTACCACCTATGAAAGCTAGTGTTGCTCCAGGGTATTCCTCCCAAAAGAAAACCCTTACAGAAGAGAAACAATTGCTTTCAATGGTAAACCAGAGAGAACCCAAAGTTCTACAATAATGACACCAGTTGAATGGATTAGAACATATGAGAGAGAGAAGGAGAAGGAGATTACATAAATGTTTGATTCAAATGGGGAGCCTATGTTCGATGATCTAGAATTCTTCGACACTTATGTTGAGAAATTTCCCATTGGGATGAAAAGGAAATATGTCTTTTATGAACTCCCATACTGGGAGCATCTCAAGATTTCCCACTTACTAAATCCTATGCATATATTTAAAAATGTTTCATCTTCTTTATGAAGGCACATATCATCGAAATAAAATGACACATTGGTTGTTAGGAGAGATATTATTTCTTCGAAAACTAAAAAGAAACATTGGCTAAGAAAAGAAAGTAGAGGAGAGGTTGGTCCCTCTTGGTCTTTCAAAAAAGGTGATGTCCCATGGATTTTAAAGAAATATGATCTTTCTTTGGCAAAGGAAGTTATAATGGGTGTTAGGATGCCTTCTATATATGGGTCTTCACTACGTCTTTGCTTCACTGTGGAAGACCATTTGTCGGGGTTGAAATCGCATGACCATTTGAACCTTCTAAGAGTACTTATGTCAAAAACATGATTTTATTATTTTTATGCAATGGGATGAAATATAATTAATTTTTGTATGTGTTTACTTTGCAGTGTCAATATCCTCTACTCATGCATGGGTGTGTGAACCGTGACTTCCCCCAAGACCTACGACGTGTCATATGTAAATTATTTGCATTTGTACATTGCATCACATCAAAGGAGATTCATATGGCTAGCCTTCCATGGTAGCGTCAAGAGATAATTAAGATTGTTTGAATGTTTGAGAAGGAACTGCCAACGAGTTTCATGGACTTGCAGGTTTATCTCCTAATTCACCTAGTAGATGAGGTTGAATAATTTGGGGTGGTTTCTTGTCGTTGGACATTCTTCTTAGAGACGGTACATGAAGAAATTGAAAAGTTTTGTTCGACAAAGGGCAAAACCTGAGCGGTCTATGGCAAAGGGGTAAATATCGTATGGCTCTTTCTATTATGACAATGAGTACATCAAGTAGATCAAAAACACACCAGGTGCAGTTATTTGGGATGATGAAAGGGATGAAGACAAGAGAGAATGGGAGCTTCTCCAAATGAATGGAAAAAGACGCCTGATAAAGAGTAAGTGACTTATCATTTGTCATATTTCTACATAGTAACTATTCACAGTGAACTTCATAATTAATGCATATTTTGATCTCATGCATACTATATATGTTGGTTTGATTTCATCAGCAAATTCTGAAATTGAAGCCATCAACAAATTCATTCTTTACAATTTGGAAGCGACACAGCTATGGGTCGCATTGTACGAACATAAGAGGGGGGAATATGACAGTGACAAAGAATCCAGATAGTTGAATGGTAGAAGTGTGCCTTATCCTGATCATTTAAAACAAAATATGCCAATGACATGCCCTAATAGTTGGGTTGTTGATCAATTCAGAGAGAAATATGGTGCATCTAGTAATTACCCATGTGCTGAGGAGGATGTGCTAAACATAGGGATTGGGTGCAGCAACTCGCTAATAATATCTTCTGTACATTTTTAACTTCATTATACACCTTTGAATTGTAACATCTATAATTTATACTTTGATTATGTTCGGTTAATTAGACACATGACACTGTGATTTTTTTCACTTTTTTATAAATGCTTTTGTTCCCATCTATGTGGGCATATGGACAACATTTTCACACTGAGGATGTTGATGATGGAAACATGACATAAGACTGTGGAGTGGAAGTCAAGTTTGACCAATCTAGTCATGTTAGCCACCATGATCAAAACCTAATACAGGGGACATTAGGTTACGTTGGAGAGATACAAAAGATCATTAAAGTGGACTTCTATTTGTTCCAATGTATTGTTTTTAGGTACAAGTGGTGGGACACCTTTGATCGGAATAATGTAAAGGAGGATCACGATACTGGGATGATATCTATCAACTCCAAAAAATTCTGACATGAAGCTAGGGGGCCTTATGTTTTCCCCAAACACTGTAGCTAGGTGTTTTTATACCCATATGTGTCGGATATGGATTGGTGGTTCATATTAAGACATGACCCTAGATCAAAACATATTTTTTAGAACAACAATGTTATCATGCCAACCGAGGAAGATAATCATGGTGATGACAACAGAGAGTGATATGTACTTGTGGTATTTCATCATTTATATTATTGTTGCATGTTTTAGTTTTCTTTATTTTAATAATTGTATTGTTTTTTATTCATCTCTTTGGCATTTCATATAATCGGGAAGATTCACAAAAGTTTTTAGAATTTTTTTTTCCAGTTGTAACATTTTTACACTTAAAACTAAGTATTTCCAATTATGTGATTTATAATTTAAAAAGTAAAACTATAGACAGGAAGAGTCGATCGGGGATGAAGGAGGAGCGAAGAACTGCGATTGCGGGTTAGGGTTCGGGGCTGGTTTAGACGGCCTTGGGCGGTCCTGCTCCAGGGCAAGCGCAGGAGACCTTGTGTACGCCTGCAAAAACCAAGTTTTAGGTAAGGAATATAGAAAAGAAAGAGCCGAATAGGCAAGGCGGCGGGGAATGGAGGAAGCAAGCGGGGGGGAGAGATCCCCTCCTACAAGGAGGTTACAGCGGGAGAATCAAGTCGCTATGGCACAAATGGAGGACATGGAAACAGTAGCAAATCCGCACCGGTTATGGGAGAAGAATGGAAGGCGAAGCCAGGAAACAAATGTCTACCACGGGCATCCAAAAAACCCAGGTTCGTAATTCTGAATAACAAACTAGAAGAGTATAGAGGCTATATGAAGGATCATGCTCTTATTTGTAAATTTATAGGGATCTGGCCATCTGAGAAGGATCTTCTGAAATGGATTCAACAAAAATGGAAACCGAAAGGACATATAGACCTTAAACTTGGGGCAAAAGGTTTTTTCACAGTAGTTTTTACAAACCTAGAAGATAAAGAGAGGGTTTTTGAGGGCGGCCCCTATTTCTTTAACAACGCAGGGTTATTCATGAGGCAATGGGAAGAATGTTATAACCCGGAGAAAGAAAAGATGCTGGCGGCTCCAGTCTGGGTCAGATTATTCGGGCTCCCGATTGAGTTCTGGGATCCGGAGATTTTAGAAGGAATTGGGAATTCAATAGGAGCCTTTGTGAAGGTAGCAGAGATGACAAAGAGAGGGAGATATACTTCATATGCCATGATTTGCGTTTATATGAATATCACGGAACCTCTGCCAGACCATATTGAAATAGAATATCACGATAATGTATGGGAGCAGATAGTTGATTATGAACACATTCCATTTAGGTGCAGACGATGCCATGAATATGGCCATCTGTTCAAACAATGCCCACTGAATCAAAGTAATAATCTATCAAATAAGGAGGAAGAAAGAAAAAAAGCAGAACATGAAGGGAGGAGGAATGGAGAAAACAGAGATGGATTTACGGAAGTCCAAAAAAGAACAAGATCCCAAAAAGGAAAAACCAAATCAAACTCCTCACAACCGGAAAGCAACCAGAAAAGCCAGAATCAGTTCGAAGCCCTGAAAGATCTAGAAATGGAAGTGGAAGAAGAAGAAGAGGAAACAGACACCCGAGAAGTTCCGAGAGAAGTTCAGAAAGAAATCAGGATAGAGGCCAATGAAAAGAATGAAACAGTAGGGGAAAAGGAGAGCACACAAGAAGATAGGGAACAAGAGTCGATCCAAGAACAGATCCAAATGGAAATAGACCCGCAACAGGAAAATGAAGGAGAAGAAGAAAATATTACGAGGAAACTTCTACAGGAATGGAAACATCTGGATGAAAGATTTATACTAGAGAAACAGAAACAACTCTATAAGGATGTGTTCCAAAGGTACAAGGAGAAACAAGGAAGATGGACAGTGAAGCAACCTGAGCAGCTCGGATCACAAGGGGTCAGAATTCAGAGATTGATACAACAGGGAAAAGCGGCAGGAAGAGAGGAAGGAGACCGATGAGTGAGACCATTCAGATGGTAGGAGATAGTTTGGTGAATTCAGGGAAAGTGATACCTTTGTCGGAGGTCTTCCATCAACCCCCAAAAGTGTTGAAATGAATATTACAACCTGGAATATCAGAGGCCTGAACAGTAAGGGAAAACAGAGATACTTGAAAGAGAGACTCAGAAGGGATAAGCCAAATATAATGTTAATCCAAGAAACAAAAGTTCAGGAGAGCAAACTCAGAGAAATAATGAAAAATTTCAAACCTTATTATGAGATTATGGGTCAAGACGCGGTAGGAAGTGTTGGAGGAGTAGCAATATTGTGGAACCTAGAGGAGGTCCAATTTGAAGATTGGACGAGCATCTCTAGGATCCTCTCGGGGAGATTTAGAATTTTAGGGTCCCAAGAATGGTTCCTAATTTCAAATGTTTACGAGCCTCATATGCAGAATGATCGCAGGAACTTTCTCCAGAACTTGGCAACTCTGCGCAACCTTTACCCAAGTTTACCGTGGGTAGTGGGTGGAGATTTTAATATGATAAAATCTCTAACTGAGAAAAAGGGAGGACTCAGAAGACCAGAGATCAACATGGTAGCCTTCAGAGATAAGATTGCTGCTCAAAGGCTTGTGGACATACAGACAACTAATGGAATTTATACTTGGAACAACAGGAGAGGTGGTAGAAATCAGATACCCTCCAGATTAGACCGATTCCTATTGTCAGAACATATTATAAATTGGGACATCTACATTGAAGCAATGATTCTCCCAGGCATGGGATCAGATCACTGGCCGGTTAAAGTCGAACTTGATATTAAAGCTAGCCCGAAACGAAAACCATTCAGATTCGAAGCCTTCTGGCTCAGGGACCAAAACTTTATGAAGAAGGTAGAAGAATGGTGGAAACAAAGTAGCCAGAGGGGAAGAAACAAAATGTAGACTTTCCAGTTGAAATTAAAAGAAATAAAAGGGAATATCAAGAAATGGAACAAGGAAGAATTTGGGCATATACTGGAGGATAAACAGAGACTGGAACAGAAGATGGAACTAATCCAACAAGAAATAATAAATACAGGCAGAAGCGATGAACTAGCCAAAGAGGAAGGAATAATAATAGGGCAATTAGAAGAAAGACGTAAACAAGAAGAAATCTTGTGGAGGCAAAAATCCAGGGTAAATTGGTTAAGGGAAGGGGAAAGGAACACTAAGTTTTTCCACCAAGCTATGATCCAAAGAAGGCAGAGAAATAGAATTTTTTCTATCAAAAATGAAGAAGGAATAAGAGTTACGCAACATGAGGAGATTGAGCAGGTATTGGTTAAGCACTTTAAGGATATTCTGACGGAGCCAAGTGTCGACAGAGAAGAAGCTATTGAAAGATTGTGTAATGAGATCCCGAGCAAAATAAATAGAGACCAAAACCTTGCTCTAATGAGGGAAACCACTCTAGAAGAAGTAGAAGAAATAGTGAAAGGAATG
Source organism: Pinus tabuliformis (assembly GCA_031772625.1). NCBI lineage: Eukaryota > Viridiplantae > Streptophyta > Pinopsida > Pinales > Pinaceae > Pinus > Pinus tabuliformis. The sequence continues at coordinate 1,019,416,934 of CM062820.1, read as the reverse complement.
CAAAAGAATAAAGTCCCAGGCCCTGATGGATTTACAGTGGAATTCTATCAAGCAGGGTGGAACTTTCTTGGACAAGACATCCTGGATGTTGTAGAAGAATCAAGAAGGAATCAAAAGGTAAGCTCAAATCTAAACTCAACCTTCTTATCTCTCATTCCAAAAGAGAATAAATCTGAAGATCCTCAGGGCTTCAGACCTATTGCTCTCTGCAACGTAATTTATAAGATTATAGCTACCCTTATAGCGAAGAGACTCAAACCGCTCTTGCCTAGTATCATCTCCCCTGAGCAAACTGGCTTTGTGGAGGGCCGGAAAATCCTGGATGGGTTGGTGGTCTCCCAAGAAATGGTGCACTCCCTAAAGGTCAAAAAAGAAGCTGGTATGATGATTAAACTTGATCTCTCCAAAGCCTATGATCGCCTGAATTGGAAGTACCTGAAAGGAATCCTAAAAGCATTCGGCTTCTGTAATAGATGGATTGAATGGATATCATCTATGATCTCATCAGCTAACTTCTCTATTATGGTTAATGGAACCCCATCTCAGCCTTTCAAAGCTTCCAGAGGTCTCCGTCAAGGGGATCCTCTGTCCCCTTTCCTGTTTATTATAGCGGTTGAAGGCCTAGGGAGATACATCAAAAAATAAGTTAGAGAAAAACACCTTAAAGGAATCCAAATTTGGGGCAACAACCTGCCTATTACCCATCAGCAATTTGTCGACGACATCATGCTGTTCTGTAATGTATCTCTCAAAGAAGCCCGCATAATTAAAGCAATTCTAGACCTTTTCATGACAGCCTCAGGAACCCAAATTAACAATGATAAATCTTGCATGTATTTTTTTAACACAGCTGGAAATATAAGAAATTTCTTGACTAGAACGTTGGGATTCCGCTCTGGAGAACTACCAACCAGGTATCTTGGCACCCCTCTGGCTTTAAATCCATTAAGGATGGTAAATTGGCAACAAACCCTGGAAAAAATAACAAGAAAATTATCAAATTGGTCTTTCAGAACCTTGAATTTTGCAGGCAGAACTGTTTTAGCTAAGGCAGTTCTTCAATCTATCCCTATATATCAACTTTCGGCAATGGCTACCCCCAAAGGAGCATGCAACAAAATGACTGAGATCTTCAAAAAATTCATTTGGGGAGGGAATAAAGACCAAAAGAAATGGGCTTTAGTCTCCTGGAAGGAAGTGGTGAAAAGCAAGATGGAGGGAGGATTAGGCCTTAGAGATCCCTATGTTCTAAACCAAGCGATGGGCGCAAAACTTTGGTGGCGGTGGATGAGAGGAGGAAATGACCTATGGAAGCAAATATGGTCAAAAAAATATAACATGCCCACCAATCCAGAGGAAATTCTAAGAATAAGGGACATGCCAAAAGGATCGACAGTGTGGAATCTAGCCAGTCTCAATAGAGACATGATAAATAGGCATGCCTTTTGGGAAATCAGGGACGGCGGTTCAGCAAGATTCTGGGAGGAGGCATGGCAACAGAGGGACAGAATGAATGGAATACAAAACCTTAGGAGACTAAGCCAAGAAGCTACCAAAAAAGGAATGATACTCGTTAAAGACTTATGGAAGATAGAGAGCCAAGAGGAAACATGGCGAACCTGGAAAATCCTGGAAGAGTGGGTGGACCAAATAGACGAAGAGCAAAAAGAGCTATACCAAAAGGAAATGCAGACAAGAAGAATACCCAGAAGAACGGGCTTGGACATCCTGAGATGGGGACACCAAATAAAAGGAAACTTCTCAATAAAAGAAGCTTACCATCTCCTGATTAATAGAGAACCTGAGGATATGACAGGTACCTGGAAACAGCTTTGGAACAACAACTGGTGGCCGAAAGTGACTCATTTCTCATGCGCATTCTAACCTGGGATCAACTCCAAAAGAGGGGCATTCAAGGTCCTCCCAGATGTCCTCTGTGCAAACAGGAACCAGAAACGCAAGAACACCTACTGAATTCGTGTGTAGAAGCTCAGAGACAATGGGATAAGGTAAGGTGGCTTTTTGGTAAAACCCACAGGGACCAGCTGAGTATTAAAAACACTATCAAAATTTGGGGAAGAGGTCAATTTACAAGCCCAGTGGTTAGACGGGCTTGGAATCTGGCAGTTGGGATGAATTTGTGGATGATCTGGACGGAAAGAAATAGGAGGGTATTCCAGAACAAAGAGATGACACACGGCCAACTATGGGAAAAAACCCTGAGTCACATTCGGGAAACCATTCTTGCGGATACATGGAGAGGAGAGGACTGGGAACTGCCACAGGAAGAAGAACAGATCCTAAAGAAACTAAACTTGAATCAAGGGATGGTGGCCCCCCAATTGTGGAAAGCGCCTAGGATGGGAAATGAGGGCATCAGGCAATTTTACCCTCCCCCAAATGGTTTTATAAAATTGAACTTCGACGGTGCTTCTAAAGGAAATCCCGGCCCTGCAGGAATTGGAGGTCTCTTCAGGGACGATCAAGGAAGAACGAAGTGGATATATGCACACAATGGAGGCATTATGAGTAACAATGAGGTAGAACTGATGGCAGTTAGGCAAGGGTTAAAGATAGCAATAAGGAATGGTTACAATAAACTGGAAGTTGAAGGAGATTCTTTAATGGTGATACAAGTCCTAAAAAAACTTAACAACGGGACCTCCTGGGACAAAGTAACTCAGAGTTGGAGGACTGCCAGTCTAATCCAAGAGTTGGAAAGTATTTTGGGAAGATTTGATTATATGATTCTTAGGCATGTCAGAAGAGAGGCCAATCAAGCAGCTGATTTCCTTGCGAACTGGGGAGTTCAGGAACTAAGGGAGAAAATGGATAGCTTATGGACGACATACTCAAAAGATTCTAGATTTGAGCAGCTCAGGACGATCCTCATTCAAGATCATCATGAAAACATGACTTAAAGAAAGCAGTGACAGCTGGCTCTCGATCGGGATGAAGAGTCGGGTAGGTAGAGATGACAGGAGTAATCATAGCATAGAGAGGGCAAGTGGTGGTGACAACTGGGAAAAGGCGGCACCCCCAACAAATCTAATGAGTAGGAACTCATCCCAAGCCTCAAGGCATCGCAGTGGCGATAGTGGTTTGCAGATGAGTAGAAGGAGTGGAGGCAGTAGTGGCAGAGAGACTGGGATGGAGAGCAGTTTTTATATGAAGACTGAGGGAGGTAGTTGTAAACTTATCATGTTCATGGAGAGGGTAAAGCAGCAAGATCTGCAACCAGAAGCTCCCAACAGGGAGGTCGGCATCCACGGGTATGTGTTTACTGTGAACTCTGTTTCTTTTCCATATTGCGCTATTGTCAGAATGGAGATGTTTAATAGTTGTGAAGCTGGGGAGGACGAGAGTTATGAGAGCCCCTCTGTAACTCATGGAGAAGGTAATAAGGGATTATACTGGGCGGGAAATACTGCGAAAAAGGAAAGTGGTCACAGAGATAAGAGTGGGAGAAAGCAAGAGGGATCCAGTGACAAGTATGCCCAGGTGGAAGAGGAGAAGAAATCTGGTAAGGGTGACCCGAGAATTATTCCAACTGCCCATCATCTGGTCCGTATGGCAGAGGGTATAATTGAGTTTTTTTACCCGGATGGGCGAGAGTAGAATCAAACTTATGAAAACAAAGAGAACTGTAGTAGAAGCCAGGGATTATCCAAAGGAGTCGAGGCAAGGTCGGATGATGAGAAGCATATCCAAAATCTAACTCCGGTAATTGATGAATGTTTACAGGTGAGTGAAAGACAAGGGATGGCGTGCTCGGGCCGAGGAAGAGGTCGTGGCGGTCGGGGTCACCCAAGGCAAGAGACCCAGGATGGGAGGACTGCAAACTCATCTGGTGGACAGCGCAGGGGAAGGAGAACGACCCTGACTGCGGTTCAAGAGGCTGCCCGTGCCTATCAGGAAAGGACCGATGAAGATATCAGGTGCATTATTCAGAACATGGAATCCAGCATACTAGAAGAGCAGTCGGGTTTTGAGACAGAGGAATTAGCAGAAGAGGTGACCGACCCAGGCAATACTAGGGGCAGGATGACCCTGTACAGACAATCCCTGCATATCTACTGGGTCCTTAAGCATTTGTTGGCTAAAGCCCTTGAACAGGTGGCTAAGGAAATAGTTGAACTAGCCAATGGGGTGCCTAATATTCAGAAAGAAATGAAGAATTTTCAAGTTATCATGATAAACCAGAATAACAAGATTGAGGAGATGTCACAAATCCTGTCCAAGATGGTTGGACGTGGCCCCAGCCAAGCTGATCAGGTGCATATGCCCATGGAGATGGACCAGCAAACAGGAACCAGGGGAGAATGAGCTTCAAATGGCTTGTTGTTAACTGTTTTTTTCTTTCTATGTTATTTGCATGCGTATAAGTAGTCTGATAAGCAGTTTCAGCTGTTTGGTGTATGTAGCCAATATGGACAGATTAGAAAAATTTTGTTTTTGGAATGCCTATAACAATCTAAGGTGGCCAACAGACCTGGTTTCCCTTAGGGGCAGGGTGAGGCCACCAAAACAATGTATATGGTTGCCATGTTTGATATAATTGAAAAGAAAAAAGACGGTACTACCTTTACTTACAAAAAAAAAAAAATTAAAATAAAATTTTAACATATTTGTTTAATTTGTTTACTTATAATTTACAATAGACTTCTTCTATAGGCTTTGGATAGACATCAGGATGGATCAAAAAATTGTAATTATAAGCATGAGTTATCAATTGTGTAATCTTTTGTTGTACTTTTATGATCCCAAACATATATTTCTAATATAAAACATTTTCTACTCTAGATAATGTAAAAGTCCATTTTGAATCCTAAAGGTGAGCACTCCATTAAGAATGCTTATTTATAACTATATTTTTTTAAGATATCAATCTAAATATACTCATTATCTCCTTTCTCAAATGACATTGTGAGTATCAATCTAAAATAACTCACAAAGTGATAGAAAGTGGAGAAGGAAAATCATATTTGTGTTATTTATGCGCACTGAAAGGCCTACTACAACCATCATCAAAGTTTTTCAATATAGTAAAATAACATTCCTTATTTTCACTATGCAACACATCTCCATAAATATAAATGTTCAAAACAAGGTGTACAATATCTATGATGATAAAGATTCAAGATGACAATCCTTCTCAAATAGGAAAATGAGAAGAATATACTAAAAATGTGAAAATAGGGAATTTGGAAACATAACATTGAAGATTTATGCTATAAAGGTTCACAAGAGAACTCCATGATTTCGACAAAATAAGTCGATTCTTCCCACATAAAATGGTTGAGATGAAGGGATTAAAGAGAAGGGATGTATAATTAGATGTTAGATATTTATTGGTTTATTAATCATTTCACATGTTTTTTCTTTAGGTTTATATCAAAATCAATATAAATCATGTAGTGATAAATCTATGAGGACTTTAACAATGAAAAAATTGTGTATTAATATGTAAGATTAAATTCTTGACATGAGAGGTAAACTCATGTTTACTATATTTAAATTTCAGTTCTTGCAACATTATGTAAACTAAAAGGAGGTCTTATGTGCATGTGTAAAATGTTGATTACATCTTTTTATGGACCATAAGAGAAACAAATGGGCTTACATGGATGCATGAGAGGTTTTAATTTTTTCTTCATGGATAATGGAAGAGTTTTCACTTTTCTTTTCAATGGTAATAAAAGTTAAATTAATAAATATTTTATGATTAAAAATTAAATGATAAATAGTGTGATGGTGATTAAGAGGCATTTGTTTGACTTTTTAATAGACATGGTGATGCATTTTTCTTCCCTATTTAGATTATGTAAAATAAATATCTATTTTTGTGTATTTATAAGTAAATTATTTAAAGTAGACATATCTCTATCAATATAAACATGATATATTAGCTAGGAGAAATATGAGAACATGAATTTTAGTGACTATCTCGTGATGAGTATGTGGAAACAATAATATTTCTTGAATTCTTCATTAAGAAATAAACAAATATATTATTTGTCAAAATCTTAAATCTAATATAGTATGATTTTTGTATTATTTAACTCATATTTATTATTAAAAAAATATAAAATTAAACCACAATAGAAAATAAAGAACCAAATTAACACCAAAATGTTATATCCTTATTACTAGAAAAAAAATCTGTTGCCTCTTTAAGGGAGAACTTCCAATAGAGAAAATATGCAACTACAAGTAACTTCACATGCTTTATTTTACATTTCTTCTTCCTCTTTAGAGAGAAAATTCTAATTTAAATTGGTAAGAGTTGCTATCAATATTAAATTGAAATTGCTTGAAACTCTCATAACTTTAGTGATAAATTAAATTTTATTAACATATATATATTTTTAAGTTATATTAAATCTAAATTAGTTAAAAAAAAATAAAAAATAAAAATAAAAAAAAATTGACTTAAGTTTTTTAATTTAATAATGGATTGATTTTTATAAACCAATGTAGATACACTTAGCAACGAATTTACCAAGAGAAGAGAGGGATCAAATCTCATTATATGAAAAACTCTTTTTAGAATACAAAACTTAAAAAAAGATGTACATATTAAAATATTTAATCTCTTTTAGTGCTTCATAAATTTGTGATTAAGATGGATCTATTGTGGTTTTCTATATTTATATATAGACCATGTGTAATTTTTCATTGTTTAAACTGTATTTTTAAATAATTTATTATTATTAATATTTTATACTAAAAATTGAATGAGTTACACATTTTCGTCTTCTTAAAAACTAACTAAATTATTTTACCTTTAATTATTTTTTCCTTATGAGTATTCAAATATTTAACTAATTAGGTTAGAATGAATATGTATGAACATGTAATTTCATATATAAAATTTTGATATAAGTTCACCAATACATAATCTATAATAAATATCATTTCATAAAAATAAACATCATGATGATAACCATCTAACAAACATAAATATCATCTAAAATACACATTCAAATTCGCTAACATCATTTAATTATATACACCTCTAGCACATATAAACATCATTAGCTAGAACACAAATCTAATAATCTAACAGAGCATCATCATCATGATCACATCTAACAAAACACAAGCATTGTGATCTAACACCGTCACCACACACATCCTCAAATATACATCTCATGTCAAATAACGGTTATCACATACACATCTATATGCAAGGACTTTAAATGAACATATCTAATTGCATTACCTAACAATATACACATCAACACCAACATATAATGTTGTTTTTTTTTGTCAAGTTGTTTGTGATCCTCCATGCTTGACCTTTGGCTTGAGAAACCAATACCTAGGGGCATCTAATCCATCAAAGTGACCCGAGGATCGCACCCAGCATGGGCCACACCAGTGTTAAGTTGACTAGATTTTTTAGTATGTCTCATCCCCCTAGCACATGCACAATAACCTCGGTGAGGTTTGATCCCGGGTTGCCTTGCTAACGAGGCCCATCCTCAACCGATTATGCTAATGGGACTTAACAACACTAACATATAAATTAAGTACATCAACATGAACAAAAAAATTGTACCATATGTGTGTGCACGTGTGTGTCAAATAATTCCATCAAGTCAAATATTTGATACAATAGTAATAGTGGCAGCCTGGTCTATGGCAGAAGATTATACAATAGTAGTAGCAACAATCTCGTCTATAATAGAAGACGATGGATGGTCAACTGCCTCAACAGTCAAACTATGAGGTGGAGGAGAAGATGGTTGGTCTGCTCTCTGATCAAGAGAAGCATGAGGAGTTGGGTGATCATGAGGTGAATGATGAGGAGCTGGAGTACTACTAGAAGGATCACCATCACCCTGATCATGATCTAATGGGGTCATAATAAGTCTGGGTGATGGGATCGTAATAAGTCTAGGTGAAGACAACGTATCTAAAGGATCACCACCTTAATGACCAAAAGGATCATCACCCTGATCATCGTGATCTTCCGGGTGGTACTGGGTGAAGACTTATTTGTATATGTTGCATTCCCATGATCCCTCCTCGATGCCACTAGCCTGGTAGCTGCGACAATATGACACATCAGACTCATCATATCATGCAGACAACCCCTCAAGAACTCCACGAGCCTAGGATTTACCCTAATGTCTCGATCTATCGCAGGGCGGACTCCCTCCTCGACCAAAAGTCTAGAGAGTTGGTCACAGTACTCCATCCTGAATCTAACACTAGCCCTATGTTATCGACAAATCTTCCCATCCACCTTACTAGATAATAACTATTATGTTTTATTTAATTCTTTGTCCACGGTCTTACTTTATAATGAGTGCAGTATCAAATGTGAAAATCACAAGCTCATCGCACGCTTTTCAATGATTAACGAATCATGATAGCCCATCGGGCCACAACCTGCATACATCTTAACTGCCCTAATCTTCCTAATGGGTGTAACTCCCCATCACCTTTTCGGTGATCGGGTCGTCCAATATCAAATCAACGCTCCCAAACATCACATCGCATGCCAAGATACACAGGGGATAAAATGCCCCCCAATATATCGGGATCGTTTATTAAAAAACTCATCCAATGGTCACATGTTATATCAGATCTGAACATGCAAGTAAGCTAACCCCTCTCACCAACCCGATACGATCTTGATTGTCCATCCTGCATGAATCGAAAATCATTGGGCCCCAACTTACATGACGTTTAACCCATCTACCCACCCAAGGGATGGGACCCATACTCGATCCTCGAGCCAGTTAATTGTAATGCGACAGTTGTCATCCCTTCATTAATCAGCTATCTAACTTAATTTAGCCTTATCTTTTGTCATCCCTTCATTAATCAGCTATCTAACTTAATTTAGCCTTATCTTTGCCAAATTTCTATTATTTTCCTCCTTCTTTTCCTTGCATCTCGCTTAGCAGCTTGAGAGTGGTGAAAGTTGCCCTCTATGTGCACGCCTAGAATTCAAACATTGTTTCCCTAACCAGGTAAGCCTCCTCCTCTGCTTATTCATTTTTCAGCTTGTCGTTGATACATTATTTAGAAAAGAGGGAAAATGTCAGAAGAAATGTCTAGGGAATATTTACTAAACAAATTCATAGGCATTAAGGACACTCAGATGCACATAACGGGCGTCCTTTACTTGAAAAGGACCCTAAATTCTACCTCATGTAGCTCTAGTGAAGGCCAATGTCTCTTGAAATATGGGGTTTTAGCCACTATGCCTCCCCCTATTCACTTTGACCCAAATTCTATTCTCATGCTTGCCAAGTACTTTGACATGCACCTCAAGTTTTCATCTCTCCCATAGAGCATAAGGTCTTTCTCCGAGTTAGCAAAGAGGTTATCTCTAAAATGCTTGGCATTCGAACTTCGGGAATTGATATAAAGACAAAGGATTAGACTAGGAATTCATCACCTTGGTGGAAGAGGACAAAATTGAATTCCTCGGGATCTTTCCCCAAAACCCTGAACTGAATTTAAAATTGCAATTCCCTTTTCTGACAAATTGGTTAAAGCCATTTTCCCAAACCTTGACGTCCCTTTTTCCTGTAATTTTGGACTAGTCAACGACTTGAAGATGGATGAATATATTTTCTTGGTCATCTGACTTATCACCATGAACCTTGACCAACCAATAATCAATTTTATAAAATACCTAGCCAGAGCTATTACAAACAATCTTACTACTACTATTCCATTCAAATCTTATCGCCACTATACATACTTAGTTCATTTGGTTTTGTTTAATTACCCTAATTACCTCTTGTCCACTAAATTCTTCACAAATGTTAAAGATGAAAGTGATAAAGAAAGAGAAGTCCACCAATGGACTGGTGTAGTTTACCCTAGTTGCCTTCCTAATTATTACACTCAGTATATATATTGTTTTTATTTCTATTTAAAAATTAAGTTATCAGGAAAAGCCTAAGATAGGATTTCTGAGGAGCAAAGAAGAACCCTCATACTTAACGAGGTGGAGAGTATAGGAATTTGGTTCCTATATCCATATTTCTCTTTAATTTGTCTATATGGTTTCGAAAGATAACCTTTTAAATTTCCAAAGTATCTTTCACTATTTCTCCTTGCTTACGAAGTGCCTAGATAGAAAATCACTGTAAATGAATTGCATTTTGTATCAAAGAAAAAAGGAACAATATTTAGTTATCCATACTCAATCCCTCCTTTAATTTCTAAAAATAAGAATGTTATAGATGCAATCGAAAAGGAAATTTTGTCATTTGGTTTGATTCAGGATGAATGATGGCATTATGACCCCTTGGCGATTATTTTCAGGTTGAGGAAACAGGAAAGGTTGTCATCATACACACAGGAGAGAAGACCAGAAATAGAAAAGATGACAAATATCCTTTCGTCGTCTTCTGGTCACATCTAGGTGGTTATGCATATACCAACACAGGACGAAGGGACAAAAGTCCAAGTTCTGGTGTCAACTGAAATACAGGTTCTTGAAACAAAGACCGAACAATCATCACCAGTTTGGTGAAAAAGAGGAATTTTGTGGCTTTAATCCCAAAAGAGGCAATGCGTCATGTAAAAACAAAGGAAGGTGACGTAAACACTGAAGTGTTCGAATATGAGGTCGAACAATTAAGTAAATAAATGCAACAAGCAATTGAGGATACTGGGCTGAAGGATTTCGAGGCGCAAGCATTGGATATCAACACATTTTTATTGAAGGATTGTCAACACAAACATTGGGCACATAATTGATGTTGTTGCCACAACAAGCTCAGTTTGTAGAGGAAATGGTATTGAAGGAAATGACCTCCAAGTTCGGGCCAAGGTTTATCTCTTCTACTGATTTTGAGACAAATACTTTAAATATCATAGCAATCCAACCAAAACTGAGTGAAAAAAAAAAAAAAATTAGTTGGTTCCCATGCATCCTTTATGGCGATTATGGGAAATCGTCGCTAGACAATTAATTGAATCCACATCTGTAAATAGAAAGATACAAGCCATGCTAGAAAAAGAATCTGATCAATTGAATATTGCATGAATAGCTTTGAGAACTGGAGCTAATAGGATTAAAGAGTCAGAGGACATGGCAATTCGTCAAGCCGGTCACCCTAAATAAATTGGACCTTTTAAAATATTATTGGAAGAAAAGGAGAAGGATATTAAAAGTTTGCAAAGTATTATGAAGATCCCTCACTATGACTCTCATATTTTAATACAATCCTTTGAGAGAAAAGAAGAGATGGAGATGCAACTACAGGAGATGAAGACATTCATCTAGCTCAAGGAAGAAGAACTGACTAGAAAACACGCTCAGCTGGAAGTTTTCAAAGAAGAACTCCTCGCGAAAGAAGAGCAACATCTCAAAAAAATCACAAAATACAAAGCTCCAATTGATCAAGCCCTTGCTACCCCCCAAGCATCAAAAGTTGAAGGCTTGAAGTTCCTATGCATAAAGGTTTCTCAATTAGAACAAGAACTTGATGAATCTAGACAAGAAAGGGAACGAGTTGAGAAGAGGTAGGCAACATAGTTGCAATGGAAGAACGACATAATGGAACGAATTCAAAATGCACTCAAGGAGAAATAGAATGAAGTCAAATCCCTACAAGAGGTGATGAAGGTGACTACCATGGGTAAACAAGTTCTTATACAAGAAAAACAAGAAATTTGGAGAGAAATTACTAAGTAAATCTCAATAGTAAGAGCCTATGTGGATATTCTCTTAGATTGCGAGAACAGAATAATCAATAGTGCCAATATAGAAGCCAAGAGAGCTGCTTTGGCACTTGAAGAAAGATCAAAGGATGTCGACCCGATCATTAACTTTATTAAGACTCTAGAAGATGATACTCTCACCAAGATGAATTTGCCTCCAAGGGATAATTGTGTATACTTCTTGTGTATGATGAAAGAAAAATGCAATGCAATGCAGCTCATGCGAGAAGAATTAACAGGGCCTCCAAAGAGACTGAGAATTTCAGGGTTGACCGGAATTATGTAGGCAGATTTGTTGTTCCATAATTCTGAGGAAAATATAATTGGTTGATTTCCAATGAAGAATTCCATGATAAGTTGAAGGCTACATAACAGGATCTTGGTTATTTAACTATGCAAGGGGAAGAGGCTATTTCACCATATATAGTGACCAATGACCTCTACAGAGACTTTTCCATCTTAGTTTGGATTAATAAGTTAATACATAATATTTCCACGACTTGCTACCAAATCAGGTCTCAACTAACAGTGGCAATAACCAAATACAAAAGCGTTCCTTGGCTAGTACCGGTTGAGTGGGATAATATTGCTAAGGTCAGAAGGCTCATCAACCAAAACATCATCTTGGAACAAGCATCTGCAAGTGCCCGGGTTGTTCAACAAGTTCAACCAATGCAATCGGTTACCGACCAACCAGAAGATTGGAGCGAAATTCCATTGATCACAACCCAGGCACCTGCAGTAAAACTGTGTGGAGCTCAAAGTTCCTCTCTTATGGTTACGATGAAGAAATCTAAAGTGTCCAAGTTACGAAGGTGGTCGTGATATTCTAACTAGTTTTTTTAAGTATGAGTTATTTTAAATTTTAATGCCAACATTGATTATTCCGAGACAATTACTTTAAGACAGTTACTTTTGTTAATATTATTTAAGACCTTGTATCTCGCTAAGAGGGGTTCGTTGACAGAAGAATGAAATTTTTTATGTGGCTAGATTTGATCGTACCTGATACGCATGTCTCTTGTCGATGAATGAAACACTCATGCATTTTCTCTATTAATTTATTTTGTTGCCTATGTGTTTACAACAATATTAGATATTATGGATAACGAACTCGCTTCAATTTCTGTGATATTTAATTTGTTCTGCTTGGAGATATTTATTATTGATCCAACAATTTTGGTATTGGGTAATTAGATTAAGCTTGAATTCTTAGAGCTTGCCTCTAGAAATGAAGGATTGATCATCTTCTTAATATGTTTAACATTGTTGTTTCTTTTCTAACTCTGTTAATGCTATGACATATTTATGATTTTGATAGTTCTCAACAAGTCATAGTTCTACATTAATGTCATATTGATTATCGTCTAATATTTAGTATTGTTTCACGATTCGTCATGGAAGTAGTGTGGAATAGAGTAATGATTGCACTCGTTACAACATTCTCTTCGTTTTATTGATGAGATAATATTAATGTCATAAGCATCATAGCCCTTTTAGTTACTTTCTTTCTTGTTAGTGTGTTTTCCTTTTCTTTTGAACCAAGATGCATGGAATATTTCATCTTTCAATTATCAGTTGTTTTCAATCCTTCTTTTGTCTATACCGTCAAAACACTACAAATTCCTTCTTACTAATATCCAGTATTTTTAAATTTTCTTATTGAAATTTTGAAGAGTTATATCTAGGGAGAACCCCCTGTGAATTATGGGAGACCGGTTTGAAGCACCTACAGTGGGAGGATTTCAGAACCCTCGATGAATGCGTTCTTAGATCGTTCTAACAAAGGAAAGATTTGAGTACCAACACCCTACGCACCTGCATGCTCGTGCCCATCTATATCTGAGGATGTGCCCTACCATATGTGGCCTCGTCCATATCCTCATCTCCCTCTAGTGAGGGAGGAGGCATGTCCCCAACAAAATTGTCGATGTCTATAAAATATATAGTACACAATAATAATTAGATAATTTCATTAAACAATTTAATAAAACAAGTTAAAGAACATTCTAGAATAAATTTTATTCTAATTAATTAAGAAAATAAAATGAAACTAGATTAATGTAAAGAAAACACTAATATTACCTCTATCGTTTGCAGGCTCATCCGGTATGAAGAGGATGTTGGGAAAATGTCGCCAATCCATCCCCACGTAAGGACACAACACAAAGACAAACATGTGGTCATCCTCACTGCCCAGTAGCCCCAGTGCCTCGGTGGAAATCTTGGTCGGATACTCTGTCAAACCCCTCTTGGGCATCATCTTGCCCCACATGCGCATTCGCACCTCATTCATCATCCTAAGAGGGAAACACTAAAAAGTAGGCCTCGTCTCTGGAAAACTCTCAAAAAATAAACAAAAAAGCTTTGAAGCAAAAGGGAAGTTTTCCCTCCCATGTATCATAGCATGACATCTATCTAAAGCCATACAAAACTGCTGCAAAAAAAATGGCAGACCATCTGATACATCATGGAATTTGCACCAAAAAACCAACATAAAACAAAGGATGAAAACTAGTGCGCTACCCATCACTAGTATAGTGTGCAATGGTACAGACTAATAATGAGAGGCAGCTAACCTCCTCTGCACCAAAATAAACGATCCATAGTTTCCCACCATACACCTGAAAATATGTTGCACGCACTACATGTTCCCCTCTCCTGGATAAGCCAGTGATGAAATATGTCCTCTTCAATGGGTCCATACCACATGTTAGTATTGAAATGGAAAGCCTGTTGGTGGGCATCCCACTGACGAATCGATTGTGCCAACAACCAAGAGTGCCCCTCCAGGGATGTAGCCTCCTCATAATACTTAAGGAGGCCTACATTCCTCAAGAGGACTTGGTTCATTGCAGTAATAGGGTGAGGGTATAAATTTTTCTCCCTCTCTTGTGCCTCCCATGGTCAGACCACATTGTATTGGTCTGCCATTTTCTCTTGTTGTTATTGTTCCTCCCTCTATTGACGTCTTTGTTGCATGATTGATGTATAAAATATATCAGGCTCATACATAAAACATTTTTTTATTCAATGAAAAATGTGTTTAGAAATATGAAAATATAACTTTCAATAAAAAAACATCATTTGTGCGCAAAAAAAAATAGTAAAGCACTAGACATGGTGCGCCACAATACCCAATAAAGCATCGACAATGGTGCGTACAACTACTTGACGCACTGCGTAAACATTTTTTTTTCAACATTCAATTCGCACTGGTGCGTATGAATAACCTTTGCGGACCAAAACAGAAAGTTCATGATAACGAACACACCAAGCTATATTTTCTAAATATTTATGCATGCAATGTCATTGGTAAAAATAAACTTATCGGGAAGTAACTTTTACCAGGCATACCGTGATAAAAATTATAACTTTCTCAGTGCATATCAATTTACCAAACACACCTCTTAAATATTGGATTTTTTATTTCTCGATGTGGTGTGTCGACATGCATTTTGCATCGGTGTGTATGGATAACGTTTTTGCACAGAAACAAAATGTCCAGGTTAACGAAAGCACCAAGCTATATTTTTTAAATGTTTATGCATGTGGCGTGTTTGGTAAAAACAAACACACCAAGAAGTAAATTTTACCAAACACACCGCAATAAAAATTATAATGTTCCCGGTGCGTATCAATTTACCAAATGCACTGCAAAACTGCAATGTGTTAACGAAACACACTGATTTGTGGCGAACCATGTAAATTTAAAGGGTGCACCACCATCAGTGCGAGCCAAACCAGACGAACGCACCGCACATGAAAAAAATTGGATTTTTTAACCTATTTTTCATTTCTACTCCGCTAAAAAGTTAAATTAAAGAGAAACATGGACATTCCCTAGACATTTGCTCGTAGGGAAGTTCATATTGTTACCACGTAAATGAAAAAAACAAATTTGAGCACCACTTGAGAAAAATCGAAAGAAACGCACTAAGCAACGAACAAAAGGATGGAAAGCAAGGGAAGCACCAACAACAGGGTGCTTAACAAAGGCAAGAGTAGCACCAATGCCTGAGAGCTCTACAACACTGCAAATGGTAAAAATGAATCTTATGGCCAATAGATTTTTTTTTTTTTTTATTTAACCCTATTTTGGTTCATTGGGGTAATTGTACCGATGCATGCACGTTCCTGAGGACACCATTCTTTTTTTAATTGAAAACCCTATCGTGGTTCACCTTGTTGTTTATGCATTGGTGCGTTTAAATACTGTAAGAGCATCGGTGCATCATTCGAGTATAGCACCAAAATGGTGAAAATGAATTTTATGACTGACATTTTTTTAAATTTAATTTTTGTCTGGTGTTATCAAGTAGTATACACACCAGTGCACCTTATATAGGTAGCACACCGTTGTTTTTTATTTGTATAAAAATAACCCTGCAATGGTACACCACTTGCTATTAAGCACCTGTGCTCTATGTTGGTTATGCACCAGGGCGTCTTGAGAGTATATCACTGGACAAGGCGAAATGAAATTTATGACCAACATCTTTTTAAATTCAACCCTTTGTGGTGCTATCGAGTATTATACGCATCGACGCACACTATGTACTTACCACACCGTTACGTTTTTATTTTTTATAAAATAACATTGTCACAGTGCACCATATTCTATTAAGCATCAGTGTGTATGATTATATAATGCACCGATGTGTTTTGGGTATTATAAATGCACCATTAAAAAACATTCGCTAAAACAGTTGCCCATTCATCTCCGCTAGTGACATCCGATCTTCGGGCTATTTTTATAGGGGCTACTCTAAAAACCTCTGCTAGAGTGTCTTTTCCTTGCAGTGACCTCCCACAAGTTCCATGGAAATGATTTCCCAAGGAAGAGTGGGTATAGGTAAGGGATGATATAGACCCTGTTTCCTATTACTATGCTTGATGGAACAACAAAATGTGCATCCTCTGCAAGTTGGCCATTATCTTCCCTATGCTAAAGTGCCCTGCAACCTTGCAGGTGTGAGCCTCTCTAATCAATGATAATCGCTCACCTTTAGGAACACTTAACTTGTCCAGCCTGTAGAGTAACCTATCATGGAGATGGTATTCAACTATGTTGTCACCATCGTGCATGTGAATTTAGCTCTGCAACTGCTCAAACACCTCCTTGAATTCCTCATACTCTAAATATGTCTCTTTGTATGCATCATGGGTGAATGGCTCCATGCGCATCAAAGTTCCCAAAGTTGTGATCTCTTATGTTGGTGGCATTGAAATCATTTTGGCCAACTTGTTTGTGTCTCCTTTCTTATACTTGATTACTAATTGAAATTCTTGTAAGAACCCCATCCACTTGTAACACTTCATTCGTTGTAGTTTGCTCTAGACTTGTAGATACTATAGTAGTTGGTGATATGTGTGGATTACTATCTCCTTTTTCATCATAAAGTGTTTCCACTTCTTCATGGATTACACTAGGGAATAGAGCTCCTTGTCGCACGTAGGGTATTAAGAATTGCCCCACGAAATACTTTACAATGGTAACATACCAACCTTCCTCCTTGCATTAAGACCACTCCCATAGCGTAACCACTCATATTTGTCTCCACTTTGAAGGGCTACTACAAGTTCAGTAATGTCAGAACTAGTGCTTGATCAATGTTCTTCTTTAACTCCTTAGAGGCACTCTAATGACCCTTTCACCGCTGAAAATTATTATCACTCATTGTTATGGAATGGAGTGGTGTTGCTACTGCTAAAAATGAGGCTATAAATTTCCTTAATTATTGTGTTTTCCCAAAAAAACTCTTGACCTTAGAAACATTAGTAGGTACTGGGTACTTCAAGATGGCCTCCATCTTGGCAAGATCTATCTTCAACTCTCCTCCACTTATCACATACCTCAGATACACCAAAGACTTTTGTACAAATTCACACTTCTTGATATTTTCCAACAATTGGTGTTTCTTTAATGTCTCTACCACTTGCGTCAAATGTGAGATGTGCTCCTCGCAAGTAGCACTATATACCAATAGATCATCTAAATAGACAATAACAAATGAATCTATAAAAGGGAACAATATATCATTCATTAACCTCATAAATGTAACAAGTGCATTGCATAGACCAAATGGCACGACTAACCACTCATACAAACCTTACCTGGTTTTGAAGGTAGTCTTCCAAGTATCTTCTTCTATGACTCAAGCCTAGTGATATCTAAACTTTAAGTTCAACTCAATGAAGTATTTTGCTTGCTACAACTAATCCAACAAATCATCTATCCTGGTGTTGTCGTTGCAACAACGACCCCCCAAAATTTTTGCCTATGTAAATTTTGGAGCCTATGATAATTGTAGTTTCCAACCCCCATGTGTCATCATTTGATCGATTTGTTATTTGTGTGTTTTCTCCTAATGTCACATCCTCTTAAGTCTGTGTTTCTCAAGTGTTGTCACTTAACCATTAGAAGTGTCTGAGTTAGCATTTTATGGTTAGGTGATATCATGATCTTTTCTAGACTTAGAAACTTGCCATATAGCCATGCGCACACTCAAAAAGCATACAAAAGTGGGAAAAATCAAGCAAAAGCATGCAAATCCCTCACACAAGTGAAAAGTGCACTCAAAGTTGACAAAGGCTTTGACTTGAAGAAAGTCCACTTCTTCAAGTCGAAGGAATGCACCCTACCTGAGCGCACACCTTTGGGTTGAGAAAGTGCACCCTACCAGGGTACACTCCTTTGTGACTAAGATTTGCACCATTTCTAATTGCATGCATGATCCAACTTGTTTCATGAGGACGCACTCCTAGAAAATAGGAACAGCCTTAACTCCCCCTTAACTGATTCTTTCATCCAACAACAAGTGGCACCCATGCATGAGTATGTTTTGCATGTTAATCTCTTTAAATGAACTCAGCTAATCATTCTTTCACCATCATTCCATCCGAGTTGAGCACACAACTAGAGAATCAGGAAGCCTTTCATCAACTAGTGCAACAAGTAAGTTTGCATGCTCAAATCTTTATTGATTTTCAACCTTTCACTATCAAATCTTGCTTTGTTTGTTGTTGACTTATTGTTTTGCAATTTGTTTGTTGGCGTTTTAGTTGGATCATCATCTTGCAAGTGTTAAATCACTGGCACAGACAAGAAACCTTTGACATTCCTGAAACTTTTCATCTTCTACCTTGCATGCGACAACAACTTACATAGCCTTGCAGATCATTCCTCTTCTCATATTACCATCAAATTTATCTTTCTATACTTGTTTTTTTTTTTTTAAGTAGAGCACATTTCCTAAGCTCAAAGCTCCTTCAATCTCGAAAAATATGCCATGTACAACCGATTTTTCTTCGTAGGCGCATGGGCACATCACGAAGGCCCGAAGTGTTTCCCTTCAACCATTCAGAGTGCTACAGTGTGTCGTATTTTCCTTAGGGTGCATGGGCGCATCACGAAGGAACGAAACTTCATCATTCATCCCTTCAATATGTGACAGTGCACCCTCCTTTGTCTTGAGCGTATAGACACACTTTGAAGACTTGAATCTCCATTTTCTTCATCCTTCATCTGTTTGGAGTACGACATTGCACCCTCCTTGTCTCGACACATGGGTGCATAGGCGCATAGGGAAGACCTGAAGCCATCTTTTCTCATTCCTTTGATCCTTCATGGTGCTGCAGTGTGTCCTGACTGGTTTTTGCCTCTTTCTTGGGCGCATTAGCGCACTATGAAACCCCGGATGACCGTGCATGTCCCTTCGTGCTTTGAGAGTGCACCCTCCTAGTTTTCATGTGTACTTTTCCTTGCATGCAAGTTATTTTTGGTTATCATTTATAGTTTTTCATGCTCTATCATTCATCCTGACCCTTTGAACGTGATTTACAAATATTATTGCATAGTTATTTGTTTTAAGTTGAACTTATCACTATGAGTGTGATTCAACAAACAAGTGTATGTGATACAAGTGTTACCACTGTGCCGTCATCTATTGGAGACATGTCGCCACGCAACGTATGTTGAGAAATGGAAACAAGAAAATCCAGTTTAATTTGTCCTTGAATTAAAATCGAATTCAATTCTCATAGTAACTTGTAAATAGCTAATTAAGTTTAATTAACTTAATTAGCTTAGGAATTTCAAGTTGGAAGTCTTTTTATAGTCATGTATATGTTCTCCCTAAAATTTATGGGTCCAATATGAGTTTAAATTGATTTGGAAATTAGATCACTTAGTTTACTGAGTTAAGTTCACTTAAATTAGTTCTAAATTGTTTTTGGAACTAATAGAGGACTAACAGTCAATTGGTGCACTAATGCATCCACTAGTGCTACTCCAGTTAACTGAAGATTCCCTCATGAGAAACTCATGCATGTCGATTCTAAGAATGATCCAGTTGATACTAGAGTGCAGGGACAGTGTACTATCAGTGGTATTATTTACTAGAGTGTAAATATCATGCATGCATAAGAGATTGATCCTATGTTTGGATTGCGCAGTTTTGGAAGCATGAATTCCATTTAAATACAGGTTATTCATCTTAGGGATTACATAAGGGATTAGGAGTTTGGAGAGTTGCTGAATAGGCTAAGGATTTAGCTTGAGCTAGTTTGTGAGCTGAGAGAGTTGAGCATATTTTTTGACTCAGTTACCGGAGAATCCACAATATGAACATTTTTATGCCAACGTTTCAAATCCCAACTGGGATCCATCATCAGGACTTAAGAATGATGATAATAAAAGAAGAGCTGCTTAGAAGGAAATAAATAATAATGAGGATAATAAATTTTAGGATCAGGAGAATGTCGGCTGAATATTTATTTTTAATTAATTAATTTATTAATTATTCATTCATTTATTTATTTTTAATAAATTATTTTTATTTTATTGTTGAGTTTTATGTATTAATTTTTACTGGTGAGTTAATATATTAATTTAAAATTCATAACCTTAATGGTAATAATAATTAAATATTAATATATGTTAATATAATAATTTTTATTTTATTTTTTTTTATTTATTTTTTTATTTTTTTTAAGAAATGTTTATTTATTTTTATATATATTAGTATTTAAAGAATAGAGAAATAAGTATATTGTATTAATATTTAAAGTTATTTGATTTAAAAATTATATTAATATTAATAATAATTAATATATTAATTAATTGCTATAAATTAATTAATATATTAAATTTTTAATATTAATAAATGTTAATAATGTTAATAAATCAATACTAACAATGTTAATAGATATTAATAGGGTAAAAATATTAATAATACTTAATTAATAATGTTAATAAATATTAATAATATTTAATTAATAATCATTTAATAATGAATTAACAGTAATTAACATTAATAATAATTAATATATTAATTAATTGTTATATCAATTAATATATTAAGCTAATGTTAATAAATCAAAATTAATAATGTTAATATAAATAATATTAAATTAGTAATCACTTAATAATTAATTAACATTAATTAATATTAATAATAAATAATATATTAATTAATTGCTATATAAATTAATTAATATTAATAAATGTTAATAATGTTAATAAATCAATATTATTAATGTTAATGGATATTAATAGCGTTAATAAATATTAATAATACTTAATTAATCACTTGGAAAATTGCGAATTGATAGGAGCGCTGGAGATCGCGGGAGCGGAGCGAGCCGACTGAAGACCTACTGCGTGCAGCTGCAGCGCCGCCGCCTCGGCCTGGGCCGCGAGGCCTGCTTTCCAGGCCCTGGCTTCAGCCATGGCCCAACCAGATCCTTCCCTTGGGGATGCGGAGAAAGCCTTTTCTGACCTGGTAAAGTCTCTGCCCCCTGCCCGACCGAAACCAGCAACTTCAATGGCAGCTCTATCACTAGCAGAAAAAGGGCTCATAGGACAGTTTACAGGCTTATGGCCTTCACCAAAGACAGTCCAGCGATGGGTGGAAAGGAATTGGTCCGATAAAATACAAGGAAAGATCTCGATTCGCTTCTGTGGCAAAGGCTACTATACCTTTCATTTTGAAACCAAGGCAGACAAGGATCTGATATTCAGGAATGGGCCCTATTTTATGGACTCTCGAGGGCTATATCTGAACAAGTGGACCCCTGATTTCGACCCTGAGCTAGACATCCCTAATGCGGTTCCGGTATGGGTCCGTCTTCCCCATCTGCCCCTGCATTGTTGGGGAGATGAATCGGTCAAAGCAATCAGGAACGCAGTAGGTAAATACATTGATAGAAGCGAGCCCAAAGATAACATGCAAGCCTGTGCAAGGATCTGCGTAGAAGTGGACCTCGGAAAAGGACTGCCAGAAGCCATCAAGCTGAAGGTGGATGATTGGAGCTACATACAGCAGCTGGACTACGAGCAAATACCCTTTAAATGCAAGGTATGTCATGAATACGGTCATTTCGCTAATAGATGCACTAAAGTAACCAATTTGGAATCTGAAGACCAAGGAGGACAATGGGAAACTGTGAAAAAAAAGAAAGCAGCACCCCCGTCCAAACAAGAACCATCCTCTGAACATCCGGGCTCTTCCTCCCTCCGCCCCAACTCTCCCCCTCTCAATCCTCCAGGACCTTCCCAAGAACCCTCCTTCCCCTCATCTTCCAACCCTTTCCTTATTTTATCCTCTGATGATCCTCAACCTGACCAGCCCTCTCTGGAACTGTCCGATCCTCCCTTGATTACCTCGATCCTCTCTCAACCTTCCTCTGACCCTCCCCCTCCCAGAACTACCAGAAGTTCTTCAAAAGACATTGGCGCCTCCAGTGACCTCCACAAGAAGCTTGGACCAGGAAGAAAGTCAGCCAAACAGCATCGGGAAGAAAGCACGCAAAAGGGTATTGCCCTTGGGATCCAAACCCCTATGGACTCCTTCATTACAGGATCCCAAGAAAAAGAAACAGCAGGAAAAGACCATGAGAGGCGAGCACCTCTCCGCTCGAATGCCTCATGACGAAGCTCTTATCTTGGAACAGTAGGGGTATGGGGCACCCCTCCAAATCAGCTGCCTTACGAGATCTTCTCCAAATAGAAAGACCTGAAATTGTTCTGATACAAGAAACCAAACAAAGTCAAAGCGAAATGCAGAAAATTGTAGATGCCCAAAAAAACTTCTCAGGGGCCAGTAGCAACTCCAGAGGAGCTTCTGGAGGAATCACAACCATGTGGAATAATCAACACTGGGACTGCAAGTCATCCGTCCTTAATCAAAACTGGTTAAGGACTAATCTTAGTAACAAAGAAGAGAGCCGTGACCTCATCATTTACAACGTCTATATCCCCAATCACTATCGAGAAAAGGAACAGTGCTGGAAGGATCTAAAAGAAGATATAGATAACGAGCAGAACACAAATGTCATACTAGCTCGAGACTTCAACTTAGTCCTCCACGCGAATGAGAAAAGAGGGGGCAACTTCACCTCCGACCCCTTCAGAAGTCAGATGGAAGTGATAATGTCCGAACATGAATTGATGGATATTATCCCAAAAAATCGAAAATACACCTGGAATAATAGAAGGTTGGGGCCAGGCAATATCATGGAACGATTGGACAGAATTCTGGTTAACGTCTCTCTCCTTTCCTCCTTTGCTGCTGGTCACACAAAAATTCTCAGTGCCACAGCTTCAGACCACTTTCCCATCCTCTTAACGTTGGACTCCCATTCTCAGTTGGGACCAATTCCGTTCAGGTATAACCCTTTGTGGAGAGACAATGCTGAGGCTGAAGCTATCATAGAAGCAACCTGGAGACATCATGTAGAAGGCTCTCCAAGCCATATATGGGAAACAAAAATCAGAAACACAAGAAAAGCCCTCAAAGACTGGGCAAAAGTCAGCTATCAAGAGCCAGAAAAAATTAGAAAAAAAATACAGCAGGACTTGGAGGAAATCCAAAAACAAATAGAAGATCAAGGGTTCACCCACCAGCTGAAAAGCAAAGAATGGGAAACTCAAGGGCAGCTAATGCACATCAAGAGAGCGGAAGAAATCAAGTGGAGAATTAAATCAAGACAGCTATGGCTGAAAGAAGGCGACAAAAACACGGCTTACTTCCACAAGCAAGCCACTGTCAGAAAGATAAGAAACAATGTAAATACTATTATGGACAGTCAAGGCAGCCAACATAACGACCAAGAATCCATCAAAATAGCTGCCTCCCTTCACTACAAAAGCCTCCTCACGGAAAATCAAGAAGAAACTGACTATTCTGCGCTTTTACAGCATCTACCGAAAGGCATCTCTCCAGAGGTGAATGACAGCCTAAACCGAGAAATAACGGAGGAGGAAATCAGAAAAGCTATCTGGACCCTGCAACCGGACAAGTCTCCAGGTCCAGATGGGTTCCCAATCAATTTTTACAGGGATCATTGGCATTTGATTAAAAAAGACCTTGCAAAGATGTTGAGGGGAATTCAAAGAAAAGGGAAAATGGGGTCTTCACAAATTCAACATTCCTCGCCCTCATTCCCAAGGAAAATCGTCCCACTTCCTTCTCCAAGTTTCGACCAATCTCATTGTGTAACTCCTCTTATAAGATTTTCACGAAAATCATAGCTTCTAGACTCCAACCCCTCCTTCCTTCCCTTATATCTGAAAATCAAGGGGGCTTCATATCTAATAGGCAAATTCATGACACAATCACCTTGGTCCAAGAAGCCATTCATTCCAGCACTTCAAGACAAGAGAAAGGTTTTGTTCTCAAGCTCGATTTAGCCAATGCTTTTGACCGAGTAAGACACTCCTTCTTGTTCGCTGTCTTGAGGAAAATGGGATTCAATTCTGCCTTCATTAGCACCATTGCCGCTTGTATTTCAGGTCCTTGGATTTCGCCTCTCATAAATGGGCGCCCTTGTGATGCTTTCCAATCCTCCCGAGGGTTAAGGCAAGGCTGCCCTCTTTCCCCTTATCTCTTTATTCTTATGGCTGAATCATTCAGCAGTGCTCTAGATCATAACAGAAGAGTTGGCCTCATCTCTGGCATCAAATTCAGGAACGGAGTCAAGAACATCAACCACTCCCAATTTGCTGATGACACTCTGCTAATTGGAGGAGCTTCCACTACCATTGCAAGGCGCTTCAAGATTCTCCTCGATCAATTTATGGAGTACTCAGGGGGAGAGGTCAACTTTCAAAAAAGTTGCATCTATGGCTGGAATATCTCCAACCAAACTGCTCACAGCATAGCAAACATTTTTGGAGTTGCCTACAAAGCAAACTGGGATCACTTCACCTACCTTGGGATGCCGGTCACCCTGGGACCTTTAAAAGCTGCTACTTGGAATGAAATAATAGACAAAGTCAAGAGGAAGATCCAGCAATGGGGAACTCAATGGCTCAATCCAGCAGGCAGAATAATTCTGCTCAAATCAGGTATATCCTCCTTACCTCTATATCGATTTACTCTTTATCAAGCTCCTGCTACATTTCATCATAAGTTGGAAACCGCCCTCCGAAATTTCTTATGGCAAGGAGGGAAAAAAGAAAAAAATAGATTCAATTTGGTCAGTTGGAAAAGTGTAATTCAATCTCAGGACAGAGGTGGTCTGAGAATTAGAGCCCCTAAAATCCTAAATTTGGCATTTGGGATCAAAATGGCTTGGAGGTTAATTAATGAGCCAAAAGCCTGGTGGAAACAGGTCATAGAAAGCAAATACCTTAACGGCAAAAGGCAAAGACTTCTTGAAATAGACATTCCCAACAGAGATTCCACCAAAATTTGGCATCTCTGCAAGAAAGCAATCCCCATCCTCAATCAAAACACCTCAAAGATCCCTGGAGGAGGGGACAGTATCAACTATGCTACTGACAAGATAATGGGTCTTCAACCTCTAAATACAATAGAAGAAGCCATCCCTTTCATTCTCCATCTCAATAGTAAAGGCATTCAGAGGCTTGATCAAATATCAAAATGGGATGTAGATACAGGAGCCTGGATTAATTGGGAATTTCCAGCCACCCCTTCAAATCTAGAAGCAAACTTCAAAGCCCTCCAAAAAAATCTTCAGAATAGAGCACCCATAAAAAAAGGAGCAGCAGACGGATTTCGATGGGATCCCACGGGTTCAAGCTACACCATCAAGTCTGGCTATCAATATATCTGTAATAGCACCTATCAGATTCCCATTTGGAACCAATGGAGAACAATCTGGAAATCCGAGGCCATTCCCAAAGTTAAATTTTTCACATGGCTGCTGCTAAAAGGCAAAGTCCTCACATCTGAAAACTTAAGAAAGAGAGGGATCAACGGTCCTTCAAGATGCCCCAACTGCTGCTCAGCAGAGGAAACAATTCAACATTTGTTCCTTGACTGCCCCTTCGCGAAGAGATGCTGGATCAATTTGTCCAACCTGGGCAATATAAAATGGCAATCCCAACAGAACATTTCAGAGACAATTCATGAATGGAGAAGGAACTGCCCATGGAAAGACAAGAGGAGCAAGATTGTCAAAAGAATTTGGGCTATCATACCTCATAACCTTCTATGGAAAATTTGGCTCACAAGAAATAAAAAGATCTTCCAAAACAAAGAGAGTAATGTTCGAATGACATGCAATAAAGCTCACATCTTGGCGCAAGAGTCAATTGCAGCAAAGTATACAGGAAAAATCAAAGCAGCAGATTACTCAGTGGAAGAGAGATCAGTTATCAGGCACATACTAGACCGACCAGGCCATCAGCAGGATACTCAGAGAACTGACAGACAGCAGCATGAACAAATCAAGGAGTGGGAAATTAGACTCCCAATTCAGGATTATAAGATGTGGATTCAGAGCAGTAATTGTCCAACTCTATACTTCGATGGTGCATCAAAGTCCAACCCAGGACCAGCAGGAGCGGGAGGAGTAATATTAAACGAGTCAGGGGATGAAATCTGCAGTTATGAATGGAGCTTGGGAAGAAAAACAAACAACAATGCAGAGGCTTTAGCCCTTTATCAAGGTCTGTTACAATTAAAAAATATGGGTATCAGAAAGGCACTAGTTTTTGGAGACTCTTCAATTCTTATTCGCCTCATGAATTACAATCAGCGATCTCCTAACAGCAATCTCCAGCAACACATTGAGCGAATCAAACTCCTCCTTAAACATTTTGAAAACATCAAACTCTATCACATTCTTCGCACGCTAAATATGGAAGCAGACAAGCACGCGAATAATGCAGTGGGAAAGCAGGAAGGTGCGCTAAGGCACAACAATAGAGAAACTTTTCAACCCCTGCCATGACTCAGGAAAATCCTGGCACCGCCCAGATTCGCATGATCATCAAGTGTGCGAAGGGCATGGTCTCCACAGTAGCAGGACAAATTGCAGAGAGCATAATATGCATAAACAGTCAAATCCGAGCCTCGATAGAGAGAATCACCTGTCATCAAGGAAAAATAAATCAATACAGCGCCGGCATAAGGATTGAAAATACAGCAAATGGAGATTGCATGAAAGATTTGGGAAAATATCTCACCATTTCCGAGAGTCCGACTCCAGCTAGGCATTCTATCCATTGTTGGATCCAACCTATAAATGTGGGCAACAACAAGCAAAGATTTGTCAATCAAGATCAAGCGACAGAGCAGCAACATCGGTTTGAAGCAGGCGCTTTTACTCAGAATCTCAGGAGAAACAATACTCTGGTATCGCCTCATTCTATTTTGTTTAAATTCATTTTAACTTCTGTTGCGGTGTTTTTCAGGAATGCCCAAGCTAGTCTCTGCAGGGTGTTACTCAGGAAAGCCCAAGCCCGTTTTTGCAGGGCGGCTCGTTTAGCTGCTCCTCCATCCTCTCATTCTGCGCCCTCCTCTCACCGTCTCTGCCCGCCGTTTACAGCATCTCCCCTCTTATTCTGTCTCCACACCTCCCGCCTCTTCAGCGAGCTCTCCCCAGCTCCCTCCTCTCTCCTTTTCTCCGCCCTCACCTCTGATATCCCCCTCTGCCCCAATTGCCTCTCTTCCTATAGACCTCTGGTTCTTTTCGGCTCGTGCAATTATCCTCCGCCCAATCTCCCATCTGTTCCTGTTGCTCTAGAAGCGGGAAGCACTGTCTCCTCTGACAGCGTCTCCAAATCTTGTCTCCAAGTCAGAGCATAATATAACGCTCTAAACTCTCCCGCCCACTGGACCTCTTTTTTCAACTATCTCCACTATCGTATCTTTCTCCCATCAATGGCGCGCAGTGAGGATTGTTTACACTGTGCTGATCTACAAGCTGAGCTAGAAGAAATAAGGACTCAGCAGTCATTGTTAGAGGAAAAGCATGGTCTACTGGATGCAAGACTAGAAGAGCACGATAGGCGTCTTGACGAGCACAGCAGGAGACTTTTTGAACAGGACCGCATTAACACTGAAAAGTATAAAGCAGAAATCCAGCTTTTCATGCATAGGGTGACCTCCCTCCAAGAGCAATTCAGGCAGCTCACAAACTGCTGCGGCCATGTCGAAGAATCACTTTCCACTCTGAAATTCTGGCTGGAAAAGAACGCCATCGCCACCAGCTCCTCCAGCGACAATCAAGAAGCCAAAGATGATAAGCTAGAGGAATCAACAGCAAGACACATCCAACACATCATGATTGACTGAATGAATTTCAAATGTATTTTTCTGTTATTCTCCTTTATTAGAATCTATACTAGCGTTGTCTTTAACAGTAGGAAAAAAAGCAATCTAAGGACCAAGGGGGCAGCCACATTTTGTAAACCCCTTGCTCCCTCTCAGTCTGCGCAATCTATGTACCAGAGGATTCGAAATCCTTGTTTTTTTTCTCAGAATATAATATATAGCAACCGACCATTTCAAAAAAAAAAAAAAAAATACTTAATTAATCACTTAATAATTACTAAACAGTAGTTAATATTAATACTTGATAATTAATATTAATCAATATTACGACATCATTAATAATTAATATCAATAAATAAAATAGTACCTTTTATTAAGATTTATTTATTTATTATGATTTATTTATTTATTATATATTTATTTGTTTATTTATTATTATAATTATTATTTATTTTTAAGTTAAGAATAAAAAATTTTAATAGTTAATGATAAAGGTAGAAGATATGCTATACCTGGGACGTGTTGGCGATCTTGATTTCCCTGATCAAGGGAAGCCAGCTCCCGCTAATCTCCATACCATTGTCTCTGTTCAGATTATGAGGATGTTTGATAATTTCAAGTGCTTCTCTGATCTTTCGTCTATGATGCTGCTCTTCCCTTGCGACAATTGAGGCGCTTTCCAAGCAGATATGGTGCTTAGTTTTTGAGGAGTGCTCTGCCAAGGCTGAAGTACGAGATCTTTCATTCCTAATATCAGCGCCATGTTCCTTGAGCCTCGTCTGTAGGGAGCGACCTGTTTCACCAATGTAGCTTTTTCCACATGAACAATCTATTTTATAGACTCCTTTAAGCTGATGTTTGTCAATATCATCTTTTACAGACCTCATACCTTGCCTAATAGTTCCAGGTGCTGAGAAATGCGTGATTATGTTTTTCTTCCTTAGGATTTTAGCGATTTTGTCTGTAACTCCATGGATATAAGGTAGAAAAACCTTACCACACTGAGGTTGGTCTTGAGCCTTAGGTTCATGAGATAACAACCTTCTCTGAGCTTTCTCAATGGCTCTTTTAATCTCTTGTTCTTTGTAGCCTATACTCTTAAAGGTTGAAACTAAATGGCACTTCTTTTCTTCATTCAGATGCTCAGAGTCAGAAATTCGAAGGGCTTTGATAGCAAGAGTGTTTAGAACACCAAACTTCTGGGCCAGGTGATGGTGGGAATCAGCATGGAGGTAACTTTCTGTGTGGGTTGACTTCCTGAACACCTTATGCCCTAAAGAGCCATCCTCTTTTCTGATGATGAGAACATCTATAAATGGGATGCTCATGTTTTCTTCAAGTTCCATAGTAAATTTTTTTTCAGGAGAGATAGAATTTAGGTGAATGAAAAACTTGTCAAGTTCTGTTTTACCATGAGTCCATTTTATATTGGTATCATCGACAAATCGCTTCCACCAGGCTGGTTTTAAAGGGTATGATTCAAGGGATTTCTTTTCAAAGTATTCCATGTATAGGTTGGCCACGATTGGCGAAAGGGGTGATCCCATTGCCACACCAGATGTCTGCTCATAAAATATTCCTTGGAAGGTGAACACAGTTGACCTCAAGCAGATTTCAACCAATTTTGCAGTCCCTGGATCAGTAACATCTTTTATAACTTGAATGGCTTCATCAAGAGGAATCTTGGTGAATAAGGATACTACGTCAAAGCTAACAAGAATGTCATCACGCTCTATCTTCTCATTTTTAATAAGATTCACAAAGTCGTGGGAGTCTTTGATGAAGGAATCAGTATTTCCGACAAGGGGCTTAAGAATTTTAGCAACATACTTAGCAAGTTCATAGGTTGGGGAACCAATAGTATTAACTATTGGTCTAAGAGGAACCCCTTCTTTATGGATCTTGGGTAATCCATAAATTCTTGGGATAGTTTCACAAGAAGGGATTAATTTCTTCTTTAATTTATCGTCAAGGTTGGAATCTGAGATGATCTTTTTTACATCTTTCATAATTTTGGGGATGGGATTACTGCTCAGCTTCTTATAACTGCCACATTTTAGGTGTTCATTCATTTTACATACATAGTCTTCTTTATCCAAGATGACTGCTCCTCCTCCTTTATCCGCCTTAAGAACCACAATCTTGTCATTGTTCCGCAAGGATTTGAAGGCTCTTTGCTCTTCTTTACTTAAGTTGCTTTTGGGAGTTTTGGCTTTCCTCATAATGAGAGAAAATTCTTGTCTTAATGTTTCTTTATCTTCCAAAGGAAGGTTATTAATCCCCTCCTCTATGCTACATATCATCTTCTCAATAGGAAGGTTTTTAGGAGCAACCGCAAACCCCATACCTTTGCTGAGGACATTAATGACTTCAGGATCTAACTCCTGGGAAGACAGATTGACAACTTTTCTTTTTAATTTTGTCTCACAAGTGTTTGCTGAAGACTGACTTTTTTCATTCTGGAAACTTTTGTCTACACCTTGATTGCTATTGTCTCCAGTGCCATCTTTAAAGTTACCCTTTCTGCTGTCTAAACCATGATTCTGCGTACCATCATTGAAACCGCTGACTTGATTGTTCTCAGAGGAGCCTGCGCTATGCGTATTATCACGGTTTTTGCTAGAATCGACCCTTGTATTATCTAAACCTTGATCGTTGTCATCTGCGCTGTGAGAATTACCAATGCCGAGAGTGTTAAACGCATTCCCTCTGGATGAATTACTAATGCCGTTATTCTTAACACTTAAAACCTCATTTTGTGAAATATCATCTGCGCTGTGGGAATTACCAATGTCGTTATTCTTAATGTTGTTATTCCCTTTGGATGAATTACTAATACCGTTATTCTTAACACTCAAACCCTCATTTTGTGAAATATCATCTGCATTGTGCGAATTACCATTGCAAACGCTGACCATTGTGTTGTTAATGCCTATGCTATGCGTATTATCATTGCTGTGCGTATTATCCATGCTGCATAATACGTTATGCAAATTAATATTGTTTAAACAGTTACCATTGCCATGAGTGTGAAACGCATTCACTTTGGACTTCATATCATGATTCACGCTGCCACTCCTTAGAACGTGGTTCTGCGCCCTGTCCAGCCCGGTATTGATACCTGCGTTATCCTTAACGCTGTTAATCCAGCTGCTTAAAACGACATCGTGTGTAATATCACTGTAAAAACTGTTAATTATGTTGTTCATGACTGCTTTATGCGAATTATCAGCGCTATCGGACTCCTGAAAGATTATTGGAGTTAATTTTGCCGAGAAACCCTTGTCTGGTAATGAGATATGACTCAGAATGTTATCACTTGCGCTAACCGATATTGAGCCAGATTCAATGGCGGGGTTCAGTGTTTCGACTTTATAATGAGATCTGCTTAATATATTGGACAATTTCTTGCGCTGCCTTGCTTAAGCAATCTGTCCCTCATTATCAGCTTTCAGAGCAGTCCGGCATCAATAATAGACCAGAGATTTTTGTTGAAGTTGTTAGCTAGTTTAAGGTGCGTTGATAGAGCTAAGCGTCCAAGATTATCCAGAGAAGCCCTAACCCTTTTAATTTCTGACCGAATTAGAGAGAAGCTTAGTTGAAAAACGCCTTGCTATTATATCTGTTCTGCAATAAAAATGTTCATACTGTGGATTCTCCGGTAACTGATTCAAAAGATACAAACCACAGATCTCTTAAATCCAGAGTTGAGCATACTTGTGGCGAATTTTTCTAGTGAGAACAAGCTTTGTATCTTCACTCATATTTCTAATGTACATTCTTGTCCTGTGCTTTATTAAATTGCATGAAATTATGAATTTACAGGATTTTCTACATGGTATCGAAGCTGAGAATAGTACACTGGAGGAGATTTTGAAGTTTTTAGTTTTGGGTTACAGGTGAAATTCGAATTTGCAATACATACTTCAGGATCGACAGATGGCGTTCTACGGTTTTTGGCTCGAGTATGCCTTGGAAGGCAACTTTTTATAGCTTGGAGGGATAGAATGGAGATTGTGCTAGAGGATAATGGATTGAAGGAATTTGTTGATCAAGAAATTACTAAGATAACAACCTTGGATGCACAAAATTTGGTCGAATGAAAGAAGTGTGTGGCGAAGGCGAGGCAGATAATCTTTGAGGGAGTTCGAGACCACATTGTCTCGAGTTTCCATGGCAAGGAAACTTTGTATGCTATGTGGAAAGCATTGATAGACTTGTATAAGAATAGTAGTGACCAAAGGAAAGTGGAACTGAAGGACAAACTTTGAAAAATCAAAATGGAGAAAGGCGAGACTATTCCAAAATACCTGACCAAGTTCACTCAATGTTGTGATGAACTTGGAAGTGTTAGAATCATGGTTGCCGAGAATGATATGGTGAGTCTTGCCCTTCTAGGATTGCTAAAGAGTTGGCATAGTTATCAGGACCCTGTCAATGGTCGAGAGAAGTTTACAAGATTGGGAATGAATGTGGTCAGATTTGATGCAGGAGGAGATCAAGAGGAACACCAAGAATGGCTCTTCATCAAAGACTGATGGTGAAGAGAATTGTGCCTTAGCGATTAAGGCAAAGAAGGGGTAAGGGAAAGATTCCCATTCCACATCAGATTCTTATCATGGAGGTAAGAAGAAAGACATGATGAAAGTTAATTGCTTTCGTTGTCATGAGCTGGGCCATTTTGCTACAAATTGTCCACTCAAGAAGTCCAAGAAGAAGTCCTTAGGAGGAGCAGCGGGTGAGGCTTTGACCTCTCAATTTGAATTTGAATTTTCCCTCATTGCATGCATGGTGTCATCAATGATGGGAAGTGTATGGTACTTAGACAGTGGAGCTTCATTCCACATGACTGGCGACAAAGAGTTATTTAGTGATCTGGAGGAGAAGGATCTCCAGATCTATATCAGGATGGGTGATGACGAGAAGTATAGTGTTACTAGATTGGGCACGATTACTTTCAGAGGGAGCATGGGGATCCACTCACCTTGAATAATGTTATGTATGTGCACGGACTGAAGAAGAACTTGGTATATGTTTCCATGCTCGAGGATAGAGGATATGATGTGATCTTCTCGAAAGGAAAGGCATTCCTTGGACACATCGCCATGGGTCAAGTAAAGAAGATAGGGATTTGGGTGAAGAATCTCTATAAGGTGGAGGTAGAGGAGTGTGTTGCTTTGAGAACAAAAGCAAAAAGGGTACAGAGCCAAGACATGGGCGAGTTGTGGCATAGGCGATTGGGCCACTTGCATCATGGGGCTTTGAAGATATTGCAGCAGATCTCTACCGATCTTCCCAAAGGTATGCTTGAGCAAGTTGATACGTGCAAGGGGCATACTTTGAGAAAATACACCAAGTATTCCTTTCACGACAGAGACAATCGAGCAGAGTCTATTCTAGAGAGAGTCCATTCAAATATGTGTGGACCATTCTCGACAACGTCCATGACCAAACATAGATATTATGTTATATTTTTTGATGACTATTCTCGTAAATGTTGGATAATTTTCATACATACAAATGATCAAACTTTCAAAAAGTTTTGTGAGTTTAAATCATTGGTGGAGAAAGAGTTGGGCAAGAATGTTCAATCTCTATGGAGTGATAACGGTGGTGAGTATGTCTCAAACGAGTTTAAGAACTTGTGTGCAACAGAAGGGATTAAACGGGAGTTGACGGCACCCCATAAACCTTAGCAGAATGGGGTGGCTGAGAGGAAGAACAAAAGCATAGTAGGGGCAGCGAGGGAGATGTTGCATGATTAGGGCTTATCACTACAGTTGTGGGCTGAGGCATGAAACACAACGTTTATGTTCAACATCGTAGCCCACATCAGATACTTGAGATGAAGACACTAGAGGAGGCTTATTTCGGTAAGAGGCCAAATGTTGGTCACTTCAAGATTTTTGGGTCATCGGTATATTTCCATGTGACCAAAGATGCACGGAAAAATGTTGGACCGATAGTAGAGTTGGGGATATTTGTGGGGTACACTAATACACCTCACAACTATTGGGTGTACCTGCCAACCAGCAGGAGGGATGTCAGATTCGATGAGGAGAAGGCCATGTGAGTTTCCCTTGAGAGGTAGCTTGAGCTACATGCGGATGAGGAGCTTTTAGCTCCTAAGGTTGAGAAGCCTAAGATTGATGTGGAGCAGCCACATGCAGAGGATCCAAGAGTGGAGACATCCACTTAGGCAGAGTCTTCCAGAGAGGGAAGAAAGCGCACCAGAGAGGATGACAGATTGTTGGATGATGCACGGGAGAATGTGGGATCACCCACTTCTCAACGCGGGTAGAGGAAGTCACCTAAAAGGTACACTGTATACATGGCTCTTATGGGCGAATGTGTTGTGACAGAGCCATCGTCCTTTAAGGAAGCAGTGCAACAGTCGGTTTGGGTTGATGCCATGGTGGACGAGTATGACTCCATACTTCGTAACAGTGTTTGGGATGTGGTCCCAAGACCGGAAGGCAAGTCAGTGGTGAGCTCCGTTGGCTTTACAAGGTAAATCAAGATGCAAATGGTAGTGTGGAGAAGCATAAGGCTAGATTTTTGGCCCGTGACTTTTCACAAGTAGAGGGGATTGATTATGATGAGACCTTTGCTCATGTTGAAAGGTACTCATTGATCAGATCTATACTGGCACTATCAACACAGATGGGTTGGAAGATACATCATATGGATGTGAAGACAACCTTCCTTAATGGCATGATTGAAGAAGAGGTGTACATAGAGCAACATGAAGGTTTTGAGACCTTTGACCATAAGTCGCATGTGTGCCGGCTCAAGAGAGCATTGCATGGGCTGAAGCAAGCACCCTGTGTTTGGTACACCAGGATAGATATCTACTTCACCGGTTTGGGCTTCACGAAGAATGAAGCGGATGCGAACTTGTACCACATAGTGGTGGAAGGTAAACTGTTGATCATTGTACTTTATGTTGATGATATCATAATGACAGGTGATGATCAACTGATCAAGTCTTGCAAGGAGGACCTTGCAAGAATATTGAGATGAAGGACATGGGGCTCATGCATTGATTTCTTAGCATGGAGGTATAGCAGGGAGATGGGAATTTGTTTGTCTCAAGGCAAGTATGCCAATGAGATACTCAGGAGATTCCGCATGGAGAGCAACAAACCCATGGAGACTCCTCTAGCAGGTAACTGGAGGAAGGAGGATGCTACTTCAGGGGAAGTAGTGGAAACTATTGTTTACAGGAAGCTTGTGCGTTCACTCATGTACTTGGTGAACACATGACTAGATGTGTGCTATGCAGTTAACCAACTTAGTCAAGCGATGGTTAGGCCTACCAAGCTGTATTGGAAGGCGACAAAGCATATGTTGAGATACCTCAGGGGCACTTCTTGGTATGGATTATGGTACAGACAGACAGAGGGAGTGAAGCTTCAAGGCTTCACCGATGTAGATTGGGTAGGGATTCCATCTGATAGAAAGAGCACATCAGGAGGGATCTTCAGTATTGGTTCAGCGGCAGTTTCCTGGTACAACGGGAAACAAAGATCGGTTGCACTCAGTTCAACAAAGGCAGAGTACATGGCTACGAGTCATGCAACATGTGAGGCCATCTGGATGAGTAAGATCTTGGTTGGTTTGTTTGGTCAGCAAATGGATCCAATTGTGATTTACTATGATAATCAGAGTTGTATCAAACTCTCTGAAAATCCAGTTTTTCATGATCGGTCCAAGCATATTGATATCTGATATCATCATCTCAGAGATTGTGTATTGAAGCAGATTATGTCGTTAGAGTACATTCCAATGGAGGAGAAAGATGCTGACATTTTGGCAAAGGCATTGTCAAGATGTAAATTCGAGTTTCACAGAGACAGGATCGGGGTAGCTGATAATCCCTTTCTTGTTGAGAGGGAGTGTTGAGAAATGGCAACAAGAAATTCCAGTTTAATTTGTCCATGAATTAAACTGAGAATTAAAATCGAATTCTATTATCATAACAACTTGTAAATAGTTAGTTAAGTTTAATTAACTTAATTAGCGTAGGAATTTCGAGTTGGAAATCTTTATGTAGTCATGTATATGTTCTCCCTAAAATTTAGGGGTCCAGTATGAGTTTAAATTAAGTTGGAAATTAGATCACTCATTTTACTGAGTTAAGTTCATTTAAATTAGTTCTAAATTGTTTTTGGAACTAATAGAGGACTAATAGTCAATTGGTGCACTAGTGCTACTTCAGTTAACTGAAGATTCCATCATGAGATACACATGCATGTTGATTATGAGAAAGACCCAATTGAGACTAGAGTGAAGGGACAATGTACTATCATTTGTATTATTTCTTGGAGCGTAAATATCATGCATGCCTTTAGATATTGATCCTATGTTTGGATTGCGCAGTTTTGAAAGCATGAATTCCCTTTAAATACGGGCTATTCATCCTAGGAATTACGCAAGAGATTAAGAGCTTGGAGAGCTACTGAATAGGCTAAGGATTTAACTTGATCTAGCTTGTGAGCTTAGAGAGTTGACAAGACGACAAAGGTTATCTGGAGAAAGATCTACAACACATTCACACTGGAAACATTTCCTGAGGACTTGGAATACGTACATGCATATATCAACATCAAGAAGTCCAGGATACACAAGATCGCGTGCAGATCCTTAGTCATACCATGCACAACAGTTATCAAATGGATCATCACACACATGGATGACTCTCACCTTGTGCTTCATAGTGAGAGTGGCGGTCACCTCGCCACCTATTATGATGAGTATATGCAGACATATTATAAGATGCTCAAGCCCAATGAAAATGCAAACGATGTCTTTTACATAAGATGGTCAAACCTCGACATGCCCAATGTAATCAAGCAATGGTGCCGAGAACATGCCAGGTTTCAACATCGTCCATCAATAGTTTATTTGACGAAGATCTTAAGGGACATATTTCAATATTCAATAACTATGTACTAACAGATGTTTGGGCGCAAGAAAATTGAGGTTTTCCAAGATAATTGGATATATATGCTCAATCTGGTGGTGAACCATGGAAAACCTTTCAATTGGGCGGATACATTATCATTTGAGTTACAGTGACAGGTGGGGCAGGCCAAAGCATCTTTATAAGAAAATCAAGCTCCATAGTTTTACATGTCTGCATATCTCCTGGATGGTATCTGTGCACGTATGCATTCCTAAATCTATATTGGAACTGGACTCCTAAAGAGAAGTTCTGAGTTTATGGTCATTGAAGGGTGTTATCAAAAGGAAGCTTCAAAGGCACATATGATAGATTGGTTGAACACTTCTTTGCAGCCATCTTCTGTTTGATATTCGAGACCGATCTGCCATGCATGACAGATCAAGTGAAGGGGTCACTTCAAGATCTTGCGGTATGGTTTGCAGCTCTCGTGGGAACAGACATCAAATGCTTCAGATGTCAAATAGACCCTCATATTATGCCACAATACGTGACAAACAAGGTGGTCATGAAGGAGGTGCAAAATCAATTGGACAAGGGATTGTCGGGAAGCCTTCACATGAGGAAGAAAGTCCCTTGGACTATATTTACATTAAGGATCAGATTATATGAATTGAAGAGTCACAGGACATCGGAAGCCAAAACTGAAGAGCTGAACCGCCTACACTTCGTCACCAAAGATTTCCATGCATATGATCCCAAGCGAATTTTCAGGCAACATTGTGAAAGGATCCAACATAGTACAAAGTATTCATCAATATGTCAACTAGAGGATGAAAAGATAAATAACTATTATAATTCCATAATGAAAACACATCCAGCCATGAATACCAGTTCACCTCATGATCCTCCAGCTCAGAACTTGCAAGAGTAGGAACAAGAAGAGGAGGAAACAACGTGTTATGAAACCAGCTCAAGAAAAGATAGAAAACATAGATCAACGCCTTAGAATTCATCCTCTTCGAGGGGGCAACCTCCTTTACATTACATAAATGAACAATTCTTGGATGATACAAATGACAAAACCTCATTTCTATATATAGGAGTCTAAGGAGTCACAATATAACCCAGCCGACC
Source organism: Pinus tabuliformis (assembly GCA_031772625.1). Taxonomy (NCBI): domain Eukaryota; kingdom Viridiplantae; phylum Streptophyta; class Pinopsida; order Pinales; family Pinaceae; genus Pinus; species Pinus tabuliformis. Next base: position 1,019,378,663 of record CM062820.1, on the reverse strand, counting down.
TAACAATAATAATATAAAGCCACAAAAATAACAATAGAGGGATTCTATGGGGCACAGTAATAACAATATGGGGGCAATAGGGGCACAACAATATTAATAAGGGGTATAACTACAATAGTAATGGGGATATCACTAGTATATTATAGGGACCCAACATGCCCCTCTCCTTCAAAAAAGTGTTGTCCTCAACGCTTGAGTAGTTTTGGATACTTCTGTATAAAATTCTCATCCTCCCATGTGGAATCTTCAGCAGATAAGTTCTTCCACTTGATAAGATACTCCGAAATTGATCGATTTCGTAGCTATCGAGTTCTTGTTTCTGTGACTGCTTCCGGTTCCAATATAATTTTTCCTTCCTCGTCAAGTTCTGGAATATTGTTTGAACTGGGAGCTTGTCGCCTATAACCTTCTTTAAACATGAAACATGGAAAACTGGGTGCAATCGAGAAGCTGCAGGAAGCTCCAATTTGTATGCCATAGTACCAATCTTTTGCAACACCTTGTACGGACCATAATACTTTGGTGATAATTTATTATCCTTCTTAGCTTGCTTGAGGGACATTTGCTTATATGGTTGTAGCCGTAGGAATACCCAATCACCTACATCAAAACTTCTTTCACTGCGATGTTGATCTGCCTGTTGTTTCATTCTATTTTGTGCCAACACGAGGTTATCCTTTAAGAGTTGGAGGACTTGTTGTTGATGTTCGATGTGATGTTCCACTGCCTGAACCTTAGAATTTTCTCTTAAATATGATGTGATGGATGGTGGTTGATACCCATAAAGTGCCATAAATGGGGTCATTTTTGTTGCTGTATGGAAGGAAGTGTTATACCACCATTCACCAGAGGCAACCATTTGACCCATTGTGTCTGTTTATCAGATACAAAGCAACGAAGATATCCTTCCAAACATTTGTTTACTATCTCAGTTTGCCCATCAGATTGAGGATGATAAGATGAGCTATGAGCTAACTGAGTACCAAGACAAGAAAATAATTTTGTCCAAAAATTTCCAGTGAAAATGGGATCTCTGTCACTTACAATAATCTTTGGGTTTCCATGTAGCTTTTGAATTGTTTCCATAAATGCAGTAGAAACTGTACTGGCTTTAAATGGATGTGATAATGCACAAAAGTGTGCATACTTGGTAAGTCTGTCAACTACCACCATGATGACACTCTTTCCCTCTAACTTGGGTAAACCTGTGATAAAATCCATTGAAACCTCCTCCCAACGTTGGCTTGGAATGGATAAAGGTTGTAATAGACCCAGTGTCTTAATTGTTTCAACTTTATTTTGTTGGCAAACCAAACATTCCGCCACAAACTTTTGAATATCTGATTTAAGGCCATCCCAAAAAAATTCCTTCTTAACCCTGTGGTAAGTTTTTAAAAATCCTGAGTGCCCTCCTAAGGGAGAAGTGTGCAATTCCATAAGAATCTTTTGTTTTAGCTGGGAATTCTTACAGAGGTATAAGCGATCTTTGTACCATAACGAATCATTTTGCCAGCTAAATGTATCAGACGTACTGGAATCTTGTTGTAACTTTCGAATAAGTGCCCACACTTCTTCGTCATTCTTCCATTCCTCCCTTGCTTCGTTTATCCAATCTGGTTGGATAATAGAAATGGCGCACAACAATGCTTCCACATCCTCATCCTTTCTTGAGAGTGCATCTGCCACCACATTTTGCTTCCCTTTTTTGTAGATGATTTCAAAGTCATAACCCAACATCTTTGTGACCCACTTTTGTTGCTCTTCAGAGGATAATCTTTGTTCTAAAAAGTATTTAAGGCTATCATGATCCGTTTTTACCTTGAAGTGTCTTCCCATTAGGTAGGGTCGCCATTTCTTAAGTGCATGGAGTATTGCCAACATTTCCTTCTCATAAATAGCTTTGCTTAAAAACTTTCCCTTGATTGGACGACTTTCAAAAGCAATGGGTCTTTCATCTTGCATTAGAACAGCACCAATTCCATTTCCTGAAGCATCACATTCCACAATAAAGGTTTTTGTGAAGTCCGGTGTAGCTAAGACCGGTGCTTGGCACATTGCCTCTTTAAGATGTTCAAAGGCCTTTGTTGCTTCCGGAGTCCATGAAAATGCATCTTTCTTCAATAATGTTGTTAGAGGTGCTGCTATTCTCCCATAATTCTTAACAAACTTGCGATAATACCCTGTCAACCCGAGAAATCCTCGCAGATGCTTTATGGATGTGGGGATTTTCCATTCCTTAATGGCTTTAATTTTGCTAGGGTCTACCTTAACTCCTTCATGAGATACAATATGACCCAAATATTCCACCTCCTGGACTCCAAAGAAACATTTGGATCTTTTTGCATATAATTGTTTCTCCTCCAATAGTTGTAGCACCCTGTCAACATGTTCAACATGATCCTTCCAAGACTTGCTGTAGATTAGTATATCATCAAAAAATACTAACACAAATTTTCTAAGGAATGGTTTGAAAATTGAATTCATCAAACCTTGAAATGTTGAAGGTGCATTGGTAAGGCCAAAAGGCATGACCAAAAATTCATAATGACCCTCATGAGTTCTAAATGTTGTTTTCGGAATGTCTTCAATCTTCATTCTGATTTGATGATATCCTGAACGAAGATCCAACTTGGTGAAGTAAATTGATCCATGCAATTCATCCAGTAATTCATCAATGACAGGAATGGGAAACTTATCTTTAATAGTGAGCTTGTTGAGCTCCCTATAATCCGGACACATGCGCCATGATCCATCCTTCTTGTGCACCAATACTACTGGAGCAGAGAAAGAACTTTGACTTGGTTGAATTATACCAGCCTCTAGCATTTCTGCAACCATACGTTCAATTTCACTCTTTTGGGCATAGGGATATCTGTACGGCCTGATGTTTGGAGGAACACTTCCTGGAATCAGATGAATAGCATGATCATGATCACGAATAGGTGGGAGACCTTTGGGAGTCTCAAATACCTTGGAATGATTGTCCAAGACTTTTTGGAGATTTGGAGAAATAGATGATTCCAATGTGGAAACATCTAGCGAACATAATTGTGCAATTACACCTCTTTGTTCCTTTTTTAGAAGCTTTGTCATACCATTAGAGCTGATTATCTTTCCCGGTTTCCCTGCAATACCCCTTAATTCAACTTCCTTTCCTTCCACAAAAAATTTCATGAAAAGTTCTTGAAAATTAAAAGCTATTGTACCCAAGGATTGTAGCCATTGGACTCCTAGTACAACATCAGCACCTCCCATTGGAATGGAAAGCATTGGGCTAGTCAATACATATTCTCCCATGGATAGCTTGATATTATGGCACTTTCCAGAGCAATTTATTGTTCCTCCATTTGCAATCATCACTTGACACTCTGGTGCTGGATATAGGAAGCAATTCAATTCTTTTGCTACCTTACAATGAATAAAATTGTGGGTGCTTCCTGAATCAATCAACACTATTACCTTTTTCTTCTTGATTTGTCCTTCTATCTTGATGGTTTGAGGAGTGGTAATTCCCGCCAATGCATTACAAGATATGGTCGGATTTATTTGTTCTTCATCTAGGCTTTGTTCCTGGAGTATATCCTCTTCTTTTGACCTTTCTTGCTCCTTTTCTTCTTCCTCTTCACAATCTATGTAGAATAATTTCTTCTCAGCACACTTATGACCTTTAGTGTATTTGCTATCACAACTGTAACAAAGCCCTTTTGCTCTTTTTTCTTCCAATTGTTGTGGTGTCAACCTTATAGGTTGTGGAAGACTAGGGGCAACAACACTTGCGTCTTTATAGTTGTGAGTGGTATGCTTCCTGGTTGCCATAATTTTGCTTTCCATTTTTCTTGCTAACCTGAATGCCTTCTCTAATGAATCAGGTTCCCAAAGGCGAACATCATGTTGGATATTATCCTTTAAAGACCCTATGAACACATCAATCCTATGCTCCTTTGGAATATCTTTTACCCTTATGTTCAATTTTTGGAACTCCTCAATGTGCTCCATTATTGAACCCTTTTGTTTGAGACTTATCAATTGGCTAAAAAAAGTGTTGCTTTTTGTATCCTCATAATGTGCTATCAATTCTTCCGTAAAAATTGCCCAAGTGATAAATTGTTTACGAGAGCAAAGCCATTGATACCATACAAACTGATTTGGTTCCAAATATAAAGTTGCCATACATACCTTTTGTGTGTTTTGCACATTATTGAGATCAAAAAATTGCTCCATTTGTAATATCCATGTTGCGGGATCCTTGCCATCAAACTTCCTCATATCAATTTTTGGAATATGGTGGGTCTTCGATCCAACATTAGAGTCTATGGAATCATGATTAACATTTCTTTTGTTCGCATCATGAGTTTCCTTTACAACCTTTTCACCATTAGTAAGTATTTCTTGTAGAAAATTTGTCAAGTCTGTCTTCAAATCTGCCATGTCTGTCTTCAAATCTGTCATGTCTCTCTTCAAATCTGTCTTCGAATCATCCATCTTAGCTTCCATGCCCTTTATCTTAGATTCCACGCCATTTATCTTAGATTCCACGCCATTTATCTTAGCTTCTGTTAGTTTTTGTGAGCGTGACATTTGTTGCACTTGTTCTTGTAATTTTGATATATCATGTAGCATTTCTTCCTCTTCTTCATGAGTCATGCTAGAGCTTTCAGGTTCCTTACTAGGTGTTTTCATTTTCTTTCCTCGGGGCATCAATTACCGATAATAATGCTTTACTATGCCCTTTGAATTCCTTCAAACCAAGCTTATGCAAAAAAAAAAAACCTACACACATTTTTTCACTTCGTAGAAGCCTGATATTGAATCTGATGTATCTCTGTAATTTCGGATCATCCAGTTCTGAAATTTTCACCTGTAGTAGCCTTTTGCGTCCTCTTTCCAATGCCACCAGTCTGATCCAAATTGGATTCTCCAAGGAAGAGTTATGCAAAATCTCCCACAGTGACCTACTTATAGACTAGTTCAGTATAGCCAACTTGTACGGCGTGCCACGAATCACTGTTTAAACCTTTGGCTCTGAAAAAATATATACAAGAAACTACAATCCGTCCTCTTTCTGTACCTTCTTATGAAATTTCAGTCCGATGCTGAGAAAGAAAGTTATGACGATTTTCCACAGGTCACCTGTTTGGAATGTAATTCAGGAGTCTGCAAGAAGACCAACTTCCTCAGATCATATCTCCGCAAATATAGTGCAAAAATATCTGAAATTCCGACCCGAGCTTTAGCGCGATGTCTTCTCAAATGGGTTTTTTTTTAGCTTCTGAAACATCGCAGAAAAAAGTTATAGTGAAAATTTCACGATGACCTGTTGGGAGCAGCGAAACCCTAGAATCCAAAGCTCTGATACCAAATGTTATGAAACCAGCTCAAGAAAAGATAGAAAAGATAGATCAACGCCTTAGAATTCAGCCTCTTCGAGGGGGAAACCTCCTTTACATTACATAAATGAACAATTCTTGGACGATACAAATGACAAAACCTCCTTTTTATATATAGGAGTCTAAGGAGTCACAATATAACCCAGCCGACCTAGCAATAATAATATAAAGCCACAAAAATAACAATAGAGGGATTCTACGGGGCACAGTAATAACAATATGAGGGCAATAGGGGCACAACAATATTAATAAGGGGTATAACTACAATAGTAATGGGGATATCACTAGTATATTATAGGGACCCAACACAACGCCTCAAGTAAAGAAGTTAGCTTCGAGGAAAAGGATCAGGTACTCATTAGGGGAGAGCAACAGGAAATGGAATGTCAATCCTTTAAACACGAGAGCTACACAAATAGAGTCAGAGAGGAGACAAGGGGAAGAAGAATAAGAAGAAGGAGAAGAAGAGGATAGAAGGAAGCAAGATGAGTTGCTCGAGAAGAAACTGGTAGAAGAGGAAGAGAGGAGACAAATAGAGGAAAAAAAACAAAGGCAGTCTCAGGAGGAAGAAGCAGCGTAGAGAATGGAAGAAGAACAGTTGACTCATGAACTGAAGGAGGATAAATATGAGGAAGAAGACACCATCCAGCTCGTGGATGATGAGCTTGGTACTTCGGGTGAACAACCACTCACAAGAGGACATCTTCCATTCAATGAGATGGAGATTACACCCCCTCCAATAGATCGAGTCATGGATGTGTGCAGCGTAACGTTTGATCAGTTGAAGAAGAGGATCGTGCAACAAAGGCATATACATTTCCCACAGGATCCTCAGAACTGAGTCTCAATTGCAACAAAAAAGGTGATCACCTCCAACAGTAGAATAAATCAGAGGACAATTATGGTGACAAATGTTGCATTCGCTACAATGACAAAGGATAACTCATAGTATTTGCTAAATGAGAATGTCAGGTTCATAAGAGAACTCAATGTGAAGAAGCAACAGGTAGAGCATCTTGTAGCAAAGAACCAACGGTTATTATCACAAAACTTCAATTCCGCAGTGGCAATCAGTCATGCTAGAAGAATGGGGACCAATGGAAGATACCATGGCACGACTATATGATGAGATGGTACTTATATAATAGGTCATGGCTCTTCTCATTGTCATAGCAACAAATCAGTTAACCAGATGCAGGAGCGGACTGTCAAACATCCAAATGCCCTAGAGCATTTGGAAAAGAAGGATAAGGTATTTGCAGAAGTAGATAGAGTGAAATTGAGACTCCACCTACAAAATTACTCACATCTGGGAGCACATTCAATTAACATTATGGCTGCATATAACTGAATGCATAATGGGTTTGAGTCTCTTACAATAAAGCATGGGATTCCTTCCATCATATCTCTTGAAGCAATCAGAGGCAGGGAGGTCATCTTTCAGGAGATCAAAGATTACATTGAACAAATCAAGCAGGTAACCGAACAGGAAGGCTTGGAAGTGACCAAAGATGTTATTCAACAGTATGCCTTTGCACCATTCAAAGCACACATGAAGCTTTCATGGTTGTGGAATAATGTCCAGTCAAGCTCCAAGAACATACTATCAGAGGCATTGAAGGTGCGAGTGCGCTACAAAAGAGCCTTCCAGATTGGATCGAAGCCATTGCAAAGGAGTTCAAAGCATGGCACACTTACATCAAGGGTGAAATCCATGAAGAAACACATGTTCTATCCATTTGATGAGCTTTGTATTTTAGCAATTTTGTCTTATTAGGCCACTGCCTCATGTGTAAATTATCCTTTGTAATAAAGGTTATGTAATAAATTCCAAGTGACACAAGTGGAATATGAATGGCCACACATTGGAATGTAATGAGTCATATTAGAATATGAACAATGACAAAAGTCAAAGAGTCACAAGGAAGCTCAAAAGTCATTGTGTTTTGTTATAAATAGCTCCTCATAACTCAAACAAGGGCCTTTTTTGGGACCAAGCTCTTAGGAGTTGGAGACTTGAATTCTCTTGTATTACATAGGAGATCGAATATTCTTTGGATAAGCAAGTTGTGGATTTGTCTTCCACTATTTGATACAATGATTCACTCATGTAACAATGTACTTGGGATCTTGCACTAATTATCAGAAGCTCAATGAGCCGACATTCCTTCATATATGTATTGTATATATAGTTGGACTATTCTTGTTATGTGTACGATATACGTTGATTTATTTACATTATCGGTGAATGAACTATTTTGTTGCTTAGCTATGTTTGTTATTGAATGAATGTTGTTATGCCTTAACAATTGTTATTTACTAGGTGGACTAATATGAAGGTACTCAACAAGTATTTCTCTTTATCCCTGGGCCCCCCTTTAGGATAATACTATTACTTTTCTAACCGATGGCTTGTTTCTCTCTCCAGTCATGTAAGTCCCCCTCATACACCCTACATTGATAGTCTCACAAGGCTCACATTCTTGCTGCCCCAAAGAGGTGTTGTGTTCTCTTATGTCCAATTATAACCAAGGCCTATCCTAGAAAACCATTCAACAACGATCGGGTCGTGTGACCAAAAGGGACTCATAACATACAACTTTTACATCCTACATAAGGACTCTATAACACCCTCCTCTCACATCTACCCAAGAAACCGACTAGCCGGGGTAAACATGTGACGAGAGGCTACTATGATATGATTCAACCTTCTAGGTAGCCTTAAGGAAATGGAATCGACAAAAACACAACACACAGACCTCCCTTAGGTGCTTCAAGGCCCTCAGGAGTTAATCCACCACTTCAGGTGCCCAACCCCTAAGTTAACCTAGCATTTAAATGAATTAAACCCAAAGTCGCTCCCATGACAAGGCATGAATGCGACTGTAACCCTATAGTCGCTCTCACAGGCCTGCCTGCCAGCGACCAGAGACCCAAATTGTCAGTGCTATGCCAGCGACTCCGGGATTTTAGTCACTTTTTTAGGCCCAGAGCCCAGGTCACTACCCAGAAGTGAACCATCTCTTCAAATCAGTAAAATAACATGGAAATGATAGTACCAAAGCAAATAATGTTCTAGGCCTTGATTGGACCTCTACTAGCCATGACAGGCATTTTGTCAAACACTTAATAAATATGCAACCTATAGGTGTAAATAATAGATTTGAGCATAGGGGTCTCATACTTATCTAAGATTCGATGTGAAGCATTGCATCCTTATCACATTAGCTGCCATTTCATCCATTAGGTCATAGATACATTGATCACTCAATAACAAGTAGGAACATGATAAGAGCCATACAAAGTTGTTGTCATAAAATAAATACATAACCAGCATAATAGGGACATAAATACCAATGAAAACACAACCATATAAACCACATATAATCCATCATAATGCTCATAGAGATACAAGGAGAAATAACCTTTCATTAATGATGCAAAATCCAAACCCGAGATGGTACTTCCACGTTCCACTCGACTGTAGAATGGTTGAGCCAAATCTCTCTTTAAACATTCACCCTCGTGCCATATTCCAAGCATGAATGTGGGATCTCATAGAACACATCAATCAAAACTCATCCAAGGCTTCCAGAGGCCATCCACCTCAACCCATCAAATAGTGATTCCACCTCATGGTCGGACATCACAAAACCAACATCAGATCGGTCTCTATCCCAGCCTTCCAGGGTTCCAGAGTGTTTGTTCCAACCCAACTCCTAGGACTAGTAACTCAACCCACAACTTACACCAGGCTCCAAAGTGCTTATCCAACCAAGGCTCCAGGACTAGTAACTCAACCCACAACTTTTATTATGCTCTAGAGCGTTTGTCCAACTAGGGCTATGGGACTAGTAAATCAACCCACCAAGGGATCCAGAGAATTTGTCCAACCCAGGATAAGAGACTAGTAGCTCAACCCAAGACGTTACAGGGCTCTAGAGCATTTTTCCAACCAAGGCTTCCAGGAACTTATAGCTCAACCCAAGCTAAGGAAACATGAGAACCAACAAAAAAAAAAAACAAGGAAATAGACCCATAATCTCCATGGCTATCTAGGAAATGGAAAGGTTAGGAAAATCCACTAGCAATCCAGACAATCCTCCATGCCAGTGATAGATCATAACCAAGAAACCACATGCATGTGTCATGCATTCCAAAACTAGTGAGCGAAGCATACATGCAACTCAGTACCTGCAAGCAAAATTGTTGTAGCTGCTGATCTCGATGCCCTCCTAGGCATTCCTGATCTTCCTTTGCCTTCTTGGTCCAAAATCCAAGTATGCCACACCCTCCAAGAGTGCTCCACCGAAACCTGTCAAAATCTTACCAACTGATCCTTGGAAGCTTTTTTATGAATCAAGCCTCTATTTTCTTCATTTTCCATTATTTTCCTTCATATTCCCCCTCACATGCAACCTGTGACCTTTCTCCTTCCTTTTCTCATAATTTCCATTATTTTCATAAATAAATGTGCCAAAATGCCATTTTTCATTTCCAAAGCCTTAGCCATTACCTTTGTCAATTTCCTTAGCCATAAACAATCACAAGTGATCCCCATTGCTAGGATTTTGCCCAATATTCAGCTTGGAAAAAGTGTCCCATCATCCATGGTTATTATTTTTAACTTTTATTACATGGAATTTTCACCATGGCTGTTACAACTCCTACACCAAACTGTGTGAGGTCTAATTGGGACTTCACATCGAGGAGATCCCCTTACAATGTTGGCAGAATCTAGCACTGTTAACACCTAGGTAGGGGATACTTGTTCTTGAGTGTAATTTTGTTAAACTACTTGTAATATATACACATCTTCTAAGTCCCATCCTTCTTTGGCTCAATGGTGATGGGTGACCCACATGATGATGTACTTGGTCAAATGACACCTTGTTTCAGTAGCTGCTGCAACTGCTTCTTCACATCTCTTGCTTCTATAATAGACTGTGTGTACAACCCAATGTTTGGCAAAGGGGACTATGGAAATAGATGGATCTTGTGCTCCACTTCCCTCTTGGGTGGTAGCCCTCCAGGCTCCTGGAACACATCCTTGTATGCCTATAACAAATCTTCTAGTTGTTGTTTATGTTTCTTAGTACACTCCTCCAGGGAAGCTTTTTCTCTTATTGACGCTTCTACAGAATGATTTTATCATAAAAATAATAAAACATATTTCTTGCTAGAAATGTTTAGTTTCTTGGCTTGGTTGGCACTTACAAGTGAAATTTTGGACTTGCCCTTATGCGCGTTGATCGTGAAGGATTTTCCATCTTTGATGTGCTGGTACTAGTTGGATTTACACATGAATATTGCATCCAACATGTACATATAGGGACTTCCAAACATCACTCCACGTACATTAATAAGAACTACATCTAGTTTTACTTCATCAATAAAATCAACACTGATAGAAAATCTAATTTTTCACTATTTGGTTACCTTTATTTTTGCATCCTTATTTACCCATCCCAATGGCTATAAGCTTAGATGATCACAAACTTCCAATTCCAACTTGTTCACTAGCTTTGTTTCAATGAGATTCACCTATGATCCTGAGTCGAATAAAGCATCAACCTTTGTCTTCTTGACTTGTACCTTTATATTGAAGAGTCTGACCTTTTTGTTCTCTTCATGTTGACGAAGGCTACTCATATTCACCTCCTTTTGCACTAATGTATAGATGATATTCTCATCCATGTCTAAGCTTCTTTCAACCTGGTTGCTCAAATCAATGGCAATGAGATTCTTCTTCTTATTATATCTTCTTTTGTTCTTTGGGTCTCTAGATGTAACTTCTAACACTTATACTTTGTATGATTGTCAGTGTTACAATGGTTACAATGGTTGTTGGGATATTTGCACTGGTGTGTTGTGTCTATTATATTTTTATCTTCCCCCCCTTTCCACTTCTTCTTCCCTTCCTTAGAAGCGTCTTGGTGCTTCTTTTGCTTCGACCCACTCAATTGTCCTTTCTTTAGGCCTATGTTCTCTAGGTGTTGTGTCTGTACACAAGCCTCATCAACCAATCTAGGTTTGAATAACATCACTTGCTTCCACAAATGGCGATGTAGAACCCCCCAAATACTTGAGGAGTACATCTGGGTTCTTTGGAGAGATACCCAACATTATGGTCATCTTTCTAAACTATGTGGTGTACTCCTATACACTTTTCCGCTGGTTTTGCATGAAGTAACACCATCAGATCCACTGGTCCTCTACATACATGATAGGATACAATTGTGACTTTGTGACAGTTTTAAATTCTTCCCACTTAGTCACTGGAGGATCACCCTCCAACCTTAAAGTCTTCGTGTGGGTTTCCCACTAGGTTAGGGCATGGCCCTCTAATTTGAATCGAGCAAACAAAATATTTTGTTCTTCCTCTGTATGATGAACACTAAAATAAACTTCTAATTGTTGCAACTAGTGATTTGGATTCAAAGTGTTAATATCACCTTGATATGGGTTGATGTCAACATTCACTTCGATTTTGAACAGGGATTGTGAATGGTTCATGACACTCAAATTGGGTTGAGCTTTTTTTGGTTTTTTTTTTTGGCTCCTTCTCTATTTATTCTTGTCTCTTGATCTCCCCTTTGATTGGACCTTTGTGTTAGAACCCCCATCTTCTCTAAATAGCTCGAGCTTATTAGTGAGGGATGCCATGAGGAGGATTACATTACAATGAATGTTTGCAACTTGTGCTTCTGGCATTGCAAACCTCTCCTTTGCGGGATCGTGAGGGTTATTGACAGATTCGTCGACCATGACTAGGGTTTTGTGACTTTCAGCTTAACTGATCTGAATCCCCTGCAATTCCCCACAATATACCCACAGAAACTTGCTCTAATACTAATATGATCCGTAAACTACTATGGATATTCCATTGGATAGTTTGTCACAATAGATCTCATAAAAATAAGCTTAAAATCCTAAATCTACACTATGAGGGTTTATTTTTCCTTAGATTTTTGAATATGTTAATCACAACCTATTGCGTATGCATGCAAGTTATAATTATGTAGAAACTAGTGAATAGTGAAAAAACTCATAAACCACAATTGGCACCAGATATGTCCGAGGAAACCCTTTTGGGAGAAAACCTAGTTGGAAGGTGAGGTTGCTTTGTTGTGTTTCTCTAAATAAAAAATGGATGCAAGTACAAAGAAGTGAGGCTTGTGGCTTGTGGGTTGTTACAATGCACAAATTCTCTCTCTTTTCTCTTTTCCTCACTACTCTCATCTATGGAAAAGAATGCACTCGAATAGAATGAAAACCCTTTTCCTCCTAATGGTCTAGTTATAACACATCTCGATAGCTTACTAGTGATTAAGTTTGACTCCAACTCTTAACTAGAGTTACAATATTGACTCTTCTAGAGTGTTTTTCATCATGATATCGTGGATAGCCCATTTTCCATGAATAATGGGGCTTGGCGTGACATCCTTTTGAATTATGGTGGTCAAAACAAGAAGGTTAACTTCCAAGTGACATAAATTTTGCATATGGACTCCAATTGAGACGATTCTTTCACCGTCGAAAAGGTCTTTGTGTGTAGAACATGAATAATGAGGTGTGGTGCTTAAGCAACAAAGTTTTACCCCCAAAAGAATGTAATTTTTGCTTCAAATTGCTCTTGAAAGGTTTCAAATCCTAATTTGCTAAACTGGTTCCCGCTAGTAAAAATGGTCAAGTGAATTTATTCCTCCACTTTTTCCGTTTTGAAAGCATCGAGATGGATGAAAAACAATATAATGATCCAATTCAGATCATTTGTTGATATGAAATTCATCCACCACACTCAGTTGTGGCATGCTAGATCAACAATTGGAGCACAATAATTCATTATTCACAATGTCTTCAACTCTTAAGTTAGATTTTGAACACTTGCTTATCATGTGAATTTCGAAATTAATAATAAAACCATTTTTACTTTTATCAACCAAGGATTACAATTTTTAGTATATAACTTATGCATAAATATTTCAAAGTTTGAAACATTACTATTACCACAACATAACACTATGAAAGTATAAGACAATTAATCACCTTCAATTTTAGTGTGAAGATTCTAAAATTAACTTCTATTTGTGATAAATAGCCCATATTAAATCTATTCATACATTCAAATGATTCACCATAAGTTCACTTGCAGACACCACATGGTCTTAGGGAATCACAAAAACATACATAGAGGCCAATATCTCTTGGAGAGCCAAAATTCTTATTACTCAGTTAAGGACTAATTCTCATCAACTCCATTGTGAAACAGGGCGCTGGAAGAACCCAAAAGAAGTGTGGGAGGAAAGAGTATGCATTTTTTGTTCTTCTGGAAAAGTGGAAACAAAAAAGCATTTCATTTTAGAATGTGAGGCCTTCAAAGACAACAGGGAAAGTTATGCAGATATGCTGGGAGCTAGCTCTTGGTATAATCTATTTAGCGAGGGGTTTGTCGTGAAGCTGGGAGTATTTATTGTGAAGCTTCACAGAAAAAGGGCTGAATGCATCAAGCAGATAAAGAAGCAATCTGCCCCATAGACTATCTTTAGCCTCGTCGACGTTAAAATAATTTATTTCTTTCTTTCTTAATAAAAAATTTCTCTAGTAAAATGTTTCTCCAACTAGCTTATATATTAGGTGTTATTAGAATTTTAACCACTTATGATTGTTTTGCATATTTTATTGGAGCCATGTGAATTAAGTACATTATAATTTATCAATGTTTCTGATTCCCCTTGATTCATGGTAGTGAGATAAAGAGGAGTTCATCCAAATGTCTTTGCTCCAATATCGCAATGGAGATGGAACTTTGACATTTGTTGGAGAATAAATTTGTTGCAATATCCCAATGGAGATGGAACTTTGACATTTGTTGGAGAATAAATTTGTTTCAATATCCCAATGGAGATGGAACTTTGACAAGTGTAGATTTTGATTAGGGCTGGTTAGATTTTTTTTTTCGTAAACCTTTTCACCCTCGCGACTTCCTAATTTTCGTGTGGTATTCTGTGAAGAATTTTTTTCTTAAATTTATTAAAAAAAAACCTAGCACATGTATATAGAAAAAAACCATATGTTTATTATTTAAAAATTGCATTCAACTTAATATTCATAAATAGAAATTATTTTCCATTATCAAAATTAATCAATTTTCATAAATAGAAATTTCAAACCTCCTCTAAATGATCAAAATACAAAAACTATTTTTTTTCATTGCCCTGAAATTCCAAAAATCTAAACTTAACTATTCTTTTTACCTGTTTTGCCGTCCAATATGATCAAAAGATTTATAACATTTAAAGCCAATGTAATGCAGACAGTTAAATACCACGCGCCAAACCATGGTTAAAAGCGGTTTCCAAATTTCTAGCACTGTTACGCATGTGAACCTCTTTAAATTTAAGAGGGAACACAGCGCTGTTATTTCATAAACTTTTGGATGTGGCCGCATTAACGTATCGAAAGATGCCTTCCGCAATCTCATCATGCCAAAAATGCAGTTTCACCGGTTCGGAAATTGAAGGTCTTTTTAGTTATATATAACTGAATTTTGATCGAGATAATAAAACAATGTAACCTCAGCAAATCGGTGGGGAAATGCAAAATTCATGGTTATGATTAACGAGATTCCGACTTTGATGGGGCTTTTTAGAGAGACCTGGAAAACGTGGAGGCATTTTCGACGCATTTTAATAAGCTATGCCATAAATTCTGATGCGTTCTTAAGAAACCGACTTTTTCTGACTGGAACTCGGTGGTTTGCTATCAGAGTTAACGCCATGCATCAGGTAATAGCACAACATTCACTGAAATTTCAAGTGTTTAGTATTTGCTAAGCCTACTCAACAATCGAAGACGTTTAAGGTTTCTACAAACTTGTAATAAAATTACAGTATATCGAGATTACTTTTCAAGCTGTTATTTTGCACTTAAAAGAGGCACTTTTTCCTTATTGGAATTCGGTGGTTTGCTATCAGAGTTAACGTCATGCATCAGGTAATAGCACAACATTCACTGAAATTTCAAGTGTCTAGTGTTTGCTATAAGCCTATTCAACAATCGTAGATGTTTAAGGTTTCTACAAACTTGTAATAAAATTACAGTATATCGAGATTATTTTTCAAGCTGTTATTTTTGCGCTTAAAACAGGCAGCTATTATAAATGGGACTTTCAGCTGAAAAGATTAATCTTCGTACCTGTAAACGTAAGTCCACACCAAAGTTTAAATAGGGTCGTCAGTGTTGGAATTAATTTTGGCAAGCAGTTTTCACTTGTGTATTTAGAATATGATTGTTCTGAAGCCACAGCTCTTTATTAGGAATGAAGGTATTGCATGACAAGGTTGCGAAGCCGTACGCTCAATCTTTGTAACTGAAAATGCAGGTGGATTAAAGACAAAACCTGGTCTTTGGTATTTACTTTTGTTTTACGCAGTAGGTTTAAGTAACGGATTTGGAATTTAATTTACATAAGGCCTTGTCAGTTTAATTTTAGTAAAGCGAACTGGCTTAAAAAGAAATTGGTTTTCAGCGTCCTCTCAGTGCAAGGTAAGAGTGAGGTTACTGGTAGCTGGTTTACATAGGCACAAAAGTCATTGCAATAATATTTATCAAGGCATTGCTCATGTTGTCATTAGTGGGGCTTTGGATTTGGGTGGGGAAAATAACAAGCCATTCTACTCAACTACCAGCAGAGATAACCCATATTGATATAAGGCATTGTCTAACTATTCTACATTTTGGAGTTTTTTATCTTGAATTTGGCAAAACAATTTCTGGTTATATCTTAATTTTTTGTTATTTAAAATGCATTTTTGAA
The DNA here is from genome assembly GCA_031772625.1 of Pinus tabuliformis. Classification (NCBI taxonomy): domain Eukaryota; kingdom Viridiplantae; phylum Streptophyta; class Pinopsida; order Pinales; family Pinaceae; genus Pinus; species Pinus tabuliformis. Next base: position 1,019,362,457 of record CM062820.1, on the reverse strand, counting down.
TGCATATATGGATTCAGTGCCTTGAAAAATCCTTGGAGCACTTGAATTGGGCAGAGTTCACATTTAAACTTGTGATTCCAACAAATCCTTAACACCTAATCATATACTTGGAAAAACTCCAAAATGTCAAAATGTAGAAAGTTAGACTACTGTGAATTTATACTCTTCTACATTTTTTTTTGTTTCCTATGTGATTCACAGTCCGCGGTGAACACTATGTCCACTATATAATTGTACCAGGCAGATCTACCCGAAAGGATCACTTCTCGTCAACTCAACCACCAGCCTGACGTTGAGAGTGTTGAGAGAATTGAACTTGTGACCTTTCAATAACAGAAGTGCTTTAGCCATAGGAACTCGACCAATTGAGTTTTAAATCTTGTGGCTTCTTTCTACACGAGTGTTGCGGGGGAGCGCCCCCCGATCCCGCTCCCAATCCGCGCTCCGGGCGGGAGCGACTTGGGAGCGCGCTCCTGTTAAAAAATTTGCGCTCCTTGCCATTTTGAGGAGCGAATTTTATAACCCGAGAATGGTCAGGGAGCGATCGCTCCCGACTGCCCCTGGAGCGACTAAAACGACGGACGGGAGCGAATGGCGCGGAAAAGAAAAAATCCGGCGGACAAAAAATCGGTTTTTTTGTTATAAATTGAGGGAGGAAGGGTAGGAGGGTTTCATTATCATTGTGAGAGTGAGAGTGAGAGCTCAATTGAGATTGAGAGAGGGAGATTGAGAGAGGGTGAGAGTGAGGACTAAGGAGCAAGGAGAGAGTGAGAGAGAGCAAGGAGCAAGGAGAGAGTGAGGAGAGAGCAAGGAGCAAGGAGCAAGGGGAGATTGGATGCCAAAGAGGTAGGCTCGTCGCTCTACAATATTGAATAGAATGTCTAGCATTTTTTTTTTTAATGTTTATTAAATTATTCCTAATTTTTAAATAAATAAATAATTTTTTCTCTATTTCCCATTCCATTTTTAAAATTTTTGCATATTCAAAACTTCAAATTTCAAACATCATGGTTATATTTCTTGGTATTTTCTTCTTCTTGGTTCCTTTTTTGGTTATTATGGCACTGGAGAATAGAAAAAGGAGGGTTGAAAATGAAGAAGGGGGACATAGTGGATTTGATGAAAACCCCGGTGAGGAGGAGCTGGAGGAGAGTGAACATGAGTCAGCTCAAAAAACTAAACAAGACCAAACCCCATTGTGGAAATATGTTAATAGGCTTGAAGCAGGGAAAGGGGGTGGAACCACTAAATTTCATTGCCCCCATTGCAACAATAATTACATAGGTTCATACACCTGTGCCAAAAAACACCTCTGTGGGAAAATGCCATGGGATGGAGATAAACAAATAGGAATCAAAACTTGTACAGGTGTGTCAGCAGCAGATAGAGCCAAATACATAAGGGAAGAGGAGGAAGCCCAATACAAATCTAAAAAATCAAAGGGTTTCTTTGAACCAAGCTCACAATGACATGCATAAAGAACTCCTTTAGCATCCTCCCAAGGCAATGGATATGGAGGCACAGGGTCACCAGGTTTAAGGCATAGAACCATATCAGATTTCCTTGATGAAGGGTGTAGGAATGATGTGGATTCAAAAGTTTACAGGTTTTTCTATGCATGTGGAATATCATTAAATGTTCTTCGCTCACCTTATTGGCACGAAATGGTTTCTGCCATAAATGATGCCCCTAAAGGATATAAGAGCCCTGGGTATGACAAGGCAAGAACCATTGGACTTGATCATGAAAAAGCAAAAATATCACATTCTTTGAATAGAATGACAAGTTCTTGGACTGACCATGGGGTGTCCATTGTATCTGATGGATGGACAAATGTAAAACGCAAGCCATTGATAAGTGTTCTTGCTGTGTCTGTTAGTGGTGCCATCTTTCTTTCAGCATATGATTCCTCAGACAAGTTCAAGACCACCATCAACATTGCAGAACCATTACTTGAAACAATTGACCATATTGGGCCATACAATGTCATCCAAGTCATCACTGATAATGCTCCTAATTGTAAGGCAACGGGAGTAATTATTGAGGATAGATATCCCAACATATTTTGGTCTGGGTGTTTGGTTCACATAATGAACCTTTTGATGCATGATATTGTTAAGAACAAAAATGAACATTACAAATGGATTGGTGATTTGTACATGAAAGGCAAACAAATGATAAAATTTATTACAAATCATAGCAATACCCATGGCCTTTTCCGCAGTCACTCAAGATTGGAGTTGTTGAAGATTGTGAGGACTAGATTTGGTAGCTATTACCTCACCTTCAGGCGCCTTTTGAGGGTAAGAGAGTCATTGGCTAGCATGGTATCAAGTCCACACTGGCAGGTATTAAAGGAAAGGGCTACAAATGCAACTGATAGGCAAGGTTTTGAACTGGTGGAGGAGGCCGCTCTTGATGGTATGTTTTGGGCACGTGTGAGGCAAGTATTGGATTTCACCAAGCCCATTTATCACATGATTCGGTTTGTAGATACAGATAAACCAATGATTGGCGAGCTGTATGAGCAGATGGATACCATGTTGTGGCAAATAAAAGATATTGTTCATAACAATGATCCCAACTTGTACAAACTGATTCACGATTGTGTGTGTGTACGGTGGGATAAACTTAATGTTCCACTACATTGCTTGGCGTATATCCTTACACCAAAATACTACTCTACATCTTGGTTGGGCCAACCTGCACCAGGGGGTGGGGTTAGGACCAAACCCCATATAGATGAAGAGGTTTCTAAAGGATATTTGGAAGCATTAGAAAAGTTGATACCTGACAGGGAGGAATGTGCTAATGTGCGTCTTGAAATAGGCAGATTCTTCAGTTGCACTGGTTTGTTTGGTACCTTTCATGCAATGGAAGATAGAGACAGATTTGATGCTCTCACATGGTGGGAATCATATGGCGGCCATGGAATTTTGCCAAAATTGGCAAAAAAAGTTCTCTCACAAGTTGTAAATACTTCTTCTGCAAAGAGGTGTTGGATCACCTACAGCTTCATACATAATGTGAAAAGAAATAGACTCAATGAAAACCGGTCAGAAAGCTTGGTTTATGCGCACTACAACTTGAGGTTGTTGAGTCATTACTGTGATTGGGCTTATGAGGATCCAACATATAAAATTTGGGACAACCACCCAGAGGATGATAATTTGGAGGATGGCACTATACATCTTGAAGAACTGGAAGAGGAACTTATAAGAGAGGAAGATGAAGCAACAACCATGCCACCTCCACCATCCAGTGGCAGTACTCGAGTTCCGAGTCTTGTTCCTTTGCTGTCGCCGCCTCCATCTCACCCTCACGCGGAGGGCATGTGCCTTCTAGTTTTGGTCGTCGGTTTGTGCGGGAGACTCCTAGAAGACCACCATGACCTGCTCATACATTAGACACTTCTCGTGGCAAGGGCCACATGTAGTAGTAGATAATAGATTTACAGTTTACTTGTCTTTTCTAGTTTCTATTAGTTTTCATAACTGTTGAGTTTTGACTCTTTCATATCATAATGATATTTTTTGTCAACAACATATGACTATGACAATTTAAGTTTGAAGTTTGAAGTTGGCAATTATAACTCATTGGTAATGATTCTGAATTATGAATATGATGCTTCGTGCAAGTTGTTTCATTTCATTTCATAATTCATTTTATAACATTTCATTTCATGTTAGATATTATTTCTTGTAATGGTTAAACTTAGCTTACAAGTACAACTTTGGTGATCAATGATGATGTTATATATTGAATTTTCAATTTTGAAAGCTTGAAGTTGAAACTTTAAGATTGATGAATCATGATTCATGAGACTCAATATGTTGTAGTATGTATGTTACTAACTTGTGGACGTGGTTGATGAAGATTATAACTTCTAGATGATTGATGTTATATGGTTTAATGATCAATCTTTGTTTGTTTGTTTTTGTTTTATATCTAATTCATCATTCTACATGTTTTGTTGACATATATGTATCAAAATATAAAAAATATATAAAAATCACTCTGGGATTCGCTCCCAAACCGGGAGCTTTTGAAAATGTCGCTCCCGCTCCCCACTTTCGCTCCCGCTCCCAAGTAACACTGTTCTACACATTAGTATATTGCAAAACACACACATTTTCTCATTTTCTCACATGTTGAAAATTGTTTAAAACATGTCTATATAATTTTTTAACATCATCTTGCCTTCTGGGCCCTATCTCGTTATTGAAAGCTTTCTGCTCTCTCTGCACATTATTTTGTTCGAAAATACACAAATTTCTCACAAGAAAAGTGTCGATAACGAAAAATTGGTAAATTCTTAGCGCATGGCACACAGGTTCTCTCTCAGAGATATAAACACCAAAATTTTTGTAAACTGTTACTGTTAACACCTCTCAAAACAGAAACCTCCAAAAACTAAATCTGTATACACATTGACAATCTGAAAATAGAACAGCAAGTGCAATTCCGAACTCTCAATCACATGTGCTTCTATTAACTCAGAATGAAGAAATACACTACAATCTGTCAAAACTGAGTGAATTAACACTCTGTGGTGTGGAGCAAGAAGGGCCGGGGATTTACAAAATCTGTCCGTCCCTGTGGTTCACACAGATTTAGAAGTGAAACCCTAACTCTAAATTGGTCTAGAGATATGCATGCCACCTGCATTAGAGAATGATTAGAATTAAGTGCCAATTCTCCCAGAATAGAGCACCCAAGGTGTAAACTGGAAACCACCGCAAACCTAGAGCCTATGCTAAACTCTGGAAAACTATCTTAATCGTTGAAGCTAGGGCATCACACCTGCTGAGATCCTCTGGCATCTCCCTCTCACAGGCAATGGTCCATTCCATACACAGATTTAGAAAATCCCGGAAAACATGTTTTAATATAATGTTAAACTTTTTGCACATGATACACAGATTTATTCTCAAAAATAAAAACAGTAAAACTCTAGGAAACTGAAACTGTTAACACCTTCAAAGCAACAACCTTTGAACACTAAATCTCCATACATGGACGATCTAAAAATACCAACAAGAAGTATGAATCTGAACACTCAATCACATCTGCTTCTATAAACTCAGAAAGAATAAATAGGAAATACGCTGCAATAGCTCAAAACTGAATCAATTAACACCACGACCTGGCTTTCTTTTATAGATTAAGAAAGGCTAGAGATTTACAAAAATAGCCCATCCCTGTGGTCACTGGTGCACTGAGATTTAGAAGTGAAACCCTAACTATAAATCCATCTAGAGATATGCCTCCCACCTGCATGAGAAAATGCCTACAATAAAGCACCAATCCTCCCAGAATAGGAGGCGAAAGGTTGACATGTGGAAATCACCTCAAATATAGCACCTATTCTATTTCTGGAAGATTATCTAAGTCACATGCTTTCTACAAATTTGAAAAAATCTAAACTAAAAGCAGACTAGCGGTTTCTAATTAATGAAAATCCAAAAAGCTGGCACATGCATGCTGGAGAGATCCATGTGCCTCTACCTCTGTCTAGACTCTACATATCCACCGCTGTGCTACATCATCACTGTTGTGCACTCAATCATCACTACCCAAACTGCTGTGCACAGATCAAGGATACATGGATCTGGTGAAACAGGTGAGTGCACCATGCTGAAGAGAACTACTGCTGAGAAATGCAGGTACAGAAAACTAACAAACATGTCTATACAATTTTTTAACGCCATATTGATTTTTGTTTTGACTACAGAGTTTTTGCAGAAATGAATATCTAACATTTTTCAAGGGATCAAGGAATTATTGTGTTGAATTTTAAATCTACAAGCTGTCCCCAATCACAAGCCTAATCCATTTTTTTTATAATCTCCCTAGAGAAAAAAACTGTAATTTTATTATGTAAACAGGGAATAAAATTACATTCTATAGAGTATAGACACACCATGTGTGTATGCAAATCTGTTCAGAAACTTGTCTGAAACAAAGAGAGATAATCTGGTGAAGAGGGATCAGAGAATGAAACTCTGGGGTCAATAATCCCCAGACCACATATCAGAAAAAAGTTAAAACAGAATTAACCAGGCCCGCAGGCCTGACCAAAATTTGCAGTAGGGCACGTAGGCCTGCAGAAGACCCAAATAGGGAGAGATGAACAACATAAAGAAGGCAGTCGATGCTGGAAAGATCAGTAAAAAACTGGGCTAAAACCCATGCCACGAAAAATGGGCAGAAAGACCCATCAACAAGAGAAAAGAAATAAACAAAAATCAGGTACAAGCCACCCGGCTAGCTCAAATAGAGACCTAGAAGCTATTGAAGTTAGAGCGAAAAGTGGTCTTGCTAAGTTTAGAGGTGCACTAAACTTGGCAGGGGACCCACATTCCACTAAGGTACAATTTTTAATATTCTTTCTCTAAAGTTAACTTTGGAAATGTTTAAATTTCCTTAAGTTAAATATGAGTTGATCTCAACCCTTGGATTATTGGCATCTCAGCCACAGATCTTGTTGGTGGGCCCAAGTCGACTTAGGGAAAAAAAGGCATTGAAGAGAATCATTATGCTCATATTTGTTTGGAGAAAACGCTTCAGCAAGAGGGCCAGTGCAGAACAGCAAGCTAGGGCTTCAGCAAAGACAAAAGGGCTTCAGAAGAAAGAGTACAACAGCTACAGGACACAGCTACAGCACTCAGCCACCCAGAAACACGCAAACACATGCATGCAGAGAGGGTTGTATGACCTGTACGGATTTAGTACAGAGCTGCCTGCATAGAGGGCCATGTTACCCACCACCAGTGGGTGATGCCATAGGAGAATTTTTCTTGTAGATTTGTCTTCAGCCAGGAGGAGAATTTTTCTCCTAGATTTGTCTTCAGCCAGCAGCCCCTGACAGCCACCAGTATAGCCGATATTGTCCCAGTTGATCTTCGCTCCCTGAGCTAGTCATATGCCCCCTCGCCCATCTGTCTAGATCATATGTTTGAAGGAAAGTGGACAATCCAATCTTAAAGGTATGTCTTTCATTGTGCAATCGAGTGTTTATGCTTGTTTTTCTTGGGCACACTTGGGTATGGATTACTGGGTGATTTGGAAGAAGGAAGGGTTTCGATTGTAGTCTTGTTCCCTCACCTTAAATGGGGGGTTAATCCTCATCCACAGTCCCGTGGGATCTGTTGATTTTTAGTAGCTTGGGAGGTGCTCCAAGCCCTAGGGTTTGGGATTTGGAGGTTGGAGTGCCACAATAGGGCATTGTGGGTTTGGAACCCAAGGTTTGGGCTTTGTACCCAAGCATGTTGGTGTGAAACCATGAGGGGTTTTGGCATGTGATGGATGGAGATGATAGAGGACGTTATGAGTCATGACGAATCCAACGCAACAAAAATCATTGAAATTCGAGTTGTCTATGTGGAGATATGAATTTTTGAAGGTAAAGTGTGGGCTTGTGGCATGAGGTTCATGTAGGCTTGAGTTGGACAAGACACATGACAGGTTGGCAAACCCTCTTTGTGCAATTCATTGGAGCCCTTCTATTGTGTATAAATAGAAGGTGAGTTTGAAGTCATTTTCACATCCAAGTGAAACATCTCCTGTGGTAGCCGCAACTCAAGAAGGAGAAGGCCGAGGAGTATAAAGATTGTTTTGAGTGTTTGACAGGGGTGAGGAGCAACAAAGGCAATATAAGTTGAATCTGGGCTGTTAGGTGCATGTTTCAGGGTGTTTTCTCCTTGTTTTTGGAGGGCCATAGGCTTTGTGAGATAGCAGAGGCACCGCAAACCTTTTCTGGGCTAGCTGGAGGGGCCATAAGGCCTATTTCCCATTTTAGAATCAAGGTACAAGAAACAAATAGGAGGCAAGCCATAGTCATAGATAGGACTGTTGAAGGGGTTAGAGAGGCCCAATGTGGACTGTGTCTATGCCTTAACCAGATTGTCAATCTACAACAGTTGCACCAACTCATGAGTACAAGTATGCTGATGTCTTTTGTGTTGAATTGTTGCTAGGGAAGAGGTCCTAGTGTGGACAAAAGTATTGGGTGCCTTTGGATTGTTGGAGGGTAGCGTGTAGGTGACCCAAGAGTAACCCTTGATCAACAATCATAAATGAGTTTGACATCTAAAGATGGGTGAAGTGATTGAGCCTATGAGTATCTACTTGATGGACAAAGGAGGCTACTAGAGGAGGCAGTTTGGAGCTCAAGGTTTGACCAACCAGAGGAGCAGTTGTTGACAACCCATGTTCATTGTTGGAGAAGAGAGTTGCTGCAGTGATAGGTAGCAACCCTCTTGCCCTATGTTAGTCTTCATATAGAACTTGTGGAAGGCTATATTAGGAAGATCACCTTGTGTAGTTGAGGAGCAGCAGTGGGCAGAGGGAGTTGTTCACAACTCCATTATGAAAAACTTAAACAGAGTCTCGATGTGTTATGAGTTGATGGATGGACAATCAACGTGAGAGCAGATTGGAGAGCCGAGATTCAGTGGCCAGATAGAGGCAGGTGCTGCAGATTGGGAGCCAAGGACCCGCTAGTGTAGAGGATAGGACAAAGAAACTGTGATCGTGCACTACATTAGCTAGACTGTCAGATTATCTTGTATTTGTATTCTTGTACCATTGGATATTTGAGGGCCATTATCCTTGGTACGGGAGCCCTAGATTGTTGTATTATTAAGTTGGATTAATATAACGAAGATTGGGTTATTGTACATATTTGTGTAAAAAGTTGTGTATATTTTGTGCACTAGTAGATTTATTGTTGTTTATATTCCACTGTGCAAAGTAGCTTTGTTGTGATTCTTGGTTTGGTAGCATTAGTGATTTAAGATTCTATCCTAGACACTAGGAGTGTGGAAAAACAACATGATCTCCCCTAATGTCTCATAGTTTTAAGATGGGCACTAATTGCGAAACCCCGATTTTGGTAGCGTGGCCCCGTTTTCCCATTCCACATTTTTCACTCCCCTCCACACATTACATGCTCTAATTCATCATCTTCCCTCTTTGGGTCCACATGTCCACTGGGTCCACAAGGATCTGGTACTCCCCCTCCCTTTGTCCACATGTTTGCGTCGGGCCTGGAACGATGCCCCAGAGGTTGATGCAGCTAAAAAAAAGATAAAAGCATATTATGTCCACATACAAAATGAAATAATACCACAAAATGCAAAAGATGGCCGAGACAATAAAATTTAGCATGTGGGCAAAAGTCGAACATGAGCTCTACCCCTTATCATTATGGCCATCACCTTGGTTCCTAGGGCCCTTATGAGTGCCCCTTGTATCATTAAGGAACCCATCATAAACCCCTACTGCAATATCTAGTTTACTATCTCCTACTTGTTCTTTACATTAACAAGTTATTTAATAACATAAACATTGAAGTAAACACAATTGCAACCTTCACAAATATACGATCAACAACTGAAATAAACTGAGACAACACAAGGGACACCGTTATTTTTGGACAATCGTGCCTGGAAAAACCCAATTAGGGAAAAACGGTATAACATATATGAGGGTTTTATTATTAAGCATATTTCTGAATATAACTAAGGTGCCAACAATGGCCCACCCTTCAGAGAATGTCCTCGGTAGTAGTACCTTTATCCGGAGATAGATATTTCGGTAAATCAACAACCTGATGAACAATCCCACAGTGATTCCGGCTGTTCTTTGTGCTGGACAATAAAAGTTGCTCCAAGCACTCCTCTAGAACTGCATCACCCTTTAGTAATTGCGTCACCCTTCCTCGGCTCTGTGTCAGTTGATCTGCTCCCAGTCTGCCCCATAGACACTCCCAGCACTGCTTTTGAAGCCCTCTTCGACTTCTGCGTCAGCCTCTACGACCCTCTGCATCCTTTGCGCTGGCCTTCTTAGCCTCTGCGTCAGCCCTCCTAGGCTTTGAGCTGCCTCTTCCGACACTTTGCTGCCTCTCTGATATGCATTCTTCAGCCTTGGATCGAAATCCCTTTCTGAACTACCCCTCATTGCAACTGATCACTTACTCGATTTCCTCGGCAAACCTCGCCCCAGAAAATCGAATTCTTGACCTCTCTTGGTGTGTCTTCAACTGACCCTCAAGCCTCCTCTTATACTTTTCCTATTGACGAATCAACAGTTGAGATTAAGTCCCTAATCAACGGCTAAGATTAAAACAGACTTGATCCTTGTCACTTAGAACATTCTCACCCATATTTTTATTAATACACATTAATATTTTTATTTTCCTCAGTTTAGACTTAGGAACCCATTAAAAATATTAATTATTCTAATAACTCCTTATCGGGGTGGAATTTCTCCAAATGATTTCTAGGTCTTGGAGATCTCATGTGTTCTAGCCCCTCCACCAAATTTCGGAGCTAGAATGTGCTCTAGCAACACTTCACCATAGAAGCATTGCACTGATCCTCTGCTACCCAAAATCAACACTCCCACTTAGCGAGGAATGTGCTCTAGCAACACTTCACCATAGAAGCATTACACTGATCCTCTACATCGGTCCTTTGTGTTGCTGATGCTTGGCCTAATGTCCTTCATCTACTACACTGCTGCTTCCTGTACTGCTGTCCATGACACTGTCACTGCCATTGCTACGTCTGTACTACAACTCCCTCTCAACATGCTGCCTCATGCTGCCCATAGCACTGCCACTGCTAATTGCTGCACTGCAACTCAGTTACCGAGAAGTAAGTAACTGATACCCCACCCAAAAACTGACATCCTGGTAAGTCTGGAAGCCTCGTGACGTTGGAGCCACCTCTGCTGCTAATCTGTGCTGACCCTCTACTGCCACTGCACTGCTGCAATCTGCTCTGTGCCCCTCGCACTGCTGCAACCTCCATTGCGCTGCTACAGACTTTGGCACTCTAGCTCTGCCATTGTCGCTCCATCACACCTCGCTCCAACCGACACTCGTCATTTTGCTACTGTCGTTAAGGGCTCCTGTAGCTGTATGTGATCCAAGAGTTTGGGCACCTCAAGGATCTTGTGCCCGCATGTAGTCCTCTTGACTACAACTCTATGTCTCCCCACCTCTTCTCTAGAGGCGCATGAGCACTCATGGCACAATCGTCATCAGTCTCGACATCCTTCTCTGCCATTGCTGGAGCAGCCTTTGAATAAGAATCTTCTCCCTTGCCTTTCTTCCTGGGGCACTAGGAGGCATAATGTCCCAGCTCCCCATAGTTGAAGCACTTGACCTTGGATATATCTTTCTTCTTCCTCTTTTGTAGCCCCTACTGTCCCACAGATGCGAGCGCTGCATCCTCCTCCTCCTTCTTGATTCGAACTTCCTTACCGCTACTACCTGTCTTGGTCAATCCCCTGAGCTCTTCTTGTCAAAGAGCTGCCCACATCTCCTCCCAACTGAGGAGAATTGCTCTGCCCAAAATACCTTGGATAAACGTCTCCCACTCTATGGAGACTGCATTTAGGGCAGTCTTGACCATGAACTTTGGATTCAGAGTAGACCCTGCAGAAGTAAGCTGGTCGCGAATCTCTTGCAACCTGAGAAGGAATGGATCTATCTGCTCTCGTTTCTGTATTTTATATGACCTCAACTGATTCTTCAATAACATCTTCTGCTGCATTGAAGAGCCCTGGTATAAGGTGGTCAGGGTCTCCTACATTTCTCTTGCTGTGTTCTTCTCAACAATATGTGGTATGACATGATCCTTGACCCTGTCTAGAATCATGCATTTCGCCTTCGCCTGGGCCTCCTCATACTTCTCATTTGCAGCCGGGTCAACTAGGACAACTACTACTCTCAAGGCATAGTCCTTGATGTGATGTTTATCGAGGATTGCCAGGATCCTGGCCTTCTAGATGAAAAAATTGGAAGCCCCATCCAATCTGTCCTGATCCCTCAATCCGTTCATTGCCATCTCTCTCTTCTTTGCTAGACTCCCTCCGAGTCTTGATTTCACGCCTGGAAATCCTTTGGCCAACTGTCGAACCACTCCTCTCCAATCCTCCTTTGTCGCTGCAACTCGGATATGGATTTCTTGGCTAGAAATCCGTCGAGGTAGTGCTTCCCTCTACCTTGGTTCTATCTCCTTAGACACTATTATGCACTGACAGAAACAACGTCCCACCAACTCCTCAAATCACAATCTGCACAACTCCCTTAGCCTCGACAACTGAAGAAGGCTCTGCGCAATCACGACGTAGGTTGAATCTGCTCCTCCCGGCCAACTGCGGCAATCCTTCTTGGCTGCGAAAGATGATGTGGCTCTGTGTGAGCCTGTTCTTCCCCTCTCTGTTTCTGCACTGGCCCTTCTCCTGGCCCAGAATGCCGACGCAGGCTCTGCGGGACCCTCTTTGCACTGCGTCACTCCTCTTGCCTCTTCAGCTCTGGAACAACGCTGTCTCTCGGGACAGCTGCTTCTCTGCTGCAAATTTTCATATTTCTTCGGCTGGTGTCTTCAGTCCTCCTTGATCTGCAATCGCTCTGATACCATGTGAAAATTTCTGAATCTAACACATCAGAAACCCCTACTGCAATATCTGGTTTACTATCTCCTACTTGTTCTTTACATTAACAAGTTATTTAATAACATAAACATCGAAGTAAACACAATTGCGGCCTTCACAAATATACTGATCAACAACTGAAATAAACGGAGACAACACGAGGGACATCGTTATTTTTGGACAATCGTCCCCGGAAAATTCCAATTTGGGAAAACCAGTGCAACATATATAAGGGTTTTATTATTAAGCATATTTCTAAATACAACTAGGGTGCCAAAAATGGCTCACCCTTCAGAGAATATCCTCGGCAGTAGTACCTCTATCCAGAGACAGATATTTCGGCAAATCAGCAACCGAGTGAACAATCCCACAGTGACTTCGGATGTGTTCCTTGTGATGGATTGCGAAAGCTACTCCAAGTACTCCTCTAGAACCGCGTCACCCTTCCTCGGCTCTCCGTCAGTTGATCTGCTCACAGTCTGCCCCACAGCCACTCCCAACGTTGCCTTTGGAGCCCTCTTCGACTTCTGCGTCAGCCTCTACGGCCTTCTGCATCCTCTGCGCTGGCCTCCTTAGCCTCTGTGTCAACCCTACTAGGCTCTGCACTGCCTCTTCCGGCGCTTTGCTGCCTCTATGATATGTATTCTTCAACCTTGGATGGAAATCCCTTGTTGAACTGCTCCTCACTGCAATTGATCACTCACTCGATTTCCTTAGCAAACCTCGCCCCACAAAATCAAATTCTTGATCTCTCTTGGTGTGTCTCCAACTGATCCTCAAGCCTCCTCTTATACTTTTCCTGTTGACGAATCAACGACCGAGACTAAGTCCCTAATCAATGGCTAAGATTAAAACAGACTTGATCCTCGTCACTTAGAACATTCTCACCCATATTCTTATTAATACACATTAATATTTTTATTTCCGTAAGTTTAGACTTAGGAACCCATTAAAAATACTAATTATTTTAATAACTCCTTATCCGGGTGGAATTTCTCCAAACAATTTCTGGGTCTTGGAGAGCTCATGCGTTCTAGCCCCTCCACCAAATTTCGGAGCTAGAGCACATCCGATGCTATCCAAAATCAACAGTCCTATTTTCCCGTTCCACATTTTTCACTTCCCTCCACACATTACATGCTCTAATTCATCATCTTCCCTCTTTGGGTCCACATGTCCACAAGGCTTTGGTACTTTCTCTCCCCTTGTCCACATGTCTGGGTCGGGCCTGGAACGATGCCCCAGAGGTTGATGCAGCTAAAAAAAGAGATAAAAGCATATTATGTCCACATACAAAATGAAGTAATACCACAAAATGCAAAAGATGGCCGAGACAATAAAATTTAGCATGTGGGCAAAATTCGAACATGAGCTCTACCCCTTATCATTATGGCCATCACCTTGGTTCCTAGGGCTCTTATGAGTGCCCCTTGTATCATTAAGGAACCCATGGATGAAATGAACTGCCCCACCTTAAGGGGGTAATCACTGCTATATCATACACAACATATTCTCATTCCTTGGAGCCCTGAGGAGTAAAACAAAAAGAAATCAATAAAAGGCAAAAGGTAAATGAAGTACCACAATTGCTCCCTCCTACATTCATACACCCAAATATGTGGACATCCCTCATCATTACCACCCTTGAGCCCATGGCATTTGTCCTTGAGACCCTCGTGTCCTAATCCACCGCATCATTATCCACATGACATCTACCACTTGAAGGATGTACCTTGGACATGTCCATCCTTTAGGGGCTGGGAACACCTAATAGAGTTGTTTATTAACCACTCTTACCTAGGGAGGTAACACCATTACATGCTCAAAGCCCCAAATTTGGAATGGAAGCCCATTATGAGGTCTCATTTGTGCCCTTCATTAACAAGCTTGATTCACTTAGATGCACTAGTGAATTATTGTACCTAAAGGTGAGGAGATGCATTGGATCTTATACAGGATTGGCAGGTGGTTTCATCATGGGATGGGCAACTTAACTGGGACCCAAGCCCGCCAGAGGATCATATTGACACTTGTAGGGGACGCGTTGAGAGCCATGGGTTTCCATCATGTGACAACATGATATCTCATGCCATGAGAAGCCTCAACGCCTTCAATAGCTTGTTCATTGCCCCACATTATTTTCGAGATGATGCACTTGGACCAGTAGTGCCCCCAGCCGGCTTAGTAGTATATATAGCATTTGGTAGCTGACCCGAGGCCCAGAGGAGGCTTGTCTCATCCTTGAGACATGGGAGAGAAAGCACTATATTCCGTGCCCTCATTTGGAGCAGTCTATAGGCTTATTTTGCATTAGGAGACCCATGAGACCATTACTTGTGCCCCATAGCCACTTTGGAGAACCACATGATGTTTTACTTGGAGATCAAGGGGCCATCCCCTTGTTTATTATTCATGTAGCCCTCACTCTAATTATGGCACCTTGAGGACTCATCAACTAGGCCCTTTAACGACCCTTCTACACTATCATTTCATCGTTTCGGCTCATTTTGGATGGATTATCCTTCACTTTATGAGCTACTTGGTGGGCTTGTCAGCAAGGATATGTTATTTTGCACATTAAAATAATTTTAGGGCATCTTAGGCTTATTTGAATTAGATAGAGGATCATATAAATTGAGAGCTCTCCCATTGAGAGAGATCATCATCATCATGCTTGGATTTCTTTGTAAAAGAATTTCACACCTCTTTCTCTTGGACGAAGTTGGATGTCTTAGATGCATTTTGATATTTTTGGGAGCTAATTTTTCTTTCTCTTTCAACTGCCTCTTTATCTTTGGTTGGATATATCTCTTGTTATCTTGTAAGTGACTTTTGTTGAAGATTTTTCATGAAATAATGTCTAATGTGTGGAATTATTGCAACTAGCTAGATTTTGTGTGCCCTAATTTTTATTGAATATCATTGTAAAGATTGTTAGATTGTGAAATTGCACATGTTACTCATTGAATAACAAGTAGATGAATGTTCCTAGTGGATTGAAACTAATTTTTCTTCCATGAAAAACCCTTTGATCTTGGGTGGGTAATTGTTGAAAAGTAGGTGCTAGGGCATCGCTTTTAGGCCTCCTTGAGGGTGAATTTAGCGAATTTTGAAACATCATTGACTCCATAGCCAAGGGAAATAGGCACTGGTCCAAGAATAATTTGGTGGTCATCTTCTTTCCTTCTCTTTTCCTCCTAAATTTTTTTGGCCCCTCTCCTAGACGACCTTGCCAAGGCTCCCTGCAAATTCCATTAGAGGAGGGATTTTTCAATTCTGTCTAGAGAACAAACTATGCTGGTGTCTCCTCTAGTGGCCCTCCAAGTTTGGAGCAATTCCCACAGTTGGTTTGCAAGAAAACTCAAGCCCTAGTTGCATCTTTGAAAGGCCATCTTGAACGTCTTGGGTTGGTGGTCTTATTTAGGGACATTTGCACATACAATTCAAAGGAATTCATTATTCTTGACGCTTTCCATATCTTATCTTGACCTAGAGATCACATTGGAGGAACTCCTCCCACAATTACTCATAAACCCTAGGTCTTGCATAGGCCCCTTTTAGGTCTCTCTAGTGAAGTGGAAATCCTTTTTCAAGTGGAAAAACATCTTGTAATGCTTCTAGAGAGGTCCTATATCACATTTGGAATCTTGGTTCTAGGCATACCTATCTTCATTGGTAGTTCTCAAACCCTAAACCTTGACTTCCACCTTAGGCCTTTCTTGGAGAGCCTTTGCTCCATCAAACCATAATTGAGCTTCTCCTTGAATGGGCCTTGGGAATCACTTCATGTCCTATCATTGGTCCCATTATTACAAGTGATTTCCTCCATACAAGGATTCTTCCCATTGGTGAAAGTCCATAAGGAGCAGGGGAAACTAACTGAGGTGACAGTGGGTCTTTGTCCCATTGTTGTCATTTGGTCTAGTAGTTTTCCTTTAGGTTCCCCTCCTAGGACCCCTGTTAGATTGTGTGGCAACAGGTTGTATGTTGGGACAATTTCCAGCCAGGCTGAGTTGAATTTTTGGGTTGTTTCAGTATCATAAGAAGGTATTCCTTCATTTTGTAAGAAATTTCTGATAAATATTTGTTGAGGCTGCCCTAATAGAAGCCACTAGACAAGGAGATTTTCCCGTGTTCGGTTTTCTACGTAAAATTGTGTGTTCTTATTGTGTCGTGACTATGTTTTTATTTCTAGGTATTATTGTTGTTTTCCGTTGCATGCATGTTAGAAAAAATCATCATACTTTTGTAAGAACTTTCCATTGCATGCATGTTAGAAAAAACCAGCATAGTTTTGTAAAAGAAGTTAAATTTTAGTTTAGTTATTTACCTGCAATTTTCAGAAGTTAGAATAGTTGAGTTGTAGGGAAACTAACATAGTAACATGGTATCAGAGCAAGGCTTTGTATAAAACTAGTCACCAGGGAAAGCGCAGTGTGGAAGAGGGAGCAACACTAGGGTGTAAGGTGTTGTTCAAAATTTCTAGCCACCAAAAAGTGCGTTTAGTCAGTCAGACTAGTGCCACGCGTTGAGCGGAAATTGAACAGGAAGATGGCATATCAGGGTTTGAGACCGAAACATAGTTTGGAGGGAGCCTCCATCTTCTATGTCTAGAGAGAAAAGATGCTTGTGGTGTTGGAGGACCAAGGGGTGTAGGAGTTTGTAGAAAATCTCATGGCTCAACCACAAGACCCTCAACAACTAGCTCAGCATGACAAGAGGGATGCTAGGGCAAGGAGGATAATCCTTGAGGGGTCAACGACCATAATATTCCTCTCATAGTAGGCCAAGGTACCAGTGAAGCAAGGAAGATGGTGTTAAAAGACAAACTCAGGGCAATACATATGGATAAGGGAGAGTCCATTGTGTCCTACTTAACCAAGTTCACCCAAATCTGGGATGAGCTTACTGGGGTGAATGAGACTATTTCAGACAATGACCTTGTGAGCCTTGCGTTATTAGGGCTTCACATGTGTGGGATAACTTCCTTGACACAGTCACAGGTAGAGAAAAGCTTCCAGACTAGGAGCGACTATGGAGTGACCGCATGCAGGGAGAAATCAGTAGGTAGTCAAGGATCTGGGACTCTTGTCGAACAGGGGGATTAAGAAAATTTTGCCTTATATGGAAAGGGGATCAAGGGAAAAGGCAAGAAACATGCAAGACCAACTGAACCAAGCTCCAAAGGTCAGAAATGGAAGAAATATCTATCCAAAATTAAGTGTTTTCAGTGTTATCATTTTGGAAAATATGCTACCAAGTGTCTACAAAGAAAGAAAGGGTCCAAAACAGACCAAGTAGCAGTTGTTGTTGAAATAGATGAGTTCAATTCTAGATTTGAGAAGGAATTTTCTCTCATTGCATGCATGGAAAGTTCAACGCCCAATAGTGTATGCTTCATAGACAGTGAGGCTTCACGTCATATGACCGGGTGTAAATATTTTTTCAGCCAACTTACTGAAAAGGACCAGAGAATCACCATAGAGCTTGGTGATGATGGCAAGTACTCAACCATGGGTGTGGGCATTGTTAAATTTGAGAGGGAGTCTAGCAATCCCCTTTCTCAAGGACGTCCTCTATGTACCAGGGTTGAAGAAACACCTTGTTTTAGTTTCAACACTTGAAGACAAGGGGTATGATGTCATTTTCAGCAAAGGAAAAGCCTTTTTGAAACCCTCTAACTCAGCAGGAGAGGCCAAGCAAATTGGAGTAAGGGTAAAGAGGCTCTACAAATTGCAGTTTGACACAACAAATGCGTTGACCAACAAGGCTGGAAGTGAGAAAAACAAGGACGCAGGGGATTTTGGATAGACGGATGGGGCACTTGCATCAAGGGGCGTTGAAGATATTGCAGGAGATTGCTACAGGACTGTCAAAATGCAGCGTGGACGAGCATGACATGTGCAAGGGTTGCACACTTTGTGAAATTTCCTTAAATTGCAGCAATTGGAATTTATTCTTCTAATTGATTAACAATTTATTTGTTTTATGGCAAATAACGAATAAATCACACTATAATTCTTCACAATAAAAAATATGTTGTGGAAGTAAAATCAAGAACTGAGAAATAGATGCACACACATAAAAATTTGACACATATTTTTGGATTGAAAAGTCCCTGAAAATACTCCAAAGGGAAAATCGGTGCAACAGATGAGGGTTTATTTTATTATTATCCAACAAATTTGAGAGTGCAATAATATGGAAGCCCAATTGGCAATCCTTCGACAAATATTTGGCCAAAATAATCTGGAGATCCCAAATCTCCTTTGCAAATCAACTCAGCATCCTTTGGCCTATTCGCACCCCACACTGGCTACTTGCATTGCTACCTGGAATGTGCAATGTTGTCTCTATGCAAATTGTACAACCTTGGATCTGCCTCCAACTGGGCTATCTAGCCTCCCTTTGCCTCTAGAAGAAATTTTCTTTGCCTTCCGGACATTGATCCAACCACTCACAACTGATCAAACCCTCTTCCGGCAACTCACACTACTGGACTGGCTAATTCGCATTGTAAAATTTGGCTTCTTTTGCAGACTATTCGACCTCCCTTTTCTTGTTGCTCTGACATTAGAAAATCATGGGGAAATTCTACAAAATTTTGCTCCTGAATTTTTTGCTGCTCCCTCTCTTCGATGCTCTCCCTCTTAGCTTGAATTGTGCCCTCACTAAAGTTGTGAACTAGGTAGCTCGATCTGAAGATAACTGATGTCCAATGTGTCCTCTCCATCCCTTTGAGCTGCTCTTATAATCTATCATTGAGACTTCAACGACCAAGATTAAATCTCCATCAACGACTAAGATCAATTAGACTTCATCAATAAAAGTCTCTAGAGCAATCTCGAACATCCTTAATTAATTAACTTTAATTAACCAACTTCCCTAAGTTAAACTTAGGAAATAATTTAATTATTGGCTAATTAATTTAATTAAGGTGTTTCATAGCCATATCTCGCGAAACCATTTTTGGGTATTGGAGATCTTGTGTTCCTTAGCCTCTTAGCACCATCTGAGCCTAAAACATATGTCCCATGCTACCACAATATCCAAAACTAACACTCCCTATTAGCGAGGAGGGTGTTCTCCCCTATAGCTATCTTTTCTATGAAATAAACAAACTTAGCTCTCCTTAGAGATTTTGTGAGTATATCTGCAACCTTTTGTTCTGTGGGAACATGCTGTAGCTGGACTGCTCAACGCTGCACACAATCTCTAATGAAATGGTATCGTATGTCTATATGCTTCGACCTATCATGAAAAACTAAATTTTGAGAGAGCTTGATGCAACTTTGATTATCACAGTATATACTGGTCACTTCCATCTTCTGACTGAACAGACTCACTAACAACTTTTGAAGCCAAATAGCTTCGCATGTGGCCATGCTAGCTGCCATATACTTTGCTTCTGCAGATCTCAGTGCCACAGACTTCTGCTTCCTGCTGCACCAAGATACAACCCTTGATCCATCACTGAAGCAACACCTAGATGTGCTCTTATGCTCCATTGAACTACTTGCGCAATACCACACACTATCACCTCGAGTATACCTCAACCCATACTCGACTGTGCCGCACAAATACCTCAGTGTGTGCCTCGCTACTGTTCAGTGCACTCTCTTAGGTCCCACCATAAACTGACTGAGAGTGTTGATCGTGAAGCAGATATCTGGCCTAGTGTTGACCAGATACATGAGGGAATCAATGAGCTGTCTATACAAGGTTGGGTCAACATCCTCGTCCTCTGATGCATTGATCTTCCTCCAGTTCGTAATCATAGGCATAGACATAGGCCTATAGTCTTACATCTTGAACCTCTTTAGAATCTTTGTAGTGTATCTCCCTTGACCAAGGAAGATCTCCCCGTCCCTCTGCCATACTTCTAGGCCTAGGAAGTAATGCATCAGTCCCAAATCCTTCATGTCAAACTCTGCTACCAGGTTCCTCTTGCAGTCCTCTATGAGCCCTAATGACCCAGTCAGAAAGAGGTCATCCACATACAACACTAGGATGAGTGGCTCACCCTCTACCATCAAATAGTAAAGGTTGGGATCTGCGTCACTCTTGACAAATCCCAGTTTCTACAATTAGCTGTCAATCCTACCATATCACGCCCTAGGAGCCTGTTTGAGCCCGTATAGAGCTCTCTTTAGTCTGCACATGTGTGTGCTTCTCTCATGTGTCTCGAAGCCATCTCGCTATTCAATCTATACTTCCTCCTCTATCACCTCGTTCAAGAACGCTGTCTTGATGTCCATCTAGTGAATCTGCCATCCCATGTGATCTGCTAGAGATATAACAAACCAAATAGAGGTATATCTGGCAATTGGGGCGAAGGTCTCCTCATAAACTATGCCTTCCTTCTACGCACACCCCTTTGCCAGAAACCTAGCCTTGTACTGCCATTTGTAGCATACTGAGATCCACTGAGATCCCACAACTGACCTATCCACAGGTCTCGACACTACCTTCCAAACATCATTTGTCATAATAGAGCTATACTCCTCCACCATGGCGTCTACCCGCACTTGATGCTGTGCGGCCTCCTGATAGCTGGAAGGTTCAATAACCTGTGCTACCAATGCCCGGTACCTGTCTGACTGTTTGTGTTCTCTCCTGTTTGTTCTAGGAGCTCTTATGAACTCCTCCGCATCCCTTAGTGTTGATGAAATTCCCTGCTGGTTCGACCACTAGTGGTGGGAGGATCGACCAACTCCTCATCCCACCTTTGATGCGAACTCACAAGATCTCCCACACTTGAGGTCGTGCTAGTCCTAGTAACTGTACTAGATCCTTGTGACTGTCCTTGTTGCTGCCCCTACAACTGCCCTTGCTACTGGACTAATGTAGCTTTTGCTGGCTCACTCTGATCACCTGCTGGCATCTTGCGAAATCTCTTGAAGGCCCTGTCCTCCATGAACTTTTTGTTACGTCTCACGATAATCTTCCTGTCGCTAGGTATGTAGATCTTGTATGCCTTTAAGGTTTAACTAATCCCAACGAAGAACCTGTTTTTTGCAATTTGATCCAACTTAGTGCGTTTTTCATCTGGTATATGGTAGTAAGCGACACTACTGAAGATCTTGAAGTGACTAACTTTTGGCTTCTTCCCTGAGAAGGCTTCTTTTGGTGTTATCTTCCCCAACGCTCTGTGCGGAACCTTGTTCTGTATATACACTGCTGTGTTACACGCCTTCGCCCATAAAAACTTGGGCATGTCCTGGTTGTGCAACATAGCCTTTGCCACCACAACTATAGACTTGTTCTTCCACTCTGCTACTCCATTCTGGTATGGATTGTTTGGAGATATCCACTCCCTCCTGATGCCCTCCTTTGCATAGAAGCCCATGAAGTCACTGTCTGTGTACTCTCCTCTGTTATCCGTGCAAAGTACCTTGATCTTCTTTCCTGTCGCATTATCCACTAGAGCCACAAGAGCCTTGAATACTTGGAAGCGACTGAAGACCTCATCCTTGGTCTTCAAGAAATAGATCAAGTTTTCTTGGAGTAGTCATCGATGAAGGTGACGAAGTACTTGTACCCTCTGAGAGATCTAGTGGACATAGGGCCACAAATATCCGAGTGTATAAGCTGCAACACACCATCTGATCTATTGTCACTTCTTGGGAATGTTTCCTTAGCATATTTCCCAAGTACACATCCCCTGCACACATCATCGTGTTTCGTGCTTAATTCTGGAACACTTGTCACTGTCTCCCTGAGCATCCTAAGTGCTCCATGGTGTAAATGCCCCATTCTCCTATGCCATAGTTCATTCAGGTCTCTCCCACTGCTACTGCTATTATTGCTGCTGTTGCTAACTAATGCCTTCGAAGAGTCGATCTGCAACTTGTACAACTTGTTGCTATGAACTCCAATCTGCTACTCCAATCTACTTCACTCTTTTCCAGTTTCAGTGTTGATGAACACCTTCTTCCCTACAAAGTTGACATCATATCCCTTATCTTGTAGCTAGGACACTGAAATTAGGTTCATGCCCAGACCGAGCACATACAGCACATCTGCAACACTGGTGCTTGCTCATGACTCCCTCTAAATATCGAGGGTGCCTCTCCCAATTGGAATACATTTACTCTAGTTTCCCATCTAAATCTGGAACTTCGTCTCCTCCTCCTTGTATCTGGAGAATTAGTCTCTAACTCCTGTCATATGCGTTGACGCTCCACTGTCTATATACCAGACACCCTTGTGAAGTTGAGCTAGAGAGACAAGCTATTTGAGCGAATTCATCCTCCAACCTGGAAGACAAATCCGTAGCCTCTTGAATGTTGAATCTCTCTGCGGCCATACTGGAGAAATCTGAGAATTTTACTAGAGAAGTCTTGGGTATAATTTCTGTGTGCTTTTCTCTTCCTTCCCTGGGTGATTTACAACTGCTACCCTTGCTGCGAATCTTCTGCGCCCAGATCTACTTTGTGAATCAATTGATCTACTCACTGGAATTGCTTCTTGGCAACCACACTGCCTGCAAACTTTGCTTCCGAGGCTATTTGAATTTTCCTCCAAACTAGATTTGGAAATCAAATTCCCTTCCTCTGCAATTCGCACCCCTGACTTAGCTTGCGTAGATCTGAACCTTGAGCTTCAAATCTCCCTTTGAAATGGCACAATCTGCAAATATTTTGCCTCTGATCCTTTGATTTGATCAACCTTGCTCTAAAACCATGTGAAATTTCCTTAAATTATATCAACTGAAATTTATTCTTCTAATTGATTAGCAATTTGTTTGATTTACGACAAATAACGAATAAATCACATTGCAATTCTTCACAATCAAAAATATGTCGTGGAAGTAAAATCAAGAATTGAGAAATAGATGCACACATAAAATTTTGACACAAATATTTTTGGACTGAAAAGTCCCTGGGAAAACCCTGAAGGGAAAACTGATGTAGCAGATGAGGGTTTATTTTATTATTATGCAACAAATTTGAGGGTACAATAATCTAGATGCCCAACTAGCAATCCTATAGCAAATATCTGGGCAAAATAATTTGGAGATCCCAGTTCTCCTCTGCAAATCAACTTAGCTTCCTTTGGCTTGGTCATAGCCCACAATGAGTGCTTGCATTGCTAGTTGGAATGCGCACTACTGGCTCTGTGCAAATCATATAGCCCTAGATCTGCTTCCAATTGGGTCGTCTAGCCTCCCTTTGCCTCTGGAAGAAATTCGCTTTGCCTTTTGGACACTGATCTGACCTCCAACAACTGATCAAACCCTCTTCCTGCAACTCACACTATTGGACTGGATAATTCACACTGCAAAATTTGACATCTCTTTTCCTACTACTTTGGCACTAGAAAATCACAGGGAAATTCTCCAGAACCCTACTACTGAATTTTCTGCTGCTCCCTGTTGAAGAATGTAACTAGTGTTGGTCTTCATAATTGTACTTGAGTCATGATGTAATATATTTATCAAAATAATTTATTATTATTATTATTAAATTGACTTATTAAAGCATGGATTTCATGCTTGGGTCAATGGTCATAGGTCAAGCCTCCATTGTAGGCTTCTAGGATTTTTGTTTAAGTCAAAGTCAAATTTATTATGTAAGAATCCCTTCTTGGGTTCATGGTGTCAAAGATAAAAATCTATTTTGTCATGTCAAAACCTCCTCCATCAAGTCACCTTGCAAGTCGGCCTCCAGATTGATCCTCTATAAGTCGGATTTCACAAATTATTCATGTCGACTCATTTATAGTTAAAAAACAATTATAAATACCCATGTGAAATCGACTGAACTGTGAGATGGAGCATGAAGTTTGGGTAGATAACGGAGATAGCGAAGAAGGATGATTCAGATCATTTACAAGGTCGAAGTATTGGGTGATTGCAGGGCCGAGGCACTAAGCTACTACAGGACCAAAGCATGACACTATTATAGGACTGAAGCATGACATAATTACAGGACCAAAGTATAGCACTGATGCCTGTCAAGACTACAGGACCAAGGCTCAGTGTGATAACAGGAACAAATTGAGGTATCACAGTATTGAAGGACCAAAGTGTTACATGTATCACACATTTGCGGGAACAAAGTGTTGAGTATAGGACTGAGGAACGAAATGTTGAATACAGGACTCAAAATTGAAGCATGATGTGTCACTTAGGAACAAGGTTGACTTGATGGATGGAAGGAGTCTTTGGTCTAGGTAATAAGGGTCTTGGTCATCTCAACTTATTTTGAATCTACTAAAGGAAGAGTTCTTGACTGGGTTTTCCCCTACCTAGGGGTTTTTCCCTAGCTGTGTGCCTACATCTTGTGTCCTCTTTTGTTTATTGATTTGTATTAGAATTGATGATAAGAACAAGATACTCTGGAAGAACTAATGATTAAATGCCACAAGATAATGTGATAATAAGAGAAATCAATGAAAGTAAAACCCTAAGTTGCTGCCCTAATGGATTTCTCAACATGGTATCAGAGCCAAGGTTCGAAGGGTGAAGATCACTTCTTGTTGGTAATTGTATTTAAAGTCCTCTTTGAAATCCCTATGAAGTCCGTGTTTACATCTTTGTCTCTGAATTTAAGAAGTATGCAAACCAAGTGATACAAGTCCTTTTTTGAAGTCTGAGATTTGAAATTCGTATAATGAGATACTGTAATATACTTGATTCTCATATAGAATAACCAAGATCCAAGACACTTCTGCTTCGAAATCCGAAGGTTATTCCCAATAGTTCTGTGGTGTAAGTTCATTCATAAGGTCTGACTAAAACATAAATATGAGTCTCTCCCTTGAGATATAATACAAGACTTAAGTTCTGGGGAAATCTGAGATGTATGATTTGATACAAACAAAGGTGTGACAATCCGAGATATCGAACAGTAATTCAATTACTCTTGGACTATGATTTAAGGTTCTTCTTCATACGAATGCAAGTCATATGATTGTGATACAAGTCACTCTTATTTTACAAACTATGACAAGATCCTAAGTACGAATTATCTTCTCTAATGCAAGTACTAGTGACGCGAGTTCTTTATTAACTATGAGAATAAAAATAATGCAAGTTATGAAGTTGCTCTATGGCCCAAGTTCATCCTTCAATAGAATGCGAAGTGATACAAAAGAATACGAGTCCTTGCCTTGTACAATGATGAGAAGCTAAGTTACAACACATAGTGACCTTGTTGCAAGACTCTCTTCTAAGTTACCAGATTAATGGCAGTGATAATCTTGGAAGAATGACAGTGATCCGAAGTCAACCACATTTTGATAAAGATTTGAAGCAAGGTTGCAAATAATAATACACAGGGCATGACAAATTATGATAGTATTGCAAAGTTCTGAAGAATTCGAGTTGTGTGATCTGCTGCAACATGCGAGATGCTCTCTCTCTCGCCCTCTATATATATATATATACCTTTGTACCATGAACACAATATATTGGGCAGTGGGACAAAAAAAATCTAAGACAGTGTTGGATGACTTACAACATTTGACAGTGAGAAGTCAAAGATCTCCCTTCACCTAATGAATGACATCATTAAGAAGAACTGAGATAAGTAAAGATATATACTTCAGACTGAAGATTGAAGGCTGATGGTGAGTCAAAAGGACTTGATCTCTAAGGTAAAGTTTATATGAGGTACATATAATCTTCTTTCTTATAAGGTTTGACTCAACTCGATTAGGGTTTTGAAATCTCATTCTCGGATTTGTAACCTTTTGTTGATAAATGTTAAAATTCTTGTAAACCCTAGTTTGTTTAGAATCCCTACTATTTGGTCTATAGGAAGTCTAGAGTGAATGGAAATCCCCTCTAAAGATTCCATGAATTCTCTAGTTTGTTATCTTGCTCTTGTACTTGTATACTTTTCGTGGTACTTGTCTAGCAAATATTGCAGGTACATATAGAAATGTTGAATTTATGCAAGAGGGAGCTCTTCAATGGGAAGCCCTACAAGGTTTGTAAAAGAAGTAACTCAAGGTACGTATAAAGGTTTATAGTAAAATCTTCTTCATATCACAAGGAGTAGTCATTTTGAAATTTGTTCTATATTGCTAACTCTTTCATGTCTAGGATTTCGAATCTTAAAGACTCTTGTTAGGGTGATTAATCATTAGATTGAATCTACCCTCGTTATATTATCATTTTGATCATTCTTATGAAACCCTAACCTTTAGGGTTCACTGTAAAACCTTAGCCTCTTGATGCTAAGGGTATGTTGATAAACCCTTAGGGTTTGTACAATGAAATTCTATCCTTGCTTAGAGTATGTTAATAATAATGTCGAAACCCTAGTCCTCTTAGGGTTGTTAGTAAAGATCCAATGATCTATTCTTGTAATATTTAGGGTTGTTAATAAAGATCCAATGATTTGTTCTTTTAATATTTAGGGTTTTGGTATTGTTATGGCAAAATCCTAGTCATTTACGGTTTGTTGTTATTGTTCTACTAATCAACCAAAAACTTAGATCTTTTTGATTAGTTTGGGTTTGCTACTAGTGATTTGAAACCCTAGATTTTTAGGGTTTATAAGCAAGACCCTTTTATTACCTAATATGGGGTCCTAGGAATGAAACCTTAGGTGTGTATTCTTTCATATAATTGAAACCCTAGCTTGATTAAGAGTATTGTATATCTAACCTTGATTATTGATGTTTTGAGTTGTGTCTAGGGTATAGAACAAAACCTTAGTAGAAACTGATACTCTAGGGCATGATGATATTGTTTTGTTGATAAAATCTAGGGTTTGCAACAAACCCTAGTAAAGTCTGACATGAAAAGTAGATTATTGAAACCCTAGGTGTATAGTACTATGATCGATTGACTTGATATGGTTACTGATAGTTAAGAAGATGAAGTGTACTATCTATGACAAAACCCTAGCAAGAAGTTGAAGTCTAGAATGAAAAAGATGCATCTCTTGTCGATTATGAACCTAACTAGGTTTAGGTATTTAATATCTAAAAGTTTGAATGTTTTGATGCTTCCATTGTAATGATATGATATAGTTAACTTCATGCTTCTATATATTTGTATTTGGTTGTACTTGTTAAAGTTTTGCAGGTACATGATCTTCAAGATGTTGAAGATGTTTGTAATTAAAGATATTTGATAGTAATGATGAGCATGATGAAGGAAGCTATAAATGATGATAAAGATGCCATGAGAAAGAATGAAGCATTGAAAGGCTGAAGATTCTCCGATATTGAGAGGGAGTCTGGATAGAAGAAAGGGTACATCTCCCCAATTGAGAGGGAGGGCATAGTGAATACCTTGAAGAAAGAATAAAACCAAAGATTGAAAGTACTACAGATAGATTTGCAATGTATTGAGGCTGTCTTGGTGTTGCTGAAGAAATGAAAGAAGAAAAGCTTCCGAATAGTTGAATATGATATCATGAATAAAGTGGCATCAGGATGATTAAGGACCTCGAAGGTTTGTGTTTACTTGTATATATTTGAAAGTTTATTACTGATTGGGGTTGTGTTTGTACAAATAAATCTCTCCACAAGAAGGATGAACGCCTTGGAAGCATGCTTGGACAAATGGATATATCTGGTTTAGTTTATAGGGAGAGATGAAGCATCTAATGGCAAGATGCTTGGGAGGACATCTCGCCGGCCTATGTGTTGATGTCTAGATCCTGAAGAGTGAGGGTGGCGTTGCTCATGGAGCTTAGACCTTGGATATACACTTGGATCCCTGGGTTGATGGTTAGCAAGTAAGCTTGATGGTACCTAGAGTGGCTGAAAGCTTGATTCCATCTTAGTCCCACATAGATAGATTACCCTGGTCAGGGATCTAGTCAGTGACATAGAGTGTACTGAAACTCTTTGTTGGGAACGAGTCCCCTAGGGTCAATCTTGGAGTTAAGAGCCCAAGTTTTGGGGCTAAAGGCCCAAGTCTTGTATGAAGAATGTAAAGTCTCCGCATTTTGTGGTCGTGGAGTGTGAAGATGTAAAGAGTCATCAAGGGTTTCTGTCCTTAGTTTATGTAACTTGTGTCGGTTTTATGAGATCCACCCTTGGTCCGCGGACCATGGGAATGTATAAAAAGGAAGTCTTAGAAGAGTCTAAGCAAGTTTTTGGTAGTTCAGTTCAGATATGTTTTGAAGAGTCATTGATGTAATGGGTCTGTGAGGGCTAAGAGCGAAGAGTCTTAGCGTGGGAGAGAGGCTCTGTAGCTGAGTGCACAGAGGCCTAGGGTAGAAGTCCGCAACTGAATGCGCAGACCCCTTCAGATG
The DNA here is from genome assembly GCA_031772625.1 of Pinus tabuliformis. Classification (NCBI taxonomy): domain Eukaryota; kingdom Viridiplantae; phylum Streptophyta; class Pinopsida; order Pinales; family Pinaceae; genus Pinus; species Pinus tabuliformis. The sequence continues at coordinate 1,019,333,787 of CM062820.1, read as the reverse complement.
TGTGTGCAGGGTAGTCAGAGTCTGTAAGAGAGATTTGAACATTAATAAAGAGAATTATTCTGGAATTACCTGTGTATGAGCTATTTTACTTTTGTTATGAATGCACGTGATTATGTTATGTTAAATAGTGGGTTTATGATTTAATGTTGTATTGATGCGTGAATCTATATGTTTTACTTTATTATATGAACGCAAGTAAGAATATTTGTTTACGCGTAGATAATCATGATGCATGTTGAAGTTATCCACTACTTAAGCTAATCGGGGTAAATACAACAGTAAGGTTAATTACAGAGGCACGTAAGTGTCTGGATCACCTATTTAGGGTACGTGAAAGACAGTCGTAGACCTTCGCGGAGGTCTAGAGGACAACTAAGGGAAGTATATTGATAAGCCCTAAAAGACTTATCGATTTGCGCGAAGGAAGGGATAGGGTATAAAGGGACATCACTGCCATCTCAGGGTGCGGAAACTTGGTTCCTGCATTCCCCCATACTGCTTCGGGTGAGACTTCAGTCAACGCTCTGTGGATTGATGCCGAAAGGGCCAGTATTGTAAGGATTTGCTTGGCTAATTAACGCTAAACCTGGTTCAGGGCCCATCAAGCCAACAAATGGTACCATTGCTGGGATCGGGATCTGCATGAAGAGATGTGTGATGTCGCATCACTGGAATCCAACTAAGAAGGAGATCGAAGACTGGTTGGATAGAAAGATCCATGAATTCGCGGCACAAGAGAACAAGAATCTGTGATTGATGAAAGAATAGTGGTTGGACAGATATCTGTACACAGAGATACACGAAATCTTCTTCTGTTCCTTCCCGGTTGAATTATACGAGTGGATTGCAAAATTGGTAGACGACCAAGGAAGGTGGAGGCTTGACGGTCCAATAGTCTGGACCCCGGAGTTAGTGCGGAGATTAGAAGCCTCTGAAGATAAGATTGCACGCGCTGTCGATCATTGGCTTGATCGTATCATAGGAGGGTTCGTGACAGAGTTCGCGGTCGATACCTCGGTCAGTTACAACAAAGCAGAGCGCTGCTTCTTCAAGGGGTCGTGAGGTAAGTATTTAAGGTCTTTAAATACCTGGATTAAGATGCTCTTGTGTGAAAAGTGGGTTATGCAGCTACCTTGATGTTTGGGGCTATGCGAAGTGGAAAGACCTTCAGGAACAGAGGGAAAACATGCCTTGAATATAGCCCGCTGATTGAACCTCCTTTGAGTGACGACGAGGAAGCAACACAGGCTTCTCTGCAGAGCGTTGTTTAGTTGATAAAACAAGGGTTCCCGCGAATACCCATCCACCCACACTGCCTCCATCTTCACCTCTGCCGCATACACCTTCGCCTACACCACCGCCACCTCTGCCACTGTTTAGTATGGCGAACTCAGTAAAGCTACTTGTGTTGAAGGGCTTGGGAAATGAGGATCCATACCAGTTTTGGTTCGTCGCAAAGGCTGTATGGGAAGCTCAGGGTATCATAGATGATCAAATGAAGAAAGCAACGTTGGTTAGTGCTTTGTAGGAACGCACGCTAATGTGGTACATTAAGTACTGCATTGATAACCCGACATCTGCATTGGCAGATATTCAGACTGCGTTGAATAAAGAATTCAGTAGGCCTAAGTCTGAAGTGCAATCAATCGTTGGATTCAAGGAAATCACGATGAGGCTGACGAGACACCCTAGGAGCTGGATCAGAGATTGAAATGCAAGATCCGTGAAGCTAACATGAATCTGACAGATGGGCAGCACCGCGAATGGTTTGTGGCTTTGCTCCTGCCTCATCTAAGGGTTGTGTTATCACAACAGAAGATTGGGACCCAGGCGGAAGCTCTGGAGATTGCGATGAGATTGCATGAGACATCGATGCAAGATGCTAATTTGGGGGTTCAACAGATTCATGCGCAGTTGCAAAACCTTTGCCTAGAAATGCAGAGTTTGAAGAATGATAGAATAGTTCGACCAGAAGTGCGCGAAGAAGTTTGGTGCCTGAAATGTAAAGGTCAGGGGCATGATAAAGATCACTGCCCAGTCTTCGCGAATTATGTTGCAACAGGAGGACCAATGCCTTTGAGGCCGGAGGCTCAAGCAAGGCCAAGTGCAGGGCTCGCGCTATGGTGTGCTATCTGTCAAGTAGCTAGAAAACATGTGACAGACAATTGCCATTTGCTGCAGAAATTTGTACAGACACCGCAACAACTCTTCTGCAACTTCTGTCAATCGGTGGGTCATGATGAGCGCAATTGCCGTAGTTACGAGTTAATGATGGATAGAACGCCCGCATATAGGGTGCAGGCAGAAACCCGACCTCCGGACCAAGGTGCTTGGGGAGCGCGAGGCGAATATCAGGGGTGCAGACGATGTCGAGGTGGAGGACCTGGTCGAGGTCGGGGACAGGTCATTTGTTACAACTGTGGAGGATCGAGACACTACGCGCGAGACTGCCTGAATCCGACGCATCTGTCATGTCGATATTGTACTCAGTTTGACCATGCAACTGAAGATTGCCTGGTGTTGGTAGCTAAGATATGTGAAAAGGGGGCGCAGCCTCCACAGTCGACTCAGAACCTGCAGAGGATGAGGGTTGAGCCTCACGAAGAGAGGATCCCAAGGTAAATATTGTGCTGCGGAGTGGGATGACGACTGGTGAAGATAAGGGGAAGTAGCTTGAAGAAAATGAATGGGTTCGCAAAGCTCCAGAAAAGGAGGTCAAGTTTGATCTGAAGCGCGCACGAGAAACATTTTTGGAAGCAAAGAAAAGCTTCGTTGAGGCCTCTACTTCAGGAAGTCAGGATAAGCCAGCTGAAGAGAGGACCCTTCCATGCTTACTACTTTCTTGGAGACCTATATGAAGTTGCTGCACGATAGCAAGTCTATGAAAGGACTATAGGAACTAATAATTAAGTGTGCCTGGAAAGAAAACGCTCCTGATGGACCGCCCGTAGTCAGGAAGATTGGTAAGCATAGGGCAAGAACGGGGTGTGAGGTGAGGCTCACTACGCAGATAGGAGAATATCAGATGGATCAAGTAATTTTGGATTTGGGGTTGGACGCGAATGTTCTGCCTAAACAAACATGGGAAAGGATGGGGAGACCTACGTTGTAATGGTCTCCGATTCAGTTAAGGATGGAAAATCAATAGAAAATCATCCCCATGGGAAGATTGCAGGGAGTGACAGTGGATATTGAGGGCGCGAGTGCATTGGTTGACTTCGAAGTGATAGAGATTGTGGATGACAACAATCCCTACCCTGCGCTCCTTGGGATTGATTGGGCCACTGACATGAATGGGGTAATCAATTTGAAGAAGCGGAAGATGATATTTGAGAATAAATCACTCTGCGTAGTAGTGCCCCTGGACCCTGCAAAAGGACCGCGCTATACTGAACCGGTCTGCGATTATGAAAGCGACGATGTCTTGGACCAGATTTATAAGATAATGACACGAGATCGGGATTGGGTGAATATGACAACGGATGGATGTATTGCATGGGACCGCGAAAGCTCCTACACTTCAGATTCAGATGAGGAGTTGGAACACTGGCAGAACCGATTGCATGAAGTATCTACACTGCACTGTAATATGATGACCAAGTCGCTGCGCTGTGTATCATCGGAGGTAAGGAATCTACCTTACTATGATGGTTTAACTAACGTTGATGAATTTTTGGATACATTTGAGAGGGAAGTGCCAGAGAAGCATCGCTTCCAGGCCTTGGATTGGGCGCTGTGTACTACGCCTGTGAGATGGTGGGGTACGCACAAGGACAATTTTGATGATTGGCGTGTGTATAGAAAGATGATGAGATTGCGGTTTGGTCACCCACAAGTGCGGCTCACAGAGAAATATGATGGAAGTGATGACCCGCGTGATCCCTTGGCCAAGTGGACCAAGGTCTATGGAGCTGGCCAAGTGGACCAAGGTCTATGGAGCGGAGCCTCAGCCTGAATGGGTGCATCTATTTTGTCATAATTTGGATGTTATATCAATGAATTGGTACTTAGAGACAGAGCTCTGCCATGGCACTGAAGAGTGGGATGTTTTGCGCCAAGGATTCTTGATGACATTTAGCTTCGAGGATGGATTTGAGTGTATTGACGAAGCGTTATAGGAGGTCAAGGCAGTGATCTTTAGAATACCGCAGGATCCTTTGGACTTGATCCAACCATATTGGACCACCCAGTTGTGCCACGCGCTGGAGTGCTATAATGTGACTGCTGAGGAAGAGGATGAAGACCTGAGGAACATTAATATCCCAGAGACTGAAGGACACTGTGAAGTTGGAGGACCGCAAATTGTGAATCCAGATATCACCGCACCACTGAGAATGAGACAAGTGAATAGAAGCGGAGCCGAAGTTTGCAAAAATTGGGGACTACTGGGATGATGCAACAGTAGATAAGGTCGTTGAATTGCTCCGCGAATATCAGGACTTGTTCCCTACGAAGTTTTCAAATTTGAAAGGGATAATAGGGGACCTGGGAGTCATGAAGATCACATTGAATCTAGACGCATATCTGATTAAGCAAAGGCCTTATCACCTCAACCCCAAGTATAAAGAGAAGGTTCGCTTAGAGTTGGATAAAATCCTTTTTGCAGGTATTATTGAATCGGTCGAAGAATCTGATTGGGTGAGCCCAATAGTGGTTTAGAAAAAGAAGCAAACTGATGAAATAAGGATATGCGTAGACCTGAGGAAGTTGAATGATGCCTGCGTGCATGATCCCTTTCCAACTCCGTTCACTGAAAGCACCCCCATTCGCGACTGAATGGGGGTGCTTTCAGTATACTGTGATGCCGTTTGGACTAAAGAACGCGCCGGCAATCTTTTCGCGTGTAGTCATTGCGGCGTTCAAGGATTTCATTCATAAGTTTCTGGAGGTATACTTTGATGATTGGACAATGTTTGGGTTGGTAAAGCGCCATGTAGCTAGCTTATGCTTGATGCTGGACACATGCCGAAGGTATCAGATCGCACTCAATTTGAAGAAATGCTTGTTCTGTGTCCCTTTTGGGATCCTGCTGGGACATGTGGTATGCAGACAAGGCTTAATGGTAGACCCTGCTAAGATCATGGTCATCATCAATTTGGAGGCACCAAGAAGTGTGAAACAGTTGCGCGCAACACTGGGGCACACTGGATATTATAGGAAGTTCATCAAAAGCTATGCCTAGATTACCACGTTGGTGGAGAAGCTGCTAAAGAAAGATGCTACGTTCTGTTGGAATGAGGAGTGTCAGCAAATTTTAGATGTGTTGAAGGAAAAGATGGTCACCACACCGATCCTAGTCTTCCCAGATTGGAAGAAGGAATTCCATGTGCATGTGGACGCGTCATGTATTGCGCTGGGAGCAGTACTGACGCAGGCCGGTGAGGGAGAATTGGATCATCCTATAGTGTTTGCAAGTAGAAAGCTATCTAAAGCTGAGAAGAATTATTCAACGATGGAGCGCGAAGGGTTGGCTATGGTGTACGCGCTCCAGAAGTTCATGCACTATTTGTTAGGCAGACACTTTAAGATGTATACAGACCATTTTGCGTTGAAATACTTGGTCAACAAGCCTGTGTTGGGGGGGAATATGCAGATGGCTGTTGTTGTTCTAGGAATATGATTTTGAAGTTATCGTGAAGCTAGGACGATTGAATGCAGGTCCAAATCATCTGTCGCGCATTGAAACATGAGAGGAGCCTACTAATTTGGAGGAAGGACTGCCTTGATGCGTAGCTCTTTGTGGTGCGCATAGTGGACAGTCACTTTGAAGATATTATACACTTCCTGACGACGGGAATGGCTCTAGAGGGGTATACTAGCCAACAAAAGAAGGAATTGGTGGTGCGTGCAGCAGACTTTTCTGTCATTGCAGGGCATTTATATAAAATGGGCTCGGATGAAATTCTGCGACGTTATGTACCTGACTTTGAACGGAATAACATCCTTGCTGAAGCTCATGGAGGAGCTGCAGGAGGACATTATGCAGGAAAAACTATAGTGCAGAATATTTTACGTGTTGGGCTGTGGTGGCCGATGCTTCATAAGGATTTCAAGGCTTATTGTAAGGCATGTGATGCATGTCAAAGGATGGGCAGGCCATTGCGGAGGGATGAGCTGCCTCTGAATTCGCATATGTCATTAGTGCAGAATATTTTACGTGTTGGGCTATGGTGGCCGATGCTTCATAAGGATTCCAAGGCTTATTGTAAGGCATGTGATGCATGTCAAAGGACGGGCAGGCCATTGCGGAGGGATGAGCTGCCTCTGAATCTGCATATGTCATTACAATCATTCGAAAAAGTGGGCAATTGACTTTGTAGGACCAATTCAGCCTCCAGGAAAGAAGACGGGTGCACGGTACATCATCACCGCGATTGAGTATTTGACCAGATGGGCGGAGGTGCAACTTGTGAAGGACTGTACAGGGGCAACAACAACAAAGTTCATCTTTGAGTATGTACTGACTAGATTTGGTTGCCCGAAGATTTTGATGAGCGATCGCGGTATGCATTTTCTTAATGAGACGATCAACGCGTTGACGGAGGAGTTCCAGGTTTATCATCAGAAGAGTACGCCATATCACCCGCAGGCTAATGGGACGGTGGAAGCGTTTAACAAGATATTGGAGAATGCGCTGACGAAGGTTTGCAATGCACAAAGAAATGACTAGGATGTGCGCGTACCCGTGGTGTTATGGGCTTACAGGAAGACTTGCAAAAAGCTGACTGGATAGATGCCTTTCAGGCTGGTTTATGGCGTAGAAGCTGTGATGCTGATGGAGTACATTGTACCTAGTCTACGCATACCGGCATTTATAGGAATGCAGATTGCGGAGCCCTGGAAGAGAGGTTTGCGTAGCTGACATTGCTGGAAGAGGATAGATTTCTGGCTGGATTCCATCAACAAGTTCAGAAGGAGCGCGAAAAGGCATGGCACAATTGGCACATCAAACTATGCACCTTCAAGGTAAATGATTTGGTTTTGTTATATGATAGCAAGTTTGATAAATTTCCAGGAAAATTTCGGATGCATTGGCTGGGGCCCTATGTCATCAAAGAGATTACCGATGGTGGAGCAGTTCAGTTGGTGAAGTTGAATGGGGAGCTATTTCCAGGGAAGGTAAATGGCAGCTGATTGAAGTCATACACCGGGGATCGGCCAGATGACTATATGGTGGAAGCATAGTCTTAGCGCTCCAGGCAGCTGAAAGGAGGTGCAGGACTATAAACTACATTGCCCGTGTTGTAGAGCTGTGTGACAAGGAGGAATGTCACAGTAGCAGCAGAAGCGCGAAGGGAGCTGTGCTATAGAAGGAGAGACTGTGTAGGGCAGCCAGAAAGTGACCGTTATGGTCACTGTTCATAATTTGACAATGAGAAAACGGCTAAGTGGAGCGGGGGGCAGTAGTTAAGTCAGAATTTAAGAGCGAGATCTGTGAAAATCTGTTGCCAATCTAGCATTTATGAGCAGATTTTGGGGGGAACGATCAGATTCAAATTCGAATTTACCTATAAATTACAAATGGCCGCCCTACGAAAAACACTTTGCATTCGGAGAATTGAGGTGTTGAGCTATCAGGTGCGCATGAACCTTGACTATTTTGAGGCTTTGGTGGCGGGTTCAGTGTTTGAGAAGCTACCTACGGAAACTCAAGAGCTCTTGACTAGCATCATGGCGACACCTGTGGGAACTGCACCTGCTGAGGGATCGATGGCGTCAAAGGGAGTTGCTCCTGAGATTGCAAGTGTGGAAGTACCCGCAGAAGTACCAAAGTCACCAAGGTCACCGAGGCCGAGGCCTACGCTGACTACAAAGGGGCCTAAAGCGAAGAAGGACAAGCAGAAAGTGGCACAACCGGTGCGCGCGTCACCTAGGAAACATCTGCAGAAAGAAAAGCCCACCGCGTAGGAGAAAGGCAAGGTGGTCGACCTAGAATCTGAGGAGGGCGCCGAAGATGTGGATATGGGTGCCGAGGACATTGACATTGAGGACGTAGATCCTATTTCCAAGTTGTCGAAATACATTCCCCCGCGCCGAGGCAAGGTGAAGGTCCCGAAGGACCTGGATGAGGGAAAATTTATGTTGAATACCCCATTGCTGCCATACCAAATTACATTTGAAGGCCCGTGCTTGGCGCGCATCCCCTCTCTCAAGCTGGAGGATTGGGATTTGGCAGACACAGAGTGATTCCCCCACTTGGCGACTGACACCTTTATGACCCAAGTGTTCTACAAAGATACGGGTGTCACTGCGCTGGAGCCGAAGAAGTGGATCAGAGGGGTGGACAAAGCAAGCCTGTTAAACCTGCTATGGGTGCCGCATTACCACCGCGCGCCCATAACCTTGATGGTGATCAAACAATTGTTGTGCTTGGTGCACAACGGATGCCTGTGGTTGGGAGAACCGATACCAATCACGGATATGTTGATCCATAGGATCACATTTCTTCCGCATTCAGGATCGAATCCGGCCATGGCATTTGGCGAAAAGACGGGCGAGCGCGACCTCGCCGTGCGAATGAAGGACAAATTCAAGCTCGCTAAGAAGCCGCAAGGATATTCAATCTCCAGCATAACCGACTTTGCGATTAAGGTCGCCACCCATATTTTGGCTAGGAAAATCACGCGAAAGTGTCGCGCAGACGAGGAGCCGGCACCAGTTGTGTCATTAGCAGTCCAGTGCGCGGAGGGCGTACAATTTAATTGGGCGTGCTATCTCTGCGGTGAGTTCCTCATGAATTGCAGAAAAGCACAAGACGAGAGTAAGACCTTCCATTATACTTGGCTCTTACTCTCAATTGTGTTGGTTGCATGGGAGCTACCAGAGGATAGCCAGTTTCCTCCGGTCGAGTTAGATCTACTAGAAGCAACGAAGTTCGCTTCGCTTTGGGTCACCAAGGACGCCGCGAGGGTCAAAGACAACAATATATTTTGGGTGTTGATGGAGGCAAGCATCCGCGCCTCAATCAACCGCAAACCGAGGCTCTCACCAACTGTTTTTGAACAACTGTCAGAATATGTGGAGTTCAAGGCGAACTTCCACTGTGTTTCCATCGGAGCGGGGAACGACCTTGAGCAAAAATGGTATGATCTTCCATACTTGGTGTTAGATGATGCAATCATTACGGCTCTTGAGAGTTGGCCAGCAGAGTGGCGCATGACCTCAAACTTGTCAGTTGGGTCCAGTAAGACAACAGCGAAGTGGAAGAAGGAAGAGGCCAGGTTAAAGATGGAGCAGTTCGCTGAAAGGAGGAAAAAGGAGGTTGAGGAAAAAGCTAAAGCAGAGCGCACTGCTAAGAAGCAGACAAAAGAGGAGGAAGACAAGGAAGAGTGCGACTCTGACAAAAGTTAGAGGTCTCCTTTGCTGCAGACGGAGGAAGAAGAGCAACAATTAGAACAAGGAGGTGCAGACCCGGAGACTACTCCATTTCGGGTTAAGCGCACTCGGGAGCAGGAAAAGGTAGGGCTGCGGAAGAAGTCCAAGGCCAGTAAATCATCACTTGACCCAATCACTCTGAATGAAGGTGATCTGAATGATATTGGGGACACAGTGAGGGACGCGACCGCGGAACTACTGCAGCAGCAGAAACAAGCCTTGGTCGCCATCCAGACGGGTTTGTGTGAGCTGCAGATCCAGGCCACTCAAGTACAGACCAATGTGGGACAACATAGTGCGACGTCAACTAGATTGGTGCCTGGGGCCTTATACGCAACGGAGTTGGTCCACTCCTTGGATCCCCGGGCCGTCTTGCTGCCGGACGACCCATTGACCACAGAAGTGGAAGCTGATAAGGCCGCTGTCAGCGCTCTCAAGAAGGTTGAGTTGAACTTGGCCACGCTGCCAAGTGAAGCCCTTTACAACCTGCAAGATGGTTTGCTTGCAGAACTTCGGGCCAGAGAGCAGTGCGTGCTGAATGTGATCAGCGAGCAGAAGGTCAACAATGCCAAAATGTTTGTTGAGAAGACGTTCGCGCTTGATCTCCTTAAGAAGATCATAGAGAAGAATGAGCGCACCACAGCTGTAGTAGCTGAGGCATGCCGAACTGTTCCAGAGCTGAATATCCCAGAGGATGCATAAGTCGATGCAAGAATTTGGAAGCTCGCTGCAGGTGTGCGTGACACAAGGACAGAGCTGGCTAAGGTTCAGTTTGAGCTGAACCTTAAGATCATAGAGCTTGAGTTGAGGGCCTAGCCTTCGACTCCACCAGAAGTCAGAGAGCAGCGCGAGGCAGTTGTCAAGGATGCAGTTGCCGCAGTGGATGCCGCAGTGAAGGAGTGCACTTCGCTCTTTGAGCAGTCGCTCGAAGTAGTTACCAGCCTGCAGGAAGATCCCAACGTGCAGTGGCTAGAAACAGAGGCAAGGGAACTACAACAGAGATATGACAAGGTCAAAGCGACGATGCACACCGTCGCCATCACACAGAGGTTGGCGAAGCTGCAGGAAGCGAAGGCACTGAAGGAACAGGTGGACGCAGCATAGCGCAAGGAGGCAGTATTGAAGGCCAGATTGGGGCCTTGGCTAGATGAAGCCTATGTGCTCACAACCTCCATTGAAGGAAAATTGGCTAGTCTGCAGGCAACACAATAGAAAATACAAGCAGATAGCGCAGGACCAACAACGGAGCAGCTAGTCGAGCAGGTTAAGCAGGCGGCGACACAGTGTACCGCCGAGGTTGCAGTAGTACAGGTGGAGCTGGGAGGTCTTCGCGACAAGATCTCCGCATCAGCAGAGTGACTCGGGGGCGAGTCACCATATTTGTGTTGGGGGCCTGTTGGGAACGGGTCCCCTAGGGTCAATTTTGGGGTTAAAAGCCCAAGTTTTGGGGCTAAAGGCCCAAGTTTTTTATAAAGAATGTAAAGTCTCCACATTTTGTGTTCGCGGAGCGCGAAGATGTAAAGAGTCATCAAGGGTTTCTACCCTTGGTTTATGTAACTTGTGTCGGCTTTATAAGATCCACCCTTGGTCCGTGGACCATGGGAATGTATAAAAATAAAGTCTTAGAAGAGTCTAAGCAAGTTTTTGGTAGTTCAGTTTAGATATGTTTTGAAGAGTCATTGATGTAATGGGTTTGTAAGGGCTAAGAGTGAAGAGTCTTAGCGTAGGAGAGAGGCTCTACAACTAAGTGCGCAAAGGCCTAGGGTAGAAGTTTGCAGCTGAGTGCACGGACCCCTGCAGCTGAGTGCGCGGACCCCTGCAGCTGTGTGCGCAGGGTAGTCAAAGTCTGTAAGAGAGATCTGAATATCAATAAAGAGAATTATTCTGGAATTACCTGTGTATGAGCTATTTTACTTATGTTATGAATGCACGCGATTATGTTATGTTAAGTACTGGGTTTATGATTTAATGTTGTATTGATGCGCGAATCTATATGTTTTACTTTATTATATGAATGCAAGTAAGAATATCTGTTTACACGAAGATAATCATAACGCATGTTGAAGTTATCCACTACTTAAGCTAATCGGGGTAAATACAGCAGTAAGGTTAATTACAAAGGCGCGTAAGTGTTTGGATCGCCTATTTAGGGTACACGAAAGACAGTCGGAGACCTTCGCGGAGGTCTAGAGGAAAACTAAGAGAAGTATATCGATAAGCCGTAAAAGACTTATCGATTTGTGCGAAGGAAGGGATAGGGTATAAAGTGACATCTCTGCCATCTCAGGGTGTGGAAATTTGGTTCCTGCATCCCCCCATACTACTTTGGGTGAGACTTCACTCTGCACTTCGTGGATTGATGCCAAAAGGGTCAGTAGTGTAGGGATTTGCTTGGCTAATTAATGATGAACCTAGGTAAGGGCCCATCAAGCCAACACTCTTCGTTGTTCATTTGATTTTGAGATCTTCCATGTACCTTCATATGTATGTGATCATGTATACCTCCCTAGTTAAGGAGTGTTGAAGAATGTAACTAGTGTCGGTCTTCATAATTGTACTTGAGTCATGATGTAATATATTTATCAAAATATATTTTTATTATTATTAAATTGCCTTATTAAAGCATGGATTTCATGCTTGGGTCAATGTTCATAGGTCAAGGCTCTATTGTAGGCTTCTAGGATTTTTGTTTAAGTCAAAGTCATGTCAACACTATTATTATAACAACTCAACTTCGTCCAGACATGAAAATGACGCTGTCACATCTACATACAACAAAAACCCAACAGAACGCCGTAGTTATTTTAAGCGAGGATTTATGGACAATGGGACATTGAACACAAAATTCTGGGCTGAAACCACAAAAGATCACTGTAACTACATAATTATGTCCAACTACGGAAATTTCATGAATAATGGATTAAATTTCATGACAGTTAACTAACTTTAGATCTAAATATTATTTAGTAGTGCCTATGAGGTCTGAAAGAGTTCGAACCCAAGCTCCGATACCAATTTGTAAAGCCTAAATTTGAGAATTTTTAATAGGATATAAACATTTCAGAATAACGTAATTTATCAATTTGATGTTGAGTACCTACCTGGGGTTTCTGTGGTTAAAGATGCTTTTGATTTGCTCCAGTTCTCGCTCTTGTTAATAAAAGATCAAAAACCTCCCAACCAAATTGGGTACAATCTCGTTACCTAGCCCCAAAATACTTCAATTTCAAAGTAATTTGGCCCTCGTGCCCAAAAGCTTCAAGAACAACTGCTCAGTTCTTTTCTATGTCTTTCTCTTGTAAGTTCCTCCTTTGCCTCTCTCTGTATAAAATTTTCTCCTCCCCCTTGCTTCTGGAGTCCTTTCCTCCTTTTATGCTCGAGAGATTACCCACCATCACTTCCGAATTTGTTCACTGCTTTTTGTTTGATAAGCTCAAAATTGCAAAGGCGGTGATTGCCTTCTCCTCTCCCGATTTGTTGACAATGCCTCTTTATCATAATATCATGTTTCCCTTTTTTGTTTAAATCAAATAGTATTATGGTTTTATATATAGTTTTTATTATATTCATAATTTAATACATTTGTACTTCTCTTTATTATATATTTTACTTTCTTTTGATTTTTATAGAATATGTAATTTCTTTTGTTAGAATAATATATATATATATATATATATTATAATTTCTTTCGTACATATTTCCTTTGTGTATAGTTCCTTTGTATGTAGTAGGGTACATAACTCCTTTGTGGTGAGTTCATTATATTGCATTTATCTTTAGTTTTATATAGTAGAATTATATATATATTATGGTGGTGGTGCATATCAGGTCCCCTACTATATTCTTTTGAGTTAGGTATTTACTTCAATAGTTAATTCGTTACCCTAAATATGAATGTTTTTTCAATATTAACTAATATATATACTAGCGCAGTGCAGGCGATGCATGCATATGTAGTTATCATATGCATGTCTTGTGTGCATGCTAATATCCCTATGTTCCCTTTAATTCAAGATGGGTCATTACATGTTTGATGTTTTGATGAAGTCTAAAGTAATTGACTGATGCTTTGATGGTGTCTTGTTTGGGGTTCTGGTATGGTTATGGAAACCCTAACTTGTTAGGGTTGAATGGTAATGTCTGAAATCCTGAACCTTTGAAGTATTGATAATTTATGGTTTGCTATATTTTGCGTTGAAACTCTACATTATTAGGATTTGGTAGAATGTATAAGCAAGACCCTTATAAAGTCTTAGAAATTATTTCCTTGGGATGTGTGTGTTTGTTTGATCAGACCCTAGTCTGATCTACTCTATTATATGTCTAACTCTTATTGATATTTGTAGTTGGGTTTGACTAACACATGTTGTGATAAGCTTGTGCATGATGATGGAATCCTAGATATATGAGTTGACCTAATTGTTGATGTTCATGGGTCCTAGGGTTTGGAACTAAGCCGTACTCAAAGTTTGTTTCTCTAGGATGATAATATTTGTGAATTCTAGGGTTTTGAAGTTAAACCTTAGTTGAAGTGAAAATCTCTGATACATGATGACAATATCATAATTTGAGATTTGTGTAAGATTGTTGAAATCTGAGTTTCAGTTGTGATTGATGTTTGATTGAGAAAATCTAGGGTCTGCAACAAACCCTAGTGGAAGCTAGTCATGTTATTGATTGAGCTGTGATTGGTTTTGATTGTCAATATCATGTATGAAATCTAGTGTTTGTATGAAATCCTAGTAGGAAGTCTAACATATGAATTCCGAAAGTTGTTAGATACTTTGTAGATCTATATTTGTTTGAATTGGTCCTAGGGTTTGCTATATGTTATAGTAGGTATGTCATACCTTTGGAAGAAACATTGAAACCGTAGATGTAATGAAAGTTGTTATGAAACGCTCGAAGCCTTGATGAAGTAGTCTAGGGTTTATGACAAAGACCCTAGCGAGAAGTTGAAGAGTATGCGTCTCTTGTTTGTTAGTTTAGGCCTCTGATATATAAATTTGATTGTGTCCGTGTTTTTGATATGGTTAACTTCATGCTTCTATAGATTTGGTTGTACTTGCTATCTAAGTTGTGTAGGGACATAATCTTCAAAGATGGTGAAGATGCTTGTAAAGTAAAATTGATGTGATAGGCATGATGTGAATGATGATGATCATGATAAGTCTGACATGATGGAAACCATGAAAGATTCTTTAGTATCATAGAAAAGAAGTAGAACTCCCTGAATTAAGAGGTAGCTTGGATGAAATCTCCCTAGGTTAAGAGGGAGCTTGAATGAAAGAAATCTCCCTAGATTAAGAGGGAGTTTGATAGAAAGAAATCTCCCTAGATTGAGAGGGAGCATGGATGAAAGGAATCTCCCTAGTTGAGAGGGAGGTCATATCATAGTCATGATGGACACTTTGATAGAAGAAATTGGAGAATGTATTTTTGAAGGGCTGCTGAGATAAGAAAAGACAGATCGATTTATGGAATATGTTGCTGCATGAGAAGTAGGAAAGGAAGCTGCATGGTTGAAGGAATCTTTTGTCAAGATTCATTGGAAAGTTGAGAAACAACATCAAGTTGTTTGGAAGACCCCAGAGGTTTGTATCTGTTTATGTACATTTGAAAGTTTGTTACTGGTTGGGGTTGTGTTTGTACAGGTAAATCTCTCGGAAGTTTGATATCACGTCTTTACATGTTTAGAGTTGACGATTAGTTTGATTGGAGAGATTTGTTGCTGATCTATTTGATTGGGAAGGATTTGTTATTGATTGAAAAGATGAGGTTTTATGTGAGACATTGCCTAGGAAGACATCTGGCTGACACTTTGTGTTGATGTCTAGTTCCCGAAGTAGGAAGGGTGGCATTGGTCATGGACTCTGACCTCAGATACACACCTAGATCCCAGGGTTGATGGTTAGTAAGTAACCTTGATGGTACCTAGAGAGACTGAAAGCATTAGTCCATCTTAGTCCCACTTGGATAGATTGCCCTGGTTAGGAATCTGGTCCATGGCATTACAGTGCCTAAACTGTTGGAGGACCTTGGATAGATTGCCCTGGTCAGGAATCTAGTCCATGGCATTGTGGTGCCTAAATTTTTTGATGCTTCATGTGTTCTAAGATCTTCCTTGTACTTGTACTGACGAATACCTCCCTAGTTAAGAGGGAGTGTTGAAATTTGTAACTAGGTTCAATCTTCATAAAGGTATTTGAGATGTACTTATCAAAAGAATGAAGAAAATACTATTATTATTATGGCTTATTAAAGCTTGGGTTTCATGCTTGGGTCATTATGTTTTAGGTCAAAGTCGCCATTGAGGACTTCTAGGGTTTATTCTGAGTCATTAGAGTCATTGTACATTTAAAGAGACCCTTCTTGGGCTTTCGGATCATGTAAAAAGAATTGTTTTTGAGTAAAACACAAGATCAAGTCGGCCTCAAGACGAGTAATTTGACCTCACAGAAGGGCTATAAATACAAGGAGTTCGAATTAATTTGGAGCATCTCATTCTCTCTCACATAGTTCAGTCTCTGAAGCTGGAAGATGGGAAAGTGCGAAATTGGTTAAGAGTTGGAAAAGGAGCTAAAAGGAAGTGTGAGTTTCTGGAGAAGGATAGAAGGCCTCAAGATCGAAATTTTGGGACAAGTCTCACTCAATTCTGAGGTATATCAAGTTGTTACTAGGTCGAAGCTACTGCTAATGTTGCCAGGTCGAAGTTGCTTGTGAAGGGTTGTCATCTGCTAGAAGGATTGAGGGCTGACTTGGTGTGGATGGAATCTCTGTTTGGGTCTAGAGTCTTGGATTATCTCGAGAAACTATTGAAGGAAGAATTGTTGACTGGGTTTTCCCCTAGATAGGGGTTTTGTCCTTGCTGTCCGCCTACTTCTGTTGTCCTTGTGTTATTGCTTGATGAACTTAAAGATAGAACATAAAGATAAAAGAATCACAAGTAATTATCTATATAAGAAAATCTTTCTGCCTTTCTGATTTTGTAACAAAAACTTTGTGGAGAGGCTAAAACACAGGAGTTCTCCATAATCCATAAATCATTTATGGAAATTCCATCCAGAAGTTTCTCAATTAGATTATTAGCCCATTTTTAATTATTTCCTAAGTCTAAACTTAGGGCTAGGAAAAGGGTTAATTAATCAAAATTAATTGAGATAAGGTGTGAATCATATAGAAACTCACATGGATCCACTTTGATATGATCGTAGCCCTTGATTAAGGTTTAGTCTTGGCCGTTGGAGGTCCGACATAAGATTATAAGAAGAAGTCGATGGGTAGATGGTGAACACACTTGAGATCGATTTCCTTGGGCAGTTTGATTTTCAGAGAGCAGCTGTAGTTGCCGGAAAGCCAGAGAAGGAAGCAGAGATAGAGAGGGGCAGGAACAATGATCCAAAGGAAGTTTTCCAGGTCCAGAGAGGCAGCAGCAAGAGATAAAGTTATTCCCAACGAGGTAGCGCAGAGGATTGCACAGTCAACTTCAAAGGGCAATTCGATTTAGCTGTCGGAAAAATTGATTCGTCTTCGAGAGGCCCAGAAAGTTTTCCAGCAGGCAAGAGAATCATTTCCTACAGCAGAGTCAGGCATAACGACTTGATCAAAGGCAGTTCCAGGCTAGACGTCCAAGGGTTTGCGCAAGCACTGCGTAGACGCCAGCGTGGGTGGTCCAGGAGGATGAGTTTCTGAAGTGAAGTTGTGCCAGGGTTGCTTGTGGAAGAAGGGAAATTCCCTTAGATAATTTGTCCAAATTTTCTTGTTGATTGGATTACTAGTTGGGCATCCATGGATTGTACTAAGAAATTCACTGCTGCTTCATAATAAAAACCCTCAGCTGCTGCACTAGTTTTCCCAGGTTGGGTTTTTCCGGGGACATTTATCCAAAAATAATTAATTTTTATGTGTGTACTCTAGCATATTTCTTAGTTTCTAGTGTTATTATTTTCCCGCAATTTTATTTGTGAAGGTTGCAGCGTGATTTATAAAGTATTTGTCGTAGTAAATAGTTTGTTAAATCAATTATAACAATTGGAAGAATAATTTCCAGTTGTTGCAATAAGATTTTAGACTTGAAATTTTCACATAGTGGGTTTGGGAGTTTGGCCATACGTGTGGGTGGTGCGAGGATGTGCTTGATTCCCCTCTCTTGTGCATGAGCCTCCTCCATCATTGTTTCCCCCCTCCACCTTGAGGTCTTCCTTGCATATTCTGCATTTGCAGAGCCATCATTTGCCTCATCATCTCCATCATTTGCTGGTTTGTTCTAGCCAACTCCTCCAGTGGGTCACGCCGACCCTGCTTAGGCTGATCCTCACTATTGTCGCCCATGTGGTCTCTGGCGTTCTCAAACTCTGTATCAAAGAGATGCTTCGACTCACACTCTCTACCACGTCCTCTTCCTTTACCTCTACCTTTGCCTCTAGGACGATAAACAACTACACCAAATGGTCCAGTCATGACATGCTCTTGAGCCCACAGTTGGCCAAGAACATGCTCTGATACCACTGTAATATTTTAACTAGAAATTTACAGTGAAATACCAAAAGCATAAACTAGCTACAACATAACTTAACATGCAAAAGATGAAACATTTCACATGCAATTACAAATTAGACACCATTGGGCGAAAATAATGAATTTGAGCCAATTTATTGATCATCCATGGAAAATTGAAGTACAAATGGGATTGAAAGTGTGCACATGGGCTTGCTAAAATGAGCAAGCAAATACCCAGGTGAGAATAGGTGAATTGCTCCTCCCAAAATGGCTTCCCCAAGCTGTATGTTCAACCCGGAAATTTCCTGCAACTGCTGCTGGAGGCAACTATGATTTGAGACCCCAAAACCCCTCCAAAAGTTTTGCAAAATTAGGAGTAAGCTCCTTGATAGTAGGCCAACAAAACCCAAAAATATTTCGGCTTGATTCCAACCTCCCAGAATTACCCAAATTTGGTGCTACATCCTCCTACATTGGTTCTGCGTCCCACCTATAGCACAAGTGCTGATTTTCCTTTGATTTCCCCCTCCAAATAGCTGGGAAAATTTCTGAAATATCTTCTTGGAAATTGTGGCCATGATCCCTGCTCAAACTAGCCCTTCCTTTCTGCAATTTTGCCCCACGAATTTCTACCCAGGAAGCTACGGGAAACCCCTAGAATGGACAAATTCGGCTCTCCCTGTAGCAGCAATTTCCAGCCTTGTAACTCTCCACAAAATCTATTCCACCCTCAAGGAAATTTCTTTTAAACTCTTCGACTGAAACTCCCCTCGAAGACCCCTCAACTTAGTGGTACAAGTTCCTCTATTGCGTCCTCCTGGAAGCTCGAACTGTCTGATGGAATAGCTGAACATGACCACAAACTCCATCAATCTCCTCTCCACTAAGCTCTGAAATTCTCTCCTAGGGTGGCACTCTTGGTTCACCGAAAGAGAGTTGGGAATTTCTCCTTGGAAATTCCTGTCCTCAATAACACCAGTTGATTTGGTTGGACAACAAAAACAAACTCTCAATATTAGATGCACAAACAAATACCCCAAAATGAGCTTCCTTTATAGTTGCTGCCTTTTCTTCCCTTGTGGGTCCTACCAATTCAAACTCCCCTTGGGCATTTCTTCATTGTGGGTCAAATCCCTCTAAGGGGCCCGATTTCCCCTTTTTGGGTGGCCCCCACTTCCCACTAGCTTTTTAATTTTCCATTTTCTCCTAAGTGGGTTCGCCCTTCCCTTTTTCAAAATTAAATCTTATCTCCTCACTTCTTCCTCCTAAGTATAAGTGTCAAAATTTGCATCAATTTCCAAAATTGCAAAATTGGGAACTCATCTAGTAAAATTTATTGGTTGGGGACATTACACATAAGCAAGTGTTAAAATTGGCAACCAGGGTAAAACTTCATGTGGGTCATCTTATTCATGGCTGATAATATTTTTATTAGATTCCTCTCGTCGAGAGGTGTAGGATTGATATAAAGATCATCCGATTCCGATAAGTATTCATGGAGATATGAATTTATTTTGATTATGGAATTATTATCAAGCCGACTTACAACTCATGTAGGCTTAGAAGCCCAACAGTCGCATCTATTCAAACACCAACGTTGTGTATAAATATAAGAGGATTTTTCCTCTTTTGCACTCACTCTTCTCATCACATCTCTCTCTCTCTACTGCATAGAAATGAGTCTCTTCTCTATTGCGCAGAAATGGGTCTCTCTCTCACACATGTGAAGCCGGAAGCTATTGAACCTGAAGCTGCAACTGCAGATCCAAAGATTGACTTGCGTGGCCTAGAAGATCTCCTCTTTGGAACTGCGCTGTAGGTCCATTTGGATCTCCTCTGAAAGCTGCAGCTTTTGGTGGTGGAATGAAGTCAATCCGACGAACGGTTTGCAAGATATCGACTGCCCTAGTTTGAAGCCGGAAACTGCTAAAACTGAAGCTGCAACTGCAGAAGTAAGATTGACTTGCGTGGCCTAGAATATCTCCTCATATGAACTACGCTGTATGTTCATCTGAACCTCCTCTGAAAGCCGCAACTTTTGGTGGTGGAATGAAGTCAATCCGACGAACGTTTGCAAGATATCGACTGCCCTAGTTTGAAGCCGGAAACTGCTGAAACTGAAGCTGCAACTGCAGAAGTAAAGATTGACCTACGTGGCCTAGAAGATCTCCTCATCTGAACTGCGCTGTAGGTTCATCTGAACCTCCTCTGGAAGCTGCAACTTTTGGTGGTGGAATGAAGTCAATCCGACGGTTGGTTTGTGAGATATCGTCTGCCCTAGTTTTATAAAGAAGCCGCTAATGCGCTGCTGATCTAGGGTTTGCTACTGCTGATATGAATCAGATTTATTGTACTATTTCTCTCTGCTGAATTATTGAAGATAAAAGAAGATTTGATCAAAGGGTTCCCCACACATTGTGGGGTTTGTCCTTGGCTAGCCGCCACATCTTGTGTCTCTTGTCTTGGCTTGTTTTCTGTTGATCATTTAATGTTCTATCTGCACTTTACTTTTTGTACATGTGACTGCTAATCTGTGGAATATAATAAGAAAAAGAAGTAAACTGTTATAAGCATAGAACATACGATAACTTAATAGGAAGGTCTTCATTCATTTTGTAAGAAATTTCTGATAAATATTTGTTGAGTCCACCCTAATAGAAAACACTTGACAAGCAGGTTTTCCCGTGTTGGTTTCCCTGGGTAAAATCATGTGTTTTTATAGTGTCGTGACTGTGTTTTTATTTTTGGTTATTATTGTTATTTTCTATTGCATGCATGTTAGAAAAGCTCAACATACTTTTGTAAAAGAAGTTAATTTTTCAGTTTAGTTATTTACTTGCAATTTTCAGAAGTTAGAATAGTCGAGTTGTAGGGAAACTAACAAAAACATGCCTCAGAAAAATAGAAGTTGGGCCACAAAACCCAGTGAATAATCATGTTGAAAACCCAACAACAAGCGGAGGAGACGACACTAGAAAAAACACAATGAGGCGAGTGGAGACTGTATCGAGGCGCAACCTGAACATATGAGCGGAGCCCGAGCTAGAGACATACACCAACCAATGTTTTAAAACTCCAACTCCGACTTCGAGTCGGCCGAGGGTCGACACTGACTCAGTATTGACTCAACCGGCTCGATTTCAATGACTTGGTCGTTGTAAAAAATACATTAAATATTTTTTATAATACAAAAACATAATTTTAAAGATTTTCATTAATGTTTCCAGACACACAACATTAGAATATAGATAGAAGACAACATATGATCAAAGTAGGCTCATGAATATATCCATTATATCAAAATGGCACCCATTGCACTATCCAATACATACATGATGATGATATAGAGATCAAAACAAAAACACATAACCAAGGAGGCTAGAAATGACCTCTACAACAAAAGGAAACTGTGATTAGTACTACTGGCTACTGCTAGAGCAGCCAAGATCATCTGGCTCAACCTCTCGATCATTGTCAGACAGACTAGCCCATTGCTCCTCCTCATCATCATCTCCAATTTCAACTGTAGAAGTGGTAGCACTAGCAGGCTGTGCAGCAGCTGCAAGCTGAGATGGACGAGATATGCGCTTCTGTCGTGGATGAGCAGAGGAAGCGCTTGCAACTGGAGGACTTGGGGCTGGCCCTGAGGTTGGTACAAGTGGATCAGGATTTGCATTCACTTGAACATTATGTTCGAGTGATGCCTCCACCTGTAAATCCAAATCAAGATCCTCATCAGAATCAAACTCTGCTGGATGACTCTCCACTACCCAATCTAATGTTGGATCAATGTCTTCCAACACAATTGGATCTGAATCAGGTCTTTTGTTTTGCAATTGGTTGTGTTGAGCCAGAGGTTGTATTGGACATAGACTAGATCATTTAACCGTTTTTGATCCAAACAATTTCTCTTTTTTGTGTGAATCCTGTCAAAGATAGACCAATTGCGCTCCCAGTAGCACTCCAAGTTTGACTCAAAATATGAATTGCAAACTTCTGCAATTCGGAACAATGGCTACCAGAAGCCTCCCACCATTGTGCTGCAAAAAACATAGGAGTGTAATGAGTTAGCTCAACAAAATTACAAATTATATCCAACTTTCAAATTATAAACGATTTAACAAAATAAGTATTAAGAATTTGAAAATTGAAATTTTTGTTTACGTGGCTCATCTTCTTCCCTTGCAATCTTTGCTAGGTTCTTCCCAAAGGTACCTGTGGCTTTGTTGAAGGTCGTGACCTATCGGTGTATCTCCAACTGATCACACTCCAATGGGATCATGCGATCAATGTAGTCAATCAATCCACTCTAGCCTCCCCCTTCAAAGCTCTTGCCACTAGAGCTTTATAATGATATCGTGGGTTCAAAAAATACCTAGTTGCATGTATAGGGCGATGGAGTTGATTGTTCCATCTTTCATCAATGATTGCCCAAATGGGCCCATACTTAGCTACTTTATCCTTGTATGCCCTCTTTATTTTCTCCTTTGCTTGATCCATAGCCTCATAAATGAAGCCCATAGCCAATCTTTCCCCATCCACCAACTGCAACACCTTAACTAGTGGCTCAACAACCTTAATCTCTGCTGCCTTTCTCCAAAATATTTCTTCTTTAGATTTCTTTTTCAATTCTCTGCCATCCTGTTTGTGAGACCACTGGCTTTGATTCATTCTTCACTGGAAAATATCTTTTGCAAGTTTCTATTTTGTGAAAGCATAGATTGCAATGTCAAAAAATGAGTAGCAAATCTAGTGATGGCAGGCCTAATAATATCCCTGCCCCTTGTGTGTCTCCTCATAAGGCTCAAAATCCATGAATGATTGTAGATAAATTTTGTTATGCTTTTGGCATGATCTACAATGTTTTTGACCCAATCTAATTTGCCAATATCCTCAAGCATGAGGTCTATGCAATGTGCAGCACATGGGGTCCAAAAGATGGTTTTGTGTTTTTCCTCTAATAGTTTACCAGCAAGAACATAGTTAGAGGCATTATCTGTGATGACTTGAACAACATTAGCCACCCCCACCTCCTCAACAACCTCATCCAATAGCTGAAACAACAATTGTCCATCTTTTACCTTATCAGATGTATCAACTGATTTTAGAAACATGGTTCCCTGTGGGAAGAAGATAAGAAAGTTTATGATGGTACGGTTCCTTTGATCAATCCATCCATCTGACATGATGGTACATCTTGTCCTTGCCCATGAGTCCTTGAAATCTTTCAAATACTCATTAATGGAGGCAATTTCTTTCTGCAAATGATACCCCCTTAGCTCATGCATAGTAGGGCCTTCGAAGCCTTTTCCAGCAGCATGTATGGCATCAAACATAGGCTCATAATATGGTGAACGGCAAGCATTGAAGGGGATATCAGCATCATACCACCATCTACATTTGTAATCATAAGAAGTTTCCTTCAATTCTTTCTTCCAATGGTCATCTAATGTGGGCTGCAATGTTCTACTAGCTTGAGGACCATGTGCATATGATGGAGAGGAGGGTGCGATAGTGAAATAACTTTTGATATTCATATCACCCTTCTTTTTTATTTTACCCTTACCCTTTTCTTGAGTAGACTCCAAAGAGGGAGGAACATATCTGACGCAGTTTGATGCATCAGTACAAAGGATAGAGGAAGAACCCTCAAAATCAAGATGGGGGTTGGTAGCCAACATTTTTTGTATACTCCTCTTCCTCCCAATTTCAGTCTCTAATTCTTTTTGCCTAGACTTTTCTTCTTTACACTTCTCAAAGTTGGCTAACAAATCCTTCCTAATCTCCCCAATTTGAGGTGATTCACATGGAGTAATTTGACCTCTAATCCCTGCCAAGTGTTGTTTCAGCCTATTAGTGCCCCCAAGACCGACCTTAATTTTTCTATGGCAAAATTTGCAATGCATTTGACTATCAACCATTTCAACATATGCCCAAGCGACATCTTTCACTCTAGGTGCCATTTTTTCACTTGGAAATCAAAGGAAAAAATCTGAAAATGAAAACAAAAAAAATAGCATTGCTTCAATGTTCATTTCTTTCAGAAAAAACACTCTCTTCAATTTCCAGATTTGCACAAAAAAATAAATAAGCAAAAACAGATTTTTACAAGTGAAAGAAAATACCTCTAGGCACAAACTACCTCCTCAAGGTTGCTCCAACAAACCAACTCCTCAACGCTACCTCAATGGCTGCCCAAGAAGCTTCTCACTCCTGCTACAATGCTTTCCCAAGACTCCTCACTACTGCTCCGAAAACAAACTCCACAACTCCTCACAAACTCTCACTCAAATTCTCACTCAAATGCAATGAGATGGCTGTGAGGAAATGAAAGGGGTTGGGTGGGTTTTATAGGGTTTAGGAGAGGGGAATGGACCCCAAAGAACCTAAAGGCAGATTAGAAATGGGTTTGGGGTCCCCAAAAATCTAATTCCAAAAAAAAACCGCGTTGTTCTATTGTTTTTGGGCCGCTGTCACTGAGCCAGCTGAGTAGGCTCGGACTTGGCCGAGCTGGTCGGGTTATTACCGAGTCGACCGTGTCGTTAGACAACTCGGCCGACTTGGTAATAACCCGGCCGACCATTTCGGTTCGGAGGCTGAGTCGACCCGGTGGGGGCATGACTCGGACCAACTCAGCCGAGTCGGTTTCGAACCAGTTGTTTTTCAAAGTAGAGACACCAACCAAACAAGAAGGCTCTATAGAAAACTAAAGGAGACTGCCCCAAATATCAAACCCTGCCACAGAAAAGACCCCTCCAAGTGTCGACACCAATACTTTGGATAAAAGAGGCACGAAGAAGAGAGCCAAACAACTTATGGCCGCCCAACCCTCTGCCCCCTTGACTCTTCCACAGAGAAAAATAGGCAACAACAAAAGGCGTTGCAAACTTGGAGCAACACCTGAGTGAAGACGCCTGAAAAAAATGAAAAAGGGCCACTTTGCCCAACAAGAGACCATGATAGCCGAAATGGGAAAGGAGCAAAGAAGAACCACCGAGACATAAACCCTCAACACAAACTTGGGGAGCCCTTGGCGGCAGAGGAAAGAGGCCAGAAGGCCAAAAGCATGTGTAGATGACACCATCAAAGACAAACTAGTAGGGGCGAAGCTGTCGTGTAGGACGTAAACAAAGCAGGAATGTGGACCGCAACAAGGACCCCTTGTCAACTCAGAAATCAGCTTCCACACCACAAAAGAAACCTTGCAAAAAATAGATACGCCCACCAGATAGGTCGCAAATACATTGTGTCCGTAAAAATTTGGAAGCATGAACTAGGGGGAGGGTGGCTAGGGTTCCAGCCACCCCACACCCCACTCCATGCAGGAAAAACACCTACGAGGGAGGGAAAACAATAGTCGAAGACTCAGAACAGCAGATGAGAAAGGAATCCGCCAAAAAGCCGGCAACAAAAGCTCATAGGACAACAACTCGCCACTAGGGTTTCCCCTCTGCACTCCTGAAATCTTCAAATTTTCCCAGTCTAATCCTAAACGTTGCAAATATGTAGTCCACGTATCAATTCTATTCCTTCTGCCACAATATTCAGCATGAAAGGATATAAACGATAGATAGGCCTGCTATGGGACATAGGAAGAGCTGTGTTATGGGTCATGGGAAAAACCTTGCTTTATAGTTCAAACTTCAAAAGTTCAAGCTTCTATTTATATGCCTATTTTTATGTGCTTGCTCTATTCAAGGATGGTTTAAGGTGATATGTGATATGATATGTAATTCTTAATATCTGGTTAGAATAAACATTATGTATTCTGCAACTTTGGTTATAGATTGATTATTGACAGACTTTCTTTCTGTTATGAAAAAGAGCATTTTTTGGAACTCATTTGAAATTTCAGAATCACGTGTTTTTCCTAAGTATCTGTCCATCTACCTGGTTGCATTGCTTTTCTATTATTTTTACCAATATGAAAGTCCAAGTGTTTACCTGTAACATTGTTAAATTGCAGTTGGTGCATTATTATTTTTGTAGCAATCTGTATTTAGGCAATTGTTTCAGATTCTTTCCTATTTTTCAATGGATCATTCTATCCTTATTGCAAATAATAACGGCAGAGGTTTGCAGATAAGCCTGTATTGACTTACATATAATGAATGCTTTTATCATTGTTATCAGATGAAATTCGTTTCAGACATGGTTTCTGAAGAAGTAGTTCTACATGTTTGAAGCAGTGGTGAACTTGATTATAAAAAAATGGATGGTGAGCAACTGACTATGTTTTTCTTTGGTCAGATTTTGTAATTTGAAATATTCTTTTCCCTAAATTATGTTAAGCTGCATTTTTAATTTTGCTATTCTTGAATTAGGTATAGAATTTTTAAGTCTACTGAAGGATTCAATAGCAAGGCTATCCTGGTTGGATTTGAGCAATTTGGAGGTGAAAACATGGTTTATGACCTTCTTGAAATGGTTTCATCTGGTTCTGCTCTCACAAAACATAAAAAATTTGGTTTCCTCAGCTATACACACTGCTTTCTCAGCTGCATTTCTGGGGTTTGTGATACATGCATTGGTGGGAACCAATCTCAGGCGTCATAACCGAGTTGCAGATGGTCAGAGGATTGTTGTAACCAGGGGAAATTTACTTATTGTTCAAATCATCACAATAATTCTAAGCATAACACAATCCACAGCTGTTTTTCATTGCTGGGTTGCTTATCATGGTAGACAGCGTCATTCCAGTTTTACTCACATGGTGTATTTTTGTTTTCAAGCAGTCACTTGGTCCCTTTCACTTCTTCTTATCAGTTTCGAAAAGAGGTCTGCATCATCTTCTTATCATTTTCTTCTGAGAGGCTGGTGGGTCTCTAGTTTCATCCTGTGGGTATATGAAACACTTTCATATGCCATCTGGTTGGTGAGTGACAGCTCCCATTCATTTCATATCACATTTGATGATTGTGTATTGCTTGCCACTCTTCCACTAATATCAACACTTTTGGTGATTGCTATCCAAGGCTCTACAAGAGTAGCAGTGATAGAAAATTCTGATATCCTTTCGAAAAATCTATTGAATGATAAAATATCCTGCCCCCAAAATCATAACTCCGGAATTCTAACAGGTTATGCTAGTTCGGGATTTATAAGCAGGTTGACATTTTTCTGGTTGAATTCTCTGCTGACCACTGCGCAGAATAATGCCCTTAATATTCAGGATATACCTATGCTTAGACCTCAAGATAGAGCTGAAAGTGTTTCTGTTCTACTCCAATCAAAGTTGCAATCAAAGCAATGTTCTCTTGTATTAGCACTGTTCCAGTCCTTTTGGAAGCAATTTAGCTCAACTGCTATCTTGGCCCTTGCAAAATCATCTGTGATGTATATGGGCCCCCTTCTAATACAGAGCTTCATAGACATCACCACAGACAAAGAGGTTCTGTGGTACAAAGGAATGGTACTTGCTTTTATATTGTTTCTAGCTAAATTTTCTGAAGTTATTATCGATCATCAATATAAGTTTCTTTGTGGCAAACTTAGTCTGTCGTTGCAATCATCGCTAATTTGTATGATTTACCAAAAGGGTTTGTGCCTTTCAAATTCTGCTCGGAAAAGCCATGGAATGGGGAAAATTGTGAACTATATGTCGGTTGATGTGAATACAATGAGTCGGATGGTTCAAAGTGTTCATGACCTTTGGTCAATGCCAATTCAGATATCAATTGCGTTGGTTATTCTCTTTGGCATGATTCGATTTGCTGTGTTGGCTGGCCTGGCTACTATGGTAATTGTGATGGTTATGACTCTATTCTTAGCCTCTGAACAACAGAAATGCATGTCACAGGTACTGTCTTCCAAAGATAACCGTATAAAGGTCACTAATGAAGCATTAAGCAACATGAAGATTATTAAATTGCAGGCCTGGCAAGAATGGTTTCATAGGAAAGTTGATGCTGCTCGTGCGAAAGAATACATTTGGATAACGAGGGTTATGTATATTACTGCCATAAGCGTTTTTCTGCTGTGGTTATCACCTCTTGCAGTTTCTGTTATATCATTTGGCTCATGTGTATTGATGCGGATAGAGCTTACGCCAGGCCGTGTCTTTACTGCAATTGCAACTTTTCGCATTCTCCAAGAGCCTTTGAGAGACTTTCCTGGACTAATCACTAGGGCAGCACAAACTGTTGTTTCTCTCCATCGAGTTGAAAAATATCTCCACAGTGATGAGGTGAATGCAGAGGCTGTTGAGAATATTTCTGAGGGAGCTGAATATGCTTTGTCAATTATAGATGGGTCATTCAAGTGGTCTCCTGAAGATGAAGAACTGATTCTTAATAATATAAGTTTATGTGTGAAATCTTCATCTTTCACAGCTATTGTAGGGACAGTTGGCTCAGGCAAATCCGCACTTCTATCATGCATACTCGGAGAGATGGAAAAAGTCACAGGAACTGTAAGTAAAATCCATTGTTGTGCAGTTTTTTTGCTATTTTTTAGTTGAAATAGAGTGAACAATGTTGTAGACTATCTCGGCTTCAATAGGTTAAATGTCATTATGTTCTGGAGATCATGCATGCTACCACTTTTGAAGAAACAACCATTACCTTGTAGCGTAACACAATCTAACATGGTGACGAATGCTACAGCAGTTATGCTTATAGATCTCATTATTTGGAGTTAGTCTGGAGCAGAAATGGTGTTATGCCAGTGAATGACAAACAGTAATTTTTGCAGATAAAATCCACATTGGCAAATTCGGAAGAGTCTCTTTACTCTGTGAACTTAATGCACTGCATGACACTGGCTTCATACTTTGCTTTGTATAAGAACAAAATAGTCAACCACAACAAATATGTAGTTTTGATGTTTTTATTTTGTGCCAAAATCTCCATGAGGGGTGATGTATTATTTGATGGTTGCTCCATTATATTTTTCGTTAACTATCCACTTGCTTTGTATTCTAGCTCTGGACATGTAGTTTTTCTAGAGCTACTCTTTATACTTACTCTTGGGGCCTGCTCCAATTTTGACTCCTCGAATCTCAAGACATTCTTGGAGTGTTCTCTTGCTTCAAGGTGCTGACTCTGCAATGATAAATCTCATACATGGTTGTTGATCCCTTTGCTTTCTCTTTAGATGGTTTTGCTGAGAAATGTAGGGAAGCTAGATTAGGTGATTTCTCTTACTTTGATAACTGCTTGTGATGTATATAAACTTTACTTGATTAGTTTCTTCTTTCACTTGTTATTATTATGTGCTTATCATCAAATAACTACCAAACTATAAAGAACAATGATACAAGAGGACATAAAATGTAGGTGTTCAACTAGGGTGAAAGCCTCTCCATTTGAGAGGAAAACCCGCAAGAACTCCTCTTCTTATAGAACTTTGTTAAATTTGGCAACTAGGGCCAAACTTCACATTGGACAGCTCATATGAGGCAGCTGATATTTTGATTGGATTCCTCTTTCCGAAA
This sequence comes from Pinus tabuliformis, assembly GCA_031772625.1. Classification (NCBI taxonomy): domain Eukaryota; kingdom Viridiplantae; phylum Streptophyta; class Pinopsida; order Pinales; family Pinaceae; genus Pinus; species Pinus tabuliformis. The sequence continues at coordinate 1,019,304,479 of CM062820.1, read as the reverse complement.
GGTGTAGGATTGATCTAAAGATCATCTCATTCTGACATGTACAAATGGAATTATGAATTTATTTTGTTTATAAACAAATTGTCAAGGCCAGCCAACAAACTAATGTAGGCTTAGAAGCCCAACAGTCACGTCTATTCATCTTCAACATTGCATATAAATAGAAGGAGCCTCCTCCTCATTTAGACACTTCATTCACTCACATATCTCTCTCTCCTTCATTGATTGGGTATGGACTTTTGAGGCAGCTCTCCACACTTGTGAAGAAGGTAAGTTCTGTTCCTGCTTTAACTAGCGTTGCAGGAAGGGTTTTTGACCAGCGTTGACCAGCAATGTTGACCTGTTTGACTGCGGTTTTGTGAGGGTTATCTCTGTTTGGGCAGGCTGCATTTCTAGGCACAGAAAACGAGGCAGACCATATTGTTTGACCAGCGTTGATTGCAGAAGGGTTTGACTGAAGTGTTGACTTTTGTTGACAAAGTTTGATTGGATATTTTTGAACTGTTTTTGGGCTGATTTGACTTGCTGTTGGAGGCCAAGTTGACCAAGTTTGACCGAGCTGTTTTGGTGGTCAAATTTTGCCCTATTGATCAGCGTTGACTTTTTGGTTAGGGCTTTCTGTAGCTGCTGTTTCTTGGGACATATTTCACTGTGATTGGGCAAGTGAATATTGCATATTGTACTCTCTCTCTCTTTGCTGAATGTTTGAAGAATAATAAGAAAAATTGATCAAAGGGTTTCCCTACATTGGGATTTGTCCTTGGCTGGTGCCATATCTTGTGTCCTCTTGTCTTGGCTTGTCTTCTATTGTTATTGTTTATGTTCTATCTGCATTTTACTATCATGTTGATGTGATTGCTAATCGGGATATTGATATTGGGCTAATAAGAAAATTGAAGTAAAATTGCTCTTAAGCATAGAACATACCATTGTTATCTAAAATTAACATGGTATCAGAGCTGAGGTAAAGACAAAGCCCAAGCAAGTGTGAAAAGAGAAAAATCGCTAAGAAGAGCAATCACTGAGATCCTTTGATCAAGGACATGATTCAATGGCCTCCACATCCTACTTCAAGTCTGATGACAAGCTTCATGATAAGTCTGATTATCATGCATGGGAGATGTCTCTTGATTTGACTTTAGAAGAGCATGATGTTATGGACTATGTGCTAGGAAATACTACTGAACCTCCTTCTAATGCACCAACTGCTGCTAAGACAAAGTACAAGAAGGGTGAAGTTAAAGCAAAGAAGATCATCAGGGATTTCTATTCATAAGCATTTAGTTGCTTACGTCTCCAATTTGAACACATCAAAAGAGATATATGACAGGTTTGTTGGCATGTTTAAAGCTAGCAATGCAAACCAAGTTCTCTTTCTCAAACACAAATTGAAGGACATAAAGAAGTGAAGAGGTGAAGATATTCAATCCTACTTCACGAGGATTACTGAGATAAAAATGATCTTCTTTCGATTGGAGAAGCTATTGCTGATAGGGAGCTTACCATTGCCCTTGGAGGACTCTCTCGTGAATGGCATGTGTTCAACAATACTATTCTTAACAATGATAGGATTCTAGGTTTTGAAGAATTGTTGACTAGATGCTCTCAAGAAGAAACAAGGATGATGGAACTAGATATGCCTTCAAATGGGAATGATCCTACTGCATTCTCCGCTCATGCTAAAAAGAAGAACAATGCAGGTTCAAAGAAGCAATGTCAAGGAAGACCATGTTTCAAGAATGGAAGGAAGGGAAGATGCTTAATTTGCAACAAGTTTGGCCACTATGCTAGGGAATGTCCTAATAGAAGGGGGATACATCTCATGATGATGACAACCACAACAACAACAATTTTAGGGGCAACAATAATCAAAGGAATGGCAGATTCAACAATAGAGGAAGAAGGAATGCTCCCGCTACTCAACATGGAAATGGTCGCCCTCCCAAGAGATCAAGAAACTCCAGGTATGATGAATCTAATGTTGTTGATAACAAGCAAAAAGAATTTTATCTTATATTTGCCCTCTCTACTCTCTCCTCTAGACACCTTGGGAAATTGGTTGATTGATAGTGGTGCCTCAAGGCACTTCATTGGGTATAAGGAAGCTCTTTCAAATCTAATTTAAAAGGATACAAATTTGGAAATTATCCTTGGAGACAATGCCACTTATCCCGTGAAGGGAGTTTGGAATGTTACTCTTCAATTGAATCAAGGTAACACCATTCATCTACAAAAAGAACTATATGTACCCAATCTAAAGAAGAACCTGGTATCTATCTCGGCACTGGAGGACAAAGGATTCAAAGTGGAATTCATCGATGGAAAGGTACGTGTGTGGAATACAAATTTCAAAGATGCATTCACACTTGGATTCAGGGTTGATAGCCTATATCAAGTTGGAGGAATTCCATTGGGAGCTATGTCTTGCGACACATCACTTTAAAGGCACCGAAGGTTTGCCCATCTACATTATAAGGCTCTACCCGATGTGAGGAAGATGGTGACAGGTATGCCCGAATTTAAAGTAGAACATGAAGGTGTTTTTCAGGGGTGTGCCAAAGGAAAGCATACAAGGGGACCATTCCCCTCCAGTGATAGCAAGACTACTGACATATTGCAATTGGTTCATTCTAATCTATCTGGTATGATGCCCATGAACTCTTTGGGAGGATGTTTATATTATGCTATTTTTATGGATGATTTCTCTTGCAAGACTTTGATATATTTCTTGAAGAAAAAGGACAAAGAATTCTCATGGTTCCGTTCTTTCAAATATTTGGTCGAAAATCAAACAGGGAAGAAGATCAAAATATTGAGGACCGATAATGGAACCGAATATGAATCAAATGAATTCAATAATTATTGTAGAGAAGCTGGCATTAAGAGAGAGACTACTACAACATATACTCTTGAGCAAAATGGTGTTGCTGAAAGGAAGAACCGTTCTAGCGTAGAAGCCACTCTTGCCATGCTTCATGATCAAAGCCTTCCCAAGTTCTTAGGGTCTGGAGCTGTAAACACTGTCGTGTATGTTCAAAATAGAAGCCCTCATCAATCGTTGGACTCCAAAACTCCTGAAGAAGTTTTCACCGGTAAGAAACTTGATGTTTCTCTCTTTAGAATTTTTGGTAGCCCTGTATATTTTCATGTGCAGAAAGAAAAGAGAAGCAAATTGGATTCTTCTGGGAAGAAAGGAACATTTGTGGGCTACAATGAAACTTCTAAGGCATATCGAATCTATGTGCCTGGTCAAAGAGAATTGGAGATAAGTCATGATGTCACCTTCGATGAGGATGCTGCCCTTGGGAAGATTAGTAACCTTCCTATTCCAAGGAAGGACAAAGAAGAAGATTCGGGAAAGCAGGGAGAACTGCAGGATGAGCCATTACTCGATGTTGAAGGACCAATGGATCCCATTGATCCACCCCGTCATGAGCCCTCCTCCTAAAAAAGGAGACCCTCATGGCTTAGGGAAACCCTCGAAGATGCCGAGAGACATTTGCACCTAGGGGGACATTTCGTAAAAGTAAGAAGTCGAATAGGTACCAAGGGTACTAACTGCAATGAGCACCATTGTTCAATCTGAGACATTCGAAGAAGCTGTAAAGCACCAAGTTTGGAAGGATGCTATGAACGAAGAGTATGATTCGATTATGAAGAATGATGTCTAGGATGTGGTCCCTAGACCCAAGGACAAATCCGTTGTCACCTCGAAATGGCTCTATAAGATCAAGCATGGAGCTGATGGAAGTGTTGAAAAGTTCAAGGTTAGATTTGTTGCTCGAGGCTTCTCTCAAAAGAAAGGCGTGGACTACGATGAGATATTTTCACCTGTTGCCCGATATACCACCATCCGTTCGATTATAGCCCTTGCTGCCTCGCAATGATGGAATTTACACCAGATGGATGTCAAGATTGCCTTCTTACATGGTTCAATTAAGGAGGAAGTCTATGTAGAACAACCCGAGGGGTTCAAAGTTCAATATTGTCAGACACATGTATGCAGGTTGAAGAAAGCCCTCTATGGGTTGAAGCAAGCTCCCCAAGGTTCGTATGAGAGGATCGACAAGTATTTGATGAAGCTGGGATTTATGAGAAATGAAGCTGATCCGAACCTTTGTTTTAAGGTTGAGAATGACAAACCTCTCATCTTGGTACTTTATGTGGACGATCTCTTTTTGATAGGTGCAAACTCTCTTATTCATCAATGTAAGAGGGAGTTGGCTTCCGAATTCGAGATGAAGGACATAGGATTAATGCATTACTTCCTAGGGTTGGAGGTTTGGCAAAAGCCAGGTGAGATTTTCCTTTCTCAAGGAAAATACATCATGAAGCTACTTGAAAAATTTGGGATGGTGGACTGCAAGTCCGTGACTACTCCAATGGAACTTAACTTCAAGAAGTTATGCGGAAGTGCTGCTGGGCCCAATTTAGGAAATCCTTTTGAGTATCGTCAACTCATGGGGGCCTTGATGTTCTTGGTGAACTCTCGTCCGGACATATGTTTTGTAGTGAATACATTGAGTCAGTTTATGGTCGAGCCTCATCACATACATTGGATTGCTGCCAAGAATCTCTTGAGATATCTCCGAGGCACAATCACTTATGGATTGAAATACACTGTCGGGAATGTGAGGCTCCATGGTTACTCTGATGCAGACTAGGCTAGCAGTGTGGTGTATCGCAAAAGCACATCTGGATGTTGCTTCTCTCTAGGTTCTGCTTCGATATCCTAGATGAGCAGGAAGCATAAGTCAATTGCTTTGAGCACCGCTGAGGCTGAATACATTGCTGCTAGTATGGCCTCCTGTGAAGCTGCTTGGTTGAGGAAACTCTTTAGTGAGCTGTTTTGGCATGTGCTCCATACCACCATGATCTATTGCGACAATTAAAGTGGGATTCGTCTTTCTTAGAATCCCGTGTTTCATGACCGCTCCAAGCATATTGATATCAGGTACCACTTTATCTAGGATATGGTACAAAGGGGAGCAATAAGGCTTCGTCATATTGGGACTGATGATCAGGTAGCAGATATTCTTACGAAGCCCCTTGGGAAGGTAAAATTCTTAACCTTTCGTGAACGACTTGGAGTCGTGGAGAGACCTTCTTATGAGGGTCCTGTATGAAATGGATGTTGATCTCTTGGAGCTCGGGGGGCCTGGGGTACTTCTTGGAGTGATGAGCAACCATAAGGTGAGTGGTTCACCTTCCCCTAATGGTGCGCGATGTACAGGGTAAGTGGTTCACCTTTCCGTGTCATACCCCATGTTGATATATGCATAGGATGAGTGGTTCACCTTCTCCTATGGCATATGAGCAGGACGAGTGGTTCATCTTCTCTTGCTGGTACATCCTACCCATGCAGTCCGGGACTCATGGGAAGTACCTCTCATCTTGTCATTGAGTAGGTAAATGAGGATAGGGACCATAGTACTATTGATGGACGCATCGAGTATGGTACATCCTACCCATGCAGTTCGGGACTCATGGGAAGTACCTCTCATCTTGTCAATGAGTAGGGAAATTAGGATAGGGACCATAGTACTATTGATGGACGCATCGTGTACTACCGTACTCCCTATGCTAGGGTGTTGATATTGATTTGGGATCAATGGAAACTGACTTCGGGTCAATTAAGAGTGGTATGACACACTCTCGATTATTGGAGACTGAATTCAGGTTAGTGGAGAATGGTATGATACATTCTCGATCATTTCTTCTTTCTTCATGGTTTAGCAGAGTAGATCAGAGACATGGATGGTACAGATTGTCAAACAGTTTGGCAAGTGAAGTCCTCCCTAGTTGAGAGGGAGTGTTAAATTTGGCAACTAGGGCCAAACTTCACCTTGGACAACTCATATGAGGCAACTGATATTTTGATTGGATTCCTCTCTTTGAAAGGTGTAGGATTGATCTAAAGATTATCTCATTCTGACATGTACAAATGGAATTATGAATTTATTTTGTTTATAAACAAATTGTCAAGGTCAACCAACAAACTAATGTAGGCTCAGAAGCACAACGGTCATGTCTATTCATCTTCAACGTTGCATATAAATAGAAAGAGCCTCCTCCTCATTTAGACACTTCATTCACTCACATATCTCTCTCTCCATTGATTGGGTACGGATTTCTGAGGCAGCGCTCCACACGTGCAAAGAAGGGCAGTTTTGTTCCTGCATTGACCAGCGTTGACCGAAGTTGTAGGAAGGGTTTTTGACCAACGTTGATCTGTTTGACTGTGGTTTTGTGAGGGTTATCTTTGCTTGGGCAGGCCACATTTCTAGGTATAGAAAATGAGGCACACTGTATTGTTTGATCAACGTTGACTACAGAAGGGTTTGACTCTAGCGTTGACTTTTGTTGACCAGGTTTGATTGGATATTTTCAGACTATTTTTGGGCTGATTTGACTTGTTGTCGGATGCCGAGTTGACCAAGTTTGACCGAGCTATTTTGGAGGTCAAATTCTTCCCTCTTGACCAACGTTGACTTTTTGGTTAGGGCTTTTTGTAGCTGTTGTTTGTTGGGACGTATTTCATAATGATTGGGCAAGTGAATATTGCATATTGTACTCTCTCTCTCTGCTGAACTTTTGAAGAATAATAAGAAGAATTGATCAAAGGGTTTCCCCACATTGGGGTTTGTCCCTGGCTGGTGCCATATCTTGTGTCCTCTTGTCTTGTCTTGTCTTCTACTGTTATTGTTTATGTTCTATCTGCAGTTTAATATCATGTTGATGTGATTGCTAATCTGGATATTGATGTTGGGCTAAAAAGAAAAATGAAGTAAAATTGCCCTTAAGCATAGAACATACCATTGTTATCTAAAATTAACAAACTTCAAATGGTGAATTCCAAGACCTATCACCCTTGACCAAGAACCCTCCAAGACCAAGTCAACCTTTCTTCTTGATGAGCTTTCCTTCTAGCAGTTTCGACCCCAACAACTTCTGTAACTTCGACCCAATAGTTTCTTCTGCAACTTCAACCCAATAGTTTCTTCTGCAACTTCAACCCAGCAGTTTCTTTTGCAACTTCGATCCCAACAACTATCTAGCACTCAACTTTCCCAACAACTCGACTTGCCCAACAATTATCCAACACTTTGACTTGCTCATCAACTTTCCAACAACTCGACTTGCCCAACAACTTTAGAAACCCTAACACAAGAGAGAGAGAGGCCCAGAACTTTGAACTTGCTCTTCTTCTTTTTCATCCTTTCTTAGCTTCTATCTTGAGGAAATCAAACTTGCTTGTTGTGTTTCCAAATGAGGTCGAGTTCCTTAATATTTATAGGCTTTCTAGGGTTACGAATTACTTCCTTGAGGCCGAGTTGATCACTTATGTAGGTCGATTTGATCTTTGCACCATGACGAGGTCTTGGAGGGTCTTTTGACTCTATTTTGACTCAAATAAATTTTCTTTTACAATATGTGACATGCCCAAAAGGGTCTTCCATACATGATAATGACTCTTCTTGTTGAAAAATGTGTAACTAAATTCGGTCTTCATAAATATGGCCTAGCTACTTGGTTAAATTTAGCAAGACTTAAGGATTAGATTAAATTCAAATGTGAGACTAGTGCTTTATGGAGTCAAACTCTTGCTTGAGACCAAGTAACCATATGGACAATCGCTGCTTAGATGCTTCACTAACATATTATGCTATGCAAATCCTAAGACCTAGGTGTGATGCAAGAGTCTTGGTTACTTTTAATTATATGCCTATTCTAAGTATAACCTTCCTCTTAACTGTTTTGGAACCAGTCTTTAGAGTAGGTTGTGGGATGGAAACCAACGGGAAGCAAGCAAAGGCTTGATTAATGATACCTCCCCCTGTGTTCCAACTACTCGATGCCTTCGGCATTGTAGAGACTGTGGCTCTGACGACTGCAAGGTCATCGTGTTAACCACTAGAAAGGTGCTGAATCCCTCAAGCTAAATTGAGAAAGGGTGGCCCTAGATGTCTAACAACCAAGCTTATGCTCGAAGGTAAGTTATTAATGCAACTAGACTTAGGATGCTTATGCAAGGAGTATGATTGAGTCCTGAGTTAATATTGTTTAAGATTTAAGTACTTTAGTTATGATTAACTTTTATGACAAGAGTACTTAACAATAAATGGAAACACAATCTTAACAACAAGAATGAGTGCTTAATGATATGAGTGCCAACAATGGGCAAGAGATCTTCTCATAATAATTCCAAAAAGATATCAACAAGAGATGACAATGATAGCAATTAAGGAAACTTATAACACTTATCCACTTAACAATTAAGAAATTCTTCTTAAGATGATCCACCACTATAGATATTTCACAATCAATAATTCTCAAGATGCCAATGCTTAAGATAGACAATAAAATTATCAAAGCTTCAAGAGAAATTATCCAATGATTCCTTAGACAATTAGATGCTCAACACAATGATGCCTGTTACTACTCAAACTTGCAGGGGACCTAAGGGAAATACCTAAAGGGAAAATGCTAGGCCAAGGGCAACAAATAGAGTCTTAGCCCACTGTAACCTCAGCTAAGGCTCCCTTCTATTTACGGACTTTCACCAATAGGAGGAAACCCGATATGTATGGAGTCACTAATGAATGATAAATCAATGGATATGAGTGGCCCAGACCCTTTTCGAGAAGGTTTTGAAGGATGGAGCTTGCTTACTTTCTAAGCAAGGTACTATGTGGTTCTTGAGAAAGGAAGCAGATTTTGGGGGTTAGGTGTATGAGAATAGGCTTTGAAAGGAGTAACCACACTCTAAATCCTTGTTAAAGTTGGTATCTCGAATGGTTCTTTGAAGGAGAGGGACCACACGGGGCCAAGTGGACCCGATCTAGGGTAAGAGGAAGGTATGAAATAATTAGTGATTTTCTTACCCTAGACAAAGTGGGAAGGATCAAAGAAAGTATTTCACTCAATGATGTTGCTTTGACCTTGGGAAGTACAAGCCTTGGGGATAGCAGAGCAAGTTTTGGTCCTGGAGCTAGGGCTTGGCTTTTCTCCCAACTCCATCGTCAAAATGTCTTCAAATTTGGAGGAGGGCTAGAGGAAAGACCACCGCAGGAGACCCTAGGAGATCGAACTTTTTCAGTGGCTAACTTGTCCGGAAATTGATGCTTTAGGCACCCCAATGTGGCTAGACATGGGAGGAGGTGAAAGAATAAGTGTTTTAGTGACCACCCTTGGTAGTTCAGTGCCTTAATCCTTGGGAGAATGGAACCCATGTTGATTATGTGTAAGATTTCTTGGTTCCCAGTCAAGGAGGCCTCAAAATTACTTCACAAACCCCTCTAGGTCAAGTGAAAGCAATTTTGCAGCTTTTATACTTCAAATGTACAAGAGGAATGGCTTATCAAGGTTAGATTTACCCCTAGGAGATTTCGCTCATACTACATGGGCCAATACATGGAGAGAACGTTATAATAGAGATAATCCCACAATATTAAGCAACAATTTGCATGCAACAATTAGCCTTAAAACAATGAAAATCCCATCCAACATATGTGACAAAAGTAACAAGAATAACATCAAAAATTCGTACTTACATGCAGTAGAGTATATCCAACCATTAACAAATGACAATAGAGAAGCTCCAAGAGAAGATAGATGAATAACCATACATCAAAATTCATCCATAAATGCTCCAATTCATCCTCTAGAAAAAAGTGCAAAATTCTCTAAAGAAGAGAGAGATCCAATCCAAAGTGATGATGAGAAATAATCTCACTTGTATTTATACACATCTAAGGAGTTCGAATTAGCCTCCTTGGCCTACATAAGCCCGAAAAATAAAATAATGTGCTAATAATACAACTTTTGGTGACAAGCCCACCAAACTAGCTCATGAATGAAAAGATAAGCCTCTCAAGAGGTCAAATAATAATCTATGCATGTCATAGGGCCCTCTAAGAGGCCTAATGCGGTCCATGGGTGCCACAATGAATAATAGGACCCTCTAAAAGAAATGGACAAGGGGTTGGCCCCTTGTAATAACTTGTGGTGCTCCAAATGACATGTGGGGGCACACAAGTGTCCTCATGGGTCTCCAAACAAATCGAAGATGCCTGTAGGTCGTCCTCAAGGGCTAGGATGATGGTGTAGGTGATGCCACATCATCGTGGAAGTCCTAGATCATTTGCCAAGTGTATGGTGTAGATTTGGGGCCGACTGGGCATGATGGATCAAGTGCATCCTCCTCATCCAATAGGTGAACCACGAGAAATCTCTGAATGGCTGTGGGGATACACAGAGTGTAATCTGTTGCTATGGAGGCCCATGACTCTCAACGCTCACCCTACATATGCCAATGTAGCCCTTTGGAGGATTAGGACCTTGTATAGGAAGACCAAACCCCAAATGGAAACCATTTGCAATTCTGCATAAGATCCTATGCGTCCCCTAGCCTTCCAATACAACAAGCCATTAGAGAATTTGAGTAAATGAGCTTACCTAATCATGGACCATAAGTGGGGACTTCATGATGGCTTGCCCTTCCATAATGGGCTTAGGGATGTTTCAATGTCTCCTAAAACCCAAATGGTGGTTTCTACTTCTAAAGGGATAATATAGTCAAGGTACATCTGTCAAAGGTGTTGGCACATGATAGATAGGTGAATGAAGTAGTGGATGAGAAGGGGCAATCCTGGGACAGATGTTGGGGTACACAGGTAGCTAATAAGAGGGAAGCCCACACTTTGGGTTTATAATGTGTAGGAGGGAGCAATCATGGTACATGAGGTGTGCCGAACTTGGGTTTTTCGCCCTTCTTTTATGCCTTTTTCATTTTTGTGATTTTCTTTGATTAACTGCTCGGGGCTCAAGGGGGTAGAGCATGATGTGTAAGATATAGTAGTGAAATCCCCCTTTTAAGGTGGGGCGGTTCATCACCCACCAGGGGTTGGGACAATCATGGGTTCTTATATGATGAAGAAGGCTCATAGAACCTATAGGAACTAAGGTGATGGCCATGATAATGGGGTAGAGCTCATGTGTTGGCTTTTGCCCACGTGCTAAAATGTTTTTGTTTCGACCATCTTTTGCATTTTGTGGTACTTTTCCTATTGAATGTGGGCATATATGCTTTTAACTTTCTTTTTAGCTGCACCAACCTCCGGGCTTCATTCCAGGCCATGACCGAAGGTGGGGGCAAGGGGAAGGGGCAAGCTAACCCTCTGTGGACCTAATGGAGGAATGTGCACCTAGGCAGGAAAAGTAATTGGTGGGATAGTAATCAGTGGAAAGAGGGTAATATAATATAAGTGGATAAGGGAGCAAGACCACACAACCAAAATCAAGGTTTCCCATGAAATACCATCCCTGGAACCATATGGTCAATAAAATAGATACCGCAGGACTAGAATCCAAGGTTAATTATTAAAAGGGGTCTAGGGGATAGAATCACATACCTAACCCATTCTTTCCGCTGAATCCTCCCATTAATCCATGCCTAAAAGTGTTCATGATAAGCAAACTACACTACTCAATTTCAAAATGACAAGCTAGACCTTTAGATTCGGAAGGCCCACCTTTAAACATACGATCATGGAAGATGGGCTAGGGACCACATGGCTAGCTCAGGTGGTGGAGAAAGTGGCACAATGAGCTAGCTGATGGCTGTCGATTGAGAACCATCTTGGAGAAAAAAATTCTCCTAGGGATATTTCCCATAAAATGGTGGGTAACATCTGGCTTCAACTGGGACGTGATCTCTCGAAAAAGTGGGTGAAGCTACTTGAATAGGAGGTCACGAGAACTCCAACAATCTCTTGGCTATTGCAGACCTGTCACCTGCACAAATAATAGATGGAAAAGCGCGAGGCATTATGCTTTCGTGGTGTCTCATGATCGCACATGCTAATATGTTAGGCCATAAAATCAACAAAAAATAAAAAAAATATGAAAATTTTCATCTAAGTGCAACTAATCTACCATGATAAATATCATATGACATTATTTCTAATGCAAACATCAGCATGCAATGCATCCTACTCTACCATGCATAGAATACAATGTCAAGTCTCAAGGAAGGAGGTGATACGACTTAATTTCACTGGCTCAGGCCAAAGTTCATTGTTAAGCTTGGCAATGTAGTAATAGTCATCCCCAATCCTTCCATGAATCTTGATGGGTACAAGATCCTTATCTATCAAGACTAAATCCCCAACCTTATATTCTTTCTTATGCTTCCACTTCTTGCTCATTTGAGAGATTGGTAGCTTGAGGATTTAAATTTCTTGGGTAGGGAGGATATGGGAAGGTTTATCGCTTTCACATGTCTCATAATATGGTCCAGGCTTGATCACATGCGATGAATAAGCAGGCTGCCTATAAAGGATAAAAGGGATGCCATCAGATTGGGGAATGGTTGCATATGATAAATCCATTTGAACATGCCCCCCAACGGTAGCTTCCCATTTTCAGGATAACAACATCTCGCACACATTAGGTATATCAATGATAATAACATCCATGAGGAGGGATATATCGAGATTCCTAGCTAAAGAGACCTTAAGATATTTAATGATGCCTTCTACTTCCATAGGTTTGAAATTAAAACCACACACCCTTTTATATGGTCGAGTGATGTTGAGATCCAATTGCTTCATAATAGTTAAAGGCATGATATGGGTGGAAGAAACCAGAATCTAACATACAATTGTGTAAGAAAAGGTCATTGATAGCGAAAGTGAGCAAGAAAGGTTTATGCCTTGGATTTCGATTAGGGATGTGAATGTTTTGCAATTCTTCAAGAATTTTCTCATCTTGAATTCCAAGGGATGTCTTGAGTTCTTGCTTGGGAAGCTTAACAATTTCCTTTAGGGGAACAAGTATAGTCTTTCCCACGACAAACCCTATATCTATGTCAAGTTTAACTTCCTTCCCCTTTTCCTTCTTCCTGTATTCTTTCCTAGGATGGTCCTTTTTTTGATTGACCTTTGTTGGAGGATTCTTCTTAGGAGGGACTTTGGTGATGGATTCTTTAAGAGGGGTTTGCTTAGGTGATGGATCTTCCTTAGGAGGTAAGGGTCTTTGTCCTTTTCCTTTCGGGAATATTGGACCCATTTGAATCTTCCCTGGCTATTAGCATTACGAATGGTTTCTTCCTTTTCTTGCTTAAGGGTGACCTCAATAATGGGAGGATGTGTGTATGATCCTCCTAGCAAAATGTTGAAGACATCAACTTCCAAAGATTGGCTTGCTCATTTGTTTGCTCATCCTCACTTTCATCCTCTTCACTCTCCTCATCATCCGATGAATATTTTGGCTCAACAACATTAGTTGGGGCTAATGTGTTTGGGATTTGAGAAGAGCTCGACCTATCTTCTTCATTTTTCTTTTTGAGAAAAGGCTTTCCTTTAGGGATATAACTCGATTTTTGGGCCCTTTCCAAGGTGGTGATTTTATTCATGACAACACGATCACATGCATTGGCTTCTTCAGTGAATCTATCCATCTTTTTGAGAATAACGAGGACAATTTCTTCGTGTTGATCTTTGGACTTCTCCTTCTTGGTTTCAAATTTGGCTGTAGGGTGGTCATCGATATCAACCTTTGAAATTCACAAGTTTTATTCAACTTCCATCGCCATTTTCTTAGCCTTGGCCAAGGTGGATGGTTTCTTATCCCTCAACACATAGGTGAGGTGGCCACCCACGACTTTTATGAATTTGTCAAGAATGTTGCTTTAGATGGCTTCAAAAGATCAAGTATATCTTTGACTACCCTATCAAACTTTTGGTTGAATTCTCGCACATCTTCCCTTCCCTTGGTTATTTGGTAGAATTTTCAATGTTCAAGGTACCTTGGGCATTGCATGACCACCCTTTCATGAATAGTTCCTCAAATTCATCTGAGTCCTTAATGCACCCAAGGGGAAGGCTAAGATAAGAATCTCTTGCTTGTCCCTCAAGTGATAAGGCAAAAAACATCATGATCCTATCTTCACCAAATATCAATCTTAGGGGCAACTGCCAGTAGAATTCTTCAATAAAACCATGGGTAGTACAAGTAGCATCCCCTTTGAATTTGGGCAACGATCGGTTAAATTTTTCAGGTAATGGCTTGGGATAATTGCCTAATTTCAAAGGGGCAAAGACACTAACTAAGTGTCTTTCACTCTTGGTCATCTTGGGTTGATCCCTTTCAGAGTCGGTGCTTGAAGTAGATGCCATTTCTGGAGATTGATCACTGACTTTTTCGAATTCAGGGAAAAGGGAGGTTCCAACAGGTGATGGAGATCGTTTTCCCCTTTTTGCAGCTGCCCTAGTCAAAGGAGGAATGTTGTCGCCTTCAAGTAAACTAGGGGATTGGACAATGAGTGGAGTCACCAGAGGAATATTCATAAATGTCATTAATGAATCAATTCCTCAAGGATTCACTAGGGAGGTAGACCTGCTTCCTCCCCGACAACAATGCCAAAAATGTTACTGCTCAAACTAGTAGGGGACCTAAGGGGAATCCCTAAAGGGAAAATGCTAGGTCAAGGGCAACAAATGGAGTCTTAGCCCACTGTCACCTTAGTTAAGGCTCCCTTCTATTTACGGAATTTCATTGATGGGAGGAGACCTGATATGTATGGAGTCACTAATGAATGATAAGTCAATGGATATGAGTGAACTAGACCTTTTCCGAGCAGGTTTTAAAGGATGGAGCTTGTTTGCTTTCTAAGCAAGGTACTATGTGCTTCTAGGGAAAGGAAGAGGATTTTGGGAGTTAGGTGTATGAGAATAGGCTTTGAAAGGAGTTTCCCACACCCTAAATCCTTGTTAAAGTTGGTATCCCGGATGGTTCTTGAAGAATGGTCCTTTGAAGGAGCGGGACCACACAGGGCCAAGTGGACCCAGTCTAGGGTATGAGGAAGGTATGAAATAATCAGTGATTTTCTTACCCTAGACAAGGTGGGAAGGATCAAAGAAAGTATTTCACTCAATGATGTTGCTTTGACCCTGGGAAGTACTAGCCTTGGGGATGGCAGGGCAAGTTTTGGTCCTGGAGCTAGGGCTTGGCTTTTCTCCCAACTCCACCGTCAGAATGTCTTCAAATGTGGAGGAGGACTAGAGGAAAGGCCAACACAGGAGACCCTCAGAGATTGAACTTTTTTAGTGGCTAACTTGTTGGGAAATTGATGGCCTAGGCACCCCAATGAGGCTAGACTTGGGAGAAGGTGAAAGAATAAGTGTTTTGGTGACCACCCTTAGTAGATTAGTGCCTTAATCCTTGGGAGAATGGAGTCTATATTGATTATGTGTAATATTTCTTGGTTCCCAGTCAAGGAGGCATCAAAATTACTTCACAAACCCCTCTAGGTCAAATGAAAGCAATTTTGCAACTTTTATACTTCAAATGTACAAGAGGATTGCCTTATCAAGGTCAGGTTTACCCCTAGGATATTTCTCTCATACTACATGGGCCAATACATGGAGAGAACGTTATAATAGAGACAATCCCACAATATTACGCAACAATTTGCATGTATCAATTAGCCTTAAAACAATGAAGATCCCATCCAACATATGTGACAAAAGTAACAATAAATGCTCCATAATAACCATACATCAAAAGTAACAATAATAACCATACATCAAAATTCATCCATAAATGCTCCAATTCATCCTCTAGAAAAAAGTGCGAAATTCTTTAAAGAAGAAAGAGATCCAATCCAAAATGATGATGAGAAATGATCTCACCTCACTTGTATTTATACACATCTAAGGAGTTCGATTTAGCTACCTTGGCCTACATAAGCCCCAAAAATAAAATAATGTGCTAATAATACAACTTTTGGTGACAAGCCCGCCAAACTAGTTCATAAATGAAAAGATAAGCCTCTTAAGAGGTCAAATAATAATCTATGCATGTTGTAGGGCCCTCTAAGAGGCCTAACGAGGTCCATGGGTGCCACAATGAAGAATAGGACCCTCAAAAGCAGTGGACAAGGGGTTGGCCCCTTGTAATAACCTGTGGTGCTCCAAATGACATGTGGGGGAACACAAGTGTCCTCATGAGTCTCCAAAAAATTGAAGATGCCTGTAGGTCGCCCTCAAGGGCTAGGGTGATGGTGTAGGTGATGCCACATCATCGTGAAAGTCCTGAATCATCTACCAAGTGTATGGTGTAGATCTAGGGCCGACTGGGCATGATGGATCAAGTGGATCATCCTCATCCGATAGCTGAACCACGAGCAATCTCTAAATGGCTGTGGGGATCCATGGAGTGTAATCTACTTCCGTGAAGGCCAATGGCTCTCAACGCTCACCCTACATATGCCAATGTAACCCACTAGAGGATTAAGACCCCGTATAGGGTGACCAAACCCCAAATGGATACCATTTGCAATCCTGCATAAGATCCAATTTGTCCCCTAGCCTTCCAATACAACAAAAGCCATTAGAGAATTTGAGTAAATGAGCTTATCTAATCATGGACCATAGGTGGGGACTTCATAATGGCTTGCCCTTCCATAATGGGCTTAGGGATGTTCCAATGTCTCCTAAAACCCAAATGGTGGTTTCTACTTCTAAAGGGATAATATAGTCAAGGTACATCTGTCAAAAGGTGTTGGCACATGATAGATAGGTGAATGAAGTAGTGGATGAGAAGGGGCAACCCTGGGCCAGATGTTGGGGTACACAGATAGCTAATAAGAGGGAAGCCCACACTTTGGGTTTATAATGTGTAGGAGGGAGCAATCGTGGTACATGCGGTGTCTCGAACTTGGGTTCTCTGCCCTTCTTTTATGCCTTTTTCCTTTTTGTGATTTTCTTTGATTAACTGCTCGAGGCTCAAGGGGGTAGAGCATGATGTGTAAGATATAGCAGTGAAATCCCCCTTTTAAGGTGGGGCGGTTCATCACCCACCAGGGGTTGGGACAATCATGGGTTCTTATATGATGAAGAAGGCTCATAAAACCTATAGGAACCAAGGTGATGGCCATGATAATGGGGTAGAGCTCATGTGTTGGCTTTTGCCCACGTGCTAAAATGTTTTTGTTCCGACCATCTTTTGCATTTTGTGGTACTTTTCCTGTTGAATGTGGCCATATATGCTTTTAACTTTCTTTTCAGCTGCATCAACCTCCGAGCTTCATTCCAGGCCATGACCCAAGGTGGGGGCAAGGGGAAGGGGCAAGCTAACCCTATGTGGACCCAGGCGGGAAAAATGATGGATGGGATGATAATGAGTGGAAAGAGGGTAATATAAGCAGATAAGCGAGCGGGACCACACAACCAAAATCAGGGTTTCTCGTGAAATACCGTCCCTGGAACCATATGGTCAATAAAAGAGATCCCACAGGACTAGAATCCAAGGTTAATTCCTGAAAGGGGTCTAGCGGATAGAAGCACAGACCTAGCCCATTCTTTCTGCCGAATCGCCCCATTAATCCATGCCCATTAGTGTCCATGATAAGAAAAATACACTACTCAATTTCAAAATTACAAGTCATACCTTTAGATTCGGAAGGCGCACCTTCAAACATACGATCATGGCAGATGGGTGAGGGACCACATGGCTGTCTTAGGTGGTGGAGAAAAAATGGCACAATGTGGTAGCTGATGGCTGCCGGTTGAGGACCATCTTGGAGAAATTTGTTCTCGTAAGGATATTACTCATAAAATGTTGGGTATCAATGCCAAAATACTTAAGAGAGCAATATACTTCAATGTTAATTAGATTCTAATGCTCAAAGTAACTTAAACCATTCAACAAAAATTAGAAGATTAGGGCTTAGATGTGTAAATGGTTTATGATTGAATCTAGTGCAAAGTTTACGATTTTTAGAGCTTACACAAGACAAGCAAACGTTAGATTCTTCTTCACAATAGCACAATGAAATAAATCTTCTCCACAATGAACTTTTTAGAGCATGAAATAATGAAAACCACTTATGTAACCTGTAGTTCAATGTTAAAATAGATTTAGGACAATAGTAAGGTTATGAACATTGAAAACAGTTAACTACTAGTATGTTAAATATGCTAAAATGCTTCTAGATGCCAAGCCAAACTTGCCAATACGAAATTATGAGTTAACAAGCCTTCGCATGGTGTAGTTTCCAGAATTATATCAGATCTGATCACACTTATTATGCAGAGATATCAGTGATGAAAACCTGAAGATTTATACCAAAAGATCAACGCCCAAGTTGCTTAGATGACTGGACAATATGCTAGATATCTTACAAATCAATTTTATGCCTTTTAAATGTGTTTATCAAAGATATATCAGATCTGATTTCTCTTATTACAGTCAGCAATAAAATGATAAAACAAGCCTAATGATGAACCAACTTAAACAATTAATTCCTTAGTATGTTAGACAGTTTATCAACTTGTTTTAAGCCAATTAGGATGAGATTTTGCCACTGTTATGAAGTAATTATGACTGCTATAATAAAACAGAGATGAGAGGGTAAGGGTTAGAGGTCAAACCAAAGGCCCTATGCCTAGAAAGAGCTTGTTAAACTTGCTAAAATTTTTCCAAGAGCTGGAACACCTGCAAACACCAAAACTTGAGCTAATTTCTCCTGCAAAACCCACCAAGATTCAGCCCAGAAATCAAATGACCAACCGAAATATGAATGAGGGCAAACTAGGTCTAGGAAAAGGGCAGAAGGCAAAGGAAAAGGGCCTAGAAAGGTAGTGGCTAGCGTCAAGACGCTAGAGGGAAGGACGTAGGGGCTGAAAAACCAACAGAGGAGGGCCGAGGAGCAAGGGAAGGGAGGCCGAGTCAAGGAGAAGGCCTTGAAAGACCTGCAGCTAGGCCTTAGAGGTCTAGATGGGCCCACAACAAGCCTAAAAGGCTGCCGTCTAGGTGCAAGGAGGAAGGCTGAAGCCTTAAAGGCTTATGGCCAAGCCTTAAAGGGCATTAAAAACCCATGACCAAGGGAAAAACTGCAGGCTGAGGCCTCTAGGGCCCTGCGGCTAGGCCTTGGAGGCCCAAAAAGGCTAACGTTGGGGCTTTAGAGACTGGACGACTTGCCTGAAGGAGGACGCTGGGCATAGAGACCTAAAAAATTTGAAACCCTCGCCCAAAATTCAAATTTTATTTAGATTTTCAATTTTGCTGCAAAATTCATCAATAACTGGCCCTGTAAAAAAAATTTAGAGGCTAGATCTTACCCTAAGGGCTTAGATCTAGCTTTAATCCAACATTTTTCCTTTGATCTCACCAACACAAATAGATTTACAATAGCCCAAAACCCCAATATATACAAAAATTTCAAAATCCCAAAACCCCAAAAAATCCCAGCTGCAAAAAACAAGGGTTAGAAAATAAAATAATTTACAAATAATTACCATACAAATTATATTTACAAAATACACAAATGTACAATACTTCGAAAACTTTTGAGAATGAAATTTTTGTAGATTTTGATAATGGCTAGATGTATTGCAAAAAGTAAATGCCAAACCACAACCTTAGTGAAGTTAGATAACCATATAAAATATTGAAAATCCAAATATAGTTAGTCTGTGCCCATAGTTTGTGAACTTGGAGCCCAAGGGTTGGGGAACCTGCAAACAATATATATTTTCTCAAGAGTAAATCGTTAAAACATACAATGAATCAGATCACCTAGGATAAGACCAAAACTTACCAATAGAATGTTCTTATCATCTACAATGAAATAACAATTAATTAAAATTTAAAGCACAATATCGGAATGCCCATACCTAGCATGTACCCCAATGTCTTTTATTATGATTATCACAACATTCCCAACACAACAATAGCGTTACATCAACTTTTACAAAGTTACATTAGCCAAAAATCAGTTGGCTTGAGACACAAATGATCTCTAATTTATAGATAAATCCTCCAAGTGGAAAATATGACTAGTTGGCTTGATTCTTGTCAAAATAATCTCGCTTGTCGGTAGATCCTTGATCAAATTCTAATCTCTGCCGTTGAAAATACTTATTTTTGAGGAATTTTTGAATTTCTCATCAAACTCATTTTTTATTAGCTCAAAAATAATTATTTTGAGCTAATTTCCTCAAAATTTTGACTTTGACTTGGCCACCAAGGCCCAAGGGTCCAATTTTTCTTGAAATTTCCAATATTTTCTTGGGAGATCTCCAAAAATTGATTTCTTCGAGGCCTACAAATTTTGCATCTTGGAAAATTTAATTTCTAACGTTTTAATTTTTGACTGTATTAATTAATTTAGAATTAATTTTATTTTTGTTAGAAAAATTAATTATTTTTTTGGTAGGTAAGCACCCATAGGGGATTTGAACTAGTGACCTATCACAAGGAGTGCTTTAACAGTGCACCCATTCACCGTCAATCCAAAGCCTCGCGGGCGCTAGAAAAATTAATTAATTGACATTTGAGGGGATTAATTATTTTTCCACCCCCAAATATTTTAGCCATGGTGTTATAAGTATGAGGGACCATGCACTAAAATATTTTTTACATAAGATTTTACAACAATTCAACCCTCAAAGGGGCAATATCCATTCGTTATAGACCCTCAAATAACTTATCCGCGACACAATATGATCTAGTAGACCAAGTGATTTGTAATAAAATAATTTAGACAATTACCTTAAATTATTCCCAAATTACTTTTACAGAAGACTTGACTAAAACACTAGGACCCACCTAAGACTTCGATGATAAATTCCACCCTAGCTTTGGGGTAAGGATGGAGGGAAAAACTCTGCTGATCATCCGTGTTTAGAAACACAAATAATTAGTGAGACGAAAAACCTCCTAGGATGAAATTTTGTTGCTAAAATAATAGGTTTACCTAGGTTGTTTCATACATACACGGTTAAGTTGCAGGAAACGCTGGCAGGGGAGGAGTTTCCGTACGGAAACGGAAACAAAACGCGGAAACGCGTACGGTACGGCCCAGAAATGCGTTTTTGGCCGTACTGGCACGTTTCTCGAGGTGGAAACATGGCCAGTACGGCCGGAAACGCATTTCTGGGCCGTACGACGCCGTTTCCACATGCAACTTGACTTTTTTTAAATTTTTTTTTATTAATTTGTCTTCTAATTTTTAATTAGGTTTTTCTAATGCCTTCTAGTTGCTTCTAGATGCCTATCTAAAGTTATAAAAGTGAACTTTTGCCCTAGTGTTGATATGCAGTTCATTAGGAAGTTTGAGGCATATGCAGTTCATGGTAATGTTAAATTCTTAAAGTAAAAGTGATATTCTCCTTTATTTTTCATTTTCATCATTTTACTTAAATTTTTAACATTATCATGAAATGACTCAGGATGTTTGAGAGTGGTTTCACCCTCATTGGATTTCATATGGAGAAAGTAGAATTTTAGATCTCACTCAAAATCCAGCAGACTTATCTGTTTTTCAGGATTTCAGGATTTGGGGGATTGCAATGTTTCCATTGGATTTTATCATGTACTAGGGTATGGAACTTGTATTTAATCAAGAGAACCAAGCCCTCTATGGAGGGGAGACTCCCAATAATCAAGAGCATGTAGGGTACTAGGGTATGAAACTTGTATTTAATCTAGAGCACTAAGGTCGTTTGACTATGTAGGAGGAGATTCCCAATCAAGCACAAGACAAGAAATTAGAAATTTCTCATGGTTGATTTTGGATATTTCTATTTTCAATATGTGATCATTCATGAGTAAATGTGATGTAAATTTAGAGACTTATAGTTTAGGAGTTGTCTATAATGCGGCTTTTTGGAGATTCCGGTGACGGAATCCGGTGGAAGAAATTAAGGTTAAATCTTGATTTGTTGCAGTTAAAATGGTTTTTTAACTGCATATTTGGATTCAGCACCCTGAAAAACCCCTGGGACGCTTTCATTGTTAGAAACTAGCTATCAAACTTGCGATTCCAATAAATTCCTGCCGGATTTCGACCGGAAAAACCCGTCGGAAAGGCTTTCAAAAAGTCGCGTTATAGACAACTGCTATAGTTTATGCATTGACAATTGACAATTTTATCATAATGTAATAAATTAGAATGTATCATATATGCTTTATGATTGCACATATTTCTTAAATGTCCTAATATATATATATATATATTCGCGTTTCCTCGTTTCCAAAATTTGGGGGGGGGGGTCACGTTTCGTACTCGTGCCTGTTTCGGAAACTCGTACTCGTTTCCCCGTTTCGTGCAACCTTGATACACGGTCTTACTAGCATCATTTACATTACAAATTTTGCAAAATGGGTTTACAATGACTCAAAAAACTGGTGGTTGATGATCTTGATCCTTGAAATTTTTTGTCCAATTGCTTCCTTGGAACTTTGACAAAATGTGTGCAACATCTGGCTCCATATGGGGACACGTTGCTTTACGAAGTAGTGAGAATCCCAGAATCCTGTATCAAGAAAACAGAAGTCCATCAAATAGATATCCATTTAAAATCGAAATCATCATGCATATATACTAAATCTGCTGGAATAGAAAAAATCCACTCTAACAAACTGAAAATATAAAGAACATATAATTTAAATGCGTGAAATAAAACTAGCTAACGACATAAATGAAAACTAGGGTTCAAGATACTATACAAAGATGCCCTATGGCATCAGATGTCATCCTTGTGGCACAATCTGGAACATCTACTTGCTTACTGTTAGATCAATAGGTTGTTTATGATATGTTCCTTGCTGAAACTTGACCCTCTTTGGTTGATAAAGCATGTGATAACTGTGGCGCATATCTTTGTCAATCTGAAACCTTCTTCTTTTTTTGCTTGGAGGAGGGGATGGGTGGTGGGATGAAGAAAAGTGATAAATTGGCTGAATGAACTTTGTTTCATACTGTGGCGGATGTTCCTGTGGTTCAATTTTCTCACCATTTTCAAGCCTCTTTGGAACTTCAACGTGGTATCTTCTCTCTACTTCTCTGTACAATCTAACCATACCACCTGTTGTTGTGGGAATAATGGCGTATGATAAATCCATTTGAATACACCCTCTTAAATTAACTACAAACTTCCATGAAATAAGCATTCCCCACACATCTGGAACATCAATAATAGCTATATCCATTGTGATGATCTTATAAGGATAATTAGCCAAAGCAAACTGTAAATCTTTGACCATGCCAAGGACTTCAATTCTCTTAGAATCCATAGAGCAAATGTTATGATAAGGCCTCGAAATCCTTAAGTTCAATTGATCCATAACCTTCGTAGTCATAACATTTGTTGAAGCACCTGAATCCAACATACAATTATGAAGTAGACGGTCGTTAACATCTAAGGTCGAGAAGAAAGGATGATGATCCTCATTATCATGTAGCAGTTTAAATCCTTTAGCTTGATTTCTTCATCCTTAGGATGTGTGTCGATTTGTTCTTGTTGAGCAATGCCTAGAGCTTTAAAGAAAGAAACTCTTTGTGACAAAATCTTTAAGAGTTCCAAAACTGGAACTGACATTTTGATACTATTGGTCCATGCAGCCCAATAAACTTTTAAACCTGACTTATATCTTTTGGATGCAACTTGCTTATTCTGACTTTGCTCCTTACCTCTCCTTGGTAAGTATAACACTTCTATCAATTTCCATAATTTGTTCTTGTGATGGTTTCTCACCATATGCTTGCGTGATGGAATCCTTTTTGTCACTGAAATTAATGATGGCGAAGGATGAAGAGATCATATCTGCACAATGATTTTCTTTAAAATCTTCTTGAATCACATTATTTATCTGTTGACTTGTTCCTTCTTCTAAGATCTTTCTAGTAAAAGCACATGCACTTTCTTCAGGGAGACTTTCACAAGGTCTGTAGAAAGGGATAGCTTGATCAACAACATTAGCAGACTCGAGTGGAGTAGGAGGGGCCTTTGATCGTTAGGAGGGTTCCTTCTTGGACAAGGATTGTTGTTGCCTCTGTTATTATTGTTATTTCTAGGCTGCATATTCTGCATTTCATTTCTTTCCATCTGAATCATCATAGATTGTATGTCACTTATTTCTCTACTATGCTCAATTCTCATTTCCTTAATCATTTGAATTAATTATTTATTTGAGTCATGCTCTTCTTCCTTAGTTTCTTTTCCTTTAGGCTTGATTAGACCTCTTTCAAAACCATGAATCTTTGACTTACTTGAAGCCTTCTTATCCTTTTCCATTTCTTCAATTGTACTTTGGGAAATAACTAGAGTGGCGGGGTGGGCACATCTTATCTCATATTGAGTATCAATACAAAATGCCTCAAGATATTGCTCTAACACCGTCTTGTCAGGTGGCTTATATTTTTGAGTCATATCCTTAAGAAGACCATCAAATCTTTGATTAAATTCCTCAATTGTCTCATTTTCTCTTTTCTTAATAGTGTTGAATTCTTTAACCAAGTATTTTCCTTCTCTTTTATCCCCAAATTTATCGTTGAAAGCATCGGTAAGGGCTCTTAAAGAGTCAAAAGCATTATCTCCTTTGTCATGAAACCATTCTAATGCACTATGTTCTAGCGATAGGACAAATAACCTCATTCTAACATCTTTATGATTTTATGTGCCTGCATGAGCAAATCTTTGTAAGGTTTTGAACTTCTTTATATGAGCTTCGACATTGATGGCATTGTTCCCTTGGAATATCAAAAGCTTGTTCATAGTAGAGTCATCTCGTAGATCATGCAGATATCCCTGGATGTTGGTGAAGTTACAAGGCCTATAATAATCAACCTTGAAGTCTTGAAAGCAAATGGATATCAGGGAGAGCTTCCCGTCAGAGAAATATTAAATGCTTTCTAGAGTGTAATTTGTTTAATTGGGCTCTTAGAACCTTTTCAGGATCAGGAGTGGGGTTAACCAAGCTACTAGGATTCCTTCTAGAGTAAGCTCTTGTGAATGGATGAATAAGTGGAGTCGCCTGTCAAATAGGAAACCAACCTAAATGTCCAAGTGCTAAAGGTGCAAATAAACAAGATGAAAGGACTAGTGAGAAGAAAAAAGATAAGGTGATGAAAAGATGAAGAATGATGAAAGAAAGGTGCTAGAAAATGTTGTGGCGTTAGTGGTGTTGAAGGAAGGGTAACTAGGTTTGGTTTTCATGATGACTTGTAACTATAATATTATTCCTTGCATCATGAGTTTCATGAGCAAGATGTGGTCGCCTTAGGTTAAAAGACTTCTTGATGTCTTTAGGTTTTTATGTTACATCATATGTATTATGGAAGTCATAAGGTCAAAGGCTAATACTCCAAGAGATGTGTCACTATCCTCATGCAAATCCGCTTTACAAAAATAAAGGAATCTCCTTGATGATATGTCGGCTTGAATACAAGGCTATCATGTCGGCTTAAAGGTCCATTGTTGACTCATCTATACAAGGAGTAACGTAAGTCTTCGGTGAAGTTAAAAAAAAGGATAGTCGATGAAGAAAAGAACGCATACGCAGTCAACAAAATATATCGAAATTCTGCAATACATAAATATACGATATCTCTCAACTCGGAAGTCTGTAATATATATCTTGAAGGTTGTTTTGAGATCGATACGCTATGATAACTCTATGATAACTCTCTGAAGGTATTCAAGGATTGCGTATAGATATATATACAGTGATTACTTGCTGCGGTGTCCTGTGTAGATATATGTAGAAACATCTCTCGGTGAACACACATATTGTGACTACAGTTCTCGGTGGTAGACACAGTTCTCGGTGGTATTTACAACTCTCAGTAGAAGATACAGTTCTCGGTGGTGGTACGTCTAAACAGTAACATAACTCAACAAAGATTATGCAAGTCTGCCCCAAGATATTAACATAAATAAAGGACTGTGTCGGCTAAGGAAAGGAGGAATCGAAGACAATGAACATAAGGAGAAGGAGAGCAGGGAATTGTGAACTCAACAGAGTAGAGGATAGTGACAATCGTCTTGGATGTAACTTGGTGCCTATTTTTTCAAGGGTATTGGTATTCTTCATCTAAACATCTAGAAGAAGAGATTCAAGGGTTTACTCTCAAGAGGAGAGGTTTGCCCTAGCTTGGAGCCAACATCTTGTGTTCTTGTCTCTTTGGTTTTGGTAGCTATTTGATGAAATAAGAAACACACACTGTAATAATGTCAAAGAGAAGATTGTGCTAAGAAGAAAATTAAAATGCCTCACAAATAGTTATCAAGTTAAAGAAGAATCACATCATTCCTACTTGCCCTAGATTCTTCAACAAGTGGGAGAAGGAAGATCACAAAATGATATAATGAGATGGATGAAGATGATTAAGAAGAATGTCATTGAAGCACCGAGAATGAGATAAAATCCTCCTTGACAACGACGTCAGAAAATGTTGTTGCTCAGATTGTACAGGCATTGCGACAATGCCTCAGGTCAGAGGTTGTCATCCTGATCCCCAACCTCTCCGTTCTAGTTGTCTCCCAACAACAGGCTATGGGGGTAGCCCCTATGTAAATGTGAAGGCGAAGGACAAGTTGGCAACCAACAGGTTCGAGAGACACGATTGAGTGGCGTGGCTACTTGGTTAAATTTAGAAAGACTTAAGAATTAGATTAAATTCAAATGTGAGACTAGTGCTTTATGGAGTCGAACTCTTGCTTGAGACCAAGTAACTGGATGGACAATCGCTGTTTAGATGCTTCACTAACTTATTATGCTATGCAAATCTTAAGACCTAGGCGTGATGCAAGAATCTTGGTTACTTTTAATTATATGCATATTCTAAGTATAACCTTCCTCTTAACTGTTTTGGAACTAGTCTTTAGATAAGGTTGTGGGATGGAAGCCAACGGGAAGCAAGCAAAGGCTTGATTAACGATACCTCACCTTGTGTTCCAACCACCCGATGCCTTCGGCGCTGCAGAGATTGTGGCTCTGATGACTGCAAGGTCACTGTGATAACCACTAGAAAGGTGTTGAATGCCTCAAACTAGATTGAGGAAGGGTGGCCCTAGATGTATATAAACCAAGCTTATGCTTGGAGGGAGGTTATTAATGCAACTAGACTTAGGATGCTTATGCAAGGAGTATGAGTAAGTCCTGAGTTAAGATTGTTTAAGATTCAAGTACTTTAGTTATGATTAGCTTTTATGACAAGAGTACTTAACTATAAATGGAAACACAATCTTAACAAAAATAATGAATGCTTAATGATATAAGTGCCAACAATGGACGAGAGATCTTTTCACAATAATTCCACAAAGATATCAACAAGAGATGACAATAATAGCAATTAAGGAAACTTATAGCACTTATCCACTTAACAATTAAGAAATGCTTCTTAAGATGATCCACGACTATAGATATTTCACAATCAATAATTCTCAAAATGCCAATGCTTAAGATAGACAATAAAATTATCAAAGCTTCAAGAGAAATTATCCAATGATTCCTTAGACAATTAGATGCTCAACACAATGATGCCAAAATACTTAAGAGAGCAAGATACTTCAATGTTAATTAGATTTCAATGCTCAAAGTAACTTAAACCGTTCAACAAAAATTAGAAGATTAGAGCTTAGACATGTAAATGGTTTATGGGCGAATCTAGTGTAAAGTTAACGATTTTTAGAGCTTACACAAGATAAGCAAATGTTAGATTCTTCTCCACAATGAACTTTTTAGAGCATGAAATAATGAAAACCACTTATGTAACTTGTAGTCCAATGTTAAGATAGATTTAGGTCAACAGTGAGATTATGAAAACAGTGAGCTACTAGTATGTTAAATATGCCAAAATGCTTCTAGATGCCAAACCAAACTTGCCAATTTGAAATTATGAGTTAACAAGCCTTCCTATGGTGTAGTTTCTAGAATTATATCAGATTTGACCACACTTATTATGCAGAGATGTCAGTGATGAAAACCCGAAGATCTATACCAAAAGATGAACGCCCAAGTTGCTTAGATGACTCGACAATATGCTCTATATCTTACAAATCAATTTTATGCCTTTTAAACAATATTGCATGTTGAAGAAAGTGTAACTAGGTTTGGTCTTCATAAATGTAATTTTGATCTTTGTACTTGTAAAAGAAAAGAAATATTATTTTTGTAAATTATAAAATGAGTTTCTTGCTCATTACATAGGTCCAGCACATGTTGAAGTGCTATAGGAAAGTCAAAGAGTCAAAGAGCTCTTCTTGAGCATATATGTAATGTATATGAGTCAACCTAGAGTCTAGATCAGCCCTCCAAGACAAGCACAATCCTCTTGAAGAATGTAGCAAGCAAAACGATACAAAACACAGTCATGTCGGCTTGCAAATGAATTAAATAAGCTAAAGAAGTCATGTCGGCTTGCAAATAGAGACACATCGGTTCATTTTGACATATCAGCTAATTATGTAGGACAAGCAACTATAAATACCTAGCTGGGTCACCACATGAAACATAGAAACTCAGACTTCTCTGCAACTTTAGATGAGGACAGAGGTACATAACTTTGGATGGGTATAGTATCTCGGACATCTCTATGATCTCGGTGGTTATGACAACAAGTAACTACAGGGTCTTCTCCTTGGTATTGATCTCGATGAAGGATTCAATCACAGTCATAGTTTCGGTAATGAAGGTGAACTCGGATCTCAATGTACAACATACATTCTCGACATTCTAGACAATCACAATCTCGACATGATGGTGACTTCACAGTTATACATTCTCGGCATTCTAGACAAAGTCAAGGTCTCAGTGAGGTAGCAATCATAGTCTCGTTCTTAGTGAAGACAAGGTCATGATCAAGTCCTCGGTGCAGATCACATCCAAGTAGAAAGACCTCGTTGACATGATGATGAAGCAGGGAATGGTGAAACTAAGGACCTTTGTGGTACTATGATGATGATCTCGGTGAATCATTAATGATGATGATGATCTCAACAATAAGAAGAGGATTGGTGTCTTGGTCTTGGAGTGGCCTAATAGGTCAATGGTCATGGTCTTGGTATTCGTCAATTGGAATCTCTATAAGAAGAATTTTGTGCGGGTTTTCCTCTCCAAGAGGGAGATGTTTTGGCCCTGGTAGAAAGCCAACATTGTGTGTTCTCGTCTCTTTGTTTTGATGAAGTAAGAAATACACACACTAATGATATCACGAAAAGATTTTGCTAATAAGCTAAAGATAAAATACCTCACAAATGGTTATCATGCTAAGAAGAATCTCATTATGTAATGTTCTTAAACAAGAATGTAAGTGATATACAAAGCATGCAAACAATCCAACAATCAGAAAAACGAAATATACATTAAGCACCCATGGAAACATTGGAAATAAAGAACTGCTGAGCCATTTTATTACTTCTTTAGGAGCAAATACAATAGTAAAATAGAATGGTGCACCTGGGCTTGTCTCAATGGAAAAGCATGACAAAACCCAGGCGAGAAAATGTTTAATTGAAGGCTGCTACAACTACTGCACCAAGCTGAACTGCGCTATCTCAGAAAACTGCTCTTTTTGTTGACTTCGAAGGGCTGGAATCACTACTTCCCGTGCTCAGAAAATTATGAGATTTCAGCTCCTTGGTCCTTGGCCGAAACCCAGAAAAACCCACGAAGGAATTGGCCAAATGTTGACCTTGGAATTTTGGCCCAAATTTCGTTAGCTCCTTGGCTGAGGTGGGACCCCTGTTTGACCCCTTAGATCTGCCAAAAAAATTATATAAAATTAGGAGTGTGATCTTTGTCCGAAACCCAGAAAAACCCAGAAAGGCTGACCGCAGGTGGGTTGTTTGACCAGACGTTGACTAGGCTGAATTTGGTTGTTTTGAGGGATGTTTTATCTTGCTGTTTGGAGGCCGAAGTTGATTGAAGTTGACCGATTTACTGAGGGTCAAATCTGCCCTGTTGACCAATGTTGACTTTTCTAGTTAGGGCTCTTTTGCTGCTTATATAAATGGTCAGATTTGTAAATTGTACTATCTTTCTCTGCTAAACTATTGAAGACTAAGTTGCACGAAACGCCGAAACATTTCAGAGTTTCCAAAACGGGTACGTTTAGAAATGTCACCTCCCAAAAATGGAAACGTCAGTCGAAACGTTAGCTGAAACGCAATATATGTTTATGTATATATAAATAAATTTATAAATAAGTGGATAACACATTATCGTCAAGAAAAAATGTAATAAGACCCATAGATGACAATTTAGAAGGAAAACCAAGTCTATATTAACTCTCATAGATGATTACATAATGGTCGAGTTTTGGTCAAGTTTCGGCTGAGTTTCTGAGTTTCGGGTACGGGTACGTCCTGAAACGTCAGGTTCTTAGAAGTTTCGTGCAACATAGATTGAAGACTAAAAGAAGATTTGATCAAGGGTTCCCCACATTGGGGTTTGTCCTTGACTGGTGCCACATCTTGTGTCCTCTTGTCTTGGCTTGTCTTTTACTATTTATGTTTATGTTCTATCTGCATTTTACTATCATGTTGTTGTGATTACTAATCTGAATATTGATACTGGGCTAATAAAGAAATTGAAGTAAAATTGCTCTAAAGCATAGAACATACCATTGTTGCCTAAAATTAACAAATGCACCGGTTGCTGCAAAGACCAAGCACAATAGAGCTGAAGTCAAAGCAAAGAAGATTATCAGGGATTCCGTTGACAAGCATCTGGTGGCCTACATCTTCGAATTGAAAACGTCCAAGGAGATCTACGACCGGTTGGTCGACATGTTCAAGGTTAGTAATGCTAATCAAATTCTATTTCTTAGGAATAAGTTGAAGGATATTAAGAAGGGCAAGGACGAGGATATTCAATCCTATTTCTTGAGGATTACTGAGATCAAGAATGATCTACTCTCGATTGGAGAAGTCATTCATGACAGGGAACTTACTGTCACCACCCTTGGAGGAGTCCCACCTGAGTGGTATGTATTTAGAATCACCATCCTCAACAATGATCAAATTCCAGGGTTTGCAGAATTGATGTCGAGATGCATTCAAGAAGAAACAAGAATGGTTGAACAAGAAATGCCTTCTAATAGAAGCAACCCCATTGCATTCTGCGCTCATGCCAAGAGGAGGAATAATACAGGATGTAAAGGTCATTTCCATGGAAAGCCTGAATCTAAGGGAGGAAGGAACCCGATGTCTCTCATTTTAGAATTGTTGGAAGTCTCGTATATTTTCATGTGTCGAAAGAGAAAAGAAGCAAATTGGGTGCATTTGGGAAGAAATGAATCTTTTTGGGCTATAGTGAAAATTCTAAGGGATGTAGAAATTATTTGGTTGGTCAAAAGGAAGTTGAGATAAGTCATGATGTTACCTTCAACAAAGATATGGCCCTCAGGAAGATCAACAACCTTCCTATCCATAGGAAGGAAAAAGAAGCTGACATTGGAAATCAGGGTGCAAAAGAGGACGAAACGATGCCTGATGTTAATGAACCTGTGGATCCTATTGATCCTCCTCCTCCAAAAGGAGACCCTCATGGCCTAGGGAGACTCTCGAAGATGCTGAGAGACACATTGCAACAAGGGGGACTTTTCGTGAAAAGCAAGAAGCTGAACATGTATCAAGGATACTTGACCACCATTAGAACTATCATTCAAAATGAGCCTTCAACATTCGAAGAAGCCGTGAAGCAACAAGTATGGAAGGATGCTATGAATGAAGCAATGTTGCACGAAGCGGGAGCGAAGCGGAAGCGGAAGTGGGAGCGCGGAAGCGTCATTTTCCAAAAATCTAGGAAGCGAAGCGTCCGCGGAAGCGTCTGCTATATATATATATATTTTTTATATTTTTTTGCATTTATACTCAAAACAAACATCCCAAATACCAAATTAATTGTAGAAGACATGAAAACATGCATATTTTTGCATAAATCAAGATAGATATGGCATCCATGATTCCATTGTAGTTACTAGTATGTACAACAATCATCTATATTCTAGCTATTACAAACATACATCAAATTTTTAAGCATATTATAAAACATAAAACATTTAAGCATATTATAAAACATAAAACATAGAGCATATTATGATTTATCTAGCAAGTGAGCAACTGTCAACATTTGTCATGTCCAAAATTCAAATAATAATGTTTACAAAATATGTCACTTGGTCACCGCCAAGCCAAAAAGGTTCAAAATTCAAATTCACAAGTCTACAAGTCTAATGAGTAATCTATGACAAAAAGTAGTAGATTGTGAATATATCTACTAATCTCTCCTCCTTCCACCACGAATAGAACGTGATGGCGGGCCTCCACGTGGTGGCAATGAAGAAGATGGTCCCTGTGTAAGTCGTGGCACTGAAACTGATGAAGAAGAACCCCCTGCTGTTGGTGTTGAACCATGGAACCTAGGAACCAAGGGACCAGATGGGGGTGGGGGTGGTGGCATATCAACACGGTCATCATCATCCTAGAATCACTCAAAAAATTCATGCAAAAAAAAAAACACTAGTTAACAAAAAAATTAAAAACATGAATTAGAGAAATGCTTTATAAGGGAAAATTGGAAAATTCATACCACAATGGACATACCTGGATAAGAGCATCCTCTAATTGCTCTAGTCGCAACACTCCATCCTCCAAATTGGGCTCCTCTGGATTCTTGTCCCAAATCAACAAGTCTTTATTAGACTTTGCATCTTCACAGTAATGGGACAACAATCGCAAGTTGTAATGAACATAAACCAAGCTCTCTGCCCGGTCTAAATTCAACCTGTTCCTTTTAACACTGTGGATGAAAGAATAAGAGCTCCAACACCTCTCTGCAGAAGAAGTGTTTACCACCTGTGATAGCACCCGCAATGCCAAACTCTGTAGAAGTGGAGTACCCCCTCCATGCATGTTCCACCACTCAAGAGCAGAAAAAGTCTCTCGATCTTGAATTGCATGCATGCTCCCAAATGGACCAGTGTTGAGCGTATAGTTGCTCACCTGTCTCCGTACCAATGCAGCCTCCTCCTCATCAGGGATTAATTTACTCAATGCAGCCATATATTTTTCGTGAACCTCTCTATCTTGGTGTGGTTTTTTCCTGCTTCCCCCCCCAGGTGCTGGTGTTGAAAGCCATGATGGATGATAGTATTTAGGTGTCAAAACATATGCTAATGCATGCAATGGAATATTTAGCATTTCCCATCGGTTTTGCACCTCTACACGAATATAATTGTACAAGGTGGTATCTCTAGGCTCAACAATGTCTTTAATCTGCCCCAACATGCTATCCATTTGCTCATACACCTCCCCAATTACTGGTCGATCTGAATCTGCAAACTTGATCATGTAATAAATTGGTTTGGTGAATTGCAAAACATATTTAACCTGTGACCAAAAGTAACTGTCAAGAACAGTGTCCTTGACTGCATTAGCACCATCTGAGTCAGTGTTAATTTCATCCCATGTTTCAGCACACACCAGATTAGTTAAAGCTTGTCTCACCCTCACTAGCCGCCTAAAGGTGAGGTAATAACTAGCAAATCTTGTCTTTGCAATTTTAAGCAATTGCAACTTGGAGTAAGTGCCATAGAAGTAGTTTACCCTTGTATGCCCTGTGATGAATTTAATGAGCTGCTTCCCTTTCCTGTAAACCTCAGCAATCCACCCACAATCTTTGTGTTTCACAATATCATGCATCAAAAGGTTCAATGTGTGAACCAGGTACCCAGACCAAAAGATGTGTGGATGAGTACGCTCAATAATTTTTCCTGCTGCCTTACAATTTGCTGCATTATCTGTGATCACTTGAACCACATTATTCGGACCAACATCTTTGATTGATTTCAATAGGAGATTTGCAATGTTTTGTGCAGTTGCACTGATGGAGGAGGAGTCATGACATGCAATAAATACTGCACCACTAGAAGAAACACCAAGAACATTTATCAAATGTTGGTTTCTAATATTTGTCCACCCATCTGATACAATGGATACCCCAGAATCCACCCACTCATGTGTAAAACGTGTCAAAGCTCTTTGAACCTTAGCTTTTTCTCTTTCTAATAACACTGTTCTAGCTTTCTCATAGTTGGGGGCCTTGTATCCTTTTGGGGCTTCATTGATGGCCTTTACCATGTCATGCCAATAGGGAGAGCGAAGCACATTGAATGGTACACCGCAAGCACAAAGAAAACGGACTATCTTTCCATCCACATCATCCCTCCCAGCAACATTAAGGAAATCCCCTATTGTTCTTCTACCTCCAGAGGTTGCAGAAGTACCATGAGGAGATGGGCAACTACCAAATTTAGAGGTTGCACTTGATTGAGAATGAGTTTTTTGTTTCTTGTTTTTTCATTGTGCAGCCATCTCTATTTGGATGTATTTTCTTCTTTCTTCAGTTGAAATGTTTGGGCAAATTTGTACCCCCACAGAACCCTTTTTTTCATCACTGTCCAGCACCCCACAAAGATGCCTCCTCAGACGGGTATATGAACCCGTATATGGTTTTCCTCCATGACAACCATGAGGGCACACAAATTTGTAAGATCCACCACCCTTTCCCCATCAAGTTTGGTCACATAGTTCCACAAGGGTGTTGATGTACCTTTCCCATCTTGTGCTTCAGTGTCCCCTTCAAGTTCATCCCCTTCCTCTTCAAACCCTTCCTCCTCATCATACATTGGGTCACTACTATTAGGACCAAGTTCATCCCCTTCCTCTTCCCCTCTATTCCTCACCCTTGCCATCATTAAAACCAAGAGTGGAATGATACATAGAAGCCAAAAGAAAACCATCTTGGAATATGGATATAGGTGGTGGACAACCTGTAAATAAAGGAGCAAGTAGAAACAATGGGAAAGAGTAGGAGAGGGAGGAGAAAAATACAATTTTTTTTTCAAAAAAACAAGGGAGTTTGGGGTTTGAACTTACCTCTTTAGCTCTTGTAGATGAAGTCCTCCAAGCTCTTGCTCCAAGCTCCTCCTCCTTCTCCTAGCTCCTCCTTCTTCACTCCTCCAAGCTCTCCTCTCTTCTCCTCTCCTTTCCTCTCTTCTCTTCTCCTCTCCTCTCTTCTCTTCTCCAACTCTCATAAACTCAAAGTGAGAAAATGAGGAATGAATGGGAGCTTTATGCTTTTCATTCCTCACCTAAACTCACCCTAACCCACCCCCTCATTGCAAGTTAAGTTAACTTTTAAAAAAAATTTAAGTTTAAAACCGAGCCCGCGCGGAAATTTCCGGAAGCGCTCGTGAAGCGTGCGCTTCCGGGCCCGAAGCGTGGCGCTTCCGGAGGCCCGAAGCGCCCTCCGAAGCGCGGATCGGGGGCAACGCAACCCAAAAACCAGGAATCGTTTTAAAAATTCGGAATCGCGCTTCATGAAAACTGGAATCGCGCTTCGGCTGGAGGTTCCGGAACGCTTCCGTACGGGACGCGATTCCGGCCTAGGATCCGGGGGGGGGGGGCGCTTCCTGCAACTATGGAATGAAGAATACGAGTTAATTATGAAGAATGATGTTTGGGATGTGGTCCCTAGACCCCAAGACAAATTGGTTGTCAGCTCTAAGTGGCTCTACAAAATCAAGCATGGAGTTGATGGAAGCGCAAAAAAGTTCAAGGCTCGCTTTGTTGCTCGAGGCTTCTCTCGAAAGGAAGGTGTAGATTACGATGAGATATTTGCACCTGTTGCTTGGTACACCACCATCTGCTCGATCATAGCCCTTGCTACCTCACAAGGATGGAACCTACATCAGATGGATGTCAAGACCACTTTCTTGCATGGTTCAATCAAAGAAGAAGTCTATGTGGACCAACTTGAAGGGTTTGAGGTTCATGATCGAGACTCTCATGTATGTAGGTTGAAGAAAGCCCTCTATGGGCTGAAGAAAGTGCCATGGGTTTGGTATTAGAGGATCGATAGCTATTTGATGAAGCTGGGATTCACTAGAAGTGAAGCTGATTCGAACCTTTACTTTAAGGTTGAAAATGATAATCCTCTCATTCTGGTGCTTCATGTGGACGACCTCTTTCTAACAGGTGCAAACCCTCTCATTCACAAATGTAAGAGGGAGTTGGCTTGTGAATTTGAGATGAAGGACCTAGGACCGATGCACTATTTCCTAGGGTTGGAGGTCTGGAAAAAGCCAAGCGAAATTTTCCTCTCTCAAGGAAAATATGTTGTGAAGATATTGGAAAGATTTGGGATGGTGCACTGCAAGCCTGTGACTACTCTGATGGAACTTAACTTTAAGAGGTTATGTGGTAGTGCTGCTAGACCTGAAGTGGGAAATGATTCTGAGTATCGTCAACTCATAAGAGAAATGATGTTTTTGGTGAACTCCCGTTTGGACATATGTTTTGCGGTTAACACGTTGAGCCAATAAATGGTTGAACCTCATCATATACATTGGATTGGTGCCAAGAATCTTCTGAGATATCTTCGTGGCACAATCACTCATGGACTGAGATACACTGTCGGAGATGTGAGGTTGCATGGTTATTCTGATGTTGATTGGGCTGGCAATATGGTGGACCACAAGAGCACTTCTGGACGTTGTTTTTCTTTAGGTTTTGCTTCGATATCCTGGATGAGTAGGAAGCAAAAATCGGTTGCCCTGAGCACCGCAGAGGCCGAATGCATAGATGCTAGTATGACCTCTTGTGAAGCTGTCTGGTAGAGTAAGCTCTTCAGTGAGCTGCTTTGACATGTGCTGGATACCACCGTGATCCTCTGCGACAACCAAAGTGGGATCCGATTATCAAAGAATCCTGTGTTTCATGATCGCTCCAAGCATATAGATATCAGGTACGACTTTATCCAGGACATGGTACAACGAAGAGTAATAAGGTTCCATCACATTGGGACTGATGAGCACGTCGCCGATATTCCGACAAAGCCCCTGGGGAAGGTCAAGTTCTTGGCCTTTCGAGAACGACTTGGAGTTGTGGAGGGACCCTCTTATGAGTGTCCTGTATGAGATAGACGCTGAGCTCTGGTAGCTCTAGGGTGGCTTGGGGTACTTCTTGGAGCGATGAGCAACCATAGGGTGAGTGGTCCAGCCTTCCCCTAGTGGTTTGTTGTGTATAGGGTGAGTGGTTTAGCCTTCCCTTGCGATACCCCTTGGCGATATGTAGGCAAGATGAGTGGTTCATCCTTCTCGTGCTGAGACATCCTACCCATGCAATCTGGGACTCATGGGAAGTACCTCTCATCTGGCCAATGAGTAGGGAAATGAGGATAGGGAACCATAGTACCATCGATGGACGCATCGTGTACTACTGTACTCCCTATGCTAGGATGACCGATATTGATCTGGGATTAATTGGAACTAACTTCGGGTCAGTAAGAGTGGTATGAAATACTCTCTTTTGATTGGGACCAACTTTGGGTCAGTAGAGAATGGTATGATACATTCTCGATCATTTCTTCTTCATAGTTCAATAGAGCAGAGCAGAGGAGTGCAAAGCAGTGCATTGATGGCAGAGATAGTATAGATTAGCAAATGGATTAGCAGATGGAGTTCTTCCTAGTTGAGAGGGAGTGTTAAAATTGGAAACTAGGGCCAAACTCCCCATGGGTCATCTTATTTATGACAACTGATGTTTTTCTTGGATTCCTCTCTCAGAGAGATGTAGAATTGATCTAGAGATCATCCGATTCTGACATGTACAAGTGAAGTTATGAATTTATTTTGATTATGGACAAATTGTCAAGGTCGGCCAACAAACTTATGTAGGCTGAGAAGCCCAACAGTCATGTCTATTCATCCTCAACATGGCATATAAATAGAAGAGGACTTAGCCTCATTTGGACACTCATCTTCACATATCTCTCTCTCTCTCCTCATTGATTGGGTATGCATTTTATGGCAACATCTCTCTCCACACGTGCGAAGGAAAGAAGGAGAATTTTTCTGTTTTGGGTGTTGACCAACGTTGACTTTTTTGGTTAGAGCTCTTTTATAAATTGTACTATCTATCTCTACTGAACTATTGAAGACTAAAAGAAGATTTGATAAAGGGTTTCCCCACATTGGGGTTTGTCCCTGGCTGGTGCCACATCTTGTGTCCTCTTGTCTTGGCTTGTCTTCTACTATTTATGTTTATGTTCTATCTATATTTTACTATCATGTTGATGTGATTGCTAATCTGAATATTGATACTGGGCTAATAAAGAAATTGAAGTAAAATTGCTCTAAAGCATAGAACATACCGTTGTTGCCTAAAATTAACAGTTACATATTCCAGATAAAAATGGGAAGAAATTTCGATGGATTTCATTGAAGGACTACCTATGTTTGATGGTAAGGAGTCAAGGAAAAAATATTTGTCATAGTAGATAGACTCACCAAATATGCCCACTTCATGGCAATCAGAAAAATTGACACAACCAAGCAAGTTGCGGAAGTGTTCTGTAAAAATATTTACAAACTACATGGTTTTCCCAAGGTTTTTGTTAGTGATAGAGACGCAAAATTTAAAGGGCATTTTTGGAAGGATTTTTGCCATCAAGCAGGAATATCCCTCAACATGAGCTCGACTTATCATCCTCAGACAAATGGTCAAACTGAAGTTGTAAATAAATGTTTGGAAACATATATCTGTTGTTTCGTCACCGACAATCAAAACAAATAGTCTCAGTGGTTACACCTAGGCGAATGGTGCTACAATACCACCCGCCATACT
Organism: Pinus tabuliformis; assembly: GCA_031772625.1. Taxonomy (NCBI): domain Eukaryota; kingdom Viridiplantae; phylum Streptophyta; class Pinopsida; order Pinales; family Pinaceae; genus Pinus; species Pinus tabuliformis. Next base: position 1,019,265,999 of record CM062820.1, on the reverse strand, counting down.
TCAACCAAAATGACTTTCTTCCAAGACCTATCTGGCTATGAAGCACCCAAGTGGAAAGATTTTGCGTTACACAATTCCAAGGTTCAAGCAGTAAGAACCACTTAGAGGAAAACCAAAGAATTATTTACTTGTTAAACTAAAATTTAACAATGGCACGTAATAGAATGAAGCAACAAGCTGACCAACACCGCACAAAAAGAGAATTCAAAGAGGAAGATTGAGTTTTCGTCTGACTTCAACCTTATAAGCAGTTATCGTTAAAACAAGGGAAAAATAAGTTAGCTCCTAAGTATTATAGGCCCTACCAAATAATAAAAAAAATAAGTAACATGGCTTATGGATTGAAGCTACCAGACAATTGTTGAATCCACAACACATTTCATGTATCAAGTCTCAAAAAAGTACTGGGTCAAAACCAAACAACTCAAGCAGAGATACTTGAGGCTGACGAAGAAGGAAGGGTCTTATTAGAATGTGAAGGCATACTCGCTACCAGAGAAAAAATTACTACTATTCGAGACTATTAAAGAATACCTCATCAAATGGAAGAGACTACCTGAAGAAGATTCATCATGGGAGACCGAACGTTTTCGTCAACAACACCCAACATTGCCTATGCTTTGAGGACAAAGCATTTTAAGGGAGAGGCAATGTTATGAATAAATATTCATAATTATATATTAATTAAATAAAAATATTAAATTCATAAATATTAATAATTAATAAATTAGTTAAATTAAATTGCCCATTAATTATGAAAGGGAACATATGTCAAAAGACATGTTCTTTAGTCCTTGTGGCCAGTCAACACCTATAAAGGCGAACCGCCCAAGGAATTGTAAATCATCATTTGAGTATTTTGAATAATAAAATATATAGTTTGTACACATAAATGTGTCTGCAATTGGAAGTTTCCAGTGAGAAAGGGTTTTTATGTTCTAGCTTCCACCTGACTCGAGCTCCAAGAATATAGATCCAATGCCTTTCACTGGATATCTCTTGTTGTATCCAAGTTCGATAGAGTGAGATGAGTTTCCCTTAGATAGGGTTTGGAGTTGATTGCATTCTCTCGTCACATTTCTCGAGGCACCACTCTCAGTAACCTATACATTCTCGTCCTTGAATGTGTCGGATAAAGCAGAGAACAAGCTTCCATCTGTTATTTCTTTTGCGAGCTTGGAGATGATCTTCAACAAACAATTCTTGATAGATGTAGTGAGATTTCCAAGAGCCTTGAAACCCTTATAACCCTTGCCATTTTGCCAACAAAGATGCGATCTTCAATCTCCTTCTTACACCTTAGCTCTAATACCATGTTGGAAAATATGGAGACTTGTAGATTAGAACTTAATTTCCTTATCATGGTAATTACTTGTGGTGTTAGTTGATTCTTTATTACTTCTTTAGTTCTGTTCATCAAGCAATTATCAAAACAATGAAGATCACAAAGAGACAGAGTACACAAAATATAGGCTCCAAGCTAGGGCAAAACCTAGAAAAAATGCTTCTCTTTTTTTTAGAATTTGCTTACAAAAGAGACTTCTAAGACCCAAAGACCCAAGCCAATAAACCCTCCAAGCCCCAAGCCAGCACCTTGTTGAGAAATCTAGGGCAGCTAGAGTAGATGTGATTTCTCTTTACTTTGATAACTGCTTGTGACGTTCTTTTACTTTAACTTGATGTACCTATAATTTGCTTCTTCTTATCTTGATTATTATGGTGTTCTTATCATCAAACAACTACCAAAACATAAAGATCAATAGAACAAATGGACACAAGATGTGTGGAAATTCCTAAACCTGGAATCCCTACTGCAACAAACTGATGTTACGTCTCCTACTTGTTAATCCATACAAGTTATTTACTGTGTTCTACGGTAAACATCGAAGTAAATACAACTGCAGCATTCACTAAATAAAATAATAAGCCAAAACAAGAAACTAAACAGGAAAAAGATGCAACATAATGACACTCTTATTATTGGACAAAAATCCGGGGAGAAACCCATTGCGGGAAAACTGGGGCACTAACTCTGACAGTTTTATTATTATGCAGTAGTAAATCTGAATACAACTTCTTTATGCCTTCCCAACAATCCAGTTATAGAGAATATCACTAACAGAGAGATTTGTGAGATTACCTCACACTATCACGGGAAGTTCTAGCTAATCCAGCGCTGAATGATTGCCCCTAGCTGCCTCTGCGCTATGTCTGCATCAGCCCACCATCAAACCCTTTGGGGACACCGCCACTCCTCCAGTTGATCGATTTGCTGCCTAGGAACTTCGATTTCTGCCTCCCGGTCTCACACCCCGACTCCCAACTTTTGAAATTGATTCCTTTAGCAAATTTTTAGACTTCATCTCGACTTTTGTGCTGCCTCTGCATCAGCCTACATTGCCTCTGCGTGGGCCTGCGTAGCTCTGCGTCAGCTCCTCTGGCTTTGTGATGCCATTGCTGGATCTCCCTTTGCCTTCTCTACTGAGTATTCTCTGACCGGGAAAGATTTCCCTTTGGATACTATCCCTGCCCCTCACTACAAAAGCTCACTTCGAATTTCTGATCGGCAACTGCTCTGCTTCAAAATTCGATCTTTTGAAGTCTATTTGTGTGTGTTCTCCAAGTGCCCATCAAGCCTTCTCTTATAATCCTCTTGTTGATCAATCAACAACCTAGATTAATATGCATTAATTATTTTAATTTCCTAAGTTTAGACTTAGAGTCCCATTAAAAATAATTAATTATTTTAATAAAACTGTCTCCGGGTTGAATTTCCCAAAACAATTTCTGGGTATTGGAGAATGCATGTGTCTAAGCCTCCTTGCAAAATTTGAGACTTAGAGAACATCTAATGCTACCAGAAATCAACACTCCCTCTTAGCAAGGAATGTGCTCTAACAACGCACCTTGCTGAAGCATCACACTATTCTGTAATATCTCCTTCTGTGCTGTTGATGTCTGACATCGTGTCCACCAAATACTGTGCAAATTCTGCATCTGTACTGTTACTGACCTTGCCACTGTCAACACTGCATTCGTACTGCAACTCCCTCTTAATTCTGCATCCGTGTCGCTGCTGACACTGCCACTGCAAACTACATCTACACTGCAACCTTCTCCAACTGCTGATGCTTCTACATCAGTAACAAAAAAGTGTCCCAAATTACTGAACTAGTGTTTAGTATGATGCATCTCGCTGTTGGAGTCTGACTTCCGCTAGTCTCTGCGCTGACCCTCTGAAGCCTCTGCGTTGCTGCTGACCTATGCTCTGTGCCATCTGCACTGTTGCCAACTCCACTCTGCGTTGCTTAGTCTCTGGCGCTTCTAGCCGCCACTGCAACTGTCACTCAGGCAGTCCTTTGCACCAACTAACACTGGTTCGTCCTGCTACTACTGATATGGGCTCCTGTAGCAAGGAGTTGATCCGAGAGGTGGGCTCCTCAAGGATCCTGCCCATCTGTAGCTTTTTTGAACTATAACTCTAAATAAGCCCAACTCCTTGCTGGAGGTATCTTGGTTGTCATGGCAAACTCCTCTTTCTCGATCTTTGCGAGTGCAGCCTTCGAATAATGCTTCTCATCTTTGTCCTTTTCCTGAGAGGACACTATGTTGCGTAGTGACCCATTTAACCACACTTGAAGCATTTAATCTTTGAAACATCCTTCTTTCGCCTTCGCTGCTCCTACTGCCCCTTGGATGCAAGCGTTGCATTTTCATCCTCCTCTTTGGGCTTCCACCCACTGCTGTTGCTTCCGTCAAGTTTACACTTGACCAAGTCTCTCATCAGCTACGCTTGCTTAAGAGCCGCCCACATCTCATCCCAATTTGGCAAAGTCGCTTTGCCCAGGATACTCTGGACAAAGACTTGGCAATCTTCAGAAACAATTTAGGGCTAGTCTTACCATCTCAGACCCTTGAGGTGTAGACCCTACAACTGCTAACTCATCTCAGGTCTCCTGAAGCTTCGTGAGGAACAAATCTATGCGTTTCCCCTTCTACATATGTATGGATGGATCTCTTCTTCTACTCAAGGTACATCTTCCGCTGCTCAGAAGATCCCTGATATAGCGTAGACAATGCATCCCACATCTCTTTAGCAGTCCCTCCGCTAGCAATGTGACAGACCACATGATCCCTCACTCCATCGAGGATCATTCTCTTTGCCTTCGCCATTTCTCCTTTATACTTCTTGAGCGGATCTGGATCCACAGGCACAACCACCACGCTGTCAACGTAGGCCTTGAGAAAATGCTCATCTAGAAGGCACAACATTCTTGCCTTCCAGATCACATAGTTGGAGGCCCCATCCAACCTGTCCTGATCTCTCAACCCACTGGGTGCCATCTTTGCCAAATAGAAAGTTGAATGGCCTCCTCTCTCCTTTGCACTACTGCTCGGCTAGCCTACGCACTCCCTGCTGGAGTTAGTAGATTTGCTACCCCTTGCTGCTGCTCAGCTCGTGATAATTTAGACTACTTGGCTAGAAGTCCTTTGAGGAAGAAATTCCCTCTATTGTGTCTCTCTCTTCCCTCTGATGACTTTCTGCCCAGCAACTGCCTACAGAAAACTACGTCCCACTAGAAAAACCCCTCTTCGTTGAAGCTTCTACTGCACTGCTCCCTTTGTTGTTGACAAATTTCGATCTGGAAATCTTACCTCTCTGTCGACTCACTCGGAGAGAGATTTACCACAAAAATCTGGCCCCCCTGGTCTGAATTGCGCAAACCTTTCGAGGATTCGAATTACTGCCACTGTAGGAATTTCAATTCCCTTCTTCCTTCAATGCTAGGTCTTCTGGCTCTGTTCTTCTTGTTTCACCTCTAGCTTTGATACCATTTGAAAACTCCTAAGCCCATAATTCCTACTACAACAAATTGATGTTAATTCTCCTACTTGTTAATCCATACAAGTTATTTACTGTGTTCTATGGTAAACATCGAAGTAAATACAATTACAACATTCACTATTTAAAATAATATGCCAAAACAAAAAACTAAACAGGAAAAAGATACAAAAAAATGACACTGTTATTTCTAAACAAAAGTCCCTGGAAAAACCCAATGCGGGAAAACTGGTGCAGCAACTCTGAGGGTTTTATTATTATGCAGTAGTAACTCTGAATACAACTTCTAGATGCCTTCTTGGCAATCCAGTTACAGAGAATATCATTGTCAAAGAGATCTGTGAGATTACCTCACACTGTCATTGGAAGTTCTGGCTGATCCAGCCCCTAAATGACTGCCCTTGTCTGCCTCTACGTTGGTTCTGCGTAGTGTCTACGTCAGCAGAGCGTCAAACCCTCTGGGGACAACGTCACTCCTCCAGTTGATCGATTTGCTGCCCAGGAACTTCGATTTTTGCCTCCCGGTCTCACACCCGACTCCCAGCTTCTAAAATCGATTCCTTCAACAAATTTTCGGGCTTCCTTTCGACTTCTACGCTGCGTCTACGTGGGCCTGTGTAGCTCTGCGTCAGCCTACGCTACCTCTGCGTGGGTTTGCTTAGCTCTGCGTCAACCCCTTTGGCTCTGCGCTGCCACTGCTGGATCTCCCTCTGCCTTCTCTGCTGAGTATTCTCCGATCGGGAAAGATTTCCCTTCGGATACTATCCCTGCCCCTCACTGCAAAAGCTCACTTCAAATTTCTCACCAGCAGCTGCTCTGCTTCAGAAATTCGATCTTTTGAACTCTATTTGTGTGTTCTCCAAGTGCCCATCAAGGCTTCTCTTATAATCCTCTAGTTGATCAATCAATTGCCCAAATTAGATCCTAATCAATGGCTAGGATCATATTGACTTCATCTCCGCCTTCTTCTATAAGTTTCACCCACAGTTTAGATTAATACCGATTTATTATTTTAATTTCCTATGTTTAGACTTAGGGTCCCATAAAAAATAATTAATTATTTTAATAAAATTGCCTCCAGGTGGAATTTCCCAAAACAATTTTTAGGTATTGGAGAATGCATGTGTTTAAGCCTCCCTGCAAAATTTGAGACTTATAGCACATCCGATGCTACCAGAAATCAACAAGATGTAGGTTGCTAGCCAGGGCCAAAACCTCTCCTAAATAGGAAAACCCATAAGAAATTCCTCTCTTCCTATAGAAACTGTGAAAATTTCTAAAATGGAAATCCTACTGCAGTAATTAATACGACTTCTTCTACTTATTACTTCAGAGATAAGTTATCTATTGTATTCTTACGACAAATATTGAAACATATTCTACTGCAGCCTTCACAATTAAAAAATTGCAAAAATTAAATGTAAGTAAAATGCCAGCACGTATACAAACACAATGACAGTTATTTTTAACAATTGTCCCTGAAAAAACCCAATGCAGGAAAACCGATGTAGCAGATGAGGGTTTTATTATTCTTCAACAAAAATCAAATGTACAAAATTTCATCCAACATTATTGAACCGAGAAATATTTACAGACATTCTTGAACAAGTATCTGACCCGAGAGAGAGGTTCCTTGACCCTCTGCGTATCTCTGGCTTGCCCAATGTCAATTTCTCTGGCCTTTGGATTGGCCTGCGCAATGCCTGCGTCGCTCAGGCCAACGCTCCCTCTCCCAACGTTAATCTGCCCAGTGCTGTTCCTTCTATCGCTCTTTGTCCTCGTCCTTGTCTCCCTGTTTGATGCTGAACCCTCTTTATCTCTCCTCCACCTGCAACTCTCCCTCTGAATTGATTTTCTCTTGTCGAACTTCGATCAGTGAGAAAATCGATTTCTCTTGGGCAAATGAGTATCTGCCTGGTGTGTTTTCCAAATGACCCTCAAGTCCCTTCTTATATCTTTCCGTTGAGCAATCAACAACCTAGATTAAAACATAATCAAAGGCTCAGATCGTTTTGACTTGATCCATGGCTTTTTTTAGAAGATTCACCCCTGATTAGATTAATACCCATTAATATTTTAATTTTCCTAAGTTTAGACTTAGGAACCCCATTAAAAATATTAATTATTTTAATAAAATCACTTTTGGGTGGAATTTCCCAAAACGATTTTTGGGTTCTTTGGAATACTTGCGCCCAAGCCTCCCTGCAAAATTTGAGGGTTAAAGCACATCCGATGCTATCCCAAATCAACACTCCCTCTTAGCGAGGAAAGTGCTCTAGCAATACACTGCCTCTCTGCACACTGCTTTTGGGTTCTTTGGAATACTTGTGCCCAAGCTTCCTTGCAAAATTTGAGGGTTAAAGCAGATCCGATGCTATCCCAAATCAACACTCCCTCTTAGCGAGGAAAGTGCTCTAGCAATACATTGCCTCTCTGCACACTGCTCTGAATCTGAAGCATCGTCTATGTGCTGCTGATGCCTGACATGCTGTCCATCAACTACTGCGCTGCTGCTAGCCTGCTACTATACTGCTGCCTTTGACGCTTCTACTGTCAATGCTACATTTGTATTGCAACTCCATCTGCATCTGTGTTGCTGCTGGTCCTGCCACCCAACACTGCATCCGCACTGCATCTTGCTACTGAAACAAATTTTCAATCATACCCAACTGCTCTCTGAACTCAGTAAACTTAGCTCTTCCGAGAACCTTTGTGACTATATCAGCCCACTGCTCTCCTGTGGGAACATATTGTAGCTGTACTGTGACAACGAATATCTATATGTTTCGACCGATCATGAAATACTAGGTTCTCAGAGAGTTTGATGCAACTCTGATTATCGTAGTAAACCTTGGTTGCCTCGATCCTTTTCCTGAATAGGCTCACAAGCATTTTTTGAGCCATATGGCTTTGCGCGTAGCTGTTTTGGCTGCCATATATTTTTCTTCTCCTGAACTTAGTGCTGCCAATTTCTGCTTCCTGCTGCACCAGGATATCATTCCTGATCCAACACTGAAGCAGTACCTAGAGGTACTTTTCCAGTCTACTGAATTACCTGCTCAATCTGCATCGGTAAACCCATTCAAGCCGATATCCTCTCCTCTAGAGTACTTCAACCCATATCTGACTGTTCCTTGTACATACCTAAGTATTTGTCTAACTGTTGCCCAATACACCCTTTTTGGTTCCACCATGCACTGACTAAGAGTATTAACCCCAAAAACAAATGTCTGGCCTAGTTTTGACCAGAGACATAAGCGACCCAATGAGCTGTCTGTACAAGGTGGGATCTACTTCTTTATCCTCTGATGCATCTATTTTTTCCAGTTGGTGATCATGGGAGTAGCCATGGGTCGCGAATCCTGCATTCTGAATCTCTTTAGAACCTGTCTAGCATATCTTCCTTAACCAAGGAAGATCTCCCCATTCTTCTGCCAAAATTCCAACCCCAGAAAATAATGTATCAACCCCAAGTCCTTCATGTCGAATTCGACTTCAAGATTCTTCTTGCAGTCTTGGACGAGCCTACATGATCCAGTTAGAAACAGGTCATCTACATATAGTACCAAAATAAGTGGCTCATTCGCTACCAGTAAATAATAGAGATTGGGATCAACATCACTCTTGACAAATCCCAACTGCTGCAAGTAACTATAAATTCGACCATACCATGCTCTAGGTCCCTGCTTGAGCCCGTACATGGCTTTCTTTAACTTGCAAACATGAGACTTCTTCTCATGAGTTTCGAAGCCTTCGTGTTGTTCTATATACACCTCTTCTTCTATCAGCCCGTTCAAGAATGTTGTCTTGACGTCCATCCGGTGAATCTGCCATCCCATTTGAGCTGCTAGGGATATAACAGATCTGATCCATCGCAAACCAACAAATGATTTGTTTTCCTGTCTAGGTACTACTTCTTAGACATCATTCGTCATGATGGAGTTGTATTCTTCCACCATGGCATCCACCCACACTTGGTGTTAAACAACTTCTTGAAAGCTAGAGTGTTCTCCAACTTGAGCTACCAATGCTTGGTATCTATTTGATTGTCTGAGTTGCCTCTTCTCAGCTCTAGGAGCTCCAACAAACTCCTCTGCATCCCTCAGTGTCTGTCGTAATTCTTTGGTCGTTCTACCACTAGTTGTGGGAGGTTCAACCAATTCCTCCTCCTCACCTTGTTGTTCCGTCTGTTGAGAAGCATCTGCATTTACCCCCTCTAAGGAAATATTGTTATTGGTCACTGTACGTCTGAGGTGTATGCTCTCCTGCTTGTCCTTCTTTCTGCCCCTGCTGCTCTTGGACTAACGAAACTTTTTTTGACTGATCTTTTACAAGCATTTCACGAGATTTCCTGAAAGCTCTATCTTCCATGAACTTTGCATCTTGTCTTTCTACAATTTTCCTACTGCTTGGAATGTAGATTCTATATGCCTTTGAGGTCTCGCTGTATCCTACGAGATACCCCTTCTTTGATCCAGTTTGCTACGCTTCTCGTCTGGAATGTGGCAATAAGCCACGCTTCCGAATATTCTGAGATGACTGACTTTCTGTTTGTTCCCTGTGAATATGTGAAAATTCTATCACTGCAGCAACTGATTTACTTTTCCTACTTATTTCACCATAAGTTATTCATGAAACTACTGCAATAAACATTAAAATAAATACTGCTGCAGATATCACATCGTAATACAGAAACAAACCTATGCACAAGAATCAACACATTGACACAGTTATTTTGGACTAATGTACCTGGAAAAATCCAATGTGGGAAAATCAGTGCAGCAAGGGAGGATTTTATTATTCAACAATTTTCTAGTACAACAGGGTGCCAAACTGGCTTACCCACAGATAGAAAAATTCTCCAGCACTTCTTCTGAACCCTGCGTCAGCCCTACTGACCTTTGCATGACCTGAAACCCTCTGTATCAGCCTGTTGAGACTTTGTGCAGCCTCTCTGGCTTCTGCATCACTCCTGCAGCCTCTGTGTGGATGACGCAGGCCTTGCTGGCTATGCGTAGTCTCTGCTGCCTCTGTGTGGCTCCCTCTAGCCTGGCATCTGCCTTTTCTGCCTCTGCACTAATTTCCTGTCTCTCTGTTCCGTACTCGCTGCCTCTTGACTGCTCTCCAAACCATTGGTTCAATTTCTCAGCTAACCTCGCTCCAAAAATCGAACTGACTGATCTCCCTCAGCGTGTTCTCCAAGTGCCCCTCAAGCCTTCTCTTATACTTTCCTCGTTGACAAGTCAACGACCGAGATTAAGTCCCTAATCAACGGCTAAGATTAGATCTGGCGTGATCCATGACTTTTGGACCATTCTAACACAGTTTCATATTAATTCACATTAATATTTTATTTTCCCTAAGTTTAGACTTAGGGATTACATTAAAAATATTAATTATTTTAATATCTTGATCATACAGCATGGCCCTAGCTGCTCTACAATAGTCCTGTTTTTTCTTTCTGCCACCCCATTCTGCTCCGGATTGTAGGGAGCTGTCCACTTTCTTCTAATGCCCTTCTTAGCACAATAATTAGTGTAGTCCTTATCGACATACTCTCCACCATTATCTGAGCGCAAAAATTCTATTTTCTTCCTAGTCAGATTCTCCACCAGAGCCTTGAACTCCTTGAATCGATAGAAAACCTCATCCCTGGTTTTCAGAAAATAAATCCAATTTTTCCTCGAGTGGTCATCAATGAAGGTAAGGAAATACTCGACACCACTGAGAGCTTTGACGGACATAGGTCCACAGATATCTGAGTGTATCAATCTTAGTACACTCTTGGCCCTGTGTTTGCTCCTAGGAAATGCCGCCTTGACATACTTTCCTAGAGCGCATCCCCTGCACACATCATCTCGTTCCATACTCAGATCCGAAACTGCTGTTACAGTGCTCCTGAGAATTCTCAGAGCTCAATGGTGCAAGTGAGCCATCCTTCTGTGCCATAGTTTGTTCAAGTCCTTGTCCCCATGACTGTCTATTAGTGCCATTGGTGATTCTAGTTGTAATCTATACAACCGATTACTTTTGATCCCGATTTGCACTTTCTTTTTCTAGCTCGGGTGTTTGACATATACTTTTTCTTTGATGAATTAGACATCATAGCCCTTGCCTTGTAGTTGTGACACGAAAAGTAAGTTCATCCCCAATCCTGGTACATGTAGCACATTTGTGGCACAGAATCGCTCTCCCGATTCTGTTTGAAAAACTATGGTACCCTTCCCTATTGGAGTACACTTTGCCTTGTTCCCCATGGTGATCGGAAAGTTCATCTTCTCTTCTCGATATTCTGAGAAACACTCCCTGATTCCCGTCATATGCCACAAGGCTTCACTGTCTATATACCATACTTCTGATGATGCATCACTAGTCATGCACGCCACTTCTTCTTCCACCTGCAAGCCAACATAGAGAAATCAAAATGTCTTTCTCTTGTGCAATCTTCTGAAAATCTGCATGAGTCCCTTGAGGTGGATGCCTCTGCATCGTGGTCTCGACCCATAACTGATTTTCCCTTTCTGTCATCGATTACTTCATCTGATACCATGTGAAAATTATATCATTGCAGCAATTGATTTACTTTTCCTACTTATTTCACTGTAAGTTATTCATGAAATTACTTCAATAAACATTAAAATAAATATTGCTGCAGATATCACACCGTAATACAGAAACAAACATATGCACAAGAATCAACACATTAGCACAGTTATTTTGGACTAATTTCCTTGGAAAAACCCAATGTGGGAAAATCGGTGCAAGGGAGGATTTTATTATTCAGCAATTTTCTAGTACAACAGGGTGCCAAACTGGCTTACCCACATATAAACAAATTCTCTAGCACTTCTTTTGAAGCCAGCTTTAGCCCTACTGACCTTTGCGTGACCTGAAACCCTTTGCGTCAGCTTGTTGAGACTTTGTGCAGCCTCTCTGGCCTTCTGCGTCACTCTTGCAGCCTCTGTGTGGATGACGCAGGCCCTGCTGGCTCTGCGTAGTCTCTGCTCCCTCTGGCCTTGCGTCTGCCTTTTTTGCCTCTGCGCTGATCTCCCATCTCTCTGTTCTGTACTTGCTGCCTCCTAATTGCTCTCCAGACCACTGGTTCAATTTCTTAGCTAACCCCACTCTAGAAATTGAATTGACTGGTCTCCCTCAATGTGTTCTCCAAGTGCCCCTCAAGCCTTCTCTTATACTTTCCTCGTTGACAAATCAACAACCGAGATTAAGTCCCTAACCATTGGATAAGATTAGATCTGGCTTGATCCATGACTTTTCGACCATTCTAACACAGTTTCATATTAATTCACATTAATATTTTATTTTCCCTAAGTTTAGACTTAGGGATTACATTAAAAATATTAATTATTTTAATATCTCCCAAACTGTTTAAAATCTGCCCAAACCCTTTTTGGGTATTGGAGATATCATGTGCCTTAGCCTCTCCACCAAGTTTCGTGGCTAGAGAACATCCGATGCTACCCAAATCAACAGAATACTCCTTTGGGTGTTCTCTTCCCCAATGCTTTATGAGGAGTTCTATCTTGAATATATATTGTTGTTTTGAAAGCTTCTACCCATAGATACTTAGGTAGATCCCGATCATACAACATGGCCTTGGCTGCCCCAACAATAGTTCGATTCTTCGTTCTGCCACTCCATTCTGCTTCGGATTATATGGAGCTGTCCACTCTCTTTTGATGCCCTCCTTTTCACAGAAATCTGTGAAATCCTTGTCTGTATATTCTCCACCGTTATCTGAATGCAATACCTATATGTTTTTCCCTGTCATATTTTCAACAAGAGCCTTGAGCTCTCCGAAATGATCAAATACCTCATCCTTGGTCTTTAAGAAATAGATCCAGGTTTTTCTGGAGTGATCATTGATAAAAGTGATGAAGTATTGCCACCACTGAGAGCCCTTGTGGACATAGGACCACAGATATCAAGTGTATTAACCCTAATAATCCCTTGCTCTATTGTTACTTCTGGGAAAATTTGCTTTACCGTACTTTCCTAGTACACATCCTCTACACAAGTCATCATTTTCATTGCTTAGGACTGGTACCCCTAACAGTCTCTCTGAGCATCCTCAATGCTCCATGGTCAAGTGTCCCATTCACCTCTGCCATAATTCATTTCGCTCACTCTCACCATTATAGTTGCTGCCTATCAGTGCGATTGGCGATTCGAGCTGCAACCTATACAACTTGTTGCTTCGAACCCCAATTTGCTTTTTCCTCTTCCAGCCTGGATGCTTAACGTATACTTTCTTTTCGATGAAGTATACATCATATCCCTTGTCCTGTAACTGGGACACTGAAATTAGATTCATCCCTAATCTTGGCACATGCAAAACATTGGTGGCTCGGATGCCGGTCCTTGCTTCCGTCTGAAAAGCTATGGTGCCTCTCCCTACGGGATTACTCTTCGTTCTGTTTACCATAGTGATTTGGAAGTCCATCTGTTCTTCTTGATAACTCGAGAAATGTTCTCATACTCCAGTCATATGAGCTGAAGCCCCGCTATCAATGGATCAAACACCTGCTAATGCTGAATTAGCTAAGCATGCAAATTCTTTATCTAATCTGGTAGACAAATCTTGGATATTTTGAGTATCCATATTGTGCCAATTTCTGATGCTAACTTATCCCAACAACTGCTGTAGGAAAAATTGCGTCCCACCTGAATTAATCTTCCTTGCCGAGTCTTCTACTGCGCTGTTCCTTCTACCACTAATAAATTTCGACTGGAAAAGACTTACCTCTCTGTCGGCTCACTCAAAGAGAGTTTTCCCACGAAATCCAATCTCTTTGGTTTGAACTACTCAATCCTATGGGAGATTTGAATTTCTGCTCTTGCAGGGATTTCGAATTCCCTTACTTTCTCAGCGTTGGATCTTTCGAATTTTCTCTTCTGCTTCCCTATAGCTCTGATACCATGTGAAAATTTCTAAAATGGAAATCCTACTGCAGTGATTAATATGACTTCTTCTACTTATTACTTCAGAGATAAGTTATCTACTGTATTCTTATGGAAAATATTGAAACATATTCTACTGCAGTCTTCACAATTAAAACATTGCAAAAATTAAATGTAAGTAAAATTCCGGCACATATACAAACACAACGACACATTTATTTTTGGACGATTGTCTCTAGAAAAATCCAATGCGGGAAAACGGTGCAGCAGATGAGGGTTTTATTATTCTTCAACAAAAATCAACATGTACAAAATTTCACCCAACAGTATAGAACTGAGAAATATTTATAGACATTCCTGAACAAGTGTCTGACCCGAGAGAGAGGTTCCTTGACCCTCTGCGTCTCTTTGGCTTGCCCAACATCAATTTCTCTGGCCTCTGGATTGGCCTGCGCAATGCCTGCGTCACTCAGGCCAGCACTGCCTCTCCCAGCATCAATCTGCCGAATGTTGTTCCTTCTGCTGCTTTGTGTCATCGTCCTTGTCTCCCTAACTGATGCTGAACCCTCTCTATCTCTCCTCCACCTGCAACGATTTTCTCTTGCTGAATTTCGACCAGTGAGAAAATTGATTTCTCTTGGGCAACTGAGTATCAACCTGGTGTGTTTTCCAAATGACCCTCAAGTCCCTTCTTATATCTTCCTGTTGAGCAATCAACGGCCTAGATTAAAACATAATCAAAGGCTCATATCGTTTTGACTTGATCCATGGTTTTTTCTAGAAGTTTCACACCATATTAGATTAATACCCATTAATGTTTTAATTTTCCTAAGTTTAGACTTAGGAACCCCATTAAAAATATTAATTATTTTAATAAAATCACTTCTGGTTGGAATTTCCCAAAACACTTTCTGGGTTCTTTAGAATACCCGTGCCAAAGCCTTCCTGCAAAATTTGAGGCTTTGAGCACATTCGATGCTATCCCAAATCAACAAAAACTTCAAATCACAAATTCCAAGACCTTTTAGATTCAAAACCAAGACCCCATCAAGACCAAGTCAACCTTCCTTTCAATGTACTTCAGCTCAATAAAGTCAACAATAGACAAACTTCTCCAAATCCTCAATTTCGACCCTTGCAACACTTTTTCGTCATCTTCTTCAGTCTTGCATTTGTTGGCCCTCCTACAGTAGCTGCATTTGCACATGTGGGACAAATATGGTGGAAGTGGTCTCCTTCTTCCTTCACTTAGGGTGCTTCTTTCTTTTGGGAATGAGGGTTCCAAACTTGACCCTTTATAATAACAAATTTCGGCCTCTTAAGATGACTGCAATTGGATCTTGCTGCAACAAGAATGATGCCCTAGTTCTTTGCACGTGTGGAGGAGAGGGTATCAAAATTCAAACTACCAATTTCAGCTTGCCTTCCTTGAGTTCTTCTTTTCTTTCGCTTGATTTTTAGGTCTCCTTCTTGTGCTTGTGATTGAGTTTGCTTGATGGTATCTCAAATGAATTCGAGGGGCACTTATATATAGCTATCCTTTGAGTACGAAATGCCCTAATGAGGTCGACTTCATCATATCAAGGCCGACTTGATCTTGGACGGTTGCTTTAACACATTTAACTCAAAAATAATTTCATTGACTTGTTACATAATGCTTGTTGTCACACAGATTGTCACGACAACGCTCAGACCAGGGGCTGTCACGCTGATCCCCAATCTCTCCGTTTAAGCCGTCTCTCGAGGCTAGGGGGGTAGACCCTAGGGGATGAAGAAGACTAATTGTGGACTAGTTGGGTTGGGAGACACAACAAGGTAATTTAGCACTTGATTGACTTAGAAATTAATGTACCGGTGCCTTATGGAGTTAATGATTAAATGATTATTTATTAAATGTTGCAAAAGTATAAACCATGTAAAACGATCATTTATCATCAAATAACCCAAGCGATGTAAGATATTCAACAAATGCACAATGCCTTAATAATGATCCAACAATTAAATTTCTAAAGACTGAATGCTTTAAACAACCACGAAATTTAAATGCTGACCAGATTTCAAATAGTTAATCTTCAGATATAAACATTTTAAGCACATTTAACTTCACCACAACAGAGAAAAGATTTTAGAAAGAATTTCCAATTTTTAATTAGCCTTTTTCAAAATTTTTAATTTTTATATATTTTGTATATTTTTTAATAAAATTTTAAGTCTAAACAAAACTAAAATCCTAAAAAAAATCTAATCTAAACTAAAGCCTAAAATAAATAAATAAATAAAAAAATAAAAAGAAACTTTGTAACTTTTTATGAATTTTTTTTTTAGGCTTTAGTTTAGATTAGATTTTTTTACTTTATAGTTAAAACAAGACTAAACTTAAAAAAATCAAAACTGAAGCCTAACCCAAAGAAAACTAAAACTAAGAATTTTTTTTTTGATATTATCAAAATTTAAAAATTAAACTAAACTTTAACTGAATCTAAGAAAAATGAAACCAAAAAATTAGAAGCTAAAACTTTTTATGATTTTATTATTTTTTTTATGATTTATGATTTATATATAAAAAAATAAAAATAAAACAAGAGTAAACTTTAAAACTAAGATAAAACTAAGAAAATAAAAATCTAAATCTAAATCAGATAAAAGTCTAATATTCATAAATCCAATGCATGTAATGATAAACTAAACTAAACAAAACCAAAACTTTAGAAAAAAATTAAAACGTACCTCCTAAACTAAACCACACATACTAAGTAAATCAAGCCTGTATACTGTTCTTATACAATGCAGGTTCGCTGTGAGCTTGACGGTGGAGGGTTGATGGCAGTGTGGGAGAAACATGAAGCAACACGTGAGGATTTGCAGGTGGAGAAGGATACGCAGAGAGGCAGTGTTTTGGAAACTAAGTGAAGGTAGAGGAGGATGCATGGAATGAGGGTTTGGACAGAGGATGGGCGTTGGTATGGCCCAGGTTTGAGGGAGCTGCAATGACAGCCACAGATTGATAGTGCATGTCAGGAGTTGCAGCGTTGGAGCTTGATGAGGGACGGAGCAAGGTGTTGTAGTGTGAGAAGGGGAGGTCAATGAGGGTAACACAATAATGGAGGCATAAAATTTCGAATGGGATCGATGGATGGCAGCAGCGTGTTGGTAATATGGCAGCGATGCTCATCAAGTGATGATGCCGCAGAGGAACTGTGATGAAAGTATGAGGGAAGAGCTAAGCGATGGCAGTGCAGAGGCTTGGAAGCTAACAACTCTGCGGGAGAAATAGCTGAGGCAGCAATGGGCTGCGTGGAAGATGTTGAGGGAGGGCTGGATGGAGTCAAGCGGATTTAAGGCGCTGCGTGAGAATGGAGAGAGAAAACGCGTTTTGCTGTTGACTGCAGGTTTGCGTGAAAAGAATACGTGCAGGTCCAAGGTCTAGGGCAGCGATATTGGCAAGGGTTTTAATTTTTTTTTCGAAAATTCCCATCAAAATGAAATCCCATGCAGCAAATAGATAGCTTGGAAAAACCTTCGAACTCGCAAATTCTCCAGTAAATTTTAAATTGCCCTGCATTCAGAGTTGTCTAATGAAAACCCTGATTTTTTTTTAAGATCTGTACCTGCAACCTGCAATGGCAAAAACAGAACACCAAGAAGTAAAATGTAAAAGAAACAAACCTAAAAACCCTAAAACCAGTTAAAAAATTTACAAAATTTACAAATTTTTGACACTTAAGCAGCCAGATTTGTCAATAATACACAGTAATATTTTCAGAATGTTAAACTTAATGTGAGATACTTCAGAAAACCCTTCTTGCATTCATAAGAAAATTTCAAATGATAAGCCTAGAATTAAAACTCGTTGGGCTCTTTCAGAAAATGCGATCTGAGAGTTGGCTAGTTCGGTCGAGAACTTCCCCTAACCCCTGGTAAACTCAAAACTAAGATTTCCTGCACAACTTAAAATCAACCATTAACAAAGAGGGAGAAAACAATAGTGAAATCCAGATCAAATGGAGATACCTGCCATTATATTTCAGAATCTAAACTATCATTCAAACCCTAGAGATCAGACAAGATACTTGTGCTTAAATCAATCTTCATCAAGCTATTATCAATGGCTGAAAATAAAATTATGCAGAAAAGTAAATCATCTTACAGCACTTCCAGAAGAGTAACACCAGCAAGATTTTTAACCCTAAAGCCTTTCTTTATTGCACAAAAAAATGACTACAACAGAGCTTTCTTTAGCACCAGACTCTCAGATCAAATCCCATCTCAAATGACCCTTAACACCCTATTTAAAGGAAAAATTCCCAACGGCTAGTTCAAGTGATCCATGTCAAAATGATCTCGATCGTCGATGAGGATCAAAATCCCTTTTAATCTCATCCGTCGAATTTTTAAATGCATTTTAATCTATTAAAAAATGTATTTATTCAAAACTTTAACTTATTATTATTATATTTTATTTTTTCAAAATTTTTTTTATTTTTTTTAATTATTTTAATTTAATTTTTTTATTATTTATTTATTTTTTTTTGTTTTTTATTTTTCAATTTTTATTTTTAAATGGATCTTTAGCCTTTGGAAAAATCACCTAGGACCTATGACTTAGGACTTATGAGGGGATTAAAACATTTTCTAACCCTCAAGACATTTTACATCATGACTTTTACAATTTTATATCTCAAGGGGGAAAACCCATTTGACATAGACTCTCATAGACCACCAAGTTCTACGACACAAATATAATCTAGCAGATCAAGCAATTTGTAATAACCTAACCAAATAGTTAGAATTATTTTCAAATTACTTTTACACAGACTCAAAGCACACTAGGATTCCCCTAAGTTTCTAATGACAAAATTCATTCCGGCTTTGGGGTTAGGCTGAAGGAAAACTCTGCCGATCATGGATCGGTGAGACAAAAAATTTCCGGAACATAGATTGTCACTAGAAAATTAGGTTTACCTAGGCAATTTATATATATGACTCAGATCTGCTAAGATTATTTACAAGTTACACATGCAGATTGGGTTTACAACATAACATGATTAGGTCGATGATGACTGTTGAATGGCATGGACATCTCGATTAAGCGCTATCCCTTTTGCGAAAAAAGGGGGTGTATTGCTACGGGTAGTTGACACGTAGTGGTCAACATCTGGCTCTACTTGGGGACACGTTGCTGCATTGTAGGAATGTGAGAATCCAGAATTTGCATCCATGCAACACACAACAAAATATAAGTAGCGTCCATCCAAAAATCATCATATAACATTAAGCACAGGAAAGATATAAGCTCTTCATTTATTAACTATTTGAAAAAGTAAATCTAATCCTAAAATAGAAATGAAAATGCTGAAAAAACAAGTAGGGTTAGAAATACAAAGGATGCCCAATGGCATCAGATGTTTTCAATATAGTGTATACTGAGCATTTGCCTACTTTCAGGGAAATCTGTCGGCTGCTTGTCGGATGTGCCATGTCCAGTTCTGCATACAGTAGGACTTTTCGCTATCCGAAAATCAAGCTGCTTGTGGTCGTCTGATGCATCAAATCTTCTTCTCATTTTCTTTCTCATGCGCTTTTTCTTCTTGGCAGGCTGTATCACTGATGACGTGGAACTTTTGCTTCAAAGCTCTCAGATGAAGTATGTAAGATGTGCGTGACATGTCTTTCTTCATCTTGCATCTGATCTTTATCGTTTTTAATTTTATCTGGATCACCTTCAATTAACCACCTTTCAATCGAACCAATGACCTCCTCATAATAAGATGGAGCTTGTTGCAGCAAATAAGGAGGCTCCTGATCTATTGACGTTCCCTAGTTTCTTTCATCCTCTGACCATTGTTGAAATTTCTGAACCTGTATTTTAATGGCATCTATCTGACTAGAGTGTTCAACCTTCATAGCAGTGATTTCTTTGGCATGGTCTTCTTCCATATCTTTTATTACTTTATCGTTCTTTTCCTTTATGGTCATCAAGCAATGCTACATAGAGTTTATCTCTTCCTTATGATTTTCTTGCATGGTAGCCAACTGATTATTATGGTTGAACGTCATGATAGTCATTTCTTCATCCATAGTTAATAACCTGTTTTGCATAGAATTAATTTCCCTATCATGATTAGCTTTCATGGTCGTCATATTTTCCTATAAGCTTGATAACTTGCTTTGCATAAAACTAATTTCTGTGTCATGATTAATCTTCATGGCCTCAATTTCCTTAGCATGTTGATTTTGCATGGTCTCCATCTCCCTATTACGTTTTTCCAGGTGGGTGCATAAAGTTCTCACATCATTGGCGTAATTAGTTTGATCTATCTCCATATTTTTTACCAGAAACATTAGTTCTTGTATAATTTGCTTTTGATCTTCCTTTTCATTGTCATTTGTCCCTGCTTTTCCACTATCATGGATTTGATCTGCAATGGTACAGGTGGATGGCACATTTTGATATGAAGAATTGTCTTGGAATTTTTCACCGACAGCTGAACCTTTTATAAGATTACTTTCATTCTGTTGCACAATTTTAGGGGCATAGGGCGAGCTATCTGGGTCACCATATCTATCTTTAAAAGCATTGACAATGTCTTGTAAATAAGTGAAAGAATCCTGAGGACAATTGTTAAACCAATTCAAAGCATCACCCTCCAAAGAAAAGACAAAAAGATGCATTTTGACATCTTCATGATTATACTGAGGGGGTCTACAATATATGATCATTATACGAGTAAACAAGCCTAGATGCTTTTTAACAGCGATTGAATCACCACTTGAGATAAAGGTAATTTAGAAATGGCCACTTTCGGAAAATCATGGAGATCATCAGTGAAATGACATGGTTTAAACGAATAATCCATGATGAATAACGAGGGACCAAATGAATGATAGAACGAGATCTCTGCTCAAGAAAATTTTTGATGAAAGAAGTGGAGTCACCACTTGAACAATGAATCTAATTCTAGGATCCAAAAAGCAACAAACAAGCTGATATGAGAGAGGCTTCTTGTTTGGGAAAAATAAATGAAAAGAAATGGAGTCACCACCCAGACAAGAAATGAACCGAAGAGTAGGTATCGATATGACGAAAGATAAGATCCAAATGATGCCAAAAAATATTGAATCTGCTAGCTCAAATGAGAGATGAGAAAGATGAAAGAATGATGAGAAATGAGAAGATGAATGTCGTTGAAAAGCCAGGGACAGAAAAACTCTATCCCCGGAAATGGCGCTAAAAAATGTTGTCACATAGATTGTCACGACAACGCTCAGACCGGGGGCTGTCACTCTGATCCCCTATCTCTTCGTTTAAGCCGTCTCCCGAGGCTAAACGGGGTAGACCCTAGGGGATGAAGGAAGACCAATTGTGGAACAGTTGGGTTGGGAGACACAACAGGGCAATTTAGCACTTGATTGACTTAGAAATTAATGTACCAGTGCCTTATGGAATTAATGATTAAATGATTATTTATTAAATGTTGCAGAAGTATAAACCATGTAAAACAATCATTTATCATCAAAAAACCCAAGTGATGTAAGATATTCAACAAATGCATAACGCCTTAATAATGATCCAACAATTTAATTTCTAAAGATTGAATGCTTTAAACAACCACGAAATTTAAATGCTGACCAGATTTCAATTAGTTAATCTCCAGATATAAACATTTTAAGTACATTTAACTTCACCACAATAGAGAAAAGATTTAAAAAAGAATTTCCAATTTTTAATTAGCCTTTTTCAAGATTTTTAATTTTTATATATATTTTTATATTTTTTTAATAAAATTTTAAGTCTAAACAAAACTAAAATCCTAAAAAAAATCCAATCTAAACTAAAGTCTAAAAAAAAAATAAAAAAGAAACTTTAAAACCTTTTATGATTTTTTTTTTAATTGATTTTTTATGACATTTTTTTACTTTAAAGTTAAAACAAGACTAAACTTAAAAAAAGTCAAATTTGAAGCCTAACCCATAGAAAACTAAAACTAAGAATATTTTTTTTGATATTGTCAAAATTTAAAAATTAAACTAAACTTTAACTAAATCTAAAAAAAATGAAACCAAAAAATTAAAAGCTAAAACCTTTTATGATTTTTGATTTATATATAAAAAAATAAAAATAAAACAAGAGTAAACTTTAAAACTAAGAAAATAAAAATCTAAATCTAAATCAGATAAAAGTCTAATATTCATAAATCCAACGCATGTAATGATAAACTAAACTAAACAAAATCAAAACTTTAGAAAAAAATTAAAACATACCTCCTAAACTAAACCATGCATACCAAGTAAATCAAGCTTGTATACTGTTCTTATACAACGCAGGTTTGCTGTGAGCTTGACGATGGAGGGTCGACGACAGTGTGGGAGAAACAGGAAGCAACGTGTGAGGATTTGCAGGTGGAGAAGGATACACAGAGAGGTAGCGTTTTGGAAACTAAGTGAAGGCAGAGGAGGATGCACAGAATGAGGGTTTGGACGGAGGATGGGCGTTGGTATGGCCCAGGTTTGAGGGAGCTGCAATGACAACCACAGATTGATAGTGCATTTCAGGAGTTGCAGCGTTGGAGCTTGATGAGGGACGGAGCAAGGTGTTGTAGCGTGAGAAGGGGAGGTTGATAAGGTTAACACAGTAATGGCAACATTAAATTTTTAATGGGATCGATGGATGGCAGCAGCGTGTTGGTAATATGGTAGCGATGCTGATCAAGTGATGATGCCGCAGAGGAACTGTGATGAATGCGTGAGGGAAGAGCTGAGCGATGGCAGTGCGGAGGCTTGGAAGCTAATAGCTCTTCGGGAGAAATAGCTGAGGCAACAATGGGTTGCGTGGAAGATGCTGAGGGAGGGCTGGATGGAGTCAAGCGGATTTGAGGGGCTGTGTGAGAATGGAGAGAGAAACCGTGTTTTGCTGTTGACTGCAGGTTTGCGTGAAAAGAATACGTGCAGGTCCAAGGTTTAGGGCAGCGATACTGGCATGGGTTTTTAAAAAAAATTCGAAAATTTCTGTCAAAATGAAATCCCAGGCAACAAACAGATAGCCTGGAAAAACCCTCGAACCTGCAAATTCTCTAGAAAATTTTAAATCACCTTGCATTCATAATTGTCTAATGAAAACCCCGATTTTTTTTTTAAGATCTGTACCTGCAACTTGCAATGGCAACAACAAAACACCAAGAAGTAAAATGTGAAAGAAACAAACCTAAAAACCCTAAAATCAGTTAAAAAATTTACAATATTTACAAAATTTTGACTCTTAACCAGCCAGATTTGTCAATAATTCACAGTGATATTTTCAGAATTTTAAACTTAATGTGAGATACTTCAGAAAACCCTTCTTGCATTCATAAGAAAATTTCAAATGATAAGCCTGAAATTAAAACTGGCTGGGCTCTTTCAGAAAATGCAATCCAGGAGTTGGTTAGTTCAGCCGAGAACTTCCCATAACGCCCGGTAAACTCAAAACTAAGATTTCCTGCACAGCGTAAAATCAACCATTAACATAGAGGGAGAAAACAATAGCGGAATCCAGATCAAATGGAGATGCCTGCCATTATATTTTAGACTCTAAACTATCATTCAAACCCCAGAGATCAAACAAGATCCCTGTACCTAAATCAATCTTAATCAAGCTATTATCAATGGCTGAAAATAAAATTATGCAGAAAAATAAATCATCTTACAACACTTTTAGAAGAGTAACACCAGCAAGATTTTTAACCCCAAAGTCTTTCTTTATTGCACAAAAAAATGATTACAAGAGAGCTTTCTTTAGCACCAGACTCTCAGATCAAATCCCATCTCAAATGACTCCTAACACACTATTTAAAGGAAAAATTCCAATGGCTAGTTCGAGTGATCCATGTCAAAACGATCTCGACCGTCGATGAGGATCAAAATCCTTTTTAATCTCATCCGTCGAATTTTTAAATGCATTTTAATATATTAAAAAATTTATTTACTCAAAACTTTGACTTATTATTATTTTATTAATTTATTTTATTTTTTCAAAATTTTTTATTTTTTAATTATTTTAATTTAATTTTTTATTATTTATATTTTTTTATTGTTTTTTTATTTTTTATTTTAAATGGATCCTCGAACTTAGCCTTTGGAAAAATCACCTAGGACCTAGGACTTAGGACTTATGAGGAGATTAAAACATTTTCTAACCTCAAGACATTTTACATCATAACTTTTACAATTTTACATGTCAAGGGGGAAACCCATTTGACATAGACCATCATAAACCACCCAGTTCTACAACACAAATATAATCTATCAGATCAAGCAATTTGTAATAACCTAACCAAATAGTTAGAATTATTTCCAAATTACTTTTACACAGACTCGAAGCACACTAGGATTCCCCTAAGTTTCTAATGACAAAATTCATTCCGGCTTTGGGGTTAGGCTGAAGGAAAACTCTGCCGATCATGGACCGCTGAGACAAAAAACCTTCCGGAACGTAGATTATCACTAGAAAATTAGGTTTACCTAGGCAATTTATATACATGACTCAGATTTGCTAAGATTATTTACAAGTTACACATGCAAACTGGGTTTACAACATAACATGATCAAGTCGATGATGACTGTCGAATGGCACGAACATGTCGATTAAGCGCTATCCCTTTTGCGAAAAAGGGGGGTGTATTGCTACGGGTAGTTGACACGTAGTGGTCAACAATGCCAAATGGGTGCTTTGACCTAAAACAAATTGATCAATAGGATGAAACCCCATGGTTCATAAAATGATAATAATAATTTTCTCTCTTTTACACTTAATATATAAAATCAAGAGTACATAAGATATTATGAAGACCAAACCTAGTTACACATTTCAACACCCCCAGCAAGATCTTCCTTGAGATAGTTTCCAGAACTTCGATACTGCTACACTGCTGCTGCAACTTTGACCACTGCAGCAGAATTTCACCCCCCTGCAACTGCTACAGAATTTTGGGTCCCATTATATTTCAGCCCCAGAAACATATTTAAAGTTTTGAATTGTTTTAATATTTGAAATTAAATTTTCAGCCCCAGTTTGTATTATTTTTGGACAAAAACACACACACACGGTCTGTTTTTCTCAGGACCCTGAATTTTCAAAACCAGTGGATGTGTGTCCCTGGATCTGGATCCTGGTAACTTATATATATATATATATAGAGAGAGAGAGAGAGAGAGAGAGTTTATCAGGACACTGACTTTTCAAAATCAGTGGATGTGTATTCAGATCTGGATCTGGATCCTGGTAACATAGATAAAAACACTTCAATTTGCTTCAGACATATTGCATTGTAATGCCTCACGTATATTATGATATTGCATTCCTTGATTTGGTAAAGTTGACAACTTACGAAGCTGTTTGGTTCATCTGGTGGCATTTCTGTGATTGTAGTCCTTTGACAAAGCTTTCTGTTTGTTTACGTAAATAGAATTTGTTGTGTGCAGGTTGAGGTGGGTGGTAGCATAGCATATGTGGCACAGTCTTCTTGGATACAAAATGGTACCATTCAAGATAACATCTTATTTGGAAAAGAAATTGATCATGCTAGATATAAGAATACTCTGAGAGTATGTGCACTGGAAAATGATCTATCTCAGATGAGATACGGTGATAAAACAGAAATTGGAGAAAGAGGTATCAATTTAAGTGGTGGACAAAAACAGCGTATCCAGTTAGCTAGAGCTTATTATCAGAATTCAGACATATACCTTCTTGATGATATTTTCAGTGCTTTAGATGCACACACAGGAAGTTATCTATTCAAAGTAAGTACGTTTTAGAAGAGGGATTGGGCTACTGTTTGTCTTTGGCCAAAAGGAACTGACAATTTTGACATCAAAATGCTTTTTACGGGGAGATTCTAAAATCCTTGTTGAACATAATTTTTCTTTGTAATGGATGCCATGATCTGAATATGTCCCCCATTGTGCTTAATCTTAAAGTGCTTTTAGTCATGGGATTTTATTAGGAAAAATGTCGATAATTCTTTTGTTTTTTCATTATGTGTGTTGACCCATATTACTTCATAGATCTTTTGGATGCATTATATATCAGTTCTTCTGGTACTTTATGTTCTTTATTGGGAAAATGTAAAATATTTGTGAATATAATTCTTCTGAGATATGCCGTGATCTGAATTTGCCACCCAACAATACTTAATCTTAAAACACTTTTATTTATGGAAATTTATTAGGAAAAATGTCACTACCTCTCTTGTTTTTTCACTATGTGTGTTGACCCCTATTACTCAATAGTTCTAAATGCACTGTGCTACCTTGCAGACCTGCACTGGATATTCAAAGTTCTGAAACTAAGTGCAATCCTGGAGGCCCATATGAACGTTGCTCACTATCACCACAACAACTCTTACTTTCACTTTAGGCCGGCTTTCCTTCAGCACAAGCGGGTTCTCGCTAGACAAGAATTAGTATGATATACTTTAGAAATAAATGGGATGGTGGATTGCCAAGATTAGTGCATATCCAATGGGTGATGGCATCAAGATCAACAATCAAGAGGGTTCAAACAGTATGGAAGAAGGCATAGTAAGGATGTTATAAACATGCTTAAACTAACTAAATGGATTGCTTCAATATGCTGAAAGTTAAAGGAGGGCTCTTCCAAAGATGCTTGTCACATCAATTTCAAAATGAACCAAGTAATAATATGTAACCATCAATAATTAGATAACAGCGACATATGAAATCATAAATGAAGTAGACACAACTAGGAAGCCCCCTTCAAAGAATGAACAGCCAACAATACATCAGTCTTCAAGTATAATTTAATCAGAAGGTAAGGAGAGCTTAGACATGCTATGCTTATTCTTGAAACTCTAGCTAGGGCTTCCCTCAAAAGAGAATGAAAACCCTAATTGAGAGATTACAGCAGCAAAAATCATTCAATAAAAACAATGATTAGATCAAATTTAAGGGAGGGCTTCACCTCAACCCTAACATCTTTTTGGGGCAAAGACTACCCTTCTACAAGGATTGTTACTGATCGGTTTATACAAGTAGTTTCCAGCCATCAAAGCAATCCAAGAAAGAGAAAAGAAAGATGAAAGGTTCACATTAAAGTGCTCTTTAACTTCTTCCTCCCAAAAGATCTTCGGCTAAGCTTGGTGGCGAACTCCCACAATTCCAAACATGCCTTGCAAATGAGAAATGCTACTCCTTTTATAGCTTCTTTCCTCAACTTCTTTTTCATAGAATATTATAAAGAATTCTCTAGAAGGTTATGGATCCCTCTTTTCCACCAAAAACTTGTTAATTGTTCAAGAAATTTTGCAACTATATAGATGAATAATCTGAAGCTAACTATCTTTCACCAAGACACAGAATTTCTTAACACTTATAAGTAGCGGAATTAGAACATAGAGATAAAATCACAGTCACACAATTTACACACTTGATTTCTTGTGAAATCCAACTAGGCAAACCCTCAACTTTGCTGTAGTATTTTATTGATAGAGTTTGAGCAATAGAATTTCTTACAAGGCAAACTGTAACCCTGAGAACACTCTTGTCCTCATGCTGTACTAGCTGGACTCACCCTGCAAACACACTGACCCCTGCTCCTACTTTCTTGCGCTCAAACAAGCCCTATTTTGTTGTGCGCGGGCTTCGAATCAATTTGGCTTTTAGCCACTGTGTAAATCTGTTAAATTATGGTATGTTCTATGCTTAGAATAATTTACTTCTTTTCTTCTTATTAGCCACAGATTAGCAAGCACATATACATTAAGTAAAGTGCAGATAGAACATTAAACGATCAACAGAAAACAAGCCAAGACAAGAGACACAAGATGCGGCGGCTAGCCAGGGACAAACCCCAATGTGGGGAACCCTTTGATCAAATCTTCTTTTATCTTCAATAGTTCAGCAGAGAGAAATAGTACAAAATCAGAATTCTGTAATTTTATATCAGCAGCAGCAAATCCTAGATCAACAAAGTCAAACTTGGTCAAACGAGTTGAAATTGACCTCCAATATGCTTGGTCAATTTCCGGTCAACTAGCCCTTGAACAGCCTGAAGAAACAACCCTTGAACAACTCCAACAACACAGTCAAACTGCTGCCCAAAACTAGGGCAGTCAACGCTGTCAAACCTATGGACGGATTGCCTCGATTTTTGTGCCAAATCTGTGGCCTGCCTAGGAGAGGCAGTCACACCAAAACTGCACCCTTGATGAGTCAACGCTTGGTCAACGCAGGTCAAAGAGACCTTTCAGCATCCTCCTTGCCCTAATGTGTCCTCCTTCCCACCTGTGAGCTGCTCCTTGTATAACCCAAAGCTAAGGAGAGAGAGAGAAGAATGAGTGAGATGAGATGATGAGAAAATGAATCAACCTCTCTTGTATTTACATGATTCATTGGACATGTGTGCCACACATTTAACTACTGGCCGACCTTGACAATTTGTCAAGTAAATACAAATAAATTCATATCTACGTAAATACTTGTCAGAATCGGATGATCTTTAGATCAATTCTACACCTCTCGACAAGAGGAATCTAGGAAGCTGCCATAAATGAGGTGACCCACATGGAGTTTGGCACTAGTTTCCAAGTTTAACACTCCCTCTCAACTAGGGAGAACTCCATTTGCAATCCGTCTGACTGTCGCTACTATCTCAGCCATCAAATGCACTGCCCTGCACTGCTTGGCCTTGCTTTGCTTTGCTCTGCTCTGCCCGAACTATGAAGAAGAAGAAATGATCGAGGATGTATCATACCATCCTCCACTGACCCAAAGTCAATCTTAGAGTGTGTCATACCACTCTCAATGATCCCAGATCAGTATCATTGATCCCAGGTCAATGGAGGTCATCCTAGCATAGGGAGTATTGTAGATACAACAATGCATCCATCGATAGTATTACTAATGGTCCCTAACCCCATTTCCCTACTCATTGATCAGATGAGAGGTACTTCCCATGAGTCCCAAACTGCATGGGTAGGATGCCTCGACAAGAGAACTAATCATCTTGGCCAAAAGTTGCCATAGGAGAACTAATCATCTTGGCCCATAGGAGAACTAATCATCTTGTTCCACAATCGCCACGGAGAACTAATCATCCTGGCCCACAGGAGAACTAATCATCTTGTTGCACAGTTGCCACGGAGAACTAATCATTCTGGCCCACAGGAGAACTAATCATCCTGGCCCACATGAAAACTAATCATCTTGTTCCACAGTCGCCACGGAGTGTCACAGGGGAAGGTTGAACCTTTCACCTTGTACATAGTGCACCATTAGGGGATGGTGAGTCGCCTTGTGGTCGCATGTCGCTCCAAGAAGTACCCCGCGCCCCCTTGGAGCTCCCAGAGCTCAATACATCATACTCGACCCTCATAAGAGGGTCTCTGAACGACACCAAGTCGTTCTCGAAAAGTCAAGATTTTGACCTTTCCTAGGGGCTTTGTCAAAATGTCGGTGACCTGTTCATCTGTACCGATATGTTGGAGCCTTATTGCTCCTTGTTGCACCATATCCCGAATATAGTGGTACCTAATATCGATATGCTTGGAGTGATCATGAAATACGGGATTCTCTGATAAATGAATCTCGCTCTGGTTGTCACACAGGATCACGGTGGTATCCAATGTAAATCCAAACAGCTTTTCGCAACCAGACCGCCTCACAGGAGGCCATACTAGCAGCAATGTACTCTGCCTTGGCGGTGCTGAAAGCCACCGACTTCTTCTTCCTGCTCATCTAGGATATCGAGGCAGATCCCAAAGAGAAACAACACCTGGAAGTGCTCTTTCGGTCCACCACACTGCCTGCCTAATCAACATCGTTATATCCAAGTAGTCTCACATCTCCAGCAATGTATCTTAACCCATGAGTGATTGTGCCATGAAGATATCTCAACAGATTCTTGGCACCAATCCAATGTGTGTGGTGAGGCTCAACCATATGTTGACTACAAAGTATATATCCGGATGGGAGTTCACCAAGAACATCAATGCTCCGATGAGTTGACGATACTCGATAGCATTTCGTAAAACAGGTCTGGCAGCACTACCGCTTAACTTCTTGAAGTCGAGCTCCATCGGGGTAGTCACGAGCTTGCAGTCCACCATACCGAATCTCTCCAATATTTTCACCACGTATTTTCCCTGAGATAGGAAAATCTCCCCTGGTTTCTGCTAGACTTCTAGTCCTAGGAAATAGTGCATCAGTCCTAGGTCTTTCATGTGGAACTCGGAAGCCAACTCCCTTTTACATTTGAGAATGAGAGGGTCTGCACCTGTTAGAAAGAGGTCGTCAACGTACAATACTAGCATGAGAGGTTTGTCATCTTCAACCTTAAAGTGAAGGGGTTGGCTTCACTCCTAGTGAATCCCAACTTCATCAGGTAGTTATCGATCCTCTCATACCACGCTCGGGGTGCCTGCTTTAGCCCATAGAGGGCTTTCTTCAATCTGCACACGTGAGATTCTCGATCATGAATCTCAAATTCTTCGGGTTGGTCCACATAAACCTCCTCTTTGATCGAACCATGCAAGAACGCGGCCTTGACATCCATCTGATGTAGGTTCCATCCTTGCGAAGCAATAAGGGCTATGATCGAGCGGATGGTGGTATATCAAGAAACAGGTGCAAATATCTCGTCATAGTCTATACCTTCCTTTTGAGAGAAGCCGCGAGCGACAAAACGAGCCTTATACTTTTCCGCACTTCCATCAACTGCATGCTTTATCTTGTAAAGCTATTTCGAAGTGACAACTGCTTTGACCTAGGGTCTGTGGACCACATCCCAGTCATCGTTTTTCATGATGGACTCATATTTCTCAGTCATAGCATCCTTCCATACTTGATGCTTGACAGCTTCTGCAAATGACGAAGGCTCATTTTGGATGATCGTGCTCATGATGGTCAAGTATCCTTAATACCTGGTCGGCTTCTTACTTCCCCGGAAGGTTCCCCTGGGTGCAATGTGCCCTTCAACATCATCAAGTGTCCTCCTCAGACATGAAGGCCTCTTCCTAGAAGAGGAAGGCTCTTGCGGAGCAGGATCAATAGGATCCATAGGTTCTTCCACATCGGGCATCGTCTCATCTTCCTTTTCCTTTGGTTCCCTAGTGTCAGCTTCTTTAGATCCCCTTTGAGTAGGAAGATTGTCAACTTTGCTAAGAGCCATATCTTCGACAAAGGTGACATCATGGCTAATCTCGATTTCCCTTTGACCAACCACATAGATTCTATAGCCCTTAGAGTTTTTGCTATAGCCCACGGAGATTCCTTTCTTTCCAGATGCACCCAATTTATTCCTCTTCTCTTTCGGCACATCAAAATATACTGGACTTCCAAAAATTCTAAAATGAGATATGTCAGGTTTCTTACCATTGAACATCTCTTCGGGAGTCTTGGAACCCAATGCTTGATGAGGGCATTGGTTTTGCACATATACAGCGGTATTCGCAGCTTCGGCCCATAGAAACTTCGGAAGTCTTTGATCGTGAAGCATAGCATAGACAACTTCTACAATCGTACGATCCTTCCTTTTCGCCACACCATTCTGCTCAGGAGTATATGGTGTTGTAGTCTTCCTCTTAATGCCAGCTTCTTTGCAAAAGTCATGGAACCCATTGGATATATACTCTGTCCCATTATCAATCCTTAAGATCTTGGTTTTGCTTTTCAGTTTGATTCTCGATCAAGGCTTTGAAGTGACAAAACCAAGTGAACACTTCATCCTTCTTTTTCAAGAAGTATATCCAAGTCTTGCGAGAATAGTCATCTGTAAATGTGAGGTAATATAAATATCCTCCCAAGGAGTTCACAGGCATCATACTAGATATGTCTGAGTGAACCAACTACAATATATTGGAGGTCTTGCTTAGGCTTGAGGGGAATGGTCCCCTTTTGAGCTTCCCTTCGGCACATCCCGAACATACACCTTCTTGCTCTACTTGGAACTCGGGCATCCCTGTCACCATTTGTATTGCATTGGGTAGAGCTTTATAATGAAGGTGAGCAAACCTTTGATGACATAGTTCGGACTGAAGTGATGTGTCACAAGACATGACACTAGCGGACTTCCTCCGACCTAATATAATGAATCGACTCGAAACCCAAGAGTGAAAGCTTCTTTAAAATTATTTTTCCATACACATACCTTGCCATCGATAAAAGTTACCTTGTAGCGTTTGTCTTCCATTGCCGAAACGGAGACCAAGTTCTTTTTGAGATCAGGTACATATAGGACTTCTTGCAAATGGATTGTATTACCCTGATTCAATTGGAGAATGACATACCCTATGCCTTTCACGGGATATTTTGCGTTGTCCCC
This sequence comes from Pinus tabuliformis, assembly GCA_031772625.1. Lineage (NCBI taxonomy): Eukaryota > Viridiplantae > Streptophyta > Pinopsida > Pinales > Pinaceae > Pinus > Pinus tabuliformis. Next base: position 1,019,233,921 of record CM062820.1, on the reverse strand, counting down.
AAGAACAATTTCCAGGTTGGTCTCCTTCTCTATCAGATTAGAGAGAGCTTCTTTGAAACCAGTGAAGTGCCTTGAGGCACCACTATCAATAAGCCAATTTCTGAGCGTGTCCAGGGGAGCAGTGGTAGAGAGGGCCACTAGTAGACAATATACATCTTGCTTATTGTTAACAACGTTGATTCATACCTGGAGTTTCTTGCCTTCTTGAAGGGTTGTCCTCTTCCTTGATTTCCAACATTTCTTTTACCTCTGCCATTGGACCTTCCATTCCTTTGATTGCCTTGAGAGTGATCATGTGAGTCGCTTTTATCATGGCACTCCCTCGCACAATGGCCCATTTTATTGCAATTGTAACATCGTCCTTTTCTTCCACCCTTCGGTCCAACCTTTCCTTTGGATTTAGCCCCATAATTATTTCTTCTTTTAGCATGAGAAGAAAAGGTAGAGGGATGGCCTTTAAGTGCGGGCATTTCTTGCTCTTCCATCCTTGTCTCTTCTTGAATACATCTGGCCATCAATTTCTCAAATCCTGCGATGACATTATTGTTGAAAAGAGTAGTTCTAAATATATACCATTCAGGTGGCAGTCCTCCAAGAGTTGTGATAGTCATTTCCCTGTCAGGAACTACTTCCCCAATAGATAGGAGATCATTCTTGATCTCGATGATCCTTAAGAAATATGCTTGCATACTCTCATCATCATCAGAGTCAGATAGAGTCAGAGTCAGACAGGTCTCCCCATGGCTCCTCCTCCTCATCATCTCCAACTGCAACTGTAGAAGTGGTAGCACTAGGAGGCTGTGCAACAGATGCAAGCTGAGATAGACGAGATATACGCTTTTGTCGTGGCTGAGCAGAGGAAGCGCCTGCAACTAGAGGACTTGCTGGTTGTGAGGCTGAGGCTGGTACAAGTGGATCAGGATCTGCATTCAACTGAACATCATGTTCGAGTGATGCTATCGTCTGTAATTCAAAATCCATATCCTCATCAGAAGCAAACTCTGTTGGATGACTCTCCACTACGCAATCTGATGTTGTTGGATCAATGTCTGCCAACACAATGGGATCTGAATTAGGCCTTTTGTTCAGCAATTGGTTGCGTCTGAGCCAAAGGTTGTATTGGACATAGACTAGATCATTTAACCGTTTTTGATCCAAACGATTTCTCTTCTTTGTGTGAATCCTCTCAAAGACGAACCGATTGCGCTCACACCCAGTAGCACTGCAAGTTTGACTCAAAATACGAATTGCAAACTTTTGCAATTCAGGACAGTGGCTACCAAAAGCCTCCCACCATTGTGCTGCAAAAAACATAGGAGTGTAATGAGATAGCTCAACAAAACTACAAATTATATCCAAATTTCAAATTATAAATGATTTAACAAAAAAACTATTAAGAATTTGAAAATTGAAATTTTTGTTTACCTGGTTCATATGCTTCTCTTGCAATCTTTGCTAGGTTCTTCCCAAAGGTACTCGAGGCATTGGTCAAGGTCGTGACCTGTCGGTGTATCTCCAATTGATCAGACTCCAATGGGATCATGCAATCAATGCAGTCAATCAGTCCATCTCTAACCCCCCCCTCAAAGTTCCTGTCTCCTTAGCTTTATAATGATACCGTGGGTTCAAAAAATACCCAGCTGCCTGTATAGGGTGATGGAGTTGATTGTTCCATCTTTCATTAATGATTGCCCAAATGGGCCCATACTTAGCTACTTTATCCTTGTATGCCCTCTTTATTTGTTCCTTTGCTTGATCCATAGCCTCATAAATGAAGCCCGTAGCCAATCTTTCCCCATCCACCAACCGCATCACCTTAACCAGTGGCTCAACAAGCTTCACAATCTCTGCTGCCTTTCTCCAAAATATTTCTTCATTAATTTTCTTTTTCAAATCTTTGCCTTCCAGTTTGTGAGACCATTGGCTTAGATTCCATTCTTCACTGGAAAACATCTTTTGTAAGTTTCTATGTTGTGAAAGCATAGATTGCAATGTCAAAAAATGAGTAGCAAATCTAGTAATGGCAGGCCTAATAATATCCTTGCCCCCAGTGTGTTTCCTCATGAGGCTCAAAATCCATGAATGATTGTAGATAAATTTTGTTATACTTTTGGCATGATCTACAATGTTTTTGACCCAATCTAATTTTCCAATATCCTCAAGCATGAGGTCTATGCAATGTGCAGCACATGGGGTCCAAAAGATGGTCTTGTGTTTTTCCTCTAACAGTTTACCAACAAGAACATAGTTAGAGGCATTATCTGTGATGACTTGAACAACATTAGCCACCCCCACCTCCTCAACAACCTCATCCAATAGCTGAAACAACAATTGCCCATCTTTTACCTTATCAGATGCATCAACTAATTTTAAAAACATGGTTCCCTGTGGGCAGAAGATAAGAAAGTTTATGATGGTATGGTTTCTTTGATCAGTCCATCCATCTGACATGATGGTACATCCTGTTCTTGCCCATGAGTCCTTGAAATCTTTCAAATAGTCATTAATGGATAAAATTTCTTTCTGCAAATGATACCCCCTTAGCTCATGCATAGTAGGGCCTTTGAAGCCTTTTCCAACAACATGTATGGCATCAAACATAGGCTCATAATATGGTGAACGGGAAGCATTGAAGGGGATATCAGCATCATACCACCATCTATCTATGTAATCACAAGCAGTCTCCCTCAATTCTTTCTTCCAATGGTCATCTAAAGCAGTGTTTTAAAAAATGCTATGTAATCACAAGCAGTCTCCCTCAATTCTTTCTTCCAATGGTCATCTAAAGCAGTGTTTTAAAAAATGGCCGGCTCGGAACCGACTCGGCCGAGTTGGTCTGAGTCAGGCCTGGAAAAATCAACCTGGCCAAGTAATCGGTTCGGCCAACCGGGTCTGTATCAACCCGGCCGGGTTACGTACAACGGCCCGGTGATCTGAAAATGGGGCTCTTAGGATTCTTGTCTAACTTACAAGAACCTCTCTCACTTTCAAAGCTTTAAATATCCAAAGTCTTAATGATTAACCAACGCGGAATTCAAAAATACTTGAAATATGGGTGTATGCTTGTATTTGTTTTCACCTGATTATTTACTTTAAGATCTGTTGTTTGTGATGATATGGGAAGATACTTAAATTGATATACAAATGCATATAACAGTAGTTAAAGCGGCAGTAAAAACAACACATAAGACAACAAGATAATATGGAGTTCACCCTGATATCTTGGGCTACGTCTCCTTGAGCTCTAATCAACTCGATTAGGCTCTCTAGGATTATGGCAATAGTTCTTTTACAAGTGATACACTTAACTCCAATGTTTTTCGCTGGAACATTGGGCTTAGAACACCATCTTATTTCTTGGCTCTTGGAGCTCTTTGGTTTTCTAGCTTTGGCTCTCGGCTCTATCTCTGGCTCTTGCTCTAGCTCTTGGCTCTGACTCTGGCTCTGGCTCTTTTGGCTTTGGCTCTGGTACTGGCTCTTGGCTCTCGCTTCTGGTGCTCGCTCTGGCTCTTGGCTCTGGCTGTTTGCTCTGGCTCTCTAAGCTCTTTCTCTCGACCTTTACATGCCTCTGTGAATCGCTCGACCTCCAAGCAATTCCAACAACAATATGTTGCTGTCAATTGAGCTCTCTAGCTTTGCGGCTCTGCAGCTCTGCCTCCAACCTCTGGTGGCTCTGCCTATTACAGTGAGCTCGGCTCTGGTTTCTGTGCTTCCAGGTCTGCTTACTGCTTTCTCTCTCTTCCCCCCCTTTTTTCTTTGTTCTCTCTGTTCATGGCTTTAAGGCCAATCTGTCTTCGATTGTTCGCTTCCCTTCCGGCTCTTCGGATTGCCTACCTCTGTCCACTTGGGATTCCCTGCTCGGCGTCATCATCACTGTAACGCTTCATAGAGAGGTGGCCACTTGTCTCCTCATGAGCTGCGCCAGGTCTTCCTCGTTGGTTCAGTTTTTTGGTTACACTGTGGAATGACTCATCCGCCACCTTAGCGGTCAAATCGGACGTCAAACTTCTCCCTGTTGTGGCTTAATCCCCTGTCAAATCTGGTTTCCTCATCGGGCGCGATGTCAACCGTCCGATCTGGATCCCCTAGATCCAACACCATTTAATCATTTCACGCGGTTGACTTGCTCGACCGTTAGTGCGTGATCAACGGTGGTTTTCTCTCTCCTCCGCTTGCCACTCGTTGGTCGCTGAATGGGATCGCTCCAATTTCTCCAAAACTGCTTACCATTTGAGGGCGCCTCGATCAATATCACCGGTTTTTTGGAACGCAGGTCCCGCCTTGTCCTTTAGCCCTTTTTGCCTTTTGTCTCCGCGGTTCTTCGGCTTCCCATGCGACCGAGCACTTCGGGGCCTTTCCTTCTGGATTTCCCAAGTGCTAGTTTGTGTCACTACGCGGTCTCCATGGGCCTCGGTCAGCGTATTTTGACCAAAGGTCCTGGTTTCTTTGTGCTGGTTGCAAATCATCATTGTTTAGGGGTTATTTCTGATAGGCTTCTACATCCACAAGACTTTAAACTTCGGTATGAGATTTTACAGAGTTTGGGTAGTTTTAAGAGAATTTAAGGATCCAATTTCGGATCACCCAGTCACTTAAAAAAATGCGAATTTTTAATTTTTTTTTTATTATTTGCTGAGTGTGGGGGACTCCAAAGCAATTTAGTTTTTGTTTTGTTGGTCTTTAGGGTCCATTCCCCTCTCCCAAACCCTATTTAACCCACTCAACCCCTCTCATTCTCTCACAGCCATCTCATGCATTTGAGTGAGAGTTTGTGAGGAGTTGTTGAGTTTGTTTTTGGAGCAGCAGTGAGGAGTCTTGGGCAAGCATTGTAGCTGGAGTGAAGATATTTTTGGGCAGCCATTTGGAGAAACATTGAGGAGTTGGTTTCTTGGAGCAAGCTTGAAGAGGCAATTTGTGCCTGGAGGTATTTTTTTTCACTTGTACAAATCTGTTTTTGCTAATTAAATTTTATGTGTAGATCTAGAAATCCTATAGAGTGTTTTTTGTGAAAGAAATGAACATTGAATCAATGTTTTTTTTTTCATTTTTAGATTGTTTGCTTTCATTTCCAAGTCAAAAAATGGCACCTAGAGTGAAAGATGTTGCTTGGGCATATGTTGAAATGGTTGAAAGTCAAATGCATTGCAAATTTTGCGATAGGAAAATTAAGGAAGGTCCTGGGGGCATTAATAGGCTGAAACAACACTTGGCGGGGATTAGAGGCCAAATTACTCCATGTACCTCACCAGAAATTGGGGAGATTAGTATGGAATTGTTAACTAGCTTTGAGAAGTTTAAAGAAGATAAGGCTAGGCAAAAATAGTTAGAGGCTGAAATTGGGAGGAAGAGGAATATATAAAAAATGATGACTACCAATCCCCATTTTGATTTTGAGGGTTCTTCTTCTATCCCTTGTACTGATGCATCCAACCCCTTTCGATATGTTCCTCTCTCTTTTGAGTCTATTCAAGAAAAGGGAAAGGGTAGAATGAAAAAGGGTGATATGAATATCAAAAGTTATTTCACTCCCTCCTCTCCATCAGATGCACATGATCCTCAAGCTAGTAGAAGTCAAATGCAGCCCACTTTAGATGACCATTGGAAGGAAGAATTGAGGGAGACTGCTTGTGATTACATAGCTAGATGGTGGTATGATGCTGATATCCCCTTCAATGCTTCCCATTCACCATATTATGAGCCTATGTTTGATGCCATACATGTTGATGGAAAAGGCTTCAAAGGACCTACTATGCATGAGCTAAGGGGGTATCGTTTGCAGAAAGAAATTTTATCCGTTAATGACTGTTTGAAAGATTTCAAGGACTCATGGGAAAGAACAGGATGTACCATCATGTCAAATGGATGGACTGATCAAAGAAACTGTACCATCATAAACTTTCTTATCTTCTGCGCACGAGGAACCATGTTTTTAAATTTAGTTGATGCATTTGATAAGGTAAAAGATGGGCAATTGTTGTTTCAGCTATTGGATGAGGTTGTTGAGGAGGTGGGGGTGGCTAATGTTGTTCAAGTCATCACAGATAATGCCTCTAACTATGTTCTTGCTGGTAAACTGTTAGAGGAAAAACACAAGACCATCTTTTGGACTCCATGTGCTGCACATTGCATAGACCTCATGCTTGAGGATATTGGAAAATTAGATTGGGTCAAAAACACTGTAGATCATGCCAAAAACATAACAAAATTTATCTACAATCATTCATGGATTTTGAGCCTCATGAGGAAACACACTGGGGGCAGGGATATTATTAGGCCCGTCATCACTAGATTTGCTACTCATTTTTTGACATTGCAATCTATGCTTTCAGAACATAGAAACTTGCAAAAGATGTTTTCCAGTGAAGAATGGAATCTAAGCCAGTGGTCTCACAAACTGGAAGGCAAAGCTTTGAAAAAGAAAGTTAATGAAGAAATATTTTGGAGAAAGGCAACAAAGATTGTGAAGCGTGTTGAGCCACTGGTTAAGGTGTTGCGGTTGGTGGATGGGGAAAGATTCGCTATGGGCTTCATTTATGAGGCTATGGATCAAGCAAAGGAGCAAATAAAGAGGGCATACAAGGATAAAGTGGCTAAGTATGGGCCCATTTGGGCAATCACTGATGAAAGATGGAACAATCAATTCCATTGCCCTATACATGCAGCTGGGTATTTTTTGAACCCACAATATCATTATAAAGCTAAGGAGACAGGAGCTTTGAGGGGGGAGGTTAGAGATGGACTGATTGACTGCATTGATCGCATGATCCCATTGGAGTCTGATCAGCGGGAGATACACCGATAGGTCACGACCTTCACCAATGCCTCGGGTACCTTTGGGAAGAACCTAGCGAAGATTGCAAGAGAAGCAGATGAGCCAGGTAAACAAAAATTTCAATTTTCAAATTCTTAATAGTTTTTTTGTTAAATCGTTTATAATTTGAAAGTTGGATATGATTTGTAATTTTGTTGAGCTAACTCATTACACTCCTATGTTTTTTGCAGCACAATGGTGGGAGGCTTTTGGTAACCATTGTCGTAAATTGCAGAAGTTTGCAATTCATATTTTGAGTCAAACTTGCAGTGCTACTGGGTGTGAGCGCAATTGGTCCGTCTTTGAGAGCATTCACACAAAGAAGAGAAACCGTTTGGATAAAAAACGGTTAAATGATCTAGTCTATGTCCAATGCAACCTCGGGCTCAGACGCAACCAATTGCTGAACAAAAGGCCTGATTCAGATCCCATTGTGTTGGAAGACATTGATCCAACATTAGAATGGGTAGTGGAGAGTCATGCAACAAAGTTTGCTTCTGATGAGGATATGGGTTTTGAATTATAGACGATAGCATCACTCGAACATGATGTTCAGTTGAATGCAGATCTTGATCCACTTGTACCAGCCTCAGCCTCACGGCCAACAAGTCCTCCAGTTGCAGGCGCTTCCTCTGCTCAGCCACGACAGAAGCGCATATCTCGTTTATCTCCGCTTGCATCTGCTGCACAGCCTGCTAGTGCTACCACTTCTACACTACAGTTGCAGTTGGAGATTATGATGAGGAGGAGCCATGGGGCCCCCTGTCTGACTCTGATGATGATCCAGAGATTGATCCACATGATCTTGGCTCCTCTGGCAGTAGTTACTATCTAGTAGTATTGGTCACAGTTTACTTTTGTTGTAGAGGCCATTTCTAGCCTCCTTGGTTATGTGTTTTTGTTTTGATCTCTATATCATGAATCATGATTCATGATCATGTATGTATTGGACAATGCACTGGGTGCCATTTTGATATAGTGGATATATTCATGAGCCTACTTTGATCATATGTTGTCTTCCATCTATATTCTAATGCTGTGTGTTTGGAAACATGAATGAAAATCTTTAAAATTATGTTTTTTTATAAAAAAAATAAATATTTAATGTATTTTTTACAATGACCGAGTCATTGAAATCGAGCCGGCCGAGTCGATATCGAGTCGGAGTCGACCCTCGGCTGAGTCGGTGTCGACCCTCAGCCGAGTCGGTGTCGGAGTCGGAGTTTTAAAACATTGATCTAAAGTGGGCTGCATTTGACTTCTACTAGCTTGAGGACGATGTGCATCTGATGGAGAGGAGGGAGTGAAATAACTTTTGATATTCATATCACCCTTTTTCATTCTACCCTTTCCCCTTTCTTGAATAGACTCAAAAAAGGGAGGAACATATCGGAAGGGATTGGATGCATCAGTACAAGGGATAGAGGAAGAACCCTTAAAATCAAAATGGGGGTTGGTAGCCATCATTTTTTGTATATTCCTCTTCCTCCCAATTTCAGCATCTAACTCTTTTTGCCTAACCTTATCTTCTTTTAACTTCTGAAAGATGGCTAACATTTCCTTCCTAATCTCCCCAATTTCCAGTGAGGTACATGGAGTAATTTGGCCTCTAATCCCCGCCAAGTGTTGTTTCAGCCTATTAATGCCCCCAGGACCTTCCTTAATTTTCCTATGGCAAAATTTGCAATGCATTTGACTTTCAACCATTTCAACATATGCCCAAGCAACATCTTTGTAATATTCCTAACCCAGAATATTCCTCAAACCCCAGCAAAAACTCCAACCAAATATGTGCAAATGATATAATAACCCAGAAGTGATAAAATAATAGTGGAACAACATATAATAATGTAAACCAGAAATATAAGTAGATACACAAGGAATGCAGCGAGAAATGCTAAGCCATTTGATTATACCGAGCAATAAATGAGTAGAAGAGGTGATTAGACATATGGCACCTCGACTTGCACAAGGCAAGTGAAGAAATACTCTCAGAATGACAAGAGTGGCCTCTTTGCGTGGATGTTGTTGTTGTGCTTCAGGTGCTACTAGAAAACAAATGATGATTTGGGGTTGCTCCCCTCCTCGGAAAAAGCTGAAACTCTAGATTCGGGCTCTACTCAAGAAACCCAGAAAAACCCGGAAAACTTTCCTGGAATGGTCTCCGACTGATTTGCGTCCCAGCTGCTGGAAAACTGCCGTGCTGCTGCTACAGCTGGAAATCGAATGAGGATTTGGGGCTGCTCCCCTCCTCAGAAAAGGTTGAAACTCTGGAATCATACTCTACTCAAGAAACCCAAAAAAACCCAGAAAGCTTTTCTGAAATGGCCGACCCTCGAAAATCACCCCCTTGGAGTTCTGCGCAGTTCCTCAAAGACGCTGATGAAACTGCTACTGAAATGCTGATAAAACTACTGCTGGAGTGCCAATGGAAATACCTTGCCTGAGACCCCTCAGTCAAGAAGATCCGGTCCCTGTAGTAGATGAGGGGGTTCCTCTCCATTTTATAGCCTCTACCTCTCACAATCCCTAGGCTCACTTTCTCCTGTGTGATCCCCTTCTTGCCATGTGTTCCTTCCCTCCTGCGCAGTCCCTCCATGTGTGTGCGTGGGCCCCATTTCTGTGTCCCGCTTTGGCTCCCTTGGTTCCCCCTTAAGTCACAATGTTGTGCTACCTAGGAAGTGACTTTTTATTCTAAAGTGAGTTATGTTCCCCCTTCCTCACTTTTTATTTACAAATAACTATAGAAGGCAAAAATCGAACAAAATCGAATATTCCAATTAGCCATAGCTAATTAGGAATATTATAGTCTCCCCCGGCAAAATGTTGCTTGTCCTCAAGCAACTGAAGTGATGGATGCTGTAAGATCTCCTCACTCTCCCAAGTGGCATCCTCATCCGGAAAATTCTTCCACCTTACCAAGAATTCTCGGGCCGTCTTGCTCTGCACCTGTCTCTCCCTAGAGTCAATGATAGCCTCCGACTGCAATACCAAATGCCCCTCATCATCCATGGGTGGTAGCTCATCCGTCACAGTCACCTGCTGCCCCAATGCCTTCTTCAGGCATGATACATGAAAAATGTTATGAATCTTGCTGCCTTCGGGCAACTCCAACTCATATGCAACCTGTCCAATCCTGCGTATCACCCTGTATGGCCCATAAAAACGGGGCTTGAGCTTCTCAGCCCCCTTCTGCGTCAGCGATGACTGTCAGTATGGCTGTAATGTAGGTAGACCATGTCACCTACCTCGAACTACCTCTCCACCCAACCCCTGTCAGCATACAGCTTCTGCTGGTTCTGCGCTGTAGCCATGTTATCCTTGAGAGCTCAGAGGATATCCTGACTCTCTTGGATCCAAATCTTGGCTCTAGGAGCCCTGCTATCACCAAACATCACGTCGACAAAAGATAAAGGATGATACCCATATAAGGCATAGAATGGTGACATACCAATGGACATGTGATGCGAAGTACTGTAGCAGTACTCCCCCAGATGCAACCACTTTAGCCATGCTTGCTGCTGCCTACTGACATAGTTACGCAAGTAGCCCTCCAACCACTTGTTAACTATCTTCGTCTGTCCGTTCGTCTATGGGTGATAGCTGGTACTCGGTGTCAACTCCGTCTCCACCAATCATAAAAGCTCCTGCCAAAACCTGCCCATGAAACAACTGTCCCTGTCACTGACGATGGTCTTGGGAAGACCATGTAGCCTGAAGATCTCCCTGAAGAACAGCTCGGCCACTTGTGCTGCTGTATAGCGTGCAGATATGGCAAAGAAATGTGCGTACTTCGTCAGTCGATCAACAACGACAAAGATACAATCCTTGCCTTGTACCAGGGCAACCCTGTGATGAAATCCATCGAAATTCTCTCCTCTGGAATGGGAAGAGGCTGCAATAATCCTGCGGGATGGCTCATCTCTCCCTTGTTCCTCTGGAAAACATCGCACTTCCGGATGTGTTGGAGTATGTCCTCCTTGAGGCCCTTCCATGAGAACCTCTCCCTAATGGCCCTGTAGGTTTTGGTATAACCCTGATGTCCTGCCAATGGGGAATCATGTGATGCCTGGAGTATCCTTTTCTTGAGCTGAGACCCCTCAGTCAAGAAGATCCGGTCCCTGTAGTAGATGATCTCATCGACCACCCTATACTTGTCATCTGCCACCTGCCCATCCAAAACCTCACATGCAAATCTGTCCTTGGAGTACTCTACTAAGAGTCGAGCCCTCCAATCGGTATCCAAGCTCATAAGAGACGACGTGGCTGGTCTACGTGAAAGGGCATCTGCTACCACGTTGTTCTTACCTTTGACATACTCAATGTCAAAGTCATATGCTTGGATCTTACTGATCCACTTCTGCTGCCTCTCGTGTAGCTGCTTCTACTCCAAAAAGAACTTGAGGCTGTTGTGATCAGTCCTCACCCTGAACCTGTTGCCTATCAAATACTTCCGGTACTTAGCCAATGCATGCATGATGGCCAACATCTCCTTGTCGTATATGGAATACAACCTCTTGTGCGGAAGGAGCTTCCGATTCTCAAATGCTATAGGGTGATCTCCCTACATCAATACTGCGCCGATCCCCTCTCCCGATGCATCACACTCCAAAACAAATGGCTGCGTGAAATCTAGCAATGCAAGCAACTCCTGGATAGCCCGCTCAATCTCATCCCGATAGGCCTTGGGGTGCCTATAGGGGGTGGTAATCACGGCCTGTATGCCCTGCTCAAGCTCGATGGTGTGCTCAAACCCTCGATCTTATGGCTGTCCTGGTGGAATCTCCCCAAACACTATGGCATACTGATCAAGGATAGACTGTATCTCTGGGTGTACCGTCTGCCCTGTAGTTCCTGCCTCTGATGCACGCAACTCCACTACCCACTCTATGTCTCCCTTTCGGAAGACTGCCTCCATCCGATGAGCCGAGACAGTCTGAGGCGGATATGTGTGTTGTCCCTGTATCTTCTCATGCCTCCTTGTCTTCTCATCATCCCACTCCATCTCCAGGGTCTTCCAATCTGTCGTGGCCTTCCCTAGAGTGATAAGCCACTGAACACCCAGTATCATGTTGGTGTCCAGAATATCGACCACGAAAAAGTGGTCAGTCAATGTGTAGGTGCCCATTGTCACTGAAAGCTCTGGAACATAACGAGCACACGTCATGGTCTGATCTCCTAGGACCAAGACTGAAAACCCATCGAAGCTCTCTGTCTGTATACCTCTCTGCTCAACCATCTGGGCATCGATGAAGTTGTGGGTTGCCCCACTGTCAACCAAAACTGATACGCGCTGGCCACGTACTGTCCCTTGTACGCGTAGCGTCAGATACTTGGGAACTCCCCGCAACACTGCAAGGGCCCCTCCGGTGGGTGCAAAAGATGCACCACCTGCTGCTGGTGGTGGAAGTGGCAAAGGTCCCTGTATGACATGGCTATCTCCTGCTTGCATATCCTCTTCGTCATCCTCTTCTCCACTGCTCTCAGAGAAGACCTCAATAAAATGTGCTTTACCAGTAGCACATCTATGTCCTGGTGCCCATGGCTCTTGACAAGTGAAGCACAACCGCTTCTTCTTCAGCTTCCTCCTGGCATCATCGTCAAGCTGTACTCGTCCTGGATTCCCCTTTGGAGGTGGAATCCTCACATCCTTCCCCTTAGATTGGAAAGTCTGTCTCTAGGGGTAAGGTTTCCGGGTCTTGGGTAAGACATCCTGTAAGTCCCGGGTCCTGCCGATAGCGTCCTGGAGCGTAGCTGGTCTAGTGGATCGGACTAGACCCCGAAGTGGCTCTGCTAACCCCTCAACATACATATAGACCCTCTGTGCCATGGAGAGGTCTGGCACCATCATAGAGACCCTCGAGAAATCTGCAATGTAGGTCTCTGGGCTCCTTCTTTGTTTGCGAAATGCTGCTCTGGATCCCTCCGATCAAATCGCTCCATCAGTCTCTTGGTAAACTCGGCATATGACGTCACTGTGGAGTGTCCCAATGTAACCATCCCATGAAACCACCAATCCTGGGCCTCGCCATCCAAATGCAACGTTGCCACCTTGATGACCTCTGCCTTCGACATCTGGTTAAGCTGGAAATAAATGTCCAACTTCTCCACCCAAGACTTTGCCGAACTGTTTGATGAGCCATCAAACGTAGGCAAGTGGAAAATGCTTGCTGCATGGTGGGTGTCGACATCATGGTAATGCCGGTACCCTCTGTGATGATCTCGGGGTTTGCTATCCCGCTGGAGCTGAACAAAATTTCTGAACGAGAGGGCTTCCCTGAACTCCTGCCCATAGGCCTGGTACTCTGCAAAATAATCGCCCATATGCTCGGGCTTTGCTTCCTGCTGGGCTGCAGCCCCTGTGTCTGCTCCTAAGAAGGTGGGCATGGTAGAGCGTGTGGGGGCATGTGAGGCCCCCTGCTGCGTAGTATCATGCTGCTCTAGCAAGTGATGGGATGCACCTGATCCCTCACTGATCTGAAAAACTCGTGGGCTCTCCTGTTGTCTGGCCTCTACGGCCGTGAATCTCTGCCCCATCACCTCAATCTACCTCAACAGATCCTGCACTGATTTGAGGAGCATATCCGCAAATCTCTTCCCGTCCTCGTCTGCCATCTGCTATGCGTCCACTAGTGGCTCTCTCTGTTCTACGTCTACCACAGGTTCCTCTTGTTCTGCGTCTGCCACAGGAACACAATCTCCCTCTCTGTAGGTATTCTCCAACCTACGCCCAATGTCTCTGTATCTCTAACCTTTGTAATAGATATAGGGTTTTTCCCCCGGTGTCATAGATTGCTAGCTCCATAGGCTGAGCCAGATCTATGCCCTGATACCACTGTAATATTCCTAACCCAGAATATTCCTCAAACCCCAGCAAAAACTCCAACCAAATATGTGCAAATGATATAATAACCCAGAAGTGATAAAATAACAGTGGAACAACATATAATAATGTAAACCGAAAATATAAGCAGATACACAAGAAATGCAGCGAGAAATGCTAAGCCATTTTATTATACCGAGCAATAAATGAGTACAAGAGGTGATTAGACAGATGGCACCTCGACTTGCATAAGGCAAGTGAAGAAATACTCTCAGAATGACAAGAATGGCCTCTCTGCGTGGATGTTGCTGCTGTGCTGCTGCTGCTACTAGAAAACAAATGATGATTTGGGGCTGCTCCCCTCCTCGGAAAAAGCTAAAACTCTGGATTCGGGCTCTACTCAAGAAGTCCATAAAAACCCAAAAAGCTTTCCTGGAATGGCCTCACACTGATCTGCATCCCAGCTGCTGGAAAACTGTCGTGCTGCTGTTACTACTGGAAATCAAATGAGGATTTGGGGCTGCTCCCCTCCTTAGAAAAGGTGAAACTCTAGAATCAGACTCTACTCAAGAAACCCAGAAAAACCTAGAAAGCTTTTCTAAAATGGCCGACCCCCGAAAATCACCCCCTTGGGGTTCTGCGCAGTTCCTCAAAGACACTGATGAAACTGCTGTTGAAATGCTGATAAAACTACTACTGGAATGCCAACGGAAATACCTTGCCCGAGAAGGCACTCGAAGTCCCCCGGGGCTAAGGGTGAGATCTCCGAACGGAGACACTCAATGCACTAAACAATGTTGCAGACTAGCTAAACAGCCAGCGTGCTCTAAGTCGAAATGACTATCACAAATGCTCATAACCGGAATGAATCCCAAATGAGGGGGTTCCTCTCCATTTTATAGCCTCTGCCTCTCACAATCCCTAGGCTCACTTTCTCTTGTGTGATCCCCTTCTTGCCATGTGTTCCTTCCCTCCTGCACAGTCCCTCCATGTGTCTGCGTGGGCCCCATTTTTGCGTCCCCCTTTGGCCCCCTTGGTTCCCCCTTAAGTCACAATGTTGTGCTACCTAGGAAGTGACTTTTTAGTCTAAAGTGAGTTACGTTCCCCCTTCCTCACTTTTTATTTACAAATAACTATAGAAGGCAAAATCGAACTAAATCAAATATTCCAATTAGCCATAACTAATTAGGAATATTACAATCTTTCACTCTAGGTGCCATTTTTTGATTTGGAAATGAAAGCAAACAATCTGAAAATGAAAAAGAAACATTGATTCAATGTTCATTTCTTTCTCAAAAAACACTCTATAGGATTTCTAGATTTGCACATAAAATTTAATAAGCAAAAACAGATTTGTACAAGTGGAAAAAAATAACTCCAGGCACAAACTGCCTCCTCAAGCTTGCTCCAAGAAACCAACTCCTCATTGTTGCTCCAAATTGCTGCCCAAGAAGCTCCTCACTCAGCTACAATGCTTGCCCAAGACTCCTCACTACTGCTCCAAAAACAAACTCAACAACTCCTCACAAACTCTCATTGAAATTCTCACACAAATGCATGAGATGGCTGTGAGAGAATGAGAGGGTTTGAGTAGGTTAAATAGGGTTTGGGAGAGGGGAATGGAGCCCAAAGACCAACAAAACAAAAACTAAATTGCTTTGGAGTCCCCCACACTCAGCAAATAATAAAAAAATTTAAAAAAATTGCATTTTTTCAAGTGACCGGGCCGCTGTACGTAACCTGGTCAGGTTGATACGGACTCAGCCGAGTCGGCCAAACCGGTTACTTGGTCGGGTTGATTTTTCCAGGCCTAGCTTGGACCAACTCGATCGAGTCGGTTCTGAGCCGGCTGTTTTTAAAAACACTGGTACCACCTTGTAGCATATAGTATCCTGCATGGGCCAAAATATCCACCGCTCTGCTAGTACACCCTCAATGATGTGGGCTACATCTCCCCGTCAGCTCTGAAAGACCTGAGCGGTCCAAATCCCCACATGCTAACGAAAATGACACAACTGCGCCTATGCTTAAGAGTCCCTGCATCCCATATGCCTAAAAGAGAGCACTGTCTCCATACAATGCTCTGTCTGATAGCTTGTCGATGCCACCCCCTCCTACCAGCTCTTGCCAGAGTAAGCTAATCACCCTGTGACTCCATGCACAGTCAATATGCCAAGACAACTCATGAAATCCGTCTGCTCGTTTGTCAAACCATCTGTCACTAGTGCTGACCGAGGCTCTGCTGGAGATCTGTTAATATAGGTGTGCTCAAGCATTAAATCCATCACGTAGCTACTATCATCACCTACCAGCTCTATGATGTGATGGGAAATCCCACTTGGATCCCAAAAATAGTTTGGCCCTCGAGTCCCTTTGGTAATCCATGGCCTTTGCTGACATGTGGCAATGGATGTATCCAACCACCTAGCTTGCTCCATCGAGTACCAACTCAGTACCTCTCGCCATCCAATCCCAAAGGAGAGATCGAATGTGTAATCCTCTATGGAAGGAACAAGCCCTCCAAGCTGATGTGTTATCATGCTCAACTCATGTTGCTCAGTCCTCCTAACCTGTCCATCCCCTCGGGTATGTCTAGACAACTCTGCCTCCCTCAACCTAATGTGTAAGGGTGGGATAATAACATTGTAGATCCCCTCAGTGTGCCTCTAAAGCCAACTGTGTTGAAAACCCAACGCGTGGTCTCTCTGTTGCCCCTCATCATTGGTTAGCCCTAATGATGGCTTCACATCCTCCTCCATCGTAGACTCAACACGAGCCTCCAATTTCTCCTTCATAGACTACCCAACACGCAAGACATTCTCACCAGTTAGCTGCAGGTGATTATAGTCTGGCAACTCTGTCATGGACGTGGAGGCCTCTGTACCTATCGGCTCCTCAACAACGGTGGAGCTGTGTTCTGACACCTCATCAACCTCTGTTGCATTGCGATCACCTGAGGACTCGGTCACAACCCCAAATACCTCATCAATGGATACCTCAACAAGGGATGACACCTCATCAATGCATGGATGCTCAACTGTCTCCTTGCCAACCATGGCCCCTTCGAATACTCTTCCATCTTCTTCCTAAATACTCCTCATTATCCCTGCAAAATGCCACTCAACTCCATTGGTTTGTGCATGCCTCTTAGTTCACAGAATTCCCAAAAAGAGAGGGACGCCTGAATGCCATGACCTAGTGATTGGTATGCCCTCCTGTTTGCTCCCAATAACTCCACATTAGTTGCAATCATGTTCGGATTCCCAACTGTGGAATGAATCAACTTCTCCCCCACATCCATCATCATTTGTTGTATCCTAATCACCTCATTCAAGGTTACCACTATGTTGTTTGATTTTAATCTTTCCCACAGGCTGAGCCAAGATTATGGCTTTGATACCACTATAATATTCCTAATTAAAAATTAACAGTAAATATGCAAAACAAACATAGACAAAAACACCATAAAACAGTAGCAAGCAATCATACCACAAATTGGCACCAAAACTGTGCTGTTGTACTCTTTTTATTAATGAAAATGGGTGTACAATGAAGTGCTGGAATGAGTGCACCTTAGCTTGCTCAAGGCAAGCTAGCAAATCCCAAAATGACAAGTAAGACGACCTCCTCCAATCTGCTGCTATGTTGCTCAAGTGCGGCACTGCAGATGCCTAGAAATATGTTGCTCGCTGAATGGAACTGCTATTACGACCTCCTCGGGTGCTCAAAAAATTCTGGGAAATTAACCTCGGGCTCTCCACCAATAAACGACAAAAAGCCATGAAGGAATTGGCTAACACATGACTTCAGAAATTCGACCCTGTTTCCCCTAGCTCCTCTAACTGTTGGCTGAATTGAGACCCCTGTTTGACCCCTCAAATGTGCTCAAAAAATTCTAGGTATTTGGGATTGTGATCCTTGCCAAAAACCCAGAGAAACCTAGAAAGGGTTTCCCTTGGTTCCAACCTTCAAAAATTGGTCCTTCACAGCTTGGCCCTCCTCCAATTTCGAATTCTGTCGCTGTGACTGACCCTGTCAATCTATGCTCTTCCAAATCCATCAACCTTGAAACCTTTATCTTCCATCACATAAATAAATAACAAGTTTTTTTTTGTTTGGTTAAATCAAGTACATATAATATTTCTTGTAGATGAAGGGTTTGACCTTGATTTAAGTGAAGAGTGACAGTCCCTATCCCTTTCGCAGGGTAGGTGTCATTGTCCCCAAGTATGATCTCCAAATTTGTCTTCTTTTCAACCAAATTTGAGAGGGCCTCCTTATACCCAGTGAAGTGCCTTGAGGCACCACTATCAATCGACTAATGATCCAATGTATCTTGAAGAGAGGCAGTGGTGAGAGCAGAAATAAGATAAAATTCTTTTTTCTTATGTACAACATTAGTTTCCTCATACTTGGAGTTTCTCAACCTTTTGGGAGGACGACCATTTCCATATCAAGCAGCGAGAGCATTCCTCTTTCCTTTATTGTTGAACTTGTTGTTCCTTTGATTGTCGTTGCCTTTGTAGTTGTTGTCATCCCTTGGAGTATCCTTCTTGTGAGGACACTCTCTAGCAAAGTGGCCAAACCTGTTGCAATTGAAGCATCTTCCTTTTCTTCCTTCTTTGAATCCTGGCTTAAACCCTTGACCTTGTCTTCTTAGATCAACATTGTTCTTCCCTTTAGTATGAGCGGAGAAAACAATAGGATTATTTCCATTTGAGGGCTTATCTCTTTCCACCATCCTTATTTCTTCTTGAGTGCATCTAGCCAATAATTCATCAAAACTTGGAATCCTATCATTGTTGACAATGGTGGTGTTAAACACATCCCATTCTCTTGTAAGACCTCCACGTGTAATAAGAGTGAGCTCCTTGTCACTAACAATTTCTCCAATAGATAGGAGATCATTCTTGATTTTAGTAATCCTCATGTAGTAGGATTGAGTGGACTCTCCTCTCTCCATTTTGATGTCTTTCAACTTGTTCTCGAGAAAGAGGACTTGATTTGCATTGTTTACTTTGAACATCCCAACTAGCTTGTCATATATCTCCTTAGATGTTTCCAAATCAGAAATATAGGCAACCAAAGGCTTGTGAATGGAATCTACAATAATTTTCTTAGCTTTGACCTCACCTTTCTTGTACTTTGTTTTTGCAGCAGTGGGTGCATTTGAAGGAGGCTCCATCACTCTTCCTTTGACATAGTCCATAGCATCATTTTTTTCCAAAGTCAAATCCAGAGACATCCTCCATGCATGATAGTCGGATTTGAACTATGATGTAGTCGTCATTGAGGCTAGCTCCAAATTCTTGTCCAACAACTTGCCTTAGTGATTGCTTTTCTCACTCTTGCTTGGGCTTTGTCTTCACTTGGGCTTTGCTTCCATGTTAATTTTAGATAACAATGGTATGTTTTATGCTTAGCACAATTTACTTCAATGTTCCTTTAGTAGCCCAATAATAATTTGCAATTATTTCTAGTAGCAATCATGTTAGCCATTATTCACATTGACAGTAAATGCAGATAGAACATAAAACAAATGCAAAAGACAAGCCAAGACAAGGGGACACCAGATTTGGCGGATGCCAGGGAAAACCCCCCATGGGGGGAAAACCCTTTGATAAAATCTTCTTATTATTATTCAATAGTTCAGCAGAGAGAATACAAAATTCAAATAGACTAGCCCAATACAAAGTCAAATCAGCTCTGTCAAATTCTGCAGTCAACAGAAGTTAAACTTCATCCCTAACCAGAAAGTCAACTTTAGTCAAAATAGCAGTAAAACACCTCTTTTGAAGCTCAGTCAAAGGTAGTCCAATATGGTCTTCAACAATGGTCAAACCCAACCCAGAATAGTCACAAAAACTCTGGTCAAACTCAGTCAACTTGCGGTCAAACAAACCTACAGTCAACGTAGGTCAAACAACTCCAAAATTCTCGATTTCTGTGCCAGTGAATGCGGCCTAGAGAAATCGAAACTCTGTCCTCAAAACCGCAGTGAAATTCGGTCAAAACAACCTTGGTCAACTTTGGTCAACGCTGGTCTTGAAGTCTGAAATTTCGGTTTGTAATTTTCTGTTCAGAAAATCGTCCTCCTTGCCACACATGAGAGAGAGAGAGAAGCTCCCCCACACTGTATGAACCAATATGATGAAAAGATAGAAGAATGTGTGAGTGAATGGTGTCCAAATGAGGTGTGAGTTCTCTTCTATTTATACACTTCGTTGTGGGTGAAGATACACATCCATTGGGCTTCTTGAGCCTACATTAAGTTGAGGCCGACTTGAACAATTTGCACATGTGTGGTCATAAATTCAAAATCACACTTTTGCTTGTTCGAATGAGATGATATTTATATCAATATTGGATCTCTCGAAAAGAGGAATCCAATGCAATCATCATCTCCATCAAATGCGTTGTCCCAAGGTGGAATTTGGCCCTAGTTGCCAATTTTAACATCATGCCTCTAGACTCCTTTTTTAATATTATTTTATTTGTGAGGGCCATTTTCCACTAAGTTACCTTTGCCACCATTTAATAATAATAATAATTTGTCTCTGTTCTCCAATAAAATAATACTAGCAACCTTTCTCCAATAATATTTGCCCCTTTTAAATAAATATTACTAAAATTGGGCAAATATTATAGTCCTCCACGCCAAAAATTGCTTGTCCTCAAGTAATGGTCAAACAAGCGCTCCCTCTCTCTGTTGAGCCAAACCGTCACTGCAAACAATACCAGGGTCCCAAATGTGCTAGTGAGTCACCCTGAATCCGTGCACCATCATATCATAAATGAATCCTGCAATACCAGGGTCCCGTACTAATCTCAAAAGGATGCCACGATGCCGACACTGCACCACTCTGATTACAACTGACTGCCCATCATGCACATACCATATCCTCCCGTCATGGAACTCGATGGTAGAATATTGATAAAGGCCAAGTACATCCTGCCCAAGCATCTCCATGATTCCAAAGCCTACTTGTCCAACGCTAATCCCAAACCTATGCAACAATAGGGAAAGCCTCCCTCGCTATACGATGAAGGCCTCTGCGAACTCCCATGTGTCAACCCAAGAGTGATCTAGATCACTCGTTGCCATGACTCTGCTCATCACGAGACAAAGTGACCTGTCAATCGACTGAATCCTTGGATCCTATAGCCAGATCTGCTGCGGCATAACTTTGAGAATTGCTGGAATCCATCCGTGCCTCATCTATAGTCTCTGCATGAAATCAATATATATATATATATATATATATATATATATATATATATATATATATATATATATATATATATATATATATATGCTCCATATATCATAAACTAATCTGATTCATGTAAATTTCCTTGTGCCTTCCATTGCGTAGTACTGATGACCGCTAGAAACCACATGTGCTAAATAGTTACCCCCTAAATGTAGCCAATATATGGGTATTCGATACTTGCAATCGAGTTAGTGTATGTGGATCCATCCTGCTCCTGCTAGCCATCACCACTAAGTTTGCTATCCGCCCTCTTGATAATGTGCCAATATAATTTCTGGAGCTCTAACCCCCACTGGAAAACTGCCTCAGCCTTACATGGTATCCTCTGCTCATGCAAGATCCTGACATGCCCTGTGGGAAGAGTGCCACATGTCTCCCTTGTGACCAGCGCCCCAGGGGTAGGCTAAGTGATGAACGGTATGCCACCCTTGCAGAAGATCACCTCATCTTCTAGCTTGTGGTTGTCAACTTGCACACTGACCTTGCTCCTGCACGGAGAATATCTATCGTGCCCTTGAGGCTCTAAATCTCATAACGCCGTCTCTAGAAAATCCCTCAAGTCCTGCTATCCACACTCTGGGTCTGGATCGAACACAAGCCTCTCCTCGACTGCACGTGGTGCCAACGAGTGGAAGATGCGTGTGTTTTGCTCTCCCAACTTGGGTATGCCCCACCCCAACGACATGCTTGAGATCCTCGTCAAGGAATCTCCCTGCTAGTAGCACTCCCTCAATCCAAAGTGTAGCTTCGTACACTACTGCATATAACCATGTATCGTCGTGTCCCCTGAAATACAACTGCACTGAGTCGCACATTTCTGTGCATCGTCAGACCTTGCTACATACTACTGCATCATCCCGGATCAACTAGTATCCCTCTTATATCGACGTGTTCGTCACTCTATGAGGAAATGTGCTGTGATGTGAACCACTCCTCTTACACCACAGTGCAACCCTGCACATCACTTCACACCACTACACAACTCTGTGCTCCTCTGAACACTGCTGCGCACCGCTGCATACCACTATACACCCTTGGATATCAAGGTCTAAGATTGAGTCGGTAAGCATCATCCCGCATCCGTTCATGGTCGCCATTTCGACTACCACACCTCCATAACCTCGAATGAGTGGACCTCCCCTCCTGATCCTCTTGGAGATATCTGATAGGAAAACCTCCCTATGTTCTAATGGCAGTGTCACTAAGGTGTTGTTGCTCTGTGAACTCTGAGCCCTGCATTTCTGTGGAAAATCCTCGTCCCCATACAATGCTCTGTCTGGTGGTCGGCCTGTGCCACCTCCTCCGATCAGCCCCTGTCAGAGTGTGCTGATCCTCCTATGACCCCATGTCCGGTCAACTTGCCATGACAACTCGCAGACACTACCTACTCCCCTGTCGATCCATCCTGTCAGCAAGGTTGTCTGGAACTTCGATGAAAATCTGAAAGTGTGTATGTGCTCAGGCACTGGATCCATCACAAAGCTGCTGCTATCATTGACCAAATCCCTTATGTGATGGGGGATCCCACCTGGATCCCAGTAATAGTCTAGCCCTGGAGCTCCTTTGGTAACCCACAACCCTTGCAGAACTAATGGCCAGGGATAAATCCCGACACCTAACCCACTCTACCAGAGACCAAGTCAGAATCTCTCGCCATCCAACCCCAAGAGAGGAATCAAATGCACAAACTCCTGTACATAGAACAAGCCCTCCATTCGGTGAATGCTGCACCCTATGCAACTCATGTCACCTCATCTCACCATCCTAGTCAACACATAAAATCTATCGAGGTGACTCTGCCTCTTGCTCTCCAACGTGCAAAGACAACCTGCTAGTGCTACAAGCCCCATATATGTATGTCTGAAGAGGGCTACTCCAGTGCTCCAATGTGTACTCTAGCTGTGTCATTAACGAATCCAATCGTTCCCCAACACGAGTCAGTTTGGCCGCACAAATTGCTCTCATGCCCTCCAACTCGTTTTGTTGCAATATAGCCTCTCGTATTGTCATGGCCTTCTTTTTCAATGCTAGAAAGCTGGCCTGGAACTGATGAAACTGTTGTGGTCGGTTATCATCTGTAAACTTGGCCATAGCTCTAGAACCCTCTTTGTCTTGTGGCACCTTGTCAATGATAGATATGGCTCCAGGCACCTCATCAATCTGCTGTGGGCAACCATCATCTTAAAACTTGGCAATAGTGTTGGGAAACTCATTAACTGTCAGCACCTCATCCATGGGTGGCACCTCTTCAATAGATGACCCTTTGAGTGTATGCTCTACTCTCTCCACTAAGTTGTCAACCAAAGCTAGCAAGGGGATCTCCAACAAGGGTGACTCCCGCATCTCACTGGGTATATACACATGCTCCTCATACTCCTACGTCTTCTTTGCCTCATGCTCAACCTCCTCAGACTCTTGATATCTAAGGCCAGGTCTCCACCAGTGGAAGCGCCCCCTGGTCTCACCCTGTAACTGCGCCTTTCATGTCCACTCCTTTTGAGGAGGTCTGGTGCCTTGATTTTGTTGACTTTCCCCACATGGTGAGTGTTGTCTCCTGGATTGTACAGACACCGCGACAACTAATCAAGGCAGGGGCTGTCCCTCTGTGTTGAAATTTCTAAGTCTGACATGTTAGAAATCCCTACTGCATTATTTGGTTTATTTCGCCTACTTGTTTATTCCATTAACAAGTTATTTATACATATAAATACTGAAAATAAACACAAATGCAACCTTAACTCATATACAGATCAACAACTAAAATACTAGACAAACACACAAGGGACACTGTTATTTTTGGACAACATATCCCCAGAAAAACCCAATGCAGGAAAACCGCAATAGTTTTGAGGGTTTTATTATTATGAAGATTTCTTGACTACAACTAAGGTGCCGAATTGTCTCACCCAACAGAGATTGTTAGACGACAGTAATACCTCTTCTTCTAGATAGATATTCAGCTTCTCAGCACTAGTCTGTCCCACGAAAATCCTTCTAGCGCTTCTCCTAGGCTCTGTGTCAGCCCTGCTAGCCTCTCTGCATAGCTCCTGAACCCTCTGCGTTAGCCTTCTCCCTTTCTGCGTCAACTCTTTGGCCCTCTGCATCACGCACGCAGACCCCTTAGCATTTGCGCAGTGTCTAGCTGCCTCTGCATGGCTCCTGCTGCCTCTGCGTAGCTCTGGCTGCCTCTGTGTCAACCTCTTTAGTCACTGCGCTGACCCTCAGGCATTATCTTTGCCTCTCTGCTATGTACTCATTGCCCCTCGCTGCAATCACTTTTTCGAATTTTCTCAGCAAACTCCGCTCCAGAAAATCGAACTGACTGATCAATCTTGGTGTATCTACAACTGACCCTCAAGCTTGAAGTTTCTAAGTTTACTTAGAAATCCTCCATGCACTTTATCTGATTTATTCCTGAAAATATTGAAAATAAACATTGGTGCATGCTCAACATATTACAGATCAACAACTAAAAGAAACAGAAACAAACACACCATATGACACCATTATTTTTAGACTAATGTCCCCGGAAAAACCCAATGTGGGAAAACCAGTGCAGCTATTTGAGGGTTTTCCCATTAAGCAATATCAGAGTACAATCTGGGTGCCGAAACCTGGGAGTAATACCTCTCAGTTTCTGACAAATCTCCCGGCTGAAACCTCGGATAATCCTTCTGGCAGCTGCTTCGCACAAATCTGCCCCAGAAACCCCAGCGTCAGCCTCTCTCTGGACTGCGTCAGCTCCTTTGTCCCACGCTGGCCCTATGTCACCCCGGATGGGTCTGCGTCAGCCCTGGAATGCCCTGCGTCAGCCCTGGAATGCCCTGTGTCAGCCCTCTGGCCCTTTGCGTCAGCAATGCTGGCCTCTCTGAGGCTTTGCACAGCTCTCGACTACCTCTGCGTGGCCCTGCGTGAGCCCTGGATGGCTCCACGTCACTCTCCTTGGCTACTGCGCTGCTCTCCCGACATTATCTCCGCCTCTCTGTCTCTCTATACTCAAATGCCCCTTAGTTGCATTTCCCGATCACTAATTCTATCTCTCTTAGCTAACCCCGCTCTAGAGAATAGAATGACTGATCACTCTGATGTATTCTCCAAGTGACCCTCAAGCCTTCTCTTATACTTTTCCTATTGAAATATCAACGACTGAGATTAAGTCCCTAATCAACGGCTAAGATTAGATCTGGCTTGATCCATGTCTTTAAGACCATTCTAACACATATTCATATTAATACACATTAATATTTTATTTTCCCTAAGTTTAGACTTAAGTACTCCATTAAAAATATTAATTATTTTAATATCTCTTGATTTGTTTAGAATTTGCTCAAACCCTTTCTGGGTATTGCAGATCTCATGTGCCCCAACCTCTCCACCAAATTTCATGGCTAGAGCACATCCGATGCTACCCCAAATCAACACTCCCTCTTAGCGAGGACTGTGCTCTACCAATACTCCTCATTGAGTATTACTCTGATCATTCGACATCAGTACCTGTGCTGATGCTAGGCCTTCCTGCCCAACATCCTCTGCACTGCTGCATCCTCTACGACTGCCCATGGTTCTGCCACTGCTGCATCTGTACGACAACTCCCTTTGCATCCGTGCTGCCGCTGGTCCTTTCTCCCATCACTACATCTGCACTGCACCTCCTCTCATCATGTTGCATCGTGCTGCCCACTGCTACACTGCAGGTCAATTAATGAGAAGTAAGTAATTGATCTCCCAACTAACCTCTCTGTTGGGCTAGAGACACCCACTAATGTTGAAGCTCCCTTTGCTGCTGACAAGTGCTCCCTCTTTGACCTCTGTGCTACTGCAACAACTTCCTGCATCTCACACTGTTGCACACCTCTTTGTGCCATCCTGCATTGGCGCAACACTCCTGTGCCTCTTGCACTGTTGCAGCCTGCTAGCCTCGCGCTGTCTCGGGACTCTTGCACTGTACCTCTCTCTGCCGCTCCATCCGCATCCATCTGTAGCCACATCAGCCAATTCCGCTACTCCTCTTCGGGGCTCCCATAGCAAGGTCTAATCCAAGAGGTTGGGTACCTCGAGGATCTTGCCCCTCATCGCTTGTAGTCCGCCTGACTACAGCTCGATGTCTCCCCACTTCCGCTCAAGTGGTGCGTGTGCACTCATGGCACAATCATCGTTTGTCAAAACTTCCTTCTCTGCCCTTGTTGGTGCTGCCTTAGTCTCGGAAGACTCTCCCTTACTCTTCTTCCTTGGACACTGGGTTGCTTAATGACCCAGCTCCCACAGTGGAAGCACTTGATCTTGGAGAGATCCTTCTTTTTCCGCTTTTCCTGCTTTCCCTCAGATGCTAGGGCCACATCTTCCTCCTCCTGCTTGACTTTGATCCCCTTGTTGCTGCTACCCGTCTTCGATTGCCGTCTGATCTCTTCGTGGCGAAGAGCTGCCCACATCTCGTCCCGAGGTGGGAGAGTCTCTCTGCCCAGTGTACTCTAGTCAAACACCTCCTAGTCTTCTGAGACAACATTCAGGGTTGTCCTCACCATCAGCTCCTGATTCAGTGTCACCTCTATAGTAGTCAACTGATCTCGGATCTCATTCGAGGAAGGTGTCAATCAATTCTCCCTTCTTCATCTGATACGACCTCAACTGATTCTCAAGTAGCGTTCTTCTCTGCACAGAAGTACGCTGCTACAACTTCTTGAGAGCCTCACACATCTCAAATGCCGTTTCCTTCTTGGCTATATGTGGTACTACATGATCCTTGACCCGGTCAAGGATAATGCTCTTGGCCCTCGCCATCGCCTCCTCGTACTTGTCATTATCATTGGGGTCGATTGGGATAGATATTACCTTCAAGGCGAAATTCTTGACATGATTCCTGTCAATTACGGATAAGATTTTGGCCTTCCAGACTGCGAAGTTCGATGCTCCGTCCAGTATATCCTGGTCTCTTCGTGTAGTGCCATGATGCTCCTCTACTTCCCTCCTGGAAGTTCTATGTTTGACTCCTTTGAGTCTCTACTACCAGTCTGGAAGTTCTCTTTTGGACTCCCTCTGGTCCCTGATTTCCCTCCTAGAAATCCTTGTGCCGCTGTCGAGATGCCCCCTAGTCTGTTCGTCTTGTGCAACCGCACCACTGATTCGGGTTCCTCGGCTAGAAACCGTTGGTAGCAAGTCCTCTGCCCTTGCTCTGTCAGGTATTGTTCTGACTACAGTACCTCACTAGTTCCACTCTGCAATATTCCCACAGCCTTATAAACCCCAACAACCTGAAGGTGAGAGCTCCTAGGCTCTGTACAATCCCGACACTAACAACTCGGCCTCCTCAGCCAACTGCGTCAGCCCACCTAGCTACTGCGTGGTTTTGTGTGAGGCTCCTTTTGCCTTCCTCAGCCTCTGCGTTGCCTCTTCCTAGCTCACCCTTGATGACGCAGGCACTGCGTCACCCTTCCTTGTTGCTGCTGTGCTAAAAACAACTTCTGTTACCTCGGGACCATGTTTTCTGTTGCTATTGCTCCGCTCGACTAATGTCCTTTCGTTCTCCTGTGATCTGTAATCACCCTCTGAGATCATGTTGAAGTTTCTAAGTTTACTTAGTTAGAAACCCTCCGTGCACTTTATCTGATTTATTCCTACCTACTTGTTATTTTCCTTAACAAGTTATTTACAATGTAAATACTGAAAATAAACACTAGTGCATGCTCAACATATTACAGATCAGCAACTAAAAGAAACAGAAGCAAACACACCATATGACACCATTATTTTTGGACCAATGTTGCCGAAAAAACCCAATGTGGGAAAACCAGTGCAGCGATATGAGGGTTTTCTTATTAAGAAATATCAGAGTACAATGTGGGTGCCGAAATTGACCTACCCAACAGAGAATTTCCTTAGCAGTAATACCTCTCAGTTTCTAACAAATCTCCTGGCTGAAACTTCGTATAATCCTTCTGTCAGCTACTCAACACAAATTTGCCCCAGAAACCCTAGCGTCAGCCTCTCTCAAGGCTGCGTTAGCCCCTTTCTGTCCCACGTTGGCCTTGCGTCACCCCAGATGGGTCTGCGTCAGCCCTCTGGCCCTTTGCGTCAGCAACGCTGGCCTCTCTGAGGCTATGTGTAGCGCCTGGCTGCTTCTGCGTTGCTCTGCGTGAGCCCTGGCTGGCTCTGCGTCACTCTCCTTGGCCATTGCGCTGCTCTCTCGGCACTATCTCTGCCTCCCTGTGTCTCTGTACTCGAATGCCCCTCAACTGCATCTCCCGATCACTAATTCTATCTCTCTTACCAAACCCTGCTCTAGAGAATAGAATGACTGATCATTCTGGTGTATTCTCCAAGTGACTCTCAAGCCTCCACTTATACTTTTCCTGTTAACATATCAACAACCGAGATTAAATCCCTAATTAACTACTAAGATTAGATCTGGTTTGATCCATGTCTTTTCGACCATTCTAACACAGATTCATATTAATACATTAATATTTTATTTTCCCTAAGTTTAGACTTAGGGACTCCATTAAAAATATTAATTATGTTAATATCTTCTGATCTGTGAATCTGCCCAAACACTTTATGGTATTGGAGATATTATGTGCCCCAACCTCTCCACCAAATTTTGTGGTTAGAGCACATCCGATGCTACCCAAAATTAACACAAGCCTCCTCTTATACTTTTCCTGTTGAGTTTTCAATGATCGAGATTAAGTCCCTAATCAACAACTAAGATTAGATTTGGCTTGATCCATGTCATTTAGAACATTCTCACCCAGTTTTATATTAATACCCATTAATATTTTAATTTTCCTAAGTTTAGACTTAGGAACCCCATTAAAAATAATAATTATTTTAATCTCTCTCTAATCGAGTGGAATTTCCCCAAACCATTTATGGGTCTTGGAGATCTCATGTGCTTTAGCCTCTTCACCAATTTTCATGGCTACAGCACATCCGACGCTACCACAAATCAACACTCCCTCCTAGCGAGGAATGCGCTCTAGTAATGCTCCATCATTGAACATCACATTGATCCTCACGCACTGGTACCTGTGCTGATGCTTGGCCTGCTGCGCAACATCCACTGCACTATCACTTCTTGTATTGTTGCCCATGGCTCTGCCACTGCCACTGCTACATCTGTACTGCAACTCCCTTTCAACATGCTGCATCATGTTGCCCATAGCATTGCCATTGCTAACTGCTGCATTGCAACTCAGTGACCGATATGTAAGTAACTGATCTACGCAATTCTGACATCCTTGCCAGTCTAGAAGCCTCTTGATGCTGAAGCTACCTTTGCTGCTATCCTGTGCTCCCTTTGCTGCATCTGCACTACTGCAACCACCTTCGTGTCTCTTGCACTGCTGTAAACACTTCTGCACCTCTCGCACTGTTGCAACCACCTCTGTGCTGCTACAGACCTCTGCACTCTAGCATTGCCTTTTCGCTCCATCGCATCTTGCTGCTACCGACATCCGTCATCCTGTTATAGTCATTTGGGGCTCTCGTAGCCGGATATGATCCAAGAGTTTGGGGACCTCAAGGATCTTGCCCGTCATCTTCTGTAGCCCTCCTGACTACAACTTGATGTCACCCCCCCTCTTCTCTAGAGTTGCATGAGCACTCATGGCATAGTGGTCATCAGTCTCGATTTTTTTCTCTGCCTTAGCCGGAGCTGCTTTGGAGTGAAAATCCTCTCCCTTATTCTTCTTCTTGGGGCACTGAGTTGCATAATGACTCAGCTCCCCACAATGGAATAACTTCACCTTGAAGATGTCCTTCTTCCTCTTCCCCTGCTGTCCCACAGATGCCAGAGCCGCATCTTCCTCCTCTTTCTTGATTCGACCTCCTTTGTTGCTACTCCCCGCCTTGGTCAATCGTCTGATCTGTTCTTGGCGAAGAGCTGTCCACATCTCTTCCCATCCTGGAAGAGTAGCTTTGCCCAAAATGCCTTGGACCAATGTCTCCCACTCCTCGGAGACTGCATTCAGGGCGGTCCTCACCATGAACCCCTGATCTGGCGTGGCCTATGGAAGTAAGTTGGTCCCGAATATTCCGCAATCTGAGGAGGTATAGATCTATATTATCCCCCTTCTTCATCTGATACGTCCGTAGCTGATTCTCCAATAGCATCTTTCGCTGCACGGAAGTGCCTTGATACAATGTCGTCAAAGTATCCCACATCTCCTTCGCTGTGTTGTTCTCAGCAATATGTGGTACAACATGATTGTTGACCCCATCAAGGATTATGCACTTTTCCCTCGCCTTTACATCCTCATACTTATCATTATCAACTGGGTCTACTGGGATAACCATGGTTCTCAAGGCGAATCCCTTGATACGATGTCTATCGAGGACTGACAGGGTCCTGGCCTTCCAGATGACAAAGTTGGAAATCCCATCCAACCTGGCCTGATTCCTCAGTCCGTTTACTGCCATCTCCGTTCCTTCTTCTGGACTCCCTCTGAGATTCGACTTCCCTCTTGGAAATCTCCCTCTAAGTCCTAATTTCCTTGCTGGAAATCTTCCTGCCAATTATCGAACCACTCCTCTCCAATCTTCTTTGCAACAACAACTCGGTTCTGGATTTCTTGGCTAGAAATATGTCAAGGCAGTGACTCCCTCTACCTTGGTTCTGTCCCATTAGGTACTGTTCTGCTCCGACATAAACAATACCCCACCAGCTTCCCAACCACAATCTGCCCATAGCTCTCTAGGCCATGACAATTGAAGAAACTGAGCCTTCCATCTCTGCGCAATGCTGGCAAAGGTTGAATTTCTCCTTTGGCCAATTGCGTCAAGCCTACCTGGCTGAGTAGGATGATGTGGCTCTTCGTGGGCCTCTTCTGTCTCTCTTTGCCTCTGTGCTGTACCTCTCTCTGGCTCGAAATGAATATGCAGACCCCATGCGTCACTCCTTCTCTGCTGCCTTCTACTTAGGAGCAGCTCTTTCTCTTGAGACAACTGCGATTGTTGCAAATTTCAGCTATTGCTGGTGCCTTCAGTCCTGCGGTGATCTGCGACGCTCTGATACCATGTTGAAATTTCTAAGTCTGACAAGTTAGAAATCCCTATTGCATTATTTGGTTTATTTCACCTACTTGTTTATTCCATTAACAAGTTATTTACACATATAAATACTGAAAATAAACACAAGTGCAGCCTTAACTCATATACATATTAACAATTGAAATACTAGTCAAGCACACAAGGGACACCGTTATTTTTGGACAACACGTCCCTGGAGAAACCCAATTCGGGAAAACTGGTGCAACAGTTTTGAGGGTTTTATTATTATGCAGATTTCTTGAGTACAACTAGGGTGGCGAACTGGCTCACCCAACAGAGATTGTTACACGACAGTAATACCTCTTTTCGGAGAGAGATATTCAGCTTCTCAGCACTAGTCTATCCCACGAAAATCCTTTCAGTGCTTCTCCTAGGCTCTGCGTCGTCCCTGCTAGCCTCAGCATAGCTTTTGAACCCTCTGCGTCAGCTCTCTAGCCCTCTGCGTCACCCACGCAGGCCCCTCAGCCTCTGCGCAATCTCTAGCTGCCTCTACGTGGCTCGTGTTGCCTCTGCGTCAGCCTCTTCAGTCATTGCACTGAACCTTAGGCGCTATCTCTACCTCTCTGCTATGTATTCACTGCCCCTTGCTGCAACAAATCACTTGTTCGAATTTTCTCAGCAAACCCCGCTCCAAAAATCGAACTGACTAATCAATCTTGGTGTATCTTCAAATGACCCTTGAGCCTCCTCTTCTACTTTTTCTGTTGAGTATTCAATGGCCGAGATTAAGTCCCTAATCAACAACTAAGATTAGATATGGCTTGATCCATGTCATTTAGAACATTCTCACCCAGTTTTATATTAATACCCATTCATATTTTAATTTTCCTAAATTTAGACTTAGGAATCCCATTAAAAATAATAATTATTTTAATACCTCTCTAACTGGGTGGAATTTCCCCAAACCATTTCTGGGTCTTGGAGATCTCATGTGCTTTAGTCTCTCCACCAATTTTCATGGCTAGAGCACATCCGATGCCACCACAAATCAATACTCCCTCTTAGCGAGGAATGTACACTAATAATGTTCCATCACTGAACATCATACTGATCCTCTTGTACCGGTACCTGTGTTGATGCTTGGCTTGTTGCCCAAAATCCATTGCACTGTTGCTTCCTGTACTGCTGCCCTTGGCTCTGCCACTGCCACTGCTGTTACATCTGTACTACAACTCCCTCTCAACATGCTGCATCATGTTGCCCATAGCACTGCCACTGCTAATTGCTGCACTGCAACTCAATTACCGAGATGTAAGTAACTGATCTACCCAATTCTGACATGCTTGCCAGTCTAGAAGCCTCCTGATGTTGAAGCTACATCTGTTGCTATCCTGTGCTCCTGTTGCTGCCTTTGCGCTGCTGCAACCACCTTTGTGCCTCTCGCACTGCTGCAAACACCTTTGTGCCTCTCGTGTTGCTACAACCACCTCTGTACTGCTACAGACCTCTACGCTGCTACAGGCCTCTGCACTCTATACTGCATTGTTGGTGCATTGCATTTTTCTTCTATCGACATCCGTGATCCTACTATTCTCATTCGGGGCTACTGTAGCCAGATATGATCCAAGAGTTTGGGTACCTCAAGGATCCTGCCCCTCTTATGTAGGCCTCCTCGCTATAGCTCGATGTCACCCCACCTCTTCTCTAGAGATGCATGAGCACTCATGGCAAAATCGTCATCAGTCTCGACTTCTTTCTTCGCCTTAGCCGACGTTGCCTTGGAGTCAGATCCTCTCCCTTATTTTTCTTCTTGGGAGACTGGGTTGCATAATGACCCAACTCGCCACAATGGAAGAAGTTCATCTTGGAGATGTCCTTCTTCTTCCTCTTCCCCTGCTGTCTAGCAGATGCCAAAGCCGCATCCTCCTCCTCCTCTTTCTTGATTCGACCTACTTTGCTGCTACTCCCCGCCTTGCTCAATCGTCTGATCTGTTCTTGGCGAAGAGCTGCCCACATCTCTTCCCATCTTGGAAGAGTAGCTCTGCCCAAATGCCTTGGACAAATGTCTCCCACTCCTCGGAGACTGCATTCAGGGCGATCCTCACCATGAACTCCTGATCCGATGTGGCCCCTATGGAAGTAAGTTGGTCCCGAATCTCATGTAATCTGAGGAGGTATAGATCTATCTTCTCCCCCTTTTGCATCTGATGCTACCGCAACTGATTCTCCTGATTCTCTGCTATGTACTCACTGCCGCTCGCTGCAACAAATCACTTGTTCGAATTTTCTTAGGTAACCTTGCTCCAGAAAATTGAACTAATTGATCAATCTTAGTGTATCTCCAACTGACCCTCAAGCGTCGTCTTATACTTTTCCTGTTGAGTCTTCAACGACCGAGAGTAAGTCCCTAATCAATGGCTAAGGTTAGATTTGGCTTGATCCATGTCATTTAGAACATTCTCACCCACTTTTATATTAATACCTATTAATATTTTAATTTTCCTAAGTTTAGAGTTAGGAACCCCATTAAAAAATAATAATTATTTTAATATCTTTCTAACCGGGTGGAATTTCCCCAAACCAATTCTGGGTCTTGGAGATCTCATGTGCTTTAGCCTCTCCACCAATTTTCATGGCTAGAGCACATCCGATGCTACCACAAATCAACACTCCCTCTTAGCGATGAATGTGCTCTAGTAATGCTCCATCATTGAACATCACACTGATCCTCTCGCACCGATACCTATGTTGATGCTTGGCCTACAACCCAACATCCATTGCATTGTTGCTTCCTGTACTGCTGCCCATGGCTCTGCCACTGCTTCTTTTACATCTGTACTGCAGCTCCCTCTCAGCATGCTGCCCATAGCACTGCCACTGCTAATTGCTGCACTACAACTCAGTTACTGAGATGTAATTAGCTGATCTACCCAATTCTGACATCCTTGCCAGTCCAGAAGCCTCTTGATGCTGAAGCTACCTCTACTGCTATCCTGTGCTCCCTCTGTTACCTCTGCGTTGCTACAAGCACCTTTGTGCCTCTCGCACTGCTGCAAACACCTCTATGCCTCTCGCACTGCTGCAACCACCTCTGCCCTGCTACAGACCTCTGCGCTCTAGCACTGCCTTGTCGCTCCATCACATCTTGCTTCTACCGACATCAGTCATCCTGCTACTGTCATTCGGGGCTCCTGTAGCTGGATATGATCCAAGAGTTTGGGTACCTCAGGGACCCTGCCCCTCATCTTCTGTAGTCCTCTTGACTACAACTCGATGTCACCCCACCTCTTCTGTAGAGGTGTATGAGCACTCATGGCACAGTCGTCATCAGTCTCGACTTCTTTCTCCGCCTTAGCCGACACTGCCTTGGAGTCAGAAGCCTCTCCCTTATTCTTCTTCCTGGGGCACTGGGTTGCATAATGACCCAGCTCCCCACAATGGAAGCACTTCACCTTGGAGATTTCCTTCTTCCTCTTCCCCTGCTGTCCTGCAAATGCTAGAGCCACATTCTCCTCCTCTTTCTTGATTCGACCTCCTTTGTTGCTACTCCCCGCCTTGGTCAACTGCCTAATCTCTTCTTGGCAAAGAATTGCCCACATCTCTTTCCATCCTGGAAGAGTAGCTATGCCCAAAATGCCTTGGACAAATGTCTCCCACTCCTCGGAGACTGCATTCAGGGCGGCCCTCACCATGAACTCCTGATCCAACGTGGCCCTTATGGAAGTAAGTTGGTCTCGAATCTCTTGTAATCTTAGGAAGTATAGATTTATCTTCTCCCCCTTCTGCATTTGATACGACTGCAGCTGATTCTCTAATAGCATTTTCCACTGCACGGAAGTGCCCTGATGCAATGTTGTCAAAGTATCCTACATCTCCTTTGCTGTGTCCTTTTTGGCATATGTGGTACGACATGATCCTTGACCCCATCAAGGATTATGGACTTTTCCCTCACCATTGCATCCTCATGCTTCTCATTATAGATTGGGTCTTTGCGTAAGCTCACTGGCCCTCTGCGTCACCCACGCAAGCCCCTCAGCCTATGCGCAGTCTCTAGCTGCCTCTAAGCGGCTCCCACTGCCTCTGCATAGCTCTAGCTGCCTTTGGGTCAACCTCTTTAGTCACTGCGCTGACCCTCAGGCACTATCTCTGGATCTCTGCTATGTACTCACTACCCCTCGCTGCAACAGATCACTTGTTTGAATTTTCTCAGCAAACCCCGCTCCAGAAAATCGAACTTACTCATCAATCTTGGTGTATTTCCAATTGACTCTCAAGTCTCTTCTTATACTTTTCTTGTTGAATATTCAACGGTCAAAATTAAGTCCCTAATCAACGACTAAGACTAGATTTGGTTTGATCCATGTCATTATAACATTCTCCCACAGTTTTATATTAATACCTATTAATATTTTAATTTTCCTAAATCTAGACTTAGGAATCCTATTAAAAATAATAATTATTTTAATATTTTTCTAACCGGGTGGAATTTCCCCAAACCATTTTTGGGTCTTGGAGATCTCATGTGCTTTAGCCTCTCAACCAATTTTCATGGTTAGAGCACATCCGATGCTACCACAAATCAACACTCTGATCCCTGCCCACTCTGTTCTAGCTGTCTCCCAACAACAGGCTATGGGGGGTAGCCCCTATGGAAATGAGATTAATGAAAACAAGTTGGGAACCAACTTGCTTGGGAGACACAGATGGGTGGCCTAGCTACTCTGTAGAAGTTTAACAAGATTAAACATTAGATTAGATTTCAAGTATGAGACTAGTGCCTTATGTTGATTTGGGGTAGCGTTGGATGTGCTCTAGCCATGAAAATTGGTGGAGAGGCTAAAGCACATGAGATCTCCAAGACCTAGAAATGGTTTGGATAGATTTTACCCGGTTTGTGAGATATTAAAATAATTAATATTTGTAATGGAGTTCCTATGTCTAAACATAGGAAAAATAAAATATTAATGGGTATTATATAAAATTGGGTTAGAATGGTCTAAAAGTCATGGATCAAGCCAAATCTAATCATAGTCATTGATTAGAGATTTAATCTCGGCTATTGATAGACCAACGAGAAAAGTATAAGAGGAGGCTTGAGGGTCTATTGGAGAATACACCAGAGTGATCAATCATTCATTTTGCTAGAGTAGGGTTGCTAAGAAAAAGTGAATCAGTGATCAGTAGTGAGCGGCAGTGAGTACGAGGCAGAGAGGTAGGGACAATACTGGGAGACCAACACAGAAGCGGAGAGAGCCAGAGTAGCAGTCAGTCCAGGCTATGCAGAGCCCAGAGAGACTGCATCTTACACACAAAGGGTAGAGGGAGTGACGCAGAGGCTCCCAGAAGCTGCGCAGTGCCTCAGAGGGCTGACACAGAGAGTCCTGGGGCTGATGCAAGTCAGCAGGAGGCTGACGCAGAGGCCAGAAGGGCCAACGCTGAGCTTCAGTTGTACCAGAGAAGGTTTTGTGGGACAGGTTTTCTGAATACCTGTTTCCCGATATAGATGTATTGCTGTCGTATATTTTTCTCTGTCAGTTGAGCCAGTTTAGGCACCCAGTTGTACTCAGATAAACTGTGTAATAATATAACCCTCTTAATAGCTGCACCGGTTTTCCTGCATTGGGTTTTTTTGGGGATATTGGTAAAAAAATAACGATGTCACTTGTGTGCTCGTTTTCTTTCAGTTGATGATCTGTAGATGTTGATACTGTACTTGTGTTTATTTTCAGTATTTACATGGTAAATAACTTGTTAAGTAATTAAACAAGTAGGTGAAATAAACCAGATAGTACAAGAAGAATTTCTAACGGGTTAGACTTAGAATTTTCAACATGGTATCAGAGTGTGGTTGTAGATCACAGGAAAAATGAAGGCATCAACCGAGTAGAGCATTTGCAGCGGACTCAACTGTCCCGAGTGACAGAGTTGATCCCTGCAGAAGGCGATAGAGGAAGGAGTGACGCAAAGGGACTGCGTTATCATTCTGGGCCAGAGAAAGGCAGCGCAAAGGCTAAGGGAGGCAAGATCAGGCTCACGTAGAGGCCAGGAGGGCTGACGCAGTTGGCTGGGGGAACTGATTTGCTGGTGCCGGGATTGCGCAGAGCCAAGTGGCTCAATCCTTCAGTTGCTGGGGTATAGAAGGCTGTGGGTAATTTGCGGAGAACAGCTGGTGGGGTACTGTGGTCAGAACAATACCTAATAGGGCAAGACCAAGGGGGAGGGGGTTGCTGCTGAGGCAGATTTCTAGCCAAGGAATCCGAATCAATGGTGTAGTTGCACAAACGATCATAGTGGGGCAACTTGACGTTGGCAGAGGGATTTCCAGAAGGAAAATCGAGACTTAGAGGGAGTCAGACCGAGAACTTCTAGACGGTAAGTTGAGAGACTCAACAGGAGTCAAACAGAGGACTCCCAGGAGGGAAGTCGAGAGACTCAGAGGAGTCAAAAGAAGAGCAGCGAGATAGCCATGAATGGGCTGAGAGATCAAGATAGGTTGGACAGAGCGTCCAACTTTGTGGTTTGGAAGGCTAGGATCTTGTCCATTCTAGACAGATGTCGCTTCAAGGGCTTTGTCTCGAGAGTGATAGCTATCCTGGTTGACCCGGTAGCTAATGAAAGGTACAAGGAGGCAATGGCTAAGGCTAAGTGCATCATCCTTGATATGGTCAAGGATCATGTGGTACCAATGTTTAAAAACTCCGACTCCGACTTCGACTCCGACTCGGCCGAGGGTCGACTCCGACTCCGACTCTGATTCCGTATCGACTCGGCCGGCTCGATTTCAATGACTCGGTCGTTGTAAAAAGTATATTAAATATTTATTTTTTATAAAACCACATAATTTTAAAGATTTTCATTCATGTTTCCAAACACACAGCATTAGAATATAGATAGAAGACAACATATGATCAAAGTAGGCTCATGAATATATCCATTATATCAAAATGGCACCCAGTGCACTGTCCAATACATACACGATGATGATATAGAGATCAAAACAAAACACATAACCAAGGAGGCTATAAATGGCCTCTACAACAAAAGTCTGTGACCAGTACTACTGGCTACTGCTAGAGTTGCCAACATCATCTGGCTCAATGTTACTTGGGAGCGGGAGCGAAAGTGGGGAGCGAGAGCGAAAACGGGAGCGGGAGCGAAAGTGGGGAGCGAGAGCGAAAACGGGAGCGGGAGCGACATTTTCAAAAGCTCCTGGTTTGGGAGCGAATCCTAGAGAAGTTCGACAACCAATGTCACTAACATCAAGGTACATAGAGGGATTGGTGCTCTTGATTAAATACGAGTTCCATACCTTAATACATGACAAAATTCAATGGAAACATTGCAATCCTCCAATCCTGAAATCCTGAAAAACTGATAAGTCTGCTGGATTTTGAATGAAATCTAAAATTCTACTTTCTCCATATGAAATCCAATGAGGTCGGAACCACTCTCAAACATCCTGAGTCATTTCATGGTAATGTTAAAAATTTAAGTAAAAGGATGAAAATGAAGATTAAGGAGAATGCCACTTTTGCTTTAAGAATTTAACATTACCATGAAATTTGAATAGCATATCAATACTAGGAGAGGGGAATGGACCCCAAATAGCATTTAACTAATTTAGAGAACACCTTGGAGTTCGAACCAATCAGCAAACACTTCAAAATTTCATTAAAAAAATGACAAATCGCTGTTTTGATGGGGTTACGGGCCCCAGGTTATGACTCGGCCGAGTCAATACGAAAACGGTCGAGTTGGCCGAGTCAGCCATGACTCGGCCTCCCGAACCGTTTCCTCCACCGAGTCACAATTCTGGGCATTGAAACAGATCAACTCGGCCGTTTCCGTTTCGAATTGACCGAATTTTAAAACTATGTGTGGTACCACATATTGTCGAGAAGGAAAAAACAAAGGAGATGTGGGATGCCTTGAAGATATTGTACCAACATACTTTTGTGCAGAGGAAGATGCTCCTGGAGAATTAGCTAAGGGCATACCAGATGCAGAAAGGAGAGCAAATAGATGTCTTCCTTGGAGTTGAAGGAGATTCGTGACCAACTAACTTCCATAGGGGCCACGCCGGGTGAGGAATTAATGGTGAGGACTGCAATGAACACAGTTTTCGAGGATTGGGAGGTATTTGTCCAGAGCATACTGGGCAGGATGAGTCTTTTGGGTTGGGAAGAGCTGTGGACGGTCCTTCGTCAAGAAGAGATCAGATGACTGACCAAGGCGGGGAGTAGCGGCAAAGGGGTCAAAATCAAGGAGGAGGAAGAAGAGGATGCCGCTCTAGCATCTACGGGAAAGCAAGAGAAGAGAAAGAAGGACCTCTCCAAGGTCAAGTGCTCCCATTGTGGGGAACTCGGTCATTTTGCGAACCAGTGTCCTAGGAAGAAGAGTAAGGGGAGAGGCTTCGGACTCGAAGGTAGCACCAATGAAGGCAGAGAAGGAGGTTGAGGAGGATGATGATTGTGCCATGAGTGCTCATGTGCCACTTGAGAAGAAGTGGGGAGACATCGAGCTGTAGTCAGGGGGACTACAGGCGATGAGGGGCAAGATTCTTGAGGTACCCAACCTCTTGGATTCTACCTTGCTACGGGAGCCCCGAAGAGTAGCAGGATTGGTGGATGTAGGTAGAGACGGATGCGGATGAAGCGACAACGAGTGCTACAATGCAGGAGTCCTCGGACAGCGTGAGGCTAGCAGGTTGCAACAGTGCGAGAGGCATGGTAGTGTTGCAACAGTGTAGGATGGCACAAAGAGGTGTGCAATGCGAGATGTAGGGAGTTGTTGCAGCAGCGCAAAGGTCAGTAGAGGGAGCACTTGTTAGTGGCAGAGGGAGCTTCAACATTGGGATGTTTCTAGCATGACAGGGATGTCAGATGTTGGGTGGATCAGTTACTTACTTCTCAGTAACTGAGTTGCAGTGCAGTAGCAGTATGTAGTAGCACAATGCAACATGATGAGAGGGGGTTGCAGTGCAGATGCAGTGCTGGGAGGATGGACCAGCAGCAACATGGATGTAGAGGGAGCTGTCGTACGGATGCAGCAGTGGCAGTGGCAGGGCCATGGGCAGCAGTACAGGATGCAGTAGTGCAGAGGATGTTGGGCGGGGAGGCCTAGCATCAACACAGGGACCGTGTGTCGGATAATCAGGGTAATGCTCATTGAGGAGTATTCCTACAACACAGTTCTCGCTAAGAGGGAGTGTTGATTTGGGATAACATCGAATGTGCTCTAGCCATGAAATTTGGTGGAGAGGCTAAAGCACATGAGGACGTAGAAATGGTTTGGACAGATTGTACTCGGTTTGAGAGATATGAAAATAATTAATATTTTTAATGGAGTTCCTAAGTCTAAACTTAAGAAAAATAAAATATTAATGGGTATTAATATAAAACTGGGTTAGAAGGGTCCAAAAGTCATGGATCAAGCCAAATGTAATCTTAGCTGTTGATTAGAGATTTAATCTCGATCGTTGATGGACCAATCAGAAAAGTATAAGAGGAGGCTTGAGGGTTAGTGGGAGAATACACCAGGGTGATCAGTGATTCATTTTGCTAGAGCAGGGTTGCCAAGCAAAAGTGAATCAATGATCAACAACGAGGGGCAGTGAGTATGAGGCAGAGAGACAGGGACAATACTGTTGGTTTGGGGTAGCATTGCATGTGCTCCAGCCACGAAATTTCGTGGAGAGGTTGGGGCACATGAGATCTCCATTACCTAGAAAGGGTTTGGGCAGATTCTAAACAGATCAGGAGATATTAAAATAATTAATATTTTTGATGGAGTCCCTAAGTCTAAACTTAGGGAAAATAAAATATTAATATGTATTAATATGAATTTGTGTTAGAATGGTCCAAAATACATGGATCAAGCCAGATCTAATCTTAGTTGTTGATTTGGGACTTAATCTCGGCCATTGAGATGTCAACAGGAAAAGTATAAGAGGAGGCTTGAGGGTCACTTGGAGAAGACACCAAAGTGATCAATCATCTATTCTCTAGAGCGGGGTTTGCTAAGAGAGATAGAATCGGTGATTGGGAGAGCAGCTGAGGGGCATTGAGTACAGAGAAATAGAGAAGGCAAAGATTGTTCCAGGAGAGCAGCGCAGCAGCCAAGGAGAGTGATGTAGAGCCAACAAGGGCTCACGTAGGGCCACGCAGAGGCAGCCAAGTGCTGCGCAGAGCACTAGAGAGGCCAGCGTGTTTGATGCAGAGGCCCAAAAAGCTGACGTAGGGCCTCTTGGGGCTGATGCAGGGCCAACATGAGACAGAGAGGGGCTGACGCGATCCAATTGGGCAGACGCTGGGGTTGCAGAGCAGTTTTGTGTTGAGGAGCTGCCGGAAGGATTTTCCAGGGTTTCATCTGGGAGATTTCTCTCAAACTGTGAGGTATAGCTGTTAAGGAAATTCTCTGTTGGGTAGGCCAGTTTCGACACCCAGATTGTACTCTGATATTGCTTAATAAGAAAAACTCTCAGATAGCTATATCGGTTTTCCCGCATTGGGTTTTTCCGGGGACATTGGTCCAAAAATAATGGTGTCATGTGGTGTGTTTGTTCTTGTTTCTTTTAGTTGTTGATTTGTAATATGTTGAGCATGCGCTGGTGTTTATTTTCAGTGTTTACTTTGTAAATAACTTGTTAAAGAAAAATAACAAGTGGGTAGGAATAAATCAGAAAAAGTGCATGAAGGGTTTCTAAACTAAGTAAACTTAGAAACTTCAACAGACGCAACGCAAAACCCAGAGAGACTGCATCATCCATGCAGAGGGAAGAGGGAATGAGACAAAGACTCCCAAAGGCTGTGCAGTGCCTCAGAGCATTGACGCAGAGAGTCCCGGGGTTGACGCAGAGGCCAGAAGGGCCAACGTTGAGCTTCAGTTGTGCTGGAGAGGGTTTTGTGCGACATGTTTTCTGAATACTTGTTTCTGGATATAGAGGTATTGTTGCCGTATCTTTTTCTTTGTCGGTTGAGCCGGTTAGGCACCCAGTTGTACTCAGATAAACTACATAATAATATAAGTTATAACCCTCTAAATAATTGCACCGGTTTTCCTGCATTGGGTTTTTCCGGGGACGTTGGTCCAAAAATAACGGTGTCACTT
Organism: Pinus tabuliformis; assembly: GCA_031772625.1. Lineage (NCBI taxonomy): Eukaryota > Viridiplantae > Streptophyta > Pinopsida > Pinales > Pinaceae > Pinus > Pinus tabuliformis. Next base: position 1,019,191,920 of record CM062820.1, on the reverse strand, counting down.
GTGTGCTTGTTTTCTTTCAGTTGATGATCTGTAGATGTTGATATTGTACTTCTGTTTATTTTCAGTATTTACATGGTAAATAACTTGTTAAGTAATTAAACAAGTCGGTGAAATAAACCAGATAGTACAAAAAGAATTTCTAACGGGTTAGACTTAGAAATTTCAACACCTTATGGAGTCACAATTCTTGCTGATTATAAATTGAATCCAAGTAACCAGATGGATGCCCGTTGCTTAATATGATAGACTATCCTATATGATATGCAATTCCGAGGATTTGTGTGATGCAATGATCTTGGTTATTTTTAAGCTTTTTTTTTGTGTAAATAAGCTTTGATATTAACAAAAGTAGCATATAGTACAAAAAAACTGCCGAAGCAGTTGCCTGGCCGCTATGAAGCAGGCCTTACCAGCTAGTAACAGTGTGAAAACAGTAGAAACAAAGAAACGGAGTGCTGTCGAAAGGTACACCTCGCAGGGCGACTTAGGCCAAAAAACTGGCGAGCACATAACTGAGAGAATAAAAACAGAACATACATAACAAAGTCCGACAGAGGGACAGGGGAGACTGATCAGAATTTGTTTGGGGAGTCAGGCACTGTGTGCATCTCTTTGCAGTTGAGTGCATTTTCCTGGTTGACCTTCGACGGACCACCCCGATGCGGCTCTGGAGGCTTGCTGTCTTGCTCAATGTTTTTCCTGAGCAGCTTGATCAGGACAGTGAGCTTTCTGCTTATGGTATCAACCTCCTCATGCAGAGCGGTGAGTTTAAATTCACTGCTTTGAACCACCGCCATGTGCTCCTTAGTCATTGTGGCAGCAAACTGCTGGAGAGTTCGCAATTGCTCAGCCTGCTCCGCTTGGACATCCATGGCCTTAGCCAGGATGGTCTTCATGCGCCACGCTTCTGCTTGTGTGCGAACGAACTGAGTCGCCCGAGTGCTGGTCGTCCCCGGATCTTGCAGCCAGTCAACTTCCTGGCTTAACTGATGGTCAGAAAGCTTACTCTCTTCCTCCTGAGCAGAGGCCTCCAGGTCTATAATTTTCCGTTTGTTCCGTTCAGACGTTCTCCGCTCGAACATTTCTCGAGCTAGCCGCAGGTCGTTGTTTGCAGACTGGTTTCGACATCCTTCTCCCGCCATGGGTGCCCTCACTTGATTATTGCTTGCCTGAGTGAAAATACATATCGGTGATCTCAGATTGTTGAGCACCGAAACATTGATGCTCCAAAGGAGAGCAAGGAAGGATATATAGATAATAGCGGGAAGATTTTGGGCGGTGGAGCGGATCGCGACATGCAAATTGCATGTCCGATCAACATAAATGCTGCGATTCGGAGTTGTGGAGGGGAATTGCGATGATTGAGAATGTTTTCGATCACCTCCTCCTGCACGGTTCTGAAAGTGCCAAGTGTCCCTCTGTCCTGCGGTTCTGCGGCGGCTTATGTCACTCCGGATCATGTTACTGTACAATTGACTGTGGCCTGCGGTGCGCATTATTCCCCTCAACCCGGTTGTCCTTCTGTGCTTGCTGTGTATTGATGGCTCTCGTCCCGTCGACCTATCCATACTCTTGTGGTAGTGAATTAGGCGGTCTGTCATTCTACCTTGTCAGCTGCCACCAAATCTATTCGTGCGAGGTGAGAGCACCGTTCCTTTAATTGATTACTCTCGACCTGATGCCAACAGCTGTCCACCATTCCGTTTGGGTTCTCGATCCCATGGTTTGCCAAGTGGTCGGCAACCGAATTAGCCTGCCTTCTTACCGCCTGGAAGATGAGGCCTTTCATTTTCCCGAGCAATTTCCCTATGCTCTCTGTGACCATAGCTAGGTGCCAGTGCTTGGTAGCCTTGCTGGCCGGCGTTCCCCCATAGATTTTCCTTGCCACCAAAATGGCAACCTCAGAGTCACCCTCGATTATTGCGTTTTCTGCCTGGTTTCTTTGAAGAATTGTTAAACCTTTTTCCATTGCTGCGAATTCCATTTCATTATTAGTGCCCTCGCCCAACGCTTGACTGTAGATATGGATTATTTCACCTCTCTGTTTTCGGATGAGGCCTCCTATGCTAGCTAGTCCCGGGTTACCGCGCGAGGCGCCATCAAAATTCAGTTTCAGGAAGCCCTCAGGAGGCCGAGTCCAATCCTTTGGAGTGCTGTTGATGTTCTGCTGTTTAGCTTGGGGCTTTTGGCTTTGGTCGTAGCTGATATTGAAAGCCTTCAGGATTCTCTGGTCATCCGCAAAGATTTGGTTGGCTGGGTCTACTTTACTTTTTACCAAAATCAATTGGCGAATATTCTCCATTAAGGTAATTCTCAGGTGCTCTATATTCCTGTGCTCGTTTTGGAAAATTCTTCTGTTCCTTTCTTTCCATATTGTCCATGTGATAAAACCTGGCAGAACTTTCCATATGCTATTGATTTGAGGGTTTTCAGAGTAATTACTTGGCCAATTGGTGATGGTGTTTTGGATGGAGTCCATATCTCTTCTGTTTTGCTGCATGATAATTTCTATCCCTTGCCAAATGTGGTTAGCCCATTCGCATGTATTGAATAAATGATTCATGGTTTCTTCTGCTTGATTACACATAGGGCAAAATGAGGGGCCTTCAAAGCCTTTTTTTCGCAGGTTCTCCCAGGTGAGCGTCTTACGCCTCATAAGGAGCCATAGAAAAGTTTGAATTTTTGGCCAGAATAAGGGATCCCAAACCTTGGTGAACCAAGGGGCTGTCTCCCCCTGCTCTGTGAGTTCCAACTGCTCTCTGGCTTCTTTAAGAGTGAAGTTGCCATTTCCCTTCATACCCCACCTCAGCTTGTCCGCCTCCGAGGTTATCCTAATTTTTCTTTTGTGAAGGACTTGTAGCAGGTCTTGAATGTTATTATTTTCCTCATTAGGGTTTTCGGTATCTGGAAGGGTCCATTCTCTCCAATCCTGGTCAATGCCATTGGGGGTCCAGTAATGATGAACGGTGAATTTTCCCCTGTTATGACAGTTTGTTTTGTAATCTTCAAGGTCTGGGTTTTCAAGCTTTGGATGCTGTTGCCAGGCATCTTCCCAGAAGAGGGCTGATTCCCCATTTCGGATCTCCCAGAAGCTGTGGTCCTGTATAAGGTTTCGGTTTCTTTTTGCTAGGTTCCAGATTGGAGAGCCTTCCGGTAATTCTTGAAGTCTTATGAGGTCCTGGTTTCTGCAGTTGGGAGTGTATTTCGCCTTCCAGTGTCTGGCCCAGGGAAGGTTGGTCTCTTTCAGCCAGCGCCACCATAGTTTGGCTCCCCCAGTTTTGTTGCTAATATCGGGGTCTATTAGGTTTAACCCTCCAGCAAGTTTCGATTTACAGATCTTTTCCCAGGCCACGAGAGCCCATTTTCTCTTCTCTGCGCTGCCACTCCATAAAAAGGATCTTTGGATGGATCGAATTTTCTGTAGGATGGCCTTGGGCGCCGGGAGGATAGAAAGCATGTACTGAGGGATGGCCTGCAGGACGGCTTTAGTTAAAACAAGGCGCCCCGCAAAGTTGAGTGCCCTGTGGGTCCAATGGTTGCATCTTTTTTCCATGTTTGCTATGAGCCTTTCCCAATGAACCTTTTGCCAAGGCTTGGTGGTGAGCGGGGCTCCCAGATATTTCGAGGGCAAAGAACCATTTCGAAAGCCTAGGATGCTGGTGAGATGGCTCTGAATAGAAACATGAGTGTTAAAGAAAAAAATAGTCGATTTGGAATGGTTTATGTCCATACCTGATGCCTTGCTGAAAAGAGATAAGATAGACTTGTAAGCCTTGGCCTCTTTGACAGTTGGAGATCCATGCAGCATAGTATCATCGGCAAACTGCTGGTGAGTAGTTGCAGGGGTGGAGGGGAGAGGGCGCAATCCATTGATTTTCCCTTCCGCTTTGGCTCTGTGAATATATCTGCTAAGCCCTTCCATGAGGATCACAAAAAGGAAGGGGGACAGTGGGTCTCCTTGCCTTATGCCTCGGGAAGGAGAGAAGGTGGCCGAGGGGGATCCATTAACCAAAATAGAGAAATTTGTTGACTTGATAAGAGCGAGAATCCATTTGGTCCACCGATTGTCAAAACCAAAAGCCCTTGAAGTGGCCTCCAGGTAATTCCAATTCACTTTGTCGAAAGCTTTTGAAAGGTCGAGCTGAATCATCATACCGGGGATTTTTCTGGACTGCAAAGTATGTATCATCTCCTGCGCCAAGAGGATATTGTCCAGAATTTGTCTGCCTTCCACGAATCCTGACTGCTCCTCCGAGATGATGTCCGGGAGGATAGGTTTGAGTCTATTAGCGATGACCTTAGAGATGATTTTATAAATCACATTGCACAGAGCTATGGGGCGGAACTTTTCTGGAGTTAGGGCTTCCTCTTCTTTGGGGATTAGGGCTAGGAAAGTAGAATTTAGGCCTTTAAGAATTGAGCCAGATCGTCTTGAATCTTCAACTACTTCCCAGACCTCTGTTTTGACTGTTTGCCAACAAGCTTTGTAGAAGTTTATAGTAAAACCATCTAGGCCCAGAGCTTTATCATTTGGCATGTCTTTAACAACCTCTTCCACCTCCTCCATTGAGATTTTTCTTAACAGAGATGCATTTTGTGCTGGAGTAATGATTTGGGGTATGGCCTGAATTATTTCCTCTCTTGCTTCCGATCGATCTTCTTGAGATTCCTGGGCAATTTGCTTAAAATGACTAGTAAGCAAAGTTGAAATCTCATTATGATTTTGGATAACTTCTCCAGATGCATTGGTCAGCTTCAGGATTTTGTTGGCCCCCCTGTAATCCATCGTTGATCTATGGAAGAACTTTGTATTTTGCTCTCCCTCCTTCAACCATTGGATGCGAGACTTTTGTTTCCAAAGGATTTCTTCCTGTTGGCAGCGGAGATGCCATTTCTGCATTAGTATCTTTTCCTGTTCATTTGAGTCCTCCCTGTTAATCCCTGAAGCCCAGTCCTTATGAATTTGACTTAGTCGGTCTTCTATCTTGTGCTTTTCCTGGAAAATATTACCAAACTCGGTTGCATTCCATTCCTTGATTTTGTGTTTGATGTGTTTTAGTTTGGATTGGAGTTTAAACATTTTGGTCCCCCTTATATTTTTGGGTTCTTCCCACCATTTTTTCACCAGATCAGGAAAATTTGGGTGAGTTAGCCAGAATTTCTCAAATCTGAATGGCCTATTTTTGGGGGTCTCAAGAAAAGCAGCTTCCAGGGCGATGGGCCAGTGGTCTGATCCCCCACAGGGGAGGATATCAGAGTCAACTGTTGTTCCTTCCAGTAAGATGTTTTCTGAGATCAAAAAACGGTCAAGGCGAGAGGCTATCCGGTGTTCTCCTCCTCTTCGGTTGTTCCAAGTGTAGAGCCCATTTTTTGGGGGGATGTCAACCAGTTGGGCGGATTCCATGAAGTCAACAAAGAGTTCTGAGTCTCTATTTAGTCGCCTAAGGCCTCCTTTTTTTTCCAGGAGAGTGGTAATCATGTTGAAATCCCCTCCCATTATGATCTTTGAATGTTGGTGTCTTAGCTTTAACTTCATTAAAGAGTTCAGAAAAGAAATTTTATCTTCTAAACGCTGAGGCCCATAGACATTTATACAGAGGTAGGTTTCAGAATTACCTGTTAGTTGAAATTCTGTGGCAATGTATGATCTGGTAGCTTCCATAGAGGTGATTTCAATGACTCTGGAGTCCCAGAGGGTTGGAATGCCTCCTTCCCATCCGTGACTGGCTATGTCTATATATTTTATTTTATTTTTAAGCTTAAATGCCTAGTCTAAGTTGAATAAAACTGTCTCCGGGTGGAATTTCCCAAAACGATTTCTGGGTATTGGAGAATGCATGTGTCTAAGCCTCCTTGCAAATTTTGAGACTTAGAGCACATCCGTTCCTACCAAAAATCAACATTGTCCATCACTTGAAGCAATTGTAATTGATATCCTTGTGCTATCTCATATGATTGTTAACAAGAACCTTGTTTAATTGTTCTAAGCAATATCTTGGTAATAAGAGCTCAAATCTCTTTTATTTGCCATCATTGTCATTATTGTTTTATGGTTAATTTCTATTGTGGATGACAATCTTATCTTTGGCATATTGGTAGATCATTGTGAAGAGCATTAATATCATCACTTGTATTTGAGCAATTATCTTGGTTTATTAGTTACATCTTTTGAGCACTATTGAAAATTGAGCACTTTGAGATTGTCTTTCATTCATTGTTAAGTGCACTCTGTCATAAGATAAATCGTAATTAAGTACTTAAGATCATAATCAATCTTAACTCAAGAAGCACTCGATCATATTGCATTCATATCTCAGGCCTAAATTTTCATTAACTCACCTCCAAGCATAAGCTTGGTTGATAGAAAGATAGGAACACCCTTCATCTCTTAACTTGCGAATGCTAGATCCTCTCTAGTGGTTAAAACGGTGACCTTGCAGTCGTCAGAGCCATAGTCTCTGTAGCGCCGGATGCACTCGGTATGTTAGATTTCAAAGAGAGGTATTGTTAACCAAGCCTTTGCTTGCTTCGCCTTGACTTCTCTTTGCCACCTACTTTTGAGACTAGCCTCAAAATAGATAAGGATTAAAGGATATATTTAGTTAAGCAAATAATTAAAATTAACCAAGATTGTGCTTCTCACCTAGATCATAAGGTTTGCATTTCATATAGGATAGTGAAGCATCTAAGTAGTGGTTGTTCATCTGATCATTTAGTACCTAATCGATATAAAGCAAGTAGTTGACTCCATAAGGCACTGGTTAGTTGCCAATGAGTCTTGCATCATCACATTCCATGGGGACTACCCCCCATACCCTTCTATTGGGAGACAACTAGAACGGAGAGCTCGGGGTTCAGAGTGACAACCCACGACTTGAGTCATTGTCGCATTGTGCCTGTACAGTTTGAGCAACAACAAGTCCCACTGCCATACTTAGCGCACCTCTAACTTTGGCGAAACCCTTCCTCCTCTAACTCCATTTAACAATGGGCTCTCAGGAGTACTCAAGTGCAACTTCCTCCTGTAGGATCCCCTTGCAACTTTCCTTAACCCAACGAGGATAAGGTTGGAAGAGAAAACTCTCATTAGTTAGATTTACTTTATTTGCAATCGCATTCCCACATTGGGTTGTAGAATGTAACTAGGTTTGGTCTTCATAATGACTTGTAATTATGAATTTATGTAATGAAGAAGACAAACATAATAGAATGAATTTTGTAATACCTGCATCATGGGCTCCATGATCAAGGAGTTTTTATTATAGGTCAAAGGCTTCTTCTTGACGTCTTTAGGGATTTGTAATCTTGTCATAAATGTATAATTTAGAGTCATGTATATGAAGTGTTGTTACACTTGTAAGAGTCCTCTAGAATAGACAAGTACATTCATTCTATGTGGACTTCAATATTTATATGATGGAGACTTCATGTCGGCTTCAAATAGAGACACAACCTTTGATAAATACCAACCTCAATATATATTTATATATATAAAACTCATGTCGGCTCAGAATAAAAGACACATCAGTTCACTGATTCGTGTCGGCTCCAATATAGGCACCAACAATTATATAAAGGCAACTCAGGTCACTTCCATAGAACATAGAACCCAGACAACTTCTCTGAGATTTTCAGAGGTATGGTACAGGAAGATTGAGGCTTTGGATAGTACATGTGAAAGGGTCAGCAAGTGAAGGAAGGGACAACGAGGAAGTGAAAGGATAGCGAAGACAGTTCGGATGCCAAGATAGGTGCAAATGTCTCTGCCAGTTTGGTTGTCAAGACAATGGATCAGTTTCGGATGGATAGACAGTTCGTGGATTAGATGTCTCTGCCAGTTTGGGTGTCAAGACAGTGGATCAATTTCGGATGGAGAGACAGATCGTGAATCAGATGTCTTTGCTAGTTCGGGTGTCAAGACAGTGGATCAATTTCGGATGGAGAGACAGAGTGTGGATCAGATGTCTCTGCCAGTTTGGGTGTCAAGACAATGGATCAATTTCGGATGGAGAGACAGATCGTGGATAGGTGACTCGGTTCAGTGGAAGATGAGCAGTCATAGAGATATCCTCAGAGATAAGGAGAAGTCAAGCTATTAGTGCTACATGGTGCAAAATGAGCAAGAAAGAAGGGTGACTGTGTGTTGGTCTAGGAGAGGCAGTTTAGGTCAAGTTTTTGTCATGGTCTTTATACTCGTCTTATGAAGAATCTATAAGAAGTTTGGGTTTTCCCCTCAAGAGGAGGGGTTTTAGCCCTGGCTTAGAACCTAATTATTGTATCATTGTCTTATTGGTTTGATTGCTATTTTGATGTATTGAACAAGAATAATAATAAGGAACAAAGATAATGTTAAGAAGTACACAAGTAGTAATCAATGAAAGAGAATTTGAATTAAACGTTGTCCTACCAATTTCTCAACATGGTATCAGAGCTATGGTTAGAGTCTAAGGAAAAGAAGGGAATAAAAGTCAAGGTAACAGTGACATCAAGCTCAGATCGCAACATTAATGTCTCGGCACAATCACAGGTAGGGGATCTCAGTAAATCTCAGATAGGCAGCTTAGTTTTTGTTGGGCAAAATTGCAGTGCTTACAATGTCACTCTATGCAGCAGTTCGAAGGCTCTGCAATACATACCTTTATAATTGGGTGACATACCACAGATGTGCCAAACAGTGATTGGTTCAACCTAAATTACAGTACAGATAACTTGGACAAAGTTTCGATGTTAAATCACATTGCACATAAGAGGATCACAGTAAGGATAATAAAATAGAGTTTCGGTGACATATTATAGTATGGTTTAGTGCTGAAGTTATCAACACAGAAAGGACATTAATATCATCATAGTCACATGTTCTTGATTCCACATTTTGGTGATACAATCTCGATGGAATCCTGGTAATAGTCTCGATGCTATCTCAGTCAGGCATAAGGGCACAAGTAATCTCGGTTCAGTGCAGAATGGTATAAATAATGCCACAGTGATATGCCTCAAGGATCTACAAATCAAGGTATCTAGGATTCTAAACCAACAAGGAGGATAAAACTCTATAACAAGACCACAAGGATCTACAATATATAGAGAAACAAAATCACATCAACTCAAAGATCCCCTGAAGGAAGCATCAATGCATCTTCAACATGATCAAGGTGAATATTTCATCTTCACTTGCCAAGTAAGTATTTTTCATTCTATAATCAAGTTTGGTTAAATAACTTCGTGTTTGCAAGGAGATCTATAAACTGGTTGAGTCATCGAAATTCCTTGCATGAGAAAGGAGGATAAATATAGTCCCCGAAAGAGAAGTCATTGATATCTATGGAAAAGTCTTTGAAGGTCAAGCATTGTTTGAATGCATGGAAAAGGATCAAGAGACTCATAGGATTCTGATGAAATCAGTCAAAGGTCCTCTCATCCCTATGTAGCAGGAGAGGAAACATCAAGGAGATATATGAAATGCTAGAAGATATATTCTTTGGAAATACAGAAAAGAAGGTCATATCTCTTAGATCCGATCTACAAAAAATTGAAGGTATCAAAGAATGAAGGGATATCTTCACAAGTTATCAATTAGGAGATCTGGGAAAGATGATGAGAAGATAATCATCTTTGTTCTTAAATACACTAACTGATAAGCAAGGTAACAAGTGTCCGTGGGACAAGAAAGTTACCTCATTTAACAACTTGTGGTATCTATGCAAGATAGAAAAAGGACAAGTTGTGGGCAAAAGTGTTAAAGGCTAAAGGACTCAAACTTTTGTAGAAAGGAAAGGGAAGTGTCGTCCTTAAGCAAGACATGACAGTATAGCTAAGATTCAATGCTATGAAAATCTCATATAACCGGAAAGATGGAGGAAGCTGAAGAAAATACCAAGAAAAGAGTGAGTAACAGATCTCTACTATGATTGAGATGTTATCCCTCACAAAAGGGTCTTATCATAAGATCCTAAATCTTTTGTTATAGATATGACCATAATAAGATGCATCATGGCATCATGGAAGCATTAGAAACAAGAGCTCGTAACATCACCATGGGAATTATGAAGGACAAAAGGAACAAAATTCATGGTAGTCAAACATTAAGGATATAGGTCTTGGGAACCTCATTAGACATTGAAGAAAAGGATGAAATCATCCAAGACAAGGCTCATCATACATCAAATCAAGAAGGAAACATCTGCCAGATGGGGATATGCAAGATCCTCAAGATTCTCTGATGGAATCCTCATAAGAGGGTTCACTAATCTAGAGAGGAAGCAAGTGTTTCATCAGGAACTGCAACTTGTGCAATTCCTAGATGGTGGTATGATGACATAAGAGATGAAGCAGATCAAGGGGTTGAAGACACTTCAATCAAGAAAGCTGCTGGAAGAAGCATAGATGACCTAAAGGTAAAATGAGGTATGTATGCTTGTATTTAATATTATAATGTTATGTCGTATGATTGCAGGTGACATGTATCACTACTTCTATTTTGAAGAAGCATGATCGAAGGAAAAGTGGATCTCCACCTATAATAGGTTGCCGTAAGGCATGAATTACACTAGATGTAATCAACATAATATGTCCTCATATGAAGTATGAGGTGGTTGACTATAATTAAGGAACTCTGATTGGAAGCTCCTGGGAAAAGAATGTGTGAAGAAAGAAAAGGAAGAGATTGTGAGATATGCAACCATGATGAAGGAAATCAACATCCAAAAGACTGAGAGGATTTGACTAGGAAATCTCTCGAAAAGATATGAAGACTCTAACGAGAGTCTGAAAAAGATGGAGACCCTTCACAATGGATATCTTTGGGAGATGTGTCAACATGTATGCAGGATGTTGATACTTGTGAAAATTTCTGAATCTACACATCATAAATCCCCTACTGCAATCACTGGTTTACCATCTCCTGCTTGTTTTTACATTCAACAAGTTATTTAATTATTTAAATAGCGATAAAAACACTATTGCAGACTACACATACATACAGATCATGAACTGAAATAAAATGAGACAAATACACAAGGGACGCCGTTATTTTTGGACAATCGTCCCCGGAAAAACTCAATTCGGGAAAACTGGTGTAGCATATAGAGGGTTTGTATATTAAGCAGATTTCTGAATACAACTAGGGTGCCAAATCTGGCTCACCCAACAAAGAATAAACTCGACAGAAGTACCCCATAGGTGACTGCATTGTTCCCAATGCTGGGCTGCGATGGCTGCTCCAAGCTCTGCTCTGTCTCTCTTGGTGCTGCTCTGCCTCTCTAATATGTATGCTCGACCTTGGACCAAAGTCCCTCTACTGAACTGCCCCTCACTGCAACAAATCACTTGTCCGATTTTGTCAACAAACCATGCCCCAAAAAAAATTGAATTGACTGATCTCTCAAGTGTATCTCCAACTAACCCTCAAGCCTCCTCTTATACATTTCCTGTTGATGAATCAACGACCGAGATTAAGTCCCTAATCAACGGCTAAGATTAAAATAGACTTGAACCTCGTCATTTAGAAGTTTCTCACCCATATTCTTATTAATACCCATTAATATTTTTATTTTCCTAAGTTTAGACTTAGGAACCCATTAAAATATTAATTATTTTAATAACTCCTTATCCGGGTGGAATTTATTCAAACGATTTTTGGATCTTGGAGATCTCATGTGTTTTAGCCCCTCCACAAAATTTCGGAGCTAGAACACATCCGATGCTACCCAAAATCAACACTGCCTCTTAGCGAGGAATGTACTCTAGTAATACTTCTCCATAGAAGCATCACACTGATCCATTGCATCGGTCCTCTGTGCTGCTAATTCTCGGCCTAATGCCCTTCATCCATTGCACTGCTGCTTCTTGTATTGCTGCCCATGACTGTGCCACTGTCCCTGCTACATTTGTACTGCAGCGCCATCTCAATATGCTGCATCTGCCCATAGCACTACCACTGCTAACCACTGCACTGAAACTCATTTGTTGAGAAGTAAGCAACTGAAACTTCACCCAACATTGACATGCTGGTCAGTATGGATGCCTCGTGATGCTGAAGCTATCTCTACTACTACTCTGTGCTGACCCTCTACTACTACTACGCTGCTGCAAACTGCTTCGTGCCTCTCGCACTGCTACAACATCCGTTGCGCTGCTTCAAACTTTGGCACTCTAGCTCTGCCACAGTTGCTCCATCACACCTTGCACCAATCGAAACCCGTCATTGTGCTACTGCCATTAAGGGCTCCTATAGCCGTATGTGATCCAAGAGTTTGGGCACCTCAAGGATCCTACCCATCTCTGTAGTCCTTTCGAACTACATTACTAGATCACCCACCTCCGAGATTTGGCTGCCATCTCTGCGAAAAAATAATGTAAGACTGGTTCTCTTCTCCCTCTCCTGCTGCTAATCCAGCATGTTTCACATCTAGATTTCTTTGGTGCAAGAAACCCTTTAAAGAACAAGCTCCTCTAGACTCCCTCTGAGCCCTTATTTCCTTCACGGAAATCCTCCTGCCAAATGTTGAATCACTCCTCTCCACTCCTCTTTTGCTGCTGCAACCCGGATCTAGATTTCTTTGGCTAGAAACCTGTCAAGGCAGTGACTCCCCTACCTCGGCTTTGTCTCCATAGACACTATTCTGCACCAATAACAACAATGTCCCACCAGCTCCTCAGATCGAATTTGCCCTGCTCCTTCAGCCCCGACAATTGACTGATTCGAGCCTCTCAGGCTCTGCGCTATCCTAGAGAGCTAAAGCAGTCACCGCGGGAGCTACTCTCGGGTTCTGCGTCACCCTTTGCAGGCTTGAAAAGCTGACACAGGCATTGTGTGAGCGTCTGCGTCACTTCTTTGGCTCTGCTTAAGTCCTTCAACTGCTCCTCTACCTCTGAAACGATGCTATCACTCGGGACAACTGCTTCTCTGCAGCGAATTCTTTGGATCTCTCGGTTGATGTCTTCAATCTCCTATGATCTGCAATGCTCTGACACCATGTGAAAATTTATGAATCTACACATTAGAAATCCTACTGCAATCACTGGTTTACCATCTCCTACTTGTTTTTACATTCAACAAGTTATTTAATTATTTAAATAGCGATGAAAACACTATTGTAGACTACACATACATACAGATCATAAACTGAAATAAAATGAGACAAATACACAAGGGACACTGTTATTTTTGGACAATCGTCCCCGAAAAAACCCAATTTGAGAAACCGATGCAACATATAGAGGGTTTTTATTATCAAGAAAAATTCTGAATACAACTAGGGTGCCAAATATGGCTCACCCAGCAGAGAATAAACACGGCAGAAGTACCCCACAGGTGACTGCGCTGTTCCCAGTGCTGGACAACGATGGCTGCTCCATGTTCTGCGCTGTATCTCTTAGTGCTGCTTTGCCTCTCTGCTATGCATTCTCGGCGTTGGACTGAAGTCCCTCTGCCGAATTGCTTCTCTCACTGCAACAGATCACTTGTCCGATTTTGTCAGCAAATCACTCCCCAAAAAAATCAAATTGATTGATCTCTCAAATGTATCTCCAGCTGACCCTCAAGCCTCCTCTTATACTTTTTTTGTTGATGAATCAACAGCTGAAATTAAGTCCTTAATCAATGGCTAAGATTAAAACAGACTTGATCCTCGTCACTTAGAAGTTTCTCACCCATATTCTTATTAATACCCATTAATATTTTTATTTTCCTAAGTTTAGACTTAGGGACTCATTAAAAATATTAATTATTTTAATAATTCCTCATCCGAGTGGAATTTCTCCAAACGATTTCTGGGTCTTGGAGATCTCATGTGTTCTAGCGCTTCCACAAAATTTTGGAGCTAGAGCACATCCAATGCTATCCAAAATCAACAATACCTACAGGAAGATGTCATGATGAAGAGCCATATCGTAAGTTACTATTTGATTTGATGTTATGTTTTGGTTTCGTGAATAATATCTGGATGAGTTCATGCAGGGCTACTGGAACAATAGTTGTAAGTGCAAGTACAACTAGCATTCATGTGGTGAATGGAAATTCCCTTAAGAAGGATGATGAATAGAAATAGCAATATGAAGAAGGTTCCAGATATGTACCAAGAAGGCCACTTTCCATGCAGAAAGGAATGACACGACGAACCAAGGAGGAAAGTGATCAATGGCTAATGCCCTATAAGGAAGAAGCTCGATTGAATTTAATGACATCAAGGAAAGAAATTGATCAAGCAGTTGAAGGACCCACGAAGAAGAAGCTATTGATGAAAAGAGAGTCCCTAGCTGAGAGGGAGCTATGATAAGTCCCTAATTAAGAGGGAGGTTGGGCAAGTCCCGGATCAAAAGGAGCTTGGGTACATTCCTTTACAAGAATGGGCATATCTTCCCTAGTTGAGAGGGAGAGATAGACACAACATTCTTGTCTTAACTTGGGAAGAAAGAATGGAGGATTGGGTAATCATTTGGCATCTGATACTCTTTGAGGATGTGTACGGCATCCAAAAGAAGAGTAGGCAAGAGGAACGATGTTCTTTGAGGGCTGAGAAACCAAGATAAGAATAGTCCTAGAAGGTCATACTCAATGAACAACCGGGTGGGTATGTACCTTGAGAAACAATGATGAAGGTGTCTATAGTCATTGGTCTCGCCAACATTGTGCTATGATCTGATGAGAGATAGAGTTGTCTGCCAAAGCCTTGTTGTGGAAATAATGTTGGTTACCATGATGATAAGACAAATGGGTTACCAATCCGACTCTTCTTATGAGATCTCTTCAAAGTGATTGAGTGTGACTAGGTATCATTATGAAATTAGTGTGGAAAAAGTCTGCAAAAAATCGGGATTAAATCCTAAAATTGCAATTTTTTCACCAAAACGATTTAATTCTCTGATTATTTTGCAAACTTTTTCAGAAACGAAAAAATCGCGATTTATTCATTATATGCCCGATTTTATCGGGAGTCGACCAAAAAAGTCGACTGTCTTGAGAGTTGAGACTCAGACAAGACTCAAGATTCAAGAGTTGATTCACTATTTTGATATGTGATGTAGCACTAGACTTCATATACATATTATATATTAGCTTTCTTTACATGTTTATGTGGAAATGCATTTATTTGATGTTGTGGATACTTTAGATGTTAAAAAAGAAGAAGAAGAATATTTTTGTGTTTTTTTAATTTTGCCGACTTTTTAAAAAAACTTCCGACTTTAACGCGTTTTTCAACTTTTGGACCCTTGCCAAATTAATCCCGACTTCGACTTTTTCCACATTGTTATGAATACCTCCCTAGTTAAGAGGGAGTGTTGTTGAATGTATCTAGGTTCGGTCTTCATAATGACTTGTAATTATGAATTTATGTAATGAAGAAGACAAAGATAATAAAATGAATTTTGTAATACTTGCATCATGGGTTTCATGAGCAAGGAGTTTTATGATAGGTCAAAGACTTCTTGATGTATTTAGGGATTTGTCATCTTGTCATAAATGTATAATTTAGAGTCATGTATATGAAGTGTTGTTACACTTGTAAGAGTCCTCCATAATAGACAAGCACAGTCATCCTATGTCGGCTTCAATATCTTCAATATATATATGATGGAGACTTCATGTCAGCTTCAAATAGAGACACAACCTTTGATAAATACCAACCTCAATATATATATATATATATATATATATATATATATATATATATAAAACTCATGTTGGCTCAGAATAAAAGACACATCGGTTCACTGATTCATGTCGGCTCCATTATAGGCACCAACAACTATAAAAAGGCAGCTTGGATCACTTACATAGAACACAAAACTCGGACAACTTCTTTGAGATTTTCGGAGGTATGGTACAGGAAGACTGATGCTTCAGATAGTACATGTGAAAGGGTTAGCAAGTGAAGGAAGGGACAACGATGAAGTGAAAGGACAACGAAAACATTTCGGATGCCAAGATAGGTGCAGATGTCTCTACCAGTTCGGGTGTCAAGACAGTGGATCAGTTTCAGATGGAGAGAGATCGTGGATCAGATGTCTCTGCCAGTTCGGGTGTCAAGACAGTGGATCAGTTTTGGATGGAGAGAGATCGTGGATCAGATGTCTTTGCTAGATCAGGTGTCAAGACAATGGTGTTGATTTTTGGTAGCATCAGATGTGCTCTAGCCTTGAAATTTGGAGGAGAGGCTAAGGCACATGAGATCTCCAAGACCCAGAAATCGTTTTGAGAAATTCCACCCAGATGAGGAGTTATTAAAATAATTAATATTTTTAATGGGTTCCTAAGTCTAAACTTAGGATAATAAAAATCTTAATGGGTATTAATAAAGATAAGGGTGAGAAGCTTCTAAGAGCTGAGGATCAAGTCTGTTTTAATCCTAGCCGTTGATTAGAGACTTAATCTTTGTTGTTGTTTCATCGACAAGAAAATTATAAGAGAAGACTTGGGGATCATTTGGAGACACACCGACATATACTCAGTATCCCGAGGAAAATCGATTCTTAGAGAAGGAGATCGATTTCAGAGGGAGAGTTGCAGGGTGGAGGAAGAGGAGGGTATCAGCAGCAGTTAGTGACTGAGGAGGAGGTGAGAAGGGACATTAAGAGACAGCGTAGAGGGAGACGCTGAGCCTCGCAGAGCCACGTTGTGCCATGTAGAGTGACGCAGAAGTAGGGGAAGGGTCCCCAAGGTGTTAGAAAGTTTCCAAGAGAAAGTCTCAGGTGTTTTCTCTCAGTTTCTCTGTAAGATGATTCCTTGTAAAAGCGATTGTTGCTGAAGATTAATAAAACCCTCATCTGCTGCACCGATTTTCCCACATTGGGTTTTTGCAGGGACAATTGTCCAAAAACAATTGTGTTGATGTGATTGGTTCTTGTTCATGTATTTTCTCTGTGTAATTATGTGATAACTGTAGTAGAATTTATTTTAATATTTGCTGAAGGGATTTCGTAAATAACTTATTGTGAAGAATAAGTAGGTGAAATAAATCAGTAGCTGCAGTAGAATTTCAGATTAGAAATTTTTACAAGTGGATCAGTTTCGGATGGAGAGACATATCATGGATCAGATGTCTCTACCAGTTCGGGTGTCAAGACAGTGGATCAATTTTGGATGGAGAGACAAATCGTGGATAGGTAACTCGATTCAGTGGAAGATGAGCAGTCACAAAGATATCCTCAGAGCTAAGGAGACGTCAAGCTATTAGTGCTACATGGTGCAAAATGAGCAAGAAAGAAGGGTGATTGTGTCTTGGTCTAGGAGAGGCAGTTTAGGTCAAGGCTTTGTCATGGTCTTTGTACTCATCTTGTGAAGAATATATAAGAAGAGGTTTGCGGGGTTTCCCCTCAAGAGGAGGGGTTTTAGCCCTGGGTTAGAGTCTAGTTGTTGTGTCACGTTCTTATTGGTTTGATTGCTATTTTGATGTATTGAACATGAACAATAATAAGGAACAAAGATAATGTTAAGAAGTACACAAGTAGCAATCAGTGAAAGAGAATTTGAATTAAACGTTGCCCTACCTAATTCTCAACACATTGTGCACTCAAACGAATCACCACATATCCGTCAAATTAACTTAAATCCAAGTGAAATATAACCTTCACTAAAAGATTTGCTTTTGGCATCTTATTTTACTTGCAAGCAACATTTTCTTTTGGCATCTTATTTCAAAGTATGTACCTTTCAAGCTCATTTATTTTTGATACTTTCATTTCCAATGACAATTACTTTACTTTTAAGCAATTGCCATTTCTTTGAGTATTTCATTTCAAGTATTTGAGCATTTGCTTTCACAAGTTATCTTACTTGGCACTGGTCTCTATCTGTTACATCATTAGTGAATATATTATTTATTTGATCACTATTGCTACATTTCTTGCTAATGGATGGTTATATGCACCTCTGATTATTTCTTTTACTTGTGAAAAGTAGGAAGCTTAATGAATTCTTCTCAACATTTTCTAGATTAATTATATTTGATCTACGTTTGTCTGGAGCCCTGTGCTATTAAATCTGTTATTATTTTTATCACTCTGCTGAGTAGAGCTTTTTGGACATTGTGTTGTGTGGAATTCATGCGGAGAAGTTGGATTTTCAAATGTTGAATGATCGATTGAATATATAAGTAAATAGACGTCATGTGCATTGGATCACAATCAATCATGGAAAGTTTCCAATGCTTTTTCTATATGTCAAATACTCGCCTAGCAGAGAAGTACATGTTTTCAATCATTATGCAGAAACTGTGTGGTGATTCAACTACTTGTTCATTTAATCCTTGTTAAAACTCCTGTTTCTTGGGTCGTAACTAAATTTCTTTGACTACAATTCTAATTGTTTACATTCAATATAAGTCCATGTGCTTTTTCTGTGATTGTCAATAAACATAATATTTGTTCATTTACTGGTTACTCTAGGTCCATCATATTGTTACATGCTGTCTTATGCTTAATTTTTCAGTGCACTTATTTCCCATGGCTGAAAATGTAAATTTGTCTTTTTCCATAACAGGAGTGCATTAGAGGTGTTTTAAAGAACAAAACTGTCGTTCTAGTGACACATCAAGTGGAGTTCTTGCGTGAGGCAGATATGATAGTTGTAAGAATACCTATAACTCTTTTTAAAGAAAATCCAGCCTAGACTATGATATGCTTTGAATTGATAAGGTTGTCCAGTTTTTTTTTTTTTTGGATGTCTGGAATAACAAGAGTGGATGTGGGGATTCGTTTCAGGTTATGAGACAAGGACAGATTATGAGCTTTGGTACATATAATGAACTTTCCCAACAAGGCAGCGGCTTTGGAGCATTTGTTGATGCGCACAAAAAGGGATTAGATGATATAAGAGCACAATGTGATATGGACTATGACACTGCCAGAGATGATTGGATAAGTCAATCATCATGCTCAATTAGTGCTGATGCATCTAGTCCTGCTAATCCTTTCTTGAAGAAGCATGTGAGTGTGAATGCCTTGTATGATCAAAGATCTGAAACATTCAATGAAGACACACATGAGCAGACTAGGGTGGAGAATGAATCTGTTGAAACAAACTGTGCTTCTAACTTAATTGACGAAGAGGAGAGAGCTATTGGTCGTGTAACTATGTCTATTTACTGGGCATATTGGACAAAGTCCTTCCGGGGACTGCATATAGTTGTTTTATTTTTCATTCAAACATGCTGGCAAGCATTGCAAATATTGAGTGATTTTTGGCTGGCTCTTTTCACCTCAGGAGGAACAAGTATAAAGCCAGTAAGGTTTATTAGCGTTTATTCATATTTAGCAATTGGAAGTGGCTTTTTTGTTTTCATGCGATCTCTATTGGTTGCTATTTCTGGACTAAGAACAGCACAAGAATTTTATCATAGTATGTTGGACAGTATATTTCGGGCTCCCATGTCTTTCTTTGACACCACTCCCACTGGACGAATTCTTACAAGGGTTAGTGACCGATGACCTACATGCATTTGCTGTTGTAATATATTTTTTTTCACAAGTTGATTAGTAGTATATTTAAAGCATAACTTTGAATTGATTGCACAAGATAAAACCCCTATAATTGTATTTTTTGATGTATACATTGTAATAAAACTCTGTTTTTAACAAACTCATATAGGTTTGTGCCATTTACAGGCGTTACCAACTTTAGTACTTACAGCTAACCAAGTATTGTAGGGTATCATAGTCACAAAATCTGAATTCTAGGGTTCTCACTTTTGCGAACGTGAAATTGCAGGTTCGGTTCTTGTATAATTTGAAAATTGATGTTAAATAATGTTGATTTCGTATAAAACCCCTGACATTATCAAGTGACTTGATATAGGAAGATATATGCAGTAAAGACGGTTTAAAGAGTTGTTAATGATCTAATATCAAAGCAGATCTCCCATGTTTTTCAATCTTAGTTTAATTACATGTAGCTCTTGATCTGGTGATGTCCTGACTAATGGTTATGTTTTTTAATTCTCGTATTTACAATTGGAAACATTAGAATCTTTGACATTCTAAATGAACTCTAACCATTGGTATTTTATTCGAGATTCAGGTCTGTAGTGTCAGTTGTTTGATTGAATTAAAATATGATATTTCTTGGCCGGCTTCATTTTATGTTTAAGCTTTTTATGATATTATTTATGCTTATTTAGTAATTGAAGAGTATTGAGATGAACTTAGAGATTGCATAACACTCATTGAATGTAACAAGTGAAAAATAATAACTTTTTACTTGCGGTTCAATTGGAGGGCATCTTGAGGTTAAATTGCGATGATCTGATGAAATTTCAGTGTTCAACAAGCTTTGAAATCAAGAGCAACTAATATTTGCTTGATGTTTCCAGTCTTCTACAGATCAGCAGACGTTAGACTTCCGTCTTCCACTCCAATATGGGTCATTATTGGCAGATATGTTCCAGCTTATTGGAGTACTTTTTGTTACATGCAAAGTAACATGGCAGATGCTATTTGTCATCATTCCCCTGGGATGGGTTTATGTAGAATATCTGGTGAGTTTTATATTGATATAAAATAAACTGGTTTAATGCTACTGTGAATAAAGAAAATAAACATGAAACATGCCTCACCCAATGAGAACCAAAATAGAGTTTATATCTATCTATCTATGCACACACACACACACACATTTCTCTATGAATGATTGGTTTTGCAATTCAATAATTCAATTATTTCTTTCTTGGTAATTGCTTGAATATTAAAGGAGGTTCGCTTCTGATTTTTATTTTCTCTTGATGAAAGAATATATGTAATTTGTATATATCCTTGACAGAAAAGTGCTGAGTCTGAAAATTAATGCCACTGAGAACTTGCAAGCCTTCTGGAGACAAAGTAAATCTTAACTTTCAGATAAGATATGCAAGAACAATTGCCATTGTAAATTTACATAATATATTATTGAACTTTGTTTTCAATTTCTGTTTGAGTTGATTTCCAAATTGGAACGAGATAATAGTATGATTTCAGGAACTGAAGCTGGATACCAGCATGATTTCGGGATATGCCAGGTCAATTTGGGAACCCCTTGCCTTGGAAACTGGAATGGACACTTCACTATTTTTGGTTTTATTCATTGTGCTTAGTTTTATGAAGATCAGGATATTTCTGGATGAGTCACTATCTCCAAATTATAGCTCAATAATCAGGAGTCATCCTGATTACTTTGTCACTAATTTTTACTTCATGGCTATGAGTAACCTTGAAAGTTCTTACTTTATTGAAAGGAGTTATCCACCGTGTTGTCGCACAGATTGTCTAGGCACCACGACAACGCTCAGATCGGGGCTGTCACCCTGATCCCCGATCTCTCTATTTAAGCCGTCTCCCTATAGCAGGCTAAGGGGGGTAGACCCTAAGGGATAAAGGAGAACCAGCTGGGAATCAGCCAGTTTGGGAGACACATTTAGGCAATCAAATACTTGATAAAGGCTTAGCGATATTAAGAAATTGATTAAATTCTAAATGATTACAACCAGTGCCTTATGGAGTCAATGATCAAGTAATTAATTATCAACTGCTGCTGTAGGAAATATGAAACCAATTTGCAATTCCATGATAAAATTATTTAACAAGCATCTGCAAAATGTAGAAAAACATTAAATGATCTATGCAACGACGATCAATTTCACCAGATGCACAATGCCTTAGCAATTAAATTTCTAAAGATCAAATACCTTAGATAACCATGAGACTTAAAAGCTAACAACCTAGAATTTAAAATGATTTATGCTTGAAATTCCAAATCTAGGAAATTTATCACTTTCCAATAGTTAAACTCCAGATAGAAATTTGAGCACATTTAACTATAGAAAAATGACAAATATTAATACCACAAAAATTCTCTTTTACCCCTGATGAATGAGGATTTTTTTTTTTTTATTATTTTATTATTTTTTAAATGATTAAAATATAATCAAAATCATAAAGAAAAATGAATAAATTCTAAAACTACATAAAAACCTAAAAACCTCTTCACGCTTTTGGGATTTTTTGTTTTTCTGTTTCGGATTTATTTTAAAATCAAAATCAAAATAAAACAAAACTAAACTTAAATATAACCAAAGCTAAAACTAGAACCTATGTAAAATAAAATCAAAAGTAAATAATAAATAAAAGTCCAATTCTAAAACTGAAACCTAATCGTATCAAATATACACAAAAACGAAAATCGAATTTTTAAAATTTTTTATATATTAACACACACTTCATAAAAAAAGAAAAATACGCTAGACCAAAAGATGCCTAACCCTAAATCGAAAATAAAACAAAAAAAAATATTATGAATACCCTAACTTAACTAAAACCATAAAAAAAGGGGCGAAATGTTTTATTGTTATTCTGCAGGTCAATGATAGTGAAGGATGAGGGAGCAAATGAGGCTACGGGTTGAGCGTTTGCGGCTGCTGCAAGGAGATAAACGCATCGATGGGAATGGAAAATGTGGAAAGGGATTGGGATCACGCAGATTGGGGCAGCGTGTAGGCAGATTGGATGTGGAATGAGGGGCTGCGTGCAGGCAGAGTGAGAAGCTGGGATGGAGCAGCGCTTTATGATTGCAGATTTGAGCAGCAGATAGCAGGGAAAGGTGAGCTTCTTGGATAGATTTGACAGAAAGTGGGCAACGAGGGTTTTGAGTGGCTATGGACAGCTGTGTTGAGGGATAGAGGACGACGCGTGGAGTTGTGTGAGGTAATACATAGGTAACAAAGAAGACAACGCAGAGGGAGAACCTTAGTTGAGCAGTGAGGAAGAGGACGTTGCATGTTGATGGAGTGATGGAGTTGAGTGAAGGAGAAAAACGTGGAAGAGTAATCCGAAGCTGCATGGAGAGGGTTCGATGGAAGAGCAGCGTAGGAGAAAGAAGCTGGTCGAAAATGTGTTTGGAGGCAACATATGAGGAGCAGATGTGGGGCTTGTATGGCCGCGTAGGGAGATTGAGAATGAAGCGTGAAATGGATGGAGAGTCTGTTGCATGCCCAGGGCAGTGTTTACCCTTAATTTTTTTTTGAAATCTTCCTGCAAAAAACAAAACCCCTGGCAACAGCAAACAAATGGCCTGGAAAAACCCTCAAATTCCTTTAGAAAAACCTTGCAAGAACTGATCTTGAGGCCAGATCTTACCCTCCAGGGCCTAGATCTGGCTTCAAACAAGATATCCTCTTAAGACCTGCAACCTGCAATGGCAAAAGCAAAATGCCCAGAAACAATACATGCAAGGATGAAACCTAAAAAAAAAAACCAAAAATCAGCTAAATAATTACAATATTCACAGGTTAAAGACTCTAAGCAGCCAGATCTGTCATTATGCCACACATATATTTTTAAAATTTTGAATTTAAGATAAGGTGCTTCAGAAAACCCTTCATGCATCCACAACAGAAATTCTAATGATAAGCCCGGGATCAAAACTAGCTGTGCTCTTCAGAAAATGCTATTCGGGAGTTGGCTGGTCCAACTGAAAACATCCCCGAACACCCGATAATCTTAAAACTAAGGAATTCCTGCACAACTTAATTCAACCATTAACATAGAGAGAGAAAACGACAATGAAATTCAGATTTAATGGAGATACCTTCCATTATATTCAGAAATTAAACTATCATTCAAACCCTAATGATCAAACAAGATACCTGTGTTTTATCATTCTCCAATAAGCTAACATCAATGGCTGGAAGTAAGTCTATGCAAGAAAATAAAACATCTTACAACATTTTTCGGAAGAGTAACACCAACAGAAATTAACCCCAAAGTCTTTCTTTATTTGCACATGAAAAAATGATTACAAGAGAGCTTTCCTTAGCACACGACTCAAATATCGAATGATCTCAATTGACCACTGACCTCCTATTTAAAGAACAATTTTCCAACGGCTAGTTCGAGTGATCCTTGTCAAAGCGATCTCGAACGTTGATGAGGATCAAAAAATCTTTTAATCTCATCCGTCGAAATTAAAATAATCAGGAAATTCGAAATTATCATTTAAATGCATTTTAATTAATTCAAAAATTTAATTTCCTCAAAATTTTGACTTTGACTTAACCCTAGGGACCAAGGGCATAAAATTTAGCAAAATAATCATTTAACCTTAGTCTTTGGAACTCTTAAAATTTAATTTTTTAAAGGATCCTCGAGCTTAGCCTTTGGAAAATTTAAAATTGCCTAGGACTTAAGACTTAGGACTTATGAGGGGATAAATTATTTTTCTAACCCTTAAGATATTTTACATCATGATTTTTACAAATTTACATCTCAAGGGGGAAAACCCATTTGACATAGACCCTCATAGACTACCCAGTTCTGCGACACAAACATAATCTATCAGATCAAGCAATTTGTAATAAAATAATCTAACCAAATAGTTAAGATTATTCCCAAATCACTTTTACATAGACTCGATCTAACACACTAGGACTCCCCTAAGATTCTAATGACAAAATCCATTCTGGCTTTGGGGTAAGGTTGAAGGAAAACTCTGCCGATCATGGATCAGTGAGACAAAAAACCTTCCAGATCGTAGATCATCACTAGAAAATTAGGTTTACCTAGGCAATTACATACACGACACGAATCTGTTGAGATTATTTACAATTTACACCTGCAGAAAGGGTTTACAATATAACATGATCAGGCTGATTATGATAGTTGAACGACACGGACATGTTGATCAAACGCTATCCCTTCTGCGAAAAAAGGAGGTGTACCGCAATTGTAAGGATTGAAGTTAAGATTCAACTAGATGGACAAATATTTTTGTAAAATTCTATCTGATTAATTCTATCAAATTAAATGCAATTACGTACCTGATTCTCCCATCTGGTGTCGGTCCATGTTGCTCCGAGTTTACCAAACCAACCAATTCCTCCCTGCCTATCTGGGGTCAACCTCAGCGGTTCCTAGATCCAGAGGACTTTGAAATGCAAGTCCACTGGCCCCCATGCCCAAAACTCCAAGAACAGCTCAAAATTTCCCAATTTACAGTTCAAAATCAAGCCCCTGGCTCATCCCTCAAACAGATTTATTTTCTATGACCATTCACTGAATTTCCTCCTCCTTGCACTCTATTTCCAAAGGTGAAGGTAATCCACTATTTTTCCCCAAAAACTGATTTTATTTCCCCCCCATTTCATGCTCCCCTTCCATCTATGTATATTATTTCTTAGCGGTCACCCTTCCCTACATGGTGACACCTTTCCTCCTTTGCAACGTGTGACTCTATTCATCCAAAACTACAGGAATATTGACATGTGTATAAAGTTTACCTTTAGGATTTTTATTAGTTTTATATAAATGCCCTTAGTTTATAATATGTATTTTATTTTGATTTAATTTCACATTTTGTTAATTTATTAGTATAATTTATTAATATTATGGAATATATAAATATATAACCATATTTACTTTATACTTTTAAATTTATATTCTTGAAATTATTTAAGGTATTTTCTCCTTAATTATGGCGCATTAAGCAGTATGTTTGGTGATGGGTGAGGGTGTAATTTTTATCTGAAGCAGTGTCATGATATTCAACATTTATAGTTAATTTAAAATATATATAAACAGTACATGCAATACATGCATATGTAGCTATCATATGCATGCATTGTAGGCATGCTAATATTTTTGTGCTCTCTATATTAAAGATGGGTTATTACAGCTATGGGTCATTGACACGTTGTGGTCAACACACCGTAAGCTGTCTGCTTAGGATTTCACATCTTACTAATACATCAAAGAGTTTCTTGGTGTTCAAAATTTATATCATTGATTCCCCATTTGTATAGCGATGGCATATATACAATGTACAGTATATTCTCAAGGTTGAATTCTGTCATGTTGGGTTCATCAGTGTTAGTTGAAGTTTTTGAATTCTATAGCAGCACATTCAACCATCATAAACTGTGGATCTACTGCTATTGAAGCTCATTATCGTGCAGCAAACCATGAGGCACTATGGTATTATGTGCACATTTAATGCTTGAAACTTTAAATGTGTAATAATCCTTATGTACTTTATCATTTTTTATATGTTCGTTCCCATTTCAACTCCTCTTCAAGATTTTTATTTATTTTTAGATGTCAGTTAATCAGATATCCAATCAAAATTTATTGAATGATGTTAATCAGACACCCCAAACTTTATGCATGTCATGAATATTAGCCTAAACTGCTTTTCAACTTGTTTCTTTCAATATCGTTCCTGGTAGCCAGAGCTACACCATTACTGATTTTGTGGCAGAGTTAAGTTCTCCTATAATATTTCAATCCAGCCAATTCAATTTGAAGGGAACTGGTTTAAAATTTGCCTATGCTTTCCATGTTCTCATTATCTGAGCTATAATTTTTTTTCTTCTCTTGATAAAGAGCTGTAGAACATAAAAATCTTGGCGTGTTTGTACATGTATGGAAGAAATAACACAAGGGTTACTAAAGCAAGTGGCTACTTTTTGTGCATGTTATCTGATTTCTTAGAACATAAGCCATCAACAGATTATTTATCTTGTAGACAACTTTTTCACTTAATGCTGGCACAATGAATTAAAATAAAATTATATTTATGCAATGATGATAATGTCTAATAAAGTGGTGCACTTTGTCTTCAATGTGATAGCATAAGCACTACGATTTCTGACCTTCCGGCATTTAGAGGAGTTAATCTATGTCAGCTCTATTATCTATGACAGTGTTTTGCCACTCTAGGGTGAATGAGAAAGTTTAGTGTTTTGAGAAAGGGTATAAAGTTTAAATTGTCTGTTTAAATTTTATCATATGGAAATCTGCAAAAAGAAAGTGAGCTAAATGTATGTGAATAACTGCTGTGTCAATATACTTGGATGGGAGAAGATTCTAGTTTCTTAGCTTCGAGTCTGGAATTTTGAACCTTTTTCTGGATAAAGGATGTTGCCAGTTACTCTGTTTTGTATACGCTAGAGACAAATAACATTTCTCTGATATTGAATTTCAAATATCATGGAAGTCTAATTGGCCTTTGGTATCTGTGTCTTTGGGCTTATTTGGGATTGTTCACTATCGTCCAAATGTAATTGATCTCGCAGAAGTATTTTCTCAACACATCAAGGGAACTGACTCGTTTGGATTCAATTGCAATGGCACCTATTATTCACAATTTTTCTGAAACACTTTCTGGAGTTACAACAATTCGAGCTTTTCACCACCAAGAAAGGTTCAATTCTACTAATGCTAGGCTGGTCAACACATACATATCCATCAGTTTTCATAATATTGCTGCCAATGAATGGTTTGGCTTCCGTATTGAGAGTATTGGTACGATGATTTTGTGCTCATCTGCATTGCTGTTGGTTCTCCTTCCAAAAGGCGTCATACAACCTGGTTTGTTCAAACTTGGCTTTTTCATGTGAATGTATCTTTTACTGTTTATTTTTGACTTTTGTGAATTTACTGGTTTATTCTCCTTCCAAAGAAGTAATTAAATCAATACAAAGATGAGCTTCAATTTTCCATTACAGCCCCCTTTTATTTCGTATATTGATTACTGACATTCTTTTGACAGAATTTGTGGGGCTATCCCTCTCATATGGGCTTGCACTCAATGGTTGCCTTTTCTTCCTGGTTCAAAGCATTTGTGCAATTGAACAGAGCATGGTGGCAGTGGAAAGAATACTGCAATATTGTAAGATTCCAAGTGAAGCTCCACTCATTCTGCAAAATAAGCACCCTGGAAAGGGTTGGCCAATTGAAGGAAGCATTTCTGTGGAACATTTACAGGTCATCTTTACTGCTGAATATGTTTTAACTTCTGACATTTTAATTTCTCTCATCTTTGGGGCAATTTTCATTTAGGAGAATTGTTTTTTGCTGAAAGGACTAACCTCTTTAATTGTAAGCATTGATGGTCCATACTTGTATTTCTGAACTATACTTTTATTTGTCAGTTGAAACTTGAAACCGCTAACAGTAGGGGTTGAATACAATGAATGAAGTCACATTCCATAATGCTTGGCTTGTAAACACCTTGTCTGTGAAATTTTCCCCTGTTTTCTGCTAGCTTAGATGATAATCTGGTTTTAGAGTTCAAAATTCAAATGGTATAGATGTTTCAAGCTAATATTAAACTTGTGTTAAGCAGACAAATATTTTATTTACAAATTAGCAAAGTCTCACAATGGGGAAAGACAATTTGTATTCTTAAGAATGATTCAAATATGTTTCTTACTTCTATTTTCTTATAGCTGGATGGGTGTTATGATTGTTGATTTTATATGATTTCCTTAACTGATAATTACTTCCAATGATTCTTAAACCAATTCATCATATACCATATTCTTCATTAAGTAATTATACAAGAAAATCATCAATAGTAAAGCAATAATGACGGTAGAGGCTGTTGAAATATGTAACTAGGTTCGGTCTTCATAAACGTATTTGAGTCACAATGAAATGTATTTATCAAAAGAATGAAGAAAATATTATTGTTATTATTATTATGACTTGTTAAAGCATGGGTTTCATGCTTGGGTCATCATGTTTTAGGTCAAAGTCTCCATTGAGGACTTCTAGGATTTATTTTGAGTCGTTAGAGTCATTGTCCATTAAAAGAGACCCTTCTTGGGCTTTTGAATCATGTAAAAGAGCTAATATTGAGTCAAATATGCTATTTGTCCCCTCCACACCAAGTCGGCCTCAAAGAGATCAAGTCAGCTTCAAGAAGGACAATTCGACCTCACTAGAAGGTTATATATACAAGGCAGTTTGAATTCATTTGAAACATTCACTCTCTCTCTCTCATAAGTTCGATATCCAGAAGGAAGAAGCTGGGAAGTGCAAAGTTGAAGAAGAGATAGAAAGAGGTTGGAAAAGAGTGTGAAATTTTGAAGGAAGGAAGAAGACATCAAGATTGAAATTTTGGGCCATCTATCTCTTACTCAAGTGGAGTATCTAGGGAGATCGAAGTTTTTCTTTGTCTAGTCGAAGCTGCTGCTGCTGCTAGTTGCTGGGTCGAAGCTACTACTACAAGTTGATGCTGCTAGGTTGAAGTTTCTATTGAAGGGTTATCACCTACAAGAAGGATTGAGGGCTGACTTGGTGTGGAGGAAGTTTTTGTCTAGGTCAAAAGTTTTGGATTATCTCGAGAAACTATTGAAGGAAGAATTATTGACTGGGTTTTCCCCTAGATAGGGGATTTTCCCTGCCTGTCCGCCTACATCTGTTGTCCTTGTGCTATTGTGTTGGTAATTGCTTGATGAACTAGAAGTTAAAAGAAGAACATAAAGATAAAAGAATCACATAATTATCTATATAAGAAAATCTTTTTGCCTTTTTGATTTTCTAGCATGGTATCAGAGCTAAAGTGAAGAAGGAAAAAGATAGTTTTGAGAATCTACTGAAAGGAGTCTAAAGGATTGAACAAGGGATCATATAAGGATCTCTTATAAGTGAAGAAGTTTAGTATTGTCAAGGACAATGTCTAACACAATAAAGAGAGAAAAAATTGGAAGGAGCATCAAATTATAGGGCATGGAAGAAAATAATTGACCTCATTCTTGAAAAGAACAAGGTCTTGGATCTGGTCAAAGGAAAAGTGAAGAAATCTACTGAAGAATCTAGTGATGAAGATAAAGTGAAGTTTAGAGAGTCAGAAATATTGGCTAGGACATTGATGGTAGAAAGCATAAAGGACAATCTTGTGCCATACATTTCCAAGATAGACTGTGCTCAAGAAATGTATGAAGCCTTATCAAAATTATTCACTATCAAAAACATTGGTCAAGTAGAAAGTCTGAAGAATGAATTAATGACTGCAAAAATGATGAAGGATGACATTGTGGCTTTCTTCTTTGTTAGGATATCTAGAATTAGAGATGAACTTCAAGCCATATATGAAATTGTACCAGAAAAGGAGCTAGTAATTACTACATTATTGGGATTGCCACCTACTTGGAGTTCTTTTGCTTCAGGTCTCAACAACTAGAAAGGAGATCCTACTTTCAAGCAATTATGGAATGCTTGCAAACCAAGAAGAAATTTGAATGTCATTAGTATCCAACAATGAAGAAGAAAAGGTTTCAAATGCATACTCCGCTTCTCACAAGAAAGGAAACTTCAAGAAGTCAAAAGGGCCAAGAAGGAAGGTCGATATGTCCAAAATAGAATGCTACCAATGTCACAAGATGGGTCACTATAGAAGTGACTGTCTTGACAATCTGAAGAACAAGAAAAGAAATAGAGACCAAGCTAATGTTGCTGAAGAAGGATCTCCAAAGAAGAATAAACCCGAAGAACTAGATATAAGGGAGTTACACTACTAATTCCTTTGATCTAAGCTTTAGTTGTTTCATTTTTTTGATTTCTACTACTTGTAGGTTTAACATATTCTGGAAAAAACATTATTGATTTGTTTTTATAAGGTATCCCTCAAGCTTGGAGGGAGCCCTCACCAACCTCCAAAGATAAGTATCTTATTACCTGTTGATTTCTGGTAGCATTAGATGTGCTCTAAGTCTCAAAATTTGCAGGGAGGCTTAGACACATGCATTCTCCAATACCCATAAAGCGTTTTGGGAAATTCCACCCAGAAACAATTTTGTTAAAATAATTAATATTTTTTAATGGGCCCCTAAGTCTAAACTTAGGAAATTAAAAATATTAATGGGTATTAATCTAATTTCAAGGCGGTCTCTCTCCAAGTGAGTCGACGGAGAGAAAGGCTTCCAGATCAAGTTTTTGCCGGGGTAGAGGGAGCAGTGTAGAAGCCTCAACATGAGGAGAGATAGTGAGACGCAGTCTTTTCTGCAGGCCATTTTGCTGGGCAGAATGACATTAGAAGGGAAAGATAAGCATAGTGAGGGAATTCTTCCTCAAAGGACTTCCAGCCAAGCAGTTCGAATTCTCACTATCTGAGCAGCAGTGGAGAAGGGCAGATCTACAAGCTCCAGAAGAGAGTGCATAGGCCAGTCCAATGCTATGTAGAGGAGAGAGGGAGCGATTCAACATTATTTTGGCAGAGATGGCAACCACATCTCTAGGAGGGAGGTGGGTGTTGATTTGGGGTAGCATCAGATCTGGTCTAGCTATGAAAATTGGTGGAGAGGCTAAAACACATGAGATCTCCAAGACCCAGAAATGGTTTGAGGAAATTCTACCCGATTAAGGAGATATTAAAATAATTAATATTTTTAAAGGAGTTCCTAAGTCTAAACTTAGGAAAAATAAAATATTAATGGGTATTACTATAAAACTGGGTTAGAAGGTTCTAAATGACATGGATCAAGCCAAATCTAATCTTAGCCATTGATTAGAGATGTAATCTCGGCTGTTGAAGGACCAACATGAAAAGTATAAGAGGAGGCTTGAGGGTCAGTTGGAGATACACCAGAGTGATCAATGATTCGATTTTCTAGAGCACGGTTTGCTAAGAAAAATCGAATCAGTGATCGGCAGCAAGGGGCAATGAGTATTGGACAGAGAGGCAGAGATAGTGCTGAGAGATCAACGTAGAGGCAGAGAGGCAGACGCAAAACCCAGAGCAGGCCAGGCAGAGGCTAGCTGAGACAACGCAGAGGCAAAGAGGCAGATGCAAAAGCTAGAGCAGGCCACACAGAGGCTAGCTGAGACAGCGCATAGGCCATAGGGCATGCGCCATCCAAGTAGACGGTAGCAGGAGTGACGCAGAAGGCCGTAGAGGCTGCGCAGTGTCTCAGAGGGCTGACACAGAGGGTTTTGAGGCCGACGTAGAGGTCGGGAGGGTTGACGCAGTGCTTCAGCTATGTTGGAGAGGATTTCGTGGGGCAGATTTTTTGAATATCTGCTTTCGAATAGAGGAGGTATTACTGCCAGTTATTTTTCTTTGTCGGGTGAGCCAGTTTGGCACCCAGTTGTACTCAAGGATACACTGCATAATAAATAACCCTCAGAATTGTTGCACCAGTTTTCCCAAGTTGGGGTTTTCTGGGGACAAGTTGTCCAAAAATAATGGTGTCACTTGTGTGTTTGCTATTTCTTTTAGTTGTTGATCTGTAGATGGTTGAGACTGTATTGTGTTTATTTTGATGTTTATATGTTTAAATAACTTGTTTGTGATTAACGAGTGGGAGAAATAAACCAGAAGAATACAGATAAAATTTCTAACAGATAGACTTAGAAATTTCAACAGTGGGGTGATCTAGATATGTAGTTTGAAAGGACTACAGATGGGCAAGATCCTTGAGGAACCCACGTCTTGGATCAATTCCTTGCTACAGTGTAATATCCCGTTTCAGGGATATTCTCTAAAACCCCAGTAACTCCAACCAAAAACGTACAAATGAAATAATAACCGGGAAGCTCAAAATGATAAAAATAACAGTGGCGCAATATATAATAATATAAACGTGAAATATAAGCAGATACTCAAGAAATGCAGAGAGAAATGCTAAGCCATTTTATTATACTGAGCAATAGAATGAGTACAGGAGGTGATCAGAAAGATGGCACCTCGACTTGCACAAGGCAAGTGAAGAAATATAATCAGAATATCAAAGGAATGGCCTCTCTCTAATCTATGTCCCAGCTGCTGGAGAATTGCCGTGCTGCTGCTACTGCTGGAAATCAAATGAGGATTTGGGGCTGTTCCCCTCCTCAGAAAAGGCTGAAACTCTGGAATCGGACTCTACTCAAGAAACCCAGAAAAACCAGAAAGCTTTTCTGAAATGGCCGACCCCCGAAAATCACCCCCTTGGGGTTCTACGCAGTCCCTCAGTGCTCTACGCTGCCATTGAATGAAACTCTCCAGTAATCTGCCTGAAACCTCTGCCAAATCCCTCCAATATGCAAGGGCTAATCCCCTGCTCAATCTCCCAGCACAAATCCTACTGCAAACCCTCAATCCAGAACTCCTGCCAGAAAGAACTTCGTCATCCCTCTCAATCCTACTGCAAACCCTCAATCCAGAACTCCTGCCAGAAAGAACTTCGTCATCCCTCTCAGTGCTGCGTAATCCTCCAAGATGCTCAATCCTCCTGCCAAAATGCTGATGAAACTGCTGTAAAAATGCTGATGGAAATACCTTGCTCGAGCAGGCACTCGAAGTCCCCCGGGGCTAAGGGTGAGATCTCCGAACGGAGACACTTAATGCACTAAACAGTGCTGCAGACTAGCTAAACAGCTAGCGTGCTCTAAGTCGAAGTGACTAGCTCAAATGCACATAATCGAATGCCAAAATGAGGAAGCTCCTCTCTCCTTTATAGCCTTTGCCTCTCTCAATCCCAAGGCCCACCTTCTCTAGCGTAATTCCTCTCTTGCCATGTGTTTCTTCCCTTCTGCGCAGTCCCTCCAAGTGTCTGCGTGGGCTCCATCTCTGCGTCCCCCTTTGGCCCCCTTGGCTCCCCTTTAAGTCACAACGTTGTGCTACTAGGAAGTGACTTTTATTCTAAAAGTGAGTCATGTCCCCTTTCCCTCACCTTTTTATTCATAAATAACTATAGAAGGCAAAAATAAGCAAAATTGAATATTCCAATTAGCCATGGCTAATTAGGAATATTACATACAGGAGCCTAGATTAAAAGTAGCAGGATGAACTAGTGTCGGAGAGACAGTTGCAGTGGCTAGGAGTCCCAGAGATTGAACAACACAGAGTAGAGTTGGCAGTAGTGCAGATGGCACAAAGCAGAGGTCAGCAACAGTGCAATAGATTTAGAGGGTCAGCGCAGAGACTAGCAATAGTCAGGCTTCAACATTCACGTCGTATCATACTTAACACAGTTAGTTCTGTAAATTGGGATGTTTATCTATTGCTGATAGAGTAGCAACAACAATTTGCAGTGTAGGGGTAGTTGGCACTGGCAGTGTTAGCAGAAGCACGGATCTAGAAATTCAGAGAGAGTTGCAGTACGGATGTAGTGTTGACAATGCCAGGGTCAGTAGCAGTGCAAATGCAACATTTGCGCAGTTGTTTGTGGACAGGAGGTCAAACATTAGTAGCACAGAGGAAGATGTTATGAAGTTAGGGTGATGCATCAGTTGGAAGCATTGCTAGAGAAAATTCCTCGCTAAGAGGGAGTGTTGATTTCTAGTAGCATCGAATGTGCTCTAAGTCTCAAAATTTGCGGGAGGCTTAGACACATGCATTCTCCAATAACTAGAAAGCGTTTTGGGAAATTCCACCCAGAAGCAATTTTATTAGAATAATTAATATATTTTCATGGGCCACTAAGTCTAAATTTAGGAAATTAAAAATATTAATGGGTATTAATCTAATTGTGGGTGCAACTTCTAGAAGAAGATGAGGATCAAGCTAAAATGATCTTAGCCATTGAGTAGCTTTTAATCTGTGCTGTGAATGTCAACGAGATGATTATTTAAAGAAGCTTGAGGGTCATTTGGAAAACACACCAAGAGATCAAGAGATCGAATTTCTGAAGTGAGAAGTTCTCAGGAGGAAGTTCTGATTGAGGAGATTTCTTGCGGCTGAGGGGGAAGGATATAATCTAGAGAGAGAGAGATTTTCTCAGCCGGAGAATCATCAGAAGAGAGAGCTAGAGAGTGATCCAACAATTCTCGTGCAAAGGTTGACGCAGGGCCACGAAGGGCCATGCAGAGGTAGCATAGAGGGTGAGAGAGAGTCTGAGATTTTGCTGGGAAAAGTTAGTTTCAGAAGCTGGGGTGTGAGACTGGGAGTTTGAGAGCAGAGACTCCTGACAGCAAATTGAATAGCAGGCTGGGTGACGTAGTGTGAAAATTTGGTGCAATAATTGATTTATTTCTCTTACATATTTATAATAAGTTATTCACCAATACTTCAGTAAATACCAAAATAAATTCAGTTGCAGAATTACAAATTAGGAACTGAAAATTAAGAGGCAAGAGAAACATCAACATTTGAACAATCACATTGACACACTTGTTTTTGGACAATTGTCCCCGGAAAAACCCAATGCGGGAAAATCGGTGCAACAACTCTGAGGGTTTTATTATTATGTAGGAGAAATATCTGAATACAAATCTAGGATGCTCGTCTAGCAATCCTTTACAAAGAAAAATACTGGCGGAAAATCTGAGTGAGTTTTACCTCACTTCACCCGGTAGAATTTCGGTTGATCCGACACAAGACTAGCTAACCCCGACTATTATTGCGCTGGCCCTGCGTCAGCCTTTCAGGATCTGCGTCAGCTTTGCGTCACCTCTTTTGTCGTCTGCGTAAGCTTTCCCGGTTGTTCTGGCAATTCCTGACTATTCTCGACAGTTCCGGCCGTTCCCAGTAGTTCCGGATGTTCTCGACAGTTTCGGCTTCTGCGTGAAAGGCAACTTTTTTGCTCTGCGTTACCCCTTTTGGATCTGCGTCAAGGTTGCGTGGGCCCAGACTAGACCAACGTCAACTCCCCTGGCTACTGCGTTGCCTCTTTATTGGCTCTCTCCATCTCTTTGTCAGTAGTCTCCGGAAAGCCCTTCTCCTGGATTCTCACTGCCCCTCTACTACAAAATGATCACTTAATTCGGAATCCTTAGCAAACCCTGCCCTAGGAATCGAATTCTAGATCATTTCATTCTTTCTGTGTGTGTTTCCAAATGAACCCCAAGCCTCCATTTTATACTTTTCTTGTTGAGTCTTCACCGACTGAGATTAAGTCTCTAATCAATAGCTAAGATTAAAACATGACTTGATTCGCCTTCTAGATTATTCTCACCTATATTTTGATTAATACCTATAAATAATTTAATTTTCCTAAGTTTAGACTTAGAAACCCCATTAAAAATATTAATTATTTTAATAAAATACAATCCGGGTGGAATTTCACCAAACGGCTTCTGGGTTCTTTAGAACTCATGCACCTTAGCCTCTCCACCAAATTTCAAGGCTAGAGCACTTCCGATGCTACCAAAAACTAGCACCCCCTCTTGGCGAGGAAAGTGCTCTAGCAACAATGCCCAACTGCATGCTGCTCTGCTTCTGAAGCACCTCCTTTCCACACTATTGTTGCTGTGAAAATTTCTGAATCTAGAAACATAAATCCTACTGCAATCACTGGTTTAACATCTCCTACTTTTTCATTCAACAAGTTATTTAATTACATAAACAGTGATGTAAACACTATCGCAGACTACACTGATATACAGATCATAAACTGAAACAATAAATGAGACAAACACAAAAGGGACACCGTTATTTTTGGACAACACGTCCCCTGAAAAACCAACTTGGGAAAATCGGTGCAGCAAATAGAGGCTTTTGTATTATTAAGCAAGCAAAATTTGAGTATAATAGGCTTCCTGTCACACCGACAAACCTTACAGAGAAATCACGACAACAAGAAATACATACGAGGGTTTATGTCGTCCCCAAGCCCTGGCTGGTCCAATGAGCGATCTAACACCCTCTGAATAAACACTGCGCAGTCCCTATGCAATGACTGCGTAGGCCTGCTTCCTACCTCTAGAGTACTACGTCAACCCTTCTGTTGGATCGATTTGCTGGATGAAGATTGTCGTTCAATCCTCCTGACTTAGAACTTTTCTTCCTTAGCAAAATCTTGGACAACAGACGAGACTTTGCACTGCCACTGCGTGAGCCCCTCCTGGATTGTGTCAGCTCTGCGTGAGCCCCTCCTAGGCTGCGTAGGCCTCTGCGCTGTCTTCCTGCTCAAGCTGTCTCTCTGCCACGTACTCTTTGGCTTGGAACTTACTCTTCCATCCAAATCTCTTCTTCAGCCCCTTTCACTGGAACAGATCAATGGTTGATTCTCTCAGCAAACCTTGCCCTAGAAAATCGAATTCACTGCTCAACTTGGTGTGTCTCCAACTGACCCTCAAGCCTCCTCTTATACTTTTCCTGTTGATGAATCAACGACCGAGATTAAGTCCCTAATCAACGATTAAGATTTAATTAGACTTGATCCTCATCTCTTAGAAGCTTCTCACCCATATTTTCATTAATACCCATTAATATTTTTATTTTCCTAAGTTTAGACTTAGGAACCCCATTAAAAATATGAATTATTTTAATAAAATACAATCTGGGTGGAATTTCACCAAACGATTTCTAGGTCTTGGAGATCTCATGTGTTCTAGCCCCTCCACAAAATTTGGGAACTAGAGCACATCCGATGCTATCCAAAATCAACAGCTACCACCAACACTGTGCTGTTGCTGCTTCTGTACTGCTGCCCATGACACTGCCACTGCTACATATGTACTACATCTCCCTCTCCAATGCTGCATCGTTCTATTGAAAGGGATTTTCTAACATACCTCTTTGCTCTTGAAATTGAATGAACTTTTTTCTTCCTAGAGCCTTGGTGAGTATGTCTGCTACCTGATTTCTTGTGGGAGTGTACTCCAACTGTACTGTTCCACGTTGAACACAGTCTTTGATAATTTGACACTGAACATTGATGTGTTTGGAGCGATCACGAAATACTAGATTTTCAGAGAGCTTGATACAACTATGATTATCATAGAGGATCCTTGTCGCTTCCATCCTTCTCTTAGATAGATTTACAAGTAGTTTCTTGAGCCATATAGCTTCACATGTTGCTTTGCTAGCTGTCATGTACTCAACTTCAATAGAGCTTAGAGCTACAG
The DNA here is from genome assembly GCA_031772625.1 of Pinus tabuliformis. Classification (NCBI taxonomy): domain Eukaryota; kingdom Viridiplantae; phylum Streptophyta; class Pinopsida; order Pinales; family Pinaceae; genus Pinus; species Pinus tabuliformis. The sequence goes on along the minus strand of CM062820.1, from coordinate 1,019,154,411 downwards.
ACTTCTGGTTCTTACTGCGCCAGGAGGTCATCCCAGATCCAATACTGAAGCAATAACCAGTGGTACTTTTCCTGTCTACTGAACTTCCTGCCCAATCTGCATCAGTGAATCCACCCAATTTGATATCATTGCCCTTGGTGTACCTTAATCCAAAATTGACTGTTCCCTGCACATACTTGAGAATGTGCTTTGCTGTTGCCTAGTGCGCCCTTTTTGGTTCCACCATGAACTGACTAAGGGTGTTGACAACATAACATAATCCTTGTCTGGTATTAACCAGATACATAAGTGATCCAATGAGTTGTTTGTATAAGGTGGGGTCCACTTCCTTGTCTCGCGAAGAATTTCTGATGCATATCTTCCTTGGTCAAGGAAGATCTCACCATCCTGCTGCCAAACTTCCAACGTCAGAAAATAGTGCATTAGCCCCAAATCCTTCATATCAAACTCTGTTTCCAGGTTCTTCTTACAATCCTCTATGAGTTTGGATGATCCTGTCAAAAATAGATCATCCACATACAATACCAGAATTAACGGCCCACCTTCTACTAGCAGAGAATAAAGATTGGGATCGACATCGCTCTTGATGAATCCCAACTGTTTGAAGTAGCTGTCAATTTGACCATACCAAGCTCTAGGAGTTTGTTTTAGCCCATACAAGGCTTTCTTCAACCTGCACACATGAGTTCTCTTTTCTTGTGTTTCGAAACCTTTTGGCTATTTGATATATACCCCTTCTTCTATCACCCCATTCAAGAACGTTGTCTGGACATCCATTTGGTGAATCTCCCATCCCATCTGTGCTGCAAGGGATATAGGTATACCGAGCTACTGGGGAAAAGGTTTCCTCATATTCTATTCCTTTCTTTTGTGCATATCTTTTTGCGACAAACCTAGCCTTGTACTTGTCTACGTTGTCATCTGCAACATACTTGATCTTGTAGATCCATCTCGAACCTACAACTGATCTGTTCTCTGGTCTTGGTACAATTTCCCAGACATCTTTTGTCATGATAGAACTGTACTCTTCTACCATGGCATCCATCCATACCAAGTGTTGTACGACTTCTTGAAAACTAGAGGGTTCTTTGACCTGAGCTACCAATGCTTGGTACCTGTCAGGTGTTCTATGCTGCCTTTTCTCGGCTCTTGGAGCTCCAACGAATTCCTCTACGTCTCTCGGAGTCTGTCGTATTGCTTGACTAGTTCTTCCACTGGTGGTGGGAGGTTCCATCTGTTCCTCTTCCTGTTGTTGTACCTGTTGTGACACTCCTGGATCCTCTTCTCTTAAGGAGATGCTAGTACTGGTTATCGTGCTTGAACCAGACACTTGTCTTCTTGCCAGATCTGATCCCTGTTGCTGGACTAGAGGAGCATCCTCAACCTGTTCTTTAAACGACATCTCACGAGATTTCCTGAAGGCTCTATCTTCCATGAAATTTGCATCCTACCTTACTACAATCTTCCTACTACTCAGAATGTAGATTCGATACGCCTTTGAAGTCTCGCTATAACCTACTAGTTACCCAACATTGGGAGTTTGCTCTAACTTGCTTCGCTTCTCTTCTGGAATATGGCAATAAGCTACACTTCCGAATATCTTGAGGTGACTTACTTCTGGCTTCTTTCCCATGAAAACTCCCTCTTGTTAGTGTCAGTCTTTCCAGCCTTCCTCCAGTGATCAAATGTGCTCTTACAAAGTGATTTTGAAGTGTCAAGGTCAAATTTTGTCATTTCAGTGAGTCTTCAAGCAAAATTTGGTCACTAGGCATTAGGTCTAGGGTTTGCTTTCACTCTTCTCAAAGTTGTCCAAATGGCGGTCCATGTCATCATTCAGCTGAGTCTATCATCATTCATAGGGTTTTCATTATCACCTCAGTGTCTAATGAGTCTTTTTACAACTTATTCATGCTTCAGTTGTGCCTAGGCAAGGTCATTTCCCTCTCCTAGGGTTTTGAAGGCAATTTCTCTTGGGCGGCTAAATAATCGTCAAAACTCATATCCTGATGTTCATACACCTTCCCTTATCCTTAAAGTACCTTATCAAACACTTCCCAACACTCAGATCCCCCAAATTCCTCATTTTTTCACAAACCCTAGTTTCTAGCTACAACCTGGCAATTTTCTAGGTTGGGCCTGTGTTTTGCCCTTTTGGACCCCTTCCCCTCACTCAATCTCTGAGATTCCACTTTCCCCTACTTCCTAACATCCCTCCCTACTCCCCAAAATTTCCCCAAGAATTTAGAAGCCCCTTATCCCCTTCATTTCGCTTCATTTTGACAAAATTCCTTGTTTCACACATCGGGACAAGTTTCACTCAAATGATGTTTTAGAGCAATCAAAGATGAATTTTGGAAAACTGAGAGAGGTTTTTGTCCAAAACATGCCAAGGAAGAAAAACCTCCTTCACTTTTTACACAGGTGTCATGGTTTGAGAGAAATGTCAAGAATATCGTTGCCTCAGGAGAATCAAAGACACCTCTGAA